>JAQOWM010000689.1:0-1277316 GCA_029041755.1 Resseliella maxima
TGCAATTTTAGTATTGTGTGCCGTTGGTGGTATTCAATCGCAAACATTAACTGTAAATCGTCAAATCAAACGTTATAATGTTCCATGTATTGCTTTTATCAATAAGCTTGATCGTTGGAATGCTGATCCATATCGTGTAGTACATGATATGAGATCAAAACTTGGACATAATGCAGCATTCATTCAATTGCCAATTGGTTTGGAAAAAGATTGCGTAGGAATTATTGATTTAGTCGAAGAAAAAGCATTGTATTTTGAAGGTGAATGCGGTTTAGATATTCGAAGCGATGAAATTCCCGCTAATATGAAAGATGAATGTCAAAAAAAACGAACTGAACTTATCGAACATTTAATAAATGTTGATGAAATTTTGGGCGATATGTTCTTGGAAGAGAAAGAAATTACGGTTGCCGATATTAAAGCAGCCATTCGAAGGACATGCTTGAAACGTACATTCACACCAGTTATGGTTGGTACAGCGCTCAAGAATAAAGGTGTTCAACCGTTGCTTGATGCCGTTGTTGAGTACTTACCTCATCCTGGTGAGGTGACAAATATTGCATTAATCGAAAAAGAAGGATGTGAAACGGAAAAAATTGTTTTGAGCTCGGTTCGTGATGGATCAAAACCATTCGTTGGCTTGGCATTTAAATTGGAAGCCGGCCGTTATGGACAATTGACATATTTGCGTTGCTATCAAGGTACACTGAAGAAGAAGGATAATATTTATAATACACGCAGCAATCGGAAAGTTAGAGTTTCACGTTTGGTGCGTTTGCATTCAAACAAAATGGAAGATGTGGAAGAAGTTCATGTGAGTCTTTTTCAAAGATTTTTTTTTTTTTTTTTTGCAAAATTTCATTCAAAATGGAGAAAATATTGTTAAATTTCCTCTTTTTTATTTCAGGCGGGTGACATTTTTGCCATACTCGGTACTGATTGTGCTAGTGGTGATACATTTGTTGTTGATAAAAATTTGACAAATATCTCAATGGAATCAATGTTTGTACCCGAACCAGTTGTGTCCATGTCAATTGCACCAAAAGAGAATAAAGATCGTGGACGTTTTTCAAAGGCTATTGATCGATTTACACGTGAAGATCCAACATTCCAATACTTTTTTGATGCTGATAGTAAAGAATCAATTGTTTCGGGCATGGGTGAATTGCATTTGGAAATTTATGCACAACGAATGGAACGTGAATATAATTGTGAAGTTGTATTGGGCAAACCAAAAGTAGCGTTCCGTGAAACACTTACTGAACCAGTTGAATTTAATTATTTGCATAAGAAACAAAGTGGTGGTCAAGGTCAATATGCTCGTGTAATTGGAACACTTGCACCATTACCACCAAATGAAAATACACAATTGAAATTTATTGATAAAACTGTTGGTGGCAGTATTCCAAAGCAATTTATACCCGGTGTTAAACGTGGTTTTTTGGAAATGTGCGAAAAAGGTTTATTAACTGGTAATAAAATTACTGGCATTGAATTTTCATTGGTCGATGGTGCACATCATATTGTCGATTCAAGTGAATTTGCCTTTTATTCGGCGGCACAAGGTGCCATGCGTGATGTATTTGATTATGGAAAATGGAAAGTGTTAGAACCAATTATGAGCATTGAAATTGTTGCACCAATGGAATTTCAAAGCGCAGTTATAAGCGGCATCTCAAAACGTAGCGGAATTATGACTGGTCGAGAACAAGCAGAAGAATGGTTCGCAACATATGCTGAAGTTCCATTGAATAATATGTTTGGCTATGCACAAGAATTGCGGTGAGTATTGAACATCATTTCATTTTGATGCATTTCAATGCATCATACATATTTATCAAAATAATATTATTTGTTATGTGTTCATTAACTTCATTTCAGGTCAATAACACAAGGCAAAGGTGAATTCAGTATGGAGTACGCTCGATATGCACCATGTACAGCAGAAATTCAAAAGCAATTGATTATGGACTACCAAAAATCACAGGGCATTGATGTTGACAAAAAGAAAAAGAAAAATAAATAATTTTTAACATAGAATTACATATTATAAAAGAATTTTACATTTATTTTATGCGTTTACGTCGATCACAATTGTAAATGAAAAAAAAGTCAATCATCTTTTGTATTTCCTTACTCTCAAGTCCACGGCTGAAATGTATTAAAAACTGTTGTCAATTCTCAATTCTTATTTTAAATTTAAAACATTTGACTTACAATGAATTCGCATTGAATGTTTATTCAAGTTTGTCCAGTTTGTACTTTTGTAATCACAATGTTTGCATATAAATGGCTTTTCGTTGGTATGGATTCGCTCATGGACCTAACAATAAATATCGAAACAATAAATAATTGAATTTAAAATATAACAGAAATGTGTCTTTTACCCTTAAATTGCAGCTGAATTTAAATTTTTTTTCACAAAATTTACACTTGTACTCATAAATATTACTATGAATTCTTGAATGTTCCTTCAACTTTTCCGTTGTGCGGAATTTCTTGCTGCATGTTTTGCATTCAACCGATTTAATATCATCGTGGCATTTTAAATGGTATTTCAAAGAAGCTTTTGTTTTGAAGCTATTTCGGAAGTAAACGGGATTCAAAGATATTTAAAATTTTGATTGATTTTATAAAAGTTTTCATTCAAAGAGTATCGATTTTTTATTATATAATAACATATGTCCAGAAAGTTTTGGGACTAAATACAGGCGTTTATTGCGATCCATAAACAAACATCAAAATGTCAACTAATGCATATAGCAGACTTAACGGTACTCCTACTCTACTGTCAAACACAATTTGCACAAAAATTTCCACTCACGATGGCGTACAAACTAGAATTACGAAAAAGTGTCTCAAACTGTTTTGGACATCTAAGTACAAATGAAATTCTTCGAGTGTTTAAAGACAAGCCAATCTCACGTACAACCATATTTCGAGTTCTCAAGGATTGTCGGGATGGTAAAGAGCCTGAAAATAAAAAAAAATCTGGTCGTCCACCAAAATTGAGCACCACAGCAACAAAAAGTCTACTGTCGTGTGCAAAAAACAAGGTTGGTCAATCAACACGGCGTTTATCGCGAAAATTTGGTGTCTGTAAACAAACAGTTCATAATATTCTGATGAAAAATAACATATTTTATCGGAAACGTAAGCGAGCACCGAAATATACAGCCAGACAACTCGAAATAATACCAAAATGTTGCCGTGCACTTCGACGCAAACACTTTGCAAATGGGAAATTCATGATTTTGGATGATGAATCATACTTCACTTTTGCACATCATGAATTGAGTGGAAACGACGGCTTTTACACTGATGACGTTAGAACAACTCCAGACGATGTAAAATATGCCGGAAAATCAAAATTCGAGCCAAAGGTGTTGGTGTGGTGTGCGATTTCATCAAAGGGTATTTCAACACATTCGTCCAAACAAAGCCAAAGCGATCAATTCTGACATTTATATCGATCAATGTTTGCCGAAATTGAAGCAATTCATTGAAAACTATCACACTCGAGATGAAATCATGTTTTGGCCGGATCTTGCAAGCAGCCATTATGCGAAAAAAACATTGGATTGGCTCACATCGCAAAATGTACCATTTGTACCGAAAAAGGACAACCCACCAAACGTTCCAAAGGCACGTCCTATCGAAGATTTCTGGTCAGTTCTCAAACGTAAAGTATACGAGAAGGGCTGGGAAGCTCAAAACGAGCAACACTTGATGAATCGAATCAAGCGAAAAGTGAAGGAAGTGGACATATCTGTCGTCCAGAACATGATTTTGAAGATTCATAACATACTGCGTAAAATCGAAGACGATGGACCGTTAAGTGTTCTGTAAATGTATTTTTCGATAGTTTATGAATAAAGCAAACTACCCTAAAAATAAATTTTCAATTTGCTTGTTCGGTGTTTAAATGGCACACGCCTGAATTTAGTCCCAAAACTTTCTGGACATATGTTAGTAGTTTACTTATGGCGGTTTCAGGGTCATTTTCAAGTATTAGTGTACACGTATACACATATACGTGTATGTGTGAACACATATTCACACATACACACATAAAGGAGGGGCATACATAGCATACATATGGCCTACATCAACCAAGACTAATATGGCAACGGATCTCGTTGTCATGTATTTTGTTGTTGTAATCGTTCTGAGTGTACTATTGTTTTAATATACATTCGAATGATTCTATCTCTTTCCCTCCCTTCTCTCTTTCGAAAAGAGAAAATATACGATGCATATGGAAAACGCATCTGAATGCTATGATCGATCAGATGCAACTAAAAGTAGTAGTATTGTTTCATATGTGATATATCTACCAGTGTGTTTTTTCGATTGTTGTGTTAGTGATATTAAAACAAATACATATAAAGTATAGAGTAGACTAAAAGAAAAAAAGAGAGCACAGTACATACTGTACACATGATGTGCTCTATCTTTTTCTCTCCTCTCTCCAGTGGCGTATATAAGGGGGGGTTTGGGGGTTCAAACCCCCCTGTCGTCTTGAGAAGTAAATTTTTTTTGTTTCATAAGTTATCCATAAAAAATTATATGTTGATGAATTTTTTGACAAAACATGATTGATATGAGATCAATGTAATGAAATATTATTTTTCATGAGTAATAATAATTGAAAGATTTATTTTGAGAGCTCATAATGAGACTGTGTTGTATTTATTGTGTTTACCATTATGTACATTTGAATCGATATTGAACAGACTAAACATTATATGTAAACAAAAAAATTGGTCGATTTTATGTTTATATGTATAACTGCTTGGTAAGATTCATTTGAATGGCTCGGTCTTATTGTTATTTTTGTGATTTATGAAACATCATCTATATCAGAAAAAAAATGTCACTGATTATTATTATGTTTTTAATAGTTAATACAGTTTTTAAATCATGTCTTCTCCCTAGCAATTATTTAATGATACACTTACTTTTCTGGTGTATCCATGATTTTTTGAATGGCACATTTGAGCGCCTTATAACCGCAAACGGTGAGCAAAATTAAAAGTATCAGAACAACCATGATAACCAATAATATTATTATTATTTCATTTGTGCCAAAAACTTGTTCACGGTCTTTTACGTTATAATGTTGAATCACTTGTGGTTGAACGACACTATTTTGATGAACAGATCCAATAAATTCGTTTGCTTCATAGCCAATTGCTGCTCCAACAGCATATTTTGATGATTTTTTGAAAATTTTTCGTGCTAATTCAAATGGCACAGACCACCATCCTTTACCACCGCTACGGTTAACTGCACTGCTAGTTGCACATAACAAATCCTTTAAATCCATTTGAAAAGATTTACTGTGTACTTTCAATATGACAATCAGTTGAAGAATGAAGAATATTAGTTTAATTTGGAGTGTGCTCAAATGAAATTGTCGTCAAGAAAGTGATATCATTTTATTTTTTTTGATGATACATTTCTCTTGTTTAAATTAGCCATTTGTTTATTCATTGCTTGATCGAGAGTTTTGTAATTGTTCTTCACATATTCCTTCTTACATAAACAGAGATCAAACTATTTTGCATTGTTAGCATAACAGTGTAATAATCAATAATTTTTTCTTTTTCTTTTCTGCTTATTCCAAGTAAATGTAAGAATATAATGAAAACTTTCCATTGAAGTGATCATTAATCCAATTGGTGTAAAATCACTAATATGTACTGTGGGCAAAACCTACCGGGAATTTGGTTATATTTCAAAAATTCTTTTTTTATTCTTCCAAATCAATTTCATCGCCTTCAAAGTAATCCCCTCCCGACGCAATGCACTTATGCCAACGTATTTTCCAATCTTCGATGCATGCCAAAAAGTCACTGGCAGGGATGGCCTTCAGAGCGCGCGCCGATTCACGTTGAATCTCTTCAATCGACTCAAAACGATGTCCCCGGAGCGGTCTTTTTAGCTTAGAGAACAGCCAGAAGTCACACGGAGCTAAATCAGGTGAATAAGGTGGTTGCGGAACGATATGAGTTGAATTTTTGGTGGAAAAATCTAAAAAAACCAATCAAAGAAATTTCATGGTTTTGGAACCAAACGTGAATTGGAACTTTTAACTTAAAAAAAAGCTTTTGAAACGGTGTTCATAGTTTATGTGGAGAACCAAGAGATCTAACCATCACTCTTAAAGTTCATCGACGATGTTTCACTGAAAATTTTCTCATTTTTTTGATGTTGATGGTCGTTCAAGCCGATTTTCAGAGGTTTAGGTGTTCTTCAACTTCTAGGAAAATTTTCTGTCGTTTGAAAAACCTGGATCTTATTACAGTTCGATAGAGGAAGGTTCAATATATGATCTCAAAAGATCTGTTTGTCGAAATTTGATATTGCAAACAAAATTTATTATAACTTCTTTTGAGAAAAAAATGGAAAAAATGTGCAAAATCGCCAAATGCACTTTTGGTTGCTCACAAATCACAAACCAAACTACTTGAAAAATAGAGATATTGTCATGAAATTTGACACAGATGTCAAAGACAGTACTGCCAACCTAAAAATAAAAACACTTGTCCCTATCGGAAGACCAATGAAGTTTAAATTTAAATTTCCCGGTAGGTTTTGCCCACAGTAGTACAGTAATATTCAGCAAAAAGTTAAAGTCGGTAATAATGAATCGGATTTTATCGCGATTAATAACGGTGTTCTTCAAGGTAGCAATTTTGGTCAATCATTTTTCTCGCTTTATTTTAACGACACACTTAACATTTTTGAAAATATGACCGGTCATTTATTCGCGGATGATTGTCAGGCTCTTATTGAAGTTGAGTTCGACCAAATAAATACCGGTATTGAATTAGTAAATTCGGATCTCGCAAAATTAAATGATTTTATTAAACGTCGCTGTATGAAATTAAACGGTTCTAAATCGAAAGTAATGATCATCGGTTCTAAATATCACACAAGTCGGTTAAATTTTGATGCGATCAATGATGTGAAAATTGGTGATGAAAAACTCGAGTTCTGTAAGTCAATTAAAAACCTTGGTGTTATTTTTGACGAAAATCTCTCTTTCAATGAACATGACAAGTGTAAATTGCAAAAAGTGTATGGTGTGTTAAATCGCATTCGGCACACAAAGCATTTTATACCTAATTATATCAAACGTGATATGGCTGCGGCGCTCATTGACCCCATTATGGATTATGGGAATGTAGTAACTTATGGTTGGACATTTGACACGCGTGCATTCAGTTACTCTGCAATTAATTTTTGGAACAGTTTACCGGTTGAAATTAGAAATAATGATTCGTTAGCTTCATTTAAAAACGCGTTAAAAAATCATCTACGGTCCGTGTAATAATATAAAAATATAATCTAATCTTCATTCACACGGTGGTATGTCGTGTAATTTCTTTTCCAATTAGTTTTAAGCTATTTCTCTCTCTTCTATCCTTTCTCTTCTTTACACTTTATTTTTATTTTTTGTTATTTCTATTGCTTTATTCATCATTGTTAACGTAACTTAATTTTAAGTGAATTTATTATTGTATTTTCCCTGTCTCTCCAGAGGCAGGCCGGTTTTACCATGGTTTTCCGGATCCAATCTTGGTATCGAAGCTTCACTTTAATACCATCCCACCCCTTTTTGTATTCTCTTTGCTAAAGTCGTACCATGGGCGGAATTTATGTCGCATTGGGTCTTTGACCAGCATGTTTACTAGCTTGCTAGTGAACACATATTGACATAAATTTAGGTTTCGTAATAAATTAATAATACATACAATTTACTTGTTTCCTATCTTTCCCTATATGCATAACATGTGTCTTTGAACTGCTAATGGTCATTCCAAAGTTCGTACAAGCTGTTTCTAAATCGCATATGCTGTTTTGTAGCTCTTGTTCTGAGCGTCCAAACAATACTAGGTCATCCGCATATGCAAGAGCGGAGATAATGTCTCCCCCCAAAACTACGTTACCCCTCAGCTTAGCTGACTTGATCAGTTTGTCCATATAAATTATAAATAAAAGCGGTGATATTGTACAGCCCTGTCGAAGACCATTTCGCACTTCAAACCATTCACTCAATTCCCCATCCACTCTCACAGCCGCTTCACAATATCTGTACAAACTCTTAATTGCACTCAGAAGGGAACCATTCACACAATATTCACCCAACACCGACCAGAGCTTATCTCTAGGTATGCAAACATACGCTTTTTGCAAATCAACAAAACATACATACATATCCTTGTTTCTCTCATGGAACTTGTTTATTAGTTGTCTCATGCAAAAAATTTGATCTTGACATCCGCGCATCGGTCTGAAGCCCGACTGGTTTTCATCCAAGAGCGATTCGACAATAGCTCTGGTACGTTTTTCTAAAATTGCACTATATACTTTTCCGACAACGCTCAATAAAGCAATTCCACGGTAGTTGTTACAATCCTTATTACTTCCTTTCTTATGGAGAGGAGAGATAACAGCACCACCCCATTTTTTCGGCACAACTGATGAATCCCACGCTAGATTGAATAACCGATGCAACCATCGAATCCCTACTGAACCACTGCAAATTAAATATTCGTTCCTAATCTCATCCACTCCTGCTGCTTTGCCCCAACTTAGTTTTCTAACCGCCAACTCTATCTTTCCTATGCTTATTTCTTCTTCTTCGACTTCATTCACACTTGCATTCGCGCTAACACTCAAATCTGTTCTATTATCAACATTCAGAAGTTCCTCAAAATATTCTCTCCAACGTTTCAACACATTCTTTCTACCAATCACTAACTCCCCTGCCTTATCTAATACAGCACCTGGCGCTTGTTTCTTACCACCGTTACGGATATTCTTAACCTTCGACCAGAAAACTTTATTCCTCTGCTGCCCTGCTTCTTCTAAATCATTGCCGAATTTCACCCATTCACCCTCCTTAGCTGCTCTCACCAACTCTTTCACTACCCTTTTTTGTTCCCTATACGACTCTAAGTCCTCTTCCTACTTTGCATCCAACGCATACATTTCACTCTCTTCTCTTTCACTGCTTCCTGTACCTCATCATTCCACCAGTCCGTCTTCTTTTTATCGTTCTTACCCACATGCATTCCACAACATCCTTTACCGCACTCAACATTGCATTCTTAGAATAATCCCATTCACTGTTGATATCCGACATCTCATTCAATTCAACTTGCGCAAATTTTTCCTCTAATCTAGCTACATATGCATTCACTACACTTTCATTCTTCAATTCATTAACTTTCACTCTATTAGTTGGTCTCCGATTTTCACTCGCTATCCCTTTTGGAATACGTAGTTTGCTTGCAACTAAGTAATGATCGGAATCCAAACCAAAACTTCTATACACACGCGTATCTATTATGGTTTTACGTAAACATTCATCCACAATAACATAGTCGAGATGAGATTTCTGATTCTGAGCAGGATTCTCCCAAGAATACATGTGAATATTATTGTGCTTGAAGAAAGAATTTGTTATAATTAGGCCTGAACTCTGGCAGAAATCCAACAATGTCTTTCCGTTACCGTTCGCTTCCATACTTTCTCCGAAATTACCCAAAATATTCGCAAAATTCTGATTATCTCTACCTACTCGAGCATTGAAATCCCCTAGCAAAATCACGTTTTCATTTCCCTTACTATAAACAATATCATTTAAGTTACCATAAAAATCATTCATCTTTTCTGCATTCGTATCTTCGCACGGGGAATATACATTCAAGAAACGATACACTGCACCGCCTAACTTCATTGAAATCCACATTATTCTCTCATTTATGAATCTATGACCCACAACCGACTGCTCTAAACTGTTACTAATCAAGAATCCTACGCCCTAATTTGATCTACCATTCTTAACCCCTGACAAATACAAACGATAACTCCCTAATATCTCTTCTACCTGACCTTTCACACGAACGTCGCTCAAAGCTAAGATATCTAAACCGAAATTATTTGCCCTATCAATTTACATATTCTCGCTTCTTCAACTCAAAACCCCCTCTCAAATTCATTGTCCCAATAATCAAAGCGTTCGTCAACTGTGGAGCTCCGGTCAATTCCCAGGGAGGACGCGCTCCTTGGTCTCCCCTCGTCCGAGGCCAACCATTACTGTTTTGAGCAAAAGTAGATTTAAGGTGAGGGACGTGCTAAGCCACACTGCACCCGAGAAAAATCACCAATAATTTTGCCGAACGAAACTGGCCATGGAAATCCATCGCTACCAATAAACAAAATAAAATGGAACGGACTCACCAATAAACCGTAAAATAGTCCAAATAAAGTGATGAGTTTTGAGTGTTTGTCATATTTATTAAAATAAATATCTCGAAAGGTAACATAATTTTTTTTTTCATTCATCTGTTTCGTTGCTGAAAAAAAAAAAAAAATCCCAAACCATTTTCCTTGTATTGTATTTATTGAATTGGTTTTGTTAATTAGTCACATAATCTATTGTAGAATTTCTTTAATTGCTTAAATTGAGTTCTGTGAGTGCAAAAATTGTTTTTCATAGAGTTTAAATGAGAATAAACCGAGAGAAAGAGAGTGGGAAAAAAAAGTTGAATTGCGTTCAAAGTGCGTATTTCCGAGTAGTTGTTCTATATAACTTTTGTGTTATAAATTAGCTCGTTGAAAAGTGTAATTGCATTTTGTGTGTTTTACTACGTTGTGCCCATTAAACGCCCTTATTTGTTGGATATTTCAAACAAACAATTTTCGAAGTTATGACAATATTTGAAGGCGCAGAATTTATTTAATTCGCAAAAAAAAAAAATGAAATATTGAATCGTGGAAGTGAAAATTGTTCAATGCTGTGTGGCATTTGTACAGTTTAAGCTGTGTGTTAATTTCACTGTTTTGCCACATACTACTTATAATTTGTATTATATATGCAGTTGTATGGAATCACATTGTGACTATTTTTCTCTCTTTCTCTTCTCTTTTCCGTTCGTCTTTCTTTGCAACGTTGCGGAAAAGTCAAGTGCAAACGACGACTCAGATGTTTTTCTTTTTGCCTGTGTTTAGGAAATAAGCGCGCATAGCCACGGTGTAATTTCTGTTACATATTGAAAACGGCACATTGATTGATACGCGGGTTGCTATTTATATTCTTTCAAAAAGTAAGAAAAATAATTTAGTTATGGTTAAAAATGGCTTTATTATTTTTCAAAATATTCTCCATGATGATCAATACACTTTTGCATGCGTTCGAACCATTTGTCATAGCAGTTTTGCCATTCGGCGGGTGACACCTCCAAAACATGGTTTTTGAACGCTTCAACTGCTTCTTCGGCGCTCGTAAATCGTTGACCACGCAGTTTATCCTTGATGTAAGGGAACAAGAAGAAGTCATTGGGTGCCAAATAAGGACTGTACGACGGATGAGACATCAATTCGATGTTTTCAGTGGTCAAAAATTCATTTGTTTGACGAGATGTGTGAGAGCTCGCATTGTCATGATGAAGAATGATTCGACAGCGCTTATTTGTTTTTCTTATTTCACTAAACACTTCTGGCAAACAAATGGTTGTGTACCACTCAGAATTAATCGTTCTACGTTGCTGAAGTGCCACTGTTGCCACATGACCAGTTTTTATGAAAAAACAATTCACCATTTGCTTAGATGTGCTTCGTGATCGAACAACTTTGGTTGGATTTGGTTCAATTTTGAAGACCCATACAGTCGACTGCTGTTTACTTTCAGGCTCATACGCATAGATCCATGATTCGTCACCTGTGACAATGTTATACACGGCTTTTGAGTTTCCTCCGTTGTATTTCTTGAGCATTTCTTTGCACCAGTCGACACGTGCCTTTTTTTGAGCTATCGTCAAATTATGTGGGATCCAACGCGAACAAATCTTTTTCACAACTAAATGTTCATGCAAGATCTTATGTATGCTAGTCATACTGATGCCCAAGGTTGCCTCAATCTCACGGTATGTCACATGATGATCTTCTCTTATCATTTTTTCTACAGCATCAATGTTTTCTGGAACAACAACTGATTTTGGCCGACCTTCACGGAATTCGTCGGTGAGAGACAGGCGACCGCGTTTGAATTCATTGAACCAGTTACAAATTGTCTTGAGTGTTGATGCTTCATCGCCAAAGGCCGACGAATGAAGACGATCGAAGCACTGTTGTTGAGTGAGATGAACTCGAAAATCGTAAAAAATCATCGCACGAAAATGTTCACGAGTTATGGAATTAATTATTAATTAATTTTTTGCAAAGATGTAATTTTCCAATGACTGTAAACAAACAAAATAGCGCCCATATGACAAAACGTTCTAAAAACGTTAACCATAAAAAATGTCAAACTTCACGAAAATCACAACGATTTTCATCTAACACCACTAAAATGTCCCTATTGAAAGAATATAAATAGCAGCCTACGTATGACAGCATCCTGACAAACAATTGCATTGTTTTGAGAGAAATTTTGAGTTTGCTGACACGATCTCATTCTTTTCTCTTTATTTATTACGTTTCCCTCCATCTTTCAGTGCTTAATTTTTTTGCTCTTTCACTTTCTCAAACACACTCTACTAATTGGGCTCTCAATCGCTCTTAAATTCATCGTGTAAGTACGGTACTACTAGTACCATTTGCTATTACTCTCCTACACAATCTCTCTTATTCAGTTTTTTTTTCGCTTTCTCTCTCGCGTTTATTCACTCTCACTTTCGTTCGTTTTGTCCACTCTCCGCTTCATTAGAGTTCGGTGTGACTATTGATAAACTCAATTTAACTGTTATTTTATATTCGATTCGACTACCAACTATTTCAACATGCAAAACAATGCAATGTGATAATGCTCTTGTAATGTACGATTTGTTTATGAATGGTTCTAAATTGAATATTTTGTTTTGTTGACTGATTTTTCAGGGGGAGGTGCAGACACTTAACACGCGAATTCAAATCACAAACGAACGACAAGAAGCTATACACAATAAATAAAATACAATAAAGTTATATTTTTTTTTTTATAACCATCACATCGTATGCATTATAATCAAAACGAGAATTAACGAGAAGACTGATTTTTTTCTTCGAAAGCACGGAAATTAGTGTAACAACTAAGAGACCTCGTGTGATTTAGACGACGTAGAAAATAGGATTTTTTTTACAAATCATCAAGAGAAAAAAAAAGGAAAGATGTCGCAAGCAAGCCGATCATTAAAAAATATGGAAGCACCGCGACCATTGAAATCAAGCAATGCCAATCGACAAACACATCACACAACGCCAGCATACGAACTGCAAACGAGTACGTATTTTTGCTTCCATTGAATATCTTGGTCATCCATTCAATGGTGCATTTTTTCTTTTGATCAATTTCAGTCGAGGAACTAATAACATTAGTGGAAAATGTTGCTGAT
This sequence comes from Resseliella maxima, assembly GCA_029041755.1. Classification (NCBI taxonomy): domain Eukaryota; kingdom Metazoa; phylum Arthropoda; class Insecta; order Diptera; family Cecidomyiidae; genus Resseliella; species Resseliella maxima. The sequence goes on from JAQOWM010000689.1 coordinate 13,389, forward strand.
TCTGTTTCCATCGGTCAATGCAATCCTGAAAGTATGGCGTTGTTGTTATCGAATTTACGTGTACTTGGCCCACAATTGGAAGAATATTCAAAGTCAACATTGGATCAAGGTATGTATGCAAGATAAATAAATTATGTGCAAATTTCACAGTTAAATTTAAAATTCTTGAATTGGATCAAATATTGATGTTGTTGTTGTTTTTTTTTAACTTTCATGTTCTTTATTAGACATTCTTATTCTCAATCTTTCCTCATCACAATTAGATTACAATTATTTCAACGATTATTTTTGTTTACATTTTCACAGTATATTCGATCATTTCGGTATTTATCTTCATTTTGTTATGATTTATTTTTGTGTTATGTGTTTTGTTTGTTTAATTTGGTACATCCACAATTCCTTTGTCACATCAATTGAACTCGACTTCACCATTCGTTGATAGCGGTGTAGATTTAACACAATACAGCAACTACAATGCAAGCATTGATAACGAAGATGAAGTGTTCGTCGTCGAAAAGAACGGTTCGTTTATTCATTTTTATTTTGCTCTTTTTCAATCATTAAAATTGAAATTTGTTGATAGAAATAAAATGTAACTTATTTGATCAACTTTTCTTCGGTTCATTGTATCAATTGCTCAATTCTTATATTAATCAATTCCTAAATCAATTTTTTTTATCATTCCACAGATGTGACACAAAATAGCATCAATTCAACAAAAGTTGCAAATGTTTCGACAAATGGTTTGACACGATCGCGTCGCAGTCATTTCTCATTGGCCGATACAAAAATGGATTCGCTTCAGGAAAATGTGACAAAAAAGAAGTCAGATGTTCATGTAACTTATGATAAAAAGAAAAAAAAACTTATTTATTTCGATTTTATTTCGAAATTTTTCGATATGAGTATACACATCACTAACATTGATATCATTGTATTTAACTAAAACAAGAATTAAATTAAAATGAAAATAAAAAACAAAAACAAAAACAAAAACAAAATTGTGTTTTGCATTATTTCGTACATCTTTGATCACTATATGTATGCATCCTAACAAAATAATTAACTAGTCATTGGTTTGGTAAGTACACGTGTTCTTCATTTGAATGCTCCTCTATTGACTTTTCTTTTACTTGCATTTTGTCTTGTGGTGAGCTTTAAGTGTTTCAAACTTGACCCATTGTTGGTTTTTGCCAATTTTGGACACTTTTCCATATAGTTTGAATTCTAACCTTGCTTATTCAGCTCTAATTAAATTGAATTTTGTTTTGATTAAATTCTGATCTTTTTTTTTGTTTTAATTATGTCCATCTTGAGAAGTGAATTAAAAAATCGAAAATTCAGTACAATTCCATGTTATCACATTGTAACATATTTCAGAATCCGGAAGATGAAGATAAATTCTTTGATCCAGATACATACGTGAAAACACACACACATAAATTCTACTGTCAAATACTCAACTGTCAGTTTGAAATAGCTGGTTTCCAACGAAAGTTGGACATTATAATAATAGTCTGCACCATACAGCGTTTCTTCGCCAGAGGTGGTTTATTTAATAAAAAAATTTCTTAGAATATTTACATTTTTTACATTCAATTATGAATTGAACGTATCATTTCACAACTTTTTCTGCGCATTTTATATATACATATATTGGTGTGCAGAAAATATTGTGAAATGTCCAACTTTCGTTGGAAACCAGCCATTTAATGTGTGTGCATTTGAATTTATATCGATGCCAAATTCGAATGGCATTTCGGCTTTGATATCAAATTAAATGAAAGAAAAAAAAAAAAAAAAACAAATTACAGCTTTAAATACATGAATAGTTGAAACAAAAACTTAAAAACTTAATTGACCACATTTAATATCATAAGTTTTTATTTGGAAAAATCTTGAACATTTTTCGGAATATTATGTATTTTGTAAAAAAAAAATTATAATAAAATTAGAATCTCTTATGTAAGATTGAGAATTCTAAAATGAATATTAAATTAAGAATTCTAGTCTAAAATCCAAGTAAATTTCAACAATTCTGTAGATTAATTTATTTTTATACGAAAAACTGAAATCTGAAACAAGTTTGATATCAATCTCTCATTGAAAAAATAGAGAAGTGAAATAAAACATTATCTTCACAAAATATAAATTAATTATTAGCGTCAATTAGCGTTTTTTTCCATTTAATATCAACTGAGATAATTTTCTTTTGTAAAATGAGAATAATCATTTTGTTTTATATTTCATAATTATTTCTCATTTATTGAATCTTTGGGAATATTAATTTGATCAATGTGGAAGACTTTGCAATGCTGCAGGCAAGCATTTTTGCTTAAGGGGAATTAATTTTTATTTGTGTAAAGAAGGTGATCATAAATCCAAACTGACTGTACGAAGGTAAAAAAAAGTAATGTCGTGGCAAATGTGTTCTGCCACTTTTCCGTTAAAGGAGATGGAAAAACAAGTCAAATAGCAGTTTAGGTTTATATGGAACCAAATCAAGTTTTTTTTATGAAGCTCTGAAGTTAGAATCGTAATTTTTATTTTTTAAAAAAATCAATAATGACATTTTAAAGTGGTTTTTTCTTGAAATTGGTATCACATTGCTACATGTTTATTTATTTTTAATGAAACATTACAAGAATTGATTTTACTTGGTTTATTTCATCATTTTTGAATTCAGCAGGAAATTCTATATGAAAATGAGTCAGTTTGAATAAAAACAAAATGATTTTAAAATTCGTCAAAATGATCTATTTTCAAATTTGGACTATTCAACTTCAGAGCTTCATGAAGAAAAAAAAAAATAATTCGAGCGATTTTCTAGTTTTATTTTCATAAATTGAGCAGAATGATGAGTGAGAAATATATCAACAAATGTAACCGTCTCCATCCACGCAAAGCACATTAAAATTTAAGCCCACATTGCGGTATCAAATGAGCGACTGTTCTGTTCTTCAAATGGAAGAGCTTGAATTCTTGAAATTAGAGATTCTACATCGAAAAACGATTGAGCGGGTATGTCTGGCAGTCTCAATGTATTGAGAAATGATTCGGGGATTTCAGCTGAATTCACTGGAAAATGCTCGGCATCAGAACAGCGAATAAGTGGTGGAGCAACAGTTCCTTCAGCTAATTCAATTGGTGAATTTTGTGACGGTTTTGGAGCTTCAGCTCCAATGATTTTTTTATCACTTTGTAACTTGTCCTTAGCTCCAGGCTTCAATTCTTCATTGTTTTCATCATACACTTCATCCAAACCTGTTTCTGATTCCATAATATTTTTCGCATTTTGATTTGTGTATCTAAATTCAAAGTTTTGATGATTTGATAAAATCTTATAAAATCCATTTCCAAACTCATATCGAACAATATCATCATGATGTGGTTGACCTGGCCGACGAGTGGTAACTGGCAAACGAACTGATGGTACTGGTTCAATAATAATTAGTGAAATTTTCTCAGGAATTGATTGCACTTTCGGAGCTGCTGTGATCATTGGAGGAGGCGATAAATTCCACTCAATGGCAGATATAAAACTCTCAACCGGTGGAAATGTTGGCAAAGTTAAACTCTCAGCTGGTCTCAAAGAAGTAAATAAATTTTCAGGATTGGTCAGCACTAAACCAAACTGTTCCTCATTCGATGGACAAATACGTAGAAATCCCACAGCTGGTAATGCTTGTACAAGCAATGACTCTGAAAACAAAGCCATTATCACAGTGAAAATCACCTGAAAAAAGGAGAATAAAAAAATTTAAAAAAAAGAAATATTTAAATGTAAACATTTTGAAAAGATAACTTTGGAAGGCAAAGAATCGTAATTAGAAAAAATGAAATATGTTTACTAAAAACTTTATTGAACAAAAATTGAATTACCAAGTTTCGTTGCATGTTGAACCGTTTGAACCAGAAAATAAATTGAATTTGATTATATTGAATGCTCAACATACATAGTTAGGTTCCAAATTTATAATTCATATTTCAGCAAACAAGTTTATAAATGAAACCACAACAATAGTGCATTACTCGTACTACGATAAAACCGGTTCACAAAGTCAGCGCTATATTTGTTCGGACTTTACAGAAAGCCGCAAAATATGTGTGCATTTCCTGTAATGACATGAACTATAAATGTCATAATTCATAATATATTTTTGGAAATTAATTGGTTTCAATGTGAATTTAATATGAATATGAAACCACATTTAATTTATTTGCATTCTATCCTGAATGTTCACGCTTAACCAGTTTTAATGGTTTTTTTGGAATGAATTCAAAATTCGAGATTTTTCAATTTTGAATTTGAATGAATAATGAATAATGAATAATGATTGCTTAGGACATATTTTCTGAATCATGTTCAATTACCTGCTTAAAGGGGGCTAATTCAACGAGAATAAACAAAACCGTCGATAAGAAACCGATTTCAAAACATTAATTTTTTGTCAACGTGAAGTTTGTATCGATTGAAATCAACTCAAATTACTGGAAGTAAAAATCATTCTCTCGCATGAATGGAAAGAGCCCGAGAGAAAAAAATAGTTCGATTTTTCCTTTACATTTTGTTTTCATTTTTAAATGTCGGAAATAAAACATAATATTCGATGCACGTGCAACGCCTATTCTGTATATTAACATCAAAAGGTAAATTGAACTTTCATGAGTGTGCCAAAATGTGTAATGTTGGTGCTAATATTTCATAGCCGTTGTTTCTCGTTTGTTCTATATGTTTACACAAAACGCGCATCATTTTCTGATATTGTTTATTTTTGAAATGTTGTCTGAGCGCGAATGAAAAGAAAAAGAAGAAAAAAAACAAATTGAAAGTACAATATTTACAAGCAAAAGACAGTGTGGCTAGCTGCGCCAGTCTGTATAATGTATCATTTGGCAAAATCACTCTCGAAATCTCTTTTTTCTTTCTTTTCATCGAAATGACAAAAAAAAAACGCTATCGTCATCATTATAAAAAAATATCTGATTATAAGATTTTCATCGTCTATTTGATCTCAATAAAACTATATAATGTATGTATTTGAGTTTTTTTATCGAATCGTTTGTTTTCAAAGCGATTTTTTTTCTCAAATTCAGCTTGAGTTCTTGGAAAAGTGTTTGTTCTATGTTGACTTGGCTCGACTTGGCACATTTCGAATATGTCACAAATCATCGAAAATGATATGGCATATGGTGTGATACAAACGATGATATGGTGTAAATGTATCTATCATCACATACCGTTTTTTTTTTGCACAAATTCGGACGCCCAACATCAAATTTTCAAATACACAAAATCATATTCATTCAATTACGATACTCACTCATTTTGGATTCATATAAAAAACGAAAGAAACCAAAAAGAACAAAGCGAATGAAAAAAAAACACAAAATTCGAGCACAAAAGCGTGACGGTTATTGCTACTAATGCTGCTGACGTCAATTCGATTGTATACGGGCTCATGGTAGTAAATAATGCTAATGATAATTTATTTAAAATACAACAAGGATACTTTTTCATCTTTTCCCTCAAATCATGTTGATAACCGTTCATTATGATTTCTCATCTTTTTTTTTTTTTTTTATTTTCGGGTATCTCGCGTTAATAATTTCCATGATTTTGCTACAATTTCCATGACTACAACCACTTTTCTTATGATCCATTTTTGTTTCGTGTAATCATATTTACGTAGCCTTTCGCAATTCAAAATTAGATTCACAGAAACAACACAAGCCCTTGTGATGATTTTATCTACAAAATGTACTGAAATCAACATCCAAAAATAGAACTCATTGATATTCGCATTGTTTTCAATATTATTTTTAGTGTATCCCTCTGATTGAGTGTTATTCATCTCAATCGATTCATATACCCCAAAGTTCATTCATCCGAAAATACTGATTTTTTTTGCACAGGAAACAATCCGACACAACAACACAGACCATGGATTCTTTATCCTTCTTTGACGTCACAATCAAATCCAGTGTTATCTATTTATGAGTTTATTACTACGAATGACGACATGCGGCAACAAAAGAAGTCCCAAAACTCTGTGTTCATCGTCAATTTTCCATACCGAATCGGTTTATGCATTAAATGAGCATTATTTTCACTTCAATCTATTCAATGTGCCGATGGAACAAAGTAGTCAAAACATTTATATTTTTTTTTTTTGTTACTTTTAATCGCGATAAATAATCAAAATATTTAGACTAGATGACATTGATTAATTTTGTACCGTAACATATAATTTTTGATTCATTTACATGGGGAAATTTTCGTTTTTTATTATTTTTCATCGTCAACAACTTTTACACTCGTAGTCAACGTAGCGTAACGCACGCATGTCACTACATACGCTTTCGACGTCATCATCATAAGCGCCTTAGTTGTGGCTTCGCGCTCTGCCGCTCTTTGCCCCTTTTTCGCTTATCATTTCTTTCTCCTTTTGTTTTTATTTTTATTTTTCTTGCTCCAACTCTCATTCTCTCACTCTCTAACTGTCTCGTTCTCTTTCTATTTCTTTTTCTCTTTCTCTTTCTCTTTCTCTTTCTCTTTCTCTTTCTCTTTCTCTTATCTCTATCTCTATCTCTATCTCTATCTCTATCTCTCTCTCTCTCTCTTTAGCTTTTTCTCTATCGTCCTCCTATACTCTTATTCTCCCTTATTCTCTTCTCTCTTTTCATCTTAACTTCTTTCCTTCTTTCCATCTCAATCGTAACGAATCGTTTTGTTTTTACTTCCGCAAAATTGTTGAAACGTTGTCAATTATGTATGAACATGAACATGCTTTCAATCAATTGACTACATCAATTTCAATCATTTACTCGTGCCAAAATATAAAGCATTTCAAATGCGCAAATATTTTCCGTGTCTTGGTCCGAAAAACTTGTGCAATACATTGGTGGTGGGTTTCGAATTGAAATTTATTATTTGACTCGGTAAACAAGCGCCCACAAAAACCATCAAAATGCTATATGTAAATTTCCTGCAAAAATTCACGGGTGCCTGGTGTTGCTGATACCAACCAACAACAATCAATATTCATTTATTATAAATAAACCCTTTAGAAGGAAAACATTTACAATAAATATACGAAATGGTGCTGCAAATTTATCGATCAATATGCTAAAAATAAATACTATTTTCATATCCAGGGCCATGAAATGAACAACAACAATAACAAGTATTTAGACATAAGCAAATGACAAAAAAAATCGTCACAAATCTGGTGGAAAGTAGAATAAGCATTATATTTGGGTATGATTTTGTTGACAAGTTTTTTTTCCGATAGGTGTGCTGCGATAAATGTATTCAGTGCCGATTTCATGTTCTTGTTCATATCCATCAAACAAGTTCACAATATAATTCATTAAAAATACTTAAAGTTCAGAGTACTTTGTAAATTGCAACTATTTCAATTTCTTTGAAAAATCAAATCTATAAATGGAATGTTTTGCAAAAAAAAGTTTTATTCTAGAGTTTATTGATTTCTGCAAACTTTTTATGCATCGGTTATTTCATATACTACGATTATTTCAAATGAATCATTGATTTGAAATAAAAGAAAGTGTGTAAAATAAGTTCATGGATTTCAAACAAACTTAACTAATCAATGTGATCAAATCTCTTCAAAATATTTGTTGTCTTTAAACGCCAACATAGTCTACGTTACTTGTTCATTTATTGGTTCCGACAATTCTTTTGCAGACAATAAAAAATAAGGTGTACTGTAACAATTTGCTATTTTTATCCAGTTCAAGTTAAAGTAAGTAAATAATGAAAACATTTACGCAATTTATTAAAAATTATTAGTAAAATGGAATCATTGAAACGTCTATTGTTTATTTCAAAAAATTCGAAAACGTGTAAAATGTACAACGTTTCAGGTGAATTTTTCTTACTACAAATGATCCATCGCTGAAAACAAAATATGACAAATTTGGTATTACGACGCAAATTCAAATTAAAAACAACAAATTGGATATTGTTTGTTTTTTTTTCTCTTGTGGACGAATGATCAATAAAACGTATTGCGTATAGAGGTCGTTTTGAAAAATCACTCATCGAAAGCTATTAGTCAAATCATCACATACGGATTTATCGTTTCGTTTACGCACAAATTGGTAAACAAATGCTTGAAATCATTTTAATTTGAGACGTGTTTTGTTTTTCACCGATTAACCGTTAAACTTTATGGTTGTTAATCATACATGTGTGTTATCATTATTATTGCATAATTTTTTTTTTCGCTACTAATTTGTCGTTCCCTCGATAACAATTTTTTTATACGAAAAAATATCTTTTGAATCCATATAATTTCTTTGCACGTAATTGTACAAAGAGAACGAAAACAAGTTAAAGGAATTTAAAAATACAATATTATATTATATTATATTATGTTATAATTACAATTTGCTAATGGGATGGCAACTACATTCATTATGTAATGAAATATTATCAAACTTATGGAAAATAAAAAAAATTATTTCCAAGATAATATTGAGAGCTATAGACGTAATTCGCAAGTTTCTCCATTTCTTCTACATTAATTTCGTAAGTTTCTACATTTCTTCTACAATGAGGTTATTTGGTTGTTGAATAACAATATAGTACATATTTCCATGCCTAAAATGTACACGTTTTGTGGAATATTTTCTGAATGTAACAAAAATATTTTGTATCTGCGTCGAAAGAAAAATAAAATATAAATTACCTGGTTTCAATGCATAAATCACAAACTATTATTCAAATTAATACGTTCAAGTGCAAACGATGTTGAAGCATATATTTGTCATTTTAATAATTATTGCTATTCTGGGTATAATTGAAGCAAGCAATTTGCTTTCATTTACCAAAAATAGTGTTACTTATGATATCAGATATATAGATTCGTCAAAATATGAAGAGGCTGTGAATTTAATGGCAACGTATTACATAAGAGACGAACCAACAATTCCTTCAAGTATTTGATTTAGTTTTTTTAAACAAAATATATGAGCAAATCTAGCATCTTAATTTTGGACATTTTTATAGATCCAAGTTCTAGTTTGCTCGAATCATATAAAGAGGAATGGGATGTCTATCGCTTGTTACAAAAGGGGATCAAGTAATATTATTGGAGTTAGCATACTATTTGTAAGTAAAATTGATAAAATTCAAATCAAATTTATGAATGAAATTAATATGGAATTATCCATTTAATTTTACATAAATCAAGAAAAAAACACAAAAGAATCAAAATATCTACGGTGTTAATATATTCAGAGTATATGGAGTTGATTCATACTTAGCTAATGACGGCATGGTTGTTCATCCAAGTTACCGTAATCGTGGCATTGGATATCATTTACTTAAAGCAAGAGAAAATGTTTGTATCGATCATAATATAAGAGTAACTTCAAGTATCTTTACATCGAAATATTCAAATCAAATGGCCATTTCGGCTGATTTTGAAAGGAATAAAATTATTGGGTAAGTGACGATTGTGAGAAAAATCTTCTTTATGGTAATTTTCAAATATAGTATATTTTCTTGAATTTTTACAGTCCCGTTGATGATGATGACGATGAAAATATTATGGTCCTTAGATCAAAGAAATATTGGTGAAAGTTTGACACCGTGAAAAATGTTTTTTTTTTTTTTAATAAATTTTAAATTTTCGATAAAATCATTTCTGTTGTTAGAATTCCAAACCGAAGAAATTGAGGACGAATATTCAAATAATAATTTTTGTGAATATTAGCAAATTTTCAATTTAAAAAAAAAAAAAAATAAACAAAAATAAGTTGAATTGATTCAATTTTTTTACAAAACGTATAGTTTCGTGAAATCTTTCATTGATCAACAAAATTCAGATTTTTCCTTATTCTCCTTATTTTCGCCTATACATCTTCGTACAAGCAAATATTGAGGACAAACCAAAGTATACGCTGATATTGATCCTTATTTAATAAGTTTGATCCTATATTAAGTTTTATCTGCATTCTTTTCATTTTTTCAGTGCCATTATTTTAAATCATTTTCTTTTCTTCTTTATTATTTGTGATTTCAGTTAGAAAATTGTGATATGCTGTTTCATTCAATTTACTATCATCCAACACCTATTTATGAAAGAAATCGTTATAAATAATCATTCCAAATTTTTTTTCGCCCAACACAATTCTTCCAATTTAAGAAAACCTCCCTATTCTTCAATAGATCATCTTAAAATAAATGCTTTTTGTTACTATCATCTTTTTGAACAAACATTCAACTATATGCGAAAAAGAATTGTTAGTCCATTTGTTATTCAGTTACTTTCGCATTACAATATAGAGTTCAAATAAAAAAGATTATTGCAACGAATTTAGTGGAAACAAAATTAATCACAAGTACAAAAACGATAATACATAGGAAGATCTTCATTTGTTTTTTCAATTTTTTTTTTTCGTGGATTAATAATCCACAGATTAATACTATTTTCACGTAAGTGCAGAAAACTCATGCTTATAATTACTAAACACTGCGTCTGGATTTATTCAAATTTGCTGCATTTTTCGAAGAGAAATATTTCATGAGATAACGATCGAGAATTAAATTTATATGATTTAAAAAAACAAATTACTAATGTAATAAACTAATTTATCACTTGATACAATATATTTTAATTGCTAGTTTTCAAATCCTGGCTTGTGGAATTAATCGAATATGCCATCAAATCCACCAAATAAAAGTTTTTAATAAAATAATGAAAAATTTAATTTTTAGCAAAAACTCACTTGATCAAATAAAAGAAATGTACAGAAACACATGATCTCCATTTAAATATATTGAGATAAAATATATAAATCCGACCATTTGACACGTCAACTTCATTATTGTGTATAGGTTAGATTGTATATTTGTCATGAAGGCTAGATTTGGATAAAAATCTTATTCTTCGGATGTAAAAAGTTTCTAAGTTAAACTAAAATTTCTGATTTCTCAGACAATTGGATGTTATGTATACAAAATACATTTTGCATTATTGATCACAGACATATGTATCAAAAGTATTTTTAGCTAAATCACATTCTAATAACAAAGAAAGGGGAAATGTCATAACATAAAACAATTATTGTTTAAGAAATATATAAATAATCATAAATTTGGACTTTCATCTATTTTATTTTGTATCGGCAATTTAAATTTTCAAGAATACATTTTTGAAATTTTAAAAATTTAGCACTAATCAAAATACTAAATTAATTTTCTTACTTGTTAATTATTGTTATTTTAATTATTCTATCGCGTGAAAATTTCACTTTACAAACAAGAATCAGAAGTTACTTTTAACTCTTTTGGGCACAATTTAGCATATTCATATTTAGTACAAACATGAACGATATGTGTTATTGGGCTGCAAGGATCTTGACCAACTCTATCTCTATGTTTCATAACAAATTTGTTTATTTCATTAATGCATGTAGTTGTAACGTTAGAATGCATATCCTGTTGAAATTCATGGGTTGCCATTTCAAATGCAAAAGCTTTATAGCCACTTTCAATCAATTTACCATAAGTAAAATCACGTTTATTAGTAAACTATGAATTGAAAACACAAAATACACACTCACACAAAGATAGATTCAAAATTGATACAAAAAAAGAAATCAAATTATTTAGCTCACAATTCTCTTTTTCCTTCCAATACATTCCATCAAGCAACCATGTGGAGGCCATCTTATCCATTCATCCGTTGGTTGGGCTATAAATGTCAAATATTTTCATTAGAAATGGAAAAAAAAAAATATTTTTCTTAGTAAATCTGATTGAAATACGGATTTCTGTTGCGCATTCATCTGCTATTTTCATCATGCTGACAATAAATTCTTCTTGAGCTGTTGTATTTGTTACATTACAGCATATAGTTGTATTGAAAATTCGTCTATACAAAATATGTGGATCGGGCGGAGCTGCAGTAGTACCTTCATTTATTATATACGATGAAATGAATTGAAATTTGTGACCAAACTTAAATGCAAATATTAGCAATAAGATTTTGAATTTTTGAAAAAATATTTTTTTCATTTTGTTGTTTAGTTTTATTTTTGCGTTTGCAATGTCACTAATGTTCAAACCAAATACTCAAAACTACAGCATACTTTGCCTGCTTACTTATTTATAATGAATCCTCTTCACATTGTTATTCTGTGCATGTACGTTGTTGTTCAATGAAAAGTTATAAAAAAAATATAGCATGAAAACACGAATTGCAGAATGCCATGTAATCATCATTCAATACACAATAGAAAAACAAATTCCAACTTTATATTGCATATTGTACATTGTATATTGCATATATCATTATCAATATTGCACTAATTTAATATTCATCTTTTTTTTCATTATTTTTTTTCATCATGTTTGTCTCTTTTTTAGCATTGCTGACTAAGAAATATCTCCAAATATGTTGAAGTCAAATTGTTTCATTCGATTTCATGAAATCATTTCAATATTTCCGAAATTCTTCGAAAGTAAATATACTGTTTCGAACGTGCGTAGGAGGAGGAGGGTGGCTGGTTTCGATTTGTACTCTACTTTTCTGAAGAATTCATCAAAGACCCCGAGCGATCTCAAAGTTGAATACTTTTTTTTTGCTCTTCACTTTCATTGAATGGAAAATTAATTAAAATTGCTAGGGTTTTTTGAGTAAAAATCTGAACTTTTTGACGTCTTTTTTTTTGAGAAAATTTTTCGAAATTGCTACCGTTTTTGGTTCAAAAATTGAAGACGTTTTTTTTTTGCTCTTAAATTTTTGAGGCCGCTGGAACTCCCCTCTTGGTCATCAGCAATATACCTCCCTGGAATTCTCAAGCGTGAGTACCTCTGATACTGTTTCCATGGCAAAAAATAAAACATCGATGGTCGTTTTTGTAATTAGGGTATTCAACGTTCTCTTGAAGCTTAATCATCAATAAAATAAACAGTATTTAAAGAGGAAATATGTGGGCAAAAATTCCAATTTTATATTGGATATTTTTTTTGTACATTTACATTCGAAGGACGGTTCGAATTATTCGAAAGAAAACAAAAATAACAGAGAGAGAGAGAGAGAGAGAGAGAGAGAGAGAGAGAGAGAGAAAGGTTGAATGATCAAAATTCTGAACTCAGTTAAGCTTAAAAATTCGATAGAGCAAATTAATGTTGAACATTCAATATATATTTTTCGAAGAAAACGTAGGAAGTTGCAATAATTTTATGTGGGTTTTTTGGTCGTAAACTTAAACCATGTTGAGAGTACAACCACTTTTTCATTCATATAACACAGGAGAATTGTACGATTTATCTCTGAAGATTATGTATTCGATTTGTTGATTTGAACAGAAATTGTTTGTAGTTTTCGTGAGTTAATTCAAAATCAAGAGAATATCCAATAACTTTTCCAAAAAAAAAAATATAATCTCGTTAAAAATGTGTGCTTTATTAACCCTTATTGCTTAATCATACAGAATGTCCAATGCGAAAATACGTGCTCAAATGTGTTTTCATGAGAAAACCAACCACATTGATGAACATCATTGCATCAATTTGTAAGCACTGTACACTGAATAGTTGTTTTCATAATTGTTAGTAAAGTTTTCATGAAAGCCAATTGTTATGCAGGACCATCATTAAAATGTACATAATTTATAGTAGTTTTTCCATTTGAAATTGTAGACTTGAAACTAACACAAAATTATGGCTGACTAATCGATTTTCATCTGATGATGCACAATACCATTGTACAACTTTTATTTTCTTCATGTGAAAAAGAACGAAATGTTTTGTAAACATGCAATCTACAACATGAATGACTCTTATTCGTAGCACAGTGCAACTTGCATTTAATGATGAATCTTGTTCGTACTTAGTTCTACGGAGAGTTTATCTACTCTTGTGTGCAAGTTCATTCAATAAAATAAGAACGTTGCTTGGAAGAATAGTTTACTTGACTACTAGACATATCTAAATATGAAATCTCGACAATTGTTTTGCAAATATTTACAAGATCTAGAAACACACAGAAAAAAAAAAGAAAAACAAAACAACAACCGAAAATAAGTGGCCGATAGAAATGTTTTAAAACCTAAAGCTAAATTGATGTGATGTAGGTCGTGGTTATAATTTAAGTGCAAATGAAATGGTTCCGTCTGTTGAATATCATTGAAACTGGGACAAATTGAAATGACAAACATTCGCCCAATAGCTGAACATTTGAAATCCTCATTTGTTCAGACATGACTGACAAGAAATGGGGAAATTATACGGATTTTGATGGAGAAACGATTTATAAATCTACATGAAATATCAACAATAAATGGCATGTAATTTAGAATTCAAACAAATGTGGCCGATATCGATTGTGTAATCTGTCTTATAAAAGCTTTATGTGAATGAATACACGTCACATATTGCATAAAATGTAACGATTCTTTTAAAAATGACGTCATTGATTCTATTTCATTGGATTTACATCACATATCAGCTTTTTTTTCTCTCGACATCGATTGTAAACTCAACATAGACAATGACATATACAAACAACAAGCCAAATGCAACATCAGTGTAATACCAAACAATGAAAATATACACATTCTACTTACACCGATGGTAAATCGATAAAATCACACTGTTTTATTCTATTTCATCATTTATATTCTCCTGAGTGACTTTCCTGCTCCCGGTCTCGTTCTCTCCTTCTTTCTCTTTTCTTTCTGCTTGCTCTCTCTCTCTCTCTCTCTTTCGTTCTCTCGCTCTGTCCATTTCTCTCTCCCGCTCTCCCTCTTGCTCGATTTTCCTCTATCTCTTTCATTCACTCTCGCCCACCATTGCATATTTCCTTTCAGATATTACCATTGAATATACAATACTTCAATCATTTAGCACATTGTATGAGCAAAAATGGAAAAGAGAACAGTCATTGCACCTTTGAAGCAAAATAAATCGAAACAAAACTGATTGAAAATAAATGTTTCAGCGCGAGGCGCATTGTGTGCGTGATGAAAAACATGATAGCACTCAAAATCGGAGCGGAAACATCATTTATCGTTGACTTTTGGACAATCAACCGAAATGGAATTGGAGCTCATATATGATTCAACATAAATTGAGAGAAATGATCCATAGCATGGAAGATATTTTAACGTGTTTAGCATCTGCATTAGAAAATCATTGTAACTAATGGTATCTCTCATTTGTAAACGAATTATTGTTTCGTATTGACTTTTTTTTTACGGTCATTCACTAGGGACATGAAAAATCGCCACTGGAATGTAAAAGCAAGGATTTTAATTTCGTATCTAGTCTGATTATATGATTTCATGCTCATCTTAATGAAACTAATTTCGTGTTCAATTTGTAGTTGAATGAATCGGATTCACTGAAATGCAATTCCTTTTTTGAATTCAATGCACATTTTTAAAATTGGGAAAACTAAAAGAAATGACATTGCAATTTTAGATTTTAATGCAATTTCATAATGCAAAATGTGTCAATGAATCAAATTTAATTTGCATTAAATAATAAATGTGAAAAGAGAAATGCCTTTTCTATTTTATTTGACGTATTGTGCATTTCAAAAATTGACGGATGTTCTATATTTCGCACAAAGGGCATTGAATGCAATTGTGAAAGTGCTTTTTGTATAATTAAAAAAAAGAGAAAGAGAAAGAAAGAAAAAGTTGTTGCATGTTGTAAGATGTACAGAGCCTTGACCGAACTCAGGGTTTTTCGATGCAAACAGTCTCCCGCTTTCGTATCGACAAATGTATAATGATTTAATAAAAACCATCTTTGATTTCCTCTTGTCACACACCGTTGATATTCTTCTCTCATGTAAATCATGATATGACCTCTTGCATTATAACACCGATTTGTTTTCTTTGCGTGCATAAATTTCGTGAGCAATGATTGATTCCACGACTTTGACTTGAAACAACAACAGAAAAACGAAAGGCAATAAGAAAAAAAAAAATCGTTTGGTGTCGGAGCGTGTGACTGCGATGTGTGTGGGTGCTATTCATATTTATAGAAAGTATCATGAAGACGAACGATAGTCAACTTGAAAAAAAGTGAGAAAAACAGCACGACGCAATAAGTATCCGACCATCGATAACTAAAATATTTTCCATCTCTGTTTCTCATCGTGCTGAGTCACAGTTACGACTATTGTGAATATATATGTATATCCAACGGAAAACTGACGGAATACGAAATGGAAAAATTGTTTTGCCGAATAACTCGTATCTGTATCGTTAGTTGATGCGTCAAATGTCTCGGTTACGTTCGGTTTGTAAACATACAATCCGGATCCGTTTGGGGCGCATGGAGAACACAATTTTATAAATATAAGATAAGTGGAAAAGCCGTACGTTTGATTCATTTATTGTTCAAGTGTTGTGTGAAATGCTTGTGCTCTCATCTCAGCTACTGTGCATACGATTCTTTCATATAAATATATATTATTATTTTTTTTTTTCGCTCAACAAGAAAGCGAATCTAACTGTGAATGGTGATCGAGCTTTAAATCATTGAGAATCAGTATCAAATAAACCGTTACAGAGTATAGAAGCTTAATCGTCATTTCTCATTCTCTGTGAACATTTCAAATATTGATATTATTATTTCAAATTGTTTAAACATTGATAACACTTCCTGGAAATTTCAAGTTTCAATTCAGTTTTGAACTTTGAATTGGGTTTTGAATTGAATGCACAACAATTGCAAAGTGAAATTGCAAAAAACAAAAAAATTCATTTTTTTTCTCATCCAAAAGAACGATAAAAATTATTATCAAAGGAAAAAAGAATCCTCAAAGACAACGGGAAAAACGGTGATAAATGAAAAATCGCAGAAAATTTTCAAAAATAAATTACAAGAGACAATTCCATATCATTGGCGGCACAAAATATTTCTTTTTTTTTCATCGCATTTATTGAAATGAATCAAGTGGACAGTGCAACATCTACAATTTGAAGACATTATTGTATAAAAACAAAACCATTTTAAACCAAGCATTTAAATAAAAAGCCTTTAAAATGTAAGCGATTCGCTTTACTTTTTGGCAAAAAAAACTAACCAAAAAAAAAAAGAAAACGAAGCGACAACAACTGTTTTTGAAATAAACAGAGAAACGCACAGTTAATGTAACGACGTAATTTTGATATGAATGGCCACGAATGTATGTTACGCAGGTGGTGAAATTCAACAAAAATTGACATCAAGTCGATTTAACGTTAAATCTAAATGAAAAGAATCAAAATTGTTTGATTGTTTACTAAAAAGAAACGAACGTCTATATCGTTGATTGTTATTTGTTGCGCGTGTGTTTGGGACGAACAAACTAAAAAAGAAAAGAAAATAAAGGAAAATCATAAGGAAAATTAACGATTGTAGACGTGAGACAAGTCGCATATGAACGCGCAAAATTCAGTTGATATCCCTGTTCGAGTTATTTTTAGTGTCACAATTATATTTCAATTTTGTTTTTTTACAAAACGGAGAAGAAAAATATTAGCAAACTGGCTTTTTTTTTTCTTCAGTTGTATGCCAAAAAGACAGATAGTAGATTGATTATATGAAGCGGAACGAAAACAACAACCGTTTTTGTTTAAAAATTAAAACTGAAAAGTAAATATTTTCAACCAAGAGACGTTTTTTTCTTTTCTAAAGTAAAATAAAATAAAAAAGGAACGTATTATCTCCATTTATTACTCAACATTTTTGCAAGCCAACTGAACTTTGAGCTAAGGCGTGAACACGCACACGTGTGACTGAGACATATTTAATTGCAAAAAAAACAAAGAGAAAATTCGCCAAATAATTAGAAAAGTGCTCAACGTAAATTGTACAGTGCGTGTCACACACAGGCAGCCTGTTGAAATAAGCCAAATACCAAGGCAAATAACCCATATAGCAAGACAAGTCAACTGAAAAGGTGGAAAAAGTCAATTGAGAGGAGAAAGAAGTTAATTAAAAGGAGAAAAAGCAATTGAAAGGAGAAACAACGCGAAGCAATAAACGAATTATTGTCAATGAAACAAGCCAATTGAAGAAAATCAATTTAATTGACGATTCAACGCGGTATTTTAACCGTTCACCTTGAATTCCATGTACTTTATTGTGAGGCGAATACCTTTTTTAGGTAAGTAAAATTACCAAATTCACAATTTTTCATTAATTTAATTATGAAACACAATATAAACATTGGTGTATAAACATCGTTGGTATTTTTGGTTTAGAAAATTATTTTTGAATTAAATTATTTCGAAACTTCTCGGAATGAATGAAATTAAAAATATTTTAAAGCATTCACAGCGAACGTACGTTCAATTTAAATGAATATAAAAGGAAGATTTTCCATACGGTTTTTGTTCGATAAGAGAAAAAAAAATGTAATTTTATCGGTAAAGACTAAATTAGTCTGTCCGAACAGCATCAGGATGAGATGGTAGGTTGAGTAGCTAGGATAGTAGGTAGACAAGTAACTAAAATAGTAGCTAGGAGAGTATGCGTCAATCGCATAGAAAGTGGCAGCGCTTGGAAAAAAAGGTCAATTTTCCCATTAAATTTACTCAGAGATAAATGTTGGTATTGCCATTTCAAAAAAAAAAGGTAATAAAACCGATGAGAATTGAATAAAAACACAAATTGGCATCAAACTAAATGTATAGAGCCTGGGTTAACCAACAACCAACATGAAATACGAAAGCAAATTATTTCTTGTGGTTTTTTTTTTGACATGTTGTATGGGGGCTTTTACGAATATAGCTCTTAATATGCGACGTAACCGTGCGAAACATAAAACTTGTGCACATGTATATATGCAGATAATGACAGTAAAAATTTAAGTCTCTCTCTTTTTTTTATTTAAATGTCTGA
The DNA here is from genome assembly GCA_029041755.1 of Resseliella maxima. NCBI lineage: Eukaryota > Metazoa > Arthropoda > Insecta > Diptera > Cecidomyiidae > Resseliella > Resseliella maxima. The sequence goes on from JAQOWM010000689.1 coordinate 32,272, forward strand.
TTTTTATTATACACTTCATAGACATCACTTAACGTGAATGTGAAACGTTTACTTTGAGCATTCAATGAACGAATCCATTTTATTGAAAAACAAATTGCCATCTTCTTATTTCATTCAAAGAAAATGAGCTATTATTGCTGCTTTTATACAGTAACTTTTACCAATTGATTACGATTTTCACGAAGCGAAGATAACACTAGATGTGACAACATTTGATGGCAATATCACGTTTTTTCCCATGCAACAAAGTTTATTTTCTTGCAGATATGCGCCGTTATTTTTTATATTTCAATTAATTTCCATTGTGATATTTTGACTTTTGCATTATTCAAGCACAATGCAAATGCTTTACAGCGTACACAAATTAAGTAGAAACTCCTACCAAAGAAATTACTTGAAATTTTCTTCAAAACCATAGTTTGATTTGAACCAAAGTCTCTGGAGAATATACAATGAGGCAGAGCACAACACTGAACGGACTCATTTCGGTTCGTTGTATTATATCTTTGCGTTTGCTTCATCTCGTCTGTTTTTCTTTATCTTCTTATTCTACATAATCACCCACTTCTTCGTCATCATCTTGTTCTTCTTTCGACTCCTTGTTACAGTTCTTCTCGTCACTCTTCGGCCTCTTCCTATTTTCCTTTCTCTTTGCTTTCTGCTTCTTCGCCGTCATCTTCTTAAGTTTCTACAGAGTTTTGCTGCTGCTTGAAACTGAACAAGTTTTTCGCTGAATTGTCCGAATTCAAAATTTATCAACTGAGCACATTCACTTGATATGTATTTGTTGTTGTTCAAATACTTACAATTTCACATAAAATACAACCCTTAAGCAATGGTTTATGAGGAAGCTACAATATAAAACCCAATACTGCACTAAATTGCAAACACGAGCAGTGTAATAGTGAATGGAAATTGTATGAAAAAGATTAGCGTTTTTCCGAAAGAACAACTGGCACAATAACGAACAAAAACCGTACACATCTAATGAAATAAAGTTCAAGTGTTGCATAAATTGTCTACACACATCACATTCATTCTCGTTGATTTGGAAATTGGATTGCGAGCACAAGTTCGTTGTGCTATCAAAATATTCGTGTGAATCGTTATCATGTTGTTGTTGTTTTGCAAACGAAACACGATGTTGTGTATGTAATTTGTTAAACATTCAATATTTAAATCGCTTGATAGTAGCAGAATACCAATGAGCATTGTCATTTCGCATCGTCTTGAAGAGGGTGAAAAGATCTCATCTGTTGTAACATTTCATTCACAGTGACGTAAATTGGTAGATTATCATTTTAATTTTAAATTTTATGTGATGGTTGAATTTTAAAATCAACTTTGTATACTCAATACAACATTTACAACTTGATGATTGGTGAAATGTTACCCGCTTTAATTTTGTTATCAAATGGGCGTGAACAAAATTACTTTGCTGCTATAAATTAAATCACACAGCCAATTTCTACTAAATATAAACAAAAAATCAAGCTCTCTCGTTTTACGTAAATAATTGAGATCGTCTCATGCTTTTTTTTCATTCGAATAAATTGTGAGGTTTTCAATTTCCATTTAATTGAATTTTCTTTCGTCATTCAACAATAAGGAATTCGCATTCACAAAACATGATTTCAATCGTAATACGAATCTTTCATCTGAATTGATTCATTACAAAATCCATCATATGAAATTTATTTGTTACATTTGTATCGACAGCAATCAATTCAATGAAAATATCATGGAATGCATTCGATACATTGACATCTTTTGCAAATGACAATCTCATTTATATTAATGACAATCAATTTTCATTTTTCAATGTTTCGTATAACAATGCATTCCTTTTATTTGTTGGTGTTGTTGTTATTGGTGGTGATGCTGATGATGCTGATGATGCTTCTGTATTCGACAGCTATTGGATTTATACTTGAAACATTGATTTTCACATCATCAAGGATATATTCCGTTGTCTAGTGAATTGGAAAGATCAAAAGCATGTCAATAAGATGAAATCGAATTTTCCGTGAACTTAACGAAGCCAATGCTATTTTGAATGGAATAAAGAGAAAAAAAAAGGAAACAAACAGCCCATACTGTGAATGATTTTAAATGGATATTCATTGACACTTGAATTTCCTTTTATAATAATCCTGAATCAATATATTCCAAAGTTAAGTTGTTCAAAGAAAATGCAGATTTTTCAATTATCGATGGCAATCAGTGGCTATCAATCACATTGTACGGTTCAATTACATCCGATTAAATGCAATTAATTACACCAAACATTTCTTGGCACATTATTTTATTTTCATCTCTAATTGTCTCGATACACGGTGTCGGAAACCGCATTAATCTCAATTCTGTTTATACACGTACATTGTATGCTTTCAAATTGTAGCAATTACATCAAGTGGCCAACAAATAAAAAAACAAACAAACAAACGAACATACAAATAATTTGTAATTACGTTGTATATAAATCAGTTTGATGGTTTCCGTTAGTTTGGTCGTTGATTAGAAAAATGGTTAACATTACAAAGACTTGACTAATTGACTGCCATTTGACGTGTTAAACGATGATGATATTCACCAGATGTGTTTATAGCGCCAATAAAAACGCACGTGCTTGTCGATACATTTTATGCTTGATTTCAATCGAAACCGTTTAATTTCATCCGAAAGGAACTAAATGTCAGACGAGAAACTATGTGCTGGTTCGTTTTAGAAATTGCTACAATAAGAATCTTATTATAAGATAGAGCTCACTTCTATTGAGTAGATCGAGAGGAGAGTATGTTCATCCGACTTTATAGCAAAAAAGGAGAGTAAGTAATTGTAACACTAAAAATTGTTAAAAGAGAGTACGGATTTTACGATTTTGCGTTGTATTTAGTATTTAAGTGAACATGCTCTCCTCTTTAGTATAGCCGAATTGATGTTTTCCATACTCTCCTTTTTCAAAATTATTTTGAATTTTTTCACGTACTCTCCTCTCGATCTACTCAATAGACTTGTTGTTAGTTAAGAGCACACTTGCTACCAGTTAAGAATTGATTTACACAATCTGTATCAAGATTTCTCTTAGCCAAGAGCTTTGAATCTCCAGTTTACCATATTTTGATGAAGCTAAAACGATTTTCGTTGGTTTTTGTTCATCTCGTTGAACATAACAAAACTATACTCAATTAGTGAAAATAACACATTCGGTGCTTGTTTGAAATTATGGTTAATGTCCAACAGTCAATAAAATGGTAAAACTTTTCACATCATTCTCATAATTTAGTTTGTATACATTGTTAACTTGGTCATGTTTTTTATCATTTATCGAATGTGGCCATACAGAGTTTAATGATACGTCGATGTTACTGAAATAGAATTAATTTTTGCAAAAGTCCAACTGATTTATTTTGACGATGAAAATCTCCTTAGGCAAATATTTATCATGTTATTATTACAATATATTAATTTGTATGGAATTTAATATACAATTATATATACAAAATTGCTTTAATATTACCAAACAAGCGAATATTTCATCGATTCGTTATTCTAATTGAATTTATTGAAACATACGCAAACATTCGTTTATATAAATTATTCAAACAATTAGTGAATACATTTATTAATAAAAGAGCATTTGTTTCATTTAATCAGAATAATGCATAACATTCAAATAAAAATGACAATCAATGGAGAAATTTCATATTGCAGACAAAAATTATCACCGAATAATGAAATCAGATACAGTCCAGACTGTGTTTATTTATATTATTATCGCAAACAGATGAATGGTATCTTTATTTGATTATGGATTTTAGTAAGGGATTACACTTTGAAATTCAATATACTGAAAAAATGAAGAAAAGAGAAAAGGGAACAGAGGAGCATGGAATCAAAAAAGAAAAGAAAAGAGAATTAAAAAGGGAAAAGGAAAGGGATAGAGAGAGAGAGAGAGAGAGAGAGAGAGAGAGAGAGAGAGAGAGAGAGAGAGTAAAAGTTTAAGTAGAAGAGAGGAAGAAAGCGATTCAATTTGGTCGTCGTTATTTGTGGACTTCGTTCGTTTGCTACTTCAATAACTTGAATCACTATTGAGCTTTTCTAAGTAACAAATGTTTTCATCACTCTCTCTCTCTCTCTTTCTCTCATCTGTTTAACGAACCCTGTGTTAACTTCGTTTTCCTTTTTCCCTTCTTCTTCTCCTTCTCTTTTTCTTATCGCTTCTTCTTCTTTTTCATTACTCAGTATCCATCTTTTTTCTCTTTTCCAATTTCTTTTTCTTCACTCCCAATTTACTAATCCTCCTTTCGTAAATAAATCCTTCTCTATCAAATTTCATTTCGCAAATAATAGACGATAATGATTTTCGTAAATAAAGGGCCCACAAAATCCATCATTCTAAAAATTGAATTTAATAAGATAGTGGTTATAAAAGTGAAGATCAATCATAGATACAAAATGGATTGGTATGATTGAGGTCAAAAAATACGTTAAAGAAATTAAAGTAATTGAATAGAATTTTGCTAATTACATGAGAAAAATGTATTTCATTGGTCATTCAATCAAAATCATTCAACGGGTATATAATATGTGGTTTGAAGAAATTACGGTCTAAATCCATCTAATTTCAGTTTGAATTGATTCAAATACCCATATACTATGTAATTCTTATACCAGAATTTGAGATTATAGTGCGAGAAAGAAAGACTGAAAAGAAGAAAATATGGGTTGATACAGTCATTTGAATCCAAGTTGAGACGTGCTGTCGTTCAAATACTCCCTAACTATCATCATATTATATTGAATCACATAATGAATACTCTATTTTTTTGTACGCTCCTTTTGATATTTCAAATCTTTATCCATATCACGTAGACAATTAGTTGCTGACGCAGCATTGAAAAAGATAAAAAAAAAATAAACAAATTTATAGAAAATTTCCCTTCCGCAGTATTATTTGATTGTATGGCACAATGAACTCTTCTCTGAATAGATTGCAATTTGTGTGACATTCATTTTGGTCATGTAGATTTTCTACTGTTCATTTGTACCATCTTACATACACTCAATATATACAATTCGAATGTACGAGAATGTTTCACATCCACTTCCGAGCTACACTTGCAATATATAGAGAAAAAAAAACATGATTATTTTTATGCTTACACATTCAAGAGACAGAGGAAAAGTGGTTGCGAAAATGAGCATAACTGTCAATTTGACATTGTCAATGTCCTTTAATGATGCACTTCATAACTCGTAAACTATGCGGAAAATGGTTTTTGAGCGTAAACCATCGACTGTATTAAAACCAATTCCATTGTATTGTCTACGATTTTGCCCTAAATAGACGATACACGATAATTTTCGATGAAAATGACGACAATATAAACAAGTGACCACTCGATGAAGCCCCTCAATCAGTGAAACAATTCAATAAATCTTTTGTCATTTTAGCCAAACATTTTCTTGCTACATTTATTGATGAGATGATAAGACAAACTAAACAAAACAAAACAAAAAAAACGCTTTTATACGTTCGACGCATTTCTTTTTTATCGGAATTTTCAGACGAATTGAACGAACATTTTTTTTTCATCTTTTTTTGCTGATGTTGATACGAAACAAACAGAAATTTCATAAACAAACCATACCGATAACCATATTAATAAAAAAAAAATTAAATATGGTTGAAGCAATATCAAATCGATTCATAAATGGCGTTGAAAGAGAGAGAAAAAAAAACGGATGCGTCTCTTTTGACATTATTTATATCGTCTGTCGAATTATGTGAAATATAACACTTAGTACAGAACATGATACGAAAGAAAGAAGAACAAAGCACAGTAAAGCGACACAAAACATGGAAAACCGCATCAAAGAATAGTCCAAAAAAAAAGGAAGGATGCGCCTAACGATTCGATTTGGCTAATTTGTGTGTCGAGAAAAAAAAATCGCTATCAAAGTAAATTGAACGATAAATAAAATCTTTGCACAGTGCGCACACACACACCCACCCATCAATTCATTTATGATGTCTGGCTGTTATCTGTTTCATTTCAATGCAAGTAAATCTCGCCGAAATTGAAGGATATCTGACAATAAAGTATGAGAATTGAAGAATTGCCACTAAAGTATTGTGTTTAAAGAACGTGTCATCAATTCAATTGAGCAACGAACATTTTTCACGACCTTGTATTAAAGCACTTGTCTAATTTGCATTTGAATTATTGTCGATAAAATTGTATAAATGGCAATGAAGATACACAGAAACCCACTTTTTTTGGGGTCTTTTCATTTTGGGCAAAAAAATAAAAAAATAAACGTTGATGTATAAAAAAATTCGTACACATGACCTGATTGAAATGAATGGAATCAGTGATGCCAGACATTTTCTCTACATATTCATCTGCAGATCATAAACATTGTCTATCATGTAACCAAAGTAACAAAAAAATCAGATAAGCAAGAAAAGACAAAAAATCTTGCGAAAACATGCTAAAATGAAAGCGTCAATATTTATTCTTCTCTTGCAAATTCATCTCACATAAAAGCATAGCGTAGCATCATAATGAAAAGGGCAAAGTTACATTGGGTGTTATACAATTTGAGTGCTAACCTTTGAGCTTTCATTTCAATCTCTCTAGATAATATAAAGAAGATTGTTGCGTCACATTCAATGTGCTAAGCGTTCGAAATTTCTTTTTTCCGCAAATGTTGTGTAAAAAGAAAAAAAAAACTCAACAAATTTAGACGTAATCTATATATTACAATAGAGTGTTGATTTCTTTAAAATCAACATTAAACACAGAAAATGCGCATTAAAAAAATTATCAATTTAATTTTATTATGGCTTATAAATAAAGGCGAAAACATCGTAATTTTCTTTATGGACGCATCAGCGAACTGAGACACAGTTGTGTGGACAAACAAAGCAAAACACAAAAAAAGAAAAAAAAAAGAAAGAAAAATTAAAAAAATGAAACGAAAGAAGGAAAATCTTGTTTGAGAACTCACGCATGACACACACAACCCACAGCTGTTGTATATATTTCAAATTAAAAGGCACTATATAATCTCAACAGTTGCCGTTTCATCGTTAATCATTGTAAAAATGAACAAAAATGATAGAACTAAACACATTCGCTCATATCACATTTATGATGAATTTCTCCTAATTTTTTATCGACGGATTTTTTTCTTTTTTTTTTTTGGCATGTTTTGGTCCGCTTTTGAAAGACATAACATTGAAATTAATATTGATTCATTCGACCGACATCACAGCCGCTGCCATAATCAATCGATCATATTTTCCACAAGTGCATAGTGTGCTTATGCCTTGCTCTTCATTTTAATCAGATCATTTTGTTTATTTTCTTATTTTTCTTTTTTTTTTAAGAACTTCACAAGCACTTTTGAAGAATTCTAAGAGCAGGAAGCAATATGTGTTTGTTTGATGAAAAATAAACATGAATATGAACATGAACAGCTTTTTGTAACAATAATTTATTGTGCCAACAATCAAAGCCGGTCATTTTTCGGCTTGTTGAATTCTTTGCTTATCTGGGACGCGCAATTTTTTTTTATTATTATTGTTCTTCCTTCATCTGTTTTCTGCCTGAAAATTTGAGCCAAAATGTTCATAAAAATTGCTTAAATTTTTTCATTTTTTTTTTTTTTTTTTTTTTTTTTTGCTTCAACATGGCTTTGAATCACATTATATTCGTTTCGAGTCTTCTTTTTAGCAAAAGATAAAAGGATCGTGTAAACAAATGATGAACTGTGAAAAGATACGGTTTCAAAAGATGTTGGATGATATTAAACAAGCTATAAAGAAGCGATAATTTGTGACAGAATGACGATTTGACTTCTTTTTTTTTTGTCACTTGGTTTGTATGAACAAAAGATTTCGACTCAAAGCATTTTTCTAGGGAAATCACAGCGCAATACTTGATAAAATATAAGTCTGAATGACAGATTTTTTTTTCTTTTGTTTTTGGGTAAATTTTCTGGGTAATTCAATCTTTTTTTATGTGCAAAAATGTGTCTGCGATTGATGAAAAAAGAAAAAAGAAAAAAAAATATATTTCTTCTGATGATTTGAGACTATGCAAATAGACCAACCTGATAGTATTTTAGTGAAATTTTATGCGGTTGATTTATTCGTAACGACTGATTTCATTTTCAATCGTTTCTGAGAAATCGTAATTTTATTTTATTTTATTTTTTTCTCATCACAAATTACGGAAGGAATGTTCCACTTTGTGAATCTTGCACACGGAATATTCATAATTCATTGGTCGTCATTTCGACTTAATCGTTGATTTTACTACCGTTTCGACGATAAAAATAGACAATATCATTCAATAGATGATCATAAATTCATCTCGAGGCGTTTTGGGTGAACAAGATTGATGTGTATAACTTTTCAAAGTTCGCAGGTCAACAATCCAATTTGATCATTCGTGGGATCCCCACGGTGAAAAACTTATGTTTGAATTTTTGATACATGAAAGTTTCCATTTTTGATACAAATGGAAAGATAATAACATAAAATGTCGATGCGTGAGTGAATTATATATGTGGATCTGTTTTTTTTTTAGAAAAAAGACACGGAGAAATGAGAAGATGATGGAAGAAGAAGAACGAGCAGAAAAAGAGGAGTCAGAAAGATGAGAGAAGAAATGGTGAAAAAAATAATTGAAGAAAACGACAGAGAGAGAAGGAGAGAGGGAAAGAGGGGTGGAGAGAGCGGAGGAGAGAGAGGTGGGGGGGAGGAGAGAGCGAATAAGAAGAAAAGAAAAAGAAAGGGCAAGAAAATAAAAAACGAAATGTTCCAAGTGTTTTCTGCAAAATATTCTCGCGTTATTTGCTAATAACAATTCACATGTATACTTCCGCATTCTTATGGCCCCATTCAATTGAATTTCAAATTTTCTTCAATTTTCTTTTTTGCCATCACAATTTCCTAAACTGTCAGTCATACATTTGACTGTGAATCTCAATTTATGAATAAATGTTGTTCCCAAGATTTCCATCCGTTGTCATATTTTGATATCAATGTCGTTGAATTGAAAATTAAAATTATCATTTCTATGCACATAAATTTTTGGGGAAGTTTTCATGGAAAATGTTAATGTTTAAACGAAAGAAATTGAATACGAAATTTTGGCATGAATATGAGTCTAAAGTAAATATCTGTAATTTAAATCGGAGAAGATTTATGGTTGCCAGAAGTGTCTTTTGTTAAAACTTTCAAGGACATGCAATGTAATGTTGTAAATTATGTTTATTTTGTTTCATTCACAAATGATACATTAATATACAATACAATTTCCAAGAAACGATTTTTTTCGGAAAATCCGTGAAATTTGACATTAAAACTGCTCCAATTCATCGAATGTTTTTCTTTTGTTTCGATTGAAATAACATTGTTGGTATTTAATTTCTAAATATTAAGTGTGGTGGAGGAAATAAGATTCAAAAATACAAAACAATTTTCTGAAATGAAAACCGAAAATTAAATAGGCGCAGAAGAAATTCATCGAAAAAAAATAAATAATCGTTGAAACAATGAACAAGTGATGACAAAAGCATGAATATCATTAAAGTTGACATTTTAATTTCTTTCACCATCTGCTCATGCAACAGTAAGCCAAAAAGAGTATCAGCCATTCGGTTCATTTCGTGTAAATGTCGAAAACATTGAAAGCGATTTCTAATATAAATCACAGCAGTTTCCCACAAAAGCATTTTCCATTCATGCAGATGTTACGGAAAAATATGGCGTTTTGCATACAAATGGAAATACAAAACCAAAAATAAAATACCCCGCATATTGTTTGCAATTCAACAAGAAATATTAAATCGAAAAGATTTTGAAATGTAAAACACCAAAAACAACGAAACAACTGAGAACCGTTTGATTTGATGAAATGAGAACCATTTGTTTGGGGTGGGAGCTTTAAACTGGTTGATGTTCATTGTGCAACTGCTCAAGGCTATTGCTTCATTAAAAGTGGCAGTTCTGTAGGCGCATCATCATTTCATTTTTCAAGCGTTTCCTTTGTGCTTTGTGCAATTAAATTACTTACTGAAAATAAGTTTAAATTGAATATTGCTCATCTATTTTTATATTCGCCATAACAATTTGAAATTTGATTTCTTCCGTTCGACATATCCGAATGGTTTTTCTGTCTGCATTCATTTTTACGATTCAATTAAATGATAAACCATGTCGTTGTGAGAGAAGGAATCGAGAATTTTTCCACATAAAATCGAATGCTTTCGATTGAACTACAGAGAAAGTTTTCATTTTCATTTTTAATTAAAAAAAAAAAAAGAAAACGAACAGAAAAAAAAATTATTGATTGAATCACTATGGTCACAGAAATAGCAAAACCAGTCATTCATTTTCGTCGCAATACATACAATGTTTTTTTTAATCCATTTATATGCAAATCTCGTTAATCAAAACTTTACAATTTAATGCCATACTTTACCGATACATTCATGGCTAAATATATATTCACTGACAAAATCCAATTTAATTAATGTGACATGCATTAGTCCTCACACGTAATACACAGTGTTGCGCATCTTAATACCATAAATAAACTCTATTTATATTTCAAATTGAATTTTCACATCATTCAAAATGAAATTATTATGCATTTGAATATGGTTATGTTGCCATGCAAACTGATCTTAATCAATATAGAGAGAAAGTGGAAAGAGAGAGAGATTGAGAGTGAGAGAGAGAAAGAGAGAATCAATGGAACCGAAGATTGTTTGAATAGTTAGCCATTGTGATATTGAGTTGTTCGGAATATTCTAAAAGCATTTGCAATCAATACAGCAGATTCAAGTTGGATACACTATGCAGCTAAACAGTTAATATACATCCAACGAACAAATTAACATGGCGCCAAGTCACAATATATCTCACATGATTCTATTGATCAAATTCATTTTGACACACTGAACAGATTAAAAACGATGCTAAAACTGCCATCTCGACTATTTGCTATCTCGATACGTGATTTAATATTGTTAGAGAGATAACAACTAACACAACCAAATTTACTTCTGAAATACAATTTATTCAACATTTTCTTGTTTTTCAATCTATTTACAGTTAAAGAGACAATTTCAGTTGATGCAACACAACTTTGTTCGAATTGACATAGAAAAACTTATTATCAGAATCATGGGAGACATAATGAAATCAAGTCTTTTGCCAAGTTTTTAGGTCTTGATATGCCTTCACTTGAGGTATACACCAATAAAGTTCCATCCATGGCAAAGGAAAAAATTGTGAAAATGTATAGCAAGATGAAAAAGAGAAGAACTAGAAAAAAAGAAGTATTACAAAAGAAGTAGAAGAACCGAGAAGAACTAGAAGATCTAGAAGAAAAGATTGAATAGTAGAAAAAGAAGAAGAAAAAGAAGAAGAAAAAGAAAAGAAGAAAAAAGAGAGAAGAAGGATATGAAGAAAAAGAAGGAAAAGGAGAAAAAAAAAGAAGAAAAGAAGAAGAAGAAGTAGTTGAGTAAAAGGCTTAAGTAAAAAAAGCAGAAGAAGTTAAAGAAAGAGAGGAAATTAAAGAAAAAAAAGATGTTAAAGGAGCAAAAATAAAGAAACAAGAAAAATAAAGTGAAACGAGGAATTAGAACAAGAAGAAATTGTCTGCCGCAAGTGTCTGTTTCAATCATTTTTTACATCAAATTGCGCGTATGAGATTAACTTGTAAGCATGCCACTGTCACAGAGTAAATCATCATAAATTTACATATATACTTACAACGTAAAGATAACACGTACAAATGCACCATTATATCCATACATAATAGCTGCTTTCAATTGAATTGAATTGTTTAGAGTATTTTTTTTTTTTTTTTCAAAAAAGTGGTTGTCAAGTGTGATGAAAAAAAAATCTACAATATTCTGCCAACAAAAATACAAAACGAACGTAAGGTGAAGAGAGAAAAAAAAATATATATTTCATTTTCATAAAACGTTGTTCAAATTAGCCAAATAACAGCCGCACAATTTCAATTTCAAGCAATTCCCCAAATGTTTGTTTATTTATTCGATCGGTGCGGATGCTTAACCGCAAAAGAAATGGTTTGCTAAGTATTTATAACATAGTTGCCACCATCAATCGAATGCGTTCGAAATTAACGTAAACATTAGGCTGCGCCACATGATATTCAATTTGTAAAAATAAAATTGTTGGTGTTTTTTCTCTTTCTTTATCTCTTCATCTTCCATATTTTGTTTTTCTTTTCTGTTTCACTTGTGCGCGTCTCCAATGAACATCAAAAAAATTAAATTGGACGTAAACATGCACAATTTAGTGTGAAAATTTAAACGCAACATTTGCACATACACACATGAACGACTGGCAAATGTTGTATGTGACAAATAACCATCAAAAACTACAAATCCTTCTAATACATCTCTATATGTTACCTGTCTCGTGTATTAGCTAATAAACATACGCCATAGCCAAATGTTTAATATCAAACCAGTAAACAACGTACACAACATATTGTTACTAAAAACAAAAACAAAAATGGTCCGTTTAATAAAAATACTGAACGTTTGTGATGGGTGTGTGTATATGCACAAGCTTTTCTCTTCTTTTTTTTTCAACACAAAAACGTCACTCTATACAAACCGAACTCAAATACAACTGTCATGAAATGTTTTACATGCTACATCGAAAACATTACAAATAATTTGATGAAAATGACACATAACCGCTCTTTGTCATGTTGATTTGATGGTAAATGGCAGATGCAAAGATGCTTTAGGCCAAGAAAGAATTTTGACGACTTTAGTCTCCCAGTTGTAAGTTACAACTTGTAACAATTTGGATAGTCATAAAAACCACAATCCTGTATGCAATTAGAATTACAATGACATTCACTATGCTAAAATGCTTAAGGATTATTGTAGCTTAATTATTTATATAATTTGGAATATCAACAAATTTTGTTTACGATATTTTTTTTGTATTTCTTCTAAATAAATGTTGGTCGATTGAAGCATTTGAATTTATTGACATTTAAATAACCGAGGCTAGATGTTTTTTATTTTTCGTCAAAAAAGCCAGATTTTCGATCGATGAGGTTATGCTTGACATAATCAATCATAAGCACTTTTCATGAGATTTGGAATACGTGACCAACAACAATAATGAAATAAAAATACACGCTCAAAGACATGATCGTTGAAATAAGCTCAAAGACATGATCACATCTGACGCACAATCAATAAACACTGTCATAAATATCACTTTCGATGTCCAATTAATTTACGGAGTGTGTCATTTTAATGCGAAAAAATCAAATGATCTTCAGCGTTGATGATATGTTTTTTTTTTTTCTCTTTTTTCTTTTTTACATCACACACAACAAAAAACTGGGTTAAGTTATTTCGATATTCTCAAGCCGTTTGACGTCATTCACGTGCATAAAACTATTCAATCGTTTTGTTATATATTCCCTTTTTTTCTTTTGTAAAATCTTTTTATGATTCTTATGAAATATGTTTACAACGATGGTTTCATTGTTCAAACTGTGATTAGATGAATTTCGACAACAGAATCGACCTTGTCCTGATTTTTCGATCGCCACCCAAACAGCAGACATGTTGTTGTCGTGATTGAATAAATGAGAGAAACAGTGGGAGCGAGAAAGAATGTGAAAAAGAAAAGAAAGAAAAAGTGAAAAGAGAAATAGGCACAGTGAAAGTGACAGAGAGGGAAAGAAAGAGAACGTGAGGGGAAGGAAGAGAGAGAAATAGAAAGAGAAAGAGAACGAGAGAGAGAGAGAGAGAGAGAGAGAGAGAGAGAGAGGGAGAGGGAGACAGGGAGATGGAGAGAGAGATTAAAAGAGAAAAAGAAGAAAACCTCAATCAACGTCAGACTCATTAAGTGCCTTTTTAGAAGGTATTCCCATTTGAACCGGATCAATTTTCTCAATTGATTCTCATCTATTTTTAACTTTCAATTCAAGGAAGTGTTTCACGTAATTCATCAATAACAAATCCAATTTAAAATTTATGTGAACAAAACATGGTGTTTCACAATAAAAACAAGTTTTTACACATAAAAACTAGGATTTTCGTAGAATTGCACGATTTTGAAATAAATTTAAGTAAAACGTGATGGGTGCAAAAAAAAAAAAGTTTGATAAAATGGCATTTGGTTTGTAAATGCCATGTCATATACGCACTTTTCTTCTCTGCTCTTTTTAATATTAAAAATGTATATACATAATGTAAGAAAATATCAAGCATAAAGATGAAGATGATAAAAAATGAGTTGGTTGACATTTTGAAAGATATGATGCATCAAATAAATATGATTTTCACAAAGTCTATTTATTATATGTACTTAGATGTGTGTTTTTTATGCAGCGCAATGGAAAACGCACTTTGTACAAATGCCAAATGTAAATTTAGCCGACAATTTTATACGAAGACGATAAAAAAAGGCGCACAACTGAGATAAATTTAATTCGGTTATGGTATTTTTTTTTTATAGAGACTATTTTATAAATAGTTTTTATGTGGTACAGACAAATCGGCTTAAATATGTACGCGTATATGCATAGCAGAGTACAGCATAGCACGAGAGTGAAGCATCAGTTCATAGGTATAGAATTACTAACTGATGCGATCTTGGAACGTGTGAAAAATTGAAAATTTTTGAAATGGTCGTGTGAATATTATGATAAATAATATGCTGAATATTTCAGCCTGAAAAATATATATGAATATTGAATAATTTTTCAGTGAAAATACAAAATCCTTGACTGACTTTATTTATGTCACAATTCAAGTGAGAGAGTGAGAGCAAACAAAGACATATACGATAGCCACTTATGCAATGGCATTTTAATGCATAAATGACATTTACTATCGGCTATTAGGCCCGAAAAAAATCGCCCATAAATTTAATGAACTCAAACATATCAAATAGTTTTGACAACTGAATACCCCTTCGGTATGTGTATTTTTAGTGTTTAAATTTGTTGTTATATGATGCAAAATTTCGAAATGATACCTACGTCATTGTCATTGACATCATCAAATCGGTGATGATCGAAAAAAAAAAACTACAATTTCATCAAGCAACCGCGACATCATAGAATTAATCAAGCCAAAGTGATTAATGTGACATAACGGTCTGCAGTGAAAACATGAGATATGAATAAAATACACAAAAATACATTCATATGCGAATCGAATGACGTCAGTGTGATCTTTCTTTCGTTTTTATAGTTGTTAAAAATTGCGAAATCTTTTTTGAATACTTTTTTTCATCCTCGGTTACAAAAACAGAAATACAAAACCATTTTGTTAAACATCGAAAACAGTAGACTTTATGTCGTGGACCATTTTATCCTTTCAAATTCAACACTTTCACTGTTTTGTCAGTGCCGCGCTCGAATTAAATGAATCAGCAGCTTTTTTCTTCTTCTTCTTCTTCTTCTTCTTCTTCTTCTTCTTCTTCCTCTTCTTTTTCTCATATTGAGTGAATGTGCCGAATCGCGTCGTCTATTTTCATTTATTGTCAGGCTATAAATGAAAAGAAGGAAAAAAACAAAATTGCCCATACACTTAATGTAGCGGATTTTCTTTATTGGTTCGATGTACTCGTAGTCATCACATTTTGGCATTATTGTAAACAAAACAACTGTGCGATGCACACTGAACATAATAAACAATTCCCCCAACAGCTTATAAGCTGTTTTTTTTCTTCTTGTTTTGGCTCATGGCTCGTGATGCTTTTCGCTTGATGAAAATTAGCATTTCAACATTCATTTATCAACTGAAAAATTGTAAATAAAATGATATGTGAGTTTGTGCATTTGTTTTTTGTTTTTTTTTTTTTTTTTTTTTGCTTTAAATTTGTCCCTAAATGCAAACACAATGCATTAGGCATACAATTTTCAATGATTAATCAACAGGGAGTGATAGAAAACGGACGATGTGAGAATAAAATGCTTTTTTCAGCACAATAAATACATTTTAAAATGTTTTGAAAAATTTATGGTCGGAAAATTGTCAATTTTACGTGCTCAACTTGCAATGACGCATTTAAATCCCATTCAGTTGTATACATGACTTGATATTTTGTGTTTTGTTAACGCTTGTTTTCACTTCTCAATCTGCGTATTGTACAGTGCAAAACAGATGCAAGCTATTTTCCAAAATAAAAAATCATCAACACAAAACGTCTGAATCATTTTATGTGTTGCATGACAAATTGGATTTGTGGCTTTGTTTACATTGTACTGCAACTATAGAAAATTCAAATGAGTTTTATGAACAATTTGCAATTTTTTGTTTAAATATTTCAATAAAATGAGTTTCCATTTCGTGATATTTTCTCACTAATTTGCACGTAAAAATATTAATGTGCAACGGTAAAATCGTATTTTTTTTTTTTTTTAAATTCAAAACACAAAATATTATCTCTTTAGTAAACAGTTTTTCATCAAAAGTGTGTATATATCATGTAGAAATGATTTTAACCAACATTTAAATTTAACTCGTGATAGAGGTAGAGTGAAAAAGAGAAATTGATGTGTTAGGTGTGCACTTCTTTGTTGACGAGGATCACCGAGTTGAAGCTCACAATGTACGTATGCGTTGATATGAATAATTTTGGCAAGGATAATTTGTCAGCATTGTGTGTGGCATTGGAATCGCTTTTGTCGCATATCACGAAAATATATAACGACACAAATGACGTCACACAAACGTGTGAAATTCTCAAACAAATCATCCAGAATTTAGTAGATTAAACATATATACCATGAATAAATTATGTTTTTCCACTGAACTAAGCAGATTTTCGTCATTTTGCCCAAACATTTTCCATTCACTTTAATCTCTCTATAATGATGGTTAATAATGCGATTTGTTGGTTTTATTGCAATATTTCCTTTGTAGTATTCCACGTTGAGAAAATTTGCCATAGAAACAGGTTTTTCTTTTTCTTTTTTACAAAATATCACTAGGCCGAGACTATTGCAGACAATTTTGCTAAATATAAATCTTAACTGGTATGCAATGTGTTGGAAATGATTATTGTGTACACAGTACAGTAATATTTGGAAAATTATTGCATCGGTTTATTATCGACGCTGTACACGCGAAAAAAGCAAGAGTTGGTGTGAGCGAGAGCGAATGAGATTGACAAAGAGAAAAAATGAGAATGAGAGAGAGAGAGAGAGTGAGAGAGAGAGAGAGAGAGAGAGAGAGTTGTAACAACTGATTATGCCTATCTTTTGGATTGTTCAGTTGCCATGGGTCGAAAATATTTTATGATTATCATCTTACACCTCATGCAATTTATAACGCAATATCACTGAAAATGAAAGCGAAGTAAATGTGACTAAACTAGCTGAAAATAACAACAGCCAACGTATTTATTATCAGTCGATGGCATGGTGTATTTTTTGTTGTTTTTTTTTCCTCATTTTGTTCACAGACAGAAAATTCACTGAATATATCTCAGTCACTTATTGCTCATGTTGTTGTAAATTAGAGAGAAAAGACGATTATTGCCATTATTATTATTATTAGCACATTGCTTCATTTTGCTTCGCATTCGCTTTCTTTCAAAATGAGACTCCAACTCATAGACACACAGATATACACGAAATGTTCTTTCAAAAAAATAAGAAAAAAAATTCGTTGGTTGCCGTTGCATTGACGTCATTGCTATCCAACCGCTAGTATATGTTTCGTGTTTAACAATCGTACAAATATACACGTCCGTCCCGCCCCACACCGAGGCCGTTTTGTTTAAGTAAACAATCGTAAAAAAGTTGTGAATTGCTTGAGCAAGAGAGAGAGAGAGAGAGTGTGTGAGTTGAAATTGAGATTGTGCAAATTATTTGAATTGTCTATTTTATGTGATTTTTCACAATAGATTTAGTCGCATTCAAATTTTCGTCACATTTTCACGTTTTTCGTGGAAATTTGCAAAATGTGACATACAGATTTTTCTGCACGGAAATAAATATTCAATGGAAATTTGACGAATTCAGACGGAATTTTTCCGTTATTTATTTGTCGCATCACTTATCTAATATTAAATAGATTGTCATTTGGTATTCAACTTGAAATGACTTTTAAAGCGATAAAATAAAAGAGGATATTTTTCATTTTAAAAATTTTATTTTGTGTCATTTTGTGAATATAACAAACCAATATTCAATAGTAACAAAGGTGATAAAACGTTCATTTTGCTTGATATAAAACGCAATTTAGCTTTTCGTTAATAAAACGTCAACAACACCACATCAAGTGGTGTCATTTAAGAAAATTGGCTTATAAAAATCAAACCAATATTCAACATCGAACATTTTAAAACAAAAACATTTCAAAATATCGTTTGTAGCGCTGAGCAAAAACTACCATACAAATTATTAAATATGTGCCAGAAACCGCAAAAACGAATGAAACAACAATATTTATGGCAAATGCGTTTTGGGGTTTTTTCAATCTCATTTTCTAAATTTTGAATGTAGAACGACATTTGGTTGTAATGGTTAACATTTGAAATGAGTTCGGGTTCACGTTTTATTACTTCGAATTATGGGCGTAATTTTGGTTTCATTTTGTTTTTTCTCGACTTTTTCATCTTCACACTTCTTTTTTGATGTGCAAATGTTAAACGATGCGATTTACATATAAATGTGGTTCACATCACATGGATTAAATAAATGTGAATTTATGCACACTCTCAACTGAAATCCATAAATGGATAAATTTTACTCAATCAAAATCAGATGTCATTTGGAAAAAAAGCTCATGATAGCTTAAAGCATCATACGAAAATGATGTTTCAAAGAAAATCCAAATACATTTTCCATCTTCGAATCTTTTCGGTGAATATATCATTCTTATCACTTGGAAATGAGGTAAAAGAAATCAGAATTTGTTTGATTCGAATATGTTACGATGTATTCAAAAAGATGCATGTGATTCGGTCACGTTCGAATAATAGCTAAAAATCACGTCAGCGCATCATTTCGTACGAGCAAAGGATTTCGACCGACCAAAAAGGATTGTATAACTTAATGTCTTGCGTGTTGTTTGTCTATTTTTCATCCTCGGGGTTCACCAGCTCAGAGATGTTATCTCAGTAATCCATTTCTCAAAGTGCTTTTATATGTGAATCAAATTTTTGCTGACAGATGTGTCAAACGCATTGACGTCATCAAAATGCCAACAAGAACAACAATAACAACAGTTCCGACAATTTTTGATCATGTCGAATGCAATACTTTAACATAAAATTGAATGCCATTCATGGGAATGATATAAGTCACTTGCAAACATATATTTGATATCAAAATGAAACATTGAATGGAAAGTCGTTAACAACAATGGGAAGATTTATTTTTCTTTTTGAATGCAAAGAAAAAGCATAATTAGCACTTTTTCGTAGAAATTTTGATTACATAAATCTACGGGAAATTTTCGTCAATTCATCTTATGTCATCATTCGAAATATGAGATTTTTCATGCTCTTTTGATTTTTATTTGACCGAAGAAAACATTTATTCGTTGAACATATGATTTATTGTCAAAATATTTTATTCACGTCAGGTGTATTATTTTAAGCCATATGTCGTTAAAAAACCATCAAAGAAACTCTTATGTTGATGGCAAAATAAAGTGACTTTTTCCGCTATTGCAAAAAAAAGGCGGAAAAAGTAGATAAAAGTGCGAGATGAAAAAGCATTCGTTAAAAGCGTCCATAAAACGAAAAGTAGTTCATTTTTGACAAAAAAAAAAAAAAAAAAAAAAAAAATAGCCGGTTCATTCTGAAAAGGATCCAGTTAGTGTTTTAGAAACTTTCATTATGAAAGCATAACTGCGGAACTACGGAAAGGAGAGAGATGATGGATGAAAGAATTATTGCCGACATAAAATCCATGCAAAATGAAACAATGTGATTCTATTCTAGTGAATTCAATGAACCGCAGTGATTTTATCTTGATTGCTTCGTAAACTGATGATTAAACTGGTATTTTATCTATCAAAACCGCATTCAACTTTGTATGATGATATAAACCATTGGTCAGAGTATTTTTCGTTTTATCGAAACTTTTCCATTTATGTGCATCGATAGAATGAGAATGTCTCATGGTCGAAAAGATTGCGGTCAATTTAAACATATCATTCTTATCATACTATAGAACACTTGTAACTTTTTTTTTTCTCTTTTGTTGACTCGGTTGACGTCGTTGTCGCGGAAAATGTTTTGCTCCTTTTAATTCGTTTCAATACATTGCAGGCGACCGTCAATTTATATATAAAAGACATTGGAGGAAAGTGGCAACACAATGTGTCGGCCACTCGCGTGAAAATCTAAATATAACAATATTTGCTCAAGTTTACCTTAAACTTCACCCAGCTGGTGGCTACCTCTCTCGATGTTTGTGTATTTTCACGTTTATTTTATATATATTTTTTTTTTTTGTATTTTAATTTGATTTCTTTATAATCACAACAACATTAAAACCGGAGCAAATTTTGTGTGTTTGCGAACAGTGTGAGATTCAAAACAACATTTGTATAATTTTTGATCATTTCCCAAAATAAAGAGATTTTGTCATTTGCGAAAAAAAAAGTATCTCGTTTTAGTATTTAAATGAAGATTGAGAAGTTAATCCTTAAATGTCAATGTAGAAAACCGCAAGGAATTCAACAAAAACACCTTCGAAGGCAAGATAAAAACAACAGGCCAAGCGATAAGTATAGCCGATGTGATGAAAAAGGATTTTAATTCGACCGAAATTGCGAATTGTTTGTTTGTTTATTTATTTGTATATCGCAAATCGTTGTCGTGTCTAGCTTTTCTTTTATTGAGATTGATTATTGTTATTGTCGTTTGTGCACGTTGTTCAATTTTTGTCGCTTTTGCCGATTTTTCCATGCAATTTTCGTATAAAACGAAATCGTCACCACCACCGACACTGTCAAATTATGAATACATTCGGCACACAACAAGGCAAATTCGTAGATAGTCTAATCTATTTTTACCCACCCGAAAAAAGACGTCGTACAAAAATATACTGGCCATTAAGAGTGTCTCAAATGTGCGGCTTGAGAGAACGATGTGTTCAAAAAAAAAAAACAAAAACAGAACGATTCACATACATAAAATGCTCGGCAGCCGTTTTGTTGCGCAAAATTTCAAGCAAACATACTTTTTTGCCCTCACTCTCTTTTCTTCTTTCTCCATCTTTATCTCCATATCTGTATGTATCCCTTTCATTCTATTTATCTCTAATTCTCACCCGTTCTCCTTCACTTTATCTCTCCCTCTCCTCCTCCATTTCTCTCACTCGAGTAAAATCTCATTCTACAGCTTTCACACATCCCCTCTCCCCTTTCTCATTTTCAAAACTCTTGAAAAGCACTTTATTTTTCATCGAAGCAACAACAATCGAATCGCATTTTCTCGGGATATTCTCACGATATGATAAAAGCGTCAATATGAATCTTGTTGTTGTTGTTTTTTTTTTGCTTTTCATCATTTAAATTTTTCGCAAAAATGCCACCCAAGAGATGAAAAATATCTATAATTCGACCAATGCGTGTTATCGTAACCTTGTAAAATTTAAGTAATTTCATTTGTCGCATCATTTACTGTCAGTATTTATTTGGTTAAATGGTTTCTCATTTGGCGTTCAAATTTAGTAAAAAGTCCATCAATCGCAAAGTTCTATTGGAGATGATAAGAAAAGATGATGGAAAGACCAAAATGGCATATCTATTTGGAGCGTATTTCCTCCAGTGGTACTTAAAGCTATTAGTGTGGATAATCAAATAGAAAAAAAAAAGAAAAATAATAGCTGTCCATTTTTATGCGGAAGCCATGTGACTGGAATACAATGAATAACAAAACAAATGAGAAGCGCCCACACAAAAAGCAAACAACAAAAAAAAAATTAACTAAGAATAGAAAAATATATGCAATAAAATATCATTAAAATCGCTGAAAAGTGAATAGATTGTCTCTTTGATGATAATAATAGCAACTATGGTACAATTCAAAATTCACAATTCAAAATATATAAAATACAGAGAAACATCTCATTTCACCTTACAAGTTTTGCCAAGATAAAGACAGAGCCAGAGAGCGAGAGAAAGAGAGAGAGAGAGAAAGAGAGAAAAAGAACATAACGTTCGACCGAATGAAATAGTCACACATTGTACAGAGTTAAAATCGATATTTTATATCTAAAAATAGTCACAAACGTTCTCAATTTAGTTTATAATGCGATGATGCTATTTATAGGATAATATTGTACAGTAAAAGAGGGACGATTAAATAAAGAAACGAAAATTAAATCAGCAATTTAAGAGTGTTGATTTAATTTTCGTTCTTTATTGATTTGTAAGACAAACAATTAATAAGGATTTTGTTTAAGAAGAAAATGGGTGAACAGAGTTACGTGAGTACACTCCGGTTTGGGTTGTTGTATGTATGTAACATGCAAAACAAAACGCCCGCATCAATAAATGAATAGCATCGAAGAGTCGAGGCAAAAAGCGTCTCGGTTGAGTTCAAAATCAAACAATTAAGCTGCTTACTGTTTGTCGTGCACAAATAAACAATCGGCTATTTTTTTTTCTTTCTTTCTTTCTTTCTTTCTTTCTTTTTAATTTGAAAATTGCTCAACCTATTTTTATAACATTTCATCGATAAATAATTTACATGTTGAAAGTTATATTTTGTTTTTCTTCTTGCGCAAATCAACACGTCAGAGACCGATGACCGAAATATTGGGCCGAACCACAAATAATAACTGTATTTGTATTCTTTTGTACACAGTACGGTCAAAGAAACCCAATTCCAAACGATTGACTAATAAAATTCAATGCCATTGATGTGATAAATTCAGTGGAATATTATAATTTGATTCAATGCATATCGCGCTCAACAAACACCACCCTCACCTCCCCCAAATAATCATTATAATCGAGAACTTTTAAATGTCAGCACATTTCAGAAGAAGAATAAATAACAAACAAGCCATTGATTACATAGCATGTCTTTAGCATTGTCGAGACAACTGTTACGGCTAGTCGTTGTTCCATTTGACTTGACTTTATGTGGCCATGATAAACATTTCATTTGATTGGTCAAAATAAACCTTTTTCAAATTGAGATGATGCGTTAAAAGCATAAAAAAAAAGAACGACGAAAACACAATAAGCCTTTGCATAAATGATCAATATAAATCAAATGGCTTCCAATCAAAATAGCTCATGATAGATTTGACAAAGGATGCTATCGCATTCAAATGGATTGGTTTACAATTGGCTGAACTTATGGGTACGGAAGAATAGAATTTCAAACATTCAACATTTGGCTCAATTTATTTGGAAAAAAGAACAAATGGAAAAATTCCGAAATGAAAAAGCAGGGAAAAACAAGAATTTAAATTTAAAAAATAAAAGAAGTTCAAACAATGGCATTGATTGACACAATGGGTGTGAAAATAAAGTAATAAAAAACTATTGAGCAATGTAGTAAAATGGATTAAATTCTGTATAAATTATTAGACTGGCCCAAATGCATCAGAAGAATTTAAAACTTTTCGTCTATATGTTTAAAAATAGAAAATCAATCATAGAGAAACGTGATGACAATTATAATATTAAATTATTCCATTCGTCGACAAGTGTGTCCCAAAAATACCATATTAAATTAATTCCAATAATATTCCTCTGTCTGGTTTCCGTTCCATAATTATGCTCATAGATATATATGTATGTATTTAGATCCATTTATTTTGTCATGCGGCAATATTCAAGTGTTCACATTTCAGTGTCTACGAACTGTATCAATTAAAACAATAGCGAATAGCATTGAATGAGAAAGTGTCATAAAAACTGGCAATCTCATGAAGATACCATTTATGGATTCAATGGAAATTTTAGTCGCAAACCCTTATTTAATGAGCATGAAATGGAAGACAGAGAGATGGATGAAAAGCTGATATGAATTATGCATGGTCGGTTTACAAGGCGGCTTAATGCGCTTTGTTTCAATTGAATTCAGTCTATAAATAGAGATGGAAACTTTTACCAAACAAAAGTGTCAGTATCAACTCAATAAAACAAATGCTATTATTAATTAAACCGCGGTGGTTTCCATTCGGCAGAAATTGCCCACATCTTTCGATTATCTGTATTTGCTGTTTTTTTTTTGTGATATCGTTTCCTTTATGGAGCAAGTAATGCGTACTTATATCCCACAGTGATTGTTTGGTTTTTCATTTGGATGACAGTGGGTGTTTCAAATTCATTCACTGGATCTTTATCTCTCGATTTCTACTTCTTTCTCGTACTCACGCTTATGCTTACGCTTACGGTCTTTCTCTCTCTCTCTCTCTCTCTCTCTCTCCTCTCTCTCTCTCTCCTCTCTCTCTCTCTCTCTCTCTCTCTCTCTCTTCTCTCTCTCTCTCTCTCTCTCTCTCTCTCTCTCTCTCCCTCTCCCTCTCTCTCTCTCTCTCTCTCTCTCTCTCTCTCTCTCTCTCTCTCTCTCTCTCTCTCTCTCTCTCTCTCTCTCTCTCTCTCTCTCTCTATGTACATATTGGCAAAAGACAAAGGCATTGTTTTTTTTCACATTTTCGCTAAATCTATTGCGTACCGGTTTCATCATTGTTAAATCTGACACATACGTTCCCCGCCAATAAATTAAAACCGAATTCACAATGTAAATGCATTGAAACAACCAAACAAATCCGGAAAGAAAATTAAAATATGCAACGCAAGCTGGTGTGATTGAGCAAGCACAATTTGCGTAAGAAAAAAAAGGGATCAAATCGTATTTTTAAATTTAGAATATTCGAAATGACGTCAATGGTTTTTGAAGTGTTTATCATCATGATCATCATCATGATTCTGATTAATGCAAAACGGTTTGCGATTGTGATTTTGTGCTGTCCATAAAAATCAGTAAATTATGCGTTGAGTGGCAAATTTGTGCAATGTTTTTTGTTTGTCGTAAAAAGAAAAGAACATGAAAATAAATCAATACATAATATGTGGCTATTCTTAGAAATTTTATGATATTTTTGGTGTACAGACACATTGCATGAATTCTATTCTGTTTGAATGCTTTGAAAAAATGTTTGAACAAAAAAAAAAAAAGAAAAAAAAATGCACATAAAATTCCGGCCGATTGCTCATCGATTTTTATTGGTTCTTATGTGGATAACGCCAATCATAAATTTTCAACCAAAGACGAACAAAGATGACTAGGTTCACGTCAATAAACTCATCGATATACGATTCTTATTAATGTTCATGTTGCCAAAGGGCGAATAACTGAAAGGAAAAAGTTTTCATATTAAAGCGTCAAACGGAAAATTATACAATGGACCACAAGCTGTGCGCCACAGCGTCAACATTTCGCTTTCATTAAAATACCAAAGAAACGATGAAAAAAAAAATAGCATATTATGAGTAGTGGCAAATGTTTGCCACTTGATTTTTCTATTCTCTTACAATTGTACAGGATTCTTACTATCTGCCGACGCATTCTGACTACTTGTTTCTTTTTCGGTTTTTCCTTCTCCGTCGATATTTATATCTGATTTACGTACTGTTTTTTATATTACGTTTAACTACTTATTTTTTTCTTTTTTTTTTTTTTTGTCGTGCACTTTAAACCGGCACACTGCTGACGTAAATGCACTCTTATGCTACTGATTCCTTTGGCGGCCGCTTTTGCCGTATTGTCAAATGTTCAGTTTTTTTTTCTTTTTTCTTGATTCATTTTCATTTTCATTTTATTGTTGCTGTTTGCTGAGTTGCAACAAAATTGTGAACGAACGAAATGAAAAGTATCTATTTAAAATTGTGGATGAAATGCAAACGCAAATTTACAGCATATTGAGAAATGGCAGAGAAGTGGCTCACACACTTCAACTAAATACATCACAAGCAACTGTTGCATCTTATGTAAAGAACATTTCAAGTGCTACGATTAAAAAGCGATTTTTTTTTGTTTCGTTCTGTTTTTTCGTCTATCATTTTTCTCTCAATTTCTTGTATAAACAAAATATATTCAATTTTCTAGTCGATTTTACAAACAGTTTTACAATTTCAACCGTTTTAAAATTTCAAAACATATTGACCAAATTCATACAGAACGACCGTTTGTAAAACGGCCATTTTATTAAAATTGCTTGAATTTTTGCATTGTTTATTCGGGGTATTGTGTGTTAAAGCGAAATTTAGTGCGAAATCAATTGAGCATGTTTGAGCAATTTAATACGAAAATTGGTAAGCAATCATCAAGCGAACAGATTATATCTATTTTATGATCAATAATGGAAAATGGGAAATTTAAATTGATTTACAATGAACTTGAAATCTGGTTTAGACTGAACTGAATTTTTTCACAGTTGCCATTCGATTTCTGCTTTGATTTTTTTACTTTACACATTTATGTTCATTTTTTTTTTTGCTCTCTCGTCAAAAAGAAAATAAACTTCTCAGAAGCATTTTCAGCACGTGCCATTGTCGAAAATGTTTCGGTGTAAAATATATTTTCTCGATGCTACTAGTTTGGCATTTTTTTTCCCTTCCTATTTCGATGAATGTATAAATTGAATTCTTCACTGGCGAAGCGTGGCTAATGTGCACACGAGCACCAAATAAAAATGGTAATAATTCAAGAGTGGGAACTTTTTTTTCGAGGACAAAAATGGATTTGCAGCCCACGCCAAGAACGAGGAACGAATTTATACACGAAAAAACGAATTCTTTATTAGCCAAAGAGCTTACATTTAGGCTTTTAGCCTATTATAAAAACCATTTTGGAACAAAAAAAGCTGCAAAAATATTAATATTGACTTTGATATGATTCTTCGGCGAATTTAAATTCAAATCTTCTCTCTGAGCGGATACGAATCTTGCAAAGCTTTGATAGAATTGAATCTTTTGCAATTTTTGATGCTTCCAGGAAAAGGAATTGAATTAATGGCGTCTGATTTAATAAAATCAGAACCATAGATGTTTGAATCAATGATTTTTTTAATGAGTTACATTGAATGAATAACAATGACATTTCAATCAATTGAACATTTATTTAAACGAACCTTTCAGTATTTTTGAGATAAATATCGGAAATTATCGTTTTGAATTTTTCAATTAACCAAGATTTTCCGTTCAATTTCTCATTTGCATTTTAGAAAGTAAACGTCAATTCAGAAATATGAAGCTCTCAGAAAGCAAATCAGATACACCAAACTTAACATCACATCGGAATAGCATGAAACCAGGCGGAAATGAAGGTAGCGTTTTGCATCGTATACCTGATATAGAATTGCCAATGATGGAAATTGAAAAGGAATATAACATTGAACGATTGATTGCTGAAGGTTGTTTTGCTCGCATATTATTGGTGAATCATCGGCCGACAAATACCCAAGTCGTTCTAAAGGCTGTTCATGTGGAACTTACATCGCTTAAAGAATTCATCAAAGAATATCATTACAGTTATCAATTGGTGAGAGCAATTATTATATTTTTTTTTTTTTTTTCGAAAAAACAAAGAAATCAAATTCAAATGTTGTTACTTCATCGAAAATTATTTCATTTATTTCATTCAGAGTCATCATCCGAACATATTGAGTGCATATCAAGTGACATTTCATGCACGGGATTATTATGTATTTGCTCAAGAATATGCACCATATGGTGAGTGAAAAAAGAAATTAAAATAAATTACTATTACCTGTTACATTGACATGTTTATCGTTTTCTATTGAGATTTTAACCGTTTTTATAACTATTTTTGTTGCCAAAATGGTTTTGACTAAAACCATTTTTAAATTACGAAATTAACTGTAATTTATTGAAAAAAAAAATACCTTTTTTACTCTGCACAGGTGATTTGGCCAGTAATTTGGGACCGGGCGGTTTGAATGAATCAGCGGTTAAAATAATTGCCACACAATTAAGTTCAGCGCTTGGTTTCATGCATACGAAAAATTTGGTGCATCGTGACTTGAAATTAGAAAACGTTTTAGTTTTCGCACTTGATTTTTCACGCATAAAATTGTGCGATTTTGGTGCAACAACACGGTCTGGCATTCTTGTCACTCGCATTAAGCATACATGGAAGAATTTTTTGCCACCCGAAGTTGTTGAAGCGGTGAAAAATGAGAAATTTATTTGTCGCACATCGTATGACAGCTGGCAATTTGGTATTTTGATTTATTCATTGTTGACTGGTAATCCGCCATGGCGAAAAGGTAAATTATTTTTGAAAAAAAAAATAATAAATAACTTGAGTGATTTATGGCAAAGAGGCAAAAAATTTAAATTTTGTTTGTTTTTCTTTTCTTCAATTATTTCACTTTCAGCCGATTGGGTGAATGACAGTCAATATGCGGCATTTAAAAAGTATCAAGAACGAAAGACTACAAAAATTCCCGATAATTTTAAAAAGTTTTCACCGCGTCTATTGCGGGCATTCCGTCGCATCTTTGAACATGATCCAGATGGCCGTGCTAAGGTCACTGAAGTTATGAAATATATAAAAGATAAATGGGTCGATTCAAAATTGGCCAGCTCAAAATCGACTGGTAATATATTAGGACAACAGGCAACCGATCAAGATTCAATTGTTGCGTATCAATATCAACGTGAAAATCGTCAATCGCTCGATGAAAGTAAGATAAGACTGAGACGATTGATGTCCACATATGGTTTAGAAAATCCCGTTGATCAAACGGCTACCAAAAAACGTGTTTGGGAATGGGTTCTCTCATGCGAAGAAGGATATGGTGAAGATGCAGAAAATATATAAACGATTTCTATGCAAAAATTTCATGTAGTTTTGTTCACGAAACCAATGAAGGTTTGGAACTAAATTCTTTAGATGAAATTTACATTCAAAACTCAGTGTTTTGAAACTTGATACGAATTTTGATATTTTGTCGAATGTGAAGAAACCACCAAACGACACAAAAACAAAGAAAAACGATAGAGTTTAACGACAATGAATTATTTGTGCCAATCATTTGATAAATTTTATAATTGCTTCTTGTGAGAGAACCAACACAGCAATCTATCTACCAATGTTGATACATTTCTTTGATACGTATGAATGTTGTGCTTGTGCGTGAGTATGGCTTCATTGTGTACAAATTTATTACTTCAAATTATGTGAATGATGATTAAATAATATGGCTACCAAATTTCATTTCCTGGACCATTTAATTTGCATTGATCAATTATAAAAAATCAATTGAAAAAAAAAAAAAAATAATTGACAAAGTATGCATGAAATAGACCAATTACCAAAAAAAAAAAAAAAAAAGAAAATCACCAAGAATGTTTTGCTATATTTTTGTACTTTTAATACTGATCTACGGATGCTCCTCAAAGCAGCGAGCGTCAACAACCACCGAATCGCTTAATGAGCTTAATTAAATGTTGACAATGTTCTCATCTCCAATTTTAAAATGAAAATTATACAATTATTGAATTTCTCAAAAAAAAAAAAAAAAAAAATTATATGAAAAAAAACCAGAAAAAATATTTAGAAAAGAGAAACCCAAAAATGAACAGAATCTAATAATTTAGAAACTGAATCTAATCGATTCATGTAATTAAATGCATTTAACCAAAGAAGAATGAATGATACAACAATTCTTCAAAAGTCCTGTTCAACAACAAACGTTGTATATCCTGAAGAACAAAATATGTATGTTTATTGTTAGTACATTCATTCATATTACATTTCATAAGAAATATATCTGAGATAAATGGTCCAAAATTCTGAAATACATGGTTTTACCTAAAGCTACAATTTTTGACCAACAAAATGTGAATAATATTATTGAAAAAAAAAAAAAAATGAAAAAAAAAATGTATGAAAAAAAAAGTTAGAAAAAAATCAGTGAAAAAACGAAAAATAAAAAATAAGGAAAAAGTGAAAAAAAAAAAAATGTCAGAGAATCGAATTAAAGAGTAGAATACATATAATTATATCATTGTATGGTTATTCATGAATATCATATTCATTGACAGAAATTAATCTAAATAAGCATATCCTTATTATCTTGATGGGAGTTAATTTGATTTGTATACAATTGTTAAACTTATATACTAATTGAGCAAGGCGAATGAAGCCAATTTGGTGCAAATGTAGCCTATTTGTAAAAGATTAAAAATGAGAGTGTATTGATATTTTATAATTTCCAATGAGATGGTTTCTCATTAGACATTTTAAATGTAAGCGATTTCCTGATGTGATTTCTCATTTGATTGAAAAATTCAATTTTAATTTAAACATTCATTTCATTCAATAAAATTTTCCTAAAAAATATCAACAAATTTGGCTCTTTTTTTAACTTACGTAAAACAACTAAAAAGAAAAAGAAAAAGAAAAAGAAAAAAAGAATGAATTATGAAATTAAATTAAAAAAGAAAAGTAAATTGAAGATTGAAAGATTTATCCTAAGAGAGAACTTGAAACCAAAAAATACAACAATTAAATTAATTATATTATTTATAGATGTAATGTGATTATAAACTTAAATAGGCCGCAAAATTAAGAACAACAAGAAATACACACCAATAGCTCAATAGTGAAGAGAAAAAAAAAACACGCAAACCAATGAGGGTATTTTTTATGTAGTTGGATTTATTTATTAAATTATTTTTATAAATTGAAAATGTTTTTGCCTGAATTGCCTGCTCAAAGCGGTGTGCAGTTTGATGATGAATATGGAATTTTATGTTTTGATTTTTTTTTTTTTTTTTAGATTTTAATGAATTTTTTAGTTTCGTTGTTTTTTCATTCATAAAAATGAAAAATGAATAAGATGAAAAATAAAACATGGATTTATTAATGTCACTTATAATATTATATATTATATGCTAACAAATAAAAGAAGAAAAAAAACCCAAAACAATAAAGCACACATTTGAAGATGTATATCTCATTGTGAGTAAATTATATGTGTATAAATATGAATCAATATTTTTTGAATAAATAAAATTTAGAGAAATGAACGAAAAATCAATAAAAATTTCTTTCAATTTTTTATTCCTGTTTATTTTTTCATAGATTTTGCCAATATTTTGCGCGGTTAGTATTCATCTCTTCTGATTCACAATATTTTCTTCATAATTTTTCTACTTATTTTTACGTATGAAAATGACGTTTAAAAAGGCATTAACAGATATACTGAACGTTTCACACAATAAAAAATTTATTGCCAATTTTCAACCGTGACGTGTGATTTTATTTGTGCTTTCTAATTTGACTTGAACGTTCTCCCATAAAAAAAGAAAATCATAAAGAAAAAATAGGGTTTTGAGTCTTTTGTTTAGTTTATTAATGGCGTATTTTACAACCTTTAAAATTGTACAGTACAGACGTCATAACAACCAAATGTGTAATAAGTATGTATTTTTAACACTATTTTAATCTTGACAATTTATTACGATGCATTTTATTTCGTTTTTCTGACTAAAGCAATTTTTCTTTATTTCGTTTCACAAAGCAAATGTGAATAATTCCAATCAGATGTTGAGCAAAGCACACAACGAAAAATGCATGATATTGTGATTTCTGATGGTTCAGTGATTTTTTTTTTTTTTTTTTTTTTTTAATTTTGCTGAGCTCTGTGTTACGGAAGCCTTATTCAAATTTTAATTCATTTAACATTCATTCCGCTAGACCTTCAGACACTATTTGATCAATGTTAATGCCGGCAGAAGGCGTATTTTTGTCAATTTGTATGTAAACAAAAGAGAAAACGGCCAAAAAGCAGCTCTATTTCATCAAATTGAACATTTTTCGTTGATATTCACTGAATGTTATTGAATGTGACCGCTAAAATGTACTGGTAAAGAACAAGTAACTCCATCTAGTGAGGTTTATGATGAACGCATAACTCGAGATTTTACAAGATATTACTTTTTCAATGTTGGATTATTAGAATCACAAACCTTGAGATTCACTATCAAGCTTGGAAAACATCATTAAATGCTTAAGTTGACGGAATATTGAATTGTTATCGATTAGTTGGCAATATGTGATAATTTATATACAAATTCCCTGGTTGTCATCAAGAAATTTTTCATTTAGGTGTTTCTTAAAAATTTTCAAATAAAATGAATGCTCTGAATGATATTTCGGAAAAAATGTTTTCATATCTAAAATAAACAATGAAATCGATTCTTTTTTGATAACCGATTTCATTGATTTAATGATGAAGAATTAGAACGAAAATTTTTTCTTCATATCATTTGTTGAAAAATTGTTTAAGAAGAATTTCGTAATGAGAAGTCTGTTGTTTAGATTTAGACATGAGATTATCTTTCAGACAAATAAACAAACATCGTTTTGAAAATTATGTCAATCGAAGAAAGAAAAACATTTTTAGAAGAAAAATAAACGAACGTGTTAAGATTTCAACCTTTGATTTTGATGTATATTCAACAGAGAATTAATGAACTTTTTACGATTGTCTAATAGCATCCGATCTTCTTTTTTTTTTGCTCCGTCTCATTTGAATTTCTCGCGGAATGAAAATCATGTTGTTGTCATAAATGTCACTCGTAAATAAATGTCTATAAATAATGGCTAATCTTAACTTGTTAATTGTGTAAATGGTTTTTTTTTTATCACAAAAGCAAATAAGTATTTTGGAATTTATATAGAGTGTTGACTGACTAGAATGAAAATGTTGGCCAAGAGCCATTAGAATATTTTTGTTTATAAACTTCAATCGTCAGATGTTTTCCATAGAAATGGTGGTAATCGATCATCAATGTCTAGCATATTATTTAATATTTCCATACTTTCAATATTTTGATTGAGCAATGTGTTACAGCGGCTAAGTTGTTGAGTCACATGATGTAATTTTGAAAATTGTTCAGCATAAGTTGAGTAAAGTTTTTGTTTTTCAGTAAATGAATTTAACACTTTGGTCGCTTCATAATCCACCTGATTGTCGCGAAATTGAGACATAAAAGACATAAAAAAAAAATGAATTATTAATTAATTTTTTAAAATGGTATTACGCATAAAGTGGATTTACACATAAAGAAAAAGAGATTATTGTAGTCAAACCCACCTCTTTCATTTTGGCAGAAATGTGCGCTTGATCGCTGCCAACTTGCGTAGCAGACGCATTTAGATGAGCCTCCATTCGATTGCACATATTCTTAAAGTGGTCAGGATGTAGTCGCTCTAAAACTTCTGGATCACGATTGGCTGGAAGTGATACAGTTCCTCGCATTACCGGTAAAAATTGGGGTATGCTCTGGAATGGAAAAAAGAGAAAAAGAAAGAAAGAAAGGGAGAGAGAGAGAGTTAGAAATAAAAAGTACGACAGAAAGAGAAAAAATGAGAGCGAGAATAAAAGGGGAAAAGGAGAAGAGAGAGAAAGAGATACAAAATAAAAGAAAATGAGCGAAAGAGAGAGAGAGATCAAAGAAGAGAGAGAGATCGAAGAAGATAGAAAGATGAAGAGGAAGGTAAATAGAAAGATTTAATTCAATTAGCATTCATATTCAGTCAATAAACTCGAAGCTGTCAACCAAATATGGTTACATCTTCCATCAGAGTATTAAACTAAAAATACATTCATGAAAAATTGCTTAAATTCCCTCAACGCAACACCGCATCTAACTGTATGTGCAATTTGTCTTTTTTTCAATTCATTCAAGTGCAAATTTTCAGCATGCTTGATTTAAATCAAACGTATTCAGAAATTTTTTTCCGCCACTTTAACCACAAACCGAAAACAGCAAATTGCAATCTCATTTGAGAACCGTAGCGCAATGTCAGTGCAGGTTAACATAAGTCAATCATAGGTCTTGTTACGATTCAATTAATTCTGTTGAGCCGTAGAATTCTTAGATCATTTTATGTGTCAAAAAACAAATCATTTCAAAATGAAGCAAACATTTAACTGAATAATAATAATAATATTTTGCAGATGTGTGATTTGCGATTTTCATGATTTCAATAATTCTGTCGGCCGTATGATTTGAATGTGGCTGAGAATGAATAGAGCCATAAAAGATTGTTTCAACGTCAATAAATTGAGCACGACACCCGTGTGGGCTGATTACCGTATGCGGTGTGTTCAAGGCTATTTTGGTCAAAAACGTTTGAATATTTCGTATAAAAACAAAGTTTTAAAGAAAATAGAATCTCTTGTATTCAAGCTGAAAATGATTGGATTCAATATCAACATCACTTTTGTATTCATCATTAAAGCTGTTTTTGCACAGTATTTGCTAAGCATCAATTACAAGTGCAGTATCATACAGCCTGTATATAAATGCCGTGTATTGCCACTTGACTAATTTTCTTCTAACAAATAGGTTTTTTGGGTGCGTTTTTCATGTGCATTCAAACGGTTTTCAGTACAATTTTTGAATTTATTTTAAATAAATTTCCAGAAATCTACATTTTGTGAATTTTAATCGATAATTTACATGAAACAATTTTAAGCCGACAGTTATAAATAATGGTGCTACCTGTACAAGTTATCGCAATCAAAATCAGTACCGCGTAATGTACCAACGTGAGAGAGAAAAAAAAATGTCATTTTTCTAGCAAACTGGTCTTTATGTAATAATTCTTATCTTAACAGCTCGCATGTACTCGATTCAAAAATACTTTTTTGGAAGCAAATTGACGCCCGCTGCTTTTTACCACCACCATCATCACCATCACCATCAAAGCCCATACTTAAACTCATACTCAAAGATACAATTTCAAATTGCTTATTGTATGCTGATGTTGTTTTGTTTCAACTCGCATCGATTCTCAATCTGAATATTGTGCACACAATATGAGTTTTTGTTGTTGTTTTGAATGAAATTGTGTGTAGGTACACAGCCGTACCAAATTGAGTGAATGCAAATATGTGACTTTAAAACAGGTCGTCGGCGTTAACCATCTCTTTCATTCACACACTATCCGATCGGTATGGTTAATTCTCGGTTTGATTGAAGGTGTTGGAGGAGTTCAAGCAATAAAAAGAATGAAAGAGAAATGAAATTGAATTGATTGCGGCTGGTATATTCTCCATTGTGTTTGTTTGGAGCGTATTTTTTTCCCATCGATTTTAATTCGATTCAGTTGTAACTTGATCGTTGTCAGCATGACATGAATCATGCTGAAAAATCTCCGTACGTTGAATACAACTGAATAATTGAATTGATTTAGTGTGAAAACAGAGTGTTGTTTGAAATCCGTAAACAAGAAAAATGTTTGATATTTGAGAAAAATTCTTAAAACCAGTAAATTTTTGTGTGAGAAGGATTCAAAGTGAAATTTTGGCGAAAAAAAACAAAGAAAAAAAAAATATTTAAAAGAAACTGTAAACATTGAAGTAAAATACTGAATAAAAAAAAGCAATTAAAGAAACCAATTAAGAAAAATGATTAAAGGAAAGTTTTACACTGGTTTAACCGATGAAATGATGTCACGTGGACGAACAGTAAATCGCCAAGAGACTCATTTCTTTTGGCCAGATGATACTGAAGCTGAATCAGTAACATCGCGTGTCAAACGTACCACATCAAAACCAATACCAGTTACCACAAACAATAACAACAACAACACGGACACCACACAATCGGATATTAATCGAAAGGAATTAGTTCGCAAACAATTGTCATCGGGTATTGAATTTTATGATAATGTTAATGCAAAAACACCCGAATCGCGACGCAGACGTTTTAAAAAAATTGACAACATTAATTTAAATAATAATGATACGGATTTTCAGCCAACAAAAAAGAAACTTGAAACATTTTCATCGAAAATTGAATTTTACGATTTTGAGCATGAAAAAAATGGAAAAAATGAACAAAATGAAAAACCAATGAAATCAACCAATGTTGATGAGAAACGAAAACATGAAATACAAAATCATGATGAACCAATCAAATCGATAAATGAAAGTCAAGAAATGAATAAAAAGCGAATTTCATTTCAAACCGAACAGAAAACAATGGAAAAAACCACAAAAGGTATTTTAAAGAATGGCGACGAAAAGCCAGGTGTTGAGAAAGTACTGGTGAAACCATTGCCAAAACGAGGACTATTACCGAAAAATTTAAGCAAATCTGTGGAGAATATTTCAAAATTGGTTAAAGATATTGATGAAACGGACACAAAGATGAATAAAGAGCCAGAGAAATTGAGCACAATTATTAAAGAAGTGAAACGTTTAAATTTATCACAAGATCGAAACAATCGAAAAAATGATGATTATGATGATGATTCATATCATCGGAATTTAGATCGATTCGAAACAAGACGAAACAATACTGAACGTTATGCAGATAAATATGACAGCAAAGCGTATCAAGATGATGAATATCGTTACAAGAATGAAGAAAAATATCAAAATGAATCATATCGATACAATGGTGGCTATAATGATAGAGACGATCGATTTAATGACAGATCAAATAGAGGATATGACGAACGTCGCTATGAAAAATCCCAAAGAGTGCCTCATACGCAATCAAGAGACACATATGAATACAGAGAACGATCAAATCGTTATGAAGAGAAACCAATTCGTCGTTCGCCTAATTATGATCGATACGATGATCGATATGATCGCCAGGATCGTTATGATTACTCTGAACGAGAAATACATCATGAAATTGATCGTGAATATGACCGTGAACAAAAACGGGCTCCGCTAAGACAATCACGTTTGATTAGAGAATCAGCTCCGATAAGAGAATCAAAGCCACGAAAATTTGATCCATACTATGATGAGCCACCCAATCGAACAGTTCGCCAAGAAGAAGAAGAAGAAGCAGAAATCTATTCATCGTGTATTAGTAGAAAACCAAAGCACGTACCACATCATCTTCGAACGAATATATTGTTTAATGGGAGAGTTTTGCCGCAATCACAACGTCCGATGAGCGTACGCAATTCAGCTGTAACTCGTGTAGGTGTTGGATTACCTGACTACGAATGAAAAGAGTGCTATTACACAGCAGCTGTTTATTTAAACGTAAAATTAATAAGTTTGACAATCGTTAAATCCAATTGAGTTGGCCTTTTATGAATTAAATAATGAGATATAAAACATCGATGTACTTAATTTCTTCTATATACAAAAAAAAAAAACCATTTCTTTTTTTTTTTTATCTGTCTCTTTCTTCCCGAAACATCAAACGATATCCAACTGACACTAATAAAATGCTAACAAACATGTTTTTTTTTCATCTTCTTTTTTTAAAAAATTCTGTGTCTTTTATTTATTTCACAACAATGAAAATAAATCGCTCAAAATTTGTGTGTTGGCGTTCAACTGAAATGAATTGTCGAATGGTGAAGATTAATTTCAGTGAATTCATTTTGGGTTTTTTCCTTCGACTGTTGTCGGATTTTCGATGGAATTTTATTAACAAAAGAGAAAAATGCTGTAACTGTGTGCAATGTGCATATTTAGGCGAGAGAGAGAGAGAAAAAAAAAATAGTTGATTTTTTTCCACATAAGATTGCCATTTTTAAAATGGCAAACTGCAATTTGTTCTTTCAAAGAATTCACATATAATTACGGCAAAAGCAAAAACGCCAAATAATAACAGCCAATTTTACAACAAAAAATGTGCTTAAAAAAACGATCCGACGAACGAACATGTGAAGTAGCACTGAAATGCGGCATCCAAGAACGTGATAAGTCGAACGATGAAAGTTTTACTCGTATGCAGTGAATAGCATTGTGATTCATAAATTGTTTCGCACACTTACGTAAGCTGCGAGCTTGTTTACTGTTCGTATTTTGTTTTTCTCTTTTTCTCTGTTTTGATTATTTTGTTTCGGTTTTTTCACGTGTTTTTTTTTTATATTGAACCAAATCGAACGTCTGACGTTGTTGTTTTTCATTTTTTCATACAGAGGATGCATGCAATGAACGAAGGAAAGCAATGAACAAAATGCGAAGAAATTCGAGAAAAGAGAAAATGAAATGAATAACAACAACAACAACAACAAAAAAATGAACTGTCGAAGCATATCAACAGCCGCAATGTTTGAGTGCTACGACTGTTGCTGCTACTTTAACCAGTGCGATCGTAAACATATTCAAGTTTGGCGCGAGATGAGGTGTGCATTCCGTATATTTTTTATACAAATATTGTATTTGACAAAAACCGCAAAATACTCGTTTCTTGTTTGGCGTATCGATAGAATATTTGCAATATTTTCATATGTATTTTCGTTTAAAAGTCGCAAATTCCGTAAATTTCTGTAAATTGCCGTAAACTTTATGATTTCATTAAAATAATTTGTTTTTTCTCTTCTGAACTGGTCAAACTATCTCATAAAATAGTTTGAAACGAAGGAAGTCATTTTCTGTACATATAATTAAAGACAATGCCAGATTTGCTTTGCTTTTGATGCATAATTAGACAGATATGGAATAGAAATGACCTTAACAACACACAATTATGAAGATGAACCATTGTATCAACCTTACGATTTTTTACCTTTATTCTTTTAAGGCGTTTTCAACAAATTACTAATAACAACCAAGTCAAACCCACACACACACAATTTTAACTTGTTCAAATGACATTGGTTGCGTTCGAATTCATTAGCTAAGAATTAGGATTGCACAATAGAAACATTATTATGATGAAAGATATTGGAACGCATGTTAATGAAAACCAGTTTTTCCAATTGAAGAGAAAATGTGTATGCAATTAACTGTTGAAATGAAGTTGAGTTCAATATTTGCATATTACATTTATTCAAAGCAATTTATGAATTTTTTTTTTTTATTTTTTTTTTTTGATCATGTAAAATACTGTTGGTGGGATTTATTGTCTAATTATTTTGTTTACCTGTAGTCGCTGAATTTCGGGATCAATTTCAGCTTTTTTATTTGCCTCTCGCACAACCACGATGTCATGGGCCATTGATTTTGCTTTTGTTTTTGATAAAATTGTTCTTTTCGTTGCACCCACATTTCGAACGTTCTTATTTGTCGCACCTCCTTTGTTCTGACGTTTTGGTGAATCTGTAATAAATATAATTTAAAATGCGAGTATGAATAAAAATTGGACGTAATAAAAAATGACAAATGGTTAAAGTTGGGAGAGAGAGTGTGAAATTGAAATGCAAAATATGAAAATACGCGTATATAAACTCACCGCCAAGCTTATCTGTGTATGAAACGTAAGGTAGGTCTGAATCTGAGCAAACACTGATTGGCGGTGAAACTGGTCGTGATTCTGATAACATTTGACCTATAGCTAAATCATCATTTGGCGATGATAATCGTCGTCCACTTACAGCTATCGTATGGCCACGTTGCAATCGATTTTGATTTATTAATCTTCCCTGTGAATCAGCAGCAGCAGCTGCGTTTGCATGTTGTGATTGTTCGGAACCCATTTTTTACTTTAAATTTATAGAAAAAAAAAATGAAAGGAATAAAGAGAAATAAAATATAAGAAGATATTTAATCACGATAAGTATGAAAGTATTGAAAGGTGAAAAAGATATAAAGATATAAAGATATCACTCGCTCTTCTTTGCAATTGACATAAATCGTATTTTAAAGTAAGAATGTTAATGCAAAGAGATTAAACGGTTTCAACATAAACTAAAAATGTTTTTTGGAATGAAAAAATAAATGTAAATAACAAAAAAAATATTCTAAATTCCAAAATACCATTGGCAAAAGTTGATTTTTGCTAACTTTATTACGTAGCGGCTCTTTCACTATATAAACTTTCTCTTTCAGTTAATTGATTTAAATTTGAACACTGAAACGAGAAGCTCCAATAAATTTTACTATTTTAATTTTGAAATAAAACACCTTAAATTGAACTCTCATAATTTAATTACAATTTATTGAATGCATTTCGACATGATTTCATGTCATCATCAGCAACGCGATTAAAACAAAAGCAAAACAATGTTAAAAGTAACAGTAAAATCTCTCTTTCAGCTTAAACTATATAAAATAGAAAAAAGTTGGCAAAAATCAACTTCTTGCCTTTTTTTTATTAAAATTCAATAAAATAATTTTTTTTAAGAAGTTTTTTTTGTATATTATTAACAGATATATCAATTTTTGTTCATTTTTCACAGTAAAAAAAAATTGAGATGAAATCATACAACATCCTTTCTATTCGTTCAAATTTCAACATTGTTCTGTTTTTAGCGTATTTACTACAACTTGATTTATTTTAATCACATAATCAGCGAATTATGACAGAATAATCTGTGTTTCAAATGCAAAAAGTAAAAATTGAATCATTTTGTCATTTAAAAATGGTCACTCAGGACATATATTTACGATTTTGTACTACCGATGTCGATATCAAGTCAATGTATTTACCGATAATGATTTCACCAACAGATTTTGCAGTGAAATAATTTCACTTGGGGAATTACTACAAAAATAGCTTACTTGAACTTCAATTATCTTTGCCAAGAAATATCATTAACCATGTAAAGTGACTTTACTAAAGACTTGGACTTTAGTCCACTTTTGAATAGAATACATTCTGAGCTAGGTAATTTATTTCCAACGAAAATTGTTTCACCCAATTACCTACAAAACGAAGCATTCTTTCTCTTGTTTTCAACAATTCAAATTCTTATTCGAGTGGATTTATCTCACATGATGATGTTTACGAACAAAATGAATGCAATCTCAATGCGAATAAAAATTCACGCAAGATTGCGAATATGAAAGAAAAATTTCTATTGGATAAAGACATCAAAAGACAGTTATAATGATTTGAAAATTATGGTCGTATGCTTGAAACAATATAAATCTAAATTAAGTTGATTGTATGAAACTGTAGAATTATGAGCTAAGGCCCGTTGCACATTCGAATATATTCGTGCAATGAAGGGAAATGGGCTTGCAAATTGTTTCATTGTGATTATGAAGATGATGATAAAAGAAAGAGCCAGAAAATGCTTTAGATTTCCAAAATCGAAATTAGTTTCTATTTGTGCGTGAGTGTGACAAGCATGGTTTTTGGTTTTAATTTTAAGCAATAAACATGTATCAGAATGAATAATCGGTTATTGTTTTTGATTTTTGTGGACATTTTAATTTTTACCAATTGCTTTGTGCAAACATTAGACATTTCAGATGTGAAACCATTCAAAAAAGTTAAAGCCCACGCAAGACGTCTGCATCCAAACAGACAGAGTTATTTGTATTTAAATTACAAGGAAACATATGGATTACGATTCGATCCAAAAAATATTCACAAAAAACGACAAACAAATGCATCACACGATGAACAAAGTGAAGTGCCAGATTTAATGGCCACATCACCAGCGACTGAAGTAACTTCAAATGCAACAGATGAAATGGTCACAGTTTTGATTTTCACTGAGAATAATTCAAATGAAACCGTAACAATTCCTGCAAATCCATCAAGTAGTGAGGTTACTATTACAACACCAAGTACTTCTACCATTACAACGTCAATGATTGATAACAAACTGTCGACCACCCAAAGTGCACAACCAAATAAACAACAAATTCTTGCTTTTTCTTCGTTGCTCAACTATAATAATGCATATAAACGACCAAATACAACATTGACGGAACAAAATAAACCACAATCTGCAATAAAACAAACACTTCAATGGATTCGCAAGAGAATTAAACAATGGCTATCATTTGGCACAAATCCAAAAACTTCGCTTGTCAATGGACAGAGATTTTTAAATGTTTTCAATGTTATTCGTTTTGAAAATAGCCCATGCACATCCACACAAGAAGGTTTAACAGAAATGTCCGGTATTTGCTATCAAGATTTTCAATGCACCGAAATGGGAGGATCATCGATTGATGAGTGCGCTGATGGTCTTGGTGTTTGTTGTGTTTGTATGGAGAGACTTTTTTTTTAATCGTTCTGAAAATTTTCTTCTTATTTTAGGATTCTTCTCTTAGTCTTCTTCTTGCCTTTCATAATTCTCTGTGATTTTATCTTCGAAAATGAAGAAATGAGATGTTTTCTCACATTTTTTCAACTTTTTAAATTTCTTTGATTTCTTCACCCCATTCGTCGTTGTTTTCACAAATAATTAAACAATCAAATTTTGTCTCCAAAAATTGTCTCTAGTTAAAAGTGGATGTGGTCAGACAACAAATCAACTAGATTCGTACTTTCAAAATCCATCATTTCCAGAAGCAAGTCAAGATCGTTTAATTTGCACAATGACCATTGCTTTACAAGAAGATGTGCAACAATTACGATTGGATTTCATTTTGTTTGAGGTGAGATGACTCAATTCAATCGAATATCATTTTGTAAAATTATTTAAAACAATAATGACATTCCCAATTTTTCCAATATGAAAAGTATTGTTTCTCATATGTTTCGATTTGTTTGATTTTGAGTTATACATTATGACTCATTTAATTTGTTTGTCTTTCATATTGTATTGTATTGTCTTTGGTTTATTGTGTTTTTGATTTTTTTACTTTATTCCCTAATTTGTGTGTGTGTTCCATTTTAGCTGAAAGCCCCCACAGACGGCAATTGTGTTGATGACCAATTTTTTGTGGCTGGTCAAAATCTAAATAATTTGATTCCAACTTTGTGTGGTGTGAACAGCGGCCAACACAGTAATTACCCAACTCTTTTTTTCCACTATAGTTTTTACAAAAATAAATTTTTTTCACTAGAAAATCTTTTTTTTCTTTTTTATCAAGTTTACGTTGAAGTGAGTAATTCAATGGACCGTAATGTATTTTTATCGATTTTAACAACGTCGGTATCAACAAGAGCCTTCAATATTCGTATTCAACAAGTAAATTTAAAATGATTTTTCTTCGAAGTTCACTTAGCAACTAAATTTTACAAGAATATCTTATTTTTATTTATTTCACTGAATAAACTCACATTTTAGCTAAAAGATACGTTGGCACCAAACAATTGTTTACAATATTACACAGAGACTGACGGATGGTTTCAATCTTTTAACTACGATGACACATCTCAGTTTATATTGAATCGAGTTCCACAATACTTTGTGAGTATACAACAGAGTTAAAAAACACTCAATAAAATTATGAATTTGTTTAAATTTTTACTATAAGTAATCCATTGAATTTTCAATGGATTATTTTGAACGAAAAAAAATTCATTGAAGCAACAATAACAATAAAAAAAAAAAGAAGTTTGATGTGTCAAATGAACAGTGTCAAAAAAATCCCATTTCCCCGCCAAGAAACGTCAAACGCTTAAACGCGAGCAATGTTTTTTATGCGCAGGGTTCAATAAAATGAAAAATTTCCTTCTTTTCAGAATAATCTGAACTATGTGATTTGTATACAACGGCAATGGAATTACTGCTCAACGACCTACAGCAATGAAGCCGACAGTGTTGAGTACGACTTTCAGTTGATAAACATTGATTCTGGTGAGAAGATTTTCTTTTTTTCAAACAGAAATTTTTTGCTTTTTAAATTGCATAAAAATTACAATTTGTATTCAATTTGTTTCGTTCTCGATCAATGAACATTGTTTTTTTTTTTCATAATCAATTGTTGTTCGTATAATTTCAGAGGGAACAAGTGTAATTCCGGAGAAACAAGCTGGAATCGAGATTTTCAGTTGTAATGATGATTATATATCAGTGAATTCGATTCGATTATGCGGTGAAAAATTAAATGATGCAAGTCGCACTGATGATTTAACAACAAATGCAATAATCACAGACACAACCAATGGTTTGAACATTATTCCAGTTCGAACAAATGATGCGGCAGTTGGACGTGGTTTTCGTATTAATTATGTGCAAATTCCATGTGATGAACAAACAGCCACAGTGGAGCCAGACACTGAAATTGAAACAACTGAGGAACCATTGTCCGATGACGAATCATCAATGTCTAAATATAAACGTAACAAACGAACGTAAGTGTTTGTTTTGAAAAACTTTGAATAACCCTGACATCCGGTACATTTGACAGCTGTCGCCAGATCGATATAAAGTAA
Organism: Resseliella maxima; assembly: GCA_029041755.1. Lineage (NCBI taxonomy): Eukaryota > Metazoa > Arthropoda > Insecta > Diptera > Cecidomyiidae > Resseliella > Resseliella maxima. The sequence continues at coordinate 76,330 of JAQOWM010000689.1, forward strand.
ACATATAAATTCGTTTTATTATATAGCAAACACATTTAGTTTTGATTTTCTCTTTTGGTCATGCTTTAGTTAGTGAATAAGTTTGGTTTAAGTTTGGTGATTTCTAGTTAAAAATAAGGTAAAAAAAAAACGGACATAATGAAGCTCGCTTGAATTAATTCATATGAAACATTTGAAAAAAAAAAAAAAAAAATAAACAATATTTTGCTTAACATGAAATGTGTGTGTACATTTTTCTGAACCGGCCTTCCCTTGAACTTGACTTATTGCTGTTCGTTCATTTGTTCGATTGAGTTACCAACCAACAATTTTGTATGCACAATTTTCAGTTGATATTTTTTTTCTGTTATTTTGGTGCATCGACTGTTTGACGCATGCAACCTGTTTTCTGCGGAAAAAACTATTTTTGTGTTTACGCAAGTGAGAAAAATCATTAGAAGAAGAAGAAGAAGAAGGAATAAGAAAAAAATTGAAGAATGAAAAAAACAAATATGAAGCGCGAGAACAATTAACAAAAATAGAGAAGGGCGATAAACATGTTCACACCATAAATTCTTCCGTGGCATTGTGATTTAATAATAACTAGGCAACCAAATGGCATCATCAAATAAATAGAAAGAAAGAAAGAACGGATGAAAAACAATACGTAAATTTCGAAATGGCATTGTCTCATTAAAATGCCAATCGCTAAATATTGCACCATATGCTGAACACTGAACATGAATGCAAACATGTGTGTGCGTGTATGTATGTGTGTGCGGCAAAAACATAAAAAAAAAATAGTTTTGCTGCATCAAACAACAAACCGAACACTCAATTAAAAGAAAATGATTTTCGGTGAAGAAATTATAGTAACGAGTGCGAAACAATAAAATACTCATTCACTTGAATTCATGTGCCACAATTTAAAATTGAATGAATAAATTTTAAAGATGAAAAACCCGAATGCACTTTTTGCCAAAGAAACGCAAAAAATGAAAAAGAAGAAGAAAAATTGAACGAGAGAAATTTTCATATTCAAACAAAATAATTGAATGACGTGAATAAATCAACTCAGTTGTGATGTGCATCTCGATTTAGTGTGTTCACATTTTCACAAGTTTTATCAACAAAAAAAAAGAGAAAAAAAAAAATCAAAAACTTGACGAAAGATGTAAATGATGATGGAACAGTGGAATGAAAACTACAAATAATTTAAAGTAAATTTGTTTTTTTTTTTTTTCGTTGTTATTCGGTGGAAGTTCGTGAAATCATTCGACTCATGAAATTTGTCATGTGTTTCTAATCCAATTTTCTTTAATCAGTTTGATAGAATGAGATTGCGTGTTCAATGTGATTAACACCTTCAATTTGTGGTTTTTTTCTTTTCGTCCACTCCTCTTATTTACACATTCGTCAATGTTTAACTTTTAACATTCTAGTTACATTGTAGTTGTATAAAATTTAAATTTATAGAGAAATCAACGGTGGTGTATGTGTCGATACATGGTGAAATGTGTTTGTAATGAAAAAACCAGATGACAAAACAGAAAGTATGGATTGTTTTCGGACTATTGGCCGCACTGATATTGATTGTATATTCACTGAATTTCTACTTTGTATCACATTTGAATGCCTATCAAAATGGTATTGGCGATAAAGTTGCTTCAACAAAATCTGGATATTTTCATCAATTAAAGAAACGTGTACGCTCATTAAAGCCCATTTATTTAAATCGAAATCCACAATATTATCGCATTCGAAATAAAGTTTGGCGCAATTTTGAACCAAAACCATATGAAAATGTCTCACTCATTTGGGATATCACGTATTGGGTAAGTTGGATTTTGATTTATTGGTAAATTTAATTGAGTGCAGTTACTTGCGAATTAAGGGATTCAAAAATCTTGACGAAATTTTGAAAATTATAAAAAAAAAAAAAATTGAAAAAATATCAATGTTCAAAAAAATAAATTTTTTTTTGAAAATATTTTTGAAAGAAAAAAATTTTTCTGAAAAAAATGAAAAAAAAACTTGAAAAGATAAAAAAATGTAGAAAACCTCTCTAATAGAGAAATCGTAAATTTGAAAAAACTACATTGAGATCAAGCAAATAGTTGCATTTCATTCAAATTAAATCTCAATTTTCTGCATCGAAAAGTTGCTTATTCATTAATTTGCTAATTAATTATTTCCTGACATTTGCAGTGGCCAAGTGACAATGATCTATTTCCGGCGCTTGATACAACAATGGGTCAATTACTAAATGCACTGCGAACTGAAGAGATAATTTCGGCTCGAAATGCACCAAAAGGGACTCAATTAAAATTGCTATTGACTTTATCTGGCAAACAAAAAGTGATTTTCAAACCAAAATGGTATGAACGAAATGAAATTATAGATGGTGTCGTTTATTCAGGAAAAGATCGTTTCAATGCTGAAATTATTGCGTTTTATTTGAGTGCCATACTTGATATGCGTTGGACGCCAGTAGCCGTTGGTCGTAAAATAAATCTCAAGGAAATTTACGAGCATAAAGCTGACAAACTTCTTCAAAGCACAATGACAATAAACGGTAAATATTCTACATGCATTTTACATTTATTTCACGTGTTATATTTGGCAAAATATTTCAATTAAATTTTTATTATTTTCTTCATCAAAAAATTTTCATAGATGATGCAACAAGATATTGTGTATATGGGAAATGTTTCTATTGTAAAGAAACAGAAGAAGTATGCGGTGACGATGAGCATTTACTTGAAGGTGTAGTTTTATATTTAGTTCCTGGATCATTTGAAAGGCATCGATCACCATGGCAACGCACTTACAAAGAAAATCAATTGGCACCATGGGAAGAAAATATGGATTTTTGTACACCATTAAAAGACAAATTATCTTATACACGAATTTTGGATCTAGTCGATGTGGCCATATTCGATTTTTTAATACAAAACGGTGATCGACATCATTATGAAACGAGAGATGATCGTGTTGTACTCATTGATAATGGCAAAGGATTTGGTAATCCAAATGTTGATCATATTGATATTTTGGCACCACTTTATCAATGTTGTGTGTAAGTATTTTGCAAGTGAACGACATTTGGCTGTATTAAGTCTATCACATGGCATTTAATTTTTAATAAAATTTCCTTTGTTTTCCTTTTTCAGTCTTCGAAAATCAACGTGGGACCGCCTGTTGTTTTTTTCAGGCGGAACATTAACTGAGCTATTGGATCAATTGACCAAACGAGATTTACTTTATCCACTTTTAACAAATGAACATTACAAAGCAATGGAGCGACGAATATTGATGGTTTATGCAGCAGTAGAAGCCTGTTTTGATCGCTTCGGCAAAGAAGACGTTTTAACGTGATAAAATTTCCTTAAGAATGACAATACTTCCTTGAGAATAAGAAAAAAAAAACTTATTATATTAATACTCTGAGAGAAAGAGAGAAAGAAAAACCTTTATGTATACATTTAAATAAAATATGCAAATTTCAAATTCTGACCTAGAAATTAAAATGCAATTGAACCACAAATGAACCTCATTGTCGAACAAATATTAGATTGGAACCAAAAAAAAAAGAAACTGTTTATTATTCAAAATTTAGATAATCGTTAGTTAACACCATTTGTAAATTGAATGAGCGTTATTCTCGTTTTTTTAAAATAAAAATAATGAAATTAAATACATTTTCAACAAACAGATGCCGGCATTTAATTTCAATTTTATACAAAAATTGTTAAATTCATGGCCAATGACATTTTTTGCATTGGATTTCGAGTGCACAGAATAGAGTGTTTCAGGTAAAATTATGGTCAGTCTCGATGGGTTTGCATGCACTAGTATGCACAGTAGAAATTTTCCATGGGATTATTCATCGCAATTCATCGAAACGTAAAATATATTTTATTGCCCCCATTTATTCGCCAACGAAAAACTGACTTTTAAATGAATTCACAGCAACTGGGAGAAGAGGAGAGCGAGAGAAGAAAGTGATAGAGAATGAGTGAGAGAGTGAGTGAGAGAGAGGGAGAGAGAGGGAGAGAGAGGGAGAGAGAGGGAGAGAGAGAGAGAGAGAGAGGAAGAGAGAGTGAGAAAGAGAGAGCGGGAGGGAGGTAGAAATAGAGAAAGTGATAGAGAAAGAAAGAGCGAGAGAGAGAGAGCATGAGAGGCGAAAGAGGAAAGAGAAAGAAACAAAAACAAAAACACATAAACTCATCTGTCACACACGGAATATAATATATGGCGGTATTCCCAGAGATAATAATGAAATCATAGTTTTGAGTATTGTTTTTGTTAACATTCCAACTACAATGAAACTGAAATTGAAATGCATTCAAAATGCACAATGACAAATGCTTTTGAACAAATTGCCACCCAAATTCTACATATAATTAAATTTAAATGCATGCCTCACCATTGTCTCTCACTCATGAAATGCAGCGAAATATTCTTCTATTCACTCGACTTATTATGATGCTACGAATGGTGAAAGTTTTCAATATTTTTCATTTGTTTGGATTGAAGGGTGGATCGAAATTTTGTGTTTTATACTCGGAAATGGTTTATATCGGAAAATTGTTGTTTTAAATTCAAACAAATCATTGTTTGATTTGAAAATTGATACCAAAAATCAATAAGCATAATCGATTTTTTTCAATTAACCAAATTCATTTTCTTACAATGTTATTCCTCACGCCACGAATTGTTTACATATAGATAGCGCTCCCTAACCATAATATATCATATTGCTCTTCATGTTTTCTTTCTCACAATAGCTAATCCGTTCACCCTATTCCTTCATATGCTGTGTGGATAAAATTAAATTTGCTTTGTGAATCATTTTTGTCACAGCATCGATTTTCATCGTACACAAAGTAAGTTTTCATATGCACAATAGAAGACTAAATGTTCTCGTTAACAACTAAAATGATTTAATTTCGTTGTCAACAGTTTTTATCTCCTTATTCTTCATTGTTTGACATTCTTTTTTTTTATGTGTATGTTCAAGCGCGCTAATTTTTTTATCATCTATTCAGTGAGATTTATTCATAAAATTAAAAGGGAAAAAATGTGTTGAGTGACAAATTTTCGAACATCATTAAACGGATGCTTTTGTTTAATGCTAAAATTTAAGTAGACATTTTCGGTGAAAATAATTCGCAATGAAATGCTTTTATGACACATAAAATTTTCCACGAAACAAGTACCATAATTGGATGGTTGTTCAAATATATTTTGTTTTTTGTTTGTAACAATAAACATTGCATGCATATAGAGTATATTTCTATACGTTGAGTGTTGATTTAACAAAGTTGTTGACGGTTGTTGAAGTCCGGTCTGTTGTTGACACATTTTGTAAAAGTTCACTCCTTTTTGGTTTTAAGGCAGCTTTGAAACTCAATTCATTCTTTCTTTTTTGAAATCCGTTTGAATTTATTATACTTTTTACGCACAAATTTACAACATATTAGGAAGCATCTTCGGGCAACTTTTACAACCTCCATTCATCAACCTCCATTCTCCATTCTCAGTATATTCATTTACAAAGAGCATAAATGCCTAGTCATTTAAAATTCTAATTATAAACTTCTTGATATTGCGCTTGTTTGTTTTTGCTCTTGTTCTCATTCTCAATCTCATTTTCATACGTTCTTCTTCGTTACTTATGTATGTTGTTTACTTACAAGATCAAAAATTGCGGCTTCTTTGAAACAATAAACACTCTCCTTGAAGCCGATGACACCAGAAACGTTTACGTGTTTACAAACTTTTCGAATTTGTTAACATCAAAACATCTATTCAGTCATAAGGTTAAACCAATTGAATGGATGCAAAAAAAAACATCGATTGTGTTCTTATAACAAAAACCGTTATATTTCCGATATTTACAACCAAAAAATATTTAATTATTTTAAGTAGAATGTAAATGAAGAAACAAAAGAATGGAAAATACTCAAATACTAACAGTCTGAAAGGGTATAAAAGAATAAAAATTGATACACTTTGAAGCAGATAAGCATTGACGCGTAACGAATAACATTTGATAGAAAATCATACAAAGGAGTTCAATATTTTGAAGCGAACAACATGTTTTCAAATCAAATCGTAGCCTTTCTTATCTTTGTGCTTTATATGGTAAGCTAATTCAACTATTCTATCTAAATAATAATTTATTTGAAAAAAAAAAAACAACAAAATCATTTTCAATTCAATCTTCAGACAGGATTGTGTTTGTCCAAGCCACAGAATATGAATTTATTTGGTGGATTAAGTGCATTAGGTCAAAATGCAGCTCCTCCTCCACAGTCTAATCCAATTAATAGTATCCTGAGTATACCAACGTCTTTGATCGGAACAGCAATGCAAACACTTCAACAGTTACCATTGGTTGGATTTATATTTTCCGGTTAAACAAACAAACACACACACACTCGATTGTGTTCAAAATCATATCGAAATACATGCGAACTAATATATTTTCACGAATAATATCATAATCTTACAAATAATAAACCATTTTCATTTCATGCAAATTCAATTCATTATCCATTCATCATCGTAATGACCGTTTGAACGATAGTATTAGTATAAGTTGAGTGTAAAATGATTTACATTGCAGCAACATTTTCAAACAACTTTTTTTTATGAAATAAATTAGAAAACCCATTACACCGTACAATAAAATAGAAAAGACTCATTATTCATTTATTTTCATAATTTTTGCATATTCCAAATGACAACTCGGGTGTCTTCTAAACAACGTCTAGTTTGTTATTTTTGCAATTGATTTGTGCAATTTTTTGACCGTAATTTTAAAGATTCCCATCTGTATATCTGCATTGTTATCATCTGTATCATCCGGCAATTTCGAACGGTTTAACATGATACATTGTACATTAGAGTGGAGCGTTTTTTGAAGTTTTTCGCCAAATGACCTGGCCAGCTGGGAAAAGTTGTTATTTGGTTCCTAGATGAAAGATATGAAAGAAATTTTGCGTTTTGTTGCGATATAAGAAAGCAACTTGAAAATGAAAATTTTCATTTTGATTAAAAATTACGATAAAATACGCGTTTTGGTCCATTATTCAATATGAGTGTGGGAATAGTTTATGTCGATATTTTTTATTAGAAACGGAAATTTTTTATTGTTTAAAGATGTTTTTTCAATATTTTTCACAAATATGACGTTAGTTATGATAATAACACAGAAAAAATTAACTTCATTTGTTAGACAAAAACTCTACAAAATCTTTTTTGGTTTCGACATTTTTAAGCATTTTTTGGCTCTGTAATTTTTTTTTTTTAGTGATGACATGCCTGTATTATCACAAGACGTACTGAAAGATATGAGCATAGACCAACGCTACATGTATGATATCGTTCACGCAATTCAAATGTGAAAACTTGATCAATCATTACAGTTTAAGAAACCCGGACCAATTTTTATGGCAAGATGGATGACTCTGGCCTGTCGAATTTTACGACTGTATGTTACGTACACAATTGCACCAGAAAATTTTGGCAGAATTCATTGTAAAGGTTTACGCACCGTTTTGGTTGCGTATTAAATCACAGCCCAATGTTTGTAATGGTTCTCGACACTTTTTTTTCATTTATTAAATTCACGAAATATATGCCAAAAAAATGGCGAAATGTAGTGTTGAAAGTTGCACAAAATAACGCGTATTTCGCACATCGCGAACAAGTTATATTATCGATGCTCTCAGATGAACAAGAAGTAGTTCGACAAATGGCAGTTGACTTGATTATAAAATCACGTGAAACCACTTCTGATAATTCAGTTCGTCAATTCAAAATACCAAAAATTGATCCAAATGCTGATGTCTACTATAAAATGATAGACTTGTATGAAGAGAGTAATCTAGAACCACCTATCACGCAATCAATATCAGATGAAGATCTTCATAAATTCGTTGAAAATCCAAAAATGTGCAACGAGCTTACCAAAGACATACCCTGTCATAGTCAGGCCGTTGAACGGTTAATTAAAGTCATAACACAAGCGTCGAAACAAGTTTCGGGGGAACAGCAACGAGATTCAGTTGTACATGTAAAATTACAGAGCCAAAAAATGCTTAAAAATGTCGAAACCAAAAAAGATTTTGTAGAGTTTTTGTCTAACAAATGAAGTTAATTTTTTCTGTGTTATTATCATAACTAACGTCATATTTGTGAAAAATATTAAAAAAACATATTTAAACAATAAAAAATTTCCGTTTCTAATAAAAAATATCGACACAAACTATTCCCACACTCATATTGAATAATGGACCAAAACGCGTATTTTATCGTAATTTTTAATCAAAATGAAAATTTTCATTTTCAAAATGCTTTCTTATATCGCAACAAAACGCAAAATTTCTTTCATATCTTTCATCTAGGAACCAAATAACAACTTTTCCCAGCTGGCCAGGTCATTTGGCGAAAAACTTCAAAAAACGCTCCACTCTATTGCACATTGTATATATCAGCTGAATGTCTATCGATATCAGACGACTTATACATTGTACTATTGAAATCAATCAAATGAAAAAGGCGAATTTTTTAGAGTGTAAATAAAAATAATAAAGATAAGAACCAAAGCAGATAACTTTCGTTTCTTGAGATTTCTGCTGCTTTAATCTTTTATCGCTTAAATATTGTAAATCAATTCATAAACCAAATTTCATGGTCCAAATTCTACCTTTTAAAGTAACCTTTGGACAAAAATCAATTGTTAAGAACATATCAGTGTCATGCGTAAAATGCACATATCTCTATGTGTGTGTGTAAACAATGAATTTATATGGTTGATATTTTCAACATGCATGTGAACATTGAACATTGAAAATAGCATGTTGCGTTCACAAACAAAACATATGGAAATAAAGAAAAATCAGAAATTTCGAATGAAGGCTCGTTAACAATGTAAAAATAATTTACGTATTTTGAGGTCTACCAACATGTCTCTCACATGTCTCTATTTTTTCGCAACGATGATACCTGCTTGTGTAACCAAAAAGTTATTTTAATTTTGTTGTAAGCTGTTATGTTCAATAGAATCGCTTCAAAAACGGTAAATCCGAAATAATTTTTTAACCGATAGTTGAACGGAAATACAGCTAATTTCCGGAGAAAGAGAAGAAAAAATTGGATTTATCTGAGTAAATTGATATGAAACCGAGAGAAAATGGTAAATCTGATGGTGTGTTGTTAGATTGAAACTGATAAATATTTTGATTGTCCTTTTTCAAATGATTTTTTATGTTGTGCAAACATTTTTGATTTAAAAATAAATGAAAAAAGTGGTTAAATTTTATGGGCATTCAGATGTTTGAGACGAATAAAAAAAAATCCATTTCGAAATGGCAATCTATTGGCTGTTGTTATATTGACACACACTCGTTCGTTTTATTTGAAAAACTCAACGAAAAGTGATATTCGAAGTTTTACTTTTCAACAGGAATTTTAAAAGTTAAAAACCGAACTGTGGAAAAACATCGCATCAAGGCAAATGATGATGATGATGAAGTTTATTATCACAAACATCAATTTTGTGATTTACCACAATTATACGCACATGAACATCCAAACAACTAACTCGAAAACTTGGACACGACCACGAATAAGAATATAACACAGCTACAAATGAGGAAAAGACATGGAGACGAAGAAGAGAGAGAGAGAGAGAGAGAGAGAGAGAAAGGCTCAAATAAGAAGAACGAAAGAGAAAGGGCGAAGAAGATAGAGAGACGAAAATCGAAGATATCGTCTCATTTCCTTCATCACACGTTGCCACAATACTGCATTGATTAAAAATGAACAAAGCAAAGTGACACACCAACACAGTAGCCGTAACCAAAAAAAACGACTGACGAAAACGGAAGGACAGATAAAATAACATACATTAAACTAACATAATGACAGAGAAAATCATTTTGTGTCCATGTTAAAGGAGAAAAGTTGGTTCGATAGACCTACACTCATGCACAATACATGTGAAGAATCATAAAGAAAAGAAAAAAAAACTCCAACAATCTCACACACCAAGATAAGAGACACAAATGTTTCACAAATTGTGCCATTGACTGGAAATGACTTTTCAATAAAGTGAGAAAAATTTCATGAGAAAAGAGAAAAGTCCATGGTTTCTTTTTTCTTTTTCAAACGGAAGGCACCAAAGTTTTCCATATAATAACTTCCAATAACATATCTCTAGTCAAATAACGATGGGGAAAAAAGTCGTATGTTGGATCAATGGAAGCAAATTATCGCGCAGTTTATCGACATCTTGAACCACATTATTGTTGTGATTGCCAAATGCGATAAGAAGTTTGTCTCTGATTTTACGATTCATTAAATCTCGTTCGGATGCTATTTTTGAAATCATTTTTTTTTTTTTTTTTTTTTTTGAAAAAAAAATGAACAGAGCAAATACGCAGAACTTTTGTCTGGCCCATTCATGCATACATGTATGTCAGACGATATGTATGAGAAAAAAAAAATGCGAATAGAAAAGAAGATGCAACGGTTCAAGAGAGACGGTTATTACTAATATCGTGAAAAATTGAAAATAATACAAATGAAATTGCATACATTTTGGCGATTTTTGCATCAGATTTTTGTTTGCAACTAAAATGTTTGTTCGTTTTCATAGCAATGATAATTGCAGTCATGAAGTGACCACTGAAGCATAATGAAAATCTGACTTATTGCCCTTCAGTTTTTGAATGGTCGTATTGTTTTACTGTGATTTTATCAAATGTTCGTCATGCTTGACATATCCGAATTGGTATGTATCATCGAAAAATCATTGCATGATAAGAATGCTGAATTAGATAAGGGGGGCATTCGCATATTTTGGTGCCAAAGACTGATAACACAATGTCAAAATCAAAAATGAAAATTGCATGCAAACATCAGTTCAAAAACAAATTGCATGTCGGATAATCACTTTTATTGAGATAAACAACAATAACTTTCTGTTTGTGTTTACGCTCAAAATTGGCGTTGAAATTTATTTCTTTCTGTTTATTTTTTCGTTTTCTTTTTTTCATTTCTTCTTTGTAAAACAAAAAAAGAAAATTTAGGCGAGATGCGAACACAAATTAAACAAAATGAGGTTTGTTACAATTACAATTGTTTCAAAATTTCAATTGTTTCAAAATGCTGCAAAAATGTGTTGGCTCAGCTGAAAAAAAAGAGATGAATTTATCGGTTAAATTTATGACAACCACAATTTTGCTCGAATTTAAAGCCACGTAAAGTGCAAAAAAGAAAAAAAAAATATAAATAAATGTGTAAATACGCAAGCAAATGAATCGAGATACCATACGATATATCGAACGTTTGTATTGTTCCAGCATGGAAAGTTGCGTTCGCGTGCAAACGAGTTATATCGTTTTATGCGTACAATACTCGCTATGCCCCGTATTTCGATCAAGGTACCTTTGGTAAAATACCGTTCTCTCTGTATCTCTCAGTTTCAAAGAAAAACAAAACAAAAACAGACGAAGATAGAAACGAAAAAAAAAAGAAAAAATAAACAACAACATATTATTATGTATTGTCGTTTTAAGCGTTGCATTCGAACCGTTTTTTTGCCCATAATAATCATTTGGAAAAAATGCTATTTGCACGAGTGAGTACTTAACCATTTTTATTAGATTCAATCATTGGTAATATATCGGTACATGATCGGTGCGTCACGAATGATTATTATATAATCATCATTATTTCCACTATCAATGTGATGCTGAAACAACGATTCACACGATTAACATTCGTTGCATACTACAATAGCATTTCGATCGGTCAAATTCCATTCAAGATTATGCTGATTTCAGTTGTGTATGTGTGTATGTGTTCTGTTGCCAATTTATCGCAATGTATCATTGTGTGTGATGGTGTTTGTTTTTGTATACTAAGTGAAATGATTGTTGGTTTTTTTTTTTTATCGTAACTTACGATTTGTAAGTGTATTTGGGTATTGATTCTGTGATTGTATTCAACAACAAAAATAAAATGTTCAGTTTGTATTGGATATCGTATGGAAGCAGATGCTCAATTCAATGATAAACAAAAACCATCTTCCGTCAACAGTGAAACTGATCGTAGTGTTTGGACACAACAACTGTGTTGATCGATCATTACAATTCGTCAAAAAAAAAAAAAAATTTTAAAAAATCACAAGTAAAATACTGTTTCACGGCATATCGAGCAGTTAGTTAATAAATTGGTTGTCAGACAGACAACACCGGAATATCATTGAACGTTGATTGCTATTGAAAATTTTCTGTTTTTTTTTTCTTCACATTAAATGAAGCATACAAATCAAGTGTAAAACAACAAATCTTTTGTTCAACATTTTTGAAACAAATGTAAATCGATTTTATTTGTTTTTTTCATTTTTTGTTTTGTTTTTTTTTTTTTTTTTTTTTTTCATTTTGAATGAAACAAATTGAATTTTTAATATATTTTAAAGTAATTTGTGGTTTTAAGTTTGCATTTTTTGTGTGAGATTTCCGAATTGAATGTCAGTGTGATTTTATTTGAATACTTTGAGAAAGTTATTATAGAAAGCATAGTATAGAAGGGGAATTACCAATTTTCATAAAATGATTGACATGTTTAATTGACAGAGTCAACTGTTAACTAAATAAAAAAAAAAAGAAAAATTGTCGGTGTAAAAAACAACAATCGAATATTTTTAATAACGAAATCATATTTGTGTCAAGTCTAAATATTAAATTTAATGATTTCAATAGCTGTTTAACAATGTTTGAAAAATTGATTGAAAGGTGGTCACATTGGTTGCGATGTACAAAAAGTGATTCTCATTTTTTTTTCGCATTTCTGATGGATGTGCCAATTATTTTGGCATTCATTAGATGGGTTTCTTTTGCTATTTATTTTGCATTGTTCAATTGACAACTAGATTAATAACATTTGTGACGCAGTTTTATTTAGCACGCACTTCAGAAATGGCCAAACAAAAAAATGTTGAACACTATTTGTAAACATTGTTAAGAAAGTCTATTCACGTGAATTATAATAATTTGAATATTGGCGGTTCCAAGTGTATTTCGCTTCGAATTTCCTCAATTACTGATAATAGGTGTCAATAACGTAAAAAAATTATCAAAATGATCAAAATTTATTTAAATATTGTTCACCAAAACTGACAAATTGATATGAATAATAATTATAACCGGTAAATAAATTAAAGTAGCAAATTCAAGATACGAAGTACACAATATACAATTCAACAATTTATTTTAAATCGAATGAAACAGATGCTTTGCAAATATATTCAGCAAATAAATTTTGAAAAAATGAATTCAACAAATTATATGAACATGAGTTCAGTAAATGGTTTTGCTCCATTCTGTTTCAAAATTATTTCTGTGCAATACAAACAGAAACAAAATAATAACAGAACGAAAAAAAAACCTCTCACAAACACAATAATTCATATTCCATGTGCTGTGACGATAATAATACCTGACAAACAAAAATGGAATTCATGAATACGAATTATTCAGTTGAATAGTTGCAAAAGTGTATTTGTTGTGTGATTTTTAGTGTGCCATTCGATTAGAATGTATTTATTCTGATTCGCAAAAAAAAAAAAAAAAAATGAAAAATAAAAACAAACAAATCCATTTCATACGTCAAATATTGCAGACAGTCACTATGATCAATGCTAATAAAAAGTTTAATCCAGTCAATTCTACTTGTACCGAGACTATTCTCTTTTTTTCTCTATCCAATTTGGTTTTGTTCTCAATTATTTCCGTCATTGTATCTGTAAATTGATAGAATCGCCTCCAATTATCTATTTATTTGGGGATTTTCACTGTTGTTACAGATCGTTAGTTGGTTTTTTTTCGCTTTGTGCTCAATTCAAACAGCATTTGTAATTGAGATTCTACAAAACATACAAGCATTTATGTATTAATATGCTAATCAGTCGGTAAATCGCTTTATATCTTAAAACATAATGAAAGTTGTTTAGTCATCGTGTGTCGCCAAATTTAAATTGATACTCTCCATTCGAAAGGCCAAAGCACAGGTTTTGCAATGACAAAATTACTGACTGCAAATGATGAACTATTACATCGCACATTTTTTCTTTTTTTTTTTTTTTTCTTTTATAAATATCAAACTGTACAGGTGTACATCACATTCCATTCAGTACAGTGAATGAAATCAGAGTTTTCATATAAATCTAATGAATTTTTCGATGAATCTAAATGAAAATGATTCATCTTAATGAACAATAAAATTTAAGTTCATTTCATTTCATAGAGAATAATAATAAAGTTTATATATTTTTACTTAAAAATTATAAATAATTCGGTTAACATTTTACAATAAAATATTTCATTTGCCTGTGATAAACTTCGTATAGAATATGGAAAAGAGGTAAATTATTATAGTTAATTAATATCGTGATTCGTGTCTTTTTCTCCCATTGTTTATTCATACTGGGAAAACAATAGTGATGTAAAAAATGTTGTTTATTACTATGATCCCCTATATATATTGTTCAATGGGGAAAGGTTTAATGCATTTTATCAAGAATAAATAAAATGAAATCACAGCGCACAACTCTCGAATAACAAACAAAATCTCAATTCAACGAAAAATACACTCCAGAAAATGATAAATATGGTACTAGAAACTGGTAAAACAACTCTCAGTAATCGAAAGAAAAAACTCCGAATAAACGAGATAAAGAAAACCCAAAAGAAGAAGAAAAAAAAAATCTCTAATAAATATTTGAAATGTTCAAATATTGATCGCATATGTGTTTAGCTACTGTCAAGGTAAATGAGATTTGGATAAAAAAAAAAACTATTAATTGCCAAGCAATAAATTCATTATTGATTTTAAACTTAAATATGATTTACATTGAAAACGATGCCCTTTAAAATGCGATGTCACAGTTCATTTGCCTCGTATGCTTTACGTTTTATTTGATGCTTATTTGGCCAGCATTTCATTTTTTTATTTTCAAGGACAAATTGTCACTTGAATATGGTATGAAAACGTGATTCGCTTGCATTAGGCGATAAAATATACATTCGGAAATGCTATAACATTTGTTATGAATAGATAAAATATTTGCAAAACAAACTGTTCACAACGGAAAAATTGCACAGGTAACATTCGATATGAAGAAGAAAGAAAAAAAAAAACAACAATAATAGAATTTTCAATCGTATCGTTCGTAACACTCACGTGCCGCATTTATCGCCAACGTTCGATCATGCAATCATTTTATTTGTGCATTCGAAATTGTTTTATGTTTGCAATGCTCATAATTCCATTGAAATTTAAATGGTTTACACAATTCTGAAAAAGTATTTTTTTTTTTTTTATTCCAAATGGTAAATGCTAGATTACAATCGAAATGAGCGACACATCGCAATTTTTTAGTCTTAATTTGTATTTTCACTCATTTTAAATGCTCATATCTGACTGGGGGAAAAAATTCTATAAAAATAATTATTATGTTCGTAATGTCATTTCCATTTCTATTTTTTTCCTTTGTTGCACACGTATTTTGTAAAAGTTTGAACGATATAAATCTACATATATTTGAGTCCATTGTGTAAACAATGTTGGAAGGTTTTGGATGATAAAAAAAAAAAACTGACGACAATTTGGCATTACACCAAACAAGGAATGTGACAAAATAAGACATACAATTTCAATTTATATCAAAGATATGCTCTTGAACTTGACTGAAGCGTATCGCGTGAACTTGAATTATAATCAAATTGTATGCAATACGAATGAAAAATACTGAGTGTTTCAATTGAATGAGAATTAAGTAATATTCACAGAAATCATAGTGGAACAAACTCGTTCTATAAACATTTTTGTTTTTTTTTCGGAATGAACATTTTGAATTTCCGTGTTTCGTTTTTCAAGCAAATTTTGAAACGTGTTTCAGGAAGTCTAACATTTTATAAAAATAGATTTATTGTTTTTATCAAAAGACTGTTAAAATCGACATTGTTATGCAGAAACTTGCGTTTTAGAATGGTTGAAATCGGGATTATTTAGATATTTTTAATTCTTTATTTTTATTTAAAAAATGTGATAATATAACATTTGATCCGAAATGCATGTCGTGTAATTTTGAACTCAAACGTTTACGAATGAGAAATACGGAACTTTAAATACAAAAAAAAAAAAAAAACAATTAGCATTCAAATAAATCAAATTGGAACAAACTTGTTCAATCCGCAAATTTACTGTAATTAGTATTTCCCTTATAATTGCCTTATCACAATTGTTCCAAGTGATTTTTTTTAAAGTAAAATTCGCGGAACGCGTTCCAATAATGACTTTCATGTTCGATTATTTCTTTCAAAGATTATTCAAATTGACGTTTTCAGGACAGAATATAGCATTATCATTTATTTCAAGCAAACATGTTTAAAAACAAGAGAATCACACATTTTTCAGTTGCTATAATACTTTTTGCAATACTTTTAATAATACATCAAACAAATGCAATTTTTTGTCGTGATTCTGGATAAGTTCGACACAAATGCGAATGTGTTCCGTATGGAGCTCAAGTTGTATTTAGATATAATTCAAAGATATGGAATAGTTATGATGGAACAACAGTACCATCGTTTAATTATTGTGCTTATGGAGAATGTAACATGTTTGGTTGCAATTGTGACCCATGGAATTTTGACAAAGAACTATGAGAACAAGTGGACTGATGGTACAATTTGCTTCAGTATTTGTTTGCGCCTTCGCTTAAAAAAACTTGTAGATTCTTATAGTTCTTTAAAGATGACAGCAAAAGAGCTTGAAAATAAATATATAAATAAATATGATAAAGTTAGTCCACATCTAATTTCACATGAATTATTTGAAAAATTTTATTTGTATATTTCAAGTTTCAATCAAATGAACTAGTTACTTGAATACATGAACTTTTGAACTCTATTGACGTGTTCATTCAATTTGATATTTTTTTGACATTTAAATTTGAATCGAAAAAAATTTCCCCAGACAGTTTTACTTTCAATCGATAAAATCCACAAAAATCAGCTAAATTCTTTAATTAGTGAATTCCTATAATTAGTATGTTCTCGACGTTAATTAGCATTTCTCTTGGTTCTCCATGCTAACTCATTCATGTTGATTTAAATCGTTTCTAATTAAGAAATATTTTAGCTTCATGCTTGATGTGCATATCATTCTTTATAAATAACCGATGTTTTCAGAAGCACCTAATACTCTGAAAAATGTTGAGACTGACGTTTGGCAATAAAAAATAACGAATCTTTGGATATTGCCATAAAACTGCATATTCGTGTGACAGCAATAGCTATGTGTACCACGCACATGAACACATTTCTTTTACCCATACGTCATTTCGCCGTTAATAACTAAAGCAATATGATCAAAAATGAAGGAACTTCAATTTCCTCAATTTTTGTAATAGTTTTTGCAATAATTTTAAGTGAAAATCAAACGAATGGTGGTTGTTGTTTCAAAGCTGGATGGATTAAACATAGATGCAAATGAGTAGAATATGTAAATGTGCAATCAGATGTATTATACAGTTCAAAAATATGCTACTATGGTACAGCGACAAAAGTGTTCAATTATTGTGATCGCCAAGATTGTAATATATTTGGATTTAATGGCAATGGCGGTTGTCGATACAATTCTGGTGAAATTACGAAAATACTCGACATAGCTGTTAAAGAATTCGAAAAAATTTATAATTGTAAATATATTTAACTTTGAAATTCAAAATTGGGATTTTTACAAAACCTTGAACTTTTAAAATATGAAAAGTTTCAAGTTATTGATGTTTCAATAAAGAAAGGCTTCTTGAACAAATAAACCACATTCACATGTTTAATTTACAAAATTGTAAAAAAATATCTTTTCAGTAAAGCAAAAATGAAACAATTCTTTCCAGAAAGTATCCGATGAATTGAATTTTGGTAATAATTTTCCTTTTTTTCTTTTGTCTATTTTCGAAAAGTGCCGGAAGGATGGTGGAAGAAAAAGAGCCAACAAAGAAAAATGACAAAACCTTCAAAGATATGGATTTTTGCGAAAAATTGCATTACATCTACGAAAATATAACGCTTGAACCAATGGTCGCATGTTTTGTGCTACCAAGTATGCTGCTAATGTTAGGTGTACAAAATTTAAATTTGGAAAAAGCATGTCGCGTTAATTTGAATTTTAATCAAACTGTTTGCGATTCACTTCGTATACGAGATACATCTAATTATGCTGACGAAGAGGTGGCAATTCAAAAACTTGTCGCTCGAATGACTGGATGGAAAATGGCAATAACAAGCGCAGTGCCATGTTTATTAATTTTATTTTTTGGCTCATGGAGTGATCGACATGGTAAACGTAAACCTTGTATTCTAATACCATTGTGCGGACAAATTATGATGGCATTTTCGTTATTACTGTGCGTTTATTTTGATCGCACACCAATCGAAGTGGCCATTTTTGTTGAAGTTTTTTTCCCATGCATTACCGGTAAGTTTTATCTTAAATGTTACGTACACATTTATTTCACACAAGAAATACTGTTTAGAATATATGAATAAGTTGGGGCGGAAAT
The DNA here is from genome assembly GCA_029041755.1 of Resseliella maxima. Taxonomy (NCBI): domain Eukaryota; kingdom Metazoa; phylum Arthropoda; class Insecta; order Diptera; family Cecidomyiidae; genus Resseliella; species Resseliella maxima. Next base: position 94,955 of record JAQOWM010000689.1, read on the forward strand.
ATGTGTTGCAAAACAATTTAGCGGAAATAAATATCGTATTTTGGAAGAAAAATCTCTAAATAAATTGATTCGATTTAACTTTGCAGGAAGTCATTTCACGATGATGGTGGGCATTTTCAGTTATATAGCCGATATAACAAAAGAGAAACATAGGACAGTTCGTATCGGTATTATTAGTTTGGTATATTCGGTGGGTGTACCATTCGGCATGGCATTCAGCGGAATTTTGCTCAAGTAAATAACTTCGATTACACGAAACGTTCATTCAGTTTTCAAATAAATCTAATTTTTTTTTGTTTTCATTCAGACGAATTGGTTTTTATGGTGTATTTTCAATGGCTGGCATATTATATACGACTGCGTTGCTCTATGGAATTTTCGTGCTAAAAGAAGTACCGGCAAAAGAGAAGAATCAACAATTGATCAAAAAATCATTTTTAGCCGATTTCTTTGATTTTGCACATATCAGAGAAACCTTTTTGGTGGCATTCAAAGCTCGCGTTCGAAATCGTCGAATGAAAATTTTAGTTTTGATGGCCGTTGTTGTTATCGTCGTTGGACCGCAACATGGTATTTTTTTTTTTTTTTACTTAAATTAATGCTAATTTACGCACTTTACTAGTGATGACAATATAGCTATCATTCCCAATTACTATAATTGTTTATATAAATTTATTATTGTTGTATTTGTTATTTGTTATTTTTTTAACACATTTTTGTAGATAATTTAAAACGATAACTTTATAAAGTTATATTATATATAATACAAAGTTCGAATTGAAAAAAATATGATAAAAAATACTAAAAATATTGAGTTAATTTCGAATCATGTAATGCTTCCGTTTTCCTCTATTAATTGGATATTTTGTTGGTTTCTGTGCGTTTTTTTCAGGTGAAATGTCGTTGTTCTACTTGTTTACGCGCTACAAGTTCAATTGGAGTGAGGTGGAATTCAGTTTCTTTTCAACATATAATATGGGTATACATTTGCTGGGCACTGGTTTTGCTGTTAGTGTATTATCAAGTATATTTAAAGTGGATGATGCGTTAATTGGTTCCATGGCAAGTTTTTCAAAAATTCTATCGAGCATGGTGTATGCATTTGCTGAAGTAGAATGGCATATGTTTATTGGTCCTGTAGCTGAAATACTTGGTGGTGCAGCGTTGCTTTCAATGCGATCATTAGCATCGAAAATTGTATCAGGCAATGAATTGGGTAAAATTAATTCAGTTTTTGGAATTGTTGAATCGATTGCGCCGCTTATTTATTCACCCGTTTTGGCTGCCGTTTATTCAGCCACATTAACAAAAATGCCTGGTGCATTTTTCCTTGTAGGCGGTATTATGACCATTCCAGGAGTTATGCTATTCTTGTAAGTATAGAAAATTATGCGACATTTTTATTTGCACACATTAACTGATTACAATCGAATGAGAGAACGGAAATCTCATCAACAATTTAGTCATAAATTTTCAAAATTACAGTTTTTTCCACCCCAGAATTTACAACTCAATGCTATATTGGGGTTTTTACGAGTACTTAAAGACTACATAAAAATATTCACATTTATTTCAGTTTTTAATGACTTTTCTAAAAATACATAAATTGCCATCTATTTTAATTCGAGAAATGTTCGCCGTAAAAATGTCTGATAACACGTGCATTGTTCGATCAATAGAAAATTTTATAAATAGAACAACGAGTAATTCTTTTGTTTTCTATTTATTTCTATACGCTTTCTCTTACCATCTCTCTTCCTTATTTTCTTTTTTTCTTTCTTCCTCTATCTATCTTGCTTTATCTCTCTCTTTCTGTATTTCCCCCCTCTCTCTGTCCCACTCTTTCTTTTCCTCCCTCCCCCCTCTCTCTCTCTCGTTCACACTCTCACTCTCACCTACTCACTCACTGTCTCTATCTCTGTCTCTTCCTGTTCACCACTCGATCTCTCTATCACTCACTCACTCACTCACTCACTCACTCTTGATCTTTTTCAATATTCTAAATCTCACTGCATTCGGTTATTTTTATTCATTTTTAGATGGATCTATACGATAAATCGTGCCGAAGCAAAAGAAAAAAAAGATACTGAAAATATACCAGAAAGTGTACAAAAAGCGGCAGACGAAAAGCAACTCGAAATTAATTTACAGAATGAAGGACTCTCTGTGATATCGGACATCAAAAGCATGTAAAAAAATCCGCCGCTATTGATCCTAGTCGGTTGGTTGATGCAATTTGTGTGATAAAGTATGGTGATTTCTAAATGATGAACTGCAGAATCAACGATTTTTCGGTTGTACATTGTAATTATTCTTTCTTTTAAGTTATTTTTCCAATTAAATATATCTATTTTTTACGCTAAATTTTCTCTTGAATTGTAGAATATATTGAAATATTTTTATTCTCTTTGCTGTAAGAGTGTTACAATACATTCTAATATTAATTATAATTATTATAATATTGATATTCTTGTTAGAATCGATAAGAATTATTTAGTCTAATAAATAAGTATTTTGGTTCTTTTAAACTTTTACGTTTTGTTTTATTCAGTAATTTTACGAGCTTTTGGATGCGTCAAATTGAAGAATGAAGACTCCATAAAACTGCAATGTTGATTACAATAATGGTGAGATTTCGTAGTAAAAATGTTAGAACTTGAAATCCAATCTGGCCAATAAACAGATATTTTTCAGATAATTATTACAAATAATACGTTTCACCATCAAAAGGGTTGGTTTCAAATTAAGAATATTCATTTTTTGGGTTTCATATTATATCTGGATATAATTCGAAAATATGTTACGATGTAACAAAAGTACAATCGTTTAAAAATTCCAATAATTGGTTTTTCTTTCAGCGCTAATTAGCATTTTTCTTTCGGCTCTCCATGCTAACTCTTTCATGTTAATTTGAATCGATTAATTAATTAAGAAATTTTCATGCTTAATTTGCATATCACTGTTAATAAATAACCGATAGTTTTTGTTAGAATTTTCTTCATTTTCACGTGAGTAACTAAACCAATATGATTAAAAACAAAGGAATTTCAATTTTCTCAATTTCTGTAACAGTTTTTGCAATAATTTTAAGTGAAAATCAAACGAATGGTGCTTGTTGTCATGAAGCTGGATGGATTGATCATAGATGCAAATGGGTAGAATATGCAAGATTGCTTTCAAATGGATTATATAATTCAAAAATATGCTACGATGGTACAACGACGAGACGATTGAATTATTGTGGTCGCCGAGAATGTAATATATTTGGATGTAATTGCGATGGCGGTTGTCGACATAATCCTGGTAGATTTATAAAAGAATTCCACATAGCTGCTATAGAATTCGAAAAAATTCATAGTTGCAAAGCTGTGAATTTATATACCACGAACCATATAGAGATTGTAAATGAAACTGAACCTATTGAAATGCAATGAACATAATTTTTTAAATTCGAAATTTGAATTGTAAAAAAAATTTGAACTTTAAATTAACGATGTTTCAATAAAAAAAGGCTTCTTAAACAAATAAACCACATTCACATGTTTAATTTACAAAATTGTAAAAAAAATTACCTTTTCAAATTACCTTGTTTTTACCTTAAACAAAAATGTAATTATTCTTTTCAGGAAGAATTCGATGAACTGAATTTTGAGAATAATTTCATTGAATTTTGTTGTCTATTTTCGAAAAATGCCAAAAAGATGGTGAAAGAAAAAGAGCCAACAAAGAAAAATCGAATGAAGTACCGTCATATCGGACATTAATAGCATTGTAAAGAAAATCCGCCGCTGTTCATCCCACTCGGACAGTTGATGTAATTTGTGTGATATTGTATGGTGATTTCTAAATGAACAACTGCAGAATCAACGATTTTTCGGTTGTACATTGTAATTATTTCTTCTTTCAAGTTATTTCTTCAATTAAATTTATCTATTTTTTACGCTAAATTTTCCCTTGAATTGTAGAATATATTGAAATATTTGTATATTCTTTGCTGTAAGAATCTTACAATACACGATATGATATTCTTATTAATATTGATAAGAATTGTTTAAGATAATAAAAAAGTAATTTGGTTCTTTTGAACTTTTGTTTATTGTTTTATCAATAATTTTACAGCTTTTTTTTTGAAGCTTCGAATCGAAGAAAGTTGCCTGCATAAAATGCGATGTTAATTACAATATGAGGTGAGATTTTGTGGTGAAAATTTTAGCACTTTAAATCGAATCTGGCCAATAAACAGATATTTTTCGGCTAATTATCACAGTAATACATTTTCATTACCACCATTAAAAGGGTTGGTTTCAAATGAAGAAAAAGAATATTCAATTTTCACCTTCGTATTGACGTCACTCCTTCGGTTGTATAAAGTCGATTTGTTGATGTAAACGTGAGAATATTTTTGGTGGTGGGCGACGCTGTGAATAAAGTTGAGAAAAAGTTCTTATCTCATTTACGTCATCATTATATGGAAATACTTATCATAATGGTTGGGTTGGTTCGCATATATGAATGGTGCGTGTTAACCACAGAAACCCAAAACGTAGAAAATGTATTTTCTTTGCGATAATTATCAATAATGCAACACAAGCTTATTTAAATACATTTCAGACAACGATTTCGAACGAGGAAATATCGATACAATATTTCATTTTCCATTCGGTAGTGTAAAAGTTTTTCGTAACTTTGACTCACTTCTCGCCAGAGAGAAGGAATCGAATGAGAAATGGTAAAAAATGAATCGAATGGAAAATGGGCAATATTTGAAATTTCGATTGAACTATTTGCCGAAAATAAGTAATGTGCTAAATTCTCTCATCTGATTCTAAAATTGGATATTGATTTTGCTTGGGGCAAGGACGTACATTGCTCGCATTTATTTTCTTCTTATCGTCATTCAAACAAATATACGAAGAGAGAAACAAATTTCTTTATTTATTTTTTGTGTAGACCAACAGTCATTTTTTTTTTTCATACATACTACATGTCCATTGCATGAAATACGAATCAAGTAATGGTTCTAGTGTTTCAAAAATGGATTTCATTTATAAAGGCATGGGTTTTAAGCCATTATTATCCATCCGAAGGCCATTTTCACCGTGAAAAAAATTGCAATGCTTCAATAAATTGGATAAAAATTATCTCCAAAAATGGAATTTGTTTTCTTTACTGAATTGAAGTATTTTTAAGCGACAAGAAAAAAAAAATAATCGTCAAATGTTTGGTGATGAGACACGATTTGAAGATGAAACAATTGCTTGATATGATAAAACAATCACGTACCTCACAAAAATCCCCCGCAAAGTAATATTAACCAAATTTTTTTTTGTTATCCAATATTGGTATTGCCTAAGTTTGCGTCGATGTGATTGGAATATACTACTGCTCCATCAAAGGCCATCGTAAAATCTTAATATATAGATCGCGCACGATACATATTACAAGCTACACAGTCAAAATTAATAGCATCGCGAGATATTATGATCATAATTTGGTGATGATTTTTCAAACTGGGTCACAAAATTCAGACTTGCATATAGAAAGAGCACGAGAGAGAGAGAGAGAGAGAGAAAGACAGAGACAGAAACAGAGAGAGAGAGAGAGAGAGACAGAAGAGAGAGAGAAAGAGAGAGAAGAAAGAGTGAGAGAGAGAAATATGGAGAGTGTATGAATGTGATATGAAACAAAAGTTCCAATCAAATGAATGTATTTGAATGATTTAGCACATTGCTTGGTGAACATAATCGAATCTTTCCAATCGAATGACGAATATTAAAGTTTTGGCAATTTCAGTCCGAAAAGTTTTATCGACGACGATATTACAAGCGCTTGTTGATGCTTGTTAGTATTCATCCAAAGCGGCCACATGAATTAAAGGATTTACTTTACTTCTATAGATTTTGCTTCAATGTTTCAAATGATTATGTGTTGGACCAACACCGTTAACTATGTTGCGCTTGTTGCCTAGTGCTCATAATTTTGCTAGTCAATGGCTGTGATTGTTTTTGTAGCATGCTTTGCACGTGACATAAAATTGACATTGAGATTCCAGAAACTTGTGTTCAATTAAAAGGAATGCTCTACATGAAGCCACGCACCAAAAAGCAGCTCGGTGAATTCAACCAGTGTGTTTGTACAACATGCATGCCTACATATAAGTGGCCTACTTTTCCTTTTCTTTCGACTGCTAGAAGTTAAATTATTCAACTTGGAAAAGATCGTTGTTTCTGGTTAGCAACAAAATTTTCTTCAGAAATTCTTCTCGATTAAAATGTTTGTGGAAAAATCGGCAAAAGAAAAACATTTCAGAGTTATATAAACTTTTGTAAGGAAAATAAGTAGAAAGGAAAATTGAATCAAGTTTTTTTTGCAAAGTAAACCATTCTCAATTTGATTGAAAAAACCAAAATACATGGGTGGACAAATGATCGAATAACAGATTGCTAGATTAATTGAATTGAAGCTACTGCAATTTTCCTTTTGTTCCATTTCATGTTCAATTAGTTTTCAAAACTAATATTTAACAATTAAAAGAATATTTAAATGACAACAAAGGGCTTTTTTTGACAATAACTACTTGCGTATTTGCACTATGTGCAGTTATATGAATTCATTTGCACAGCGTTCATAAATGCCATTGTAGTTGTTTTCATGTTGCTTCAATGTCATGTATTATGAACGAAACGTTTGAAATTCGTTTCATGTATTATAAAGCGCCATCCAATCGGCATTTGAGTAAGCTTTGATCGTTTTATTACGCCAATCAAATGAAATAAATGAAAGCGTGAAAGAGGGGAAAGCACCACATGGTTACATAGAAGAACTACACTTATTGAAAGTGCCGATGGGATGGCGCTGGCGATTGAATCAAAAGAGGTTCGTATGCTAATATACATACAATACTTGACATTGGTTGCTTCCTCTTCTCCGTATTGAGTGTAACAGCTGCGCATAACAGAGGCAAATACAGACGTTACACTGGCCTGCCATTAGCCAGTTAAATAATATTATTGAAATAACGTTAGCCGCTGACACGATGTTGTATATAAACGAAGAAGAAGAAAGAAGAATCAATGCATAGGCGACACATGAAGGAAGAAGCTCAAAAACAATGAACGGTGCGCGCCGCTTACTTCGAACATGCATATGAATCGCTTCTTTTTATATACGCACACCATTTAATTCGTTTCAATCTGCTTCTTCCTTTGTGTATCGCTTATGTGTTGATTCTTCTTCTTCTTCTTCTTCTTCGTTTATATACAACATCGTGTCAGCGGCTTACGTTATTTTGATAATATTATTTAGCTGACTAATGACAGCCCACTGTAACTTTTGAAATACGCATATACCTCATTCTATCATGTGCAGTATATACAATTGTTTGCAATCCATTTGTACCGTTATTTCCCCTAGTTATTTCATCAAGACAAGACGTATAGAACGAGATGAATTTTTTGATCTAAATATTATGAAAAGTAAATCAATTATTATACAGTAAACTGTGGAAGATATTCTATCTCAACCATATTTCTTTACACGTGCAAAAGTTCAAATAATAGAGAACTTCCAAATCAAGGAAAATTCGGATGGGTTTTTTGCATGTTTATCATTATTGATAGCGTTAAATGTCAATAAATAACAACTCGACTACCAAATCTCTAAAAATTACTGCCGAAAATGAAGTGTGAGTAAATATGTTCAATACACTGACATTAATTTGACAGCGAATACTACAACATTTGTTTTCAAATGTCATATTTCCAACGAAAATTGTGAAGATTAAAACTATGGTTGGAATGCTATACATCATAGATTTGTTTGCACTAATACCAAAGCATTTGCGTGGTTGTAAATGTGACATTCCAATTGCGCGCTTAAATAAGTTGGTTAGTTTTAGTGCAAACAAATCTGTGATGTATAGAATTCCAACCATGGTTATAAACTTCATAATTTTCGTTGGAAATATGACATTTGAAATCAAATGTTGTAGTATTTGCTGTCAAATTAAGGTCATATCAATTTGACTATCGAAAATTTTACTTTATTTTTTTCATCTGTTTGTCCATTTAATTTGTTGCAATTTGACTGAAACGAGTCGCATATCAATTTTCTACAACATGAAGTTCCTTGTTGCATTTATTTTATTACTTGGAGTATGCGCTCACGATGGAGAGTAAGTTAAAATAATTTTCTAAAAATTTAATATGTTACTGACTAAATGTATTCAATTTTCTGCAGCTCCAACACTATAGATACTGCAACCATATTTGAATTGCTTTTCAAAGGTGACTCCACAATATAATTTTATTTTATTTAAAACATCCGTCAAATTAGTTAGCATTGGGACATATTTTTTTTATCTATCGAATAGACATACTGAAATTTGCTAACATGATGGTGGATCGTGGATGTGTAAATGCAAGATATTTATATGGTCAAGGGGAGACAGCTTTATTGTCTTGCTCTTTCTTGGGTATTTTGAAATATTTATTTAAAAAACGGATTGTTTGTGAATGCGACGTTTTTTTGTTTTTTTTTTTTTTTTTTTTGGAATGTGTTAGGGAATCGGAAATGTGTTGAAAAAGCACTTAGAAATGGAGCTGACGTAAATATTAAAGACGATGAAAATAAAACAGCTATGAATTATGCTGAAAGATATATTTTATATCAACTTCCAATTCATGAGACACAAAGTATGGAAGTTGATTATGAGGGTGTAATTGAACTACTTAAAGAGGCGGAATCAAACAATACTTGTAATTTAATTTTTTGAATAATTAACATTATATGTGTCGCTTGTTACTCTTAATTTATTTCAATTTTACTTTTAGTTTCAGAACAAGGCAATGTTGCGGTTTCGTAAGTTGATTTTTTCTGTCATATGAACAATTTTTTTTTAACAGAATTTTTTTTTTTTTTTTTAATTTTCAGAGATTGTCAAATAAATGAAACGGAATGGGAAATAATGATGAGAGAAGGTATTTTTAAAGATGAAGAAAACTATTATTATCCACAAAAATTAATTAATTTTAATTAATTTTTCAGCTTTGAAAACGTACTTTGACTATATTATTGAAGGTGGTGTAAATCGTAAACGTTCAAAATTTACTAATGAAACTGTCCTTCATCAATGTGCCAAAAATAGTAATTTGATTAGAATTCTTGAATGTTTTAAATTGGTGCACTTGAATTAAAATATGAAACATTTTGTCATTAGATTTTCCAACATGCATTAAGGTGCTTTTAGAAAATGGAGCAAATGCGAATCTAAAAAATGATTTTGGAAAAACAGCATACGAAATAGCCATTGAAAAAGGTATAAACAAAAAACCAAATTCTTGAGAGAAAAAAAAAACGTGTTTTATGAAAAAAAAAAACTGTTTCCTTTCAAGGTAACTCCAAAGTTGCTGAAATTTTAATAAAAGCAAATGAACAAAATCGCACAATTTCTACGAATTAGCTAATAACAATCTGAGTTCACATGTTTTTTGTAAACTGTAAAACTTGAATGCAATGTCAATAAATCAGTTTTTATCATAGTTTTTTCCTTGTTTTTTTTTTTCTTCTACGAAAATTTGCAAGTAACAACATATTTGAATTCAAAATTAGAGGAAATAATAGATTGTAAAAGTAATTTAAAGCTCATCACAGTCACAAAATTGATATTTTGATAAGTGAATAATTGTTACGATAATGCATATTATTGTGAAAATCCTATTAGAATTGTGGACAAGTTGACTTGATAACCAAAACAAAACTGTTATCAATAATCAATATTTTTATGCCACATTTCAGTCAAAATGGACATTAATCGAAAGAGCAAAAATCTTGTTTTTTTTCAATAACATTTTTCCAATTGAATAAGGTTATCCGTTCGTCACGCAGCATATTTAAGACTTTAATTGTATATATTTTTGTTTGGAATTATTTGTCAAAAGTTCAAATGTAACACACAACGCCGAATAGAAAAAAAACGTGATTGTTTTTTTAATGCTTATCATTCAGCAATAGTATTTCGAATTCAATAAGCAATAATAAGATTATCAAATTACGACAAAATAAATACTTTCCATAGAAAAATGAAATATTGTTTCATATCAGCATCAGTTTCACCTTTAAAAAGGCCAATGTTTTACTGCGTCGAAATTGATTAAAACGAGAGAATTGAAAGCAAATCTTTGTTTCGAATCATTCATAGTAAAGATTCCACAGTGAAAAGTATTTTTACGAAAAATGAATTTCCTTTTTGCATTTATTTTATTATTTGGCGTGTGTGCTTGTGATGATTATGGATAGTAAGTTGAAAAATTAACATGTTACATACTTATTTAAAATATTAATATGACACTTATTTTTTTTATTCTTGCAGCTTTAGCGAAAAGGAATATTTAACCTCTCTAGTTTTGCTTATGAAAGGTAAATATCCAAAAATATTTTTTTGAAAAAATTCAACAAAAATTGTATCTTTTGCATAGGTACATTGAAAATGTCTAATATGATAATAGATAATGGATGTGTGAATACAAGAGTACCGTACTCTGATGGAGAGACGGCTTTATTAAATTGTGCAATGTTAGGTATTTCGGGATATTTATTTGAAAAATACATTATTTGTGAATGAGATAATTTTATGTGTGTAGGAAATCGAGAATGTGTTGAAAAAGCACTCAAAAGTGGAGCTGATATTCATATTAAAGACGATGAAAATAAAACGGCTATGAATTATGCTGAAAGATATATGTTATATCAACTTCCAATTCATGAGTTACAAAGTATTGGAGTTGATTATTATGGTGTGATTGAACTACTTAAATTGGCGGAATCAAACAATACTAGTAATATTATTTCTTAAATAATGAACATCATTTTTTTTATTCAATATTCATTATTTCCATAACAATCTTTGTTTTTGTTTTTTTTTTTTTTTTTCTTTTTTACAAATCAAGACCAAAGTGTGGCCTCGTAAGTTGATATTTCTTCAAATATAAAATATTTTCTAATAAAAATCCATTTACGTTTTCAGAGAATGTCATTTAAATGAAACGGAATGGGAACAAATTGAAAGAGAAGGTATTTCAAAAGGTCGCAGACATTTTTTCCAAACTAAAATCAATTAATTCATTTTTTTTCAGCTTTGAAAAATTACTTTAATTATGTGATTGAAGGCGGTGTAAATCGTAGTACGTCTGATGATTCTACTGAAACTGTGCTGCATGAATGTGCAAGAAATAGTAATTTAATTTTCGCTCTTATGAATTTGTAAACTAGAATTTATATTAAGTTTTTTTTAGATGTTCCAACATGCGTTAAGGTGCTTTTAGAAAATGGAGCAGATGCAAATATCAAAGATGACAATGGGAAAACGGCATATGATTTAGCCATTGAAAAAGGTATAAATTAAAGCAGTCATCTCATTCGCCTCTTCTCTTAGCTGCGTGCTCTTTCTTATCTCATACAAATAGGCACTCTTTCTGACTATAGGGTAGAGTTGCTATTTGCGTATGTATGCGTTTGCACTTGTGACTGAGTTAGAGTATATGATATACACAATAACACACTCACTCAGTCACAAGCGCACACGCATATATACGCAAATAGCAACTGTACTCTATAGTCAGAAAGAGTGCCTATTTGTATGAGATACGAAAGAGCATGCAGCTAAGAGGAGAGGCGAATGAGATGACTGAATTAAAGCCAAATTTTTCGAAGAAAAACATTCTAATATCTAACTATTTTCTTTCTAGGTTATTCGAAAGTCGCTAAAATATTAAGAAAAGCAAATACACAAATAACTGAATTTGATTGAATTAATCAAAAAGAAAAATTCTGAATTGGTTTATTAAATTGTAAAATTCTAAAAGAAATTTTAATAAAGATGATTGAGATTAAGAATATTGTTTAAATATAATAAGATTCATTGAATATTGTTTTCATTTTTTCAACAAAATTTCATCACTGAAAACACTTTTAATGACGAATCAAAAATACAGTCAAACTTACAAACCTATCATCAATGTCAAAGAGATTAAGCTTGTGATAAAAACTATCAACAATTACAGAACCAAAAAGAAACTGGGAAATTAGTCACTCTTTTGTAATTGTGAATTTTGAAATTAATTCGAAAATTTACAAAGAACTCCATTACTTTATTTATTAAACTGTCATATTTGTTCTTCTTATTTTCTTATCTTCCTTAGAAATTCAATTACGTACTCACTATGAACTGTAATCATGAAATCTCTGAATGGAAAATTAACAAAGATAAAAGCTCTGTTTTTTTAATCCGTCTTTGTTGTAAGGGGCACTGTGCTTCACTCTATTCCTCTAATCTATTTTACTTTTTTAAACTGAAATGAATTCATGTTTCGAAAAAAATCAACTTTTTCATATTTCTGCATAAGTAATCAACATTTTCCAGAGGGATTTTTCGTAGAAATTTTCCATTCTTATTCTCTTCAGATCAAATGCATTAAGAACTATGTAGAAATGAGTATTAGGTCAAAACTATTAAATACTTGTTATTTGACAGCTGAAATAAGCATTATGGAAATACGGTTATGATTTCATAGTGAATTTTTGTGATTCCTTTTCAAAACTGTAAATAACACAAAAATTGCACAAACCAAATGAACAACTTCCTGTTTACTATATTATTGAACTAAATTGAACAATGTCTGCACACCGATGTGTTATTTTTTTGATAAGTAACTAAAATAGGAGTTAATATCAAATAGTTTTGTTCATAATATGTAAGTGATAGTGTTTACATCATCTATGAATTCCATGTTAAAATTTCAATAAAGTGCGAATTTCTTTGAAATATCATCATAGCACCTGATCAGATCCACTTATTTTGTTTGTTCTCTTCGTTAAAAGCTTTCAGGTTTTCCATCAATTATTATCGACAAGAAAATATCGCATATATTTTTTTCTTAGTCTATATGTTTAAGTTTAAGCTATGCCATTGCAAAGTCAGTAAAAGTATATATCGAACCAAATTGTATAAATAATTCAATGGTGTGTTGCACTTAAGTTTTGAGTCGACAAAGCTCTGTTTATGTTATCTGTCGGTGTTTATTCAATCTCTCTGACTTTCACTCCCCATCTCTTCCCTCTTTTTCCTTCACAATCTCTCTCTCTCTCTCTCTCTCTCTCTCTTTTCTCCCCTCTTACCAACATTAGTCGGTTTGTTGGTGTTTCGCATATCGTTTCAATGCTCATAAGCCATAGTCATAGTCATGGCTCTATGTCGAAGTGGCTCGAAGCTACGAATGAATGTATACATGCAGCAATACAATTTGATTTAATAACTTATATAAACAAACCATAATATTTGGCAAAACTAGCACTTTGCTTGTGAATTAAATATTTATGAAGTGTTTCCAAAGTATATTTTGATATTTTCTCTCAATTGAAATGTTAAACCAAAAACTCAAATTGATAATTCAATGGTTTTTTCAATAAAAATAGTTTCAATAGAAACTTTCATTATTGCATTGCCCTCAAAATGAAAATTTTATATTCCATAGTTAAAATACATCTTGTGAAAAAGTTATTTGCTCATCGATTCTACACGAAAAACATTACTGGCATGAATACACGTGCGCTATTAATGAGAGAAAATTTATTCACGCCAAAAAGATAGAGAGAGAGAGAGAGAGAGAGAGAGAGAGAGAGAGAGAGAGAGAGAGAGAGAGAGAGAAAGAGAGAGAGAGAGAGAAAGAGAGAAAGAAGAGAGAGAGAGAGAGAGAATGAGAAAAAAATTGAACGTAATCATATTAAAAGCAACGTGTTAAATTCATTTGATGTTGGCTTTGAAATGGATGATTTTGTAAACTGAAATCCTATAAATGTCACTTTTGAAAATTATGCATGATAATATATTGCACACAAGGTAATATTGTAGTCCAAGGCCATACGATGAACTATATACTCATCAGGCAAAATGTTAAGATTTTAAAGACAAAAAGATGAAATGTTGTAAGAAATTCTATATCATTTTTAGTGCAATTTTAATTTCAATTTCATAAAATTCATTCGCTCACCAAATTAGACAATATTCACAGCAATTGCAGATTACTCATTTTGTCGTTGAATATATTATGCTTCTATTAGTCTATTCTAGTCTGCTATCCAACATGCTCATAAAATATACTTTAGATTTAACATGACTTTATGTGAATGTCATCTCATGTAATTGACAATGTATGATCCGATTATCAAACTACTGAAAACAGTTTCTAACCTGAATTTACCCAGTTTTTATTGCTTAATGCGTGTTTCTCTGGCTGGTTGTAATATATCTGTAATTTGTTCCGATACTATAGCACAGTAAACGGTGGTGTTCTAACGTTTCTTCTCTAAGAAACTGAAATAAAATGGAGAATTCCACTCAATTCCCCTTCATTAACAAAAAAAAAAAACACTCAAACTCTTATCTCGTATATTTAGACTCATTCCACATTCAAACTGGTACAATAGAACCATTGTTGTGATACACGCCTGTATACATCATATGTATTGTCTTGGCTCTAAAGACGTTGGATTGTCTACAATGACTTACGGTCGTAGTATATACGGAGACACTTTGAATTTTTATTTTCGATGTTATTGTCATTTTACATCGCTTATGTACTCATTGTGTTAAATAAATACAAATGAATGCGTTCAATATTATACTTTTGTATGTTTTTCCAATTTGAACAAGCGATGTATCTTTATTGTTTTCTATATGGATAAGATCAATCAGTGGATTTTCAAACAATTAATGTAGATGTGTAATTATCATGGTCGCATTCGTAAGATATTTGCAATTTACTATGAACATGCAAATGGCAAGAGAAAAGATCCCCCTAGAATTTCAATGAATTCTTATCTTGTCATTTGAATGAATATATTTTGATACGATTATTATCAAAAACAAATAATTTATTCAACACAAATATGCAAATATAAATCAAATTAAAAAAAGAACAAATCTATTGAGTAGATCGAGAGGAGAGTATGTAAAAAAATTCAAAATAATTTTGATAAAGGAGAGTATGGAAAACACCAATTAGGATATACTAAAGAGGAGAGCATGTTCACTTAAATACTAAATACAATGCAAAATCGTAAAATCCGTACTCTCCTTTAACCATTTTTAATGTTACAATTACTTACTCTCCTTTTTTGCTATAAAGTCGGATGAACATACTCTCTTCTCGATCTACTCAATAGAAATGTGATTGTTCTTATCATTGGTGAAAAAAATGCGTGTGTTTTAAGCATGTTTGGCTATCAAAATATAAAATTTTCGGTGTATATTTAAATGAATGAGATAGGGTAAGCTAGACTCTGTTTGATAATGAAAATTTTTTGAATTCACGAAAGTATTTGCGTTTAAACTAATCAAAACTCATGGATGACGATTTTGTTTTGCTAAAAATTATTTATTTTTGGAATTCCCAAGCATATGTTATGATAATCAGGAAAACGTCATTTTTTGCCCAAATAAACCAAAATTTGATACAATCATGTCTCTTTCATTTTGTTAACTGAATACTTCGAAGGGTTCGGTTATGTTCTGAAATATATTTAGGCGGCTAAAGAATGATTTTTAATTATTAGTACCAATAATTGATTGGAATTTATGAGAGATCAAGTTACATTAAATAAATAAAATTCATTAAAAGAAGCAAAACCAGTTTAATTCAATAGTTTGTAAAATATAGAAGAAGAATGGAGAAAAGTGCAAATTGGTTTTTAAAGCAAATGTATTATCAACAGTACAATTTACGTGAATGGTCTTTATCAAGCAGCCGAATTTTCAGAAATAAATAATAAATGTGATTATTCATAAATTTTATTCCTTGTAAACAGCTTCAATAATATACGTTTGGTCGAACAATTCAGTGTTAGTATTGTTTAACAATTTTGATTAAGTTAATAGACGAAGTCATTCTGAATACGTTTGCACAATGAAAACCTTCACTTTGTTTACTTCATCCTTTTATGTGATTCTACATTTATATTTTCTTGGTGAATAATTTTTCAATGTAATATTCTATTTTGTTCCAAAACTTAAACGAGTTTTTTTTTATTTTCTGAACTGAATCCAGCTAATGTGGATGGAATTCCGAAAGAGTGAGTAAATTTTTAAATGACCAAAGTCCGGTGCATCAAATTTGTAATTCCTTTTATAGATTTGTATTTGTTCCTATTAGGAAGCCCCCCCTTTTTTTATTTCAAAATATGTATTTTTTTGGGGTCAGCTATCACTGGGTGAAATATGAGCACCCTCAGATAAGTATTCGCTAGTTACGGCCCTGGTTCCTAAATTAAGAACTTAATTTTGTCGTATCTCAAAAAATATTTTATTCTCGTCGGAATGGAATTTCATAAAAGTGATCTATATGATATGTGGCTATTAAAATGACTTTGATGAATAGATGAAAATGTTTTAACCAAACGAATCACCTACAATTAATAATAATTGAACAAATTTTATTTCCTTCTCAATGAAAATAGAATCAATACAGGCTTGCTGAGATATAAAAGGAACGTCGAATGTAAGTGAATTTAATAACAAACAATGTGTGATGAATTGTATAATGAAATTATTTATAAATAGTTAACTTAGAAAAAAATATTGAATTAATCAGATTAATTGAGAATGGTGAGTTTCAATTCGTTTTTATTTTTCATTTAAATGATTATTATCATTCAATTTAATTCACTTTTGATTCATGTAGCAACGTTTGAATTGGTAAAAAATTCGATTAGAAAAGGATCCAATGTCAATTTTCGGCACAAAAATGGCTGGACTCCGCTTTTTTATGCTGTTTCATCTGGTAAAGAAGTTTGACAATATTTACTGATTAGTTTAATAAAATTTTCACTTGATTGAAAATGAAATTCACAACTGATTTTACCTAATTCAGTTGAATTTTTGTATTAAAAGAATATTTTATTCATTATTGTTAGGTCGTGAAGATGTGGCAAAATTTCTCATTAGAAGTGGAGCCAATATCAACGCTCAAGATATGTCTAATGCTACATCTCTTCATTTGAGTGCTGAAATTGGTGAATAATAAATATTCTATAAGAAAGTTCATCTTTTAGATAGTCCCAATCTTTTCTTTTATGTAAAAATCTAGGAAATGCGATCATGGCAAAAATTCTCATCGATAATGGGGCAAATGTTAATGCAAAAAATCATTTTGGACACGCACCATTTTATACAGCTGCTTGGAAAGGTACAATTTACTTTTACAATAGTAGAAAATAAATCTATGTTTCTTTTTTTGATAATTTTACTCATAGGCCATGCGGAAGTAGCAAGGCTAATTATTGAAAATGGGGCCAGTTTTAATACCAATAACAATATTGATGAATGGCCGCTGCTACATTTTGCAGCATCGAAAGGTATTTACTCTCGTTTGATTGGGATAGAAATTAATATTTAATTCGAAATGTTTTGAATTTTCAATCAGATTATGTAGGCATAGCGCAGCTTTTAATTGATATGGGCGAAAATGTCAATTTCGAAGATTCACTTAAACATACACCACTTCATTGGGCTGTTATGAAAAGTAAACGATTCGATTTCCGTTTTTTTCCAAATAATTTTGAAAATGATGTCTGTTTTCTAGACAACTTGAACACCACCAAATTTCTTGTTGAAAACGACGCAAATATTAATGCGAAAAACTATAAGAAAAGAACGCCACTTTATTGGGCTTTTAAAAATGGTAAATTTTTGACATTTTCAAATAAATCAAACCATTAAGTACTTTTATTCGTGTTTTTGAATATAAAATTTTGAATTTAAGACAATGCTGAAATGGCTGAATTTCTCATAGCTCAAGGAGCGAATGTCAACGTCAAAGATGAAAATAATGAAGTATTGCTTCATTGGGCTGCTAAGGCAGGTACAATTTTTCCAAATAGAACAAAATTTTCATTCTGAAAAGTTCTTTGTTTGAAAAAAATCAAAGGAAATAGGAATATGACCAAAATTCTCATTGAAAATGGTGCAAATGTTGATGACAGAGATAATAAAAAAACAACACCACTTCACTGGGCTGTTAGGCATGGTACATTTTTGTTTTATTCAAAAATGAATCTCTATATAAATCTCCGAAATTTACTTTATAGGCAATGTGGATATAGTTGAATATCTCATTTTAAAAGGGGCTGATATTAATGCCAGCGATGAATTTAATAGAAGTCCTATTCATTTAGCAACTTGGAAAGGCAATTCCAAGATTTTTTCAAATCAAAAACGAATATTTAAATCATATTTTTTTTAACATTTTCTTTTAGACAATTTAACCATGGTTAAACTTCTCATTGAACATCACGCCAAAGTTAATACAAAGAATATCTATGGAGGAACTGCTCTTGATTTGGCGGAATTATTGGGTGCAATAATAATTTATATTTTTGTTAAAATTCGAATAATTTTTTCTGATTCATTGTTGTTCACAGTTTATACTGAAGTGGCTAAAATACTCAAAGCAGCTCAAGAAAATCAAAATAACAACTAAAAAGTTCACAGACCAAATTTTAAAAATAAAAAAATTTTCTCTATTAAATCGTACTGAATTCGTGTTAATTTGGTCTAATAATAAAGCAGAGACAGCACAGCATTAACTTTTCAGTGCGAGCGGATCAAAGCCGTACCCAACAATGCATTGTGCGCATTGAAATCCGCACCAGCGTATCAATGCTGCAGTCAACGATGTATTGCCTTTTGCTCAAAAATTATCAATGCTGTAGTCAACTGACAATGGTTTATGCATTGATATGTAAAGTCAACGAAACTGCGTTGATTTACATTGACACCAGCTCTGCAATAAAGTTATAAAATTATTGAATTAATCTCAATTAATCTGATTAATTCAATTATATTTTTTGTCGGAATTCAATTAAATCAGTTGAGTTCTAAATTTCTGCATGCAAAACAGTGTGTTAGATTGATGTAGTAGATAAACATTTCATAAACCACAAAAACAGGGTCTTCGCCCATTTTGGAAGGTGAAAATTTGATTTCAAGCCAATATTTATTTGTTATTTCAATATTTATTTGTTTCAAGCCATTTTGTCTGGACATATTCGTACTTATATGGAATTTGTGTTTAAACATGTGTCACGCGCATATCGCTTTTATTTTTATTCAATGACTAACTATTTGATAAAATTTTTTTGAAATTTCTGATCGAAATTACTAATGGACAATTTATATTCATAAACAATGCATTATGACGTGCGCACCCATACATGGGCAAGGTAAAGAATCGCAGAGGGGATATATTAAATTTACTAAATTCACATTTGGAAAAAAAGGTTTTCGATTTTTGGTCGCCAATGATCACTTGCTTGGGTAAATTACCTTGCTTGCTACTTACTTGGAGTCGACTCGTGATCAAGTAAGTAGGTCGGGCAACCGAATTTAGAGACGATTTTTGAATTATATTGAAATGATTATTATACGACGATCAGATTTTCTTGACACTGTTCTTTTTTACACGATTATTTGAACAGAGGCAATGCGCTAAAACCCAAATACCCCCTCCCTTTGCCCATGTATGTGTGCATCGGAAGGGAAGGGGCTATTTTTTTCCGATTTCTTAGATGTCATTTTTATTCACAAAATACAAATAACTTTTTCCCAAAATCTTGCAAATTCAAGACTCAACATTATGGGCTCCTTTGGGGTAAAACTACAGAGAACATATACTTGATATTTACTTATTTGATCAATGAGAGTTCACTGTTTCCTTTTTTTAATGAGCAAACTAATGCTTGACCTTCTTCATTGTTGAAGAAGGTAGCCTGACAAGGGCCAATAAATGTCTCCATGCGTCATCGGAATAATAAATGGAAATTTTTTTTACACTTATCATGGAAAATATTGCAAGTATTTTGTAAATATTTTGATCAACTTGATGATTTTCAAGTGCAATTCATACCGTGTTATGATATTTTTGCACACTTGACTGTTTATATGCACATAGTTGAAAAAAACTACTCGTTAATATTGTCATTGTGGCTTCTTCTTTATTTTTGCCATAATCATGAACTTGATCTCTCCCTCTCTATCCGCGTAAAATCGGCCGTGTACAGCTACTAATATGATTATAATTCATTGCATTGGCAATATGTAAACATTACGTAATTTGCTTTGCTGTCCATATGTTTTCCGCTCCACTGATATCATGTTAAATCTCAAACAATTGAGTATTTATTAATTATTATTTGCTCAAGGTCTACTTCAATTCACTACTATAAATAGTAGTAGTCGCAATTTCAATCATTCAGTCGTCTTTGAAGCTTTGAAATCATTTTAAAAGTGTTCTTTTATATTCAAAACAATAATAATTTTTTCTTAATGCAAATTGACATCAAGAGATATTTGAAGAATTTGTAAAGTGAATTAAATTATTTTAACCACTAAAATGGTGAATCTTTTGTTTATTTTCGTATTGATGACATGCTCAATTGCGACTAATGTATTTGCGGTTGATGATTGGTGGGAATATGGTCATTTTTACCAAATCTATCCTCGTTCATTTCAAGATGGTGATGGTAACGGAGTTGGTGATTTGCAAGGGATA
This sequence comes from Resseliella maxima, assembly GCA_029041755.1. Classification (NCBI taxonomy): domain Eukaryota; kingdom Metazoa; phylum Arthropoda; class Insecta; order Diptera; family Cecidomyiidae; genus Resseliella; species Resseliella maxima. Next base: position 115,555 of record JAQOWM010000689.1, read on the forward strand.
ATTACACGTTTACCATACTTGAAAAGTATTGGCGTTACTGGTGTATGGTTATCGCCCATTTTTAAGAGTCCAATGCGAGATTTCGGTTATGATATCGAAGATTTTCGAGTTATTGATCCAACATTTGGAACTATGGAGGATTTCGAACAATTAGCCAAACGATGCAAAGAATTGGACGTTAAATTAATTCTTGATTTTGTTCCAAATCACAGTTCGGATAAACACAAATGGTTCAAAGCATCATCAGATCCAACACATCCTGAACATGACAAATATAAAGACTATTATACATGGAATAAAGGAAAACAATTTGAAAATGGAACGAGAGCACCACCTAGCAATTGGCAAGTGTTCTTAACATTTTTTTTTAACTTTGAATAATTTTATGATTATCAACATTAACATTAAATTCAAATACAAAATTAATTCAATAACTGCTATTAAATTAATGCATAATTAAAAAAAAAACATGATACTGTTCAAAATAATTTACTCTGAAAATATCGAACAGGATTGGAATCTTCCGTGGCAGTGCATGGACATGGGTTGAAAGTAGAAAAGCTTATTATTTGCATCAATTTTTACCAGAACAACCTGATTTGAACTATCGAAATGAAGCTGTTGCTGAAGAAATGAAAGAAGTGTTGCGTTTCTGGCTACGAAAAGGTGTCAGTGGTTTCCGTTGTGATGCTGTGCCTTTCTTATTTGAAGTTGAAGAAAATTCGGATGGACTTTATGATGATGAACCATTAAGTGGAGAATGTAGCGATGATCCAGAGGTATATTTGGGAAAAAATCTCACTTGGAAAATATCTAGGAGGATTTAACTCCTACGAATAGCACACGAATTCAAACATTTTATTACGAATATTTATTTATCACTGCGAATCTAAGTTCAAATTGTTATAGAAATTCGAATCTTTGTGAATCACAAATCACAAATCAAGGGTCATTTGATTTGTGATTCATAAAGATTTGCAGATTTCTACAACAGGAAAAACTCAAACTGACTTTTGACTTTTTTGACTTTTTGTCATTTTTAATTGACGTTTGTCATTAGATCATTATAGTTTATTTAAATTATTTTCCTCCTAGACTTTTCTGTCAGTCTTTTCAGATAGATTTTTCTATTAGTTCATGTCTTTGGATAAATCCACCTGGGCGAAAATAATATTTATTTACAATATTTTCTTTTTATCCATTTACAGGCCTCATGTTACTTAAATCATACAAAAACTCAAGATTTAGACGAAACATATGACATGATTTATCAATGGAGAAGAGTTGTACAAGAGAAAGAATTTTCGGATCAAACTCGGTAAATAGTCTCTTAATTTATAATTCTCATTTTCTGGATTTTCTTGAAAAAAGATTAAAAACTTCAAAAATTTGGAACATTTTTCATAGAATCCTAATGACAGAAGCCTACACATCATTTGAAAATAACTTAAGATATTATGGAAAGGTTGAAAATGGTGAAATTGTTGAATATGGCTCACATGTTCCATTCAATTTCGATTTAATTACAAGAACAAAACGATCAACTAAAGCCAATGAATTCAAATCACGTATTGAGGCATGGTTGAATGGTATGCCAAAAGGAAAAGGCATTGAAGCAAACTGGGTTGTAAGTGTAGAATATTTAAATGATTTTTTTATTGTTTTAAACTAGGTTTTAAAGCTGTTTTGAATTAAAATGTTAAAAAATTGCTCTCATCGAAATTGTTTTCTAGTTGGGAAATCATGATAATAGAAGACTTGCCTCACGTTATAATCCATCACGTATCGATTTGTTCAATATTCTCCTTAAAACATTACCAGGCATTACTGTTACATACTACGTAAGTAGTAAAATTGATAGATTTAAAAAAAAAAGGAACTATGAACATATTGAAATTTCAGGGTGAAGAATTGGGCATGACTGATGTGTACATTTCATGGGAGGATACACAAGATCCACAAGCATGCCGCACTAATCCAAATATTTTTGAGAATTTCACACGTGATCCGGCCCGAACACCATTCCAATGGGATGATAGCAAAAATGCTGGTTTCAGTTCAGCTGATAAAACATGGCTACCACTTGCCACTAATTACAGTGATTGCAATGTTAAATTACAAGAATCACAAGACAACAGCCACTTAAAAATTTTCCGTGAAATAATGTCATTGCGTAAAAATCCAACAATGAAATATGGAAGTTTGCAAATCAATTCCATTGATGACAATGTGCTTGTATACAAAAGAGAAATTGAAAATAAATCTGATGCAGATATTATTGTGGTTCTTTTAAACTTGGGTGAAGAAGATAAAGTTATTGATTTAAATGGAAGTTTAGAGAGAATTCCGTTGCAAATGAAAGTCGTCATTTCTTCAATTCATTCATCCAATCCAGTTGTTGGGTAATATTTTTCTTTAATACATTTTCAAAACAAATTCACATTTTAAATGTTGAAAAATTCGATCTTTCAGGGATATTGTTAACAGCAAAGAGGTTGTATTGCCAACCGATGTCGGACTTGTTCTGATTGGACAAAACTAATCATATCCATGGTGTTACATACTTTGTGTAGGGCTATTTGTTTCAAATCAATTTTTTTGTAAATATTTTGTTAAAGTCAAAATTTAAAGAAAAATAATAAAAATTTTGAAATTGGGAAAAAAATCTTCGTATTACTGTCTGAAATTTTTTCGAATAAATTATTCAATTCGTTTGAAAATAAAATCATAAAAACAAATTTCGGGGAAACCCCGATTTTGGGTTAGAGAATAGTCTTTTTTCTGTGTTATTGAAAGTAAAAGAGTCTATTTTTAGTGAATAAAAACAAACCCTAAAATAAGATCACTTTTGAAGAAAAATCAATTTATAAATTAATCAACATTTCATTTCTCTGATTTAAATGCATTTCGTCAACAAAACAACAAGCAAAAAAAATTATTTATTCAAAACAAAAGTAGGTGATTGAATGTCGACCAATTTCGTTACCTTTGATCGTTCTTATCAGCCATTAAGTTATTCTGTTGTTGTACATTTTTGTATCAAGCAATGCAAGCCAATACTTTTGTATATTCAAATTAAAGGTGTCAAAGAGGACAATTTTGTCCATCCATCCGTCCTAATTTAACGTCGCAATATGTTGTATCCGTCCTTTTGTCCTACTTCAAATTAGGACAAAAGGACGGACACACATTTTTCCTACTTTGAAGTAGGACGGACTTTTAAAATTAGGAAATTTCTAATATGGGGGTCCGTCTGTCCTACTTCAAAGTAGAACAAATGTGTGTCCGTCCTTTTGTCCTAATTTGAAGTAGAACAAAAGGACGGACACAAATTGTCCTACTTCGAAGTAGGACAGACGGACCCCATATTGAAAATTGTCCGTAAAGAATTAAATATAAGTAAATATTTTCCAAAAATAATTCTATCAATTGAATATGACGTTTGTTTTTAAGCCTCGGTTAAGTTTATCGAAGTCAAATGTGTTTTGTGAAGTTATGATTGCAAATTTTGTGATTATGACATTTAACACGATCACCGCCAATTTTGTCTACCTATCTGAATATTAATACGAAATGCATGTCTCTTATCACTCAACTAAATGTCTTATAAAAATCAAATGTAAATAAAATTGTGATCATTTGCGAATTGTTGTCAGTTAAAAAAGTTTTGAAAACAAACGTTTGAACAAATAATTAAACAGTTTATGTTTTTAACATAAGAAACAACTTTTGTCGTGAACTATTCATTTTTTTAAAAGAAAATATTTAGTCTGATTGAGTTCATTTATTTGGTCACTTCAAGTGCATTTCTATAATGAAGCATTTTACTTTGTGTACTTTATTCATTTGTGTAATATTACATGTCTTTTCTCAAGGTGAATATTTTTTAAGAGAAACTAAACTATATTCAAATTGTTTTGAGTAAAAAAGTACTTTTTTTTTCTTTCAATTTTATAAAATTCTAACTAGATTTGGTTCTTGGCTTGCCAACAGAGTAAGTATTGATGTTTATTCTCATTTTTGTTTTCACATAACAATTATCAAGGTGAATTCATTAACATATTGCAAAAATTCCTTATTATGGGTAATTTAAGGCCATTTAACCAAGGAGAAAAAATAAAATATTGAAAGTCAGAGTTAAGAATGTACATTATTGATGTTTTTTTTTTCTCTCAATAAAAACCGAATTTACAGTGAAGTTCAATCTAAATCTAAAGATGTAACCGGACAAGATAAAGACCTTATCAACGCAGTCAAGTATGGTAAGTACTGAATTGCGGTTCATAATTTGTGACAATTTAATTTGATCAGTTTTTTTCATCGCGTAATTCATAGGGGATTTGGAAGAAGTAAAAATGTTGCTTGAAAATATAACCGATGTCAATTTTATATATTATGGCGCTCCAATTCATTATGCTGCCAAATATGGTATGTTGAAAATCTATTTCTCATTCTCAAAATATCTTGCAAACTTTTGATGGTTTTTTCATCATTCAAATGAATGTCTATTATTGGAACAATTATTCTTCGAATGAAATGAGAATCGTTTTTGTTTTTAATCTTTTTTCAAGGCCATGAAGATGTAGCCAAACTCCTTATTGAAAATGGAGCAAATGTTAACTCAATGACTGAATCAAAAAGTACACCGCTTCATCTGGCTGTTGAAGAAGGTAAATAATTTACAAGAAATAATCACGATATGACTTTTAATCAACTCATGGTTAGGGTCATTCGTATTTTTTTTTTTTTTTTTGAAAAATTGATTCTTCATAAGCTTATTGATTATCAAGTTTACTGTCAATGAAAATGATCTTTTACACTCTAAACATTGTATTCCAGGACATGTAAATATGATTAAACTCCTCATAGAAAATGGTGCAAATATCAATGCTGAAGACGATGAAAAAGAGACACCGCTTCATAAGGCCGCTACTGAAGGTATTTTCGCATTAAAATGGATTTTTTTTTTCTTTCTCATTTATTTATTTGTATATTATATAGGCTATGAAGATATAGCTAAAATTTTTATTGAAAATGGAGCAAAAATCAATGCCGAAAATCATGTCGTATGGACACCACTTCATTCAGCCGCATATAATGGTGACTTTTCAAATGAAAAACTCTATGAAGCATCATTTTTATACTTTTCAAATTTAAATTTTTTCAGGTCATGAGGAAATAGTTAAACTTTTAATTGAAAATGGAGCGAATGTTAATGCTGAAGACCTTACGAAAGAAACACCCCTTCATAAGGCTGCATGGAAAGGTGCATTATTTACACATATTTGTAATAAGAGTGAATCTTTTTAATGCTGTTATTTTCTTTTCTATTAGATAATTTGGAAGTTGTCAAAACCCTCATAGAAGGAGGAGCAAATATTAGTGCCGAAAATATTGATAAAGAAACACCTTTACATAAAGTATCAGAAGGAGGTAATTTACATAATTCAAATTTTTTTAATTCGATTTACTCATTTGAATTCTTTTTAGGCAATGTGGAAATAGCCACATTTCTCATTGAACAAGGAGCAAATGTTAATGCCAAAAGCGTTGAATTAGAGACACCGCTTCATATGACAGCAGAAGAAGGTGATTTTACAATTTACGATAATGAAATTCAAGATATTAATTATTTTGTTTATAAATTCCTAGGACATTTGGAAATAGCCAAAGTTCTCATCGAAAATGGTGCCAATTTAAATGACGAAAATGTTGATAAATACACACCACTTCATACAGCTGTTTCTAATGGTGAATATTTGATTTTCTCAATAATTGATTTATGATTGTTTACACTCTTTTAATTGAATTTCGTGAAGGTAATGTGGACTTAGTTAAACTTTTCATTGAAAAAGGGGCCAATGTTAATGCCGAAGATGACGAAAAAGAAACAACGCTTCATAAGGTTGCTGAAGAAGGTAATGATGTTCAACTTAATCGAAATGGACCTTTTTTGTTGGATTAAATAAACTGATAAAAATTATTTCGATTCTATTTTTTCAATTGTTTCTAGGTAGTGTGGTGATAGCCCAGCTTCTCCTCGAAAATGGAGTGAAACTTTCTCATGAAAATGATGAAAAATGGACACCCCTTCATTTCGCTGCTCATAATAGTGAGTATTTGCCTTTTTTAATAGACAATTCTATCAAATCATTTTAATTTCATTAATTTGAATTTCTTTCAGGCCATGAAGACTTAGTCAAGCTTTTTATTGAAAATGGTGCCAATGTTAATGCCGAGGACGATACGAAAGAGACACCACTTCATAAGGCTGCATCTAAAGGTAATTTTTGAAACAAATTCGAATAAAATGAAATTTATTTTTATTTATTTATTGATTAGCTTTCGCTTTTGATTAAATTGTACAATTTTGCATTCGCTTTTATTCTCTTAAAACTAGTATGTTTGTCTAATGTGCATGGCAAGTCTCTTTTTAAAAACCTCTAAACTATTTATATCTTTCATTTCTCGTGGAATTTCATTAAATAATTTTACACCATTATATAATATACATTTTCTTGCATTTTCCGTTCTAATGTCAGGTAATCTAATTTCGTTTCTGTTTCTTGTATTTCGAGTGTGAATTTCATTAGCAACTCTTATCTTTTTACATAAATATTCAGGGGTTAACCCATGTTTCATTTTATAAATAAATACAATTGCATTATATCTAATTTGTTGTGAGATGTTCATCCAATTTAAAGTCCTTAACATAAACTCTGAAGGTGTTCTATAGTCACACTTTAATATATATCTCATAGCTCGATTTTGTAGTTTTTGCATTATTTCAATTTGTTCCCCTGTGCAATTTAGATACAGTGTTGAGCAATAATTAAATTGCGGAAAAATAATAGCGTTGTATACAATTTTCCTTAAATCAAAACTAATTCTTTCACTAATTCTATATAATACATTTATCTTACTGGCTATTTTTTTCGTTACAATATCAATCTGTGAATAAAAATCCAATTTTTCATCAATTTGGAATCCCAAATATTTTAGCTCATTAACTCTTTCTATCGATTGGTTTCCAATTTTAATTTCAAAATTATTTATGTCATTTCTGATCTCCTTATCAATCAGAATCCATTTACTTTTACTAGTATTTAATTTCAATTTATTTGCATTGAGCCAATTTTCAATCTTCTTCATTTCACGATTTGCTATTTCCACAGCTTTTTCCACATTTTTATGTTTAATGATAAGGGCGGTATCGTCAGCAAAAAGAACGATTTCACCAATATCTGGTACCTCCGTAATATCATTTATATAAAGTAGAAACAAATAGACACTCAATTGCGTACCTTGCGGCAATCCAATTGGAACTTCCATTTCCCTAGATATACAACCCTTGAATTTAGTAAATTGCTTTCTATCACTGAGAAAACTGTTGAACCATTTCAACTCTATTCCCGTAATTCCCATATTTTCTAACTTTTCTAACATGATACTTCTGTCTACTGTTTCGAATGCTCGTTTTAAGTCAAAAAATCTATTGAATCCAATTGTTTACATTTTTCTACAGATAATTTGGAAGTAGCTAAACTCCTTTTAGAACAAGGAGCTAATATTAATGCCAAAAATTTAAACAAAGAGTCACCATTGCATACGGCAGCTGAAGAAGGTAATATTGATAAACATTTACAAATGAAAATAAACATTTTATTATTTTTTTCTGGTTTTTTGTTTAGGCAACGTGGTGATTGCCAAATTCCTCATCAAAAGTGGTGCAAATGTTAAACAAAAAAATATCGATAAAAAGACTCCTCATGATTTGGCTATTGAGTCTGGTAAAATAATTTGAACTTTTTTTGTCATAATTTTCTATCAAAGAAGCTCTTTATAGTCCGTTACTTATAAAACTAATTGAAAATTATAACACTTTTATATGAAGAGCTTAAATCGTTCAGAAACCCTAAAGCAATCTTCATCTCTACACTTGTGGACACTTATCAATAAATAGAATTTTTATTAATTTTCAGAAAATACTGATGTGGCTAAAATCCTTAAGAAAGCTGAAAGAAAACAGAAAGGCATTTGATGCGATCAATGAACAAAATCTCATCATTTTTGTGGTCTTGTTTAGATTTATATTGAATCAATCTTGTTTAAATTTTTTAATTTCATTTAATTGGTTTCAATACATATCAAGACACATAGTAAAAGTCAACTTTCAAAAATAAAACAGAAAATTACAAAAAAAATCAAACATGGCTTTTGAATTATTATTCAATTGTAGACAAATCCTTCACAGCTGCAATTCACATGCGAATTGATTTTTTTTTTTAGAATTATCAAGTTGATAAAATAAGAAAAAGCGAAATAATAATAAAAATGAGAAATATCTAGCGTAACAAACTCCAATAGACTTGAATATTATATGCAATGTTTATTAGACATTATCATTGACATTTATTACGTTACGAATAATTATTCAATTAATTTGAAACTGTTATTTTCATTACAAAGTTAATAAACACATTTTTGAATCAACACTAGATTGTAAAAATTTAGAAAGAAATCCATATCACATTGGTACCGCGAACAAGACTGGAACCATTACGACCATACAGCTGTAATATTAAAATATCAAAATATTAACAGAAATGAACGTATTATTATCAGAGAACAGTACAACTTTTTAATCCATTTCTAAATAATTCGCCGTTATCGCCGTCTGATAAGATGAAATCTTCTATTAACTCTTATTCAAGATCATTATTAAATTGTTTTAAAAACGTTTCCACAATGAAACATTTTACGTTGTCTGTGTTATTCATTTGATTGATTTTTTAAATTCTTTTCATATTTATTTCGAAAATGTTTGCATAGCTTGTGAATACATGAGCAGTGAAATGTTGTGGTGATTTGAATGCTTCTTTATTTTGACAGCAGTACCATTGTCAATACAAGTAATGTTGCATGTGTTCGAAATGTAAATAAAACGAAAAGTCGTCTATGATTTCACTGACTGGTTTTCTTATCTAATGCATATTCTATTTTCCAGTCGTTTTGATTTTTTTTTTCATTTTTTTTTTATTTATAAACTTTATATAAGCGATTGGTATTTGATTCAAATGACTGTCCTCGATAGAACACGTTTTTTAAATGAAAATTGCTTTTTCTTTTGAATGATTTCGCAATTTTAGCGCATTTTGATGATGATGATAACATTTACATACTATTTTGTCAAATCTTAGACACGCTGCAATCAATGTAACTATATTACGACAAAATATCACGATATTTCTATCTTAATACACACATTATGTGATATATATATCATCTATCCTATTCCACTCTCAGAGTAAAATGATCTTTGAGTAAATACAATTGTATGCATGTAAGTGAACCGCGCATGTGAACCCACATTCATTCGTCCAATGCGTCTTGCGTAAAGATCTAGAAGAACAGAGAATGTAAATAAGGTTTTCACAATACCTACTTATTGTACTAATAATCGTTTAAATCATTCTCATCGATTGATATTGTTAAGCGAATGTAAAATAAATTACAAAAAACTCTGTAGATGATACATATGACAAGGTGGCCGAGTGGTTAAGGCGATGGACTGCTAATGATGTGTATAACAGAACAAAGCAGTGATCCATTGGGCTTTGCCCGCGCAGGTTCGAATCCTGCCCTTGTCGATATTTTTTTTTATTCTTCATAGAGAAATGTGACTTAGCTCGTGACATTAACATCATTTCGATTCAGAAATTGTATTATTTCATTTTTTTTAAATATTTAATAATTCTAATGTTTTTAGTTGTTGTTATTAAATATTTTAAAATTAAATTGAAAATGGCGAACGAGTTTCAATTTTTGAGTTATTTTTCAATCATTAGGGCTTATACCCTTCCTAATTTTAGCATGCTTGATCATCAATTTCTTTGATAATACCTATACGTGTTTGTATTCGGAAAATGTCGAAAAAATTCTTTTTGTGAAAATTTCAATGATTTTTAATGATTCAATAGTGATTCAATCCGCATAATTCATCACAGTAATGTATCGCAAATTCCAGAAATATAGCATCACATCAATTCATTCAAAAATTAGAGACCAATAATCGAGTAGAAATATTCATCATTTAATGACAGTATTCGAGTTTTGAAAGATGATCGATTGAGTCGAAAAAAACGAATTATATTTTGATAAGATTGACATTTTCTGTAAAAACACACTAAAATATCCATTACAATTAAAACCATCAAATATTGGTAACATCCAAGTAGCAAACTTTCAAAAACTATTTTACTTTCATGCATTTAATTCTTAATTAAAAAGTTTAGTGTTATTGAAAATCATTTATTTTGCAAACACAAACCACGTGTCATTGCTGTGTTGTAGGAAACCATTCACCATGGCTATGAAACAATCTATGTCACATTCGTTTTCGAATCGAAATTTTGTGAATATTTGGAAATCCTTTTTACAGCCATAAACATAAACATGGACAACATTTATGTAATGTAACTAAATTGTGACAACTCTTATCAACTGCACCAAAAAAAAAGGAATTTTTAAAAAATATCAATGAAGAAAAAAGGTCATTTCACAAAGAATGAAAAGGAAACAAATATAAGAAAATATGCGAGTATAGCATTACTGTACGAATGAAAAAAAAATAATGAAATGACGCAAAATCAACTGATGCGATGTGAATTATCAATAATGAATGAATTTTTTCAATCAGTTTCGTTTTTGGCTATAAACAGAGCAATCTTTAATTCAATTCCTTAATTGTTTTTCCGTCGTGAACAAATAAACATATACAAAAACAAATTGTTTTTTAGTATTAATGCAGAAATATTACAATGCAAAAAAGATTTAATGTTCAGGCAACAATTATTATTAATTAGTGATCAGTGCCACTCTTCATATTATTACTTTTATTTAAAAAATTTTCAACGATGAATAAATTTACGTTGGTTATATTATTCATTTATGTGGGTTTTCAATTTACTATGGAAGGTGATTATTTCATCAAGAAAAACTGTGCCATTTGTTTAGCTGAGGAATTTAAATAAGGTTTTTTTTTTTCAAATTCAGGTTCTGTTTTTGACATTACAACGTTACTGCAGAAGACATTGATCAAGTATCACCACTACATCTTGCTGCTTTTCATGGTAAATCTTGGATATTTTCACTACATATAAATACAATTTTTGTTACAATTTTGTTATAGGCAAAGCTGATGCTGTTAAAATTCTTATTCAATTTGAAGCCAATGTTAATGCTGCATACTGGTGTAAATCAACACCGCTTCATTGGGCTTGTGTAAAAGGTGAATATTCCAATATTACAACCCAGAAATGAACCTTCATGAACAGTTTTGCTTAACTTTCTTTTAGGAAACCCAGTTGTAGTCAAAACACTAATCGATCACGGCTCCAATGTTAATGCTATAAAAAATAATAGAGATACAGCACTTCATTTAGCCGCTGACAGAGTTATTTTTTAAACAGATTCAATGAAAAATGACTCTTTTATATTGTACTGTAATTTTTTTTTTAAAAATATCTTAGGTAATATCGAATTAGCCACAATTCTGATTGAACACGGAGCCAGTGTTAATGCCGAAAATGAATCAAAGAACACACCGCTTCATTGGGCTTCAGAAAGAGGTAAAACTAGATTTATATCGTGCAAGAAATAAACTGCTTGCTTTTCATTACAAATTACAAGATAATCCAAATTTAATCAATAGTTTATGTTATTAGGAAACCAATCAAAACTAAAACACAGAATCACATATTTTCAATTTCCTTCTAAGTCGTGCGAACGTAACAAAACTTCTCATTCATTACGGGGCAAATATTACCGTGATGAAACAATGATGGGGAAACCCCTCGTGATTTAGTTGAAAATTCGAGTAAAATATTTGAAATATATACATGAAATTCAAACGAAAAACTATAACAATAAAACTTCTAATTATTCATATTAGATGAAACTGAAGTTGCAGCCATCCTTAAACAAGCTGAAGACAAAAAAAAAATGGAAATGGGAGGAAAAAGTTAAGTTTTTTTTACTTTAAATATTATAAAAAAAAGATAATAATAACTCTGTCATATAATATTCTCAAAATTGAAATAATTTAATTGAATTTTTGAAAGAAATAAAACTTGAAAAAAAAAAAATAAAAAAAAATTTTAGAAAAAGAAAAAAAAAAAAAATTAAAAAAAAAAAAAAAAAAAAAAAAAAAAAAAAAAAATGTGATATAGGAATTAAAAAAGGGAAAAATAATATAAAATTAGGGTGTATTTTTTTTTTAAAAAAGGAGGAGGAGAGGTATGGGGGGGGATGAAATAAAGATAAAGTTTATTTTTATTTATATACTTTTAAAAAAAAAAAAAAAAAAAAAAAACAAAATATTATTTTTAAAGAATATATAAATTTTTTGGGGAATAAAATTAAAAATTATATAACTGGGGTTATAGAAATAATAAAAAAAAAAGGGGAAAAATAATTAAAAAAAAAAAAAATATAAAACTGAAAAAGTAAAGAATTTAAAAATGGGGGAAAAAAAAAAAAATTTAAAAAAAAAAAAAAAAAAAAAGAAAAAATATAGGGGTGTTATATTAAAAAAAAAAAATATAATATATTATATAAAAAGGGAGAGGACACATCTCAGATACCTACACTGTTACTGTGGGCAAAACCTACCGGGAATTTGGTTATATTTCAAAAATTCTTTTTTTATTCTTCCAAATCAATTTCATCGCCTTCAAAGTAATCCCCTCCCGACGCAATGCACTTATGCCAACGTATTTTCCAATCTTCGATGCATGCCAAAAAGTCACTGGCAGGGATGGCCTTCAGAGCGCGCGCCGATTCACGTTGAATCTCTTCAATCGACTCAAAACGATGTCCCCGGAGCGGTCTTTTTAGCTTAGAGAACAGCCAGAAGTCACACGGAGCTAAATCAGGTGAATAAGGTGGTTGCGGAACGATATGAGTTGAATTTTTGGTGGAAAAATCTAAAAAAACCAATCAAAGAAATTTCATGGTTTTGGAACCAAACGTGAATTGGAACTTTTAACTTAAAAAAAAGCTTTTGAAACGGTGTTCATAGTTTATGTGGAGAACCAAGAGATCTAACCATCACTCTTAAAGTTCATCGACGATGTTTCACTGAAAATTTTCTCATTTTTTTGATGTTGATGGTCGTTCAAGCCGATTTTCAGAGGTTTAGGTGTTCTTCAACTTCTAGGAAAATTTTCTGTCGTTTGAAAAACCTGGATCTTATTACAGTTCGATAGAGGAAGGTTCAATATATGATCTCAAAAGATCTGTTTGTCGAAATTTGATATTGCAAACAAAATTTATTATAACTTCTTTTGAGAAAAAAATGGAAAAAATGTGCAAAATCGCCAAATGCACTTTTGGTTGCTCACAAATCACAAACCAAACTACTTGAAAAATAGAGATATTGTCATGAAATTTGACACAGATGTCAAAGACAGTACTGCCAACCTAAAAATAAAAACACTTGTCCCTATCGGAAGACCAATGAAGTTTAAATTTAAATTTCCCGGTAGGTTTTGCCCACAGTAGTATTGCTGCCAACCCCATTTCCCAAAGAAGAATGCGCCGACAATATCTAATTGGAAATATTACAGAAAAATTTAAAAAATAGTTTAATGATTTTGAAAATGAAAGTTCTTGAACTACTAATTCACCAGGTATATACCTAAAAATAGGTATTTGCCTAAATTCATTCAGTTGTCCACACATTAAAGTTTACATTTGAAGATGATTGTTCAATTTTCTATATATTTTAGAGCGCATTCTCATACAAAATTGAACAGACCCCGCGGCACATCCAAATGTAAGTTTTTTTTTACAAATTTTCTGATTGATTTTTGTTTGGGAGTTCAAACTGTGAAGATTATGACTCCGGGCTTTGAAATTTTTGAAAAATGCTACACCCTAACCAATAGCATATTCAAAAACTAATTGTCTTACTTACACACAAAAAATACATGCATACTTCAGCTATACAAACTGTGTAGCAAATCAATGTGTATGTAAAATTAGTATGGACTACACACAAACACTACACTTTGTACATACAGATGTGTATGTATTATGTGTAGCGTTTGTGTGTAGTCCATACTAATTTTACATACACATTGATTTGCTACACAGTTTGTATAGCTGAAGTATGCATGTATTTTTTGTGTGTAATGTATTCCTCTGAAGAAAAGAACAAAAATCTCTGAATATCAAATTTTTTCAATCTAATTTTTTTTTTTAAAAAATTCTAAATTGTCACGTTGGAAATGTTTTAAAAAATATTTTCAAATAATTCATGGATGGCAAATAAGTGCAATAAATTTGTATGGTTTGAAATTGAATCAATTTTAAAATATTTACACTTCTAATCTAGATTCTAATCTATGGAAGTATTTATGTAAACGTTGAAATACAAAAAAAAAAAAACCAGTTGAATGGTTTAAAGTGAAAATGCAATAATTAAATTGTGCAAAATAAAAAGATAGATGTAAATAATTTTTTAAATAAAAATATTTCATACCAAAAATAAGCTCAAAAAATTTAATAAATTTGATGTTTTCAACAGTTTCATCTTTCCAATAGATCGAACAATTGAATCAACTCGAATATTCTGATGGTTTTTGAGAATGGCGTAACCTTTTAAATACACATCCAATGGCGAAAATTGTTGTGAAAAATATTAAAAACAACTTTAATATATTCCAATTCGACGATCAATTTCATTGAATATATGAATATTTTAGAACCGAACGAAAAACATCTTGTTGTTGTTATATTCCTTTAAAGCTCTTTCTAGAAACAATTCACTCCAAAATGGAGAAAACAATTTTTTACAAATGGTCGATTTTTTTTTTTGGAAATAAGAAATGTGCGATGTAAACAAAGTGTTTTTCTGATAAACTAAAAATTCTAGAAGAAAACGTTTCATCGAATTTTAAATTTTCGCCATAAGTAATGAAATTTACATCTTGCTGATCTTGCGATACCGAAAATAAAATTGAATATCATACAGGAAAAATATTATTTTGTCATATCAATATTCAGATGTGCAGGTTTCACGAATGTTAATTTTTTTTAGTTACGAAATGAACCAGAAATTCGATGAAGTGAATATTTCTTTTATTTCTCTTAGTCATCAGTTCAGGCTACGATTTCATTATTTTATGCAAATAATTTTAAACAGTATTGACATGTTTTTGATGATTCATTTATTCTCATTTATATTTTACCTTGATTGCACTTGTACAAAAATTCTATTGAATATTGAATAATTTTATTACCAGTTCAGAACGATAAATGTTTTTCTGTTTCAAGGACTCCGTTAATTTTTTCATTGACAATGAAGCCAATGCAAATGCTAATAAGAATTATGAAGACAATCTTTGGTTGTTGTCTTTCGACATGTTATTATAGAATATGAATGCATTTAAATGACTTTGGAAAGATTTTCTTTATTCAACAATGATTTTCGTCCACATTGGGATACAATATTTTTATTTGAATTAAAATTGAAAATTTTGATAAAAAAGGTTAAATTTTTGTACACAAACAAGATGGGGGTTTTGGGTTTGTATTTGAATTGGAATTCGAACGTGAGTTGGAACTAGAATTGGAACCTGATTTCGAACCCGAACCGGAATTAGAACTAGAACTGGAACCTGATTTCGAACCTGAACCGGAATTAGAACTCTTACTGGAACCTGATTTCGAACTAGAATTGGAACTCGAATCCGAATCCGAATTGGAACTCGAATCTGAATCCGAACTGGAACTCGAACTAGAACCGGAACCATTTGAACCTGAACAACACTTGTTTTGCACATCCGGGAAGTACGAGATCTCAGAAATCAAAACA
Organism: Resseliella maxima; assembly: GCA_029041755.1. Lineage (NCBI taxonomy): Eukaryota > Metazoa > Arthropoda > Insecta > Diptera > Cecidomyiidae > Resseliella > Resseliella maxima. The sequence continues at coordinate 131,435 of JAQOWM010000689.1, forward strand.
TTTTCATTCTTATCTATAAATGCGTACACCAAGCACAATTTCTTAACACCATTTACTTTAATCCTAAGCCAAACTTTAAATTGTGCATTTTTGTTTTGAAAATATTTAATGTATGCAATGCAAATTGTGATGATTTTAACATTTTTGCCTAGTTTTTGGTCCAATTGTTTTTTATAATTTTTTAGCTTTGATTGCGGTACTTCTTCATATTCCAAGGGTGGTGGTGATTGCGTTTTTTGTGGCGGATTACCTGCTTCAGATGTGACTAATATGAATAAAGTCAATATGGTAATGTGCCAAATGAAACGAACCATATTGATTTGAAGGGTGGTTATTGAATGAAATGCACAGTGCTTGTTATGCCTTATGGAGGAAACTGGATATATTTATACATTTTTAAATGATTTATCATAAGCACTGAACATATTGAGCAATGAGAAAAATGCAATTCAATTTACGTCAATGACTAAAGCTGTTTTAAATAAGTTACAAAAGATTCACAACGATGCAATATCATTTCAAAAATAATACTTTGAACTTCTTACGATATCAAGAAATCCTATTTCAACATTGTTTTTTCTATAATGATTGCTGAAATAATTAAATACTTTACGAAATATTTCAAAATGTCTGAAAATACGACAATTACTAAACCCTTCAATAGGTTCATTTCAAGGTTAAATAATTCAATGACTGAACTTATCGAAATGGTATTTCATAAATTCATGGGCTAATTTTACTTATGTTTGTTCAGAAATTAAGGCGTCTTTGCAAAGAAATAATTTTTACTAATCGATGGTTTCTTTTAAGATTTCAAAATAGCCATTGGGTGATTCTTTAGTGTTTCTCAATTGATGACTTAAAAGCTATCATAGTTAATCATGGATACAAATGTTGCATGAAAAGTTCTAATGAACAATTTTATTGTGTAAATTATAATGAAAAATTTCATTTTGTTTAAAGTCAAAGTTGAATATTAAACGTATTCACTTGCTAATTTGTTTTTTTTTTTTTTTTTTTTTTTTGAGAAGGACATTCAAAACGGATTTACACCAAGATAATGTCACACTTTTCAAATTTCTATATTGATCATATAATCAATTGTCTTGTAAGACATAGTATAATTTCATGATTTCTAAGTTTATCATACTGTTGAAAGGGTTTCTAATGACCATATTTTTTTTCACGTTCTGAATATTTGAAATATTTCTTCTCTCTGCAAAACTTACAAAGGATCTTATGATCTTCTTGCTAAATCGTGCCTAACTATTCATGTTATTTTGTAGAATATGAAAGGCTACAACGATTTCAAATCCTGCTGGCCTAATTGTTCTCATTTTGCTTAAAAACGCAAATCTAGATCATATATATTCAAAACAAATAATTCAAGTTCATTCCAAATGTTAATGAATTGTTATTAATAATAAAAGGAATAAAAGGAATAAAATGTGACAATTATCATTTTTTTCAAATATATATATATCATCAGTATTGGCAAATTAACATGCAAAGAAAGAATATTTTTATCAATACAAAGTAAATGTAATCATTGGTCAGAAAGAAATATAATGTATTACTAAACAAAAACGATGCATCTATTTATGACGTTCAATAGCTTCTCTTTATTTTTCAGTAATTTTTGGGATAAAATATTTTTTTTTATTGAATTTTATTGAAATTTAATTGAAATAGATTGAAAAACGTATTAATGTTGCTTACACAAACAAGACGGAGGTTTAATGATTGTATTTGAATTGGAATTTGAATTTGAATTTGAATCTGACTTCGATTTGGAATTCGAACCTGATTTCGAACTAGAATTGGAACCCGATTTCGAACCGGAACTCGAGCCTGACTTTGAATTGGAACTCGAACCTGATTTCGAACTAGAATTGGAACCCGATTTCGAACTGGAACTTGAGCCCGAACTCGAACTGGAACTAGAACCGGAGCCGGAACTCTTTGAACCTGAACAGCACTTGTTCTTCATATAAGGAATAAATAATACTTCCGATGGATAGATAACTCCAGCCATGCCAATAAATGCATGGATTGAGCACCATTTCTTAACACCATTTACTTTAATTTTAAGCAAAAATTTAAGTTGAGAGTTGTCAGGACCATAATATTTCCTGAATGCCAAGCAAATTTTGATGATTTTAACATTTTTTCCTAGTTTCTCTTGCAATTGTTTTTTATAATTATCGAGCAATGCTTTCGGCACTTCTTCATATACTAATGGCTCTGGTGTCACAGGTTTCTGTGATACATTACCTGCTTCAGATGTGACTAATATGAATAAAGTCAATATGGTAATGTGCCAAATGAAACGAACCATATTGATTTGAAGTGTGGTTACTGAATGAAATGTACAGTGCTTGTTTTGCCTTAAGGAGGCCACTGGATATATTTATACGTTTTTAAATGATTTATCATAAGCACTGAACATATTGAGCAATGGAGTAAATTGTATTCAATTTACGTCAATGACAAAAGCTGTTTTAAATAAGTTACAAAAGATTCACAACGTTGCAATATCATTTTAAAAATAATACTTTGAACTTCTTACGATATCAAGAAATACAAATTTCAACATTGTCTTTTTTCTGTGTTGATTTCAGTAATAATTAAATATTTTACGATTTATTTCAGAATGTCTGAAAATATGATAAGTCCTACAATATGTTCATTTCAAGGTTAAATATTTCAATAAATTTCATACAAATTGAACAGTGAAATGATTGAATGCTATTTCAAAAGTTCATGAGTAATTTTTACTTATTTACTTTCGAAACGTTTTGTGGTGAAATAAATGCGTAATTTAAGAGAAATAATTTCAATTGACTTTTCTTATTTCCTAATAATTGAATTTTCAAAGTAGGATATTTTCATCAAGCATCCCCTACATGTTGAAAAGCTCCAAACTGAACTTGTATTTTTAAGATAAATATTTCATAAAAATAAGGAATCAAGCAATTGAAATAATGAAATTCGTCATGAAAATAATGATCTGACGAATGAACCAAATGAAAATGTTACCTATTGATTCAATAGTATTGAATTTGATGTTGAAAAATATAAAAAAAATATCTACGATAAGAACTACCAACTGAATATATATTTCAAATGTAATGAATGAAAAAAGAATCAAATTTCTGTGGCATTTTTTCTGTGGTTAGCCATTTCGAATGCTTCGATTACACTTTAAAATCCATTGTTATGGTGCGTAATACATTCGATGGTACAATTTTTTTTATTCATTCTTGTGCAAAATAGTTTTTATTGATAGCATTCGAATGTATGAAAAGACACACGTGTCGGAATGCTTGTTAATTATATTATATTATGACTGTGAGGGTGAAATCAGCAACGAATCGAAATGTTGGACTTAATTAATTGAATTACAATTCTATTGATTTTTCACATTTCAATTTAATCGCCAGCATGTATAGCTATTTATTTGTGTTGTTATTTATTTAACGTGAAAAAAAGAAGCGGTAAGTTTTATTGTGTGGATTATTTATAAGGTAAAATCGATCGTAATACCAACGCATTGGTGTTGTCATGAATAAACAAAATCTTTGGAATATAATGCGATTCAAGCATGTTCTATTTTGGCATTTGGTAAATCCAATTAAATTTTTTCACAATTTCAAATTGTGACAGAAACGTATAAAAGAAGCGATTCAATCGTGATTTCAACTGATTTCAGATGGCTGGATAGCCATGAGAGTCGGCACCGTTGTAAATTAAAATTGTATTTTCTGGTTTTTAAATTGACAAGAATTGTTATTTTCATGGTGGATAACAAATTTAAATTTCCAAATTTTATTTTATAATTATTTTATTGAATTGAGAAATTATTTAAGTTATCAATTCAAAATATGGAAGGTATCTGGAATCCAGTTGAAAATTTAACAGCTTTACGACCGGAAGCAAGGTAAGTGTTAGTGAAAAAAAAAAACAAATTGCAACGAAAATGCGTAAAAGTGAATAAATCAATGATTTTTCAAAAGAGTTTCCGAGATGCAGACGGGCCGATTGCTAGGCTGGAATGTACCAGTCGACGAGCTGAGTTCAATTCCCGACCACTGGCTAAAACAATATGAGCCAAATATATCAGTTCATTATTTATTGGGCACTTTGTATATTGCCTTCTTTTTTATTGCAATCATCGGTAATGGTTTGGTGTTATGGGTGTTCACATCGTATGTATCCTAAATATCATATCGTCAATATTCGATGCAATTAATCAAGTTGAGCTTTTCTTTCACTCTTTCTCCCTCTTTCTTTTTTTTTCTTTCTCTTTCTTTCTTTCTTTCTCTCTCTCTTTCCCTTTCTTTTCTCCCTCTCATGCCTTGATCGCATAATATTTCTTTCTGATTTTAGCGCAAAATCGTTGCGTACGCCAAGCAATGTATTTGTAGTGAATTTGGCATTTTGTGATTTTATGGTAATCAAAATCAAAATCAAAATCACAATGTAACAAAACCGGTTTATATTTGTTTCAAATTTACTTTAGATGATGACAAAAACGCCAATATTTATTTATAATTCATTCCATCATGGTTACGCACTTGGTTCGACTGGATGTCAAATTTTTGCGTTGATGGGATCATTATCAGGCATCGGAGCTGCCATTACAAATGCATGTATCGCATACGACAGGTTGTCTTATTTATGACATGAATAAAATTGACATTGCATTCATGATGACATTGAAATTGATGTTGAAAAACATCACTCTTTGCAGATATCATGTGATTGCAAATCCTCTAGAGGGAAAATTAACGATGCCAAAAGCCATATTTATTGTGATATTGATTTGGTGTTATACCATTCCATGGGCTATATTTCCATATCTTAAAATTTGGGGACGTTTTGTTCCAGGTAATAATTGTAAAATTGACTCCTTGACAAACAAAAGTAAAAAAAAAAAAATAAAAACACACAAAAAAAAAATGGCGTTTTCTTCATTACAGAGGGCTTTTTGACATCATGCACATTTGATTACTTAACGGATACATTTGATAATCAACTCTTTGTCGCTGTGCTCTTTACATTTAGCTATTGTATTCCAATGCTTTTGATCATTTACTATTACAGTCAAATTGTAAAACATGTTTTTAGTCATGAAAAAGCATTAAGAGCGCAAGCAAAAAAAATGAACGTTGACTCATTGCGATCAAATCAAAAAGGTGCCAATAGTACGACAGCTGAAGTTCGTATTGCCAAAGCAGCAATTACCATTTGCTTTTTATTTGTGGCTGGTGAGATATAAACAAGTGAATCCAAAACATTTTTTTATTGATATTTGCAATAAATTCTCTTATTCTATTGTAGCCTGGACACCGTACGGAACGATGGCACTGATTGGCGCATTTGGGAACAAGGTATACATTTTAATTTGTATGAATTTATTTTTTCGAATTCTAAAATATTAAATCTGAAAATGAAATAGAGAGCATTCCAAACTGACCATTCATTCATCATTTAAACTTGATTCGAATTTATTGTTCAGGATTTTGAAATCACACTCAATTGACACTTCAAAATCAAAATGAAGAAATATTTCTTTTTTGTTTTCTCAATTTTAGGCACTTCTTACTCCTGGTGTAACAATGATTCCGGCTTGTGCTTGTAAATTTGTCGCTTGTCTCGATCCATATGTTTATGCCATTTCTCATCCAAGATACAGGTAAATTGGATAAATGTTATGTTGTGTCAAAATGATAAAATCCTAATCCATTTCCATAGAATTGAGCTTCAAAAACGATTGCCATGGTTGGCAATTGTTGAAAAGGATGAGAAAATTGCCGATGGTGTATCAATGGTCACCACAGATGGTAGTATACAACAGACGCAACAGGTTGCAGCATAAATTATTCAAAAAGTTATACGAAATTTTTAAACGGACAACGAACGGCTAATGGAAATTAATTCTAATTAAATTGAAATGAAAAAAAAAAAAACAATCCACTTGTTTTCAAACATTGAAATTTTTATTTAATTCGATTATAGATAAAATATTTTTTTATTTCCCTCGTTGTTTTTTTTTTTTCAATTAGAAAATTAGATTTGATTTTCAGTTTGTTTATTTTCAATTCATGGATCATCTTTTCATTTTGATTTTCGATTCAATTAAATGATATTTTTTCCCAGCAATGAAAATAAAACGTGTTTCATTTCTATTCACAGACAATCAAAAAAGATAGAAGAACATTGTTATTTTTTCCGTTTTATGTCATAGAAATTTATAGAAAACAATGAAAAATAATATTCTGTTGACAGTTAAATAGCAAAAACGAAAAGGTCACACAATATGATATTTTTAAGCCCACACACTAAGCATTGTTTTGCGAAAAAGATGCTCATCAATTTTCAATGAGAAATGTTACGTGTAAACATGTGATGAACGATATATCGTTTGCATATTCAACATTTGACATTTGAAAAATATGCCACTTGAAAATGTGTATGAGTGGAAAATATTTCAATGTCAAAACTTGTCAAAAATTGTTAAAACTGCGCTGAATCGAGTAATTCAAATTCCACTCAAAATGATGAGTAAAAAGTTCTGCTCATGTTTCTCCTTAAATTTGTAATAGACATGTTATCAAAGCGAAAAGCACGCAATTTGGTTTACTCATTGAGTTGATTCGGAGGAGTTGGAAATATTCTCGTTAAGCAAATTGCTCCTGAAAATAAAATCAAAAACACGATTTGAACTGTGTACGGTGGGCTGTTGTGTAAGCTTATACTGTTGCATGTCCTATGTCCTTTAGCGAATGATTGCAGGGGCGGTTGAGTTGGCGTTTATGCCTGTGTATGCGTTTGTCTGTATAGTAGGCGACCGAAGCTTTTTATTTATTCTTGTGTTGGTGAGAATGCTGATAAAAATTGAGTAATCGAAAATATTGTGTGAGCTCATACTGTTCCAAGTATCAAATAGAAAATTCAGTCTGGGCTAAACGGAGTACCAAGTAACACAACAAATAACGTGTTCTTATCGCATGCGTTTCGCGCGATAAACATATTCCAAAATTTAGCCACATACACAATATCAAGAATTGCTAGAACAATCGTCAGAATTTTAAGTCACAATTGAATAACAAATATTAAAAAATACCGCTTTTTTCCCCTCTTGTCATTCATTCCCATTAGATTTCCGTAACAAACTTAGAACGGATATAAAGTTAAAATTTCTTTCACCGATTTTTCCAATTTTCAAAATAAAAATTTCAATAATGAAATAAACATAACGGTTGTGCACGAATTCAAAAATGGAATTAATTAACAATCATTTTTTCAATTTTAATGCAGCTGTTGCATTTTAAAATGCAAATGTGATGGTTAACTGAAGGGCAAACGATAAAAGTAAATTTTAGTTACGGTCACGGTTTATAATCCAAAACAATAAAAAAAAAAAAAAAAAAAAAAAATACAAGAAAGAACGAAAAAAGTCAACAGAAAAAGCAAAACAGCAAATTTACATGTAAAACGCAGTTTATTGGCAAAAAAAAAATCCAAATTGAAAATTTGCACGCAAAATTCAAAAAAAAAATTTTTCCACCTCCGATTTGATTTATTGAAATGCATAGCAGCAACGCATATAAAATGAGTGTTTATGGTGAATAAAAAATAAAAATAAATTTGCAAATTCTTCATGTGAACTTCTCGTTTGTAATTGAAAAATTCCTAATAGGATTTAATACAGCAACAGGCATTTCAGCTTCATCATTACGTATGGGAAATAAAAGCAAAAATTTAATCCTCTTATCACGCTAAATGCGAGGCAAAATATCAACAATCAGTTGAAACTTGATTACATCTCATCGATACATTAACATCAACATTTTGTGTTTGTGTTTGTGTGTGTGTGTGTGTGTGTGTGTTTGAGTGTTCAGTCATCGAAATTCATTGGACTTGAAACTACGATCAATGATTTGCATACAATATTGCTGTTATGTGCATGTGCGTTAGTGTGCATTGATGTCAAACCAAAAACAAAATGTGTATCAATTTAAATGAACTGTGAAATTCATTTAGCAACACACCAAAAAAAAAAAAGGTCAATGTATACTAATGCATGGCACTTCTAATCACAGTAGTTGCAAGAGCATACTTAAATTGAATGGTGAAAAGATCGAAACCATTCAAGTGATTGCCCAATCGAGAATAAAATGAAGTGTTGTGTGCAACAAGATTGTTGGCTACCATTCCAAATTTAGACAAAATCTATCTGCAGAATAGACGCAACTTTTCGCAATACTATACGATCGGTTCGACAATCGAACTTATTGAGCCAACTTGAAGCAAATAAACAACAAAACAAAAACAACCACAGAAATGGATACAAATTGGATACAATACATTTTAGTGCTAGCAACTGTTTTCCATTCCATTCGTAAGTCACATATAATTTTTCTTTTTTTTTGCTTGATGTTGTTGTTGTTGTTGTTGTAGTCATTTCGCGTTTGATTTCATTATTCAAATGGTGAAGAGAGCTTTGAATGCTAGCCCGCTATTTGTTGACGATTGCTGCACCATCTATTCCCCTTTCCCTCTTGTACTTTCTTCCTCTCGGTGGATTTATGCTGTTTGATATTTTTGCTGTATCCACTGTTCTGAATAAATTACGTGTTTATAACATTTGACTCATGAATCGTTTATCAAGCTAAGAATGAATTGAAACTGAACGAACTTACTTGTTGCTCTTTTCCAATGATATTTCACAACGTTATATGATATTATATGGGTGATGGAATGAAGTGAAAATTTTCTGATTTTTGACTTTTGTAATGTTACTAGCTCTCTCTCTCTCTCTCTCTCTCTCTCTCTCTCTATCTATCTATCTATGTATCTATCTATCTATCTTTCCATCTGCTCTATCTTTTCCTCCTTTGTCTCTTTATTTCTCTTTTCTCTCATTTTCTCCCATTTTCTATCTTTCATTTTACCTCTTCTCTCACATTTTCTCCTTTTCTCGTATCGAATCAATTTTCGTAAAATGCATTAGATAACATCAAGTGTAGAATCAGAGCATTAAATCAATAAATGAATTTGCCTGAGGTTAGTCGGTCACTGAATGAGAATTCGGTTAAATGCCACAACTGTTTTGGTTTGAAAACCCAAATGTCATTCACTCACAATTTATTGAAAAATCGTTATCAAAAAAAAAAAAACTCTTCAATAGGTTGTTGTATGTACGGACATCAATTGTTTCATGTGAACAAGTAAATCGATATAATTTGTGTCTGTGTATTGGTTTGAGTGCAAAATTGAAAGGTTATTTGTCGTATACATCTAATTTACGGTAATCCAATAAAACAAATTGTTATAATCAAATGTCAATAGCTCAATTTTTTTTTTATCTGCTTCGGCTGTAGCAAATTTTGAAATTGTATTTGTTGTTTTTTCTTCTGCTTCGTCTCTGTTCAATTTCGAAGAAGATTCAAAAGTGTGCATAAAAAGAAACGATAACAAATGAAATCATTGATGTGAAAGCCTTCGGTGATGGAACAATGGGCTTGCTAAGCAGATATTCTGGCTTTCACACCCATCCACCCACAGGTAGATCAAAGATAATTCGGTTAAACAAATTTTAGCATTAAAAAAAAGGAAAAGCACTCTAAACCGAGCCAAAGTAGACAAAACAGTAAATTTTGTGATGTTCATTCCATTTTGTGTATTGTGTAGAAATACATAAGCACAAACGACTGGAGCGAAATGTAACAAGAACAAAAATTCAAGAGAAAAACAGAGAAAAAAACGGAAAGAGACAAAGAAATTGAAAGAGAAAAAGAGAAATAGAAATAGAAAGAGATCGAGAGAAAAAAATAAAAATAAAAAAAAGAGAGAAAGAAAGAAAACAAAAATAAGAAGGTATTGTGCTAGTGAGATGGCGACAGTGCGAGTGCGTCGTCAAACAATAAAAATGAAAATAAATATACGAACGACCGAAAAACCGAAACTCACCACACCTAAACAAGATTGGAAACTTTTTCTACTTCTTTTGTTGTTGTTTTTGTTGTTGTTGTTTGTCTTTTTTATATTTTCTTTTTTACTTTTTTGTTCGAAAACAAAAATGCTTCAATACCGAATATGGCAGCCACCACGCACATTTGGGGACGCAAATACATAAATATCACTCTCTGATTGGATTTTTCCATCAAAAGAATGCATAAAATGAAATCAAAGGAAAACGAAGCGCCTACACCATATATAGTACTGATAGTAAAAAGATCCGATAAATGAGATAATCAACCGACCAAAAAAGCAAACAAGAAAATGCATAAAAATTGAATTTTAACCGAGACACATTGGGAGCAGTTTTTCATTTGATTGTGCTTGTATTTTTGTGAATAAAGAATTCGATTTTGATGGTATTGCAAACAAAACGTTTGTTTTGTTTCATATAAAGTGCTTGATTTTCTTGAACGAAAAAAAATACGGATATTTTGCACGCAATATAGTTTTCCTAAAAAGGTAAAATTAGCAGAAAAAAAAGAAAAAAAATTCGAAAAAATCAATGGCAAAAAGGACGTAATCATCGTAGGAAGGTATTTATTACACCGAGTCTATTGAAATATGCATTCTAATCTAAATATGCAACATATAAAATAAATCTCATTCGAAGACAGCGGTAACAGCTATATATATTGCATGGATAAAGAGGCCAACCATATCCACCATTGACGTCAATGTAAATGAATGTGTTAAAAATGATTTATAGATTTTCAATAAATAACTTAATTTGTTCGTCGTTCATTTTTTTTTTACTTCACACTGAGTGTGTGTTTGTGTTGTTGTTTTTTCTTCTCGTTTGGATTAATGTAAAAATGAATCATTTATTCGATTTATGTACTTGATTCGATCATCCCTCTCGCGCTAAGATAAAAAAAAAAATAAAAAACGAATAACGCAATTGGCTTGTAATAATAAACCAAGTGTAAAGAGAGGCATCACGTGCTTTATCTACGTTCATACAAATCTAGCCATGAGCTCAATAATTTTTTCCTTGTTGTTTTAACGAACATTACAACAAGAAAAATGCGAAAAAGTACACTGAATATGAAGACAACGGCAATTTTGCCGCACGTTTCAAAATTTACATCGTTTACAATATTTATGAGTCTAGCTTACACTTGAAGGTTTACTGTGCGCGAAAGCTAACTGAACAGATCCGTTGAAAATGGAAAGAGAATAACCAAAAAAGAATGGAAAAAAATTGAGCAATACAAAAGACGGAGTGCTTTTTTTGTGCATGAAATGGTTTTTGGTTAATGTTTTGTTCGTCGTTGTCGTCATCATCATCATCAATGTTGTTTGAAAAAAATGCGAATGAATTCAACATCTCAACGTAGAAAGACGTGTACACATCAAGAAGAAGGAAAGAAGTGTGTACACATCATTTTTTTTTTCTCTTTTGCCTTCATTGTTTTTTTTCTCCTTCGAAGGGAATTTCTATGTGGCAATGGTATATTTTACTCTAGGAAGTATTGAAAAGGAAACACGGTAGAAATAAACAACCAAATATAAACCACGACCATCGTTGTGAAACGATAAATATTGAGAAAAGAGATGCAAGCTTGTGCTGAACGCATATTGTACAGTAAATAGAATGAACATAGCGTGAACGCGAATTAGGTATATATTCATATAAGCACAAAAATCATCCCCAGCAAAAGTGAAATGACAATGATGGTGAAGACGAAAACAACGATGATAATGACAGAAAAAAAAAAAACAACAACAAGACGAAACACAAAAATGTTTAACTAACAAAAAAAATGGAAGAAAGAAAAAACTGAATTTCATTTGTAAACATAAAAATAAATTGTCGTTAAAATGCTGGAAAAATGGATAAAAGCACTTTACAGCATCTGTTTACTCCATTCGTTTGTTGGTCATGTGATTGACAAACGAAAAACTATAGTTTCAAACGTGAATGTACACTGTACATTGTACAGCCATTCATATATGTGTGTATATCTTTGTGTTTCAATGCTTATGTGCTCTGGTGTGATGAAATCATGTCTCAAAGGAGAAAACATGAACATATACATCACGACGGCTTAAATTGTTTACGATGACGACGACGAAAGAGGATGAGGGCAACGTTAAGAAAATATTGTGCGCGACTCTTTTTTTTTTTTTTTGTTATATTTACGTGAATAAAAATTTACGACATGAAGGTGTACATAAAATAAGTGTGTGTAAGGCTTGAAAAGCACTCGACAAGAGTTGATATGAAATGAATGTGCGGATCAAACAGTAAACAATTTAGCCCACACAAGTAGTACAAACGCATTTTTTTACGCATTGACGTACACATCATGCATGAAAGCCAATGTGCGTTTACCGGGAATGCCTACATTCAACAATTCCACAAAATGTGCTATGTGCCACTCTAAACTTTTTTCCACAATTTCACACGCTCGTATTCTCTCCCTCTCTTCTTTTTTCTCCTTTTTTTCTTTCTTTCTCTCTCCCTTTCTCTCTCTCTCTCTCTCTATTTCTCTCTCTCCCTTTCTCTCTCTATTTCTCTCTATTTCTCTCTATTTCTCTCTCTCTCTCTATTTCTCATCCATATTTGCATAGATAAAAATGGCATGTTTCTTTTTGAGACAGATATTTGCCATCAAGTATGTAAAAATTGCACTTGTATCACACTGGTTTTTTCCCTGTTTATTCGTTTATCATTCTGAGCATTTCACAGGCAATGCTTCACAAACATATCCGCTTTGAGCAATAAAAATGATATTCAGAGACAATAATTCAACAACAAAAAAACTAGCATTTTACACAATTTTTTTTTTTCATCACCATCTTCATCACATCACAACACAATTGGTATTTGAGTGTTGAGCTGTGCAAATTCCATATCCGCATGAAAACATCTTTTCGCTCGAAAAAACATCACAAACTAGAAATAACACCATGAAGCGTGAAAAAAAACAGTTTCGTTTTTCATCTTTTGCATATTTTTCATTCATATTATAACAGCCAGACGTCAGTCTTCATGAGTGATGAAAGCATACTAAAAAAAAGTAGATATATCAATGTGTTTACTCAAATGATATGCATCATTAAAAAGTTCTTGAGACTTATAAATACGTAAAAATCGCTTCAATTTCAAATTGAAGCATTTAACAAAACTATGTCAAATCCTCATTTCTCATATGAATTATTGGTACAAATATGGTGTTTCGATGGCATTGCTTTCATCACTTTGAATTTACCACAAACAAAGTTTGTTTCCTTCATTCAATAGAGACAATATTCTGAAAGTGTGTATGACAAAAAATTGGAAAACGAGAGAATATTGTATGGAAGCAGATGTGTAGCACTTTTGCGGTTTAAACTGATGTTTATAGCGCCGCAATCCGGATCTTTTATTACGTATTCAAAATGAAGAAAAACGATCTGTGGGTTCTGCTCATTTTTGGCGAAGAAACAAAACGAACAAAAAATAAACTTTTTCTCATTTTCGCCTTTTAATGCCGCACAAACAATGAAATTGATTTGCCATTTTGGCAGTGCCAACAATTTTCCACTCGACAAAATTCAATGTATGGAAAATAAGCGAATCTCTAACACTGTGAACAAAGCGAGAGAGAGAGAGAGAGAGAGAGAGAGAACCACACAAAACGATTACCAACTATGGTAAAACTAAATTCGGATAATTGCTTTTTCCCGACATGGAAATATGCCGTGTTTTCGTGTACGCTAACGCGTTCACACTTACATCGTACATTGTTTATTCGACCGAATACAACGAATGAAACAAAACTAAAATTAATACAAAATACCGCAAATAAATTACGAAATTATGTGTAAAAGTATTAATTTAGTCATTTTGGTGAAATGAAAATGAAGGAGCATTTAGCTGAGTACATTATTTGATGTTGAATTGATATTATAAAGCCTATATTGAAACTCAAATGAAAATCAAGCGTTAAATACTATGTTAAAAAGAAGAAAAAATAGCTACGAACATCACTCCATAATTATACGATAATACTGATGTAATTAAGTTAACAGTATGCATTGCATATATAAATAACCTATGCCTCTTTCTCTCTTCATCTCTCTATCAAATTCTCCCTTCCCTCTCCCCGTTACTCCCACGTTTTCTCCCCGCAGTCCGCACCTTCTTTCATTCAGTCTCACTAATTCTACTCCTCTCGCCCCCTTTTCCCATTTTCCTCTCTCGTTCCCTCTTTTTTTTTTGCATCTCCATTGTTCTTCTCCCGCTCTCTCTCTTTGTCCGTTGGTCTGCCTCCCAATGTGTTTAGGCATTTAAATTGTGGATGGAGCTGTAAAAGTATTGCATATGTGAATCATCATCGTTAATAAACTGTCGAGCACATCCGTCAAAATTCATTTTGGTTCATTAATCAAATTAGAGAAAATACCCCAACTGCTTCATATTTAGAAAATATATGCAAATGGCGATTTTAACTGAAAATAATAATAATAATAATCATGACTGAAAGAGACAGAGAATGTGTGGGCCGTTTTTTAACCGCAAATTATTCAACAAGCCAGCCAGCCATTATCCATTTTGGGGTTAGATTTCCACTAGAGAGAAAAAAAAAAACGATGATTGATTGTAACTACGTAATAAGTTTGTTGGTTACAGTGAAATAGAGTCATTGTTCCAAAACCAATGACATTTATTTACATTTGTGTTATACTGTCATTCGTTGCGTATAGGAAATTGTTGTTTTTATGTTTGTATGTTTGAAACAATGCGTAATAAGTCAATATTCACTTTAATAATTTGAATTTGTTGTTTGCATTGTATATGAATATTCCCAAAGTGCAGATGATTTGTATGAATAATATGAAAGCTTTTATGATGATTGGCGCCATCTAATTAGGATTTGAAAACGAAAATGCGATATGAAAATGTGTGTCATGTTCAATGAATAGACATGCTTTGGGGGTGATTTCAGGGCATGCATTATGCATTCAAAGACAAACAGCATTATATTTCGGTCGAAAAATGAGTCATTTTAAATGACAACGACAATTGTATATATCGAGAACAGAAAAAAAAAAATGTAACAAACGAAACGACAAATGCAACTAAAAGCTTCATTTATAATGTATAAAGGCCATTTTGATTGTGCATATAACTTCAACAAATAGAATGAGAATGATGGTAGAAAATCTCATTCGTGACTTAATGTTTACAAAGCTTTTCAATATAAAATATGAAAGCAAAATCATTTAATTGCAGTTGACATTAGATTGAATGATAAATCCAATAGCCGAGTTACATCAATATTTGCAATTACAAAAACGACAGACAGACAGACAGTCGAATACAGACAAACCAGAACGATAGACACGATTAAAATAAATTTTGTTTTTTTTTTTTGTTTTTGAGGGAGTCATGAACTTGATATATATTTTGGAAATGTTACGATGCAGAGTTGTCAACGAACCATTCGTTCAAAGATCGTTCGCGTTTGCTTATGTCCGAGCGAATATTGAACGAACAAAATCTCTGATGAACGAATTTTCGAACGAATTCAAAGTTGTTCATCTTATTTTGAATAAAATATTTACAATTTGATTGGAAAAATATTATTAATTTCTTTGTCATCGGTTTCTAAGGAAAAATAATCGAATATTCTTTAGTTCGTTCTGTTCGTTAAAAAATCAAAAGATCAACGAACAAACTTTTGGGGTAAAAAAACATAACGAACGAACAACAAACAAACTATCTGTGTATTTAACGAACACGAACGACCACGAATGATTTCTTTTTTTTCCAACGAATTTTTTCTTCATGAACGCATTCGTTGACAATTCTGCGACGCACCAACGTGGATTTTATTTTGTCTGTGATTTTATTTGTGATACAAAATGACAAGTGGCTCGTTCATTCGATACGACAATTGAAAAATCTAACTGAATTTCTGAATGGGGAGGAAAAATGAATCTGAGCACCGTGATACACCGTCTGGTGACAGTGTTACTTGTTACATTGTCACTTAATTCCATTTCAAAATATACATGGCGGCGCTATAAACAAAATGTGAAAGTAATTAATTTTCCTTAGCTTTTATGAAACATTGAATAATTTAACGTGACACAAAAATTGAAACGTACGATGACATTGCCGTTCTTTTTCAATTGCTCGATGAAATCGTAGGCATGAATGAAAAGTAGAAGAAAATGAAGAAGAAAAACGAACAACAAAAAAGCCATTAGCCATTTTCGTCCACCATTTAAGTAACTTTCAAATTAATGAACTCTATTCACATGGAAATCTTTTGTGCAATTGATGGAATAAGTCGGATCATTTTATCAGCTCTCTCAAGACCCATCAAAAACTTACAACAAAATTCGTGGATTCATTTTTTTTTTCAGCAATAAGCTTAAATCTCATGGGCAATTTATAAAGTAATCATAAATAATAAAAATTGCATGACACAAAGTGCGACACATAAAGATATTGATTTCCTGTGATGCGTTGGATCTGATAAAAAAAATGCTATAAATATATTTACAATAAAATTGTCCAGACGAAAAAAGGAAATGAAAGGGAGAGAGAGAGAGGGGGGGGGTAAGATGAGAGAAAAAGTGAGAAAGAGGGGGGGGGATCGGGAAAATAGAGTGAAAGAGAGAATGAGTATGAGAAAAAGTAACAGTGAAAGAGCAAGTAGAAAAGAAATAAAATATGTGGCAATTGTCAAATTTCATTCATGAATGCAATCAACCTACATACACCCATTCAATGAGACGCATATAATGCCGGAAACTCGACAAGGAAATACAAAATGACGGTATTTTCTCTATTCAAACAATTTATTCATTTTGGTAGCGATGGAAAAGCGTACACAAAATATATGTTTAACAGATTTTCATGCTGAAAAGATCGTCAATAAAGAGAAAGAGAGAAAGGAAGAAAGAGAGAGAGTGAGAGAGAGAGAAAAAGAAAGCGTAAATAGAAACATAAATAAAATGCTCGCACATAATCTATTCGGCTATCTTTTGTGCAATTTAATGGTGTATTACTTGGAAATGATTTGCGCCCACCATTGCCAACCATGACCATTGACCATATCAACAGTGAAGCATTGAAAAACAAAAACCACTGACCAAAATGAAATGGCAAAGACTGTTTTAAAAGGCGTTCAATTGGCATTTGCACACAAAATACTGACCGACATTAAAGTGGGAGAATAAAATCTAAATATAGATGTAGCACACAGCGTCAGAATAAGACAAAAGCCGTTTATATTGTACGATTGGTTGTTTTTGTTGTAGGTACCCGTAACAGAATGGATGTATATGTAAAAAGACGACGAATTTTGGGGGTTTATGTTTGGTTATTATTATATCTTCTCATCGACTCAACACAGCAATGTAAACGAAACTTCATTTAAGCTCACACTCACTACGGCCAATGTTATTACTTGTTGGATTGATGTATGCCATGGAAAATCAACATATAAAAATATACACTCTATCTCTCTATCACATTACCATTACAAAATACAGTTACCAGCCCAAATGCGCTGCTTACATGCCGTGCAAATGTATCTAGAAGATTAAAGGGACAACTGATAATCAAAAAATCAACAGGAAAATCAATAGATTTATTCACTTCATGCCTACCCGCAGCAGTAAATCCATTGATACGGCAACCACCCAATTCAATTCGTTCCATTCGATTATATAAGTAACATTGTATACACAAAATATGTTGCTCGATGTTCAATTCATGTACATGTTTGCATCAATACTGTTTTTGGTAAACCATCGACAACATATTTTTTTTTTTTTTCTTTTTGTGGTTGATTCGGCCGGGGTGAATAACAAGCGAACAAAAAGTGTGCGTACTAATTTTCCATTTCGTTTGTTGTGCTAAGCCCTGACAAACATATTGACGGCATGCGATTGCTGTATTTCAAATTCATTGGTAATTTCAACGGTTTGATTTTTTTTTCTCTTTGATTTTCTCCTTCTCACGCTTTTTTACGAGAAAAATGTTCGCCTTTTTGAGAACTCTTTGCTTCTCTTCTTCTTTCATCGCTTCGTCTTTTCCTCAATTCGTTCTTTCCATTTCTGTTTCCCCTTCTGTCCACTTTTTTTCCTTCTTTCCTTCTTTCCTTCTTTCCTTCTTTCCTCCTTTCCTCCTTTCCATTTTTCCACTTTTCCTCCTTTAGCCCTTTTCTTTTTCTCATTTTCTCGCCTTTTTTATTTGTTTTCTTCGAAATGTTTCCAAATGAACTCGAAATGGTCTCGACGGCTTTTGTTGTTGTTTCACAGAAGCCCCAAAAAAATCGAAAACAATCGAACAGCAAAGCAATCACATCAATCGAAGTTGATTATTTTAGGTGAAAACTGACAAAGATGGTGCTGATAGGCACCCATGCAACCGTAACAGGATTTATATATCCAATGATACAATGTTTACATGTACTTAGATCCCATTTCAGTAGATAATATACAACCCACACATTCAAATACAATCTTAATACCATTCTTTATACACAATTCATACATAAATACACACATACATTTGAACGCAAATGTGGCCAGGGAAAAATGTGGGAAAGCATACATAATTGTGTGCATGAATAAACTATAAGACAGTTTTCGTCATTAATATCATTTTGCGGCTGAAGGCGCTGCCTATAAAATGTTATTAATAGATAAACTCAGTGTTGCTTTCTTTGTAAACACAGTTTTCAATGCTTTTGTTTTTGTTATTGTTGTTGTGGATGACGACAACGATACAACTTTTGCAACACAATGCATTTTCAAGACCGACCGACAAAACAATTCGTTGTGAATTATGTGGCGCCCTACGTCCATAAACATGTATTTGTTGCAGACAATCAGTTGCCTCAGGTGCAAGCACAATAGCAATAAACAATTTTGTGCTACTTTCTATGTTGTTTATTACTTATGCATCTGAATAACAAATTATTCGTCGTCATTGAATTCACTGTCGTTCAGAAAAAGTTTTCATATTTTTCGATCACTTCCGCAAAGTTCAGTATTTTAAGAGCATTTTTTTGAATATTTTTATTCCAACATCTCTCTCTCTCTCTCTCTCTCTCTCTCTCTCTCTCTCTCTCTCTCTTTCTCTCTAGCATTTGATGGATGTTCATACTTTTTTCGTTTCCATACCTTGCTCTCTCTCTTTATTCTTGCTCTCCTTTTCAATTACACTCTTCCGATGTTTCATTTTTGCATCGCAAGCTTGTAAACGTGATAACTTTGTTTTGTTCGTTTTGCAACACAACATTGTTTCGTTCGAAAGAATTCATTTGAAACCGTTCATTTTCCAATTTTTCAAGCCGTCTATCTAATTTCAGTGAGGTTTTTCCGGTCTGCAATTCATATTGTTTCCAATTTTAATTGAATGTTTGAAAAAGTATTTCATAGTATTTCACATGAATGGAAATTCAGACCATACAAAATTCTCTCTCTCTCTCTCTCTCTCTCTCTCTCTCTCTCTTTCTTTTTCTCTTTGTTTCTCTCATTCAAGAACATTGAATTAAATTCATTCATTCAAATTTTTGCTTTTTATTTTCCTCGTCCATTCAAGCGGCAACATAAAAAAAATCCCATTTCGAGTTTTGTGTGTGTGTATGTGATTCCAATTTAATGTTGCAAAGTGAATTTGAAACGAAGCTGATGAAAAACCGAGAAATAAAATCAAGAGAGTGACAAAGCTTTACATTTAATTTAATAATATATTTTGTTGCAATTGAAAAAGTATGAGGCAAACAATATAGAAGCAGATAGAAAAAAAAAAGTGTTGATCAAAAGTAATTTGCTTTAGGCATGTATGTAATTCAGACAAATTCAATTACAGTTCAAGTGTTTTTAGTTCTATTACAATAATAAAATGAGCACATTTCAATAAATAACAATGTAAAATGTCGAATTTTGTCCCATTCGTTCGTATTGTTTGATATGAAGCAAAACCCAGAGAACGAAATGATCCCATAAGGAAATGAAAGGAAAAAATATAGAACATCTTTATGCTAGATGAAATGTACATTGTGGATTCATTTATTCCGAAATTTAGAAAATGAATGTGGCTTAACAAAACATCAAACAACAAAATCTAAAGCATATTAAGATTTCCGTGATGGTAATCTACTTTAATATTGATGCAAATAAAAAAAAAAAAAAAAAACAAACAAACAATGTCAAAATGCGGGATTTATATTTTGCACGTATTTTTTGGCGGCGGCGGTAACATTGTGTTATCCTTCCACTTAAAGTGGATGTCTTTTTAACGTCTCAAGTAGAATGATGACAGCCAACCAAATAATGTTAATTTTGGCATCAAAGTTTGGGCAATAAAATCAGATTGAATAATAAAATGGAAAGTGCAATAAATACATGCAAGAAAAGAACAAAAAAGGCAAAAAAAAAAAACTTGTTGAAATGGCCGAGCTTTAACCAATTTACGTTCAATATCATTTTGGTGGCTCATATGCGTATGAATGAAGGAAACGAATTTCATTGTAACTAAATATGCTTCATATAATGATGAAACAACGATAAAACGACTCCGTATGTAGTATTTTTGCAAATAGCAAATTCCAGAATTGAGAGTACGCAGTTAGGATAGTACGTATCATTGTAAATGGTACATATTACAATGGAAAAAGGCCCGAAAGCAACCCGCGCACATAAAGATTATCGGATTATTCTAAACAATTTATCCTGTTTTATGTGCCATCGAATTGTAATGGGATACGAAAACACTAGCTTTGCCTACTATTTAACTCACTCAATCTCACCCTCTGTTGATTTTTCTCAGTTCTACTCTTGCTCTTGTTTTCGTCATTTTATCATTTTCTCTATCGCTCCCTTTTCCCTTTCCGCCCACCAAATTATTTGCTCAACACAAAGACTTATAACATAATTTCCCTCTCTGTAACTGTACGGTTGCAACAAAGTTCCGATTTTAGCCCATCGCTTTGTAGGTCTTTAATTTGATTCTTTGCCTTTCTGTAAACGATCTCATGTTCGCTTAATGATTATTCCGTTGGTTTGACTGGTCTGAATTATGGCGCAATGTTTCGATGAACGTTAATTACTAGCTTGGCTGTATGCCAACACATACAAAAAATGCTCATAGGACGCACCTCAAGCAAATAATTAGCAGTATCACTGAATAAAATTAACCTTTCGGTGCTTATGTTCTTTGATGTTGATGTTGACTCGTTACTGATACACAGAGACACACACAGACATAAGTACGCACGCATACATGCACGATGTGTTCCATCGCCCCCACAATTTTGCTACAAAAACTTTGGCTCTTCAAGCAAACGATCACATAGCACGAATAAATTTCGAAAACTTGGTACTTTATTAGCGAACTGTTCCACGTACTTGATAAAACAAACACGTCTAGGCTTATTACAATATCAAGAGCAAACTCACATGTTCATTCAAGGAGGAATGGCTTCCAGTCGCATTGTTAATGAAACCGGGAAGAAAAAGCGCCAATTTTCGGGACAAAAAAACCAAAATAAAAACATTTCTTTAATTCTTCAATTCATTCGTAAAACTAATATTTACATTGTATTGTACATTTTCGTCCTCAAATTCCTGCAATGTCTCGCTTTCTCTCGCACTTACTCTATCACTCTCTCTCTCACTCTTTTTCTCACTCTCTCTCTCACTCTCTGTGTCTTTCTCATAATAATTCGTCATCCATTCAAAGCAAACATAAACACAAACAAAAACATCAGCGACTGCATACGTTCCATTTCAATGATGAATGTGGGCATCGTCGATTGAATATATTTTGTAATTCATGAACATTAAAAACGACATATACGGTTACAAGACATTGCCTTGAAGACCAATTTTATACGTTCTATGCATGTTCTCCCTTCGATTTGTCGTTCATTCTTCTTTATTTTGCGGTGAGACATGTTTTTGTTTGTTATTGTTGTTGAAATCTAGAATTGCTCTATGTGTCGTATCGTTCAAAATTGCAGTGTAACGCCCTGTAAGTTTCACAAGTCATAGCTCTCAGTCAATGTAATTTCATTGGTTTTTCTTCAGCTATATGTTTTCCTTGTTTGATGTGGCACCGTTTCGTTCTGTTTTTTTTTTCTCCTTCAATCTACATTGAGGGTTCTTATGATGACACACAAAGCAGAAGCGCCCACAAAAACCACACAAAACACAATGAATGATACGAAAGGAAAATAAAAAGAAAAAGAAAAGTAAAGAAAAGAACGAAAAGAAAAGAGATAAAGAATGAAATGAAATAGAATGAAATGAAAATGGAATGAAAACCGACACAAGATACATTCTGGCAAATAAATTTGTTCAAGTGAAAGCTTTTCCAGTAAATTGACTACAATCGATTGATTGTTTCTTTTTTTTTTCTTTTTGTCTTCATTTTGCTTTGTCAAGCAAAATTGTTGAACAAACATACACAAAACCCTCTGACATCATCATAATGTGATTAATTAGCTCACCGCAATTATGTACTCACGTATCTATGGTGTTATCGCCCGAAAATTCGTATGTTTTTTTTCCTCTCCTTCTTTCTTTCTCTCTCTCTCTCTCTCTCTCTCTCTCTCTCTTTCTTTCTCTCATTCTTTCGTTGCTTTGTTTTTGTTTTCGTTTGCTATTCCAATTCGACAATTTGCTTAAGGCCACAAACACCAAACACACTTTCATACTTACGAATTTATTACATTGCATTTTATATTCGTAAATCACGAAAAGAATGTCGATAACTGAAACGGAAATGTTCGATAAGCGCTTAGATATTAAAACCATTCGTTTTGTGGTAAAATTCGTTTCATCTGTTTGTTTGTGTGGCAAATTTCATTTCATTGCTTTGTGGAAAATCGCATATCGTTTCATTCCTTTCAGAGACAACAATAACATGTGTTAATAAGTAATGCAAGTAATTACGGTAATATTAACATTAACTGCAGCATTTTAATCATGTAATTATGCTCTTTTCTTTCTCTTTTTTCTCTCTCTCTCTCTCTCTCTTCCTTTCTCTTTCTGTTTCTGTCTCTGTTCCCTTCTCTTGATGCTCTTGAATTTACGAGCGAAAAAAGCGTGCATGGCTTACATGCTTTGAATAATCGATGGTTTCGGTTCTCATTGCCGAGGAACACTCAACTAATTATGTGTATATCCACAGAGAAGAGATGATCAAACATGCATACAAATTCCAAACAAAACCAGATGCTGTGAATTTCGTTGGAAACAAAAAAATTTTTTGAAATAGAAAAAAAAATCTTTTCAACTCACGACCTTGTTTTGCTTTGAAGTCATTCCGACGAAATCCGGAAAGGCGGCCCTTTTTTGCATCAGTTAATATTGTGCAAGAATTTGCCAAACAAAATGAATTTACATTTTGATTTTAATTACTGGTTGTGCCAGTCACTAATAATGAAATTAACACACACTCTTTGTGTCTTGTGTTTCAATTCGAAGTACGATATTTCAATTCAATCAAAAGAAATACGCTATTTGTTCATTCATTTACAAAACCATACAAAACTTGAAATATGGTCGCGCATTTTGTATTGCATACAAATTGAAAACGAAAATGACATCAACCAAACACAATTTTCTATATAAAACATGAACACGAATGTGTTAACATGAAATCCTCTCAATTATCCCAATGAAAGTTGGTTCTAACTGTATTTGCTGTAGATACGGTGCGCATCAAGTAGATATCGATGTATTAACCGTTGCTTTAGAAAGAGGCATCAACGAAATTAAATCGCTTGGCCTATGTAAACAACATACAATTGTCTTTTCTGCCTAAAACAGATTTTGTTTTCGTGTTGTTTCCCTTTGTTATTTTTGTTTTCCTTCTGTTTGTTCGATGGAAAAAGGAGATTAATTCAAACTGAATTGATCGCAGTTTGTAAAAGTGTGCGGCACTGTTGAAATAGAAAATTTGTTTTTGTTATTTTCAATTTAAACAGTTTCTACTTTAAACCGATGAGCTCTGTTCATCATTCTTTTTTTTTGATGCTGTAGATTGGATTTGACGCCAACCTTTTACTCTCATGTCACAACATTTTTCATCATCAAGTTAAATCCTTACGATCCACATTGTAACAAAATTTTACACATAAAATAGTATTTTGTAACTGCCATCGACGATGTTATACAATGTTGATTTAATTTGGCTTCTGAGATCTAGGTTTTTCTCAACTCGAGATTATCTAATTTAATTGGTCTTTGCTACAACTTAATTTGAATTGAGGCCCATTTGTCCAAATGAGCCACATTTATTCACTCAACTCACATTTGGTTTTGGGCTAACAATGAATGTTTTTTTTTTTTTTTTTTTTTTTTGACTATATTCAAATCAAATGCTTACATTGAATAGATTCAAACTTTATGTGGGCAAATTGTTTGTGTTTATCAAATTCAATGCTAATATCAACATTGAGGCGAAGTCGAGCCATTCAAAAGGAGTAGAGTTAACGAAATAAATTGAAATGAGTGGACTAAAAGGAATAAATAGAAGAGAATTAACTGACTAAGAAAAAGAGCGGATTGAATGAGGAGAATAGATGAAATTGGCAATCAACTGAATTGAGTCAACTAAAAGTAATCTATAAATTTCATGAAATTATTTTGGAATTTTGAAAGGCAAAAAAGCATAATGAACGTTGTGAAAACAATTTAAATAAAATTCAAACTGTGATTAAACTTCAATTGTGTCTCGAGGATTTTTCGCTATTGTTCAAATTAAAAGAAAAACTTCTCCGTAATCTGTATAGGTAATTTGTTATGAGTATTTAAATACAAGTAAATCCATTTTTGCCAGTAATCAGTATGCGGCATACTGTATGCCACGAAAGAAAATTCACCAAAAATGAGGTAAAATAATCGATGAAAAGCAGACGAAGAGACAGCGAGAGAGAGAAAAGGGGAGAGAGAGATAGAAAGAACGAATGGAATTGAGAGAGAGAGAGAGAGAGAGAGAACGTGTGAAAGAGACAGTCGCAAGTGTGTTAAAAAGAGAGATCGACAGAAAGCGATTGCGAGTGATGAAAAGAGAGTGAATGCAACATAGCACGTCCACACAATTTTGGATGGCTGTGGATACCGCATGAGTTTGTGGCTAACGCTGGGCAGTCATTAAGTTTCAAAGAGTTTAAACCAATTTGAACAGTAAATATGTACCGTCATTACTCCCAAGTGAGGTCACAAAACAAGCACATTCTTGCAATACAGAAAATTGCCAATTCAAAAATATACAGTAAATGAGTTTGAGCACCACAGTCGAATGTTTCATTGGGCTCACAATGTACTTTATATTATTACATTGATTCAGAATCAAATTTTCAATAGAAACGCCATCATACGACTGAAATGAAAAATATTTACATTCTGGTATAGAAAATTTCCCATCGAAATTCTCCGTTTTTTTTTTTTCCAATGAAAACAATGGAAGGTCGTTGTTAGTCGTATGATGTCGCTTATGTGACATTTAACGGATTGTCAGTTTTGCCTTTATTCGGCACTTGTCTCAACGGGATAAATTCTGCAAAAAAAAGTTAAAATTTATATTCATTTTTCGTTTCTCTCTCATCATTAATGTCATCGCTTTTCATAGGTCGATTCTTATAAAAACTTTAAACTCACATTACTAATTTAAATAGAAATGATTGCTCATGAATTAATAATTAACGGCAAAATGATTGACATTCACAAACGCACACGCCCAATGTGTTCATACCAATTTTATATTCAGTGAGTTAATTTAAATGGATAAAATTAGAATAAATCCATTCAAAATTTAAAACTCAATTTGAATTTTTTTTAAATATAATATATTTGTTATGGAACGAGGAAAAATCAATTATTACTTAGTTCACAATCAACGTTATCACTTGAACTAAATATATGTCGTAATATCAGAATCAGTCAAACCTACATCAGATTTGATTGAATTAACACCTATAAATAAACGTTCGTTCTTTTTTTTTTTTGTTTTAATTCATTTTTTGCCCTTTTTTCAAAATCGATTTTGATTTGATTTACGTGGAAATCTTCGATATATGTTGTTCACAAATTATTCATATTCAATAAACGTCATTTGATTTTCTTATATATGCTACGTATTGTCTAGCCACCAAAAATAAACCAACTTTCTGGAAACACATTATAATTTCATGATATAAACTCAGTGAAGTTGAAAATTAGACGTGTGTTACACAAATTTCAAGTTCGGCTTTTTTTTTTTTTAATTTAATTGTGAGACGGTATATCGCTGAATATTACAACCACTAACTGAAGTGAACATATGGTGTAATTATAATATAATCCCTGATTGGTTCATAATTTATAAATTTCATAGTTTTGAATGTTTTGTAAATAGGAAATAATTCAAAACATTACCGATCGATATAAAAATAAAACAAATGTCAATTTTCTCAGACTATCTATTCGGTCTGGTAAATATTACGAAGCCGAAACCTTCTAAATCGATCATAAAATTAATGGAATAAAACAGAAATCGGCCAACAATAAAAACAAGTCGTTAAGTCAATAAGTGAAGCATCGAAAGGTTGCATGTTTGATCGAACGTTGATTTCCAAGTTGACCATTTTTCAAATAAAAAGAGCATACAAAGAAAATGAAATATGAAAAGAAATCAAGGTGCAATTTCATGAAACTATGTCGATCGATGGAAGATAATCATTGTTTATGATATTATTCAACGAAGATCAAATAAGGTGGAATAATCGTATTTTTCTGAAAACAAGAAGGAGATTGGGGAGAAAGCTTCTTCTTTAGAAAATACTTCCTTTTATAGAAAAAATCTTCTTCTATGAAAAAATTCCTCCTTTCAATCTCTTTTTTTTTTCAAAAAATTCACTTTCCTGGAAAAAAACCCGACTCACTCTTTTTGTGCAAAAGAGCAGACAAAAAAAAAAACAGGAGAACCGTGCAAAAATCCATTATAAGCGGGATAAGTTTAATAGAATAAACTTTAATTCATCCTTTTGCAGAACAACCTTCAAACCTTCATTACCTTTTGCAGTTTTTTTTTTCATTCATTTTTGTTGTTCACCATTCAATGTTACGCATTTCTCTTTATCCATTTTATAATTTCCCATTGAATAGCATTTCTTCTTTTTTACTTTTTCCATTTGTGTTGCGAAAGCCAACAAAACCGCATCTTTCCTGAATGGATAATGGTTCAGTGCTGTTGGTTATTGAATGTGAAAAATGAAAGTGAAAAACATTTGATAGCGCGTGGTAATTTTCGATGCTGTTTTTTCTTCTCTTTACTTTATTCCCTGAAACTATATAATGTCGTGTGTTGCATTGCATGTGTGTTAAAAGAACCATGAAAGTAATTCTTTTAAGTAGTTTTTCTATGTATCAAAACCATTGAATTAAGTTAGTTGAAAAATTGAATGTGGCAAGCTATTTCATCCGAAAATTGAAAACCGACACTTGGTTAAAGAGTGTAAAAATCGTTTAATTGCTATGAAATACTTTTTCATTAAGCTAAAAGCAATAGTTGAATGTTCGATGAAATTTGTGAAAGACAGAATGAATGAATGAAAGAAAGTGAAAAAATGAGTGCCACATTTGGAGCGTGCATTTAATTTTCTTGAAAATGTTTGCCAAGTGCACTGAATAATCGATGAAATTTGTGGCTATGGTTGGGTAGACATTGCGTTTCACTCAAATATATATGTCGATATTGGGCAAGCGACAGACAAAGTGTCTATTGATTGGATGTTGGTGTGGGTGTGTGTGGAGTGGGCTATACAATTCATGCTTTTAAGTCGTAAATCATTGAGTTGCGACCACGCTTCTGTTATTAAGCTATAATTTTAAAACTTTATGATTGCTTAAAAATGAAGCAAATTCCACCCAATTACAATCATTCATATATGAAAAATTTCATTTTTTTTTCTTCTCTCGAACACAATATATGTGAATTCGATTAATAAAAGTTCTACAGTACAAACGAAGAGAGGCAGGCAGAAGAGTAGACAGACAATGTTAGATGGTAAACCAAATAAATGGAACATATTAGAAGAATGTCGCATGTTAGCCAGCTCTTTGTTGAACTTTCATACTATAATAATGAATGGCTGTTTTCCACAATAATTTTGATAAACGATCCACTGGAAAATCAAACAAATACATTATGTAAATTGAAACTCGGAAAATACACGTATTATTTGCCATTGATATGACATGCAAGTAATAAACGAATTTCGAAAAGTCTACGGCAAACTTTAGCGCTACATCAAAAAACACACGCAAGAAACTTTTCAATAATAATTGTAAACGAGTGAGCGAGTGAACGAGCAAACGGGGGAGAGTGAGAAAGTGGGAAAGCGATGAGCGAGAGTCAAGAGAATAAAATAAGAGTGAATAAGTGGGTCGGTGCGAAAATGAAAAAAAAACAAGAAGATACACAGACAAAACGCATGGGAAAAATGAGTAGCAAATAATGGTTTTAAACAAAGAGCTTAGAAGGAGAGTCTCATTCAATGTGGCGCAACTTTTTATATTAGCGTTCTCAGTATTCAGCCGTGTGCTGAATCTCTTTTTATTTATTCGATGTTGGTATTGTGTTGGCTTGTGTTGGCCCCTTTTTTTTCGGTTCAACTTTGTTTCAGTCGTAATTTACTTGTAAAACAAAAACATGTTTTCGACGGCACACAAACTTTTCTACAGTTATTTAATTGACATCCAAGCATAACATTCCATTTCTTCATTTAAATCGCAACACACGAAAAGGCAACCACACAGTAAACAATCTTAAATTTGTCTACTTACATAAATCGCATACACAACGAGTGAATTGAGAGAGAAATGAACATTTTACTGAAATGTACATGGCTACAACTAAATGAAGAGCCAGTCAATTAATTTGTCTCTGATAATAATGAAATCACGAGGAAAAGAGGGAGCAAAAGATAAACCAAAAGAGGGAGCGAAAGAGAGAGAAGAAGAATGAAAAAGGGCTCGGCTTGTATATGCGTATGCTTTAGATTAGTCGCATTTTATTTGGTTCAATTGATGTTTACCCCCCCCCCCCCCCCAGTACTGAGTACCACATCACTCGACCATGAACAAGGTCAACAAAATATAGAAACAACTCAACTTGGCTTATATTTATTTAAGAACTGGTTCATTGACTTTTAAGATAGCAAATTAAAATCTCAACATTCATAGCCAGTCGAATGTAACGTAATTGATAGAGTTGAACACGGACCTGTTCGAAAAACACATACACACGTCCATACAGACAGACATAATCGCAAGCAAACATCTTCAAACATTCAACGGCATAAATAATTTACCATATGAACTCATCTCATTTTCAGTCATATTTCATTCAAGTGCAAGCGAAAAAGTTTTGTTGTGGCATACCTAAATTTGGACAGCCATACTCTTGGGTATGATTAGATTTATTTTGGCCGTCACACACAAATGGATCCCATCCATGATCCTTTGTCAATATTATGTTTCTTGTTTTGTACCAAAAACAATGGTTTATTGTGACTTATTTTTTTACCATCGCCTTTTTGCATCATATTATCAACTTAACACCTATTTTCATGTCTCTGGGCAATCTAACGGATCAACTCATGTCATTCTCTCTTATATTGCTTCACCAAATTTTCGTACATAAATTTGCACAACAATCACTTGGAACAGCTTAAATAATTTTTAGTGTTCACAATGTCTGTGACATTAAGATAAACAATATTAATGAAATTCGCCTCGCAATCGAAATAATGGATGCAACTTTGTTGATTTAATTAATTAAAATAATTATTCCATTCAAAATAGACAAGTCACACATTTTAATGAAAAACTGATTTTGTTTGCACAATAATGTATTTCATTGAATTCGTTGAATCGTTGTTTCGAATCGAAAACTGTTAAAAGTTTCAATTGGTTTTGTGATGATTTTAGCAAATTAATAAAATGTTCAAGTATTAGACGCACAATGGCGGTATCGTCTCACACATAATTAAACTTATTTTATTGATGATGTTTTTATTGTTGATACTTAAATCGGATAATTGAATTCATCCCACCATAAGCATAAGTTGAATATTTGAACAAATTTAGTGCGTCGATGATACAAAAATATTTTTTTCACTTTCTTTTCGATAAAATGTTGGCATTCTTGAAAAAATATTTGATAAACAGACGTCATACAATTCTGACGCACAACAAACAGTCAATTTGTAATATTTTACTCTTAATGCTCATCGGGGACATGATGTTCTCCATGTACGCGCATTTCTATTGTTCATACGCAATAAATTCTTCAGTTCTCTCTCCCCCTCTCTCTCTCTCTCTCT
The DNA here is from genome assembly GCA_029041755.1 of Resseliella maxima. Taxonomy (NCBI): domain Eukaryota; kingdom Metazoa; phylum Arthropoda; class Insecta; order Diptera; family Cecidomyiidae; genus Resseliella; species Resseliella maxima. The sequence continues at coordinate 161,791 of JAQOWM010000689.1, forward strand.
CTCTCGCTTTCTTTCTCGCGCTTCCCCTCTCTCTCTCTCTTTGTCGCTCAGTCACACACAAACTCTGTCTTACTCTCAATCTACCTAATTCACTTTCGTCATCTCACACTTACTTTCTTCCTCTTTGTGAATATGCGTTTGACCATGGCTAAAATGGGTTCCCAACTTTTTTTGCCCATTTTCCGGATCATATATTATGAGATTCATCAATTGTTTAAGTTTGATTTGATTTTGCCAATTTTTTGATCTCTCTGGAGAAAATTCAATTTTGATTTCCGTAGCATGGGATTTGTCATCGAAAATAGTCATGTTGGCCTTTGTCTTCTGTATCAATTTAGAGACTCTAATAAAATAGAGATCGTTTATCAAGTTAAAACGTAAAATAAGTTCTTTTTTTTCCTCGTCCATTGTCAATGTGTACATTCCATTCATAAATGGATAAACTTTAATTTGATAAATTCAAAAGAAAAAAGAAACTGTTTTCGACAGCTAACAACTAGTTTTTAAATAAAATTGCTTTAAATAGAAATTTCTTGGAAAATTTTCCAAAAATTTTATACGAATTTTCTGAGAAATGGTCGTGAAAAAACTTCCGAAAAAAAATGTTCAAATAAATAATGTTAAGCATGGATCTTAATAAAAGTTGAACAATGGAAACGTAAAAATAAAATCTCATTTAAAATTCTCTCTATATTCAAAGCACGGCGTTAAATGGCTAAATGCATAAATTTAACCAAGTAATTGTTGTGTGTATTTTTGGGTGGAATAAATGAAAATGATTTCATATCTACTGTCTTTGATTGAATACAAAATGTGCTGTTCAAAAACAAAATACATGTAAAAATCCATTGGATAAAAGTGAAAAAAAAAAAAACAAATAGTAATCCCATTTACACTGCTATCACCTTCAAGTACTTATCTATTTTGTTGTCTCGTGTGTTATTTTTGCACGTATTCCAACAACAAATCAACCACATTAAATGGGAAAATCACGAAGAAACACAAGCAAACCAGCGATCAAGGAAAAAAAAAAAAAAAAAAAAAAAAGGAAGATCGAGGAGGAGAAAAAAGATACTCAGGGGGAGGAGAGAGAGAGAGAGAGAGTGAGAGAGAGAGAGAGAGAGAAAATTGCCCGAGAAGAAAAAAATAATTGTAAAATTTGACTGCTTTATGACCCACGACTCATTTAATCTTATTGTTATTATTATGAGAGTTCATTGAATGGCTACGACGTGCTTTCTCCCTCCATATGCGAAAATATGCTTCATAATTTTTGTGTTCGTTTAGAAAATGTAGCGCGCAAATATATTACAAGGGAAGCCGTATTCATCCTCTGACCTGAAACCAAATAATGTGAAATGTGAAACCTGAAATTCGCAACACGGCCTCCGGTTTTGCACTCACTTTTTCCTTCTCATGAACAACATTTTCCCAGAATGTAAAGAACAATGCGGGTGCGTACTTACAATATCGCACATTGTTTTCATTTCTTGTTTTGTTTCCGTGCAAATTCGCTCTAATTGTTATTAAGTGAATATTTGGCAACAAACATCGCTGAAGAACAATACTTACTCCATTTAACATTCTGCGAAAATTACTCAGTTTTTACTTCTTCTCTACATGTTTATTGTTGTTTTCATTACGGAATACATACAATTTTCTGCGAAAATTTTCAAACAGAAAATGCAACTTGTAAATGAAATAAGAAAAACTCTCTCGGTTTTTTGTCATGTTAATTATTATTGAAGTGGGTCGGAGGCAATTTAATAATTTCAATGAGAAAATAGAATTTCATCATCTTTTGAAAATTTATTTATTGACAGAAAACCATTTACATTATCCCACAAGGTTAAGCTGTGAATATCATAATTTATTTCTACTTTCGTGTAATTTCATGTTATGTCACAAAGGATAATGTGTAAAATGAATGCGGATCAAGTGTCAGGTGACCGACATTTTGCTATACTTCATTTCCGCTTGAATGGCAATTTAATGACATTGCGTCTCTCGGCTTTTCTCTCTCTTTCTCTTTCTCTCTTTCGGTGTTCCACTCACATGCTGTCTCTCCTTCTCACTCTCACTTTCTCTTTGCTACTCTCTTATTTTTTCAATTTGCAAAACAATGAAAACACATTAAATGCTACTCGCACGCAGAGTAACAATACAACATTACACAATACAAATTTTAAATGCGTTGTAGGGTGCGAAATTTTCCGGGGGCAATGTTCAGATGTAATGCAAAGCGAAAGCCAATCAAGACTGTAGACACAGAGAAGAAGAAAAAAAGATTAAATCTTTTGGTTTATCTATTTCTTGAAAAATCATGAACAAAAAAACATGAATTTCATTTGATTGTGGTTGGATGGATCCACGGTGTTTGTTACCAGGCGACATTTATTTTAGTAGTTCAGTACACAGTAAATCTAAAGTATCACGCTTATAGCATGTATCTCAAACCATTCTTATCGTCATTTTGTATATATATGTCTTCTTTTTTCATATCTGATTGTGTATGAATACAAAGTACATTCACCTCTGTCAACAATTTTAAGAATAGAATGAAATCAAATAATGTAGAGATGGAGTAGGAAAAACTGCGGCAATAAACTAAATTTCCGTGTTTCTCATTTATTTCATGACGTTGGCATTGAGTTTTAGGCTTTTGCGTGTGCAAGAACTTTTTCTTTTGAACAAACAAAGAGGGAGAACAAAAAGACAGAGAATATGTGGGGTTACATGTGAAAAACGTGCGGTTAATTAAAATTTTATACGTTTTTGCAATCTTTTATCAGAAAAATGGACTTTTGCAAGGAAAACGATGTTTTATTCCTTTTTTCTTTTCTTTTTCTCTTTCTTTTATTTCTTCCCAATTTTTGCTTTCCTTCTCTCATTCACTCTGTTTCCCACTCACTCGATTTTGATATCTCTCTTGCTCTCTTTCACTCTTTATTCCTTTCTCTCGCTCCATCCCTTGTTCACTATCATTTTTATCGACTTTCTCTTCCACCGTAACGCTTCTTTAACAACATACATACATGCACAAAAACTCATACGTGCTCGTTAGGTTTAGTTGTCGATGTGATGTGAGAAATAAAAATGTTGTGAGTAGGCGCGCAAATATTTTCGGATGTGCCATTTAAAATCGAGCCATTCAAGTACATTCATATCACGGAATGTACGTATGTGTAATAATAAAAATAAATATGACACTGGGGGTGGTGAACGGTGAAAGTGGATGTCGTTTACAGCATGCATTCGCACTTTGTTTCGTTCGTTCGTTCATTCATTTTCATTCTTACTGTGTATATGCGTGTTTTTTTTTCTTTCAATGTATATGCGCGCGCGACATGAAGCTATCTATTTTTATTGCGTTTCATTTGAGGCGCAACTTAAAGTAGATACGTGTTAAATGTTACAGCCAATTCTGCCTGCAAAGCTGCTAAACGACAACTGGCTGCTGGATGAATCCGTTTTTTTTTCTCTACAAAGCCATTTTCACAAATATTTCCGGGGAGCCATTTTCTCTTTTTCTCTTGGCCTCTTTGTTTTTTCTCGCTTGTCAACATTATTATTGCTTTTTACAAATTCAACGATAAGATAAAAATGAAAAAAGAAGGAAAAAATGCTTGAAATTGAGCTGATTCGATAAGGTTGAGTGAACAGATAAAAGCTTAGGGACGCTTTTCTCCTTCTCTGTTATTTGTTTCAGATTTTTTTCTGTTCTTCGTCCAATATCAACATTCGTTTTGCATTTGAAGAGGGATTGAATGATGACAAAAGTATACAAATATATTTGACCAGAAATGTATTTATATGTATAGCACATAGGTAGCGATGTAAATCGTTGACCCATGATGATGATGGACATTGACGCATGACACGGGCAAAATGCCAATAATGACAGCTTATATAAAACAATATATTTTCTCTCGCTCTCTCTCACTCTCTCTCACTCTCTCTCACTCTCACTCTCTCTCACTCTCACTCTCTCTCACCTCTCTCTCTCTCACTCTCACTCTCTCTCTCTCCCTCTGTCTCTCTCTCTCTCACTTTCTCTCTCTCTCTCTCTCTCTCTCTCTCTCTCTCTCTCTCTCTCTCTCTCTCTCTCTCTCATTGCGTTTTGTTTTTACGAGAAACATTTTTTATGCGTTCTTCATAGCATGAATGTTTTTTCGTTATCAAAGTGAAATTGTCACATCAAATTACATGTGTTATGATCACCTTTTGGTCATTCGGATGTGTTGGCCATTAAAATCGAGAAAAGATATATCCACTTGAAAAACATATTTTTTTGCATTTACCAGAATTGAACCGAACGAACCGGAACTGAAATAAAAATACACATACACCCCAACCGCCCACATTGCTCTCTAACACTTAACTGCAAACCATTTTTGATGCTGTTTTATCCTTGGAATAAATATTCTTTTTTCCATTCCACTTTTTTTTTCTTTTGATCGTGGATTGTTCATGGTATCATCAACGAAAGCGAAAAATATTGTAGAAATGCTCGAAAATTAGTAGCTATTTTACCATACAAAATGTACTAGTTATTTTGCCATATTGCAGCTTCACGATAAATTCATTTTTTTTTGTTCATCTCTCAATTTGTCTTCCTTTTTTTTTCTCTCTCTTTCATTTCAGATGGATATTCAGACATAGAAGCACGTCTGGTAGTTAGGAAATATATAGAAAAAGGATCCAGCGCAACGTTTTACTGTGAACACAATGTTGATCCAAAAATCCTGTACAAGGTAAGCACTTGAAATGTGGTTGCAGTGCAATCGCCAACATCGTCCGAGTAAATTTTCTAACAGAAAATACAACGATGAAGAGAACAGAACGAACAGAGTAGAGAAAAAAAAAAATAAAGAGTCGAAAAACCAGCTCATGCAAAGCTCCATGAGCAATGCATTTTTTGCAATGCATGTGGCATGCATTCAAATTTACAGATTGTAATTATCCATAAATCACGATGGATTTAATGCACAGCACCGAGCTGTTCGTGTCATTAGATGCTCCAATTTTTGTTTTTCTCTTCTCAGTTATGCAGTCGATGCGAAAAGTCTCTGAATGCACAACCATTTGTCGCTTCAGACTGATTTAGTTAGTTTTTATCGAATAAATTGACCGCATGATGCATGTAGAATGAACAAAATCCACGAAAAATGGAACTTGTGATTTGCATTCATGTTGTTAACTTGTTGCTGCATCGAGAATATTGAAACGAATTTTTCTATTTTGCTGCTGCATCTGGAATAATCAAACCATTTTTCAGCATATGAAAATCTAAGATGGATGAAATATTGCGTCAATTTCATTTTAGTGCATGTTTCATAATAAATGCAATCAGACAGATTAATTCTCATAAAATGAATCAATCAATGAACAATTTCATTGAAATTTTAAAAAAGAAAAGAACAATCCAATAAAATTGAATTGTATTTGATTGATGAACGTGGCAAGCAAGCAGAAATGGACGATGTTTGGGAAATGAGAATAAAATTGAATTGATTTCGATTGGATTGCATTGACTTTGACTTTGACTTTGACTTCGATGGTTCATCATGTATTCAATTGGAAAATAACATTTCGATGTTTTTTTTTCAATTACTTGCTTATTATTTCATTTATTTTATTTCACTCATTTGTTTTGTTGTTGCCTCATTTTTTGTTTATTTGTTGCAGGTGACTTGGCTGAAGGAGAATACTGGGAAATTTTTCCAATTTATCAAAAATCGAAATCCACCTTATAGAAATTTCACAATACCTGGCGCCGAAATTGATGTAGGTTATATTAAAGTCATTATAGAAAACTCAATTTTTTCTTTCTCTAAAATGAAAATTCGCTAGATAAACACACGTTCGCAATGTTGCAATTCATCGTAAACCTTTCAATTTTGTGAACAAAATTTGTAAAAAAATTTAATTAAAAGAGAATGCTTTGCAATTTGCGTCATTTTGCAAACATTATTTCGCTTGTTTTGTATTGTATTGTATTGACTTGTTCGCGTTTTGATAACAAGATACGTTTTAATACCGAAATATATAATCGATTTGAAAGCATTCGCAACATCTTTTACTTTGCAACGTGCCATGAAACCAACATTGAATAAATCGAAATGTAATTTCATGGTGACAGCTTGTTCAACGAATCTATTAGCTGTTCAACAGACAGTTGGAAACTTTTTGATGCAAATCAAATTTTTGTGTTGTCTTTTCCTTACTCTTCCCTTTCCGTTCCCTCCCTCTCTCACTCTTACTCTTACTCACTCTCCATCTCTCTCTCTGTCTCTTTCTTTCTCCCTCCTTTTCTCCTCTCTCTCTTTCACATGAATTCGCCCCTTCTCTCTGTGAGAGTGACTCTTTCTTTCACATCATGAGACGTCTCTGTCACCCCAATTTGCATTATTTTTTCTCCCTGCATGACTTATCCTTTACCACTCATGAACGATCCCATGTTTGACATGTTTACGCTGACTAGGCAATTGAAATGTACACGATGTAGATTGTGGATTCATGTGTGTCTCAATCAATTTCAAATCTATATCAAACTTGAATTTGAGATACGTCGAATGAATGAATTTTCTTTTATGTTATTCTGATGTTCTGTCATTTTCTCATTTGATTTCTATGATATCATTTTCTATTTTATTCGCATTCAAAGTGGAAAAATTCGAATGAAGAAAAAGTGCATTTGGAAAAGATTGATTTTGATGCAGCTGGTAAATATTATTGTGAAGTATCAACCGAAACGCCCATTTATACGAAGGAATCAAATGTTGAGCAAGTGCATGTCATTGGTAAGAACTCATGAAATATATATATTTATTTATTATCTGAAAACTCACCGAAGCGTAAAATTCTTTTGAGCCAATTTTGTTTAAGATTTTTGTCAATTTTGTTCAAGATTTCTGACGATTTTGAAATATTTTTGACGTTTTTGTTTACATTTTTAACGGTCGATTTTTTTGACGTTTCTGTAATTTTTTTTTTTTGACGTGTTTGTAATTAATCTAAAATTATAGCATTTTTCTCATTAAATATTTTCATCTCATCTTATCGATTATTTCATGAAAATGTGTCTTTGATAATTTCATATTCATCACATTGTTTCATTCATATACTTTTCATTGATTTATTTATTTATTTTTCATTTTAATATTAAATTTATTTCCATTTATATCGTTTAAATATTGTAGTACAACAGACCGGCCCACCGAAAGTAACATTTAGCAAACGTCAATTTACGATTGGCGAAAATTTAGTATCAAATTGCACAACGTCGAAAGCACATCCAGCGCCGCACATAACGTGGCTAATCAATGGAAAACAGGTGGGTACATTTTTATGTTTTATTCTCATTTAAAATTGTACACATTTCACCGGCATCGTTAAAAGATAATAAAGTGGACCGAACTTTCGGTTTTGTATTAAATAATTAATTGCAAAAAATTTGCCGGACAAAGAGCGGCGTAGTTTTTTGAACGAAATGACAATGTTTGGTTGGTTGGTTGACCGACGGTCGACTCATAAATAGAAGTGCGTGGACAAAAATTTCGTTTAAATGATAATCAGCCTGATGAAAATGAAGAGCAGATAAGTACATGTTTTGTCATGTTTAAAAGTTTCATGTACGCTACGAATGCGAACAATGTCAAAAGTAGAAAAAAAAAACACACACACAGTACGTTATCTCGATTAGACCGATGCAAACAATTTTATCGCGCCATGTTGAAAATACAATGAATTATTCAGATGAATACCTAGAGCATTATTCATGGTTTATACAATGCAATTGCTAAAAGTGTTTTGTGGAAGCAAATTATTTTGGTTCAAAAATAGCCATAAAGCGTTCGCCATTTCCCCAAAATGATTTCATGTTTTTTTTTTTTTATCTTCATTTTGTGTTCTCTATTCTCTCTCTATGTCCCCCTCTCTCTCTCTCTCTCTTTTGATGTTCAGAGTTTGTTGTTTTTATTTCAATGTCATATTCTATTGCCACGTATTTACAAATAAGATTATTTACCATTTTCTTCGTCATTCATGCCACTACCTGCTTTTTCTACGCGCCAAATTTTTTACTAAGTCAATGTATTGTATAGTCGAAAAGAAAAACCCGGGCAAATATTCGAATAAATTACACATTATTTATATGCCCGAAAAATACGAAAACACCATCTGAGAATGCATCTAACATGTTTAGCGGAAAATTTACACTCGCACATCTTTTTACCGACTTTATTCTTTGTCATTTCACCATCGTCGAATGAGTTTCATTCCGTGTTATTTGTTATCTTGTTTGCTTTATTATTCATATAATTTTTTTTTTTTGCTTTCGCTTCTTCGTCTTCATCTTCTATTTTTCACTGTATCATGGATAAAAGTGTTGGATAATGTTAAGAAATGCCACTTAAATTCACATACATTATATGCGTTTATCTTTTCGCTCTTTTTTCATTCGAAAAAAGAAGAAAAAAAAATTTCTCATTCTCATTTTATTTTGCTTTTCTATTCTATAATATCCATGCCTATTCAATAATATTAGATAATATGGTTGGCTTTCGATATTTGTTGCCAAAATCTTTGGCTCACTTTTCACAAAGTCAATTCCGTAAGTGAAGAGATTTTTTTCTGTTGTTGTTGTTGTTGTTATTATTGTGTCAAACACATGCTGCGAATTAAAGAAAAGAAATGGCAATATGAAAGCATCGCATCGGTAAACAAATATTTTGAAATCTACGTATCATTTAACTTGATATGTTTATTTGGAATTTCGAATGGAATATGTATCTAATGTATAACGTGTAATGCTAATGCTTAGAGTGAAAACATATATTCGTATATTGTGTAATATTATTGCAATCTCATGCTTTCATATTTCGCGGCAATCTCCTTCGTCTAAATATGAAAAATGTTTTCCAAAGTATTTACCATTTGAAAAAAACGAAAAGCAGCAACACCTTTTTCGCTATTATTATTTATATTCTTCCATCAAGTTTTTTTTTTCGATCGTAACATTTACACAGTTTTATTTACCACAGAAAATGTGCAAACATTTTTATTCTTCAAAAAAGTGGAAAAAAAAATTTACGTTATAAAATATTGTTCTTATTCGCAACAGGTTGACGATAAACATATAAGAACAATTCATTTGCATTCGGGCGGATCAGGCAATACGGGTTCAACTGGTAAAAATGCACATCGAGCAAAAATACAGTCAAACAGCCAATCACGTGACAAACTGGATTCAAATACATCAACACGAGCTCGCACACTGGCATCACAATTTTCTCAGTCATATGGACGTGGTGAGCATTTTAGAAATTATTTGATTTCCGTTTTTTCCTTTTATTCCTTTTTTTCCTTTTCATCCTTTCATGGTTGATTCATATTATTCCTTTAGAACCATGATTAATTGTAATTTGTTGAGCCTTTTTGACACAACAAACTAATATGAGAAACAGACATTTTAACACTTTTTTTACATTTAACATTCAATGTCCATGGGTTAAAATCCATGCAAATATAGAAACACAGACAAACTTTTGATCGACACAAAGGCAAAAGCTTAAATCGTGCATGCAGTTTGTTTATTATGAATTGAAATAGAAACATTAAATGAACGTAGAATGAAAGAGATGACGGGAAAAGAAAAATGAAATTGATAGAGGAAGATATTGAAAGAGAGACGTAGAAAGAGGGAGACAGAGAGTGGGAGGGAGAGAAAGAGAGAGAGAGAGAGGAGAGAGAGAGAGAGAGAGAGAGAGCGAGTAATAAGAGTACGTAAAAGATCGAAAGAGATGAAAAATATTTAAAAGAGAAAGAGAGACAGAGGAAGAGAGTGAAAATGAAAAAAGTGGTAGATGATGAGTGGGAAAAAGAGAATGAGTATTCAACGGAATTTTGATGAAGATGAAAAGAGAAGGAAGAAGAGGAAGATTGACGGAGAAAAAGTGAATGAAGGGTGAAGCAGAAAAAGAGATGGAACGCCAAGTCAAAGTTGCTAGCGGGAAAATTTTCGGCGATGAATAAAATGTCAGTCACGAAAATGCTGACATGCAGCTGTCTTTTTGTGTATAAAAGTTTACGGTTCCAAAAAAAGCGAATCACACACACACACACACACACACACACGACCACACGCAGAGGGCAAAAACTGTGTTCAAAAGCAGAATTAAATTAACATGTGAGCCACTTTGTGTACAAAGTCTGTTATATCGGACAGAATCCAGTCTCGTCATTCACTCTGCTACAAAGTTCCGATGTAATCATATTAATTTCGTTGGTTATTTTTTTCTGTGTGGTTATAATGATGAAGAATTTTTTTTCCCATCGTCATCATCGCCAAGGGAAAAATATAATTTCACTTTGTGGAAATGATGTTCAAAGCTCTTAAAGTGACAGGCATTAATTTACACTCGAACTAAATTCATATTTGGTAGTTTGACACGTGTACCCTTTTTCTTATATGCGTGTGGGTTGTAACTTTTCAATCGTGTTTATTGACATTAATTTGAATCTTTTTTCTTTTTTTTTTCAATTAGCCTCGAAAAAAAAGTGTGGCCACAGTTATATCACCTCGAAAATTTTCTGTGTGTTTGTTATTTATCCGAATAAAGGAAAAAAAAAGAGCAGGATTCTTTGTGGATTTAACGAAATGAATTTTCACAATTGTTTGCATACTTTGAAAATACAAAAATCGGCTTGAAGGCAGCGTCATTTTTTTCTCGTTGCCCCGTTGAACGACAAACATTAAATATTTGCCAATGCGGCGTATACAACGGTATTTTTCTTTCATACATGGTTGCGTTCAGATTACTTAGCACCAGGTATGCATGCATGAAACATTGTATCCAATGTCGAAATATACCAGAAAAAAAAAAGAAGAATAACCATCGAAACACGTTTATAAAGTAAACCAAACCACGTCGAAGAGTGAAAAAAGAGCCAGTGAAATAAATGGGCAATGATGTAGAGCAAGAAATAGAGATAGGGATAAAGAGAGAAAGAGAGAGAGAAAGAACGAAATCGGCTAAATTGAAATCGAAAAATGTAGCATAGGCAATATAACATACACATTCGTTTGCCGCTCCAAGGAAACGAATCGACGAAAAACGAGCAAAAAAATAAACGAAAAAGAAAATGCCTAACGAAGGTACGCATACATAAATAGGAATAAAAGTCTATAAAAAATTAGGTTGTTGTACGGGCATACGAATCCATGATACGTGATTCTCGTTCATTTCCATATTACATTACAGTTGGCCGGGTGTGTTGAGCACGCAGCGTACAGCAACTTGATACGGGCCAAACGGACAGAGCAACAGTAAGCTTCAGTTGTGCCTCGTTTCGTTTAGCTCGACATGGTCTTCGCTTTTTTCTTTTTTTTTTTTTGTTTAAGAGAGAATGAGATTCTCTCAGGCATAAATGACGCCACAAACAAGATCTTGTCGATTTTCTACACATACAATCAAATCATTGCGAATCGCTTGCCAATTCATTCTTGTCGAGCGATTACGTGAACGTGTTTACCAAAAATGCAGACAATGAAACCGAAGCAAGTGAGCTAAAGTATCATTGCGAGTGTGGAGAAAGCAAGTGAGTGAATGAGCAAAATTCGTTTTGAAAAAGTGGAGAGAGAGAGAGAGAGAAAGCGTAAAAGAAACAGAAAGAAAAAAAAAGAGAATGTGTGTGATAGAGAACAAACTGAAGAAAGGAAAATAGAAAGAAAGAAAGAAAGATAGGTAGAAATGCAAGCGGTATAATGAAAAATAGACACGATGTTAAATATCATGGTCGTATAGCACATGAGCGCCCACCAAAAAGTTAAGTTGGCTAATACCAGTTCGAAACGACCAAACGAACCAACATAAGAACGAAAATAAGAAAAAAGAAAACGGAAAATTCGGAAAAAAGGGAGTTCAGGTAATTCGCTTCAATTTTTCTTCGTTGTCTATTTTGTTAGTATATATATATAATATATATACATATCTGATGTGTGCGTGTCTGAGCACGAGTTCGAAACCTTTAATTCAAGTTAAATAATATGCGATATCGTTTACTCGTCCAATTTTCGCATTTTTCCAAATGGCAGTCCATTTCGTTTTATCGTTTGCCAATAGGCTTCTCACCCATTCGTGTGTATACGTGTACGTGTCTAGCGTGAATGAATACATCAGAAATTGGATGAACGACGGTGTATGGATTAAAGTCGATGATGTAAAATAATGCCAATTTCAAATAATTCATCGTTCAACTTCTCTCTCCTTCTCCTTCTTCTTCTCCCTCTCTCTTCTCTCTCTCTCGTTCTCTTTCCTTATTCCATAAATAAGAGAACTGAAAAAGAACAGTAGAAAGAAAAAAAAAACTGAATATCAACGGCAAACAAAAAGTCAACACATAAATCAAATACTATTTCAGGCAAAATGTATTTTGTTGTTGTTGTGCTGTGTTATTTGAATATCAAGCGTTTCGATTGAATTGGATGTGCGGTGGAGATGATGTTGTTGTTTTTTTTTTCTCGAGTCCAAATCAAATATTTAAAGTGGATTCGATGGCTATGCTATGCTGATTTCGATAACATAGACATTCAAAAAGACATGGATATATTGATTGCACACGATAGAGAGATCGAAAATGGGATCAATAAAACAGTTGAAGGTTTCACGATTCGTACTTTGATGCATATCGCTTTTGCACGGAAAACTTCAAAACTCTGACAATATTTCTCTCATTGTCTCTCTCTCTCTCTCTCTCTCTCTCTCTCTCTCTCTTTTCGCTCTCTCTCTCTCTCTTTTTCGCTCTCTTGTCCTCTCTTTCTCTCTCAGCTCTTCCCTTTCTTGCCCACTTTTTCTTCTTCCTCAATTTCCCTCTCTCTCTCTCTTCCCTCCATCTATCGACCATTTGTTTCCTTTCTCTCTTCAACTGACAATTTCTTTATCTCACACTCTATCTCTTTCTCGCACGCCGAATATTATTTCTTATGTAAATCATGGCAAATATCAAACAAACAAAAAAATATGCATTTTCCTCAATATCGAAAAAAGTATCTACCGTCCATGATTTATTCATGGCGTTTGCAGTTGTTGGTTTGGGTTTTGAATGTTCTTGGGTCATCCATGTGTATTTCTTTGTATTTGAGTGTGTGTGTGTGTGTGACAGCCGTACACAAAACATTTTGCCTACAGTTATTTGTGGCTGTTTACCATAAAGTTATGTGTACATTTATTTATGGGTTGCCCAAAAAAAAAAAAAAAAAAAATAGTGTGCACCTAGTAACTTTGTTTTCTCTAGTTGCAGAGACAACAGTAAGGATGATAGTAAAACTTGTATGAAAATGTCATTGAAATGTGTTTTCATCGTTTAAATAGTCTTGGAAAGTGTCACAGTATATGGTTTTGTTGAATGACACATAACAACATTTTAGCATAGTGTTCATTATGCTTGGTTTGCGTTGTGCTTTTGGTACCAAATTCACAATATACAATGATGTCAACAACGGTATACAATGACGTGATGACATAGCTGTACAATGCATTAATATCATAGAAGAACGAAAACCAAATAATGTATTTATCCAAATGCATCCAATTCAGTGGATTTGGTCGTTTGCCGTCTTGTTAATTCGAATTTCCGTTTATTGTGTGTATATTTTTGCTCTCATTTCTCAAGCTCCTCAGCCTAATTCTAATTTAATTTCTTATGCGAAATAATTACGCAATCCGTGTGAGTTTCATAATATACACACTCACACTCACACTTGATTCGTTGCATTCGTTTACTCAGAATGAGCTAATGTAATTCCCAAAAGAATGGATCTCGTAGCGACAACAAACATTATCAAATCCATTTCGAGGCGCTGCATAAGCACACGCCAGCAGTTTTCCGTTCAAATAAACAAACGAACGCATGTATATATAGCATGTGCCATTGTCCTTTGTGTCATTCCATTTCATTTTCTAGTTAACTATGTGCCGTCAAACCGAACAATAAACATCAACGACAATCAACGGAATATTGTTCACAGCGCACACAAACTTCGAAATTAATGGAGTTCATCTATAAAGCACATGAAATGCGAATCCTTTGATATATATTTTTCTTTTTATGAATGTGTAAGGATGAGATAACCGCCGAAGAAAGCGAGAGTGAGAGAGAGAGAGAGGGAGAGAGAGAAAGAGAGAGGGAAAATAAGAGAAAATTACGTATTGCACGCGTTGTGTTAGTTTTACGATGGTAAATGAGAGACTGTGCGAATTTAGCACAGAGGTAAAACGATCATTTTACATGATTAATTGCTGCGCAAATGCAACGTTATTTATTAAATTAGGCTCTAAATAGTTAATTAATTGTTCGATCTCGTTGAGCACACTTGTGAATTGGCTGTCTCATGTGTGTATGCATCATATTGTATTTTGGCACCAAAAACCTTTTTTATGAAACAAAATATATATTGTATATAATTTCAAGTTGTTGTGCTCAAAGGTTTGTTATATTTCCTTACCTTGATGATGATGGTATGGGCAAGCCGAGCTTGGGCTTAAGTTTATTGCTTTCGGTATGCTCATATCCATTCATTTACATGGTATATCCATGGTAAAGCCAATGCATTTATCATGTGGTATTATTTTGTTATGATCCATTCGAAAATGGTTTTTGGGCACATGAATGCTCATGTAATTAGCTTGAAATTCATAAATGTGAATATGTCGTGCAATTCTGTCTGCACACAATTTCCATCGAAAATTATCATCATCATCATCACCATTTTATCAACGTCAATTGATGAATTTAAATCGAAAGATTTATGCACAATATTTCCACTGTCTGAATTTATTAGTGTGCCATTTAAAATTAGATTGGTCTTTGTTTTTCATCAATCTCATTCAAATTCAATTTACCATTTAATGCAAGAAGATTACAATGTGCACATACTGTAGATATTCACAAGATTTTAACGAACGAAAACATTCATCGGAAAACATGAATGGATCTCATAAACGCAATAAAGCATGCATATCGAGTAAAAAGGTCAACATTTACACACAAAATGTTGTCTCACACTGCCTCTTTCTCTCTCCCCCCCTCTCTCTCTCTCTCTCTCTCTCTCTCCCTTTCCATTTCACTATCTTATCATATGCGCTTGATGGAACATATATTCAATTGAATTTTCATCTTTTTGCCGCATCTTGTTGATTTTGCTCATTTATCCCACAAGTGCTTGTGATTTGTTTTCGATTCAGATTATCTACGCTTCGGTGCTATGTCCAAACAGAGAATAGCATATTTGACATGCATGTGTGAATTGTCGGGTATTGTGTTGTGAACATGAATAACCAAATTGAAATGGGAATAAACACCTTCACAGTTTGATTTACAGCATATAAATCATCATTTAAGCCATGTTCATCGATCGTTTCAATGCGTTTTTACAATTCCATATCAAAAATCACGACATCTCGTAACGAACCATTGTCATACTCTAGCTGAGATGATAATCAGTACTGATTGTGTATGTGTGCGCATGTAAGTTCATTATATATAAATGTGGTCAAGTAGCAAGAGATTGAACAGGAAAAAGGAATATAGAAACAGCAGGAGCACAACAAGAGGCCGACAATCAAGATAAATATGAAGAATTTGAAGTTGAAGCTTTAATAAGTCTGGTTCATACACTAAATCTGATATTATTAGATGCTTAAACTTGAGTTTTAATTATAAAAATGTTGAGTACCGCAAACAAGACTACAAAGACTTTAGATTACAAATGCCCTCAAGATTGTAATCAAATACAAGTGAATCAATTTCAAAAACAGGAGAAATTGATAAATTGCGAATTATTTACACGAATATTAGATTTCAAGTTTGTATTCTTACTGAGTATATTTCCTTGAGAAATTAATCAAAAGTAAATCAATCTCAATGTATGCGGTTGAAATTAAAAAAAAAAAAAAAATGAAACTGGAAAGCAACAACATTTGAGTTTATAATGCAAAATGGAATCTAAGCCAGAGAAATCATTTATGAACTGGTGAAAATTATGGGAGCATGCAGCAGTTGTTGTTTAAATTGAGTCTCTCTCTACCTTCATCATGACACATGTAGATATAATTTATAATAATGACGATGGTGATGTAGACACGTCAATGTGCCACAATGGCGCATATGAGCAATCATTTATTTATATACAAATTACACTGATTTTCAATGAATATTGAATTACTTGCGTCTCTCTCTCTCTCTCTATCTCTTTTCCTCACACACTCTCTATCCATATTT
The DNA here is from genome assembly GCA_029041755.1 of Resseliella maxima. NCBI lineage: Eukaryota > Metazoa > Arthropoda > Insecta > Diptera > Cecidomyiidae > Resseliella > Resseliella maxima. Next base: position 178,072 of record JAQOWM010000689.1, read on the forward strand.
CTTCCCATCCTATGTGTATCCCAGTTGTTTTGCGTAAAATCCATGTTTAATTTCCATATTTAATGTATGTGCAATTTCGTGTTTATTTTTTTTCTCTCTCTCTCTCTCTCTCTCTCTTTCTTTACTTTCGAACAATTTCCATATACATTTTTTTACCGTGGCCCACACATTACTTCATCCAACCGCCCCGAATGATCGAACGATGAATACAATTCTTCGATGTTGTTCTGTATTTGCGACTGAAAATGCAGAAGAGCCTTTAGCCGCTAATGGCAATCACTTGGGATTTGAAATACATCAAAATTCCGGTTACAACAGAAACAACAATAATCGAAATAATGGATTTCATGCGGCGGATGTCGAAAGCAGCTACAGCTACAGCAACAGTAACAGTAATGTAGAAACTTCCGAGTTTTTTGATGATAAATACTTCGAATCGAGAAAACATCGGTAAGTATAAAATACCTCTGTTTGTATTTGTAGTGTTAGCAATAGCACAGCCACTGAATGAAAAGATATGAAAAAAAAAGAATACAAACCGCTGCCGTGTTATTTTTTTTCTCTCTTTTTCACATACACTTTGCTACGAATTTCGTACATTATTCACATTTTGTAAGTGTGTGTGTGTGCCTGAAAACAAAACTGCTTGGTTTGTTGAGTGCAAAGAGGCGGGTGCGAATAGCAACATCGAAAATATGCATTGTGTATGAAAACTACGTAACGAAATGCTGTGATTTCTTTCTTTCTTTTTTTTTTCGTTCGGTTTGTATTCTGTTTTCGTTCGAGTATTTGTTTTTATTTCGATTGTTGCCTTTCGGCTAAATCAGTAGTGTTTTCATTATTTTTCTATCATGATTGCAAAATAACATGAAAACTCAGTTTTGCAATACATAAAATATTTCCTGCTACTACACACATACGGTTCATTTCAACATTCTTTTTCTTATTTTTGCTGGTTGTTTTTTTTTTTCTTTTCTCTCGATTTTGTATGCGAAATTTGTTTTGGTGCCTTTCTTCTTGCTTCGTCTATTTAACATTTATCCCGCAAAACAATAAATGGAGTCTTGATGTTAAATCAAACATGCAAAAACGGAACTTATTCAGTTGAATGTAAATCTTATTCAAATGAACAGCCATTTGATGTGACGTGAAAAACAAGCTATGTGCATGAGTGAGCTAAATAGATGAACTGAGGAAGAAATTTGAGAGACAGTGAAATGTAACGAATGGGTGATTGTAAGTAAGTGAATGAGTAAACGAGTAAACGAATGAGCTCCTAGGCGATTGAATGTCTAAATAAGTGAATGAGTAAGTGAAACAGAGGAATCGATGTGAATACGGATTTTAAGAGTGTGAGTTAGACGTGGTGTTAACAACCTTCCTTGGCATTAACATATTCTCTCACTCGGTATTCGTTAAGGTCAATGAGTTTTTCAGGCAAAGTTCATTCAACATCGCACTGACTGGCATTAATTCACCTTTTATCTTTTGCATAATGAAGAAACTGCGGGAAATACAAAGACATATGTACCGCAAACCAACAACAACAACAACGCAAAAAAAGTTCGATAAAGCATTGAGATATAAAAGCCTATTTACGGAATTCAAATACATTGCACATGCATTACGAATTCAATTTATGCAACACTTTTTCGAGCTTTTTTCTTTCTTTTTGGTTCGGTTCACACAGTAAACATGAATTATGCGCAGAAAATCAATATTTCAAGCACGATAATTTGATTACAGTGCGGTTTTGCTCAACAAATCGAGTGTGATGTAATAATTGCGGTGCAAAAAACGCATTTTCATATCATCAATTTTGACATACATTTTGAATAAACACCAACAGGAAATGTAGTATACAAATAGACGTATGACACTCCTTTATGATTCCAAATTTTTTCAATATTTTTTTTTTTTTTTTCGTCTGGAGTTCCCACAATTTTTCAAAGAACACTTGTAAAACGTTACAAAGTAACACGCAAAAATCTATCTAAACTTTAACACGCAATTCATCATTCGATAAAATATAAGTGACATTTTCGCAGTAACATGTATACAAGTGACCATTTTGACGTAATTTCATGTATCGCCATATACGAAAACATTTTACACAGCAATTACTAAAATTATTATCGTATACACACACACACACTCTGGCGCAAAAAGTCACCAGCCATTGAATGTTGTCGCATTGTTTCTATTTTATTCGAAAGTTTATAGGTAATTTGTTTATTTTATTATTGCGTTTGGTAGTTGATTTGTCAAATCCATCAAACTGTGTTTTTATATATAGTTTTTGTTGAATAAAACCATTTTAACGAAATGTTACGATCACGCGATGTGAATCAATTGGATTGGTGCTCAAAAGATTTCAATCCATAATACTTAACGAAAACAATGTTATAAGCGGGAAATGCAAAAGTCATCGTATGATTCACACTTTTATTAAAAGTCGAGCACAAAAACGCATTTCGAATCGAAGTTTTATGCGAAGCATCAGCTGCAGCTTCATAAAACCATAGTTGTAACAAATGTGTTTTGTAATAGTTTTAACATTTTGTTTGAGTGTTTTTCATGTCGTTCTTCTGCACTTCTCTTCTCAATTCTCTCTCTCTCTCTCTCTCTCTCTCTCTCTCACTCTCCCTCTTTTGTCGAGACAACTCTATTTTGTTGAAAATGTTGCTTTGAATTTATTGATCGATAATCAAATAAAAGAACAAATCACTTCCACTTTGCATAGAAAAATAGACAAGGAAAATGGAAATCAATGAAAAAGGTGCTACACAAAATGTTGCAAATCCTAAGATTCAATTTAAAACCATTAAAAATGACCATTTCATTGTGTTTATATCCGAAATGGAGAAATCATGTTTTTTTTTTCTCAAGAAAAGCGATGAATCAACATTGTTCCCAAAACAATCGTTTTCCATATTATTTCTTGTTATTTATCATTTTGCTTTTCACTTCATCAAATGAACATGCAAATGGAAAAGAATGTAAATAAAAATAAAAATTATGAATATACGGTGTGGAAATATGGCTAAAATTTGCATTTGCTTTTACATATTTGTGTATTTTCTTCTTGCTCACATCGTTTGTTTTGTTTTTCCCCTAAGCTTCTCTATTTCAAAAATATCAATATGGTTTTTCGAATGTTCGAAACAATATTTGTTGAAATGTATATCGAAAATGGTTTTTAATTCAAAGCGAAAACATCGGTATTCATATGTTAACTGAATATTATTTGCATATAACTCGGGTAAGCGCACAAGCCATAACCATTTCATTTTCTCATTTTTTTCTTACTCTCTCAATCCGTCTCTCGAAAAAAACCCATTCAAAATATTACCGAAAGCATTTTTCTCGTCTTCAATGGGATTTAGATTTGTATTGAAATGTACGCACGGCAATGCAATCACCACTTGAAATGTGCAAATCGAAATCAAATGGGATGCGAAAAAAAACAAAACGCACACAAACTTGAAAACAAAAAAAAATATGATGATGATGATGATCATGACGAAAAGGATACCCGATTTGCCCGAAAAATCAATATGCAAATAAACAATGAAGAAGCACACATACACAAGCACACGAAATAAAAAGTAAAGAGAATGAAACAAGAAAGTTATGGGTTTCATTCGAGTAAATATCTGTTTGAGCATCAAATTTATGAGTGTTGGCGGAAAAAGAAAGCTCATGTTGCTGTTTTTGCAAATCGAAATGAAAAAGAAATGGAAAAAAAATATTGGCAACAGTCGTTGTGCATACTCTCCTCTTCTTCTTATTCTTCTTCTTTTTTTTCACCGGTATGTTATTAAGCAATTGATTTACAGAGCAGCAAATAATTTTTTTTTTATTTTTGGTTTCATTCGTCGGTACTTCCCACATATAAAAAACGATTTTCGAGCATATTTTCCACCAACTATATCCGGTTTCATGCACACACCAAGTCTGATACTTATGTTCCAACCATTTCGTTTCGCTTTTTGAAACGAAATAGCGCGACTAGCCACATACAGACAATACACATTGAATGTCGAATAAATGACTTTATTCAAAAGCAGCTGGGCGTACAAATTCGATGATGTCGCTATAATACAACCGATAACATCTTTTGCCCACACCATCTTGCACCACAATCATTGACATAGTGCCACAAAACATGGAAAATAGTTGGAAAAATTACATGTGCTATACAAGGATTTTGTTCAATTCTCGGCCATCGTTTGCTTTTTTGTCCATTCGATTATTTTGTCTTTCCGTCTATTTGCTTTGTCGGCGAATCATTGTATCTAAACGATATTACATTTTAATTGTAATATGTTGTTTCGATGTAGTAATTGAGGACAAGTGAAAATCAAAAGAGAAACAAAAAACACGTAGAAAAACATACCTGAACAAATGTTGTCTTGTCGAGATTTAGATTTGTTTTTTTCTCACTTTCTCTTTACTTCATTTGGGAATGTGGGAAGGGCCATATGACGTGATTTAATATTCAAAACTTTCTATGAAATTTTTTCGTAGGCGCTATGTTTGGTGAATATGTTCACTATAATCTGTACATGTGAATTAATTAATGCCAGCTAAATGTATACCGGTTAGTTATGAGTGTTAAAACACTTACTGACGTGAATTTGATGAGTTTGCTAATATTTCTTAGGCGACAAAAGTGTGTAACGATGTATCTGAGTAGCGAGGAGTGTCATTGCAAGGGTAAAAACGAAGATATTCGATGGAAGAAAAGAAACAGAAATAAAGACAAAAGTAAAGAGAAGATTAGAGTGAGAGAGAGATAGAGAGAGTGAGAGAGAGAGAGAGATGTTTGCGTGATTAAATATGGGAAGAAACACAAGAGCAAAGACGAAGAATTTTTAGAAGATTGCACAAGAGATTCGATGCACAAGGATAAAAAGATTCGTTGCGAAATAGTGCGAAAAGAATTGATGCGAGACTAAAGACTAATCCACTTTTGCTTATAAATTATGCATTTCATTTATTTTAGCATGCTGTGCATATGCACCATGTCTAGTGTTCGAGACTCAAAGTAATGACAACATGTCTCATTTTCATGCAAGTTTCATTTAAATTATAATCGGGTGTTCGTTTTTCTTTTGTGGTCGATGGTTGATGGTTGAAAGTTATCACTTTGCACAGATGTGCACCTTGAAATTACCAGAGAAATATAAAATAAAAATAAAAAAAACTGCTCGGAAACACCTCCGGTATGTGTCACAGGTACCCATCGCATTTTCAACAATCTCCCACTGTAAGGATCTCATTATCTCTTGGAAAATTGTGTGCAGTTCTTCATTAATTGTATTTTCAAATGATGGGAAAAAGTGAGCCAAGAATGTTACACTGGCAAATGAAATGGGTGTGTGAGTACATTTATCTGATGGCAATATTAAAATTGGAAAATTTTCATTCAAGCAAAAGTTTTTCCGCACAGTGATTTCAATAAAATCCAAAGAGAAAAGAAAATTCATTTTGAACCGGTCTTGATTCCGGTTTCGATAAGAAAATTGAACGCCGTTTTTTTTTTTTGTACTTCCGCTCTAAAGTTTGCATCGATTGTTTATTCGCATTTTAGCACATTTCATCGTTTTTTTTTTTCACATTTTGCACACAACGATCTAATTGCGCCATTGCAGGTGGTGCAAACAAAATTGTTCCAGCATCGTTCAAATGTCGCATCATTATTTCTAACGCCGACTAATTGTTGTTTGTCTCTTGCTCGGATATTGTCCCACGCGGAAAATCAACCCCGGAATTTTTTGTTGGGTTTTTTTTCGTTCTCGTGCTCCATATCACTTTTCATTGGTACAATGGCTCTGTTTCTTCTGTTATATGGCATGCTGGAAAATCTTTGCACAACTTACTTTTAATTTATTTTATTGCCAGCAATTATGCATGTCGTGCTCACAACAAAATGCTTATCTATATTGGATTAGCTTGGGAGAAAATGGTCGCATACATTTTTTGGCACATTATGCGACAAAGCGGAAAGTAAGAATGAAGTCGAGAAAAAGGGGAAACGAGAGTGAGAAAGTGAAAGAATGAGAGGGTAAAAGAGTCAAAGAGAAAGCATGAAAGTGAGAATAATAGAGAGAGAAAAAGAAAGAAATCAAAAAAAAGAGCGAGAGAGAAAGTGAGATTTAAGAGAGAGAGATTGTTGAGAGAAAGTGAGATTAAGAGAGAGAGAGAGAGTCTTGCTCGAGCACGAAAGAGTACGAAAGAGTGTACAAATTTGTGGGACACAAACGTTGCCATTGTAAATAGCGCAAATGGCATCATGTTATGCTGAATTTGTAAGTTTAACCGCTCAGCCATTTAATTAAATTAGCCGAATCGTTGCGAATTTTCGTACAAACACACAAACTGCATGACAGCGACGGTCCATAAAATCAAATATAAAATGAACAAGTCCGTCATTAGTGAACATTGCCGTCGGAAAATATGACAATTTGTAGCTACGATTTTCCTTTTTGGACTTTTGCAATAACAAAAACAGCTTTGATGACAGTTTATTCAATCTCAACAACTTTACCGAAGATATGTTTGAAACTTCAATATATTATTTGTTAGAGAAGATGATGAAAAACAGACCAAAAACTTCCTGCAGAAATGATAGTTTGCAAATGCAAAAATTGCGTTCAATATGAAAATAACTTTTCCTTTGACATTCATTTTTATTTTTTTTTTTTCTCAATTTTTGAAAAGAGTAATATTGCCAAAAATTGTTGACTTGAAATGGAAAAACTTTTTTCCAAACTCAACGTTAATTTAATGATTTGGGTGTATTTTTGTGGCGCACAAAATTAACTAGATCATTTTATGTGATGATTGAATTGAGTGAACATAGAGCGCATTTATTCATTTTAAATGAATCATTTGTTCTAATTTCCCGATTTTCATATAAAAACTTGAGCAATGATTTTTTCGTTGTGTTATCTGGTGTGCATCTAAATGGCAGACGCTTATTGTTCAGTATTTAGCCTGTTTAATAGAAATTGTGCTGGACACCAACATTTAATGGTATCATAAAATTTATGGTGACATTTAGCGAATCATGTAACGTAATTACAATGGCCGTTCAGTCAGCAAAATGCCACAACACTATTGTAATCAAAAACCCTCTAATGACAAATCAGATAAGAATAAGAGTTTTGTTGTTTACTTCACTATCGTTGTTGTTTTGTCGCCAATGACTCTCTAATGACCCACACTTAAACACAAAAACCCCATTCAATTTTTCAATGAAATTCATATCGAATATCTCAACATGTGAAAGAATACGACTCAACATGCTCATCAATTCTAATTAAGTTGAATGACGGTTAATGTTTCATCAGACAAACATAACATCCAAATGCATATTATAATGAAATCAATGTTTTGAGAGAATCATTATGACCTTCATATCGGTTTTTCGACTTATAAATTTTGAACACTGCATCCGACTAAATCTCACTCTTTTTATCTCTTTAATCCCTTCTCTTTCTCTAACTCTCATTCTTCCTCTAGAGAAGGCACTATTTTCCTCTTTCTTTCACTTCCTGTTTCATATTTTCTCGCTCTCTTTCTCTCTCACGCCCTTTTTCAATTTCCATCCTCTCTATCTCTATCCATCTTTCCATTGTCTATAAATAATTTAATTATCTGTACAATGATCGGTGTGTGTATCCGCCCCATTTTCAAAAATCCATTTTTAATGAGTATTTGGTTCATGAAGCTAAAAATAAGCATCCTCGAGAGAACCATGGAAAGTAACACCAATTTAAAAAAAAAAAACAACAACAACAACTGCGATACATATCAATAGCAACATATTTTCATCATGCATCAATTGTATCCGAAGTTTGAAAGAATATATTCATAAACAACAAGAGTATTTTACTGGTGGATTTTAATCGCAAACTTTGCCCATTTTCTTTGGATTTATTCGGAAGCTTTGCAATAGACTGCGAAGATTTTGTGTCTTTATGGAATTTGTTGAGCAAAATCCCACCTTGAGAATTGTTTATGCGGCGAATCATCCTACGTAAATATTTTTTTAATCTAATTCGCGTTATCAGATGAATTTTAGTAAAGTGCCTTTTCTTTGCATGTTACTCAACTAATGTTGACGGTACTTTTTTTTTCTCTTAATCTCTGATGAAATGGTTTTTCTTCAAACTTGTTATTGTGTGTTAGGAAGAAGAAGAAAAAAAAATGCGCAACAAGAATGAAAATTGTTTTACAAATTTACAAATCGTTTGGAGGTAAAACGATAACGTTTGCGTGTGCCTGTGCATCGTCTTACATACAGTAATGTTAAAGTTGACGGTGTTCGGTTTTTGGTATTTCGTATTTCGTTCAATAGCTTTTTAAGCGTCAACCTTCAGTGAGTTTATCTTTATCAATTTTATTTTTTTTTTTTTTACTTTCACCATGCGATTTTGGCCTTATTTTTGGTTGCTCTTTTCATACAGATTAATTCGTATTTATTTATTCGTTTCTTCCTCGACTATCATCGGTGCATACATTTTTCTTGAGCTCTTTTATCATTGGCTTAGCTTCGGTTGTATTCCCAATTTTACTTTTATGTTTCGATGAATGCGTGCCAAACCACAAACGTTAAGTAATTTCTGCTTCTCGATATATGTATACATATATGGATTTCATAGCGTTAAGAAGATTTGGTTAAGGAAACCGAAACAAATAAAAAGAAAAATCCTTTTAACCAACGCACAACGCAACACGTGGTTCAAACGAAATAAAATGAAAAGAAACAAAATAAATATATATATTTAAATATATATTCATTTGTCAGATCAACAGATTAAGATATTACTTAACCACTCCAATGCCACAAAATAGTCAACGACTGTTCAACGTTTTTCTTTCATGTTTTCTGTCAAACCTAAGCCGGATTAACTTTTCTATTTACTGCGTGCTGTGCCCATGATTTTCAACCTTTTTCACTTCTATGCCATTCATTTACATTTCTGGTAAATTTGAACAGTAAATATCGTTGAATTTATTCTATTTGCAAAGGAGTAATACAGAAATCAATTGTGTTTTTTTATAAATTTACAAAAAACCAAATGAAATCATTCAAATATTTTGTATTTGAAATTGTGAATCATTGCACAATTTTATCTTAAATTTTAATATTCGAACTAAATTAATTATCTACAGATGAATATTTAAAACATAAATTTACAAGTAGAAGAATTATGACAAGTTCATAGTTTTTCTTTGGCGACAATTTATGCCATCATTTTGAATTCAATTGAAGAAATTCCATTTGGTTATAAGTTGTAAGTGGAAAAGGTTAGAAAAATGCTTTGCTTTGTCAAAACTTAAACATTTGAATTTCATTTACATTCAATGGCTCTTTGATACAGTTGAAAACTTTTTATTTATCATAAAAAGTTTACCGAAATTACTTGAAATTTATAATAATAACTTTATGAGCTTGGAATCTAACGAGAAAAATCCTAGGGGAATTTATCAAATCAGATGTGTTGCAGATATTGCAGATAGTTTGGATTTGCAGCAGATATTCTTCGTGATCATAGAGTGAATATCTGCTACAAATCCGCAAATATTCGTAGGCAACACTCAATATTTGATGTTTTAGTGCTAGAAAATTTGAGCAGATTTTTTTCAGATTTCTACGGATATTTATTCCATAAATTCCTCTAGGAAAAATCCATCAATTTTCAATAGCAAAAAGAGAATTCTTGATGTAGCAGCAATAAACAAGGAACGAAAAAAGTGTCCAAAAGCAGAAAAATTAACAATCTATTTGGATGAGGTTACTTATTTGGCAACAGTGAAATCAATTGGAATTAATTCAATGAATTTTGATTTGGTCAAAATTAAACGAATCCATTCATATCATGTGTCTCATGATTTCACTGCGATTAGTCATCAGCTTTTCTAAATGATTTCGAGCATAGTATGCGAATGTTTTAAAGCTACTTATGTGTAATATTCACAATTGTGTTATATTCAAACGAACTTATTTTACATTCGTATCTAATGAGATAATGTATATTTTCATTTCATTCAAAATAATAAATTCGTTCGTTATAAAAAATTGTACAGCATTTTATTGTTTATAGGCATTCTCTTATTTGTGAAAAATTGAGATGAATTATTCATTATTGCTAATCAATATGGAATTTCTTCAATTATAAAAAGTCTATTTAGCACTCACACTTGTCTAGTGGGATAATTTAGAAAAAGTCTGTTGTTCGAATTTCTGTTTAAATAAATGTCGAGACATATCAAATAAATATGACTTAGACAAATTAGAGTTTCTTTGTTTGGAGTCAAAAAAGTGATATTAAATTGTAGAAGTAAAATGTTCAAACAAATATTATTTGTTTGGTTAATTTTTGCGACCATAATTTTGAAGGTGTCATGCTTGATCATTCATTTTAAATTCAATTAGTTGATATTTTAGATCAAATATACCTAATTAAACTTTTTTTTTTTGTATAGATATGTGTTGCCACCGTAATTATAGCTGACCAATTCAATCCTGAAAATCTAGAAAAACCAACTGGAATCTTAGATTTAGATTATGATTGCTTAAATGTAACTTTGGATTATCTTTCACTTGCTGACTTGGCATCAGTTGAAAAATCATGTACAAGTTTGCTACAATTGGCTAATGAATATTATCAGGCAAATTTTCACATCAAAGTGTTAGGATTTGATGGAAATATTTATTCACAAATGCCAAGAGTTAAATTGAATTGTTTTAGTAAATTTATACAAAGAATATCCATACACGATGGTGATTTGCAAATATTAAAACCGAATCGTTTTCCATTGCTGAAAGAAATTGAATTCTATCGTGGAAAATTAATTCATCCCGAATCGGCTGTGAAAGTATTGCGTAATGTGGAAACATTGAAGTTTGTTTACAATGAATTTGATGGTGATATTCATGAGAGTGTTCTTCAACACTGTAAAAATTTAAAACGATTGTATATAAAAGATCATTTGTTTTCTGACCGTCGAGCCAATTTGATTGGAAAATCAAACGATTGGCTAGTCAATAAATATTTGAAACTTGAACACTTTGAGATTAATTCTCGTCTTAAAAACAATCAAGTGATTGAATTTCTCAAAAAGAATCGAAAAAGTATTCGCAAATTTTCATCTAGAATTGAATTTCTTATTAAAAATATGGATTCTATTGAGACAGCCAATTTAAAGTTCGACACTTTGGCTATTTTACATTGAAAAGCCGATTTAGACAATGAAAAAGTCAGTTCATTTACACAAAACCTAAGAAATCTTCAGAAAAATGGATTTTTTAAACATTTACATTTCTATTATAATATGGATATTTATCATAATGAAAATATTTATCCATTAGATTGTGTTCGAATATTGCATATTGTTCATGCAAAACATGGACTTATGCTATCTAATTTCACCAATTTGAAGCAATTGTATATATATGGAATAGATAGTAGTATCAGAGATTTGAATGTTGCATTGCCAAAACTTAAACATCTCAATTTTATTTACATTTATTGGCTCAAAGATAGTGTGCAACACTTTTTATTTGTTATAAGAAGTTTACCGAAATTACGCGAAATATATATTCAGAACTTTTTAAGTCTAAGTTCTAACGAAACTAGTCAATCAATTTACAATGCCAACAAGAAAATCCTTAATTTATCAGCAATAAATAAGGAACGGAGATTGTGCAGTAAAAAGGCAGAAAAATTAACAATCTATTTGGATGAAGCTATATATTTGGCAACAATTAAGTCAATTGGGATTAATTCAATGAATTTTGATTTGATCAAAATTAAACGAACCCAATCATATCGTGGATCTTGTGATTTCCGTGATATGTATTTCTTATAATTGTTTATTCGTTTCTTTGAGTTTGAATTCAGCTTAGTATATAAATGATCGGAAAGCATATCTAAGTATCATATACACAATAATGTTATATTCAAACCATCTTGTGTTAAATTCGTGTGAAGCTGATGAATATTTTATTCGAAATAAAAAAATTTGTTCGTTTAATGAAATTCTTAGGCTTTTTTTCTTAGTTTCATTCTATTAATGTGAAATTTCTTTCTGTTTTTATTTTATCTATACAAATGGAGAAATTAAAACGAATTATTCGTTGTCGCCAATCAATAAGAAAATTCTTCGATTATAAAGAGTCTGTTTATCTGTCTAATAGAAAAATGTATAAAAATTCTCGATTTACATCGATATAAATATCGTCTTTGTATCAAATGAACACCATTTCAAAAAAATAGATAAATATGTTCCTTGTCTGCGAACATATAAAAAAAAAAGTGATCACAAATTGAAGAAATAAAATGTTTAATCGAAATTCATTTATTCTATTGCTGTTTGGAGCCATATACTTTGAGGTATTATGCATGGTTTTTTTATTTTAAATTGAACTATTTGAAATATGCCTAATTAAACTTTTTTTTTGCACAGACATGTATTGCAACCAACATTATAGCAGACCAATTCAACCTTGAAAATCTCGAAAAACCAACTGGAATCATAGATTTATATGATGATTGCTTAAGCGTAACTTTGGATTATCTATCACTTGCCGACTTGGCTTCAGTTGAAAAATCATGTACAAGTTTACAACAATTGGCCGATGAATATTATAAGGCGAATTTTTTCATCAAAGTCCTAGGCATTGCGGGAAATATTTATTCACAAGGGCCATATGTCAAATTGAATTGTTTTAGCAAATTAATACAAAGTATTATTATAGCTGATGATGATTTAAGAATATTGAAGCCGAACCGTTTTCCATTACTCAAAGAAATTGAATTCTTTCGGGGAGAATTACTTCATCCGGAATCGGTTGTGGATGTATTACGCAATGTGGAAACATTGAAATTCATCGAAAATAAATTTGATGGTGATTTGCATGAAAGCTTTCTTCGACACTGTAAAAATTTAAAACGATTGTGTGTTACAGATATTTATGATTATGTTCATCGACACACTTTGATTGGAAATTCAATTGAATGGTTACGCACTGTATATTCGAAACTTGAACACTTCGAGATTAATTCTCGTCGTAAAAATGAACATGTGATTGAATTTCTTATTAAAAATCGAAAAAGTATCCGCATATTTTCGACTACAATTGAATTTCTTATCGAAAATATCGATTCTATTGAAGCAGCTAATTTACATCTAGATATTTTAGAAATATGGCATTCGCATACTAATTTAAACGATGATGAGATCAATTCATTTAGTAAGCACCTAGCAAATCTTCAGGAAAATGGATTTTTCAAACATTTACATTTGTATTATGATATGGTTGTAAATAATTTTGAAAATATTTATCCATTAGATCGTGTTCGTATATTGCATATCAAAAATGCAGGTCATAGGTTTGCTCTGTCGAATTTTATCAATTTGATGCAATTACATTTGTTTGGGATAAAAAGTATCAGAGATTTGAGTGATGCATTGCCAAAACTTAAACAACTCAATTTTATTCACATTTATTGGCTCAATGATACTGTTGAAAAATTTTTATTAATCATAAGAAGTTTACCGAAATTACGTGATATTTATATTCATAATTTTATGAGTTTGGAATCTAACGAAAAAAATCCATCAATTTTCAATAGTGAAAGAAGAATTCTTGATGTTTCAGCAGTAAACAAGGAACGAAAAAAGTGTGCTAAAGCAGAAAAATTAACGATTTATTTGGATGAGAATACTTATCTGGCGACCATTAAATCAATTGGAATTAATTTAATGAATTTTGATTCGATCACAATTAAACGTATTCAGTCATATCGTGGATCTTATAGTTTCAGTGAATTCTATTCATTGTAATTTATGATCGGTTTTTCAGAGGTCGCATACAGCTTTGTATGCAAATATTTCAAAAGAACGAATGGATGTAATTTGCATAATATTATATTTACTATTAACTTGTGCTAAATTCCCAATATTTTTATTTTATTCAAAATAATAAATTTGTTCCTAAATTCATTCTCTCAATGTGAAATTTCATTCTGTTTCATTTTCTCCATACAAATGGAAGAATTAAAACGAAATATTCGTTGTTCGTTGTTTGTTGTTGCTAATCAATAAGGAAATTCTTCAATTATTAAAATTATATTTAGTACCCACACTTGTCTAGAGGAAAAATTCAGAAGAATTCTTTGTTTACATTAATCTATATAAGTGTCGTCTTGGTATCAAACCAACAGACAAATTAGATAAGATTATTCGGAGTCAATTTTTTAAAAAAGCGAACGTAAATTAAAGAAGTAAAATGCTTAATCGTTTTTGTTTTGTTTTGGTAATATTTGGGATCATAATTTTTGAGGTATTACATTTAATCATTTTAAATTCAACTAGTTGATATCTTAAATCAAGAATTTTTGATTATTCATTTCTGCATAGCAATCATGTGTCAATGGAGGAGAAATATTCAATCCTGAAAATCTAGAAAAACCAACTGGAATCTTAGATTTATATGATGATTGCTTAAGTGTAACTTTGGAATATCTATCACTTGCCGACTTGGCTTCAGTTGAAAAATCATGTACAAGTTTACTAAAATTGGCTGATGAATATTACCAGAAGAATTTTTTTATCAAAGTGATAGGCCTTGAAGGCAACATTTATTCACCATGGCCAAAAGTTCAATTGAATTGTTTTAGCAAATTTGTAAAAAGTATTATTATACAGGATGGTGATTTGGAAATATTAAAACCGAATCGTTTTCCATTACTCAAAGAAATTGAATTCTATCGTGGAAAATTAATTCATATCGAATTGGCTGTGAAAGTGTTGCGTAATATGGAAACATTGAAATTCATTTATAATGAATTTGATGGTGATGTTCATGAGAGTGTTCTTCAACACTGTAAAAATTTGAAACGATTGTATGTTACAGATCATTTTGATTATAAACAGCGAGACATCTTGGTTGGGAAATCAAACGATTGGTTGAGCAATGAATATTCTAAACTTGCACATTTCGAAATTAATTCTCGTCGTAAATATGATAGAGTAATTGAATTTCTTAAGAAGAATAAAAAAAGTATCCGCACATTTTCGACTACAATTGAATTCCTTATCGAAAATATGGATTCTATTCAGGCAGCTGATTTACATTTAGACACTTTGGCTATTTTACATTCGATGACTGATTTAGATATTGTTCAGACCAATAGATTTACACGAGATTTGAAAAATCTTCAGAAAAGTGGATTTTTCAAATACTTGCATTTGTATTATGATATGGATGTAAATGATTATGAAAATATTTATCCATTAGATCGTGTTCGAATATTGCACATCAAAAATGCAGGAAAGGACTTTGTTCTATCTAAATTTATCAATTTGAAGCAGTTGTATTTATTTGGGATAAAAAGTGTCAGAGATTTAAATGTTGCATTACCAAAACTTAAACATTTAAATTTCATTTACATTCAATGGCTCTTTGATACAGTTGAAAACTTTTTATTTATCATAAAAAGTTTACCGAAATTACGTGAAATTTATATTAATAACTTTATGCGTTTGGAATCTAACAAAAAAAATCCATCAATTTTCAATAGTAAAAAGAGAATTCTTGATTTAGCAGCAATAAACAAGGAACGAAAAAAGTGTCCAAAAGCAGAAAAATTAACAATCTATTTGGATGAGGTTACTTATTTGGCAACAGTTAAATCAATTGGAATTAATTCAATGAATTTTGATTTGATCAAAATTAAACGAACCCAATCAAATCATGTGTCTCATGATTTCACTGCGATTAATCATCAGCTTTTCTAAATGATTTCGAGCATTGTATGCGAATGTTTTAAAGCAACTTATGTGTCATATTCACAATTGTGTTATATTCAAACGAACTTATTTTACATTCGTATCTAATGAGATGTCAGAATGTATATTTTCATTTCATTCGAAATAATAAATTCGTTCGTTATATAAAATTGTGTTTTATTCCTAGTTTCCTTTATTTAATGTCAATTTCATATTTGTGAAAAATGTAGACGAGTTATTCGCAGTTGCTAATCAATATGTAAATTCTTTAAATATAAAAAGTCTCTTTTCTTGAATTATAAAAGTAGGTACTAAACCTACAATTGTCTAGTGGGATAATTTAGAAAAATTCTTCATATTAATTTCTGTCTGAATAAATGGCGTATCATATCAAATGAACGCTACTTAGATAAGTTAGGTAAAATTTTTTGGAATCAAGTTAGAAAAGTGATCTTAAATTAAAGAAGCAAAATGTTTAATCAATTTCTTTTTATTTTGTTAATGTTGGTGACCATTATCTTGGAGGTATTACGTTAAAAACATACATTTTAATTTCAACTAGTTCACATACAAAGAAAAAAAAGAAAAAAATTAAATGAACTCTCCATTTGTATTTTGTGTGATGATATTTTAAATCAAATTTTCTTGAATATTATTTGAAGCAATCGATTGTTAATGGAGGAGAAATATTCAATCCGGAAAATCTAGAAAAACCAACTGGAATCTTAGATTTAGATTATGATTGTTTAAGCGTGACACTGGAATATCTATCACTTGCCGACTTAGCTTCTGTTGATAAAACATGTACATGTTTTCTAAAATTGGCTGAAGCATATTACCAGACCAATTTTTTCATCAAAGTGGTTGGCTGTAAAGGAAATATTTATTCATTATGGCCAAAAGTTCAATTGAATTGTTTTAGCAGATTTGTAAAAAGTATTGTTTTAGCCGGTGGTGGTTTGGAAATATTAAAACCGAATCGTTTTCCATTACTCAAAGAAATTGAATTCTTTCGGGGACAATTAATTCATCCGGAATTGGCTGTGGATGTTTTGCGTAATGTGGAAACATTGAAATTTATCGAAACTAAATTCGATGGTGATATTCATGACAGTTTTCTTCGACACTGTAAAAATTTAAAACGATTGTCTGTTACAGACCATTCGGATTATGATTATCGACACATTTTAATTGGAAATTCATCTGAATGGTTACGCACTGAATATCCAAAGCTTGAACATTTCGAAATTAATTCATCAATCAAAAACGATCAAGTGATTGAATTTTTAAAAAAAAATCGAAAAAGTATTCGCAAATTGTCGACTACAATTGAATTTCTTATCGAAAATATGGATTCTATTGAGGCAGCCAATTTACAGCTAGACTCTTTAGCTATTTTACATTCGATGGCTGATATAAATGATTTCGAGATCAATGTATTTACAGTGGATTTAAAAAGTCTTAAGAAACATGGATTTTTTAAATACTTGCATTTGTATTATGATACCGATATGAATGATTATGAAAATATTTATCCATTAGATCGTGTTCGTATATTGCACATCAAAGATGCCGGAAATTACTTTGTTCTATCTAAATTTATTAATTTAGAGCAATTGTATTTGTTTTTTATGAAAAGTATTAGAGATTTAAATGATGCATTACCGAAACTTGAAAATCTCCATTTTATTTCCATTGAATGGCTCTTTGATACAGTTGAAAATTTTTTATTTATCATAAGAAGTTTACCGAAATTACGTGAATTGTATATTAATAATTTTATACGTTTGGAATTTAACGAAAAAAATCCATCAATTTTCAATGGTAAAACGAGAATTCTTGATGTAGCAGCAATAAACAAGGAACGAAAAAAATGTGCAAAAGCAGAAAAATTAACAATCTATTTGGATGAGAAGACTTATTTGGCAACAGTTAAATCAATTGGAATTCACTCAATGAATTTTGATTTGATCACAATTAAACGAGTCCAATCATATCATGGATCGCATGATTTTACTGAAATTAATAATGAGCTTTTCTAAATGTAAATAAATATTCTAATGGCACTTATGTGTCACATGCACAATTGTGTAATATTCAAATGAAAAATGTCAATCTATACAAATGTCGTATTCGTATTAGATCTAATTTTAAATTGGGAAGTGTTATTCAAAGTCAAGACGAAATTGTGTTCTTAAATAAAAGCAGTAAAATGCCGAATCGAAAATTATGTTTTTTTGTTTATGGTTGGAACAATATTCTTTGTGGTGTTATGCTTGGTCACTTATTTTAAATCAAACATACCTAATTGATCATCTTTCTATAGCAATTAAATTTTTAAAAACTTAAAAAAATGCAGAAAAATTACCAATCTATTTGGATGAAAGTAACTATTTGGCGACAATTAAATCAGTTGGCATTAATTTAATGGATTTTGATTTGATCGAAATTAAACGAACCGCATCATATCATATATCTCATGATTTCATTTTAAAACACAATGTGGAATTATGAGCGAATACGTTCTGAACTTTGGAATCCAAAGGCACTTGTGTATCACATGCACAATTTTGTTATATATTCTAATGAATTTGTATTACATTCCGATCTAAGGAGTTAATATATATTTTCAAAATATAACATTTTGACTACAGCATGTTAATACATTTGTTTGCACACATAACATTTTTGGGCTTCTAATTGTAGTTATATTCTTGTTTGTTTCAATTTTTACATTCAATTACATTTTTTATATTCTCTTACATCAATATCGAAATATTTCGAAAACACTTGGATAATATTATATTTACTTTGCTAAATTTCTATCCAAATAGTATTTTCATTTTATTTAAAATAATAAATGTGTTCCTAGTTTCATTCTCTCCATGTGAAATTTCTTTCTGTTTCATTTTCTCATAATTCAAACGAATTATTTGTTGTTCGTTGTTGCTAATCAATATAAAGATTATTTATTATTAAAATTCTACAATAAACTCGAACTATACAGAGGAATTCTTTGTTTACATCAATCTATATATTATATAGTATATAAGTGTCGTCTTGGTATCAAACCAACACCACTCAGACAAATTAGATAAGATTATTCGGAGTCAATTTTTTAAAAAAGCGAACGTAAATTAAAGAAGTAAAATGCTTAATCGTTTTTGTTTTGTTTTGATAATATTTGGGATCATAATCTTTGAGGTATTACATTTGATCATTTTAAATTCAACTAGTTGATATCTTAAATCAATAATTTTTGATTATTCATTTCTGCATAGCAATCATGTGTCAATGGAGGAAAAATATTCAATCCTGAAAATCTGGAAAAACCAACTGGAATCTTAGATTTATATGATGATTGCTTAAGCGTAACTTTGGAATATCTATCACTTGACGACTTGGCTTCACTTGGAAAATCATGTACAAGTTTGCTAAAATTGGCCGATGATTATTATCAGTCGAATTTTTTTGTGAAAGTGATCGGCCTTTCAGGGAATATATATTCACTAAGGCACAGAGTTAAATTGAATTGCTTTAGTAAACACTGTCAAAATTATTCGTGAAGTTTGTCACAGATAGTCTGTTAAAATATGAAATTGACAGATTTTCCGTTGAAATATTCAAATTTAACAGAAACTTATATAAAAACACCATGGTTTCAATGTCATAATGGACGTCATAATATATTGGGGTTATGGTAAATTTACGTGGTTTTCAGATAATTTTGAATATTTTAACGGAAAATCTGTCAATTCCGTATTTTAACAGACTATCAGTGACCAACTTCACTAATATTGGGTGTATTAATTAATTTTAAGGATTTTTGTAGTAAAATCGAGGGTTTATTTCGAAAAATTCTCACAATATATTATTATTCAAAGTATTGCCCATCGTTAGCTATGACTTTTTCCCATCTTTTTAGTAATTTGTGGATGCCGTTCCAAAAAAACTCCTCATCTTTTGAGGCTAAGAATGTATCGAGCCAATTTTTGATTCCCTCAACTGAAGTGAAGCGTATTCCGGAAAGGGCATTTTGCATCGATCGAAACAAGTGGTAGTCAGAAGGGGCAAGGTCTGGGCTATAAGGCGGGTGAGGCAGATTTTCCCATCCGACATTTTCCACGTAGTTTTTGGGCCCTTGAGCGCGATGTGGCCGAGCATTGTCATCATGGAAAATTAATGACTCATGTCTGCTCTCCCATTCTGGCCGTTATTGTTTGATTGCTGCGTTCAATTTGATGAGTTGTTGTCGGTAGCGTTCTCCATTAATGGTTTCATTTGGTTTTAGCAGCTCATAATATAGCACACCCTTCTGATCCCACCAAATACAAAGCATTACCTTGGCAGCGTGAATATTTTGCTTCGACGTCGATGTTGATGCATGCCCGGGTGGTCCCCATGATTTTTTGTGCTTGGGATTATCGTAGTAGATCCACTTTTCATCGCCAGTAACAATACGATGCAGAAATGACTTCTTTTTGTGGCGAGCCAGCAGCATTTCCGACATGCAAAATCTTCTTTCAACGTCTCTTGGCTTCAATTCGTGTGGCACCCAATTTCCTTGCTTTTGAATGAAACCTGCTTTTTTTAAACGTTGTGAAATGGCTCCTTGAGTAACTCCCAATGATTTTGCAAGTTCTTCTTGAGTTTGACATGAATCCTCATCGAGTAATGCTTCCAATTCTTCATCTTCGAACTTTTTAGGCTGTCCAGGACGTTCCTTGTCGTCAACATCAAAATCACCACTTTTAAAGCGTCGAAACCAGTACTCACACGTTTGTTGCGATGGAGCATGCTCACCATAAACTTCACACAGCAATCTATAGCTTTCAGCTGCTTTTTTCTTCCATTGGAAGCAGAAAAGTAAAGTTTCCCGCAAATTGCGTTTTGTTGGCACAAAATTTGACATTTTTAGAACTCAAAAAAATTATGTTGTTTACACTTCAACGAAATGACATATACTGAAAAATTTAGCGCAATAATGACGCTTCACAATGAAGTTAGTTGCAGTGTAGTCTGATTGGTTTTAATATTAGTAACGCCATCTCTTGTAAAATCCTTAAAATTAATTAATACTACAATAATTTTTACAGTGAATTTATACAAAGAATTCAAATTGAGCATGGTGATTTGGAAATATTAAAACCGAATCGTTTTCCATTACTCAAAGAAATTGAATTCTTTCAGGGAGAATTAATTCATCCGGAATTGGCTGTGGATGTCTTGCGTAATGTGGAAACATTAAAATTCATTGAAACTAAATTCGATGGTGATATTCATGACAGTTTTCTTCAATACTGTGTAAATTTGAAACGATTTTACATAAAAAATCATTATATTTTTGATCCACAAGACGCCTTAGTTGGAAAATCCAATGATTGGTTATGCAACAAATATCCGAAACTTGAACACTTCGAAATTAATTATCGTGGTAAAAATGATCAAGTAATTGAATTTCTTAAAAAGAATCGAAAAAGTGTTCGAAAATTTTCGACTTCAATTGAATTTCTTATCGAAAATATGGATTCTATTCAGGCAGCCAATTTACATCTAGACAATTTGGCTATTTTACATTCTTTGATCAATTCGAGCAATGTAAAAATCAATAAATATAGACAAGATCTAAAAAATCTTCAGAAAAATGGATTTTTTCAACATTTACATTTGTATTATGATAACCGTAGAAAGGATTTTGAAAATATTTATCCATTAGATCGTGTTCGAATATTGCACATTCAAAATGCAGGTAATACGTTTGATTTATCTAATTACATCAATTTGGAGCAATTGTATTTGTTTAGGATAAAAAGTATCAGAGATTTGAGTGATGCATTGCCAAAACTTAAACAACTCAATTTGATTCACATTCAATGGCTCACTGATACTGTTGAAGAATTTTTATTAATCATAAGAAGTTTACCGAAATTACGTGAATTTTATATTCATAACTCTATGAGTTTCAATGAAGAGAATCCATCAATTTTCAATTTCAAAGAGGGAATTCTTGATGTAGCAGCAATAAACAGGGAACGAAAAAAGTGTCCAAAAGCAGAAAAACTAATAATTTATCTAGATGAGGATACTTATTTGACGACAATTAAATCAATTGGCATTCAATCAATGAAAACATTTGATTTGATTGAAATTAAACGAACCGAGTCATATCGTGGATCTCATGACTTCAGTGATATCTATTTATTTTAACTTATAATCAATTGATTTCGCATTCAGCTTAGCATACAAATGTTCTAAATGCATTCAACTGTCATTAACACAAATATACGTATATAATTCAGAAAGAACTAATGAGCAAATTTTTATTTTCATGATCTTCAAAGTAATAAAATTGTTCAATATATAAAATTGCCGCGTTTTCATTTCAAATGTTTCTTTCTGTTTCTGAGAGAAACTCACAATTTATTGGAATCATAACAAATGTTTTTCGTTTAAAAAAATTGTGAGGCTTTTAATCTGAAATTTCATTCGGTTTCATTTTCTACATGCAAATGGAGGAATTAATACGAATTATCTGTTGTTAAATGTCGCTAATCAATATGAAAATTCTACAATTATAAAAAGTCTGTTTACTTACATTTGTATAGTGGAAAAATGCAAAAGAATTCTTTGCTTACATCAATCTATATAAACGCTATATTCGTATCATACCAACACCAAATAACAAAATTAGATAAAATTGTTCGGAGAGAATATAAAGAGAAAAAGGGTGGTCTTAAATTAAAGATATAATGTTTAATCGATTTGTTTTTGTTTTAATAATAGTTGCGACAATATTCTTGGAGGTATTGTGCTGGATTTTTCATTTTAAACTAGTTGATATCTTGAATCAAATATTTTTGATTATTCATTTATGCATAGCAATCATATGTCAATGGAGGAGAAATATTCAATCCTGAAAAACTGGAAAAACCAACTGGCATCTTAAATTTATATGATGATTGCTTAAGCGTAACTTTGGAATATCTATCACTTGCCGACTTGGCTTCAATTGGAAAATCATGTACAAGTTTGCTAAAATTGGCCGATGATTATTATCAGTCGAATTTTTTTGTCAAAGTGATCGGCCTTACAGGGAATATATATTCACTAAGGCCCAGAGTTAAATTGAATTGCTTTAGTAAATTTATACAAAGTATTCTGATTGAGGATGATGATTTGGAAATATTAAAACCGAATCGTTTTCCATTATTGAAAGAAATTGAATTCTTTTGTGGAAAATTACTTCATCCGGAATTGGCTGTGGATGTTTTGCGTAAAGTGGAAACATTGAAGTTCATTTATAATAAATTCGATGGTGATGTTCATGACAGTTTTCTTCAACACTGTGTAAATTTGAAACGATTATACATACGAGATCATTTTAATTTCAAGCCACTAGACACCTTAATTGGAAAATCAAACGATTGGTTATGCAATAAATATCCGAAACTTGAACATTTTGAAATTAATTCTTATAGTAAAAACAATCAAGTGATTGAATTTCTTATTAAAAATCGAAAAAGTATTCGAAAATTTTCGACTACAATTGAATTTCTTATCGAAAATATGGATTCTATTCAGGCAGCCAATTTACAGTTGGATACTTTGACTATTTTACATTCGATGACTGATTTAGACAATGTAAAAATCAATACATTTAGACAAGATTTAAAAAGTCTTCAAACGGATGGATTTTTTCAATATTTAAATTTGTATTATGATAATCATATAAATGATTTTGAATATATTTATCCATTAGATCGTGTTCGTATATTGCACATCAAAAATTCAGGTCATACATTTGCTCTATCGAATTTTATCAATTTGGAGCAGTTATATTTGTTTGGGATAAAAAGTATCGGAGATTTGAGTGATGCATTGCCAAAACTTAAACAACTCAATTTTATTCACATTTATTGGCTCAATGATACTGTTGAAAATTTTTTATTTATCATAAGAAGTTTACCAAAATTATGTGAATTTTATATTCATAACTTTATGCGTTTGGAATTTAATGATAGAAATCCACAAATTTTCAATGGTAAAACGAGAATTCTTGACGTAGCAATAGTAAACAAGGAACGAAAAAAGTGTGCTAAAGCAGAAAAACTAACAATCTATTTGGATGAGAAGACTTATTTGGCGACAATTAAATCAATTGGCATTCAATCAATGAAAACATTTGATTTGATCGAAATTAAACGAACTGAGTCATATCGTGGATCTCATGACTTCAGTGATATCTATTTATTTTAACTTATAATCGATTGATTTCGCATTCAGCTCAGTATACAAATGTTCTAAATGCATTCAACTGTCATTAACACAAATGTACGTATATAATTCAGAAAGAACTAATGAGCAAATGTTTATTTTTATGATCTTCAAAGTAATAAAATTGTTCAATATATAAAATTGCCGCGTTTTCATTTCAAATGTTTCTTTCTGTCTCTGAGAGAAACTCACGATTTAGGTTAATTATAAATGTGAATGTATAAAAAAAATTAAGACGACTAGACAAGCGGAAAAATACAGAAAAATTCCTTGTTTTTTTTCCATATGACAATCTATATAAATGTTGTTTTCGTATTAAATTACATAGCATATTCAAAATAGAGAGAGCTATCAAGATAAAAGAGTGTTCTTCAATTAAAGAAAGAAAATGCTTAATCGGAATTTTTTCATTTTGTTAATGGTTGGAACCATACTGTTTGAGGTATTACACTTGAAAATTTTAAATACAACTAGTTGATATTTTAGATTGAATATAATTATTCATTTTTGTATAGAAATTTATTGCAAATGGAGAAGAAGCAACTGGACTCTTGGATTTAAATATTGATTGTTTAAACGTAAATTTAGAATATTTATCACTTGATGGAATAGTTTCTGTTTACAAAACATGTACAAGCCTGCAAGAATTGGCTAATGAATATTATAAGGAGAATATTTTCATCGAAGTGATAAGCTCTGAAGGAAATATTTATTCAATTGGGCCTTTTGTCAAATTGAATTGTTTTAGCAAGTTAATGCAACGTATTATAATAGCTGATGATGATTTGGGAATATTGAAACCGAACCGTTTTCCGTTAGTGAAAGAAATTGAATTCTATCATGGAAAATTACTTCATCCGGAATCGGCTGTGAATGTATTACGAAATGTCGAAACATTGAAATTCATTAATAATGAATTTGATGGTGATTTTCATGAGAGTATTCTTAAACACTGCAAAAATATGAAACGATTGTATGTTAAATATAAACTACATCGAAAAATTTTGATCGGAAAATCAAATGATTGGTTGAGCAAAAAATATTCGAAACTTGAACACTTTGAGATTAATTCACGCCGTAAAAATGATCATGTGATTGAATTTCTTAAAAAGAATCGAAAAAGTATTCGCAAATTTTCGACTAACATTGAATTCCTCATCGAAAATATGGATTCTATTGAGGCAGCTAAGTTACAGTTGGACACTTTGGTTATTTTGCATTCGATGACTGATTTAGATGATTTTGAGATCAATAAATTTAGACAAGACATAGCAAATCTTCAAAAAAATGGATTTTTTCAACACTTGCATTTGTACTTTTACATCGATATATATGAAAATGTTTATCCATCACATCTTGTTCGACTATTGAACATAAAACATTCAGCACTAGAATTCACTTTATCGAATTTTGTGAATTTAGAAAAATTGTATTTATCCGGGATAAAAAGTATTAGAAATTTACGTGATACATTGCCAAAACTTAAAAAACTCAAATTCATTTTGATTAATTGGCTCAGCGATAGTGTTGAAAATTTTTTATTAATCATAAGAAGTTTACCGAAATTACGTGAAATATATATTGAATTCATTACGATTTTGGAATTCGATGAGAAAAATCCATCAATTTTCAACGAAGAAGAAAGAATTCTAAATATATCTGCACTGAACATGGAACGAAAAAAATGTGCAAATGCAGAAAAATTAACGATCTATTTGAATGAATATATTTATTTGGCAACAATCAAATCATTTGGCATTCAATCGATGAACAAATTTGATTTGATCAAAATTAAACGAACCGAATCATATCATGGATCTCATGATTTTAGCGAATACCATCCATTCTAATTTATGATCAGCTTTTTTTTGCGCTCACATTTGTAGATTAATATACAAATGTTTCAAGGTCATCCAATTTATACACAATTAAGATAAATTCAAATGAATTTGTCTCGCATTCCTATCTAATGAGCTATTCCCTATCTAATGATTATATTCATATCAAAGCAATAAATTGGATCGTCATATAAAATTGTTTGGCTTTCCGTAGTTTTATTTTCAAATTTCACTTTTGTTTGTACGTACAAATCTCTACTGTGTATTCTCTGTACTCTTGGAGTATGAAATTTTTTTTTAAATCTCAAATCTTCAACTAGATCCTTAAAACATTGAGTTCATGAAACAAATTTATTTTGATGAATAATAAAAGGATTGAATAAATCATGAAAATATTATCCACCATGAAATACGCGTCAATTTTGAATAAACACGCATCAATTTGGTCGATTAAAATATTATGTTATTAGTTAAGTTCTTTAATAAATTGATCTCTGGCCAAATTGTGCAAATGTTGAGCCAAATGAAAATGTTTCACTGTTAAACAATAAATTACAAGGAAAATTTGGCATTTTAATTACACAGCCAATTTGTATTGCATTCGAATAAGTTATAATTTCGGTAAAGGCTTGAAAACTTTTCTCACAGTACACAATTGAAATGCCAAAAATACAATGTGAGTGGTTTTCATTATTTCCAACTGAATAAATATTTTCGCAATGGAGAAAAGTAAAGTATGAAGCAACCGCGTCGTTGTTTGGCACGGGTAGTTTGTGATAAACCACAAAAAAAAGAAAGTATACGAATTTTTGCTCGTAAACCAAAAACATACCTAATTAGTTCCGATGATTTATTTAACTTTTCGACGCAATAATAAATCGCAATATTCACTTGGATTGGCAATATCAGAGAGTTGAAAAATAAACATTCAATTTTATTCACATTCTGGAAAAATATATACACATATTCGTTCATATTTGTTTGGAATGCATATTACCGAAGAGAAACTGACATGCAAAAAAAAAAAGAAGAAGTTTTTACCTCATAATTCACTGACGCGATGGAACAAGTTGATTCGAATGCTATTGATGGCGTAATATTCAGTTCCTCGGCTTGAATCGATCGCGGCAACCCTCAAAAATAGAAAGAAATTTGCACTCACAAAACAAAAGCATATGAAGCATGAAGTTATTTGGTTGATGAGATTTTTGACTTGATTCGCACACCGCATGAAGCACAATTTTCATGCAATTGCTCCTCGTCTGCTTATTTTGATTTACATTTGTGTTGAAAAAAAATAAGGCCAAAATTAGAAATTGATTTTGCGCCCAAAGAATTTTCGACTTTTTCCCCATCTTTTCAAACCATAAATAATGAATGAATGAATGAACTGAACTTGCCTTGGTTATGGGTTTTGCGTGGCTTCGTTTCGTAAGGTAATGACGAAAAACGAAACCGTCTTGAATTCAACAAACTTGAAAGCTTACGTCAATGGCATAAACACTACGTAGGCGGTTCAAAATAATCCACATACCATTTATACCATAGAAGCTTTGAACTCAAGAATAAAAAAATAAACATTTTTTTTGATGTGTCACTTTTTTTTCCCTTTTTCAGAAATTCAAATCGTACACCGCATCGTAAAAATAGACGGCACACCAACGACCTAACGAGCTCGATGAAGCCGAGTAATAGCAGTCGACATCGTTTAGTAGCAACGAGTAGTCAATTAAGCATCGAGGTATCTGAATTGCATGCGATAAATGGTCGCCTTGAAATCAGCTGTTTAGCAACGATTCCGGCTCGCGTAAAACCAGGCGACGAACAGTATGCCGATTACAAAACCTATTCCGTGAAAAGTATGTAGTTGTTGACAATGTTTTTTTTTTTCTTCCATTTTTGCATGTGTCATACGTATTTACTCAATTTATTACTGATTAGGATTGACGAGCGTTCGTTAAGTCTCTTCACACATACACAAATATATACATAAAACCATTTAAATGATCTAATACCATTGAATTAAATAGGCTTTTTGTTGCCAATGTTGTTATTTGTATAAAATCGATAAATTACCATCTACTCGAATCGCAAATAAATAAATGAAGAGAAAAAAAAAATTCGTCGACATATTTTCGACATGGTTCGTCGATATCAGCTTCCTACTTGTCGTATGGAAGTGCAATCTTCATGATTTAATTCTCGTATTTTATCGACAAAATGCCTAAAGAAAATTATACAAAGCCGCAACCATTACCGCTTAAACGCATAGAAAAGACATTGAATTATGTTTTTTTTTTTTTCCTTTTCTGCAATGTTTAGATCCACTTGTCGTTTTCTCTTTCTCTGCTATTTTCTCTCACTTTTTATTTCATTTTCCACCTCTCTCTTTTTCTCTCTGCCTCCCTCTATTTCTCTCTATTTCTCTCTATTTCTCTATTTCTCTCTTTGTCTCTTTGCCTCTCTGCCTCTCTTTATTTCTTCACTTCTCTCTTCTTCTCCCTGACTCTGTCTCGTGATATGGTGCCATGAATAGAAATCGATTGCCAAGGGATTTGATTAGAGCTTTCAACTCAACAGTGATCGATATGTATTCGAAATGTCGCGAAATAACGATTGCTCCTTTCGATTTGATGATGTGATTCCCATTCACATTGCCAATTCATATGCGATCGAAGTGAACCAAACACATGACTACATATTTAACCATTATAGTAATCTAGCGAAACGGTATTCAGTGCTTCTGCTCACGCGCATTTATTTGCATAAATGTATTTATATGAGAAAATAATATGCGTAGCGAAAATGAAATGAAAGCAAATGACGATGCGTGATAATATAAGAGAGTGAAAGAGTGAAAAACTCTGAGGGAAAAACAGGGAAAGAGCGAAGAAGATGGGAAGATTGGGAAAGAGAGAGAAAGAGAGAAAGAGAGAGAAAACAGTGTGGATAAGACCGAGAATTGTGCTAAAATTGAATGATAGAGAAATAAGTAACGATGTAAAAAGCAAGTTAAAAAGAAATAGAAAGTTCTGTGAGTAAGATTTCTTGTGATTCTTCCAATTTTATGTTTATTAGTTTTATGTGAATAAAAATGCCATCATGTATGTAATAATATCAAGTGCGTACAACGAAAATGAAAAAAAAACATTCAAAATCGACTCTACACTAAAAAGCATATCCATATTTGTGCCTCGTTTCCATATCAATTTTTCCCCCACATCTCCCACTCTCCCTTTGCTTACTTTTGCTTGGTCGTTGAACATATTTTCATCTCAGTTTTTGCACAGACAAGGAAAGAAAAATACCATTTTCTTTGTGAATAGAAAGTGCGGCGTATTTCGTTCGATTTTTTTACTTCTCGTGCGCTATGACGTTTCTACCGCTTTTCGATCCCATCAACATACTCATATCATGAGATGACGAGTCATGCGGGAATAAATGTTTATGAATCGTAAATAAATCTCGCTCCAAATTATTTTATAGAGAAAAAAAATTAGAATTTCATCAATTTTTCTTCGTTCATAATGCCGACACAATTTTCAAATATATACCGAGCTGTAGTTCTTATGGGAATACTCCAGCCGCACAAAATGTGTGGTTTTGTAGTTTTTTTTTTTTTAGCTTCACATGTTTTATGCCAGATTCTTTAGAAAAATACTCAGCACTTTCGAGCATGCAGTGTGTGAGCTACAGAATGCTTGAGTACACTGCATATTTGAATTATCTACCGCAGCTGTGGTTTTTCTCTGGTTCATATATACCAACAGTAACGTGCCAATTTTGAATGCGGGTAGAGTCGAGACGCAGAAAGACCGAGATATGTTCGGGAAAAAAAGAACATGAAAACAATGAATAAACGTTGAAATGATGCATAATGGTCGCTTAATAAGATTTTTTCATCGTCATTATTTGCATATTTCGAAATTGTAACAAGCACACTTCATGTGGCCATAACTCAAAACACTAAACAAATCATTGATGAATTTACTTTTTGAAAATTTCTATGAAAAAAAAAGAGGAAAAAAACAAATTTGCAAGCTATTGAGTTGATAAAACCTGAAAACACATTTTGTAGCAATGAATTTGTGGATTTTTTTGTTTTTTTTTTCTTTTTTGTACGATTAAAAACTTTGATAAACAAACTAAAACGTACACTGAAATATGAGCACAACATTGAAATTGCCGTTCAGCACGTAGCATTGGCTTCTGCGTATATTTCTATACCGATTGCTCGATGAATTCGCATTAAATTTTATTTGTTTTTTATTTTCCATTTTTCTGCATGTTTTTTTTTAGTCGAACGAACGTGATCGGAAGATCTTTCGTGACTATAAATATACATTCTCTAAATGTTTTATTGAAGTTTCGTACGTAAAAAAGGGGTAATTTGAACTGCAAAAACCTCTTATTTGAATAGGAATTCATCTTGCATGAAATGTTAACTCATTGCTCGAATTCATGTCACAAATCTTTGCCAGCTCAATAATTTACCCCGGAAATGTTCCACATAAAATAATGAATGAAAGCTCATTAAATTTCTATCATCTGCCATACTTTCAAGTACGTGCAATATTTTTAGCGAATCAAGCATGAACTGTGGAATGTTTATTCTATCGTTCTCGATCTTGCTCTTCTTCTTTTTCTCAAACTTCATACTCTTCTTCACGTTTTCCTTCTCGTTCTCTCTCTTGACGTCCTTCATTTTTTTCTTCCGCTTCCTGCATGTTTGTTACCTACCCGTTTCTAAAAAAAAAAACTACAAAAACAGAAGAAGAAAAAAATATATAAGGAAACGGGTCCATTTCATCACATCTAACACAAAAGTAATCATCTCTGAACTGGAAATCGACAATGTTTGTGAATTGGCTTGAATATTTGATGCAAATGTTGAATTGATGAAAATCGCTAAAGCCATTAGATCAGAGAGTTGCATGGAACACGTATTGATAGAGTTTGAACATGCGAATAAAATTAGAAGGAAAACATTTTCGATGAGAAGGAGCAAGGGAGAGAAAGCATTTTCATTGGAAGAGAAAGTATTGAAGCCAAAAAAAAGAAAAAATATGGTAGAAAAGATATGTATATAGTGTTCAACATGCATGCAATTTCGAAAAACTTTTATTTGTCCCAAATGCGTCATTTTTTCTCGCTCTCTCTTTCGATGTGATGAATACAAAAAAACAAAAAAAAAAAAAAAACGATCGGAACATGTTCAAATAAAGTTAAGTCTTAGAAACAGTATAAAGTTTTAATATCTCTTGTGCTCTTCCGCAAACTAATGCGATATTGTGCATTGGATGCGCCCGTGTCATGTCAAGCATAATAATCGATGAAGAAAGAGAGAGTTGAAAGAAAAAATAAAGCAGCAAGAAAAGGGCTTTATGTCAACCAATATCAAGCATGATAGAAATGAGGCAAAAACAGAAAAAAAAATGTAATTCTCATGCTGAAGTACACAGGTTGTGACTTTATGCCTCAATCGATGACGAAGAAGACGATATCTTGATGGACCACGATGTGAAAACTATCGGAAAATAATAAATTAAATTTTGTACGAGTTCAATGTGTTGCATAGTTAAGTACGATAGCAACGAATTTTAAGATATTGAACGTGAAAACGTCAAAGTAGAGGAAAAAGTGTTTTTGATCTCCATGACAACTGATCACATTCCACTTTACATTCATGAAATTCCACATTGCATGCTTGCAGCCAATGGATGATATTGAAATGAAATGAAAGTGCAATATCTTGTATTTGCATAGCATTTCAATTCGGTCATTGAACAATTTCGATAAGAGAGAGAAAGAGCTTGAGAGAGAGAAAGAACTTGAGGGAGAGAAAGAGCTTGAGAAAGAGAGAGATTGTGTGAGAGAGAAAATAGAGAAACAGACATAGACAGAAGAAGAGACGTAAAGAAATTGAGATATACGAATAGATAGATAGTGAACGTTTGATTCCTGTTGATTTTTCAATTCCCAACAGCAATGATATGTGATCGAATCGATTTAAATGCATCGCAAATCAAATTCAATGGTTTTCGTTGGAAAAATAAACAATTTTTCCAGTACATGAACATTTCAAGTGCATTGTTTTAGTTTTAGAGATTCCAATTTGAGTTCAAAAGTGAAAATGCATTTGAATCAATTCATTTGCATTCGCAAATAAACTATGGCCATTGAAATTTAAAGGAATGCAATTAAAACTCATCGAGAAAATGGAATGTAAATATACAGAGTATATTGCATATTGATTTTAACATAAAATATTTATCGACAAAAATAATTTCCCAATAGTTTAGCATTTAATTACATTGAATATTTGTTAATGATTTGATGCATGAATGCATTTTAATTTTCAAATTTTATTTATTTTCAGTTGACATCGATCCAATGGAAACGACAACACTGTTGCCATCAATTAGTGATATGGCCGCCTTGGGAAATTCTTCAAATTCAAGCGATTTGCATAGGCTTCGATTTGGATGGATTACAATAAATTTGCCAATTTTACTCTTAGTTTTGTTGAATTTTCTACGTTCCTTTATCATACCATAAATGGAATGAATGCCTCAAAAACTAATTTTAACGAGAGAGTTATGTGATTGTGTATATTAAAATCACAATCCGACCAATCGGCCATAACACAACCGAGATGGGAATCAAATCAGACTGCTTTTCAACGCTTGGAAATGAGTGAAATAAGGAAATGTTAGTGAGTAGATTTAACAAAAACAAAAACAAAAAAAAAAGAGAAATATTAAACAATTAATGGGAATAATATTTTTTTAAAACGATAAGACAATTGAAAATGAAAACACAAAAAAATCCATTAATCCATTTGTAAATTTTGCTTGAGATTTTGTGTAGGCCATCAATTTAATTGATGAAAACATTTTAATTTAATTAGCAAATAAAATGAATATTCGATTCGATTAAAGCTAAAATCACTTATTCATTACGTTCATTGTTCTAATTAGGGTAAATTCATTGTACAATGTATATTCAACTACAAATGATGACAAAAAGATTAAAATCTAATTTGAATATATATATTTTGAAATGTCAAACATTGCATGTGAGAAATCAGGAGACAAACAATACACAAAAATCTGTTTGAATGTTATATGCAAATATAAATGAATATTAAATGTATGTCAATTTCGATGTGAACTCAATAACTACAAGTCACATTCTCATATATGAATAATAGTCCAAGGATATTTTCAGGATTGTCGACAAAAATGGCTTGCAAAATTTATGGATTGTGCCTGATTTCATTTGAAGCGAACAAGTAGCTAGAAATGTTTGAATATTGATTAAAAAAGAAATCGAAGAGGAAGTAGGAAGTGATGGTAAATATTGAAAGAAGAGAAAAGTGGAAAGTAGAAAATTGAGAAAAAATTAAGGAAGGAGAAGGAGAAGGAGAAAGATTAAGTAACAAAGTTTGAAAAAAGTGTAGAAAAAAGGAAGAAAAAGAAGATGGTAGAAAAAGGAAAAAAGATGTGAAAAGAAGATGCAAGAAATGGCACGAAATTAAGAAAGATGATCAGAATATAAACATGTACATTGTTCATTTCATCCGAAGATTGATGTTAAACGGCGCTAAACAAAAGAATATTATATATATGTGTGGCTATTATTCGTGGTGTAATCAGTGTGTAATGCTCCAGTATAAAATGTGCTTAAAACAGCGCATGAAAAATGGTTAAAGTTAAGTCGTTGTAAATAATGTACATTTGAATTTTTAATAGAGTTTAAGAGAAAGAAACCAAACAAGAACAAAAAAAAAAAAAATAGCATAATGACATGGAGAAAATAGTGAGAAAAAGTGAGAATCGTTTTTTCTTCTGATTTTGGAAATGTATGATGCGACCATGGAAACAATCTTACCTGTATTTAAATAAAATAAAAAAAAAAATCAAACGGGTTTAAAACCGCGTGCAACTGACATTAGGTTATCGTGGTTAAAAAAGAGGTTAAACCGCGTTCCGCGTCGCATGCAATAATTTTTCGGTCGGAATTGATTGATATAGTTTTGCGAAAAGATGTTTTACTATGGAAATAGAGTAAAAAAACACACACACATACACATACACGACGTAATTGTGAACCGATCCAGGTACAAAAATAGCTGATTTCAACAACATGGAAAAATAAAACTGCAACCATCCTCCACAACTGCGGCGGATATAGATGAGCATGTAGAGCACAAAAATAATTGTTGGTTGATGTGTAACAGATCCAAATGCACTACACTACACTGATATGTAAATGTGTGTGTGTATGTGTGTATGTTAGTTGTCGGTTTACCCAGGCTAATGCATGTGTGAATGGAATACCTGTGTGACGTGTGTATGCCTTCACTCATTCGTTACATTCATATTTTTCTGAGTGAGCATAAGCGGAAAAATGAGCGCTAGCGCACACGCGATGTTTTCATTTTTATTTTTTCATATTCTTCATTTTTTTTTTTTTTTTTTTTTTTGTATTATTTCGCCCCAATTTGCATTCACATAGGTCGTGATCATTTTTCCATCGTGTTTGAGTTTTCATGTTTGTTCACATCTCCATGAGTTTTCACGATGGCTCTATTTTTGTATTTGCAGTATGCAAATGTTCATGAAAAGGTCATGTGTTAGCTAAAGTGAGTGAAATGGAATGAATGAATATTCGAGCCACAAGAAAAATGGGAAAAATTTGGTAAGGGAATCTGATAAGGCAAGGAAGAGAGAAAGAAAGAGAAAGTAAGAGAGGAACAGAAAAAGAAGGAAAGACACGGAGAAAAAGAGAAAAACATAGATAGAGAGAAAGGGAGAAAAATAGGCACCGATAGAGCTAGAGGAAAAACGAATGAGAGAAAGGGAGAGAGAGAGAGAGTTCAAGCTAAAGCGAATTGTTCGAGGTCATTTTCTATATTTCTAACAAACAACGAGAGCGAACGAGCTGAAAAGAAAAAAAAAACAAAGAAAGAAAGCAGGTTATATTAAAAATGCAACAGCACACTTTGAAACCGTAGCATTCTCTTGCGAATTATACGGGAATGGCGACAGCATGGCAAAATACGGCGTCAGCTTTCGTTCAACGAACAACCATTTTCTCAATACACACTGTGGTAATTTTTGCTCGCGTTTCCACTGTCAGTGTAGTGAAAATGAAATCAGAATAGAATGAAAGAGAAAGCAAAAGAGTGAATGCAAAAGCAGCGAACGAGCAAAAGAATGACAGATGGAAAGACACGGGTGAATGAGTGAGTGAGCGAGAGAGAAAATGTAAAATAAAAGAAACCACCTCAATTATTTATGAAATTGTACGGCGTGTACTTTCATTTTAGCTTTCATCGCATTTCCATCATCAGCGTTTGCTAGTGTGCTGCGCTACAACAATGACTGAACGCAAATATGTTGGCTGCAAATCGTTTAAAATATATGCCCAAATAATGCGACTCGATTATTTATGTGGCAATAGAAAGGAAAAAAACCTGGCGAAGAATACATTTCAGCAATGATTCACTTTTTGTCCCTTGCCTCCCTCCATATGTCTTTCTCTCTCTTTTTCTCTGTCCCACACTTTTCCTCTCAATCTATTTGTCTCTCATTCTCTCAGATTCCCTTTTCCTCTTCATTTCACAGCGGCACATTGTGTCGTGTATTGGATACCATACCGGCAATGCGCGCAGCATGAGCCATGATATTCCTGACTAAAAATACAATGAAAATTTTATGGAGTGTGTAATGTGATCGCAATGATTTGGAATCTAATGTTTGTTCGCACGACATTTCCATTTTCCAAGTCTATAAACGTTTCATAATTATACGCTGACAACAAGATGTATTTGATATGGTTTGGTTAGCCAGTTCTGATATAGAAATACAAAAGCCTATATTTGTGGTAAAAATGCGCATAAATTATCGTCAAAAATTGTGTGATCAGTTTGTTGAAAATAGGATTTGTTCGGTGCATACTCATTAATATGAATAGGTTGGCTTAATGTGCAATGCATTGTTGATGCACATTCATTCACCATTTTGAAAAGTCTCTTGTTCGTATAACTAATCGAAAATAATATGTTTTATCGTCGATTTTGCTTGCATCGACAATTTCGAAACAATGTCATGTGCTTGACTACAAAATAGAAATTGCACGTAAACAAAACCAACAGTAAACAAAACACAATTGAATTATTTCGACAACAAAACAGATCGCCCGAGAGAGAGATAGAGGGACAGAGAGAGAGAGAGGAGAGAAAAGAAAGAAAGAAAGAGGAAGAATGAAATGGAAAACTCGCACACAAAAATCCGGTTGAATTGTCATGAGTAGAGAGCGCCGAGTTGAGCACTTTAAGTGCATTGGATTCGTTTGCAGAAACAACAACAACAACAACATCATCAACATCATCAGGCATATGTGCAATTTTGGCAGCAATTGTTTTTAGTCCGGAATAATGAAAAGCATCAAAAATGTAAACATATTGTTTTGCTACCGTTTTACCAACATGGCTGCGCGTGTATGTTTTTGCCGTGCCGCTTTTTCCTGTTTACTTTTGTATGCTTCATGTATTGTGTGATGTTATTTTGGTTTATTTTCTTTTTTGCGCTTTCTCGAAAAGTGTATGCGCAATGATCGCAACGAATCGAAATGTACGATGCAAATAGATTTAGTTGTGTTCAGCAGTTTTTTTTTGTTTTTGTTTTAACAATCCGAATGAGTAATTCAACATTCAACACTCGAAAATCCAGTTCGTTCATCATGCTCGAATCCATGTTCGCTCGTTCATTCATTCACCGTGTCGCCAAAAGCTTTGAAGAGCCTGGCTTTAGCATATTTGCGACATCGAAATGTGTGCACGTGCACATACCAAAAACCGTTGTCGATGGATATGCAAACACAGAATCTTCTTTACATTAATAATAATGTACTATTATTGAGTTACACCTCGCTCTCGGTTCTTTCCATTCCCATCCCATCCGTATTCGTCCAAAAAAAGACACCAAACCGTGTGCTAGTTGTTTTCATTCTTTGTAAGCGAAATGGCAAAAAGTTTTGGATTATGTTTGTTGAGTGTAAAACATGAATTATACATGTAAAGTAAGTAGTTTTTGAACCGTTTTTCACCACAATGTTCGCACAATCTACATTTCTTCAATGGTTTTTGCTGAATATACATTTATCCAGATGAAATGGTGTTTGCTTGATTTAAGTTCTCTAGTTTGGTACGGTGCGAAAACCATTTTTGGAAATTTTATTCGTAAATTGTCGCCCAATAATTTAAAAATATGGCCAAGTTTTGTTTATAAATTGTTTCAAAAATGGTCAATTTAAAAGAAAGGCCAAACTATTCATAAATTATTATATATGGAAATTTGGATACCGAAAACAAAGATAATCAGACAGCATTAAGTGTGTCAATTTTTCGGAAAACGAAGAGTTTTGTGTCAAGCTGCTTGTGATAAAATGAGTTGAAACTTTCTCTATTCGTTGTTTTTTCCGTGTTTTGGCCCTCTCTATCGAATTTCCAAATGGTTGCCGAACATTGTATGGCCTCGAAAAAATCATTATCTTTCCATTAGCATAAACTTGAAAAGCGACGATAAAAAACATTTTAATAGCAGAGGGTTAAAGTCTGGCACAACTCAAATGAATTTACGTCAATAGATGAATAACAAAACGAACAGTGTCTATTTAATATGAGTTTTTTGTTGCTTCTGCTGCTGTTGTTGTTGTTTGGACAAAGTCGGAGGAGGAGCTTTGAATGGAAACTGAAATATCAAAATGGCATCTGGCAACATAGTTCAGTTTTGCTTATTATCAAGATACATTCAATTTGAAAGTTTCAAATAAATGAAATATCTTCTATGCTTGATATGCTCAACATGATAAACATTCCATCGTTAACAATGAACTAGACCAGTTTCCGAATGCTTTTTTCTACTCTTAATCTATCTACCAGAGTTTTCTTTTTTCTCATTCTCTTCATCGTTCTTTCTCTAGTCTCTTTCGCTTCATATCGCTCTTCCACTCCCTCTCCCTTTCTCCCTCTCTTCCCTCTCCCCTCTCTACCTCTAACACTCTGTCTCTATTTCTTTCATTCTATTTCGTTCTCTCTGTCACTCCTTCTGCTTTTTCGTTTAAATTTCTTTCCAAAGAGCACATAAACATAAACTAATTTTGGGATTTGAATGCATCATCGCTGATGACGCGTATCCAAATCGGAATATCCGGCATTTGAATTTCACATGTATTCACAAGACAGAAATTTCAAAGTCAGAGCGAGAGACAGAGAGAGAAAAAAAATGATGGAAAATCTCATCTTTTGTGCAATTGTTATCAAAGTTAAAAAGTGGCGAGATATCAAAAGGGTGACTTTCTAGTTTATGACTCTTTCGATCCTTTACTCCATTGAAAACTAAATCGCAAAATATGTCTTTTTTTCTGTTTTTGCTCTTCATCTCACTTTCGATTCGCATATTGAGATACAAACGAACCCATAATACCCTTTTTTTTGCAACAGTTACTATCAAAAGAGAAATGTAAAAAATGAATTGTATGAAAGCAAAAAAAAAAAAAGAAAAAAAAAATGGAATGTTTTTGACATTGGCGATTTTTTACGAGTTTCATCGAAATAATGATGATATAGCTGGAATGTTTTTTGTTCATGAAAATATGTTAAGCGGCGTAAAATTTCCATTGAAAATTGTTCTTTGTTTGCAATACAAACATTAACTTTTCTCGCCATATAGAGAGAGAAAAAAGAGCGAAAATTTCTGGAAAAAATTCATATTCATGACCATTATGGATTATGGCACTAGGAAAATGTTGTTGTAGCATAAAAGTACTTTTCACATTATTCATGAATAGACTATTTACGCTTTGTGCGATATATTTTGAATGCTATCAGTGATAAAATACATATATTTACTCTTCAAGAGATATTACGAAAAAATATCGAGCCATGCACGGAAAAAAAACTCCCGAGTTTCAATTACTTATAGCATGTTTTCTACACAATTTTTTTTCCGATTTATTTCAGCTCAATTAAGCTAATTTGTTTTTTTTTTTTTTTTTTTGTGATTTCAACGACAAGCGACACACACAAATAATTAGCTTTGGTCGCATATGCAACAACATTCAATACTCGAACACGTGTTCTATATTTATGCATTATGTTCGAAACACATGATGTGTGTTTGTGTGTTTGTGTGTTTGTATAACAAAAAGCCATTGCTATTAATATCGGCATGTCTTGTACAGAGATTATTGCCTGAAATTACACAATAACAGCCAATAGCACAACAAAATGCGCACTCATTACAGTATGGCGTTGAATTGATGTTGATGTTTACATGATTGGGATAGTCCATATTGGTCCGTTGATTAATTTGACCATAAATAAAATGTCAATGGAAGAAAAATAACACGTCCATGTTTGGTATGAACAAAACAAAACAATGCACGCATTATGGCTTCGAAAGACAAATCGTATGAACAACAAAAATTATTACATATTTCGATCGGTAAATGTGAGGCAAAGGAGATATGGAGGGGAAAGAGAGGTTGAGGGGGAAAGGAAGAGGAAGAAAGAGAGACCGAGAAAAAGGGATCAAGAGCAAGAGACATGAAGCGAATGAAAAGGAAACAGAGAGAAGGAAGAAGAAGATTGAGCAAAGAGAGAGAGAAGGTGCGAGAAGAAGAAAGTGGGAGAGAAAAAAAATAAACAATGTATGGCAGCATAAAACAACATTGTTCAGCTTAATGATTTGTTTCAATATGATCTATTTTCTATTAGTATTTTCAAGGTGCCATTGTTATTGGAATAAGATCACTATTTCTTACCAAAAATAGCACACCTAAGTTTAATGATTCGCTTTTGATGAAATGAATTCAAGATACTTTGTTGGTCCAACAATAAGTCATCAATATAATCAATAAATTACATCGTCCTGACCGAAGATTGAATTTCCAATGACAAACGAAAAAAAAAATAGTCTCACGTTTCACGTTCCGATTCCGATGCGGTTACGAAGTAAATAAATCCAAAATAGCTTGAGTCACTTTTTTTCGGACTGTCATGTTCAAGAAAAAGCGTATTCCCATGAGTTCGGTCATAATATCTCACAAAATGTTATTGCACAATATGTCGATAAAAATCACGATACGAGGCCAAAATACTGCATCGATGCTCTCTCCAATTTTCATTCCTCTCTCCTCTCCACCTGTTCTCAATTCTCCATTATTGAGTCTCGCTTGCACTGTGCCAATCATTTCGAACGGTCGGTTCAAAATGTGTTCCAGGTGGACGACACACTGCTCATACTCGCGTACCCCCACACAATGATATACCAATCCCCACATAAGAAATGCCAAACACACATTTACAAAATTGAAAAAAATTTCATAATTCATTGAAGTGCAATCGATAATAATGCTCAATAAGTAGGTCCCTGATGGTCAAATAAAATATCTGTAAGTGAAATGTGAGCGCCATTTTTAAGAAGATAAGGAAATGAATTCGCAGCTGGATTCCGTTTTTCCCTTGATGAGTTTTTTTTTTCTTCCATCTCTCTAGTCTTTTCATCGTTTTCACTTGATGAGCTTAAAATTTTATGGATTTCAAAAGAGCACAAGAAAAAAAGAAATTCAAAATGAAAAAAAAAAAAAAACGAATATTCTCATTTTACACCACCTGATTGGTTGTTGGGCATAAAGCAATTTTTCTTGTTTAAAATGTAATTATTTAACAATTGGTATGTGATGGAGTAAAGGAGGCAATTTTTGTACACCGATAACAGTGGCAGATATACAATGTACACTTGTTCGCCTACTCAATGTTTTCGCTCGTAATGCTTGCTTCACTCAAATGCACACACAAACAAAAGCAAGTGGAAAATTTGAAAATTTCCACATAAAAACGATGATGGTGGTTCTTTGATTTATGGTTTATGTTTGCTCTTTCATTTTGCGAGCATCTGTAAAATTACATTTTTTTTGCTTCTTGCAAACAGACAAAAGGCGTCAACGCTTTTGAATTAGAACAATATACACGTGCTGTACTTAGAACTGCTGAGAAGAAAACATAAAGCACCTAATACAAGCGAGAAAGAACAAACAGAAAACAAAAAACAAATGAAAAATTATTGTCATGCGAAACGTGCCGTGAAAAGGTAACACACATTCTGTTCTGTTACAAACCAAATAATGCATAGATAGTAGTTTCACTTCATCAATTTGTTGAATTAGTTCGTTGAACCAAATAATGGTTTGTATTGAGAAATACCAACATGAAAACGATAATTAATTGAATGATAATTGATGGCATCTCATTTATTCTGAAAATGAAATTTTCCGAATGAAATGTGTCGATTGTCATATTGAAATTGTGCTAGTAATTTGATCTCGTTTTCCAAGCTCAAGCACAAACGCACACGCTCACACACATTTTTCGCTTGAACAAAAGATAAACAGCCCACACAGAAATTGGAAAGCTTTTAGCATGCAATGAAACTTAATTTAAAATATTTAATTTTAGACAGCAAATCCATTTGTTCTTTGTCACAATAAATGAATTTTCTTTTGTTTGAAACTCGAAATTTATATCTTTTACCGTATTGAGCAAAGTTTATAGAATGAAAAAAGAAAAAGGAAAAAAAAAACTGCTGACACCGCATGGTTGAAATCACACACTTACTCAAAGACATTAAAAATAAATGTAGTCGAACCATTTAAATGATTTAACAATCAAACACATACAAATGGATAACAATTATAAATAAATGAAAAATTAACTCAAAATATAATTCAATTCAACTAATTTTAGATTGAAAATCTTATTATAGAACATAAACGGATTATTTGAAAAGAGCACAGAACAAAGTAAGAAATAGAGAAAGAATGACAAAAATCAACACATACATGGTAAATCTCTCTATAGAGAGCTCTAGAAATAGAATAGAAACTGAAAATTTTTATTTTTATTTACAAAAAATTCAAGGAATATTTTTGACACACAAATACGTATTGATATAGGGAAGAATTGAATGGATCAATAGGGTTTAACTGACCGTAATCGACCTTTTGCTTACTCGGTATGATTGTCGATTCTCTTTCAAGTGTTCGACATTAAGTAAGATCGAATATGTACAAATGACCTGAATTGAACTGCATCTTCACACACAAACACTTACTCAGAGGCGTATGCATCGAGAAAGTAACACAAACAGAGATTTGTAAACTTAATGCATAAAAAAGAGGGAGTTCATCGAATGGGAAAATGAAAAGAAAAACAGGGTGCAGAGAATGAGAAAGTGGAAGAGAGTCATGTGTAGACATATGCGAGTGATAGCAAAGATCGAATATCGGCTGGGGAATTTTCAAAATGACATTGTCATGTGAATGAAATTTAAAGTTAGCAATAACTAGAAAGAATGAACATTCACCAGAGACAGGGACAGACAAAGAGAGAGAGAGAGAGAGAGAGAGAGAGAGAGAGAGAGAGAGAGAGAGAGAGAGAGAGTTAGGAAGGAACA
The DNA here is from genome assembly GCA_029041755.1 of Resseliella maxima. Lineage (NCBI taxonomy): Eukaryota > Metazoa > Arthropoda > Insecta > Diptera > Cecidomyiidae > Resseliella > Resseliella maxima. The sequence goes on from JAQOWM010000689.1 coordinate 220,517, forward strand.
GAAGGAGAAGCGAAACGCATAGAATTTACGAGAGTACCAAAGCAGATCCTATTATAAAACTATATACTAAAAAAGCAAAAAGTATTTATACAAGAATTTATACAACAAGCGACCGAATTTTTTTTTTTTTTTTTTTTTTTCTTTTGACCTGAACTAACCAACCAACTAATTCGATGCAGAGCAAATATATCCACCTGCACATAAGAATTTCATATAAATTCAAAATTACTGCACTTCAAACAAAAATGTCTAAATGAACAAAATAAAAAAAACCATTTATGTTTATTGATTGTTAAGTGCAAATTCCAAAATCACATACTATCGATACAAAGTTGAGTGAATTATGCGTGAAATGGGTCGTGAAAATGCCAATATAACTCACAAACGAACATTGTAGCATTGTTTGAATACCAAACATTCGACAATGTTATACAAAGTTGTTATCCTGAAATCATGTTCATTTTAGATGTGAATGCAAAAACATTCAGTTCATGTATGTTGAGCATTTTCATGCTGAGAAATGTGAAACTATATTAATGTTGCGGCAAAATACGCTTCAATCAATTATCAAATAAATAATTCATAAGTGGAAATTTATTTAAGGATACTGCTCGATAAGTTGTATGGCCGATAGGTGGAAAAGTGTTATCAACGTTACTGTTTCCATATAGTCATGGTCATCTATATAGATAGCAAATGCCATGAACAATATGAGACTTTTCAACATGAAATATTATTACACTTACAGTTCCTGTATGTTTCATTTGGAAAAAATCAAAGCAACAACATTAAATAGAGTCAATTACATTGCTATCGGATTCATTTTCGTTCAAATTTTCTCCACACATCGGTAAAGGAAACATTCATCGATTGAATATATACACAATACACACCTTTTACGGTTCAATCGGGAATATACACACATGAACATTACCTGATTCAGTACACACAAAAAACATTTGGGGTATGTTCATCATATTCATTGGTGACAATATATGTTTACCACAGTTGTATCTGATTCTACCACATGCAAGTTTTTATAAATATGTGCGCATATCGAACAGACTCATTGTGAAAAAGTTTTGCTGTCAAACTAATACTATGTCACATTTATTACTTTGCATGTGGTAGAGTCAAATACAACTGTGGTAAACATATATTGTCACCAATGAATATGATGAACATACCCCAAACGTTTTTTGTGTGTAAGATTGTGTGCCATCAATTATGTTGTCTAATTAATGAGGCAATCAAATGCTCTCTTTGAAATTGGATTTTTGAATAACATTAGGCCAGAGTTTGAATAAGAACCATTCATATATAAAAATACATACAAATGGCAGAAAAAATGAATTATCAAAGTTTTGTATTTTCACTAGCGCATAGTCGATATCCATATATTACAATGACGTTATCACGATTTATCGATGTAACGTTTATCGATGTAGTGTTTCCGTGTATTGTATGTGTATGTCTATGACCATTCAAACAAAGGATATTTAATTCAAACAAAACAGATGCCATGAATCTCGATAAAATTAATAAAATGTCCCGAAATGTTTTACCATATTCGAAATGAATGTGAAAAGTGAACCCTGAACACTCACAATATATGAAAGGATAAATGTGATTTTCCTAATGCCTTTTATTTCAAAACTAAAAAAAACCCCCATTATGGGTTTGCGTTTTCAAAGCACTTTTCAAACATCAAGAAATTAACTCATCAATTATTCATTCGTCAATAGCAATTGAAAAGTATACACTAGGCAATGTAATCCACCTTGTCCATTTCAAGTTAATCTATTATTCATTGAAACACGTGACAACATTTTCGAGTGTTTTAAAATCAATTTCAATGAAATCGACTTAAAGAGAGATGATGGCGATGATGATCATATTGATGAAGGTGATGAGAATGAACATGAGGATAAGGTTGATGATTGGTAAGAGGATGAGAATGATGATAGATATGAGTAAGGTAGAATAAGTGTTGGAAAAGGTTGAAAAAAAAAAAGTTTTCAAACTTTCCCAAAAAGCACTTTCGATTTCATGCAATTTGTTAGTTGCTTTTATGACCAAAAAGAATATTAAGTGATAAACTATTAGAACAAAAACCGGTCGATTGTTGCATTGTTCAGGCTTGCTTCATGATTCGGGTTTTATCATTCCGGCAAATTTACTTCACGGTTCTGGTTTTATCATTCCGGCATTATCATTCTAACTCTACGGTTCGAAATTCTAGTATGATTTTTTTTTTTTTTTTTATTTTTTTTTTGGCATGACAACCAAGTAGCAAAAAAGAATATACAAAACTAAACAAACAAACTAACTAAAATAAAAAGAACTAAAAAATCACTATTTTCAAAGCATAAACTGAAACCATTAATCTTTCAGTCAAAGTATATTTTTCTATAAATAATCTAATCTAAAAATAGTCACTATTATTGTCTCTATGTGCTAGGTCTATATAGATATTTTCATGTTATTATGTACTAGGCAATTGTTTTTTTTTTTCCTTTTTTTGTTTTTATGTATAGGTAGGTTGAAATGTTAATCATAAAATTAGCACAAAAAAATAACGTTTTCTCCACTCTCTTTAAACCAATTAAACACGGATTGGGCGCACGCTCGCCATGCTCCATATATGTGTATTTGCTTATGTAATGTTAAATCGTGATGTTATTTTAGCTCAGCAAACAGAACATGTACAGACAGATAGAATTGAAGGGAGAGCAATGAGCGTGCAAAAATTGAACCAAAAACAAAAAAAAAAAAAAAAAGAGAAGAGAAGAGTAAACAAATATTTTTAGTCGAATTAGGGAATGTATATACAGTAGAATAAACAGATTGATGCAGCGACAATGAATACCTATTTCAAAATCGAATGAAGTCAAATCTGCAAAAAAAATTGACTTCATTCATAAGGTAGTAGACACGATAAAATAATATTATAAAGAAAAAATACACACACACAAACTTATACAAAACAAGATAAAAAAAATTTATTAAATTATTTGAGATTTAAGTCACATAATATCGAGATCGAATCTCCTACAAAATCAATAAATGGACTTTTGATTTAACAAGCGATACTGATTACATGTACAAAGTTCTTCTTATTCAAAAAAAAAAAAAACCAAAATGAATTGTGTGTGTTTCCAACACATACTTTTTTATATTCTCTCAACTTAACCATTTCGTAATTCTTGCAAATTTGTGACGCCATATAGTGAGCGTGACGACGCTTTTAGTTTTTTTTATAGTTTTGCTTTGCCTTTTTTAGTTTGTGACAATTTTAAAATATTTCATCGTTGACATTTTCCAAACTGGTCTAAATACAGGTTTTTTTTTTCTTTAAAAAAAACGTTTCTGATTTGCCAATTATACATAGCAAATTGAATTGCAGTTTCAATTTCAATTAGGTCAACCCCATGGTTTACCATTTTTATATGGCTCTTTTGGTTTTTATTTGTATGACAGTGTTCAAAACACCGGTTATTTTACCCATGACATCATTGCAAATATATATTTTATTGAAACACAAATTGAACATCAGAACAAATAATGGATTTTTGCCTATGACTTGGAGAAATTGTAATAGAGTAAAATAAATGGAATGATCGAAATAGCACAACAATAAATGAAAAAATCGATATGTCAGACAATTAGTGAAAAAACTCGAACAAAAGAAAAAATGGCAAAAGAATAGGCAAACATTTATATTTACAAATAAAATGAAGAATGAAATTTAAGAACCAATTGATTCATCGGTAAATAGTCGGTAGAGAGAACATTGATCTGAATAAAATATTGCTCCGTTTCCACTGTCATTCCCATTTCATTGTTTGCATAATTGACGGGTTTGTTTCACAAATTTAAATTATTCTCAAACTGGTTCTTGCGTCATACATTTCACTTTTAATACAAAATAAACACAAAGAGAAAAAAAAAACCTATTTGATAAAAATGTCTTTATGTCTATCCATTGAGAATTAACACAAAAAAACACACACACACAACACTTTTAACCATTTAAAATAAATACAAATACAATTTAAATCTTTACAAATAGTTAAATATTACTAGCAAGATTAAATTAATTGACAAAATCAACTGAAAAATTACAAATTATTCAATAAAACACATACTGCAAATTGAATTAAAAAAAAAAAAAGAAAATGAATCAAGTACATAACAAAAACAACAACAACAACACGTTATGTTAACCAAAATAATAATATTGTAATCCATGTCTTATGCAGGTATTGACGTCTTCCTATTGCTACGCTGTCTATTTACTATTACAATTACTATATTATTAACGTACATGAAATTATTATGATTAAAGGAAACTTAATATATATACATTTTACTGAAGTAATTACACCAAAACTGAAAATTATTATTACTATTATTGATAAGCATTGTACTGTGTAAATACACAATAAATAAGAAACAAAGTCTAGTGACAAAAAAAAAAGTCAGATTCATGGTGAAAATGAAATTTATTACGAACAATGAACACGGAAATTACACAAATTTCTTCGATCTAAAAGATCAGCACCAATTTTAATTCAACCAAAAATAAACACATTCAAACGTACATTTAAAATTAGACTTAATGATAATGAATGAAAAGGATTATTACAAAATTTGAATTTGATTAGAGAAAATTGGTGTGTGTATTTGTTTGTTTGTACTTGCAGCATGGATGGTGGAAATTTGATTTTCTGCCAATGATACAGACAGACAAACTGACAGAATCAAATGAATTCAAAATGTGATTTTAATTTGGTTTGGTTTGATTTGAGTGAAAGTCATTTTGCCTGATTTATAATTCAAATTTGTGGGAATAATAATTTTTGTGTGACATTGAAATGTATTTTCGTTTTCGACTGGCCAATGCCATTTACAGCGAACACTTGTTATTTGCGTAGAGAATTAGAAAGAGATAGAGAGAGAGAGAATGTTTTGTAAAAAAAAAGTGCCGACCGAAACTGAATTTTGGGTCACCCAAATTCAATATATCTTTATAATTTAGCGGTTTTCATTCGCCGAACCAGACTGATATTTCGAAATGAAAATGAAATAGTTTCAATGTGTGGTGCGGCCATGCAAAGGAGAAGGCTTTGGCCGCATCATATTTCACGATAATATTAAATTTGGTTCGGGTTTTTGTTTCACTCTTCATGCCATTATCGTCATCATTTAAGCGCCCTGCGGTTAAATTTTTTTCTTTACTTTTGCTAACGCTTTCACCGAATCTCAAATAGTTACGAGCTGCGAATTTCGAAAGCCGATCGATTTTGCGATTTTTACAATGTAAGACTATATGATGTGGATCGAGAAACCGAAAAGGAAAGAATAAAAATGAGTGAAGAACAGAGAAAGACAAAGACAAAGATAAAGAGAGGGAGAGTGTGTGAGAGAAAGAAAGAGAATAAGATGAGAAAATGAGTGAGTAAATGGGAGAAAAAGAGAAATGGTGCGAGAAAACCAGACATAGAAAAAATGCTCATAAAAACAAACGGTAATCTGCCAATTCAAAGTGATAACATAAGCCATAAGCTCAGTAGCTAGTTGCTTGACGCTTTTTTTCTTTGTTTTTTCCTTTTTCTTCCTTTCGTGTTATGGCATTAACAAGAAAATATCTGTTTTTATTGTTGGCATTTTTACTGTTGCGTTCGGTGTGTGTCGTCGAATGATGTTTCGTGTGACTCTTATTCCGTTTGCAAACGATGTTCTTTGTCTTCATCCTACCATCAAAATTACATGTGGTCAGAAAATGAGAATGAGAAATGAAACAGTAACCGTTCGTTTTTTTTTCCGCTGTTGTTTCGTTCGTCTGCTCGTTGGTTCTTGATGGCTTTTTTTTTCTCCCGTCATGCATTTATGATTTATGAAGAGAATCGTCTGTAAATCGATGATGCACAAGAACCAATTTCCGGCCAATAAAACCAAACTGATGGCTTGAAAATCGTAATACAATACTTTATATTTTGCACAACACAGTATGCTGTGTGTATTGGATTGGATTGGGTTGGGCTGTGCCACATGCAACATGACTGAATCGACAACACACAAAGAAAATAATCCAATGGCGTCAACTTGATTTGCCGATCGAATGGAAAAATTCAGCTTCGTTTCGATAATCAAATAACATAAAGATAAACGATAAACGTACTTCAAGTCAATAACATGAAAATGTGCTCGGTGGTTTTAGATTAAATTAGTTGATGTCATATCATTGGCTTCTACATTTTTTTTTCTCTTCCACATCATTCAAGTCGACATCTTCTATGAAAAAAAAGAAGAGAATATTGGGTTTGAGAGAAAAAAAAAGGCAAGCCTACTACCCATTCAAAGTGTCACTCAATAAATGATGGGTTTTTGATATGACTAAACGCTTTTACTTTATCTTTTATGACTTACACGCCCATTTAAACACAAAGACACCACAAAGATAACAACAACAGTAAAATATAGAAGCTGAAAATGTATATTATGCAAATGTTTGTCATTTTGATCACATTTCAACTGCTCACTTTTTCATTTTTGAAAACGAATGGGATTTTTTTTCCATTCACTGTCTCTTCCTGTCTTTGTCTCTGTCTATCTTTTTCGCGCCCTATCTCTCCTTCTCCCTCTATGTCTCTCGATTTTTTCATGTCTCATTTCATTTCTCTCAATCTTACTCACTCACTCACTCACTCTCTCTATCTCTTTATGGTGTGTGTGTGTATGTATTTTGCACATCCGTTGCTTGTTTCCGCACAAGAAATATACAATTTTCAGCTTTTCAATTCATTTGAGTGATTTTCAAAGTAATGAAAAGCGACGCTTATGGATGCCATATGAATAAACCGGTTTACTTTGTCGATTCATTCACTCATCATGCAACGTTAATCAATTGCTGCAGGAGATGCGCCGGGATTTTCTTTTTCACTCAGTCTATCTCTTTCTCTCCCTCTCTAGTTTCTCATCCTCTTTCTCTTATTTTCTGTCACTACAGTGGTTCACAATGTTTGGAGCGAATACAAGTGCGAAAAAAATGGTTTGCTGTATTACTTTTCGTTGCAAATTCAACAGAAAGGAAATTGAAATTGAATTGGCATTTCAAAAGAATACCAAGTGAAAAACTGAATAAAGAGCGAAAACTTATTTGCAAGTATTAGAGTGAGAGGGATTGCAATGAGCAAAAAAAAAAATATGTCTAAATGAACATCAAACCATCCAACGTTTCATGAATGAAAATTGAATTTATTATTTAATTCAATTTCAACATATCACACTGATGGAAAAATATCCATGATTGCAAATACAGTTGTAAGCGCATCTGACGTTTTATTTTCAAAAGAATGTCCCAAATCAATCACGGAAAAAAGTTGTTCTTTTTCCGTCTTCTTCATCTTTTTTCTTTCTTCTGCTTGACGTAAATCAAGGCGAAAAAAATAAATAAATCGAAAGTAGTTTGCGCGCCCCCACAAGCCAATTGGATTTCAAGTGTAGAATAAAAAACGAAAACTCTATTCTAATGCTTTTCGATTGCAAGTATTGCGTTGTGTTCTATATTGCGCACTAAAGATGCCATGAAGTAAATCTTAAGACACAATCAAGAACGAAAAAAAGAAAAGAAAAAAAAAAACAGAAAGATTTTGCACTTTTAAACTTAGAGGTTACGAAATATAACAAAACCACCGACTGGATCATGCCGAGATAAAGCATAACTACTTTTCGAGCTGAAAATGGAAAATAAGGTCGTGAAGTGCTTAACTACGAACATGTGCACCATGCATACACATACCGTCACTTCAAAAACAGAGACAGCAAGATACAGAGGATCACAGAGAGAAAGAGATAAAGAAGAGAGAGAGAGAGAGAGAGAGAGAGAGATAGAGAGATAGAGAGAGAGATAGAGAAAGAGAGAGAGAGAGAAAGTGCGAGAAAAAACTATATGTACGGCAAAATTCAAGACACTCTTCCATATTGTCAAATGGATAAGCTGCCCTTCTCAGCATTTTTTGGAATCGTTCTTTTATTCCGCGAATTTAAGATATGTGCCATTTGAAGGGCATCGTACATTGTCGAGCCAAAAACGAACAAAAACCGCCAAATTTCAAGAAGTGCAAAAAAAAAATGTGATTTTGAGTGTATGAACGTATATCAAACAAAAAGTACAGTTAGAAAGACACAAGAAAAATATATATACACATCGAATTGGAGCAGAAAAGCAATGTCAGATAAGGCTCGCGCAAATGAAAAGGAAGCTTGATAAGATTTTATTGCTATTTGGCTTTTCTCCGGATACGCAACCAACAGCTTAGATTTTACGAACCATTTCCACATTGCAACAGCAGCTAGATGAAAAAAAATTGTGTAGTTACGAAAAGCACGCGGCAATAGCAAAAATCCTCGACCAAAATGCTACCATGATATATAGCGAATGTGAAATTATAAGATTTGAGATTTACGAAATTGGTTTTTGTCCTTGTTTTGTGTGATCCTAAAATTATATACACTTAGACTCACAAACACAAACACACACACACGCGCACATATACCATCGCAATCAGGGTGTTTGTTAAATGGAGTAGCTTTTTGCAATTGAGTCTCGCTCGATATCACCCTGATCAGGCGCTTAAATCCGTCGCTGTTGAAATAAAATTCCAGAGGCCACAGAGTTAATGGAAATAACAACGTCGTGGCGCATTAGTATGCAATCTTAATATATCGTTTAATTATTTTTAATCGATATCTCTTCGATAATAATTAAGTTTGAATCAATTAATGAAACCCATCAATTTGAAAATAAAACAATCACGTCGAAACAAAAATGGAAAACGACAATTTTTTACAAAAAACAACAACAAAAACAAAAGTAATGCTTTGGCAGTAGCAGCTGCTGTTGCATTGATTTCAATCCATTGCAAACGATATTTGAAGGAATTTTGCAAGCAAAACGCTTGACAGAAAATCAATTTCATTTCACACGTAACGAGACACGAACATTTCGCCAGCAATATCCTGTTCAAACATTCAAACAAGCTAAAGAAGAAAAACTACCATCAACTATTTTCACTTTCAACCCCCTATGCCTCTCCATCCTTATCTTTCACTCAATCCCTCTGTATCTCCCTCACGTCTCATTCGCTTAAATTTCATGTTTTTCTTCGTTGTGCTATGAATTATCGATTCGTATATTGGAATTGCGTTCAATTTTGAAGGCACGATGCAGCTGCGAGCGAAGCGTGCACACTGCACATTGCTATATATTCAATATATACGTCCTCTATCATAGGATTTGATATAATTTTTTTCTTTCGTACAATTTTTGTTCGCATTCGCTATGAAATGTTGATGATTTGGGACAAGTGAATAAGCGTTTAACGAGCGTTATAAACGCTTTCAGCAGCGATTGAATGCAAGAAAAATAGAAAGAGAACAGAAGCAAACGAAAAAGAGAAAGAGAATAAGCGTGAAAGAGAGAAAATGAGAAGAGAGTGACAGAAAGAAAGAGAGAGAGAGAAAGGCGAGATTCATCAGTCTGCTTCAATAAATTTGAAAAATATCTCTCCGCATGGCATGAGACATTAAACACACTGTTTCGTATCAATGGCTGCATGATACATCAATAATACACCCTATCTTTTGATATATATTTTATGATTGCTTAGAAAGGATTTTCGTTTGCATCGCAATCAATAGCATTTATTGAGCTAGTTTATCCTGTCAATTCAAGTCAGAACAAAAGCACTAATATGCCCTCTGTCTGCGTTACTGTAAGAAAAATTCCCAATAGGAAATTTTCAGCGCTTCTATATGGCAGCAATTTCGCTTTTTTTTACGCATTGAAATTGCTGTCATAAAATTGGATAACAATTACTCGAATACATTTTCGGCCCTAATATATTACTCACATTTATGTGTCTACATTATGGTTATCTTTTTTTGATGATTCAACGAAGACGAAGTCGACGTGGAAGAGAAAAAAAAATATAATATTGGCATCTGGTTTAACCGACGATAAAAAAAGGCGGATTTCGGAATATTGCCAACGCTTTGAAGGATTTAAAAGTTTATTTGGTCGCGAAGCGAATCACATTAAAAATTAACCAGAACAAATTTGTCTCTAGTGACGTAAGCCCTCGTTTTTTCTCTCTCTCTCTCTCTCTCTCTCTCTCTCTCTCTCTCTCTGTCGCCCGATTGGTAGACTTCTGCATTGAATTTGAGGGCTACGCAATTATTCCATGCAATGAAACTCTATTACATGAGTTTTCGATTGGATTACAACATATAGTATAAAATGAGTTTATATAGTAATCTGATTTTAAAAATTTATTGCGAATTTCGTTTATACAGCATATGCTTCATTCGATCTTATGTTAATGATATATTTTTTGAGTACGTATGGATCATTGACATTCTTGCTGTTTGTTTTTTCAACATTTTACTGGCGAAAAGAAAAAAAAATTTTTTGTTGACTTACAAACTTTTGCGTTACGAAATTCGAGAAACTCATTAAAGGTGTTTCAGTTATTTTTCCATTAAATTTATTTAGCCAACATCATCATCAACATCGTCGTCATCGCCATTATGTAAAGAAATAATTTGCTACGAATACCAAGTAATCATATACCCAAGCATTTTGCATCAATTAAACCCGATCAAATTGACGTTGATGTATTTTTTTCCTTTCTTCTCTCTCTCTCTCTCTCTCTCTCTCTCTCTCTCTCTCTCTCTCTCTCTCTCTCTCTCTGTGTTACTTTCTTTTTTCTATTCGGCGGTGATGCTGTCCCAAATGCACGTGCAAAATTGATTTAAGTCTCTTGACAACTTGACTGTCTAGTCAATTTACGTGGCAATCGAATGTGTGTTCGTGTACACGTATTTTTGTCACGCGCCATTCCATCGACGAGACAAAGGCCAAGAGGTTTATTTCGGCTGATAAAATTACTAGCCCCGCAGCTTTATTTGTTCTATCTTTTGCATGAATATTTATATTTAAAGCTATGCTTATAAGCATTTTGCTTCATTTCGATTATACAGCTCATTTGCTCAAATTAATTGACAAATTATAATTATATATTGGCTGCTGGGTTGAAATCGATTTGCAATATTCAACAGCGCATATTTAATACACTACGATAAATTTAATCAACAACCAATTTAGTTTTACAACTGATTATTACCGTAGAAAACTAAAATACAACACATATTGTCGCACTTGTTCAAACCAGTTAAAACTAATAATTTCGCAAATATGCATAAAACGATGACAATGTGAAAATGTCTGGTGAAATGCAATAGCTTGGCAAATGGTGGAAAATATACACCGAATGGCAAAGCGAAGGGTTGGAGAGAGAGAAAAAATGGGCCGAAGGGGGAGAGCGAGAAAGTGAGAGACCGAGAGAAAGCGAGAGCGAACGGGAAGAGGGTTGGAGGTAGAAAGAGGGGACGAAAGGTAAAAAGCTGGAGAACGGCATATGATTAATCCACACCGCCACCGATATGATGCATATTTAATTTGTGGAAAATTATTTTTCACACTTTTTTTTTCGCATCATCATTGAGACCATACCACACTTTTAAAAATTGCCGAAAAAAAAAAAATATTCATCATGATTCGATTAATTTTACGTCAGTGTACACTGACATTTTTGCTCATCATCATGAAGTTGATTAAATCGCAACACTCATCACCAATTATTTTATGATATGAAGGAATTGCAGTCAGAAAAAAACCCCTTTTGAAATTACATGCAATTAAGTGGTTAATCGTGAATTTAAAGCATCTTGAAACACAATTTTCAATAGACACATTCACGGTCGGCAAATATTTGCGCCAGAATATTTTCAGACCAGACAATTATCGGGTAAACAATTTTTCGGCAGCATTTGCAATTTTTTTCTTTCACCAAGACCATTTTCGCATAGATTGTTTTCGTTGTAAAAACTCCCCATAGAATGGCGATTCATGGCCCAAGACATAATACGCAACAAGTGAAGCTCTGTTTGTCTCACATTCTCTTTTTTTTTTGGCAAGATTCCATGGAACATTTTTGGCTGTGTTCCATCATCATAATTTGTTCAAGTTGAAAAAAAAAGAACAACGTTTCCATTCATTTCTGTGTGTATTTAGTTTGGTGATGAAGTGTAAATAGCACATCCACAGTGATAAGTTATGTGCTCATTTCGATTACAATAAACAAAAGCGGAAGAAAGCGCACTAAAAATGATAAGAAACCACGAACAGAATGGCAAAACCACGTCGCGTCTCAGAAAAATACACAACAACAACGAAAAAACATTTCAATTTAAGTCACATAAAACATTTTCATTTTCGCAAATGACTCTTAAATTTTCATTTTCAAAACGATTCGCGCGTTTTTTTTTTATGTCGATATTAAAATGACTTGCATATGATGGCACAGAAAAAAAAAGCTGAAGCGCTTTTTATGCGAGCGAGAGAGATGTTGGGAAAAAGAGAAAAACATTCATTGATTAAAAGATAAGAAAAGAATGTGTTTTTCCGTTATTTTTCTTTTATTTGGTTGTTGCGTCGTTTTTTTAGTGCCACATTTCATAAAAGGAACAAAAAAAAAAGAATGAAAATAATAATCACAGCAATATTTTTACATATGCACATCACACGAAACATATCATGAATGTTGTAAACCATATGTTTATACACAACAAAAATTTAATCACATGTGAACGTATATATTATTGTAAGCCATATGGATGGATAATGGATATATATATATGCATATATGTAACGATTTGTGTTGTCTTAATTGAAACTCATATTCATGCATCGAATAAATGGCAAATTTTATGTTTTTTTCCATTTGCCTTTGATTCTGTGAGAAAATTTAAGTTGATCCGTTGAATTTTTTCATATTGTTTTGTTCAACGTTCGAATCGTATCGATCAAAATTGGTTTTGTTTCGATCAAAATGATTTATGACAATGAAAGTTTATTTCGTCTCGATGAAACTTTGATTTGATTCATTCGAAAATTGTTTCATTTCGTCCAGAATTCATTTTGTTTCCAGGTTTATCTAAATGGATGGTAAAAAGTTAGACCAAGTGATAATGAAAATAAATGTTCCAAACATGTGAAATGAAATGAATTGCTTGCATGCTGCTACGTATTGGATAAGATATTTGTATAGCTTTAAGAGCTCTCAACTCACAATATATCTCTCAGTATTAAATAGTCAAGTCGTAATAATCTGAAAAAAAAACAATGTTGTACTTCAGATGATTAGCTATAAGAGTCATTTTTCCAGATATGTAAAATACCAAAAAAAAAAAAAAAAAAAAAAAATTATACACAAAACCGGCATGACTTCCGATTAAGATATGTTGTTGTTAAAGCACATTCTTTTTGGAAAAGTTATGTAAATGATGTTTTCTATGTTCATTGTTCAAAAACTTCAAGTTCAAGTTCATTCAAAACATAAACAATTTAAGTGTCTTCTATCCGAAACCATATTAATACCACCAAAACATTGTATGTGCGTAAAGAGACCGTAATGTTAAGGACTAAGAATAGAATTGAAAGCGAATAGATAATATTCGACAAAAAAAAAGAAAACTCGTATCAACATGTGTATACTAGAAAACAATGCAGTATTGCATGATATGTAAATAGAACAGAAAAATAAATAAAAAATGGATATTTAATCAGATATTCTATCAATGAGAACGAGGAAATGCGTTAAGTACTCTCAAAAACCCTTCAAACATGAAGCGACATTAAGTAATTTTTTTTTGTTTAATTGACGCTAAAGAGTCAAAAACGCATAAAGGCTAAAGAGTCAACAACAAAGAACAGCTGAATGAAAAAAAAAAATGAGTCGAAATGAAAAAAATAAAATATAATACTTTACATACACAGAAAATTATATGAACAAAGCAAGTCACTAAATGTATGCCATTTTGGATAATGAGAACATACGTCACACAAATATCTTTAACGAAATTGCATGATAAACATAAATAATTATTACTGGAATAACATAAAAGGAGAAAAAAAAACACACGAGTAAAAATAGCGACGACGAAGACGACAACAGTACTAAACTATATTGGAAACTATATTTGCACACAGCGTAACACGTACGCAACTGTAATGAAAAATAAATAAAAATGAATATGAAATAACTTTATATTGTGTTCAGTATTATACAAAATTGGTTTGCCAGTGTGAAAAGTGAGTGAAAAAAATACGACCGCGTCACCAAGAATGGAAATGAGTGTGTGTGTGTGTGAAAAACAAAAGTATGTAAATGCGACGAAAAATCTTGTAAATCCAAAACAAGAATGAAATAGAATCAAAAACGAGCGAAAAAGTTATAAAAACTATAAATTACTATGTAAATTTATAAACTGGAGTCACTCATACTCATACGCAAGCAGCAGGCTAACATTAAACGATTAAATAGTAAAAAAAAAAACAGCCAGTAGCTGTGCCAGTAGCAACAGTCGAGAGTGTGAGAGCGCCGATGGCAGCCCGCGCTCACAATCCAGTCTACCATATCAACAGTAATTTCCCGTCAAACGAAATATGTACTTTGTTCGGCCATTTTCATTTCAGAAGCTTTTTTTTTCCTTTCTTTCGGAATTATTATTATTGTTGTTTACTGTTTTGTATATTATTAATTAAAATTATAGCCGTGAGAGGAAAAGAGAGAGATGGAGATTATGAGAGTGTGAGAGAAAGAGAGAGAGAGAGAGAAAGAGACAGAAAGAGAGAGAAAGCGCGAAAGAAATAAGAGAGAGAGAGAGGCAAACGAGTAAACAGAATTAAATGGCTGTTGGATAAAAAAAACTCTACATCGTTATGTGAAAGCAAAACAAAGCGACGGTGACGACAGTAGCATCCAAAAATTTGTGTGAAAAAAAATTGAACAACAACTATTAATTGTTGAATATGTGAGCATCGAAATTCCATTTTATGTTTTTTGGCGTCAGTTGTTATGTGTGCGCATTTAATGCGCTCAATTGTAATTGATGATAACAGTGAAAATATTTTTTTATTGCCAATTCTTACGCTATTGTTTTTTCACCCACTCTCTCTCTCTCTTTCTCTCTCTTTCTCTCATTCTCTTTCACACTTTTTCACTTTCTCTGCCGCTCTTCTTCTCTCTTCCTCTCATTTTTCCCCTCACCTCGTCTCTTCAACCCTCATCCCCAGCCCTCTCAACATAATAATAACAATCTTTTTTAATCGGCTCAAACTAAATTGCCCGCATACACAATAAAAGAAAAAGCCCATGTTGAATCTGATAACTGTACGAATTTTGACGCAAATGAACGACAATAATGTCAAATAACTACACGAAAACTGGATTTAATTTTCTAGAGCAAAACGAAACGAAACATAGCGCAAATTTCAGTGTGACATAAATGTGAGGGAAATTCTGCATAAAAATCAAATAAACGTGCAATTATATTCGAATAGCCACTTGAAAATCGCTTTGGTTTTAATAAAAGAAAATTGAATGGCTCCAAAGCGACTCAATGCCATCACCACGTCAATTATTATAGATGAACATGAAATGCTGCACTTTTCCATTTTCTTGTGTCGCACAATACTCGTCGTCTCACACTCACAGAAAAAAGAACTCAAGCACATTCTTACCGCAAACATAAATTCGCTAATTTTACTCGAATAAATAAAAGAAAGAAAGAAATACGATATTCTGTGTCACAGATTATTATCGAGGTTAATTTAAATTGATCAATTTTATAATCGTTTTTTTTTTTCTTCGTTGAAAGAATTTGCATAATGAATGGAAAAAAATAAACAAAACCAAAATTATTTGTTATACATTTGTAAAGGATGACATCATTTCCGTGTGTTCGAAATAAACGAAATGAATGGAGTTTCATGGAATTAGTCTTAACAGTTTTTAATTTGTAATGAGCAAAAAAAAGCACACACAAATGGAAATAAATGAGAAAATAATGTTCAGAACATACATCTGATTACTAGTATATTTATTAGCCGTAACCATTATGAATATAGAGTGGCAGAAAATAAGTGTATGGTAAACAAATTACTATTCAATAAATCTGAATAAAATTAATTATATGTTAGAAATAAATATTTGTGAGTTTATATCATTTTTTTCTCTTGTTCGGGCGACTTCAAAACATTATTGCAATGATTTTGTGCTGTTTTATTTATTGACGTTTGATTGTTAAAAAGCTTTCAGACATGGGTGTTTATTTAAGCTTGAAGATTGATGGAATGTCATAAGTTTTAAATGGTAAGTACATAGTATACATACATCCCATTTGGCCTAATTTCGGTCAAGGGGATCAACAAACGCTTGAAACTTAGAGATCGGTTTTTTAATGCGAAGGGGAGAGAAAGCGAAGTAAAAGATAAAAAGAAAAAAAAAATGGTGAGTAAGTCTGAGACGAAAAGAAAGCGCCATTCGTAGTCATCCATTTCATTCAAACGTATATAGGCAATTGGTTCCCGTTCGTTGAACGCTACAAATAGCCACAAACGAACTGCCACATATTTATTATTATTGCGCAAATAAAATATTGTCGATGGGTTTTATTTACGTGATCATATTGTTGGCATCTGTTGGAATGTATCAAAGTTAAAGTCAGTTTTGGTGCACATGTAAACGTATTGTTTTTTTTTTCTTTTTTTTTCATGTTCTCAATAAGGTTTTACGTCTAAAAATATAATCGCTTGCTGTCTAATTCACCATATATTCTCATAAACTTGGGAAAATTCGGAATAACATTGAGCAAAACATAACCACGGTATTTTCGAAACACACACACACAGAGAGAGAGAGAGAGAGAGAGAGGAGAGAGACTGAGAGAGACTGAGAGAGACTGAGAGAGACTGAGAGAGACTGAGAGAGACTGAGAGAGACTGAGAGAGACTGAGAGAGACTGAGAGAGACTGAGAGAGACTGAGAGAGAGTGAGAGAGAGTGAGAAAGAGAGAAGGAAACAAAAAAATAATGACAAAGATGAGGAGAAAGAGGAAGAAAAAGTGAGACCGTTATTGTACGAGGAAACGAAGACGACGATATAGCGATAAAATGATTTTCTGTATTCAATGGATTGCGTTCACAATCTTATGGCAGACAGTGCAGCTAATAGGATCTATAAAGTCATTTATATAAATCTTTCTATATGCCATACCGACAAAAAAAAGAAGAAGAAAACAATACATTGGCCGTAAATAAAGCATTAGATTCACCTGAGTTCGTTTAGGAATAGCTGCGGCGAAATTATGGCTTTGGCACGTGTAAATCTCTATTCTATATTTGTGCAATGAATATTCACAGCAGTGAGGAGAGAAAAAAAAAATTACGTATTAATTATTCTTTGTGTCCATTTTGTGCGTTTTGGACTGTGCGACCATTTGATTTCAAAAGAAGCTAAAATGATTTTGTTCATTTTCGGTCAGTTGTGATTTAATGCTAAAATACGATAAAAGACTGCCAAATATTTGAAATATTTTCCAATTGAAATGATAAATGGAAAATTCCACGCGCAATTCATGTGCATTAACTGTACAAGAGCTGTGTTTATACATTGTGCACTATTTCGATGGAATGACGTCGATCTGTAGTGACTTGATCAAACATTTAAGGACAACTTACATCTTGTCGGTTGCGATATTGTGAGTGAGTGAGTGTGTGAGTGAGTGAATGTGTATGTACTCGTGGTGAATTTCATTTTGTGTTTGCGGTGATTGATGTTGATGTTTGCAATAATAATAGCCGATGAATGACGCACACAGCAAAACGATATAAATACACGGACGAGATAGCGTTTTGGTTGAGAAGAAACATATCATGTGTCAGCTCATTCTCTCTTGATCCGATTTCATTTTTAATTTAAAATTTAAAATGGAGGAAACATTGTAGACAGCTTTAAATCAAACGAAGAATTTTGTGGGATGGGGTTAATGGGATAGTGGGAGTGTAAGAGAAAAATCTAAAGAGAAAATAAGAGAAAGAGTGTGTGTGAGTGAGTAAGTGAATGACACACACACACAGAGAGAGAGAGAGAGAGAGAGAGAGAGAGAGAGAGCGCGAAAGAGAGAGAGAGTGAAATAAAGTGAGAAAGAGAGCATCAGCGGGAGACAGATTGGTCTTTGCACTAGTTAAGTGTATATATCTAGAACACTATCTGAGGGAAGCTAAATTGATTTTCAAATTCTCGCGTGAATATTCAGTGGAGAATTCGAAATCGCATTACATTGCGTATTAAAACAAGTGTATTTGTATTATTTCCAACTAGATTCGCGTGTGTTTGTTTACAATTGAATAAATTCCCCCTTGTCACAACAACAAACCGGGAAGCATTTCATTGCATTCAAATAAATATTGTTGTTGTTTCCTTTCATTTTGCATTGTTTTTTTTTGTTGCTGTTGCTGTTGTTGTTGTTCTGAATTTGTACATTTGCAACAGTTGTCATTATTTCGCATCGTGCATATCGAGAAATCAAATATATTATATATATAAAAACACACAATCTCGATAAACAAGTTGAGCAGTGAAAAGGGAAAAATGATAAACCAAATGATGGATGCTTGAATAAGGCGACTATAATAATACAAACAACGTGCCAACTGAGCCACCATTGCACCGCATAGCCACACATTGCATATGACATATTTGAGAAATGGAGAGCGTGTAGGCGAACTCGTGCAGCATGAACTGAAATGGCTAAAGCTATTTAGGTGCTGTGTGGAGTACTAAGTATAAACCTACAGGAGGTATAAATTTCATTCGTAAATGGAGCAAATGCCATTTATTCATGAGCATGACGTTTAGAATGCCGCAAAAAGGATTTTATTATTTCACTTTAATATGGATTTTTATTTGAATGCAATGCTTCGTATGTGTTTGTGTGCGATATGACTATGCGCGTTGTTATTTTATGATTCTCCGATGTCAAAGGTAAGGGATTGGTGTTTATGTCATTGCCGAACATTTTCATTTTTAAACCCTTTAATACCAGCAACAGAACATAAAAAAGACACGGAGCGTACAACATGAATCCAAGCATTTATTCCTTTAATTAAAATGTATCATGTTGTACCTTCGTTGCGGTGCTAGTTGTCTTCGTTTTTCCACTTTTGTGTCCGTCTCGAGTATTCAATAGATTTTTTTTTTTATATTTTTTTTGCCATTGGTTTCGGTTGAAACAAGCGAACCAATTATAGATTGTTCCATTGTTTGGTTTTTACTTACATAAGCGAATGGCAAACACAATCATCTGTTCCAGATGGGCGCAACTCCGTATTTAAAAGGAATTTTTAGTCCATTATTCGTTGCGCCATCATGTGCACACGATCACGAATGCAGATAACTACCATTTTCATTATCCAGTATGAGGATTTTTTTTTTTTTTTTTGCTACTTGCTCCATCGATTGAGTTCTATGCACAGATTGTGTGTGTACTGTATTGGCTATTGTTCATCATTCGCACTGCATGAATATAATTACATACAGACATTCACTCACTTATTCATATACACATAACAATCGTTTACTCACCATATATATACACGCATGCACGCATGCACACAAATATAATCACAAGATGATGTACATACTCATAGAGGCAATTATCGTTTGCGTATCATATGAACATTTTAATCGCCAATTAATAATTTTGAAATGTGTTCCAAGATATAGCATGGAGGTATTTCATGCGGCAAAACCATTATTTTTACGTCGACGTTCGACGATGGCACGCACGCAAAAATGACCAAAACAATTGAAAAGGGAATAGGAATGAGAATAGTGGAGCTACTTGCTGTTAGGTTAATTGAAGTGTTTGATCGATAATTCGACTCCTTTAGAACAAAATCGACATTTGCTTGTGTTGTGAGATAAAAATCTCTCCATAAATTTATCGCATATAATTCGCAAACTACACATTTCTGATTCAGAAAATCATCAATCTTTTTTTTTTTTTTGAAATTATCGAAATTTCTTGTGCATATCGAAGTTTGAATATCAACAAAAATACAAAATCTAAGATTTTGCAAAGAATATATCAAATAAAATCTGAATTAAATGCAAATTGTTCATATATCAAAATCATTCATCAATATTCTATTTATGAATATCGGCAATAAAAATAAATAATTTTCAATGCTTTTCAATCATAAAAGAAAAGTTTTCCTGTTTTGCCGTCAGTGTGTCAAGTGAAACGTACTTATGGAAGTGTGTGTGTGTGTATTTGCGTTGGTTTGATTTCTGATTTAAATAGAAGGAGCTAACTGATGTGATAATAATTTCCTTTAACACAAGTTGAATTTATTATTTATTGGATGAGCTGAGAATATGAAGGAGAAACTTTGCAATCGAAAGCCATTCCAAATATTTATAGACATCAGTATTTTATGCATATCGATTGTTCTACTTTCATACAATTTAACAAGGTGGGTATTTTGTAATTCGATGCCTACCTACATTCTTCATTCGATTTCAATACTTACCTTTATTATACTGAACGAAAGATATAACTCATTCACTATTCTATAAATAATAATCATAAGATGGACTTAATCTGAAAATTACAATTACGAAAAAAACCTATTTTATATAAATAGGAGGTTAGCGCAAGAATAAATGCAATACTCCATTAAAGAATGCTATTAATTTCATTTGATTTATTGATTGATATGATTTAATTTACGGTAATTAAATAATTGGTCTTTTTTTCGGGAATGTGACACATGAAATGATTAGATCTAGTTATATTATTAGTATTGAAATCACCGTTGTTCAAATAAAAGAATTGAAAATTCGGTTGAAATGATAATTATGAATGAAATATAAATTGCCAAATAAAGCATCAAAAAATGACAATTAATCAAAATCATCGACCGCACGTCTAATTATTGCCGCATTGGTTCATTTTGGGTACTTCCGGCGGCGTGATATCTGCAAAAAAAACAATAACAAAACAAAAACAATATTCGGTATACATTTTTTGTTAGGAACAATATAATTAGGCGTTAAAATGGGAAACCATTGTACACATTGTTTCGATGAAATGGAAACGCAAATACAAATACAAATTTAAATGCAAATAACCACTATTTGTGTTACACACAGCTGTATATTTTTATGGTGACTTATATAGCGTATACTCAATAAGCTGATGTGATGCGATAAAGTGCATTTACTTTAAAAATGATTGCATTTTGCCCTATAGAAGTGATTTCAGTTTTGTAACGAAAACAGTTGATGACAAAAATGAAATTCGAACTGCTTGCATAATAGATTAATTCAAATTGCATAATGATGAAGTCAAACGCAGACTGGTAATATGTCTTTACCATTTTCTATACATATAATTATATATTGAAACCGTTTTTGGTTATGCCAGGGCACAAGCTGTCAGGATCAAAAAATAATTATCCAAGTTTGGTACATAGTTTGAAAACTTCAACTGAATTTCGGTTGCATTTTGTTTCATCGTTCTGAATTTAAATGTACGTTCAACATTTTAATTGAAATGCATGTGAACACAATATAGAGAAAACCGATTTTCACATCGAATCACTTATTATTGAATACGAATTGATTGATGGACAGACAATCATTTTTGGTGATTCATTTTTGAAATGCGAAAGAGAAGTGGCAATGAACCAACTATGTCGTCCCATCAGTCGAGATTATGAGCTTAAATAAGTTGTATGCGATTATATGCTTAATTAATAATCGAATCTCTCATGCATTTTGGTGCCAGTGTGGGAGAGGGCTCAGAGTGAGAAAGATTGAGAGAGAGAAAAACAGAAAGAGTGTGAGAGAAAGAGAGAGAGAGAGAGAGAGAGTGAGACAGTGAGAGTGTGTGTAAGTGAGAGAGAAAAGAGAGAGAGATAGAGTAGGAGTGTGAAAGAGAATGATAGCAAGAGATTGAAATATAACCCGAGTGAAATAAAAGTGTGACAAAAACCAGCGATGTTTTTGTTTATTTCCGTTACGAAATCGATATAAACTATGAAAGGGAAATTCGATATATTCGTTGGTTTGTTATTATATGTTGTTTTTCATTTGTTTGCATATAAATATATTCCATGGTATTTTCGTGTGCTTTTTCATTTTCGCGTGCCCGTCCATGGTGCGGCCAAGCATTTAACCTATTTAACAGCGTTTATCAATCAATTTCCGGCCAGTTAAACCACAAAGAGAATGAAAACACACATACTCGAAACCAGTCGAACGAACAAAAACCAAATGCGACAATGAAAATAGAGAAAAACGCAACCGCCACACGTTCGCCCATATGCCAGAGGAAAGGCAATCGCCGTTCAAAAAACACACAATCACACACCAAAATGAAATTTCATGAAAAACAAAGAGCAATTTTATCGAAAATATTGAATGAGTTCGAACAATAGCATGAGGCGATTATACTTGAATTCCAACATTTAGTCGACGCTATTGTGATGGAAAATCATCGATAGAGAAAATAATCAGTTATATAATAATAATCCATAATAAATTTAAAATTGAAATTGAAAATTCGAGATGGAGTGAAAAGAGCATGAAACATTTTCTAGGGTGTGAAATTTCAATATTTAATTGGTAAAATTAAAATTTTCAATAATATTGCATAAAATGAAGTGAAACATTATTACAAGTGGTCGAATAACGTACTACAAATCAATTTATTAGGCTATCGAATAATGAATGGTTAAACACTGATTTTTTGCTGCTCATCATTGTGCTGATTTCATTAAAATATTGCTTGCATTAGTTGGATAAAAATGATTCTATGTTCCTAATTGGATCGATTAAGTGTACCGATGGAGTAGCAACAAAAGCAGCAGCAGAAAAATCGTCGATAAATTATGGACTATTGGTGATGGCCATTAGTAAAATAAAATTATTGCCAACGATTTTAAAGCTACACCAAAGTCGATTTATTTAATTGGCCTGATTCCGAATTGGATTTGCTATTTTCCGGTTTTCAATCGTTTCTCACTGTTTGTTTTTTTCTTTTTTTTTTATTTTTATCCGGTGATGAACGTTTTTCAGTCGCAGGAAAAAAGGGGTGAATTCATGAGATATTCTTTGTAGCACCTGACTTTATTTTTTCGTGTTCATTTTTGTGAAAAGGATTTTCAACCTCATTTGTTGAATAATAATTTTCTGCGGTGCCGAATAAACTGAATTTCATATTTGGTTTTTCGAATGAAAAGAGGAGAGAGAGAGAGAGAGAGAGAGAGAGAGAGAGAGAGAGAGAGAGAGAGAGAGAGAGCAAAAAAATCGGCTTGATATATAATCATACACATTGACCACAGCTGGTGCTTCTGGCAGATTTACCAAACACAAAAAAAGAAATTCACTTATGCGTGTTAATAATTGAATACGAGGAAGCGGCCTGTAAACACGTTAAGCTTTATTGGCGTACCATTATTCATCATCTTCACCATGGAAATTCAACACAAATCCATTTGCGATGAATTGCTGCTTGGTTTTTCCTATACATCAATATTTATTGCCCACTTGTCATAATTTTTTCGAAATGTTCAGTGAATATATATATAAATGTGTGTGAGCGTGTGAAATATGGTTCGAAAAATTTCCACGCAAATTTCTAATCAATGAAACATAAATAACGTATAAAAAATATATATCAATTGATCAAAATTGTTGTGGCTCATAAAGCTTTTAATTGTTATTTAATAGTCCGGCTCAATACATCTTTTAACACTTAAACTTGACATTATTTTATGCAAATGTGTCAATGAATATCACGAGTTAAAAGATTATTTTCCATATTTCGAATGGGATTGCATATTGAAATTATTTTCGCAATTTTTCTATTGTCACAAAACCATTAGTTGTTTTGCATAATAATATGAAGAATGAATAAACAGCTGTTAATACGTATAATCGAGCTCGATCTTATCGATACTTCCTTGTCGTGCGCCACGTTATCAATATTTCCTCATTGTACAATCACAAACAATTCAATTTCAATGTTAACCACAAATATCGATCAATTATAATAAAATATTGGTAGATACGATGCCAAATCAAGGTTCAAAATAATTTAACAAATTCAATACAAATTTGTTTATGTGCGAGAATGAGTACAATGAGAACAGTCTAATTTCACACTGAAATGTTCATTCATACAATTTGACTTAAAATTCTATTAAATCCAGTTCATTATCACCGTTTAGACGATACAACTGCAAATTATCTCCATGACTTATTTTTGGATTGTCGATTAAGTCGTTTATACATTCGTGATAAGAATTATCAATTTGTGATGTTTGTTTTTATTTTGCTTATTTGGTGTGTGCTACTCCACAAGTTCGTAGATTATTCAGTTTGCACGCATTCATGGCATAGACAATTCAAAAACTCATTTGAGTATATTATTCCGTCGATAAATTTTATTTTGTGTAAGTTAAATTTCAAATGTTTTCTATTGAAATTTGTTATTTAGAATTTGAAAAAAAGTTAAAAAATAATTCAACGACCTAAAATTCTCATCAAATTGACCCGCATTGTAGTTGAATCTAATACTGGTTGAATCGCTTAATGAAATAATGATTTGTATTAATTAGAACATAAAATCACTGAAATGAAATAAATACTAATTGGCTAATGATTTGAGTGCACACACAAAAAATGCCGTTAAAGTACAGTGAAATTCGGTATCTTGGCTGTAATTTTGTGGTGAATTTTACACAGATTGTGGTTGAATTCTCTTCTATTTAGTCAAAAGACAGGAAATAATTGATCAATTTCCGTTGAAAATTTATTTCGAAATTGTGGGTGGCGGCAGTTCTACATGGATTGCGGTAACTCAGTTGATATTTTCAGATCCAAGTGAAAAAATTTAACTGAAATCAGTAAAAAATTCACCGCACGATAGTAAAGTTACCGTATTTCATTGAACATGAACCGCGTTTTCTTGTGTGTGTGTGTTTGTTTGTTTGTGTGTGGTTATGAATATTAAAATTGAGGTGTATTTGAGAAATATTCCATATTTATTTCAGTCCAACGAGCAATTTTGATCATTTTCATTGATAAATCATTGAAGTAAAGTGCATTTTTTCTCACTGACTTTGAATGAATTTTATGTCAGTGAATTACCAAGTGAGGTTTTAATTTACTTTTTAAAAAGTGTGAGAAAAAGAAAATAAAAAAAGAAAACAACTGTCAATAAAAAATTATAAAAAAAATTATAAAAAAAATTATTAGTGTCTATCACTTTGTACCAAGTCTGATCAGTAAATAAATTGTTTTTATTAGAATGTCATTTTACGATGATGATATTTGTTAAGAAATTCATCGAATGTGAAGATCAATCACAAGATGATCTGAATGGAAATGTTATATGCAAAGTGCAATTTGAGTTTGTTAAGTTGGTGAACTTGACTATCTGCAGGGTATTGGGGATGAACAATCACCTCATGTTGAATATGAAAAAAAAAAAGAAATCATTTTACAGAAAATTTGCCAAACAAAATTGGCTCTTTCTTTGCTCGCAAGTATTTTTGTATAGTTGCTTTGGTGGCTTCAAATGAAATAACCTGTTTGTAAACTGAAGTGAGCCATACAATCCTTTAATGAAATATGAAATCAAAAGGAATCAAATATTTCACATAGAGCGACGCGCCACGGGAAACCAAATAAGCCAATTATGGTTTATTCTCAAGCCCCACCTTTGACATCCTCTACCTTTTGAGCTTCGAATTAACATTTTCATTAAGCCGAAGTCACACTATGATTCGATCTGGTGATTTTTTTTTTTTCGAGTTATCTTACAATCTTACATGTAATCATTAGGTGCTTACGAGCATTTTAAAAGATCGATCATAAATACATTCCACACAAATAGAGGAACAAACAAGAAAAAAAAAAAGAAATCATTTTACAGAAAATTTGCCAAACAAAATTGGCTCTTTCATTGCTCGCAAGTATTTTTGCGAGCAAATCATTAGCCAATTAGTATTTATTTCATTTCAGTGATTTTATGTTCTAATTAATACAAATCATTATTTCATTAAGCGATTCAACCAGTATTGAATTCAACTACAATGCGGGTCAATTTGATGAGAATTTTAGGGAACAAATAAAAAAATCACAATATTGACATTTCATACAGCTCCGCATAATTAAACCGGGTATTTAATCATTTAATCTGACAGCCGTCACACTAGTCTAAACAAACTTTTGACATGTTGAAAATTATTAGTTTTTCGATTTTGACAACTTGTTGCTATTTTGTTTTAATTTAATTGTGTTTTTGTTTTTTTTTCTGATTTTTATCACAAGTTGAATGATTTTGATCGGTTTTTTTGGTTAATACATGTGTGTTGTGTGATTTGTGAAAAATACATTTTTCGTTTTAAACTTTGCATATAATATCTTCTATCAGCATTAACAATAACTATACGAATAGATCAGGTTAAAAAAATCAAATATAATTTCAGAAATCAACGATGTGCACAAATGCAAATAATCATGTGTTTGTGATAATGGGAGTATCTGGCAGTGGAAAATCCATTGTAGCCACTGAATTGTCACGATTATTAAATGCGGCTTTTCTAGACGGTGATTTTTTACATCCACGTGCAAATATCGATAAAATGTCTAACGGTATACCGTTGAATGATGATGATCGTATTCCATGGATAGCAGCAATAAATGATGCCATCTATGCAATGCAACGTACACATCCCATTTCGTTGGTTGTTTGTTCATCTTTAAAAAAGATTTATCGCGATCAAATACGTGGAGGCAGTAAAAATTTAATATTTTTGTGGTTAAAAGGGGATTATAATGTAATTGAATCTCGTCTTAAAGTGAGAAAAGGTCACTTTTTTAAACCTCAAATGTTACAAACACAATTTGCCACACTTGAAGTACCTGAATCAAATGAAACTGATATTATAACCATAGATGTTAATCCAACAATAGATAATGTGATTGAACAAGCTATTGCCCATATTCGCATTGTTACCGGAAAATCTGAAGCATGAAATTTAATCGATTTAAGAGAATTTTAAATTTTTTTTTTATTTCAGATTAAAAACTTGTTTACAAAAAATGTAACATTGACAATTACCAATTAAATTATTATCAAAAGACACAAAGAAAGTGTTATTTTTAATTAAAATAAAGAGTGTGGTTAAAGGATTGACGTTAATATTGCATAAACATTAATGCTGAGTTCTATGACCTTTTTTAAGAATATTAATCAGAACGCATAGGTTTTCTTTAAAAGACACCAACGCGCTCGTTACTTAAAGTAATTTTCTTAGATCCTTTTCGTATTGTTTTGCTGTTTCTTTTATTGAAAATTTGTTGTTCGTTTATTCGCAACCAGGAAAAGTATTTCTTAAATATTATCACTGAACAAAGCTTATTGTTATCGAACAATACTTAATCGGCCACGTATTCCATTATATATTGAATTTTATTGTGAATGTAATTAGTGTGCCGTGAAATTAAGTGAAGACAAACGAGCGGAAACCCACCACAATTCATGGACTATTTCAATCAAAGAAAATCGATGCACAGTAAAAGGTTCAAGTGCGGTCGGCTCACACAACATTGTTGCCTAGAACGTTGTTCCTTTTACGAGAACATAAAATTAATGAATTAAGTTGAGTGCATAACATGAAGCTCATGAGTTTATTTGTGTTGTGATATGTTGTGTCTTGTCGTTATACTATATATTGAGTCGTGGCTGTTTTCAATTACAGTGCCAATTTGTATCGGCAAATCACAAAACAATTTACCACATAAACGGGCCAGAATTTAAGTTAACCAAAGTCAACATTGAATGACGTGGAAAAATTATAGATAAATTACTGAATGAAGAAAATAGAAAACAACAAATAACGGAAAATGACAACATTAAATGCCGGAAAAAGATAGAATATTGAAAAGGCTCGTATTTTACACAAAATAATCATATCATTATTTTGCTCATGAATGGTTTGAAAATACAATACATGAAATGGGGCACGTAACGGCGATGAATAACCCGAAATGTTTCTCTCATAATTACGAGTAAAAAGACGAACGCAGAGGGAAGAGATGGAGACGAAGATGAAAAAGAAGTGAGAAAAAGTGGACGAAATTCAAAAAAGAGAGAGAGAGAAAAAGAAAAAGAAGCAGAAGAACAAAGGAAGTAAAAAGGGGAAGAAAGAAAAAAGACAGAAAAAGTCATTTCCAGAGCAATGACGACAATTTAAAATGAAATCAATATTTTACGTCTCTCAAAATATTGAGTAACATCATAAAAAATCAATTGGAAATCTATTCAGGTTAATCCAATGTGAGAATGTCAGATGGAGAGTTCATTCATGAAATGATTGTTTTGAAATAATCCATATTGATGTGATTAACTTTGATTGACCAAAAATCGAATGTGATTTTCAAATGACAGTTTTTTTTTTGTTGGTTTCTATTGTTCTGTTTCGACATGTGTTGAATAAAAACCATCAAATTTACGGATGAATCAGCAATACTTAATAATCATTTGACGATGATAATAATACAGAAGTTTTTTGCTCCGTCGAAAAACGAAGGGAGCTTCTTTTATCATGTGTGACAGCAACAAAAAAATGAATGAAAAAAAAACTAAGAGACAAGAAAAACGAAATGAATTCGGACGTGATGCAATAAATGTTCAAGTTCAAGGTACGAACGTGTCGTACTTTTTATTTATCACTTTGGTATATTGTTTCACATGCCAGCAGAAGCAAATTTTCTTCATTATTAGACTCTTGCATGCTTCAATTGATAGATTGTAATCAGAAAAAGAAGAAGAGAAAAAAAAATGCCAAGTGCTCGCATCATCATTGTCATTGTGTACAATGTTGAACTATGCATTGTGCGAGCATTATCATACTTACGGTTCAACACATGGCCACTGGCGCACACAATGGCTCATTATTTTCATTCGGGTTTCTGATGTCGTTATTAAGCATTGTCAATGCTATTTGCTTATTGGGCATGATTTAGATCCTTTTTCTTCTTCTTCTTCTTTAAGTTCTTCATCTTTTTTTCGGCTCTATAATGGCCAATTTAGGACAACAAGAGTTACAAAATCAACATCTACATCGCATGATATTCATCTGCTTCACTTCAACTGGATAGCACTTGACTTGTTTATGAACATTAAACCATTCTTGTATGTTGTGTGTATTTCGCTTTGTATTTCGTTTCCAGATTTTCAGGTCGCAATGAGTACAAGGTTTCATTTTAAATGTTTTCGCTTTTCGCTTTTTTTCTTTTTTTTTTTTTTTTTTTTAATTTTTCTCTTTTTTTCGTTTTTTTTTCAGTTTTCCACTTTTTTGTATATATTTTGTCATTTCTCAAAAGAATCATTCCTTAAATACAGTTATTTATAAGACTATGCAACTAAAGAGCACTTTAAATGGGCGGACACGACGTATTATATGACACATGTATAAAAGTGAATTTTAGATTACCCTAGATTAGATTGAAAACAAAAAGAACAGAAGAAAATGTCAAAGCGTCCACTCACCTTGTCACTTACCATATTTTACATTTCATATCCTTTGCGCTCCACTCTTTGAATAATTAATCAAGCGTATAATGAATGAAAATGTTAAGAATGCCATTTAATTTGTTTAGAAATACATTTATTTGCTAATTTTTTTTTTTTTTATCTGTTCGGTTCAGTTTGTGTTTGTATATGTGTGTTGAAATGCTTACTAGATTAAAGATTTAGAATGTACTGTTTTTATGATTATTTTTGTTTTTTTTTTTGTTTCTTCCATTAAAATAAATGATTTGAAACGAGATTAACATTAGATTATCCCTATTCATGATAAAGCCATCAAAATTTAAGGCCATGATTTTAGTAAAGCAGAAGAAAAAGATTATTATGTTGTAAATGCGCTTGTTATCTTCGAAATAATGAAACTCAAGACAAGTGCCATGGATTCTTCTTTCTTTATTCCTTTTAAAAAAAAATTTTTTCTCTTTCGAACAAAACAGAAATGAATCGATTTTCGGCCAATTGATTCACTTACATGGAGAATTTTAAATTAAATTGTTCTTAGAATAACAAAGAAACGATTGCAAATATTGTTGATAAAATTACCACACTAGCACGTAATATCCGCTAAAAACTATCGTAATTGAATCTTAAAATGTTCAAACGTTGAATCGATGAGAAAAAAGTGAATGGAAACGATTGAACGAACTGACAAATAAAAATATGTGCGCACAATGTTGGAGAAGTAAAAAAAAAAAAAAAAAACGCGAATGAGAGCGAGGAATGAAAATCAAAGAACGAAAAAATAGAATTGGAGCACAGCAGAATCGACACACGAATTAGACGAAATCGATTTATGTACGTGTAATGATTACTATCGATGTGAATACTCAAGCGACTAGAATCAGTGCAATCGAAGCACCTAAATATTATTGAGCTTATTCGAAGATTTGAGCGCACCACCAACGCCAATCCCCATTCAATCGACGATGAATACACGGTGCAATGAACTGTACACTGCATGTGAAACCATTTTGCTACATTAACATCATAATCATTCCATTTCACTTTTATATTTACAGGTTTGATTTTTCTCATTTGGATTTTTGTAAGCGTGTCGTTTGCCCTTTTTCCATTCAGCGTTGTATGTTTTCTTTTCTGTCAATTGAATTTCAATGTGCATCGATGCAATTTGAACTAGTAAAAATAGACAATTTCGACTGAAATTGAGTCGTTTGTTGCTAAAAAGCGTTTTTCACCAACGTTGACTTTTAACATTGGATGAAATCACCGCCGTGGGATAGAGTGATGAAATGCATGGGTCCTTTTTGGAAAATGAAATTAAATGCTTGTACATTACAAGAAACATGCTTTGATTGCATAATGCTTGTAGAGAAAGAAATACGAATAAAAAAAACACACGAAGTAAAAGTTCAACGGTCCTTTTTTAGCTTTTATATGATTTCATTTCCATTTTTCTTATGTATGCTTCTCAGGCTTGGAAAAACATTCCATACGCATATTGAACATAAATTTCTTACAATGCACGGACAAAACAAAAACTCAAGTATATCAGTGAGAGACAGTAAATGAAATCGAAACGCTGATAGCGACATGTGTGCTTACTGTTAACATTATTATGTAGAATGAGAGAAAAATGAAAGAATAGATGAATAAAATAGAATGATAACACAAATAATAAAACGTGGAAACAAAGTAGAAATATTTTTAAATTGTTTGAAATGACATTGCATGTGAGATGCTATATTTTTCTGCTGGAAAAAGAAAAGCTTTTGTTTTGTTTGTTTGTTTTTGTTTATCTTGGGCCTGGGCTTGGGCGTGGGCGTGAGCGTAAGCATGGGCGCGCTGAATAAATATTACATTTTTTTTGTTTCATTTTAAATGCAGACGAACAATGCGCACAATTTTATCGTTTGACTGGTTGTTATCTAATGAGATCGAAACACACAAATAAAAAAACTGTCACATCGTTGTTGCTTCCCTTGCTCCGATTCTCTCAATAAACCAACTCAATTGGTTTATTCTAGCTGTTTTTATTTCCTCCTTTGGCTGGTTATTTTACTCGTTTCCCCTCTCCCTCGCTCTCTCTATTTCATTCTCAGCGAAAACGCTTTTTCCCTTACTTTCTTCCACTTTCGCTCTCTCTCTCTCTCCCTCCCATCTTTCTCTAGCTCCCTATAGCAATCTCTCTCGGTCCCTATCTTTCTCCGTGTCAGTTGGTTTATCCATAACATTTAGCTGCAATGACAATAAAAAAAAAACTAAAGAGTTGCATCTCTGCAACACGCGGTATATAAACCCGAACAATAATTTCCGGTTTGTTGAAATGAATGAGCCAAGCAAAATGCAATGAACCAACAAAAACTAGAATGAGAAAGAGGAAGAGAGAGAGAGAGAGAGAGAGAGAGAGAGAGAGAGAGAGAAAACAGTCTCTTCGCATTTCGATACGCTTGACAATTTTCAATTTTATTTTAAAATGCAGTATAATAGTAAATGCTTGAAATGTTCAATATGTTTCCTTCAATTTCCCTATTTCGATAAAACCAATCACAACACCAAACTACAGCTCAAACATCATCCACACTCAATGCGAGACATGGCTCACGCTAAAAATGTATCTACATGGTTGTTCCTCTGGCATTTCTTTTTCTTCTTCTTCTTCTTTCACTGTCAACTACTAACACACATTGCATTAGATTCAAACAAATGAACAAAAAAAAAAAAAGATTTCCTAAACTATGTTTTGCCGGTGCATCATCCAGCGTACAACGAATATTTCCTATATATATATATATGTTACGATTCTTTAATTCTGTGTTTCTTCTCGTTCATTATTTGACTACTTTTTTCTTGCTTTATTTTTTCGCTTCTTTCGTTTTCCTGAGCCCGTTGAATTGATACTGTCACTTTTGCTGCTTGTTTCAATGGGCGATGTTGGTGTAGTGGACGCATGTTCATCGTGAATTGAAATTGAACTTTCTTCATCATCTGGATCAACATTTGTACTACCAATAGTTGTGCCAATATCATATCGTTGTTCATCCATGACCGATGATGGTTGAACATTCAATTCGGCCAACAGTTTTTCTTTTAATTTTTCATCGCGTTCGTTGCGCATTGGCTGTTGGACTGTTGAGGTGCTAGCATCAATTTCATCGCCAGCCATCATAAAATTGGGGTTTTTGTAAATAAAGTCATCGTCGATAATGTTGGCATTTTTTATGTCATCATTATTACCGCTATCACTTTGCACCGTTGTGTCGACTATATTAAGCTGTGCGATAACAGCATTGCCATTCTCTTCCGTTGATGATGATGCTGTTTCTGCTTCTGATGCTACTGTTGTTGCCACAACCGTCGTCGTTGTTGTTGTTGTTGTCGTTGTCGCCGTTTCAATCATCGAGCTAATGGCTGTAGTCGATTCATCATCGACGCTATCATGCCTTAATGGCTCATTTGCATCATCATCAGTATCATTTTGTTCGCTATCGCTATCATCATCGCCGTCAGATATACTTTGTGAAAAGCTCAATCTTACCCGTTCATTTTTGACTAATTCTTTTAGCACATTTTTCATTTTGTCACTTAACGACAATTGACTGGTCGTATTATATGGATCAATTGATTCATAATTTTCCTCAGCTACATTATCATCATCGTTTTGATCAAACGATGGATATGAGCTATCATCATTTGAATGTCCAATCGTAATTGTATTCGCATAACCTTGACCAGATATCATTGGATTTACTACTTCAACAATTGTTTCCATCGTATATTCATTTGGATCGATCATCTTTGATGACTGATTACGTTGAACGGCTGTCAAATATGATCCAGCCTTTTCAGTATGTTCATCATCATCATGATCATCATCATTATTATCATTGTCATCGTTGGCTAAATGTAAACGAACCATACTCTCATTATTATTACTTGCATTTGAACGAACTGTTATAATTGATGAGTTTTCATCATCAGATGGTGAGATTGTTGCTGTTTCAAGTAATTTTGCTGCCATAAGCTGTTCGTCGGTGAGCAAAGCATTTGTGATTGGATCCTTAAGTTCCAACGTAATTATCTTCTCTTGACATGTTTCAACCTAAGAATAGCAAAACAAAATAAGAAGAAAAAAAAAAGAAAAAAAAATACGACAATTGAAACAATGATTGAAAAAGCGATTATTATCTTTTCATTCCACAATCAAAACAACCAACACGAACGAAATATAAAGAAAAAATTGTGTTTCATATTTTTATAACTACGTCTACTGGCAATAGATTTACAATAACATATACACAAAATGAAAATCCAAACTGAAAAAGAAATAAAAACCAAATCGAAAAAAAAAACAAACTGAAAATACCAAATCGAAAAGAAACGAAACGAAAATGTGTTTTTGAGTGAAATCCTTTTGAACGTGCAAACAGTGTGAGAATGGAGAATACAAAAATAATATACAATAATTGTGCAAAGCATGCTATGGAGTGTAGAGTGCGAGTAACAACAATAGTGTGAAGCAAATGTGCACCAAAAAAATATAGAAAGGGGTGACAATGAGTAAAAATAAAAATTCGTCCTCTTCTTATTTGATCCAAAAAAAAAATCTTCGAACAATCAACAATTCTGTTCATTTTAGACGTTTGTTTCTTTTTTGTCATCGACCATGGTAAAAACGAATTTATCTAAAGTTTTTCTTTTCATTTTTTTTTTCCTTTCACAAATCAGCCGTATTGTTGGCATATATATATATATATACAGAGAAAGCAAAGCTCACTACGGAAACACGATAACAAGTGACAACAAACAAACAACAAAGCGCAAAAAGAAGCAACAAAAGATGAAAAGGAGCTCAGAGTGAAAGAAATATGTTTCGCACGAATTGATGAACGAGAAGCGAGAAAAAAAAACGGCAAAATGAAAAGAAAATGGCAAATATAAATCTCGTACTTTACCGTCACCCAAATGCGTAGTTTTTTTTATTATTATTATTTTTTCTCCTTTTTTTTCTGTACAGTATATACAACAAGTGCAGTTTACAAAGGAAAAATGGATAAACAAGTAGTATGGCATATAAAAATCAGCCGAAAAATATATTCAGTTCGAAAAATAAGAATCTCATTTCACCTCAACAAAATATATCCAATGAAAATTCGTATTTCTACTCCAGCACAACGAGTAACGATGAGTTTTCATTTTTATTCCATGCTTTGTTTTCATGAACGTCCGTTCTCCGGCACACACCTACACACACACACAACATGGGAACATTGTTGCTTCCATTGAAATCAGGTGCTAATGCTATTTTATCTTGCCAAACATTTTACAGTAAACCAAAAGGGAGAACGAAAAACCAAAAGGACGAGAAAAAAATATACACAAACTTGAAATAAGTTATGCGCCGGCTTTTTTCTCACCCAAATGCAAGCGATGAAAATAAAGTTTCGGATAAAAATGGAAGGCGACAATTCAAAGTAGGAATATGAACAAGTTTTGTGATGACAGAAATAAAGTTGGCACAAGTTCTGCTTCTCTCAATTCTTCCTCTTGCTCTTTAAAAAATTTCCATATTTCATAATGTGTATCTCAGTATCTTTGCGTTGTCGTTGTACAACGGGTTTCAAATGAAGAAAATGTAAAAATGACAAAAAGAACAAATATTTTCAATGAAACTGTTTCAATATGGTTTTTTGTACATGGGGGAGAGGAAAACGCTGCGAGAGAGAGAACCAGAGAGATACGGAGAGAAAATGCGGAAAAATCATTCATAACGAGTCCACTTTGTGGGAATGTTTCATTTTGGTTGTGCAAGATGATGAAATGCTATAAAAATAACGTAAAACTAATTCATAAGCACTCAACAAAAAGCAGAATCCAATGGTCTCCATCTTTTTCATACGAAAAAATGTTCATTTGAATGTGTTTGGTTTTCTAAATGGTAATCTTGGCGATTGTTATTCAAAATAATAATAATTCGAATCTACACCTTGTGTTGTGGTAAGATTTGCATTAACAACGGACGAGAAAAGTATACGAATAACGGTGGAAAATTTGTCAACCATGAAAACCAGCCGCACAAAACTTCAACAGCCACATTCATTGTGTGTGTGTGTGTATGTGTGTGCGCATTATTACGCGACATAATTTTAAATGGCTTATATGTATCATGAACGTGTAGCCCATTTGAATATCTTTAATGGTTTCAACATGAGAAAATTAATATTTTCATAGCTAAGTGACACCAATGTAAAAAACTTCATTAAGAAGTAGAATTACAATTCAGTGACACTATCATTTGAATGCCGTTATCTCTCACCTGAGTATTACAAACTCAAACAAAAACACCGAAAATTATTTATGTATTCAGAGCATATAATAAAGTGCGTTCAATGACAAGCTGTTGTTAACATTTCTGCTTTATGTAAAAAAAAAAAAAAAAAAAAAAAAAAATTGAGAGAAGACAATGAGGTGGGAAGAGGTAAATGCACCAAGTAAAAACAAGAATGAAAGAGAGAAAACGGTAGAGAGAAAATTATTGTTGGTTTCTATCTAGAAAAGTCACATTAAGTGAATACTATTTTGGATCATCGTTTTTGCATTTGTTCAACGCAATCGGATGCTTTGAAAACTCTTGAGAAATGTGTTATTCAAATTGAAATTCGTGACGAAAGTGATATGAATTTTTCTTTTAACTGACTGTTTGATCTCAACTGTAGCTTTCAAAGAGCTACTATAAATATACACGATTATCGGCTCCCAACATAAGCTCATTTCAATCTTCTTTTTTTTTCTCGCATTGAATAATTTTACTCAATCCTTCCCTTTATATCTATTCCACTCTTGGCAAATCTTCACTTAAAGTGGGAAAATATGTTGTATGAATTATGTTGGAAAATATCAAGGAATATTTTTTCATCATTTTTTTTTCCTTGAAATGTGAATATTCTGACATCCGATGATTCCTGTTCAACGTTCAATCATCCATTTTCCTTGGAATCAACACAATTTTCTTGTATATTTGCATTTTTTGTCTTTTTTTTTTTTTTAAAGAACTTAATGTTGATAAATGTATACATATCGTCTAACGAAAACGCATCAAAAGAAAAATCAACAATATTCTTCGATAAAATTGATTGAGATTCAAAGTTACGGCAAACTGTGGCAAAATAATAATTTAAATTCACATTCACATTGAGAATTGGCACGAATGACATCGATTCATTGTGCAACACACACACAAATACAATCACTAACAATCCAAGATACTCCTGTTGCACACTCTGTCAATAGAAATATCATCGTCATTTTTATTATTATCATCATCATCATCATTATTTATTATTCTCTATTTTTACTTCGTCTTTTATCGAATGCATTGAAATTTCCGACTTGCATTTTATCTTTTACTTTGCAATCAATGTCTCTCTCTCTCTCTATCTCTCTCTTTCTCTCTCTGGCTCTTTCATTTTTTATTCACTTCTTCTCTTTCTTCATCTCTCTTTCTTTTGCTTTTGTTTCTTCTCTCTCCCTCTCTATTTTGCTCTCTATCGGTTTTCCAATTTCTTTCTCCGTTTCTATCTATCTATTGAATCGACGCATTTACACATGCAACAATATCGATTCATGAATACACCAAGTCAACAATATTCAATGTGAATTTTGTGAACAAACAATAACTATGTCAATTCGTCTTCTTCACCGTTCTTCTTTATACAATTTTCTCCATCTACTTTACATACAATCACAATTGCATTCACATTGACGAACTTTAAAATCGAATCAAATTCAAATGGGTTATTTGTTTCTATTCACTTGAATGCACTTTCAACTTCTTTACATTGCTTTGAAATTGGATTTGAATGAACAACGACCAAAAATATGGAATTGCGAATTATCGTATTGCTTCTAGAAGAGCATTTTGTAGAAACGAAGGGAAAAAAATCAAATCACAAGAGAATGAAGAAAAACATGGTTCACAACATTAGTGAGTGAATTTCCAAAAACGGATAAATAATTATGCTTATTGAAATGGTTAAAGACCAAAATCTCGCTTTTTAATTATAGATTTTATCATTTTCAATGGTAAATCATGTCAGTAATTTCAAATGGCTTTTAGAAACGAATACCAATGATGGTTTTAAAAAGAATTCGGGATATTTCTGATTCAATCAATATTTTACTAACAGAAATGACATTTGGTGAAAGCATGTTTTGCTACTCCATAACGAATTGAGAAGGAAAAGCATTAATAAAGAATTCAGGGAAGATAATATACACGATTGCTTAAATCATTCATTTCAATAACTTAAAATGCATAGATAAGTATGCAACTTTTGATGTAGAAAATGTAATTTTAAACTATGAAAATCAATAGAAAGCAATGAATACAAACGAATCATTGGATTCGATGGATTTTCGTATTAGCGTCAATTTCATGTTTTCCTATTTCCAAATCGATAAACAAAACGGTGATGTCATTTGCATGTGATAAACATTTTTCATGTTGTGAAGAAACGTTGTGAAATGATGCGTTACATTTTTGTGTCAACTTACAAACTTAAAATGCTTTTGTTCAGAAAAAAATGCTGGACATTTTCAATTTTGTACCAATTTCCACACATTTGAGCAATTTTCTCAGTTTGTGTTGCTCAGTGCGATTTTTTTTTCTTCTGTGTATTTAAAATTTTGGACAAAAATATTTCCATAGAAAATGTCGCATTTCGATCGTGTTTCGTACACATTTGTTTGCTTTCGGTCATAAACATTCTCGAAATGTTCTTTCTTCGATGTTTTCATTCATTTTCTCATTCTTTTTAATGCATTTTCCCATGCAGATAGACGAGAATCGAATTACATGAGCATAAATGCACTGAGGCATCAATTTTAAATGAAAATTCCCCATATTCTAAATCTCATGTTGACATGCACAAAAGTGCATCATATCAAGTAGAAATTTAACAACGAAATTGCGTTCGATTTTTTATCGTTCTATTTTTTCTCTTTTTTTCTCCGCTTTGAATCATATGGATCTCCTTCAATTTTTTCTTCATCCCTTCGATCTTGGCCCATTTTTCAGGGAATTTTTTTTTTTCAAACATTTTTATTTGATTTTCCTTTTCGTTAGAATTCTGGCAAAAGAAATTGGTTTACCGTTTACTATTGACATATGCATGAGCATATAAAAAACGGAGTAATTCTCCCATTTTATGTGACACATGCTATACGATGTGATATTTCACACGATAATATCAACCAGCAGGAGAAGAAGAAGCTGTTGGTCTCACTTTTTCAATGAGAGAAAAATAAAACTGTTAATCAAATAACTTTTATTTACAACTTTTTATATAGCAGTCTTTATAGAGATTTATACATATGAAATTCGGTTTCGCAAAACATAAAATTGAATCTCTTGTTCATGAGAAAAAGTTTGTTTGATTTGCCCATATCATTTTTAGTTATACTAGTAAAATAATCGCTTGAATATCACATCTCAAAAGAATAAAGCTGATCGGCTTGACATATATATATATATAAAATATTCGATGTGATATACAAAGGAAATACAAGATATTCGAGAAACGGAGAAAGAGCATTAGCCATAAAATGACTTTCGAGGTGAAATAATTCATTTTGTTTTGGTTGCGTGGGTTTTAGTTATCCGATGCGTGGTTACCAATCCATATCAAAATGTTGAAATGAAAATACACAGTAGGAGTTGTTCTTTTCATTGAAACCAACACAGTAAATTGGATTATATGACGAGGGATCTGAAGAAGAGTGAAAAAGTCAGTGTGCAGAAAGCAAAAAAAAAAAAAAAAAGGAAACGAAAACTAGGAAATTCAATTGAGATTGAAATGCGTAAATATTGCTGAGACGATTTGAAATTACTATTTTTAAACGCGTCATGATTTCTATTGAATTATGTGGATTCAAAAACATTTTAAAAATTAAATTGTATGTCTAAATGATATGTAAGGCAAAGTTTACAAAGAAAATGTAAGATAAACTGCGGAATTACAATATAGAATTACGTAATTTGATTGGGTGTGGAAAATTCTATTTTAATCTAACGAATGGGTTTCATGAGCTTGCGGATAATTTTTCATAGCTTAGCCAATATGTTCGCGATTCATAATGCGAAGTATCATGGTTCAACGATAATTTCATCGGTATTATGTTGAAACTGTTTGCGTATAGAATATTTCAAATGCAAATATGTACAAATGATGTGAACAAGCGACTTGTTACGTGTCAAAGCTCTCAAAGTCTGTTGTGCAAATTAAAAGCAAAACGAACAAATAAATTTCATCACTGTACCAAAAATGATCACTGTACCAAAAAAAAAAAAAAAAAAAAAACAACTTAAAATCTATAGTGTTTATTATCTTTTATATATAGATAATTCGTTCTAGTCTTATTGTTGGCGGGGTGCATTTTGAGTTAAGCAAATCAAACTTTACAAAATCTATTTATTATTTTATGTACAGAAAACATTGTATGTATGTATGTGTGTGTGCTTTGTGAAATGAAATCAACGTGAGCAGATTGTGTACGTGTTTGCCAAAATTAAAACAATAGAATCAAATACAAATACTAATCCAGAACCAAGAAACCAAACCAATCAGAAGCTTTTTCAGACAATTTCAAATAATACAAAACTAAAATTGTTGAGCATTGTGGGTGCACACCGGAAGCAAATGTACAAAGAAAGCACACAAATAAATTGTAAATGAAAAAATCGTGCGATTGCACCACACGGAAAAATCAGTGTTTGTCCAAACCAAATTGTTTTTTTTTTTTTTTTTTTGTTTTATCTATTTGAAAACTACCTCAGTTTCGATGAGCTTCTCAACAACTTGGACAGTTCGTAAATGAGGAACACCGGTCACCGGACACGGCACTTCTTCAGTGCGTGTTGTTATCTTTTCGCCGAGCACTTTTTCCGTTTCGCGCACAATCAATGCGCCCGGATTTGTTTTGATTGCAATGCGTGGAAATACAATAGCCTGTGAAAAGTTTGAACAAGTTTTTTGTTTTTTTCTTTTTTTTTTTTCTTTGAACAATTTTATCGAAATGTATATATTGTGTGTATGTGAATTGTTTTGTCGAATGAGTACGATGGAAGAGAGTTGCTCTCTTCGCCCCCCAAAGATCTACCAACATCTAACACTCAATTTTATCATCAATCCAATTTGTCTTTTCTCATCTAATGATTGAAACAAAATTCCTCTTGATAATTTTATTGCGGTAAACTTTCGAAAATCAACTCATCGATCAAATTAAATCAACCACATTGTAGTGGTTGTGTAGACACAACTAAAGCTGTTGAGATTTACCAAATATGTGTTGAGATAAGGGCTGCAGGATAAAAGAGAGAAAAGAAGAAAAAAAAGATCCAATTTGGAAAAATAATGGCCAAGCAAAAGAAAAAAAAAACATCCCATGAAACAATAACACAGTCTGATTTCAGTTTGATAGAATCTGTGACCGATTTACAAAACAATAAAAACCTATTTTGTTTGCAGTTATCCGCTGTAAATAGACACACATACACAGTTTGAGTTAATACGAAGCGCAACACATCGAAATGTGCCAGAACGAGAAATGAAAAAAGATAAGAAACTGAACGAATCCACAATCGTTAGAACATGCAATGATTGTGATTCATATGGAAATTGATGATGGAAATGAACGCAGAAAGAAATGCGAGAAAAACAAATGTTAAATTGTCACGACACACAAGCCAACCAATATCGCCCACCAATATCGCCCACCAATAAACTGACAACATAATACTGTGGTTTAGCGGTAATCCTTTCATTTACAGGCGACTCGATTTTTTCTTTCGCCTCGTCTTCTTTGTACGAATTACGATTTTATCTCTATCAATTGATGAAATGAGAGCAAATATCCACTTTTGTTCAATATGATTGTAGTAGAAAGATTTTTCAAATGCTGTTCTCAACAATAATTCCAATTTATACATTCATTCTTCGATCCCATCGAATCGATAGAATATGTCTGTGATGCGACAGCATTATTGAAAGATTTATTGAATAAACGGATGTGTACTCGGCTCGACTGTCTGCCAGTCTGTCTGTCTGTCGATACTTTTGACTGTGCCTCTGTCGATTCATGCATAAAAAACCAAATTTCAGTGTGATTTCAATTCTTTTGATGTTTCAACCATGTGCACCATGAAGCAGTTGGAACATGATTTCAACTTTTCAACACAAACGCAATCTAATCGTTTTGGGTCATTCGAATGGCGTTTTATTTTTCTCATTCTCTCTTTCTTTCTTTTTCTTTGTTTCTTTCTTTCGCTCTTTTAAAATACAACGTGACCGCAAATACTGCGATTGAATGTTGTTGCATTCAAAATTGATCATCACTTAGCGGAAGGAAGCATCTGTCCATGCCGCCTCATCGCACACACAGACAAATAGACGAAAAGAAAATTGAGAGAGATTGAGTGAGAGAGAGAAAGAAAGAGAAAGAGAAAGAGAAAGAGAAAGAGAAAGAGAAAGAGAAAGACAAACACAGAAAAAGAGGCAGTAATTGAGAAGGAGACAGAAAATGAATGAGTGAAGCAGATAGAATGTGCATTATCAAAGAGAAACTTTTTCAATGGGCGCCATTCCTTCACGTTCAAAAAGTCAATCTTTGCCATTCGCTTAATGTGAAACTGTTTGAATATTTTCCATTACAATGTTTATCTTTCAAAGAAAACTTTTACCGAGATTCGGACGATAGTGAATGAGCGAAAAGCAATAGCAATAGATTGTGTTGTTGCACAGTGAATAGTGTCGCCATTCTAATAAGGCAATTCAAACAAGATGAAGTACGAACATTTTCTTTTCAAATGTTTGCGTACAAGATGTTCTCAATATTTCTCTCTTTCTCTCTCTCTCCCTGTCTCTCTCTGTCTCTCTCTCTGTCTCTCTCTCTGTCTGTCTCTACCCTTCCCTCTCTCTCCCCCGTCTCCCTCCCCCTAGGGGGAGCTCCATCTCTATTTAGCAGAGATTTCTCTCTGTCCTTCAGATGAAATTCTCTTTGGATCTTTTTAGTTTGTAAGGCTATTTACATTTTTGCAATTCAATGTTTGCATCCATGACACGGACTCCGATTGCAAAAATATTCAAATATTGTACAAACTAATATTGACTGACCATTTGTCCATTTACAGAAGAATCACACACATTTAGCTTGCTTTTTGTTGGAAAATAGCGTACACAAAAGATAAACTTTTCAAAATTTAATTAGTTTTTGGTTATGTTGTTGCATTGGTTGTTGCTCATTTAGTATTTATTTCTTTATTTCAATACTTTGCTGACAATATCATTTTCTTTATTCAGTGTCTCATTAAATTCTTTGAATTGCATACATAACATTCAAAACTGTTGTAGTTTCTAAAAGATTTTTTCCTTTATTTGTGACTAAAACTCCATTTGACTAGTGCTCAGTTTGACTGGGGCTCAGTTTTGACAAGAGCTTCTTTACACTAGAGCCCCAATTGTTGAACCATGTTTTCTATTTGAATCGTGTTTACTTAGAAATCAGAAGTTTAAGTGAAATTCAAACATGTTTACGTTGCATATTATCTGATGAGTTGTACGATTAGCAGAGATAAAATCTTCGCTGAAAATCACCAGAGGTGAAATGATAATAACTTTGACAAGTTTGAATCAACTTTTTTGTTGAATTTAAGAAAAAAAAAAAAATGACACGAAGTGCTCTCATATATGAATGGCACATAGAAAACGAGGTTAATGTGTCAATTAAACTCTTAACCATTGACACAATTACAAAGATTTTAGTCGCATGTGACTAATTCATTAGCAATTACTTAGAAGAAAATTTGAAAATATGTCAAACAACAAAAGACTCTTTGAAAGTCATTAAAATGTATTTCATTGACACTGAACTGATGAATTTGTTAACATACAATAGGGAAATTACATTTTCTTGAAATGCAATCATGACAAATAACATTGTTTCAAAAAATAGAACAGAAAGAAAATGTTCACGGTGTTTTACCATGCAGTGAAGGCGACAACGACAGTTGTGAAAATGACTATAAGTTTTTCGATTCAAGCTATTTTCGCTCAAGTTAAAAATCCACAACAAAACAGAAAAGAACACGAACACCAAATGTCTTCCTTGTTAACTTAACATTTTCACAAAACTTTTATTTCATAACTCAGTGAATTTTGGTGCAAAGTTTTTGCACTTAGTTGACAGATATTCTATTCTGAATTTTACATTTTCTTTGCTGTTGCAATTTTCATTATTCATATTAACAAAATGTAGCACCAAAACTGATGTGTTGTCTGAATAAATGATATATTCACCATTTTCCGGATTAGCAGCGCATATAATAACACATTCAGTGGAGGTTTTGTCAGTAGTATTCCTTTATTCTCTGTTTTTTAAAAGTAGCAAAGTGCAAAACATGGATTATTAAAGCTAAAAACTGGTGACTGTCAATTTCAAATTTTTTTTAGATATTCAACATTGTCATTGTTCTGTTTTGTTTTTTGATTTTTAAGAAGCGAAAGTTTATTTTTATTCTCGAATTTTTGTTACGATTTTTCTTTTCATTCGACGAAACAAATTATGCTCTTTCATTTAATAAAAAAAAAACTCAGAAAAAAATGTCGAAAATGAGACAATTTTCAGTTATAGAACACCGCGATGAGGCACATTTTTTTATTTCGTCTTCATCAGTGGTGCTTCCGGCTTGTGCGTTTGTATGCTCTTACACACGTGTGTTCTTTTTATTCTCTTCTATTTGTCAAGTATTTCAATCGAGATGGAAAATCGTATGTATGTTTATGGGTTTTGAGTGTTCATTTTCATGAACTCTGCGGTTATTTACTCGGGTAAAAAGAATCAG
This sequence comes from Resseliella maxima, assembly GCA_029041755.1. Lineage (NCBI taxonomy): Eukaryota > Metazoa > Arthropoda > Insecta > Diptera > Cecidomyiidae > Resseliella > Resseliella maxima. Next base: position 264,951 of record JAQOWM010000689.1, read on the forward strand.
TGAACCATATTTTCATGGCAAATTGCACCCCATTTCCATCACCTGGTTGCTTTTTATTTACGGTACTCAAATAAATCAATTGCTATTCCGTTATCAACGATGACAGCCATAAAATGAATACATTTGCTCAACAAATGCGTCGTCAACATGTGAAATTCAACAATTATTTACGATGACAGCGCACGGAATTTTTATCACCAACTGTATTTTAAAATCAAAATGACAAAATCACCCCTTTTTTATCTCGCTCTCTCTCTCTCGCTCTCTCTCTCTCTCTCTATGTCCCCCTCTCTGGGTGTGTGTACCTTTCTCGCCCTTGTTCTCAATCTACCTCTCATATCCTCTTTCTCTCTTCACCTCTCTATCTTTTCCTCTTTCCTTTCTGTATCTTTTTTTTACACGTTTTTTCGCTCATTTTCTTCCAGTTTTTCTCTTCTCATTCTCTTTATTATCCACATTGTCGCTCTCTATCGAAAAGCGACATAGGACACATATTATATGAATGGTATACACAAAACTAAATAAAAGCAATGAAACCATGTAATACAAATTTTGTTCGAGCGAAAAAGTGCCTCAGACATAATGTGGCGCACCACTGCATTCGTTTTTAATCATCCATAATAAAATACAGTTTTTGTTTAGCAAATAAAAAAAAATTGTGGCAGAACTGTAATTGCATTGTGATTTCACCATGAGCGAGAGAGAGCGAGAGAGAGAAAGAGAAAGAGAGGGGAGGAAAGGATGGAACGAGATAGATAGAACAAAGGGAATCAGAAAGAGACAGATAAATAGAGAGTAAAAATGAGTGAGAGATATATGAAAAGATATAAAAGAGAAAATATGGAAAAAAATGTTTACAAAAGAGAACTTCAGTGATTCGAAATACTCAAAGTTTGGTATGCAAATATAATGCATTAAATTGTTAATTATGTTGGACGAGAGCTTTGTGTTGAAATGCAGGTGTAATTTTTACATTTTGTTCAATATAAATCCATAATTTTTGTTTACAGCACTACAGATACCAATTTAAAAAAAGGGCACAAAACGTACAATGTAGATGGTGACTTAATTATATTGTGAACAGTTGTTATTTACTCAAAATAACAAATGTGGATAAATAAATCATTTTGGAATATTGATAACCATTGCCTGAACCCTGAACAATTTGTAAATATTTTCGGATGGGATTTGCTTCAAAATCACTGGATTTTCCATATTCGAGTTTCAACCTTGGTACGTTGGCATGCGTTAAAAAATGGTGTTAATAACAGGAAAAACAAATAATTATGTTGGATTTGGGAATGACATAATAAAATTGATGGTCAAACAAATTACAAATATTTTTTTGTTTTCTTTCAAAACCGAAATATGAATTATTTTAATGATTGATGTTGTTGGGGTTATGATAATTAAATGAGTAAATTTGTCAATATTTGAGTAGTTAGTGCAATGTTAGTTATGTCTTGTCAATTACGTCATCATTTCAATGATACTTACCTCACTTTTCTTGGTCAAATCATTGGTCAACTTATTCACCGTTTGATGTGCTTCAGTAACTTCTTTCTCCAGCATTTTGAGTCGCTCTTGACGCGATGCAACACGCTTTTCAGCCCTAATTCGGTCAAATTTTGAAAAATGAAAAAAAAAAAACAAAGAAATAAAAACAAATATACAAGCAATTCAATGACAATTTTTTTAGGTTAAAATCATTCAAGTTTTCGACAAGTTTCATAAAAATCGTTGAATTCAACATAAAATTCACAAAAAATAAAAACGTAGCAAATTTAGACTATTCGCTTTCGCAAATCTCTATATACAAAGATCGAGTCAACACAGAGCTTGAGTCCATTAAGTTATCCACTTTATGGAGACAATTCAAAAGAGCGCATAATTTTATTGAGTTTATTCAATTCATTGCATTATCCATTCTCGTTTCCTGCAAATGATCCTTTTTGATTGTTGAAATTATGTCGCTGTATCATTCATTTTTATCACTGTCTTTCACTCTCACTCACTCTCTTCTACTCTTTTTCTTTATCCATTGCTCTTCCTCTCGAATTCTGTTGCTTATCCATTTGTGTAGTTGTCGTTAATGCATGTACTCCATATTTTATCGTTGATTCGTTTTTGAATGTGGTTAGCTTGAAAGGAACCCACATGAAGAACCATTTTTTTGAGTGCTGAGACGAAGAGAAAATGGGCATCACACAAACTGAACGTGCGTGTATTGAAATAGCAAACGAGGAGCACAATTTCAACATATACTCATAACAGCATCTACGACCTTTACACAATTTATACTGAAGATGAATTTAAACATTTCTTCTTCTTCTTTTTCTATTTATGTTCTTTCAAGTTGTATTGTTTTCCATTACAGTTCGTGTTTTCACGGTAGATGGCATTGGCTGTAGTCAGTTTATGTCATTTACATTTTCATTTATGCATTGTGTGGCACACTCGTGAAAGATACAAAGAAATAGAGAGAAAGAGAACCACACAATAAATATTCCAAATGCATTAGAAATGCATTTGACAGAGTAGAAAGCTTTGGCGATTGTAATCTTTGGATCAGCTTAGTATGATTGTAAACAGCAAAATGGAATGCAACCAAGTCAAAGGATTATGCTAGACAATGAACAAACAAGAGCATTGCAGCTCAATCAAAAAATGCAAAAATATGCTTAAATTACATGAAACAGATGTTTTTCAAGTACGCGAGCAGATATCTCCATATTAAATGACATTTTTTTTTCCTCCACCGTCACCTCTTACGAACATTTCTATCTATTTCTCATGTTCTTTTCATTTATTTGTCGCTTTTCCTTTCTATTTCTCTCTTTTTCATACCTTTACCACTTCTCCTTCTCTCCCTCTCCCCTCTCACTCTCTATCTAACGAGTAAGTTTTCTCTCTCTATCTAACAAATAACTCTTTCTCTTCTTTTTTGAGTCTTTATCTTTCTTGTTTACTCTTTGTCTCCCTTTCTCTCGAGACTTTTGATTTCGCTCTAACTCTCCCTAACATAATCTCACAATCTTACTCCCTTACATATTTTCAGTTATTTTCTCCCATCTATTCAATTCAAAATCCATCTAATTTTACTTTATATGTGTGTGCACGCTGCAGAGAAGTGCAACCAACATCTATTGTATAATGCTACTTTGAATGCATGCAAGTAACAAAGTACACATCATTTTAAGTTTAAAATAATGTTTTCATCGTTCTTTGTTGAAATATTTACATTTCTATTTGCTTAAGTCGTCGTTGTGCGTATGCAATTGAAGTGGGTATGTGCTTTAGTGATGCAAACAATATGATTGTATAAAATAAACAGAACTTTAGTAGCAAAATCATCGTAAAGCTAAGAAAAAGAAAAAATCAGAAAAAAAATAGGGGGTAAACAGAAAATCTCTTCGGAATGCAAATCGCCAACACGCTTCACTCTTAGATCTCTTGAGGATGAAAATTGTGCTATCTAAAAAAAAAGTGTTTAGTAATCATTTCACAATAACCATAAATATGAAATGAGAATAACCATTCAACGCAATTGCTATGGCCACAGTAAATGTCGAAAAAGTTAGTACTTGTGTGTGAGTGTTTTTTTTTTCTTCTGCATTTGTATTTTTGCAGTTTTCTTTTTTCATATATTTTATTTTATTACAAAGTGTCAGTTCCATTATCACTAGATAGAATGTACAGCATTCGTAATTCGAGTGTAATATGTAGATAGGAAGCTACTTACTGGATTGCCTGTAATTCAAATGGAGACTGGGTTGTGTTGGATTTATTGGTGTTATTGGAAATGTGATCGGATGAAATTGCAGCTGACGGTGATGAGAGCAACGACGATGTCGTCTCATTGTGAATGGGTCGGGGTATTCGACTATTTATATTTGTTCGGATTGGAATGCGACTGGGAGTTGTTGGTGTGGGTGTTGATATTGGTGTTGTTGTCGACGACGATGGTGACGATATTGCCGTCGTCATCATTGTCGTTGCCATTTCGTGCTGGTTCTTGTGTTTTATCGGCGATGCAGGGCTTTTTCACCGCAAACACAATGGGATTTATTTGCAAATTATGCAGATGATGACAAACAATTTACGTGCATCAAAATTCAGTGTAGTGAAGAGGCAAGTGCATATGTGATTGAATTATGATTGTTCATGCATTGAAATTGTAATAAAATAAGAAGAACAAGAAGAGAGAGAGAAAGAAAAACAATAATAAAAGAATTAAATGCATTTTTATATGGCAATTTATATGGAAATAACGATAATAATAAAATATCATGTAAAATAAATGGATTGTAATGTAATGTAATGGATCAGTATGTGGTGTGTGTGTGTGTGTGTGTGTGTGTGTGTGTGTGTGTGTGTGTGTGTGTGTGTGTGTGTGGCTGTGAGCGTATGAACTTAAATCTGTATCGATCCATTCAATGGATGTGTCATGTGACTTATTTTACTACCGATATATCTATTGGAGTTGTTGTGCTGCCACGCTTTTCTGTCGCTGTTTCATTTTTGCAATATCAAGTGCATAGGTGTGGCAACACTGTTTGTATGTGTGTGTGTGTGTGTATTGGTTAGGTATGTGAAAAAACAAATTGTCATAATGACTTTTATCGGTTTTTCATTGCGAATTCACTATCCCAATCCCTATTATTATGTTTGGAGATGATATCATTGGATTAGATGGAAGCTAAATGGATTACGTGCTGAAAGGATTTCGTTTTTATTAATCCTTATCCTTTGGTTAATGTCATTTTATACCTTACGATTCGATTTGATTAGTTTGGTAATTTTTGTTAAACAGAAGACTTAATTTGAAACGACAGCTACTTGAGATTATCCATAATTTTTAAAATTATACATACATTTTCATTTTCCATTTAAATTGGAATCAAATGTTTTTCATTACAGAGAAGAAGAAAAAAAATAATACGATGAAATCCTTATTATTCACTAAATTCCATTAAAAATTAGGAAAATATCAAATCGAAACCTAACCACAAATAAGTAAAATTGTGGGGAAAATGATTATTGCATATGTATTAGGGTCAAAATAAATGTTCATTTGTTCACAGAGTGATTCGGGAAATTCGAGACATTGATTTGATTGAATTTACAATGAGCAAATCATGAAATTTTCATAACAAGATTTTGTGATTGAGGAACAAAAAATACGACTCGATAGAATTGGGTTTTCGGTTTAGATGATTTCTACCATTGCTCACAACAGCTCACCCCAGTTATGATTATGGTTTGAAAACATCATATCCAGACAGATTTGATTGTGGACTGACTACCACAATTTTCTTTCCTTCTCTCTCTCTCTCTCTCTTCCCATTTTGAATTATTCATGATTCGGTGTGTTTATTGATCTTGTTTTCTTTTATTCGAATATTTCAATCTGGGTTTTTCTTGCTCCTGCTCTTTTACTTCTTCTCTCAGCTTTTTCTCTCATCCTCTTCTTCTTCTTCTTCTTCTTCTTCTTCTTCTTCTTCTTCTTCTCTTTCTTCCACTTCTTTTTCTTCTTCTTTTCCGTCTTCTCGTCCTGTTACTACCATGAACAAATGTCTATTGGAATGTGAACGCTAGAAAATCGAGGAACGATGGTGATGTGTATTATGAATGGAAATGCGTACGTTTTGTGGATAGAAAGGAAGGGAAAACTTTGTTTGAAATTATTTCATGTGATTTTTTTTATATTTTTCACACCAGCCAGCCTATTATGTTACCAACGGCATATTATAACACTTACAAAATTGATTTTCACAACTCACTGTCGACGCCTTTGTACGTGGCTCTTGTGGTATTTTCGAAAAGCACCTGGACACACATTTGCGTTGAACTTTTACGGTATTTGTATTTACGGAAGTATGCATTTCATACAATTTCAAAACTTGTAATTTTGATTTTACCTCTAATATGGAATGTGACTTGTAATTTTGCTATTAGTATTCACAAGAAAATTGGCAAAACAGAAAAATCGACCGCAGTCAATCTAACGCCCAGGCCGAAACAAATCGTATAACGAAAATGTGAAACATTTGAAAAATACTGTCAAGGATAAGCCAAAGCATTACCGAAATAATGTTGATTTGTAAAGCAGCGATGAAGAAAAAAAAAATTATGGCCAACGATGAAAGATGAAGGAAAATTGGAACAAGCGTAAATTTATGGATATTTGTATACGGCATTTTCACTATAGACTCCTTCAGTTGAGTGTAAAATAAGATTTGCGTTCAAGTTTGTCGCGATCGCGCACCCTTCGAATGCATTCGTTACTAATTTCTGTCATAAATCTTGGACATTGTAACGATGGAACTGAAAATACGAGCACACTCCGTTTAGAGGTAAAGCACGTATAGTAAAGAGAGAAAAAAAAATGTAGAAATAAAACATGAACGTAAAGCATACAATGGAAAAACAGCATGGATTCAATAAAACTTTTGTGCATTTGATGTTGATGAGCGTATACGAGAAAGAGCAAAGTGAAAGGTAAAAATATAAAACCAGTTCACGGTTGCCAACAGGTCGTTCTCGTCATTGTGTATACATTGCACAGCAGCCAAGTCAACTGTTTTATATTAATCGAGTTCTCACGGTTATTGCCAGCTCATTCCTTTACTAGCTAGTTTTCTATTCCCACCTTCACCCTTCCAAACAGCACTCATTATATACGACGCTTACAATAAATGGTTAAAGTTTACTAGAACAAACTACTCGCGTCAAACGAAACAACACCAAAGAAAATTATGGCAAACGACAGCAACAGCAACAACATGAAACAAAATGAAATCAAAGTGAAAAGAAGAAAAGAGAAAAAAAAAATAAAAAGCGGAAACGATGAAATCAACAACTGCCTGTTTGGTATAGTGTAGAGGAAGTACGAGGCAGAAGAAAAAAACAGCCTTAAGCATTTTCACAACTTTCGCCCAAAAATTAATATATTTATTCACGTACAAAGGTTAACAAGGAAAAGAGAGAGAGAGAGACAGATGGAGAGCGAGACAAAAACTTTATCTCTCTAACTTCCTAGGCACAATTTCTTTAGTATTTTTTTTTTTCTCTCATTCGCAGTCAATGCTGACATACCAGTAGTTTTCATCATCTAAGACTTGCTTTGAACGTGTTTTTCTTTTTTCTGCTCGAAACATGCTTTCGTTGTTTCGTTTTCGAGCAACAGAATTTGCTTTTTATTCGGGTTTTTTGTGGGAATTTTTACAGAAAACATTTATTAAATCTACATTTAAGATATTATTTTGTGCATCAGCTTTTCACTTATCTGAATACGGACTTTTTTAATACTCCAACGAAGTTGGAAATAAAATGTAGAAAATTTGCCGCCGATATTAAAACTTGCATGCTATCAAAGCAATTATAAATCATACACACACACACACGCACACACATGAAAAGTCGTGGAGCAATTCATCAGATCAAGTTTTTTGAGAGCGAAAATAAAAGTAGAGAACCCGCCACAGATAATGTTTTTGTTGCCATGCCAATTTTCGTCCTAAATATCGACTGTAAATTTACGTTTTAAGTCTTTGATTTCAAATGCTTTGACTCTGAGCTTTCGACTTTGAATTTTCTGCCCGAAAAATCGAAAACTTGAAATCGAAAAGTTGTGTGATACCAGTTAAGATACCAGAATGTAAATTTGCAAGTAACGTAATTTCCTTTTTTTTGTCAAAGCACTTTGTTTGGATTCATTTGAATGTAAATGTGCGTATGTGTATATGTGTCTGCTTAGAAACAGTATTTAAGTTGTTGTGTTATTTCAATGGGGTAAATTTTACGCTTTAATTTCATCTTGAGTTGCAAACATTAAAATGTTCTTGGATGACGGAAATTGTAGTGTGAAAGAATTCGTTGTAATTTAACAAAATGATGTAATTGGAGCACATCGTGTTTCTGCCGTTGCCATTACTTTGTGGAACTTAAATTTTATTTCATTTAATTATATTTGCCTCGCGTTCATATATACTATAGATTTGCTCATTTTCTTTTTTTTTTTTCTCTCTCTTTTTTGAGACTAAAACTGCATTTTATTTCTCTTCATTTAAATTGCAGTGGCTTTTGCGGAAAGATCTAAATGTTTAACCACCTACGCAGAACTACATCAGGTGGGAATGCTGCTGACAGAGATGGTAAAAGCGCATATATGCTAATTTTCGTGTAAATATTCGTAACGAATTTATTTTAAGTGGCATTAGAATTCAGCGGGTAAAATCATATGAATCTTATATTGTGTGTGGAGAACACTTTGGCATTCGATCGTATTACGTACAGGCTTTTTTTTTCCAAATCTATGTGAATGCTAGCAAGCAATTTCCATAACAAGCCATACAATTGAAATGAATATGTCTTGTATTTAGATGATTGGGTGGGACTCACAATAGACAATCTCAGTGTGAATAAGTGCAAATAAAATGTGGCAAAAACATTATATACGTATTTTTTTCATTTTATTTTGCTTTCTATTTCGCTTTCGCATGCTGTTGCTCGCTTTTCTTGAGAACGAATGATCTTGACTGACTGCTGTGTTTGTATTTATTTTCGAAGGGGGAGAATGGAATGGAGAGGAAGAAAAGGAAAGAGCTGAATAGAATGGAAAATGGAGAAAGGGAGCGAGAAAGCAAGAAAGCTATAGAACATGTGAGCATTTGCCGTCAAGAGAAAGAGAGGGAGAGTGCAAGAGGGAGGACGAGAGTAGAAGAGAGAGAGAGAGAGAAGGAGAAGGAGAGATAGTTTAAATAGCGAAGAGAGCGAACGAGTGAAAGAAAGCAGAAAAGAGAAAAAAAATCTCAGAGTGTGTGCATAGTTGCTTTGCTGATTTCGAATGAATGCACAACAGCACGGAACGCAATAAAACTAGAAGAAGAAAAATAAAATGTGAGCGGTCGAACGGAGAAATAATATTGGGATTGCTGATTCAAGAGAAAATGTTCTCGCCGAGATTCAATTTTTTTTCTTCTTCTTCTCTGCATCTTCTTGTTGTTGTTGTCGTCATTCCTTTTCTCAGTTTGTTCTATCTTGAGCTTGTTTTCTTATTTTGTCGTTCAATTGTAATGCTTCTGAGTGTACAATGTACACATTGTGCGTAAATTCAAGCTTCTTTACATGGTCGATAAAGAGAATTTCAATGGTGAGTCACCATTGGTGACTATGGTGAAAAACCGACTGAGTGAAAAATAAAAAGAAATATTTTCTAAAGGAAAACACATGGCAGACATGCTCAAGCTCATTGAATAAGAAATGAAAGCAACAATGCAAACATCGAACCAAGCTTATAATAAATAGTGCCGTTCTTGAGATGTGCTCTGTGCACATATTCAAACCGCATACAAACAGTGAACGAAAGAGGGAACAAGCAAAGAATAAATAAAAAAAAAAAAAGAAAAGCCTTGAGCAAAGTAAACTAATCGAAATTTATTTGCTCGTTGGTATTGTCTATGCAGTGCGTTGTTTTGGCTTGTTTTTTTTCCACATGGCTTTTTCCTTACTGTATACGACAGTCAGTGTTTTTGTTCCATTTCTTCGGGTTATATTGTTCAGTTTCTTTATGTCAAAACAAAATGTGCAATATAACAACGATGATTCAGATCGCTTCCAAACCTATGGTATATTTATTCATTTTCCCGTTCTAGAACAACAATATTTGGTTGTCATTTCCCGTTCAGATACAAAGTGTATTTTTCCATTTGTTAGACTCATGTTCCACAATGACAACGACGATACGACACCAGATTGCAATACTGACAAGAAAGTAGAATTATTTTTTCTTCTTTTCTTCGAAGGGAAAAAAAATCTACAATATGCGCCATATCTTGTATATTTGGACAATATTCACGAAGGTGATTTGCTAAAATAATTCCCGTCTGTCGTTCGTGAGCAACACGCGGTGATATATATTGATCTGTCACCTGCACGGTGTGAATGTATATATGCCAACACATAAATATATACATTTCGAAATGATAAAAAAGGAGAATGAAGGGAAAAAATGAAAAATGTGCGATGAGTTTGATGAAGAGAAAAAGAACGAAAAAAAACAGCATTTTTTCCCAAGAAAATAAGAGACTCGACTTTTTATTCACAAGACAAACGATATGGTTTTTTTTTTTTTTTTTGCAATTTCGTAACATAATTAGATTCATACAACAGAAAAAGAAAATTTATTTCATTTGAAAATCATTCGTCTCCAATGTTATATGCTTAATACTTAATTCTAAAAAGATATTTCATATAAATATATAGTTTTCAGATTTTATTAGAACCTCGATATTTAGCCCGTTTAACTAACGAGTATCGTATGCTACAATGGAAAATTTATTACTTCGAAATTTTACAATCAAACTGTAAAAAGTTCAGGCACAAATGTTTCATTTTGATTTGAACACTGTGTTTATACAAAATGGAAAAACAACAGAAAAAAAAAAAGAAAATATTCAAATTCGTTTCAATGCGAGTTAATGCGATTATTTTTCGCTCTGAAATACAAAACTAGTTTTGTTTGCCTGTTTTTGCCCACACTTACTTCGCTACAATTTCACTTAAATACTAAACAAAATGTATTTGTTTGTTAAAATGCCTTAAAAACCAACGACATTTTGTAATGCTGCACATTTTCTAACGAGATACAAAGTTAAATGTTGTGTTATGGAAAGTTATATAGTTTAGAGAATATATAATCTTTAGGCGGGCAAATTGTTATTCTGTTTGAATTTTCTTCGAATCTCATAAGATTTTCAAATGCATTGTTTTCTTGGCGGCGGCTTTTGTACTTTAGAAATTTATTTCAATTTTTTTTTTTTCCATTTGTTTGTTTGTTATTCGTTCAAAACTAACTAATCGTATTATTTATTTAGAAATTCAACCGAAAATCTACAGCAAAGTAGCAAATTCGGAACATTTTAAGCAATTAGAAACTTGTTCGTCTGTCAATTAAATAGAACATTTTCTTTGGTAGAAAATTTCATTCGATAAAACATTCTATTGCATGGAAAATGTGTATTTTTCGACTTTATGGAAGTGACGACGAAAAATCTTTTACTAAAGAATATCTCTCCATGCATTGAAATTGTTTTTCGAAATAACATTTTCTTAGATGGAAAGTTTTCAATTCGTTGAAAATGCAAACAGTTTGTATTTGATATAGCCCAAAAATTATTATATGATTACGAATCGATTGTTGAACTGGACAAAAGCCGATTAAGCTTACTAACAAATTTTTGGTATTTCATTTGAATGTTTTTATTTGTATTGTGCCAAGTAATCATTATTTCTTTTTTTCGGTCCAGTTCAACTGTTCTTTTCACTTAACCTAAGAAGAAATACTAATAAAAAAAAAGAAAAAAATCTTACAAAGTGCCACATTTAATAGGGTGCAACATTTACACTTAAGTACATGACCAGATGGTAAATGGAAATTGAAAAAAAAATAGATAATCATTATACAATCAAGATTTTATACCACATTTAAGCAATATCCAAATTTAAAAAGAAAAAACAATTAGCTGCTTTTACTTTTCCACAATTACAAACTGATCAATTTTTTGGTGTTTTTTTTTCTCAATTGGTATTTGTCTTAATTGTGTTTTAGTATTAAAAAGAAAGATTTTAATTTAAAAAAGTTATTATAAAAGGTAAAAGTTAAAAGAAAAGTATATATAACAGAAAAAAGGCATAAATATGAATATTAAAGCTACATTCATAACAATTAAACAATAAATACAATAGATTGTTTGAAAAAAGAAAAATGTGAAAAAGTGTGTTTTTTGTCGTTTTCATTTGTTTTTTTTTTTCGTTTTATCTTAACAATTAGTCGTATTATTATATGCTAAAGATGGTGGTTTTGGTGGTGAAAAGGTGTATGTGTAGTTTGAGTGTATATTTTGTTTTTGCCAAGTTGCAGTGCACAAGAGAATTTTGATTGGAGAAGGTGTCATTTGGAAAATGGTTAGTAAAAGTTTTAATTGTGTGTATGTGTTTTTGTATATTTATATGCGATCTCATTCTAATTAAAAACAGCTTCAATTTCCGCTAATGGATTCCTATAAAATATTTAAAAAGAAATAAAAAAAAAGGGAAAAGAAAGTAGAGAAAATGCATCAAAACATCGAAAACATAGAAAGTTAAAATTGATTTTGGTACATTGTTAGAATGGAAAATGTGTATTAGTCAAGTGTAAAGTGCGCATGCAAGTGAAAAACACAGAAATTAAAATAAACCATTCACGAACCAACATTTTGCTCATGATTTATCTACAAATTTACAAACGCATGCAATATAAACAATAGCTTTTTTGGGAAATTTTCATTTCAAATAAAAATTAATGATTTTCTAAATTTAGTGCAATGAACTATATAAACGTCAAAACATTTAATCGACTGCATATTTTATGAGGTGAAACAGCGATAATAATGATTAATGATGGTCACACGAGCTTAAATGATTATTCATTGCTGCAGAAAATTATTCGAATTTCAGTCAGTGCCCTACGAATAAACGTCAAATCTTATTTAAACGCGAACGCACGCGGGCGAATGTAACCGATCTCTCAGTTTGTTGGCATTTAATCTATCTCGATTTGAGTCAACAACATAAGCGTTCCGCTTTCATAACAAGCCATCGTTCCATCGATCCCTCTCTTCCTCTCTTTTCATTACTATTTCTCTTTCGCTCTATTTCACTTTATCCTTTCTTTTTCTTTCTCTTTTTCTCTCTCTCTCTCACACACAATCCATTTCACTTATTTTCTCCCTCTCCCTCTCCCTGTCCCCCTCTTTTTCACTCTTCTTCTCACATTTTTCAATCTTTCTTCTTCTACCTCTCGCCCTCTCAGACTCTCACATTTCTCCTTTCAATCGAAATGCCAGTTGCACAACGATAAAGTTTCCATTAACTTTTTTTCAGCAATTTTCTTCATCTTCATGTTTTTTCTTTTTTCTTTTTTATTTATTTTAGCATGCAGAAAGTTTAAGTTTGTTTTTCGATGCTCAAAAGAAACCAAACCTATTAAGTCAAGAATTACTGAATGGATACCAATTGATTGGCCACTTTACCACAAATTGAAAAGAGCAAAAAGCAGCAAAAAATATTTGCTCAAAAATTTGAGCATAAAAAAACAACCATGACTGTAAACTAATGTTTTGATTTCGATTTTGCATCAAACGAAGTAAAGTTTTCAATCGAAAAATTACGCTTTTATTTACATTACATCGTATTTACCACTTTCTCGTTACCAATTCATATGCAAACGATATCGTTCACATTTAGAATTGAAATTACACTACTTAACTTCATGATATTTGAAATTCATATGCTTAACTTGAGACGAGAGTAAATACATGATCCAGTTTGGAAAATTCGTTGAATGAAAATCAATTTTTGAATTCAAGTTACTTTCATTGAATTCTCAGGTATATTTATTTTCAAGAATGCTCATTTCATCTGTTCAAACTATGACACACCAATGCTACAAGCAAAGGAGAAAAAAAGCAAGTAAATAATACCTTAAGCATAAGGATTTTGTAATGTAAAAAAAAAGTTCTTCCATGAATCGCTATTTCAAAAATGAAACGCAATTTAATTCAGTTAAGCACTTAAACATTTTCATGCATTTCTGAATAGTTGGCGTCTTTAATTACTTTTTCATGAACAGCATCACTGTATTTATAAGATAAAATAATTCAAATGGAATATTCGTAGTGGGTGAACAGTTTTTTTTAAATGCTTCATGAAAAATTATTTTAAATCTTTTAAAATGGAAAATGTGAAAAAGCAAAAGAGGAAGAGTGTAACTGTTCAATGCGCTAAAAAAATTAAGACAACCCACAAAGAATTTTGCATTGTCGCATTGTGCACAAGCTAAAAAATTTCACTCATTAATTTGGAAAAGAGAGGAGAGAGAGAGAGAGAGAGAGAGAGAGAGAGAGAGAGAGAGCGAGAGCGAGAGAGAGAGACAGAGCGAGTGTCAATGAGACAGCAAAAGAACGAAAGCATTTGATTGAAAATATGAGACAAAAATGAGGGAGGAGGAGAAATCGAGAGTGAAAAGGAATCGAATACAAAGGGGAAGAGACGAAGACAGAAAACATAAGGACCTTGGGAGACAAAGGATGAAATGAGAAGTGAAGGGGGAAGGTTTGGTAAAGAAAGAAACTTCAGAAAATGAAAGAGTGAAAACAGGGAGATTCGGAAGAAAGAGGGAGAGAAACAGCCAAAGTGGAAGATAAATAAATAAATAAATCATGAATGCTATTTAACACCTGTTCATCGTAGTAAATTATGATCATTAAGAATGAAGAAAGAGCGTTTGCTTGCGCGCATCTTCCATATTAACTGTAATGTCGACATCATGGACAAAACGAAGAAGAAAAAAAAACAACAAAAACTGAATCAACATCGTAGGAGTATATTTATTTGATCATTTCTATTAGTTAGACCGCATTTTTGCATTCGCGTTTCTCTCAATAAGCATTAAAAATAATTGTGGCTGGAAATGTAATCAACGCGCGTGAAGATTTCATTTTTCATCAACACAAGAGCAGTGTATGCGCTCCTTTTGAAATGAGCAAAAAAAAAACATGAAAATAAAATAAAATTGCCGACGATAAAATTCGAAATGAAAATGGAATGAATGCAATGAAAATGTGAAATAAACAACAATGGCCATTATTGTTGAATATTTTTTTTTCTTCTTCTTCTTCAGCAGTCATGGAATGCGCGAAATGAAATAGATCCAGATATTATGTGGAGAAAACCGTAGCAAGCGAGTATGAGAGAGAAAGAAAAGATACGAAAAAAAACAGGTATGATTAATACTGGCATGAATGGTATGAGGTGGCATAGAGAATACACGAGAGAGTAACAGTGCTAAACATATGCGAATAATATTTGCGATGTGAATATGAAATGTTTTGAGTTAGAAGAGTCTACTTGAATATCGACCAAAGTGATTGTGTCCTTTTTTTTTATTCTTATTGCGTACTGCTGGTTATTCTCGTGTTATGTTAAACATAGTTACCGACTACGTGTATTTATGGTCGATGGAAACGTTATTTATTGTGTCTAATGCAAATAATTGCGACGACTAGATTAACGATTATATGAAAATTATATTACAAGATGTTTAGTTTTGTTTGTTTTGACGGGTGCCTAGTGTGCGGCGACATGTTAAAAGCCCAACCGTTGTGATGTAATGATTTGTAGTTGCGTTCGATAAAAAAAAACATCTAATCACGATGAATTATTATTAGCACTGCATGTGTTTGAATGTTAGAATATATAATTATATTATCGCATGAACACATAATGGGCTTTATTCTTAATCATTTCTTTCAAAATTGAAACGCAATGTCGAAAATTACAACTAAATGAAAATGCAAAAGACGATAAGGTTGGAAAATTACCTGCTGTGTCTAGAATCGCCGGTGTGAATGCCATCATCATCATCATCATCGTCGTCGTTGTCGTCATCATTGTCATCGCTTTCGCTGGATGTGCCATCGACATTGTCGTCTCTTTCTTCAAAACTATTTCCATCGGTGGCTCTCAATATTTTCTTATTCTTTTTATCCCGTTTTAATGTCTCAATTTTTTTCTCCTCTTCCTGTTTCAGTTTTTCAACTTCATCTTGTGATAAAAATGAGAAAACTTTTTCTACACCAATCGAACGTAAGAACGCGTACACAAAAGACAAAAGAAAATATTCCATGAAAAAAATATTAAGTAAATTTTTTAAATTAAATGAAACGATTTTTTTTTTCCTACTTCAAACGAAATGAACGTATTTTTGTTGCCAACATACATTTCATCCATCGTACTTTGTTCGGTTTTGAAATAATACTACGTATTTTTGCTGATGGTTTTCACAAGAATAAGCCATTTAATTTTTTTTTTTTTTTTTAAGTTCAGAAATTGTTATTATGTTCAAAGTTTGTTCAGCAAAAATTGAGATTTAGAGAAGAGAGGGAGGGCAAAAGAGCGCAAAAGGGAGGGAGGGAGAGGGCAAGAAGGCGTAAAAGGGAGGGAGGGAGAGAGAAAGAGAGAGAGAAAGAGAGAGAGAAAGCTAGAGAGAAGGAAAGGGAGAGAGAGAGAGAGAGCGTAAGAGAGTGGAAGTGAGAGAGAATGAGATAGAGAAAAGGAAAGGGCAAAAGAGAGAACGAGTGAAAATAAGAGACAAGTATAGCTATACTAAACTAAAGTATGAGAATCGGGAAGACGTAAAAGCGACATCGGAAAAAAAGGTAACCATCAGTTTGCCTGAAGTTCTACATGTTTGGTGGTTTCATTTCTCTATATCTCAGACTGATATTCTCAGTTAGTTGAAATTTAAATTAAATTTTCAATTGTAGATCTGTTGCGTGGTAGTTTGAATTTGTCATTCGTTTGTTTTTCAAAAGGCGAAAAATAAACCAAATGAAAAAACTGGGAATTTAAGAAATATCACTAATTAAATTGATTATGTTGAAATGATGGCAATATGAAATGATTATGTCTTTGTGTGCAGTAGAGACATTGAGCCGTTGGCAATTTCGCGGCAATCTTATTTATCGAGACGTACGTTTCCTTTGAATATGAAATGAAATTCATCTTTTTTTTCTTTTTCATCCCGTGTTCTCTCTTCTTTTCTTATCTTCTCTCTTTTGTACTTATTTTTTTCTCTTGGATAATTCACGAAATTATACTGGCTTCATCTAATTTGATGACGGTTCAACCGTATTCGAAATAATAAAATGCCATGAGACAGTGAGTTGAATGTGTGCGTGTGCGTTCACTGGCATTTCGATTCACTTTCTGCCGAAAATTGTTGGCATAAACAAATATTTATAACGAGCATTCCGTTTTTATGGCCGGCTTATTTTTTTTTCCTTTCTTCCCGTTGTCAATAAATGTCGATGAGAGGTGGTTCAATCTTACTGTCGTAATGCATATTGGTTGCTGGCAGCAGCATCAGACACTACCACCACTCAAAAACAATTGAACACGCACGAAATAATGAAATTGAATTTATGCCTTTCGTCAACATTTTATTGATGTTTTTTTTTCTGTACATCTGGACTTGGTTTCTCTGTCTCTTTATGAAAAATCAAATAAAATGAAACGCATTGCTAAGAAGAGATAGCGATGCATACACGCATACATGTTATGAGGTATTGTGAAGGTGAAACATATCAGGAAAAAAGCAGAAAGAAGAATGTCGAGAAGAAAAAAGTAGAATCATGTAGAGCCGCCGACAAAAAATGTGACTCTTCACGCTCAAATAATTCGAAAAAGTCGCAGGCGGCGTCATCGTCTTCGTGTTTATTTTTTGCTTTCATCTTGCTAGCTACTCGTTTACGTGCTTCAACTTATTTTCGGTCGCACATATACTATACATATATATTGTTTTTATTTGGTGCTACACTTCTGCTTCATATCGCATGCCATCCGAGCAAAACTTTTGATTTATAAGCTCTGTCATTCGGTGTCTATGCAAGTCGTAAAGTCAGCTTGTGAATGCTGCTCAAAATGTGAAAGCATAAATATAACACAACACACTTCATAAAGAGGTAAAGAAGAAGAAGGAGAAAAAAGCACGCTCGATGATGCTGAGCATATGCAAAACACCGTTTAACATCATTCTTTGTTGATAACAGCAAGGACGAACAACTTACAGCGTTGATATTCACCGTGTGATGGTGAAAAAGCCAAACGCTATGAACCGAAATTCATTCAATGCCATAATATCAAATTATGCGTGCTTCACGGCGCATGTTTCGCATTCCCGATCAACGGATATGAAATAAGAATAACAAATGCGCTCCCGAATAACATTCAAATGAAGAAGAAAGGAAAAAGCAACAAAAAACAAATGAGACAGAGAAAGAAAACAAGAATGAGAAAGACGTTGAAAAAAAGAAAAAAAAAAGAAGAAGAAATATGACACGGCAACGTAATGAAGTGGTTAATCATTGTTGTTTAATGAAAGAAATCCTCAAACGAAGCACTTTTCTTTTTCGAACATTGAAAAAGCGAGAATGAGCCGCAATGATGGAAAATATATAGATATATACTTATATTCGTAAAATGTTATGGAATATTCAGCTCGACTCGACTTGACTCAACAACAAGTTTATGTTAAGTGAGTTTTAAATGCACTTCCATCTCACTCCCTCTCTCTCTCTCTTTCGGTGTATATATGTGTCTGTTTATTTGCGCGTGAAAAGACGTTTCGCCGTAATTAATTTCAATGTGATGAATTGCAAATCGTTTTGAAAGCACATTCAGGCCATTGCCACATTGAAATCATCTACGCTTCATCATCATCATCATCATCATCATCATCATTGAAACGATCCTTTTGCATTAAAATTTACAAACATTTTCCTAACAAAAACTTAACAATTATGCTGAATCTTATCAATTTCAAATTTTCACTTGAAAATTGAGAAAATTTTCTCATTCAACTGCAATTAAACGTCTGTGGCCACAATGAGTATTAATTTCATGTTATTTTTTTTGCAAAAAAATGACAATAAATGCCATCATACGAACAAAATTGATGTTGAATTGAAAGAACAAAAATGGCAAATGGACGAAAAATGGCGAAAGGTAAATGGAAAAAGGGAAAATGAATGAAGTCAAAAACAAAATTGTAAAAAGATCAAATTGACATAAGCTTACCTGATTTGGGTGCCGGTTTATTGTGATCTTCCATCGCATTTTCAAAGAATCGTTTTCGGTCGGATACGGATTTTGGGACTTTGGCTGAAGCGGGAGGTGACTGCAGACGCAACACAAGATGACAATATTCGAATATAAAATACGGACACACAGAGAATAAAAAAAAAAATACACAACGGAACAAGTTTGTCAATTGGATAATAGCGGACAAGGACATGAAACAAAACAAAACAAAACAAAAAAATAAAATAAAAATATAAACAAAATTCAACATGGAAATATATAAAACTCGTTTGTCGAGAAAAATCAATTTAAAAATAAAATTTTAACCAATAAACGGTCGAATTGAATTCAACCAATCATCATTCAAATTAAATGTATTTTCATTTTCGGTTAATTTTCTCGTTTTGTAAACTGGCAATTTTTTGTAAACACTCTTTAACCGCCGGCGCAATGGAAAACGCACTTTCGACAGAATTTTCATGAGAAAAGCAATATACATTTTATAATCGATTCATTTGAAACAAAAACATAAATAACAAAAATCGTTTTTCAAGAAAATTCCTTCGAATTGAATGTTCAAAAAAATTCCTTCGAATTGAATTCACTTGGTGACAGTACAAATATGTAAAACTTACACAATTTTGTTTTTTGTTTTTTTTTTTTTTTTTTTTTCATATAAATAAAACACAATATTTTCACAAACAATAAAGCAAAAAGCAGTTGAACAACTAAAAATAAACGCTTCATAGCCAATTGTTGTTTTTTGTTTTGTCTCAATGTAAGTGTTGCAAAATGCCAATAAATTTGCCGAAGTGAAAAAAAAAATGTTCAAGCAAAAAATCAAAAGTTCAAATTGTTTCGTGAAGGAATTTATTCCATCGATTTTAACTATGCTAAAAAAAATTTCTGTTTTTACATTCGAAGTAATGAAAAAGTATACAAGAAAAAGTGGTTAAAATTTGAACAGAAGAAAAAAAATGTTAGAATGTTTTACCATAAATTCGAAAAACTTCAACAATTTTATGTTATTCTCAATTGAAAGACAGCGAGAAAATAGTTTTTTCTTTTTAAAGTATAAATTGAACATAAACGATAAACTTAAGCATTGAAATATCAACTTAAATGCCAAACTAATAATAATTGCAACACAACGTACAATAACGAATATCTAGAAATTTAATTATGGCAGAAAAATAGAGTGCAAATCATGACTTATTCCAATTTGTTTGATCCAGCAACAGTTTTTTTTCTGCAGAGAATGCAGCACTTTGCAACCGACATGAAATCTAACAAATGGAAACTATTGAGTAGAAAAGACAGAAAGTCAGAGAAAAAACTCGTGTAGTAGTTGTAATAGGACGAAGGAGTGGGAGAGAGAGAGAGAGATAAATATAGATGAAGTGAAAAAGTATTGTCGGTAGTTATTTGTAAATGGTTTTCCGGGCGTTAAAACTTTCAACTTAGTTTTGCGAATAAATTTGTTCGGTAAATTTACTGTTTGAAGCCTGTGGAAAAATATGCAAATCTCCCACATTTTCCACTCTTTCTCTCGCTTTTTCTTCCTCTCTCTCTCTCTCTCTCTCTCTCTCTCTCTCTCTCTCTCTCTCTCTCTCATTAATTCAATAGCTATCTTACTCATTCTTGCTAACTCCATCTTGTTCATATTCATGTTCGTGTGAAAGACACGCTCGCGACAACGAACAGAACAAGTGGCAAAACGTGTGCATGCTCAATTGAATTTGGAAAATATGAATCAATTGAATGTAATGGGAATAGTTGAATTGTAATGTGGGTCGGTTTCCTTTTCTCATTCGCGTATGCATCAAATGCATCGTTTTTGGTTATTTTTCGTATTTCTCTTACCCAAATGCAAACAAATCGAGGTACTTATTTGTCAGATATTCTACCTTGCATTTATTAGAAGCTATAAATCTTAATCAAATGGATTTCGGGAATAAAGTCGATGGTTTAGTGCTTTCCAACACAGATAACATTTCAGGTTTTCTAAAGTAAAATAGAAAAAAAAAACCTTGAACAAACGGAACATCTCTCTTGTTTGTACAAAACAAAAATACCGAACCACGATTTCACGGAATCTGATTCAATGTTGAACTATATGGCAATTCTCACGAGTGGATCATTCTTATTGATGTGAAAGCAAACGACCCATTTCAACAAACGACCGAAACAGCACTAACGTCATGAAATACAGGAAGAGAGACTTTTAATGGAACAAGCCTTCGGCTGAAGCAAACTGTCTTCCGGGCTTGATTGTACATCAATACAAATTACTTGTGTTTGATTTTCCACTTCTAGGACAAAGTTCTTCAAAAAAAGGGGTTATTATTTTATTTTATTTTATGTTATACTCATTTCGGGACGAAGTTACTGGCGTAGAAAAAAAAAATATACGAAACGAAACTCTCGATCTGTTTAACTAACAAAAAGTCAACTTAAAAGCACAACCAAACGCAAAAGAGGAAGAAAAAAAGGAAGACAAGAAAGAGAAAACTACAGAGAGTAAAAGTAAGAGAAAGAGATAGAAGGAAGAAAAGAGTGAGGGGTGGAGTGTGTGAGAAAAAGCAAACGCGATAGAAAATGATAAAAAGAGAAAAATCTAAAAGAAACGAAAAAAAAAACACTCATTTCTCTCGCACAATGGTCAGCCAACATGAAATTGTGACAGTGAAAGATGCACAACCATTTATTCGTCAAGGATTTATTTCATTTTGCTTTGTTATTCGTCCACACCCATTCTCAAAGGTCAAACAACATCTAGAGCTCTTTAACTTTTAACTGTTTGTGGTATACGCGCACATTGTGTCAAATGCATTTATTCTAATAACATTTCGCTAGATGATTCTCGGTTGCTTCTCAACACAAATAAAATATATGTGTATGTAAATAATTAATTCTTTTCCAAAGTAATTAAAAAGTTTTAATGACTGGATTACCGTTTTTCTTTTTCGAAAGTTCCATTGCGTTTCGCATTTTATTTGATGTTAAATTGTAGTTGCCACTTTGGCTTCTATTTCGACAGATATTCGTTATTTTTTTTTTCTTCCTTTTTTGCTTCGTATGAGATTTTGGTGCTTTTTTTCCATCTCTTCATTGATAAATGCGGAAATTCAACGCAAAAAGATAGAAATCGTTTCGAATAATTGGAATTCAAGTGAATTGTGGGTAAAGTATACTTTATTCGAATATATGTTTCAAAGCAAAATTAAATGAAAAAATAATTACAGTAAACGAAAAAACCAACAACGTAAATGGCATTCGAAGAATTGAGAATGGTTTATATCTCAATTGAATTTGTGTGCTGTGGCCTTTTTGATAAAGTCACATCGCCATCGCATCCAATTTCAAATGCGATAGAATATTCTTGTTCTTTGGTTTCAATGTGATTATTGTTGGTGGATCAGTTATTTTTTGCTCAACGTAAAGAGAGCAACAATTTGACAACTAATTGAGAAGCAAAAGGTTAGGGAGAGATGGTTAGAAAAGCAACCAATTCTATCAAAAATGAGAGGAAGAGGAAGATGGTATAATTGCCTAAACTTTTTGTGTGGCTTCCAGGTTATAATGGAATTTAGAAATAAAAATGGCAATCAAATAGCCAAATTTCGATGGCAAAAACCTTCGGTAGAATTGTAGGCCAAAAACAATTCGTATATATAAATACATAATCTTTAACAGACGCGTGCAAATAAAACGCTCACTGAATAAATAAAAAGGGCGCTAAATTAATAAACAGCTTTACCCTTCTCACTGGTGCCAACAACACCAAGCTTCGTTTCACTCTCAATTCGGAAAACAAACCAAGCTACATTTCGGCTGTTTGCCGTACCAAAGAAAAATATTTTGATTTCATTTACAACGCATATTTTCAGTGATTACATTTCATGATAAACAAAAAAAAAAAAAAAGAAATCGTGGCGCTTATGCTTGGCTTAATTTTTTATTTCGTTTTGGTTCTAATCAATGAAATCATTCATTTGATTTCCATAAAAAGTAAAATGTTGATTCAACACCAAGCAAAATGTTTCATAACAAAAAAGTTCAACAAAAAAGTAAATTTGCTTACATACGAAGAGGCGACTTTGACAGAGTATATCAGAAAAATGGAAAAAACCCATTCTTACTGATCATTTCAAGTTAATCGCATGTATATTCAATATTGTGATGCGTTGAATTTTCCGCTTTGAATAATGATCAAATCCACTTATTGCTATGCAAAAATCAATCCTCATTAAGGCTTGGTTGCCTAGTGAGAAAAAAAAAGAAGAAGAAGAAACAAATCACATCTTTTTAAATTGATGATAATAAAAAGTCATGAGCCAAGAGCAAACGAAGGATAATATCAAATCAAGCGCTCATTCAATGTTTCCGTGTCTGCTTTCAATTAGCGATGCCAATTATTTTCAATACGATGAGAATTGAGTCTTTTCATCTTTTACATAAATTAAAATTAAAAATCATCAACTTTCTTGGTAGCATCGTTGTCGTCCTCGTTGCCTAGTTTCAAATGTGCTCCAGTACCAAATGTAAATGTAATGAGCAACGAAGAAAATATATAAAATACACATTGCGCAACGTTGATTTATTATTCAATTGTGAAATGAGGAACAATGTTAAAAAAAAAAAAACACACACACACACACACACACACACACACACACACACACACACACACACACACAACAAAACCCAATGGGAAAGAGCAGCACAAAACCACAACATGAATAAAAAAAAAAATGTGAAGTCATTAAACTTTTGTATTTTGACGTACTTTTCTCTTATATCTTTTTTCACTGGTTTTGAGCATGAGAATGAACGATTGAAAGAGCAGTTGAAAAAAAACACATATTTCGTATACAAAGTTATGCTTAAGTTGAGATACATCGGAAATGATTTGAATCCTTTTTCTCTCTTCACTTTTCTTTAGGGATGTCAGTGTGTGTGTGTGTGTGTGTGTGTGTGTGTTGGGTTTTTTCCTCGTTCACATAAAGCGACCGATTTCAGCAGCCGATTTTCAAGCAAATAAAAATCAAAGTGAATTCAGTTCTGCGCAAATTTCCATGGCTTTTTTTTTGTAGTTGTGCAAAATGCGAAAAAGAAAGATGAATTGTTCGTTATTAAACTGTGAACCGGAATTGAAGATGGAGATGCAGAAGAAAAAAGAATCATTGTAGCATGAAAAAAGGACTTGGATACTCAATGCCTCATTGTTCATTCGAATAATTGCGGCTTACCATAAATTCAAATTTTTGTGGTGAAACATTTTCTTTGGCAAAAATGCATTTCTGTTCTCCCTTTCCATCTCTGTTCAGTTGCTTCACATTTTTCCTTCGATAAAATGATAAATCAATATCAATGGATCGTTTTACATTTGTTATAACATTTTAAATTGTTTTATGAAAAGAAAGGAAGAAATATGCTTCACCTGCAAATTATGTGCTCTTCCATTGTACTGCCATTTAACTTGGATTCAAATGTAAAATGTGTGATAATAAACAGACGGCATATAATGACATTTACAAATTCATCAATTTAACGAAAAACACATGAAATGGTAAATTCAATCGCATTTTACTTCGATTCGATAAATTTGTTTGCTCGCTTAAATTATTTATGAACATGGAAAAAATGAAAACAAAAAAAAAAAAAAAAACGAAGAAACGAGGAGAGATGAAAACCAAACGTTTCAATGAAATGCTTTCAAGCAATTCGTTTGCTTGAAAACCGAATTATCCGTAAATTTGATTAGCAAAATTCATTGTTTCTGCATTTTCAAACTTGTCGTTCATGTTACAAACGACATTTATTTCATCTCTTTCATTTAATGCAGAAAATATTTCCAATGGATTTCTTACACAGCATGGCAACGCCAGGGAGAAAGAGAGAGAAAGCAAGAAAGAGAAATAGTGAAAGTAATAACGAGAAAGCGAGGGAAAGAGAGAGAGAGAGAGAGAAAGAGAGAACGAGAAGGAGAAAGGACGAGAGAGAATGTGTGCAAATAAGAGAATGAAAGAGTTTGAAAGACACCGAAAGTGTAAGTAAGAAAAAAAATCAACAACGGCATTCAAATAAACATCCAAATCAACGGCAAAATGAATGAACCGTAACGTAAAACTTCAATTTAAAATTACTAAAATCTGTCGATGCGAACTTGGTTTCGCATTGGTGAATTGAAATCGGCAAAAAGAAAAAGTACAAAATGCATAAATAAAACTAATGTAATTAAATTTTGAATGCAACATGCTTGCATTCCAATTTGTGTACAATCAATAGAAAATTCTCTCATTCTCTCTGTCTGTCAGTCTTCTCAATTGAAGCAAATACAAGAAAAGTGCATTGAATTTGGTTTTGTTATAAACTGAGCAATGCACGGAACGAATGACATTTTAAAGGCTAAATGGGATTTAGGTCAAATGCGATTTTCGCATTGTGTCGTTCAGTTCGGGTTTTTCTTACTTGACACTCGTATCAACTATTGCATGCTTTCTCCCTCTTTCTCTCTCTCTCTCTCTCTCATTCTCTTTCTCTCATCATCTCTCCTTTTATATTACTGTCTCTCCATTCACTATTGCAAACTGCATCGGTAATATCGCAGCGGTTGTCGCTGGTTTTGAATGACGGTCGTGATACGCAATCGTGCACACGCCAATACAATTATCGTTAATTTCACCAAACGCTTTTATTTTTATTTTTATTCCTTTTTATTCATGTACCATTTACTACTTTGTACAATTCGATTTTTCGATGCTGTTTCTCTTCATCGTCTCTCGATTCGAATTTTTCTTTGCTTCAAAACGATTTTGACACAGTATGCGTTCCTCACATTGATGCGTAATTTGTGCTGTTGTCGACGGTTTGTGAAGATGAGCGAAAAAATGAATCGTCGTCTTTTTCTTCTAACTCTCACTTTTCTATTACTTTCCTACTTTTCTTCCTCCTCTCACCATCTTTACTTTCTTCTTCTCCTACTCCTTCTTCTCTTTCTTCACAATCTACTTCTCGAATTGGTGACAAAGTTGAAAAAATTTATGATGGAAAAAACAGAAGTGTGAGTAAAAAGAAAAGCGTCTGGGAAAATTTGGTGTGTGTGTGTGTGTGTGTGTGGACTTTTGTGTTTGGTATATATTTGCTGAATGTTTTTATGGTTTATGATTATATTCTCGTTGTGGTTGAAATGGTTATCAGACAAGAAATGGTGTGATATTCATGTGACAATCATGTTCATGTGCCGCTTGTTGCCATGGTAAATTCGTTTGTCAAAATAGGACGAGAGAGAGAGGGGGGGGGAGAGAGAGAGAGAGAGAGAGAGAGAGAGAGAGATGGAATGCATTCTCAGATTTTCATCAAGAGATGAATTCAAGCTCAAAAGAAAGAGCAATCAAATGTCAGAGGAAAAAAATGTCAAGTGGGCAAATTTGTATAAAAATGTGTAGAGAAAAAGCATTATCATAATAAAAATAAAAAAAAATTATTCCATTGAAGAAATAAAATTAAAAAATAAAAAAAAATTGAAGAAATTTTTCGAAAAGTTTTCTTTTGTTGGGATTTTAAAAATAAGAAAAAATCAAAAGAAACTTAGTAAATTAGTTTGAATTAGACTTGTGTTTGTTTTCCAAATGTTGTAAAAGTGTGCTCATGTTCATATTGTTCATCTGAGGTGTGATGATAATTTGATTGCAAATTGGAAATTGATGTTAATGATTTTGATGATGATCGGACAAATGCCGATGACACCGGTATGTCGTTTTCATTATTGCGGTTACGAGTGAATTGTGAATCGACATGGATTGTCGAAGAATGTGGGGTTGAGCCAATGTTACAATTATTATTATCATTATTATCATCAGTCGTCTGATGAGTAGTGCTACAATGTTCATTACGATTTGGATTATTGTCTAATGTAGCAGATTGTAAAGATGTAGAGTGAATGTCTTGTTGACAGGATAATAACGATTGGTTTTGATAATGATATTGCTGTTGAAGTTGGTGTTGGTGTTGGTGTTGCTGTGACTGATTATAATTACTTGGATAAACATTGAAAATGTGACTGGCAGTCGAGCTATTGTTTGTTGGTAACACAGTCTGACCATCATTTCTATGAATATTGATCATATTTTGACCTTGAAATTGATGGTCTTGCATTTGATTGACACTATGAATTGTTGTTATTGGTACAGAAATAAATTGTCGTTGCAAATACATTGGCATTGGCTGATTTAGTGGCTGTGGCTGAGAATGACACATGATATTTGTTGGAATGTTTGTGGTGGTTTGCATAGCCTGGCTATTATCACTCACCATAAATGTACTGAATGCGCCCGGTTGTGGCATTGGCATAATATTACAACGCGATTCAGGTGCGACGGTTGATGATGTTGATGGAAATGTTAAAAAATAGTCTGGCTGCTGTGGTGTTGGTAAATGTGAATATTGTACGGGAAGAATTTGCGTAACGGGAAACACTTGAGATGATTGTGTTGCTGACAACTCTTCATGACTGACATCTGAAGGAATTAAAGTGGTTTTTTGTGGTATTTTCGTTGTTGTTGTTGACGATGTTAATGGTGTTGGTGGCATCGGTGGTGGTAATGGTGCCTTTCTCACGGGTATTCGACTTGTTGTTGTTATCGTTTCTGTTTCGGTGATAATTTTCTCTTGTTGCATTGCATTACGAATTTCATTCTCTTGAAGTAAAATTTCACGATGCGTCTCTTCCGTTACCAAACTATATTCGGGCGCGTTTTCATTATGCTGTTTACGATGGAATTTTCGTAATTCATCTGAACTTGTTGATAAAATTTCCACTTGTGTCCCATCATCGGTATGAAGTGGTTTTAGTTTATCAGCAGTTGGTAATGTTGATAAATTTACTGGTGGCGGTGGAGGACTAACGGTTGGTCGTTCAACGCTTGTGCCACGTTTTATTACTTTTGTATATGATGGCGATGTTGTTTTTTTTGGAATTGGTGGAAGTGGACTGCTTGGATTAAATGATGCCAAACGTGGTGATTCTTTGGTTGATGTTATTTTTTCTTCTTCAATAAATGTATCAGATGGTGTTTTTATTGTTGATATACTCGTTGCAGGCTGTTTAATTTTTGTAATTTGATTTGTTTCTGCATTGTGAACAAATTCATATAAATCACCATGTAACATTTCTTGTTGAAATGTTTTTAATGCCTCATTTTGTTTGAGATCGGCTTGTTTAATAATTGGTGATGATTTTGCGGAAGAACCGGATTTCGGTGGCTTTGGAGGTAATGGTGGCTTCTGTTTTGGACGATTCACATTTAAATTACCGGTTGATTGTGATGTGATCTGTGTTGATAATGTTTTATCTGGTATTTCCATCAAATCATCATTTGATTGATGGATTTTTGATAAAATTTCCGACAATTCACTTGATTCGTATGCTGATTTTGGTCGTTGCTTTATCGAATTCAATACAATTTGCTTATCATTTTCATTTTCATTCTCATTCATTTCAATCGATTTAGTTTGTATGCTTTGCTTTTTAACTTGTTCTTCAAAATCCAATTCTTCGTAAATATTTTCGGGTCGTCGACCCAAAAATTCCATACGAAATGGATTATCACGTTCAATTTCATCATCCATTGATGATGCAGCAATGGTATGTACAATGGCTGTTGTTATGCTTGTACTTGGTTTTGGTTGTTGAGTATACGATGTTATCAATGGTCGATCCAATGATGATGGTATTGTTGGTGGTTTTGAACTAGGGCTTGGTGAACGTAATATACTTTTTACCTTTTGTTTTGTTGGTTTTGATCTTGGACCATTTGGATATTTAATTGGAATTTCGTATCCATCATTTGTATCTTCGTGTGAATTCTCTCGACTGAATTGTGATAAAAATAATTCACCAATGTTATCATTTGGTTCTATATCATGTGATACAACCGGAATATATTCGTTGTCCGATAAATCAAAGCTCACTGATTTCCGATGTGTTGTCGTTTGTGTGGATGTTGTTTGTGATTTGGATTTTGTTTTCGTTTTTGGTTCATATTTTTGTGGTTCAAATTCAAAGACTTCAATTTCGATTTCGTTGTGATCGGTAACATCGTGTCCCCGTTCCGGAATTTTCGATGATGCCGGTGATTGTGAACGTGGTGGTGATTTTTTCGATATCGAAATCATTGTATCGGTAGACGAAAGACTGTCAGTCGATGATTTTGTTGAATCGGATTTATGGTGAGCAAAGCTAGAGGTAGAGATCGGTTTTTTCGAACTTCCTAATCGGCTATCGACCTGTTTGTTCATATATTATATGTTTCATATTTTATTGCAATTTTGATTGATTCGATTGGTTATTATTGTGTATTTGTATGTGTGTGTTTCAATGTGTCAATTTCGGCAGGATTCAATAGAGAAATAGAAATGGAAAAAAAGGGAGAAAGAAAGAAAGTATATATCTTGATTAAACGATTTTTTGGTAGAAAAAATAAACAATCTATTTCCTTAACACATATCATGAGAGTGTGTGAAACGTGACGTTCAAAGTTGACAGGTGCACAAATGTAATTTTTATTTTCTTTTTTTTTTTGTTCACATTTTGTTTTGAATGGTGATAATAATGTTAACACAAACAAATTTGAATGCCTTATGCCGATGAAATTATGGAATTCATTTGATTTGTTGTTGTTGTTGTTGTTGTTTGTGGACAACAACAAAACTACAAACAATCCAGTTGATTTGTTGTGAATTCAATGGAATTAGAATTTGCTTTGACGGTGAATGAACAAGGAAAATGAGTAAAATAAAAAAAAATCGCAAAAAAAATTACTGAAACATTAATGAATCCTCTTAGTTGTGCATGTGGATGATAAATCCGATCTATATAATTTGGAAATGCAATTTAGTAATTTTTTATGAATCAGATATGGTGAACATTCACACTCACAAACACGCTGTCGATTTCCATCAAACTCAATCAAGAAAATCGGTGCAAAAGTATTAATGGTGCAAATGAAAGAAAAATATTGGTGACAAACAAACAAAAAAAAAAAAAAAAAAAAAATCAATTAATGTGAAAAGTTAAATAAAAATCAAATTAGTGATTCAACCGAAAACAAAATTGATGAAAAAATAAAACAAAATTAAATTAGCCGCATGATCCGGTTTTGAAACTGTTGAAAGTCAACCAAAGGTACAGTGGCCATTCATTTGTATGGCATTTAGTTAACTAAAATTTAAATCCAATTTGCATTTCAAAATTATATCGAATAACAAAAAAAAAAAACAAAACAAAAGTTGAAATGTGAATACAAAACATAAACACGAATGGAAATGTATGTATGTATATAGATAAATAGAGAGAAAATGGATAGATTCGATGAAAATTCGATAAAACTTTGTTCCCAATAAATTGACACCACGAAACAAAACAAAACATAAAAAAAAATCTCGAAACAATACAAAAGCATATATAATGACATGGAGAGTGAGAGCATGTTTGTTGGTTTATTTATTTTTGTCTCTTTCCAGCAATTTACGGAATGACAAAAAATAAATGATTGTAAACCACACACTCAATCGATGTATATGCCATGTAGTTAAGCACGTAGTTTGCAACAACGAACAGAAAGAAATGCTGAAGCTTTTCTGCGGATCTAATAAAGTTGATGGGAAAAAGAGCTTAACATCTACTTAATGAACTACTTGAGATGAATAGAAAAAAAAAATTTTTCATTCGCCAACAAAGAGAAACTTTTGTCAAAAGACAAAACAGAGCGACCGACAGAGTGATAAAAAAAGCGCCAGCAAAAACATTCTCAGCAATGAATTGAATAAACAAATAAACGAAAACAAAAAATGGATGAAAACATCGTGAGTTACTATAATTTTAGCGTTTTTTTTTTGTTCTTTTTTTTTGTTTTTTTGATAATCATCATTTGATTTATTGAAATTTATCATAAACGGAATCCTTGGTTTTTCATTCTTACAAATTAGGAATTTTACAAACTTGGCATAAATATATTTGCTTTGAATGAATTTGAAATAACATTTATACATTTGATTTTGTTTTTTATTTTCGCCTTTTTTCTGACGAGTTTTCCATTACATTGTTTTGATTTCGATTCAATCTGCTAAATTTTGAACATTTTCAAAAAAAAAAAAACATTTGAACTTTATTCATTTTGATTTGTTCTAACACGATGAGACGAAAAACAGAACGATTTTCAACATTATTTTAATTGTTTGTTCGGAATTGAATACAACAATTGTTTGAATTAACATAAATGTTTTCAACATTTTTTTTTTTTTGCAAAACCATGAGAAAAAGACATCAAAATACAATCAGATTGATAAAAAAATTGGATTCTCTTCTAATGTAAATGATATTTTGCTAAGTTGATGAGACCATAATCGTGTGAAATTGGCATGTGTTCGTGCATTTATTCTGTAAATCACGTTTAATGTTTGCAGGGTTCATCATATGAGATGTGATCACAATTGTGGTATTGAAATGTAGAAACTGACAGCGAAATAGTTTTTTTTTTTTTTTTTTTTTTTAATTTATAAATTTCCCTAAACCTACGTGGTAATAATTGATTTAATATAATAAACATTTTTAAATTTTTGTTTTTTTTTCATTCTGTTTAAATTCATTTAAACAATTTACACCTATTACCCGATAATCCGTTAGTTAGTTAAATGGTTTTATTTTTCACATGATGCCATCAACATTCATCAGGTTAAACATATTATATATGCGAGATTTTTGATAGATAGTTTTATTTTTATACTAGAAAATAACAAATTTACATCATTTTATTCAGCTTAACATTTACGAGTATATATCTTTAAGTTTATTTATTTCTTGGTCCGACAATATTTGCTACGCACACATTGTTGTGTAGTTTCTTACATCTACACATTGGCAACAATCATCTTGCATAGAGAATCGATTCTCGATCAAATAATATTCAACGATTTCAAAACAATGAGTAAATTGTGCATGTCATGTATGTGGAACGTTCAAGAGACAGAGAGATCTATTATCGTAATAATAAATCACTTGGGGGCGGTAATCAGCTCAAGTTTTGATAACATGAAAATTAATAGAGAGATAAGACGAGAGAGAGAAATATTGAGGATGGACGATAGACAAGGGAAATATAGAGGGATTTTGAGAAAATGTGTTTGAAAGAAAGAGGGTGTTAGGGAGAAAGGGAGGGGAAGAGAAAGCGACAGACAAAAGGAGAATTAAAGAGAGAGAGAAAGAGAAAAGATAGAGAGAGAGAGAGAGAGGCAAATAGACGAATTCAGTCGAAGAGTGAAAGTAAACATTTCATGAGTGAATGAACAAATCGTTTATCAAAATGTTGGTAAATAGCTGTAATGATGCCTAATAATTTAGGTTTTGTAAGCAAAACCAGCATCAACAATATGGTGTGGCACATACTAGAAAACTCATAGCTCATAATATTCGTATGCAATGAAGAATTATTGTATTTTTTTTTCTCATCGTTTTTCTCCCCTTTTCCTCTATGGCGAATATGTGTAATAAAAGTTGTTCGCTTTTCTTTGTAATTTTTGCGAAAGATGATATCTTGTCATTTATTATGACTTAAAGCTTAAACATGTGTAGTTATTCTGTTGTCGTCAGTCGTCGTCATAGTCGCTGTTTGAAAACGAAGAGAAATGTACTGTCTGTTGTATCCAATTGGGAAATACCAAAAACTGAACATAATCCACATAACAAACAATCCCACGAGAAGAATGTTTACAACTTGTTCCATATATAAACACATCATAGCATACCGAAAATTTAATGAATAAATACACATTATCGTACAAATAAAAATGTCATTGTTGCAAAATACGAGCAATATTACATTGTTTCTCTTCCGTTCAAAAAAAAGCAGCCAAAAACAACAATCGTTCATAAAATGCATTTGGAAATCGTCCATAACTGGATGTCGGGAAACGAACAATGTGGAAATGCCAAGTGCAAATAATTCATTTATCCATTGTCACAAAATATATTTTAGATGTTTATCAAATGTGATGGATTTGGAAAAATTACTTGCCAAACAATCCGCAAAATACCATCACTTAAATCCATTTCAAGCTGTTTTCAAACATAAAATCAGCACCAGAATTTCATGCTGTTAATTTTACTTCATTTTATATCGAATTTCATTTCCCAATGCACACGAAATTTCATTCCCTTTTGCTGCTTGTCAGTCGTTTTTTCTTTCTTTGGTTTTTCATCAGATTTACATGTTAACACATTTCCATTTTGTTGTTGAAATTAAGGTCACACTTTGCATCAAACGAAGCTTAAAAGCTTTTTCTCTCCTTTTTTTAATTAGAGAAAAAGAGTGTTTTTTTTTTACCGAACAAATGAAACTTTGATTAAGTGGAAATGGAATCACGCTTAAACGCGAACTGAATTTCAAATAAGAAAGAGGTAAAAAAATGCTTCCACGTGCTAACACATAATTTGATTAGATGGCGGCGATGGTTGAAATCTATTGTAGTCTTCGTTTTTTTTTTTTTATTATTCTTTTCCTTTTGTCTATTTAACAGAAACAAATAACCAATGAATTGAAGAAAAGAATAAACAATGAGGGAAAAACAACAAAATCAAGAAGAACAATGCATTGATTTAATGTATATTCATCAATAAACTCTCGCTGTCGCGTTGTTTTATATACAAAACCAAACTTTTACCCGCCAATAAATTTATAATCAATTTTCCTTTCGATTGACACATGCGAATCATTCGAGCATTAAATCAATCTTATTCAATTTCCCGTACGATGCTCATGAAATGATTATGGCAACTATACTGAAATGTGTTTGTGTTTGTGTGCCGAGTTTCTGTTTGTTTTGAGCTCAATTTTACTTGAATAAAATGCGTTCAATATGAAAGTGATTGAATAGAATGTACGACATTGATGACGACAATGACGACGATGATGACGACTATTTCAAATGCGACAAAAACAAAACGGCAAATACCGGTTTCTAGATTATGCTCATTGTGCTTGGCTTAATGGCACATTTTCCCGAGGCATTCAATATCAGAGTAATAAAACACAGTTGCTTACAGAAATTACAGGAATACGATCATAAATTTTCACCGTAAATCCAATTTCAAAGGCATTTCGAAATGAAACGAAAATAGGCTCGATTCGTCCCCCGCAAATGGTCGACGAATGTATTGTATCGAGAATGAGACGGGCAGCGACACAAGTGAACGACAACATATTGAAACATTGGTTTTGTCGTGTTATTGTACACATATCAGTTGAACGAACACATATGAGAGATTTGTTGCTGTGAATCAACAGACTCGAATTGAATACATACAGTTGCTTTTTTTTTTATTTTTCTTATTTTCATTACACACAAAGCATGAATAAAAAGAGAGAAAAACAAGCAAACTCAATTCGCCGAAGCAGTGAATGTGTATCGATATTGCCGTGTCAACACAAATTCAATTCGATCGCAGGCGTTTCTTGACAACATCTTTTGTTTCATTGCTAATCAAATACGATTGGACGTACATTTAGTGGAACGATTAACGATAAAACCAACAAACGGATTCACATATGTGTGTGTGTGTGCGTTTTTTTTTTGCTGATGAAAAACATATGGCTCATATATGCTCTTTTTGTTTCATTGATTGCCGTTGGTGATGCGAGAGAAACGACGGAAAAAATAAAACGAAATCGACACTGCATCTTTGCCATGGCTACCAACCGACAATAACGTACACAAGTACCGATAATTGAGACTACGACATGAAATTGAGAATAAATATGGGCATAGTCAAAACAAATTCTAAATTCACAACGTCAGACGTCTGTCAAAATGAAATTGCTCGTTTTCGAACAAGAAAAATGAGTATTTTATCAAATTTTCCAGTCTGAAATGCAAGTCATTTTGTTAAAAGAAGTGTCGTCCTTTATAACGAGACACTTTTTTGGGGCTCCTTGGGTGTGTGTGTTTTTGTCTATGATATGATTCTGTTCATTCGATAAATATCAGAATGCACAATTTACCGTACGATGTGCACACGAATGAGTCATTAGTAAAAACGACCAACAAATATTATACACAGCATGAAATCAAAATATTTTGCAATTTGCCGAAATAACCGGGCAACGTTTGAGTGATATACCTGACCTTTAAAGTACAAAGGTCAAAATAAACGGTACAATGGATTTCATTCGAATCATTTTTCTCTCTCTTGGTTCTGGTTGGCACAAAATGTGTTCATTTTCCTTTGAATTGACACAACACCGAAAAATGCATTCAATGGTCAATGATATCGATTGCTAGTTCATGTTTTGGAATTCAATGGAATCAAGTGCCTTTCTTTAATATTTAAACAACTTTCAACGTTTGAATAGAATTTCAATAGATTCATTCGAGGGGATTTTATTTCGTTTTTTTTTTCGTTCGTTTATAATTCAAATTAAAAATCAATGCAATTTTTTTCATTTATCGGTGGTCATTTTTATAAATATCACGTTCGGTAAATAGCATTCGATTCAAAATGCAAATAAAAAAAAAAAAAAAATTTGGTGAGATCATTGCAAAAAATACGCTTATAAAAGTCGGTGTTTTTTTTTTTCTCTGTGTTGGTTCATCGTATGTTCGTGGCTACAACAACATTCGCGGTGTCGGTCAATTGATATAATTGAATATTTAACATGAAAAATAAATATTTCAACTGTTTCAAAAACAAAAACAAAAACCAAAAAAAAAAAAAAAAAAAATTGTGTAAATCCCGCTATGAGTTTTATGGTGTGCAATGCCACAGATGCGATCTGTTTAATTCAAAACTATTTGAAATTCACTTTATCTCTGCCAATCTGGCTACTGGTCCGCATTAACGTGTACATTTTTTCACTTGTTTCTTTCATCCACATGAATATGACTATGACTATGATTTGAATTGATAAATATTTTCCGTTTTCATTTTCTCTCTTCTCTCTCTCTCTCTCTCTCTCTCTCTCTCTCGCTCTCTCCCTCCCCATGATGATGATCCACTTTATAATGTTTATACCCATATTGTTTTTGTTTATTATTTTCAGTAGTATTTCGTGTATAAATTCACAATATCATTTTTATTCTCGTGTGTAAATATGAAATATTCAATGTGAAAAATAGCAATTTTATGTTGTTTTTGTTGTAGTTCTCTTCTTTTTTTTCTATTTTAGTTTTATTTTGTCTGGTAAAGTATACTGTAATTTTGGTCATTATTATAGTACAAGGGTGTGCATTGTGCAGCTAAATGATAGTTAGCTTTTATTATGCACTCAATCATTTCAACACATCAATCATGTTTATTATTTAAATAATGTTTTGGATGGATTTGGAAAAAATATCATTTGTTTTATTGAGTATTTTCTTTTTGAAATGAAATGACTGTGTGTTCTTGAACACATTACTATTTCGATCATTATTTAGAAATTCTATCGGTAATTTTCTCTAAATATACAGTTGATTTAGTGAGATTCTCATATGACTGCATTTATTTTTTTGTTTTGTTTTGTTTTTCTTCTCTATAGTTTTATGATCACCAATTTTCCAATCATTTGTTTTTTTATTTGTTTCAATTCAATTATTCTATCATAAACTGAACAATTTAAAATCATCAGTCATTTACTTCAAATTAGAGATGGCATATTTCCCTAGCTACTATTCGATTTGATAGATTTAATTAGATTATTTTTTGTTACTTTTTTTTGCTTTAGTTTTGAATTGTTGTCAATAACAACTTGTCATTTCAACAGGAACGAAATGAATTGATATTGAAAAATGGCTATGATTTAAATTGGTCGCTACTCGACATAAAGAAATAAATTGAAATCACCATATTTGACCAAAGTCATTTTGTTATTTTTTTTTTTGATTCGCTCGTTATTAAACCTACCATTGAATGACTTTCAAAAGTTATTTTTTCTTTTTTCTCTCTCGTAATTGCTTCAAGGAAATGCATTCGAAAGTTTTTCGAATTGAAATTACCGCTCTGAGTCAATCAATACAGTTAAATTGGTAATCAGTTCAAATCAGACGTGCGCACGATTGAGAATCCCATGGGTGAGGGGGTATTCTGGTAAGGCCGGGGGAGGGATCCGATATGGAAAAAATTGAAGAGCAAAAAAAGGTCTTTAATTCAAAACTCTGAGAGGGGGTGTGCCAAATTATCCTCAGGGGAGGGAGGGCTGCAAACCAAAAACCACCCCTTTCCTCCGTGCACACGTCTTAGTTTAATTTAATGTGAAAATCGGTAAACCACACACAGAGAACGACATCAGTAGAATGAGCGCCAATTATCAGTAAAATGTCAAATTACAGATAAATGTGTATAAATACTGATAGATGTGTTAGTAATTTAGTACTAATTATTGACATTATACGTACGCTAACAGTATATGTTGAAATGTCATCCCAAAATAATGGAAACTGCACTAGATTACTAACACATCTATCAGTATTTTTAAACATCTATCTATAAGTTGATATTTAATTGACAATTGGCGCTCATTCTACTGATGTCGTTCTCTGTGTGTGGGTGGTCTTTAATTGACATTCGGCATTTCAATAGAAGATAAATTTGTCGATACGATGATATCATGAAATTCCACGTCATTCACTATTATCACATGTGAATTTTCTCATTGGTAACATTCTTAATATTTGCCTTTTGAAAACATTTAAAATTGTCTTTCAAAGTATTTCTTATCGCCTTTCAAAAACAACAAATTTCTTTACAATAATTGTTCCTTGCCACATGTTCCACATAAATTATTCAATTGCTATAGTTTAAACATTTATCATAATATTACATTTGAAATCATTTCAACTGGAGATCAATTTAAAAAACATAAATAATTGCTTTCATTTCGAAAGAATCACTAGAAGAGCCAATGAACTAAAAATGTCAAAACCAGTCGTCATTTCTTATTGTTGAAATGAGTTTTTTTCTAAATGAAGAAAAATTAAAAAAAAAAAAAAAAAAAAAAAAAATCATAAGAGAAAGAGAAAAAGAAAGAAAAAATTAACTAGAAAACACTGAAGAAATTGACAAAAAATAACAGACGACGCGTCTTTCAAATGAAATGAAAAGAAAAACCTCATTCCACAATTGCATTAATAATGTGTGTCTATTCAGTGTGTTGTGTCCAATTCGCATTTCTATAGATTTCCATTTTGCGCCCGCATTTGCGCTCAATATTCAATTGTTGCACATTTCCATTCACGATGAAAGATATTTT
This sequence comes from Resseliella maxima, assembly GCA_029041755.1. Lineage (NCBI taxonomy): Eukaryota > Metazoa > Arthropoda > Insecta > Diptera > Cecidomyiidae > Resseliella > Resseliella maxima. Next base: position 302,915 of record JAQOWM010000689.1, read on the forward strand.
CTCTCATTATTCCTATTGGTTACGGTGCATTCAATTGAAATACATTAGATTTCTTTTAAAGATATACCATATTTAAATCGGTAGTCATCTAACTTCAAATGTAGTAGCTTTTTGAATGGTCATTGTTCTGTTCTGCTCTGTATGTGTTTCTTTTTTTTTTAATGTATATTTTACAATAGTAAATCAGTCTTTTGTACCATTACCGCGTATAGTTTAAGGGGGTATTTTTTGTGATGTCTGTAAAAAACAAGAGATAAAGAGAGAAGAGAGAGAGAGAGAGAAAGAAGAAAAACGAACAATTTCAGATATGAGATATTCTGTGAATGTTTGTGTGTGTATATTTGTGTTTAATGTTCATTGAACTTTTGATAAAAAGTATTCGTACGCAAAATGAGCTGATATCCTCGGTAAATGCAAATGTATTACACATTGTATCTAATAGAATTATAAATGAAACATACAACAAAAGATAAGACAGCATTCATACACACAGGATTCAGTTGCATAATGCGAACTAGACTTTTAACGAATATTTTTCACCCAACAAAAACGATAGAAAAAAAAAAACACAAAATTGAATATAGCATATCGGTATTTGGGATTTTATTTCGATCGGGGGTAACGCATATAATAATTCTTTACATTACGACTATAAACTATGAACTTTCGATAAACTGAACAGAAAAAAAATAATTAAATAAACTGAACACTGAATCGTGTTGAAACATTTACAAAAACTGATATACACATCAGGATATTCAAGGGAATTTAATATTTATTAAACATTTTTGAATAAAAACATATACATGGGCTTTTGAATAAAAACATATACATGGTACTTAATAACGTCAAAATAATTGAAAATATCCAAGTGAAATTTGTTGAGCAAGCATGCACAACACACAACCTAACTTTGACTTGGAGTTCTACATAAACTGCATTTTCATAAAGATTATGCAAAGGGTATGCTCTTTCACATTTATGTGTTGGTGATGGCTGTGGCGGCGATGTGTGTTGTTAAAAAAAGCCAAGCTTATTTTACAGTGTTAACCATTCTCATATCTGATTATATCGCCCATAAACACAAACTAAAAGCACGAGAATGATAGAACCAGAGAAAGGAGTTTAGGGAAAGAGAAAGGTGAATGAAGAAGGGAAGTAGAAAGAGAGCATGAGTGAGAGAGAGAGACGGAAAGAAAGAAAGGGAAAAGAAAGGGAGAGAAATAGAAAGGAAAAAAGAGACAGAAGGAGAAGCACGTCGTTAGAAAGAGAGAAAGGTTTCTGCTGTCAGGCAGCAATAGAGGGTCTTGTTTGTTTGTTTATGAAACTGACAATAACCACCACACACTTATTCAGTCATAATAATAGCAACACACGAGCTTGAAAAACAATTCATTCTTTATCACTCGCATTGTGCCATGTGCTTCACCACAAATATTTTACTATTCATTACAGTAATTGATTTCCAAGTATATGAAAAGAGAGATGGAAAATCATGAACAATATAACAATATAATTTCAAGCATACTGGCCAGGAAGCCTTTCAGAATAATAATAATAATAATAATCGGGATTCATAATGTAAATTTACCATTCCATAGACGTAATTAACCAAATCGATTGAACGAATTAGTATTTCTCCTAATGAAATAACATGAAGCGATTTGTATTGATCTAGGCATTGATAACAACAGTATTGTTGCATGAATTGAATGGATTTTACAATGAATTGTTGCTTAAGAACCGGAACCAACTAATACGAGGTTGCCTTTGGTTACAAAACTAGAAAGGTTTCAATAAATGAATTTCAAACATACTCTGTACTGTTTAAATTATTTTCTTAAATTACACTTATCAACCAATTTGAAATTTAATTTACAAAAACCATTGATTTTGGCTTGTATTTTAAACTCATTTATCTAATTATTGAATTTCATGCTTATAATAATGAAAACCAGTAATTGAAATTCAATTTAGAATAGCTCACACACAAACCAATTGAGAAATTGATAGAATAGCTCAATTGAATGTGCTTAATAAAAGCTTATTTTCTTCTCTCCGTCTCTCTCTCTCTCTCTCTCTCTCTCTCTCTCTCTCTCTCTCTCTCTCTCTCTCTTCTGTCATTCAATGCGTGAGTGGAATAGTTTAATTCATCGTGTACACTGTACAGGTTAAATGAGTTGATTCATTGTATAAATGCTTAATTTCCTTCAAGCATCTGTGTATATCAAGTGTATGCTTTTTCGTACATAATATAATTTGTTTCTATTGCTTGTATGCTAACGTGCAATGATTTCTCAACATATACAAACATTAAATAAGTTTGATGTAACAGAACAAAAAATAATATGAGAGAAACGAAAAAGCAACAAATGAAACATAAATGAGCGACGCACATGCAGAGGCAGAGAAAGAGCACAAAAGAGAAGAAGCGAAAATTTATTTTCAACACTATGAAAACTTGCACTTCTAAAGTTTAATTTAAAATGTATAAATAATTAATTCACATAAATACTTGAACATTTTTTTTTTAATGAAATTGTGAATTGCATGCTTTTCCACTTTAAATAGCGAAAACAAACACGAGAACAAGAAAGAAAACGAGAAAGAGAGAGAAAGAAGCGCGAGGCATACAGACCATTTTTAGATGCGTCGTGAAAATGCGATAATATTTGTATATGTCGGTGGTTCATTCCAAGAACCATTTAAAGTAGCGTTGCATGTGTGATTTTAATTTTCAAGTGAATGTTTTTTCCACGTTTTTTACACCATCGCATAAATTATTCGGAATTATGTTTATGCTTCTACATCGCGTCCTTGCGACAACGATGCAAAGCTGTAAAGTAACAAATTTTAGTGGCAGCTGCTTGGTGCAATACAATGGCATATATCATTTTCTAACCGTCGCTAACTACAAATGTTCACTTTGTTTTTGGGCATCAGATTTAAAGGTATTTTTAAGCAGTGCACTTGAAAGCACCCGCGGTCGGTTAGAAACTTCGAAATGGTACAAATTACGACCGGTGCGAAGGTTTTTCTGTCTCTTTTTTCTCTTTCTATCTATCTTCTTAAATCTCCAACGTTTCTATCTCTTTTTCTCTCCTTTTCTTACTCTTTCTATCCTTCTCTCTTTGGCAAAGCAGAGACTCCCTTTCTTTCTCTTGTCTTTTCTCTTTATCTCTCAAATTCACTATCATTTCGGTTCTTATTCAGTCTCTAGCTTCCTTTTGTTAAGTCTCAATGCGTGCAATATTTTTTATATGTAAATCTGCACGCACATGACATTACAATGATGAATGCGTTGAAAAACGATCATATTCGGGATGAACACACGGTTGCCGCAGAAGGACAACACAAGCCCGAATTATTATTTCATGTAAATTGAATGTCATTTAACTTTTCATTCAGAATTTATTCGCATAAACCATCATCAGCATTGTTCATGAAACACAGACAGACAGACAGAGAGAGGGAGAGAAAGAGAGAGAGAGAGTGAAAGAAAGACTAAGAAAGAAAGAGAAAGGGGCAAACAGAGAAAGAGAGAGACGCATGGAATTCCAGCGCATATGTGAACATTTTCAATGAAATACCAACTGAAGAATGAATATGATGAATAAGTTTTTGCATTCAAACTGTGGTTGCTACCGAATTAACTTTTATTATTATTCCATGCATTTTACATTTAGCTGCCATTAAACAAATATGTTGTTTTTGCGTTGCGATGCTATGAGAATAGCCAAAGCCGGTTGTAATGAAATGCGCATGTTATTCACGTAAAATCATCTAAATATACCGTTAGTATATGTAAAAACAACTCCTTTGATTTCTCAGTCTCTAAATGAATGCTGTCAAAATTGCTGCACTCTCTATATATTTTTAGCCATTTGACTTTATTTCCGCAATGTCGGCCACACACATATGTACGACAAGAAAATTACCATTTTTCACAAATATTTAAATTCTTCAAACAAAAAGCATTCACTTTATAGTCTTAACTTTAACAGATATGTTTTGTTTAGTGCAGATAAAAATAGAAAAAAAAAAACTATGTTTAGTGCATGCATTGCGACTATAATTTGATGCAATGTTGTTGAGAAAGTTTCCCACAAAACCAAATGTTAATCAACTTCATTTACATATTCTATTTACAAAATAATTGAACAAGCAGTCTTATTAACTTCCTTCAAAAATGTAGACAAAACTTTTCACCACTCATGTTTATAAATTGTCAGTAACATGATGAGAATCTTCAAATTTCATCACACAACATTCTTGGCATTTTATAGCGTAATTTTCATTCCATTTCTTGATAATTCCATAGAACATTATGATGCAATTTAATTGACAAGCAAACTTAGCACCGGAAGTAATAAGTAAATTAGAAGAATTCATGGATAACACAAAGTCAATTGAAAACTGTAAATCGCATGGAAATCAAAACAAACCGCACATTAAAAATGAAATTGTATGAGAGTCGCTTATAAAGCATGAAATCGTATTTCGAATAATTCATTTTTGATGTTATCTATGAAGATCTCTATCGCAAACAAGTGAATGTCATAGAGTTCTTGATGATTTATGTATTTGTCAAATATTCGGTGCAGGCGTATATTTTCGCTTAATTGTTCTAATAGATTTCATGAAAGCGACAATTGTTTCGAATTGAATAAATTAATTGTTTTGCTTGTTGCGCTTGAACATACGCTTGTGCATGGCCTTGAATTTGGCTTTTTTTGCTAAAATGAAACGATTTTCCAGCGGTAATTAGTCATCAAAAAATCATTTGGTATTCATTGCGGTGGTTTGGAGTGTTTCTTTTTTCATCGTTTACCATATTTTTGTTACTAATGATAAATTCATTGTGGCACATCTTATCGCATTTATGTGAATGAGAAAAATGGAGAGAAAAACGATGAAAAATGGGGAAAAAAATGTAGCATAAACACTAATGTAATATCGCAGACAGTCGATGAAAGAAGGAAAAAAATGGCCTGAGGAAGCAATGGTGTAAAAAAATTCCCATGTGAATATAGATCTAAAAAAGACTTGTTGCTTTTGGTTGCTACTGAACATGCTGCATACAATATTTCCATATGAAAATCATCATTTTGGAAAATGTGTATGACCAACGCTAATAAATCGGGAATTTATCGTGTCTGGTCTTGTGAAAATGGTCTCTCTGTCTGTTACGCTGTTACTGCACTGTCTTCATGTGTTCGTATTTTATAATAAAGCCAACGTATGTTCGTGCAAAGCCACAAAATGTAATTTTCTTGTGGCGACACATTTTCGGTAGGCTTTTCACGAGCACATGCCATACATTATGCAAAGGTGTTATGTATGTGGAATGCATTTTAAATGGTCTGATGTGAATTGCGACCGTTCACCACAGCGAGAGAGAGAGAGAGAGAGAGCACATTGACGGCTAATTTCCAAATCGAATTAATTTCACTGAATGGTAGATAATGGGGCGATTGCTATTGGAACCATAGTTGAGTTAAAATTGTTCATACTATATGCATGGAGATTTAATCGATTAGATAGATAGTATGCATTTGCTAAAGAGCTCTGGTCTTCATAGAATTCTCTAAATTTCGATATCGCCGCACTCTTGTCGCATACAAATTTTAAATGCAAATTTTGTGATATAGCATCAAACGGTGCATGGAATGGTGTTAATGATCAATTGAATGCATGACACACAAAACATGGATAATGAATAAAACGGACAAATCGGTTGCTACTAACAATGGGGTCACACATGTGTGTCCATGACTTTTTGTATTTTGTTATAAATGAAATTAGTTTTTCTAATGTGAATTCGAATACGAAAAAAAAACACATAAATTTTTTTTTTTTTTTTAATAAATATATAAAATGTATATTACTTATGTATATGGTGTGTATGTGTGATTAAAAAAAACAAAAACTTATATATCTATGAAATTGAAATTGTGAATTGATGATATTCATTAAAATGATAAGACACACAACGAAAAAACGAACAAAAATGGCCAGTTATAAATAAAATGAACGAATTTCGGTTAAACATTCTGGATTCATAAATATTGTGTGTATCGACTGTACAAAACACATACAAACACGTATTATGAAAATGTATGAGTGATTACAAATGGATAAATTACATAAATCGAGACAATTTGAATAACATTTATTGGGTGGTAAGTTTCATTCAAAAAAAAAAAAAAAAAAAAAAAAAAAAAAACGAAACAAATTGCAATCAACATACCTGTGGCTGTGTGTCCAATGTATGCGCTGACATCACAATTGTGGTCGTTTTATGCATTTTATCTTCATGCTCGACCGGCGATTTCGGTGGATGACTGACAATGAGCTCGGCATTCGCATTGCTATCTGACACATGCGTTCCTAAGGCTAATGACTCGGCGGCACGAACAATGTCCAGAACCTGAAAAAGTGTTCCAATGCACCAAAAATTGTAGAAAGAGCCCAACGAAAAATTGTAAAATCAAAACAAAAACAAAAAATCCTTAGAAAACCACATGACAATTTAATTTTAAATTTCGTTTCAATGAAACCCACAGCTTGGAACATATTTCTTTATTTCAAAAAGAGAAAAAATGAATATATTTTCCAAAAACGAAATTAATATTATTTCCCATGTGTGTTTGCAAAAACGAACAAAATTTCGCTTTACCTTATCTTTTGTGCTCTTTTCTTTCGTGCTGACTAATGTTTGTTCAGAGTTAAACAGCGCAACATCTTGCGATGTTTCGGAAACTCGTTCAACATTTGACTCGCTATGTGGCTCAGGTGTGTGAATGCGTGCTTCGACTTTACTGCTTTCGAAAACGTCATTTGCCTGCGTGTGAAGAACGAAAAAAAATAAACATAGAGAAATGTGAAAAGAGCAACAAAAAAAAAATGCCAAGCAGCCACAATGCCAGCAGTTGTTGTTTGATTAATATTTAATCTTCCGCAATCCACGTGTACAAAATGTGAGTGAATTTCACACAACTGAGGCAAAAAAAAAAAAATAAAATGCAATTAGTCGAAATTGCTTACCGATGCAACGGGCAGTGCATCATCAATGCCGCCATCATCTCGATCCAAACTTGATACACTTTGACTCAATTCAGATCCAGTTTCCGATGCTCTAGAGCCAAGTCGATTGGATGAACTGTTAAAACCGGTGCTCATGCCGCCACCGCTACCAATCGAATGGATTAAACTCGATTTGTCGTAACCTTTGCACACGATTATCTGAATATTATTGCCAGCTTCACGTAATGCATTCACAGCTTCCTGATGTGTAGCACCAAGCAACGAAATTCCATTCACCTCCAATATACGCATACCGACCTGAATAAATTCAATTTGAAATGTTAATTTTCAATTTTCATTTCCATTACGGAGGCGTTTGTTTTGTTTCTCCGCTCTCCATCGAGCGTTGTATCTATTCCGAAAAATTTTCATTTCGAAATTCGCCACCACATTTGTATGGCATGGAATCGATTGAAATCGACGGAAATTTTTTGATAGATTACATATGCAACGTACCTTTAGTCGTCCATCACGTCGGGCTGCACCGCTAGAATTGATTTTTGACACAAACACACCTTCGTCAGCTGGATCAAGTGGATTGCCTCGTTGACCATTCAAACCACCTTTGATATGCATACCAAGCCGTTCGTTCTCATTTTTCACCAATAGTATATTCTGCATCATCAATAAACGGCGTTTCAAGGATAGCAATATGGTTTGTGTGTGTGTGTGTATGTGTAGAAACGCAGATAGGTTGTACGGGCGTTGGTTGAAAGAATGATTGAAACATTAATGTGGTTGGGTTACAAAATTTGCATGCAATTTTAAATTTCCAAATAGTGAACAAGAATGACAAAGAGAGAGAAAGAGAGAGATAGACACACAAAAAACACAATTTCGGAGAAAACAGATAGAATGCATTGAATGGAGAGATAAGAAAAAAATCAAATAAACTATATAGAACGAGTGTTATGTCGACAGAAAAATATGCGCTGTGAGTTCACACACGTTTAAAGGCTAAAAGTTTTGAAATCGCTTTTGGTCTATAGCCGCAAACAAAAGCGAACACAAAAACAGAAGAAAAAGATGGAAAGAAAAACTAGGTAGCAAATGGAACGCAAAATGCAAAAAAAAAAAAAAAAAAAAACTGGAACAAAAATCGGAATGACAAGCTTATTTGAAAAATGCATGCGACGTGAGATAATAGGAAAATATTTTACTAAAAAAATTGCAAAGGGTAAATAGCATTACTTGGAACTGATTCACCTAATTGCAACGCAAATAATACGCTTCAGTTCTCACTATTTTCAATGTCTGATAATTTCATTTATATGCATGTTAACGAAATGAGAATAAAAATATCGAACGAAATCCTACATCAAAACACGAACAAAAATAAAACGACGAACCAAAGATGAAAAAATATTTCAAGATTTCGTATCATCACACACGCACGCTTACATTGAAGAAAACAAACAAAAAAAAAACAAGAGAGTAAAAATCAACGAATTGCTTCACAACAGAACAAGGTGAGGAAGAAATGCTCAAAAATTCAACTCAAAAGAAGTGGGCAAAAGAAAAACAGAACAAAAAAAAAAAAACTGACAAAAACTAGACCAAAAATGCATTCACGATGATTTGTATAATTTAACCATCGTTTACGTACCTCAGTTTTTAAGTTTTCTATTTCGAAAAGCTTTTTAGTTTAATTTAGTGAACGGGCAAAAAGACAAGAAAAAAACATATTTTTTTATATATGAACAGACGTGTTCAAACAGATGAGAGTAGAATGGAGAGTGTATATGCGAGAGAGAGAGAAAGAAAGAAAGAAAAAAAGAAAAAAAAATTTGCTTGTTTCAATGAAATGTGATTTAAAATGTTTGCCTAGTAACGCGCTCGTTAAGAAGAAATGCGGTTTTTCTAGAAGCGGTTTATATATGTGTGTCAGTGGTATATGTATATGCGGGTAACCAATTCAATGAAAAGGAATCTTGAAAATGTATGAGACAAAATGGAAAAAGAAAATAGTGAAAATGAATGGGAAAAAGTGAAGAACGTTAAGAGAAAGTTGTGTTGAGAATTGTCGCGACATTGAGCGCGAGCAAAAGGGATGGTATGAGAAAAGTGAAAATTATAAATGAGAGAAATTAAATTGTAAATTCGCCACATGAAACAACGACAACGATGACAATGAACAAGTGAAAGGCTATAAAATAGAAAGTGGATGGAAAAAACAATAGAAAGCAAGTGCATTGTATTTGGCATCGCAATAAAACAAAGTTCGCGGCAACCTTCTCAAGTGAAAAAGCAAAAACAAAACAAAAACTTTAAATGCACTAGGACTAGCACCTTTTATAGTAAATTATTTATGCACTTGAGGTTTTTTGAGTTGATTTCTTCCGCGCTCATCGCGTAAGTTGTGGCGACAGTAAAAATAAACAAAAGCCAAAAAAAAAAAAAAAGAGAAATAGATCGCTAAGCGGCCAAAAATGGGAAAGACATGTTCGCGAACAACTGCGTCGAGCAATGGGGATGAAAAGGGCAAAATGGTAAGACAGACACGGAGACAGAGAGAGTAAATATAAGAGAAAGAGGGAGAGTTTGAGCACTCTCACAAAATGCTTCGATGTGCACGAATGAATTAAACTAACACATTAACCAAAATGCGCGCACAAATTTTCCCACAGAATTTCGATACTTACTTGAAAACCAACTGGAAGTGGATCATGTTGAATTGTTAATTTTATTTCATCGCCGGGTCGTAAAAGTTCCATAACGGCCTCTTGATGTGTTGCCGACCTAACATCGGTGCCATTTACTTTCAATATTCTATCTCCCATTCGCAATTTGCTACAATTTGCAGCGATGCCACCAGGAACAACCTAAAAATAATTGTACAATATGAGAGAGTGCGCGAGTAAAAGTGTGTACAAAAGATTGAGTTTTGTATTTAATTTTGAAACGAGAATGAAAAACAAAACTAAACATTTATATGTATAGAAATGGGAATCGCATTAAATGTGAAATGCAATGGATATGCTGGTGAATGCATTTTGTGTTCATCATTCTGTATATCTGTGCATGTGATGGAGTATGTGAAACTTTTGTCTGGAAACATTTATGTTGTCTCGTTTAAATTGCTCGCACCTCCATTTGCAATAGCATTTAACTTTGGCTATTGAATTACCTTTCTGTAGATTCGCATGCGAATCTTGTGCGTTAATCTCAACACAAATGGAAAAGTTAGAACAATTTAAATCAACACAAAAGTTATGTTAAATGAATCACTTTGTTCCGTATTGAACATAAACATACAGTTGAATACTATACGCTTCGAAGCGCATTTTCAATTCAATGAAAAACTTTTTGAAAATCTCCAAATGAAATTAACAAAGACTAGTTAATCCTGAACGAATTGAATAACAAGAAATTGAAATGGCAGATACAGCTATAGTCTCTTGCTTGCACATTTTCCTATCATTCAGTTCAGTTTTGTTCAGTTTTGTTTCGTTCTTTTTTGATGCATTCTAAGGAAAATTGCTCATTTGTTCGTTATTCATGGCATTTGCTAAACAATTTTCTACTATCCATTTTGAAGTACAAAGTCAATGATAGAATGAGAAGGATGAAAAAAGGAATTGTGTACGATAAAAGAGAAAAAAATCTAAAAATTCACAAATTATGGCAATTTTCCGTTGGTTGTTCGGAGTATATTTGACATACACGAAAATCAATTTTGAAAAATCGTCAAATGAGCAACAATATATTTCTTCTATTTTAATGGAATTAAACGCGTCCCCATCCATTTATATATAATATGTTTGATTAAAAAAAAAAAAAAAAAGAAGAAAATACTTACATGTGATATGAAAATGCCTGGTTCATTTGCACCAAATGGTACACATGAATGGTCGGTGCCACCAATGATGCTGAAGCCGAGTGATCCTTTATTCTTCGGAAGAATGACTTCCTGCATGGAGAAAAAACAACAAACAAAAATTAATTTCAATGGAAGCGCATACATGGAAAAGAGTGAAAAATAGAGATCCAGAAAGAGGCAAAATGATCAAGAGAGAGAGAGAGAAATTGAGTGAAAAAAGAGCATAAAAATCCAAGTGCTAAATAGATCAGAGCAAGTGAAAATGCACAATTGCACCAAATAATGTGAAATGAGGCAAACAGAAAAGACAAGTGTGCAAACAGAAGATAAGCGAAGCTATATAAAACAAAAATTTTCCATTCTACCCCAAAAAAAGAAAAAGCAAATATATAAAACTAAAATGTAAAACGATAAAACTTTCTGGATTGGTATCCATGTGATTTGTGTATGTGCAATGAAATAGATGAGATAGAGAAAAAGTAAATGCATGAATAGAGTAAATGAGTATTTGTATGGTGCGCATTTTTTGTATGTGTGTGTGTGTATGTGGGTGATAAATGAAAAAGGAAAAAAAAAAAACAATGTGAGAAAATAACAAAAAACCAAAATCAACCAATGAAGCAAAACCAAAAACAAAAAGAAAACTGAAAAACAACAAACAATAAAAGCAACGAACATCCAGAGACAAACCATCTCCATGAACTTTGGTTGGATTACATCTCTCCAGTTCAGTTAAATTAATAGTCTAACATTCTAACCGAACCGTATTAAGACTATGATACACAATGATGCTGTGGATTCATGAGTGTTCCAAAACTAAAACTTGGGCCAAGCTATGGATTTAACCGAATGAGCATGTACGAGCCGAAATATTCGAAATCTGTTTCCGAAATCTATAAATCGCGATATATATAGCGCTTTCACTTCTATGAACTATAGACGAAATGGAATAGCATATGGAATTTTGTTAAATCAGCATTTAATAATCTCGGGCAAAACTTTGGGCAAAATATAAATCGAACGAGAACGAGAAAGTGAAAAAAGAGAAATACATTTGGCATAACGTATCGACTTTTAGCTGATTTTAACTTCAATTCCACATTAATTATTCCGATTCCGTATTAAGCCCTTTTGTATATATCTATCTATTTATTATCTAAATTTACACATCTATTTCATCTATTTATTATCTAAATGCGGCCAAAATTGTTTTCGCCGACCGGATAAATTATTTACTTTACACTACAAACATGTTTGTTTTTAATCCAATCAATCCTTTCGAGATTTCAAGTGTTTAGCTCTCTTTGTTTTTTTCTTTGGTCAAATTGCAATCGACAGATTTAATGGTTTTTTCGATTAAATGAGTCGAGTCGAGTCGAGACGAGACGGTTCACATATCTCAATTGTAATTTACTGGCAATATTTGAAAGGTTCGAAAGACACTTGTGTGTAGACACTATTACTTTTAGGTTTAAATGGATATTGCTAAAGTGGATAGACAGGATGGTTGAACAGCATGTTGTGATTGCTGTATAAAATAAACAGCACGTACGAATGACAGAAAGACAGCATAAATCAAAAATGCTTTTTTTTTTCAATGAATATTTGGCAATGATGTAATTTGATGCCAAGTTTTTGATAAAATTATAATTAGTGAATCCCATAAGTCAATAAAGATTAATTACATCCATTAACTAATTTAAAATTGTGGAATTTACACATGAATTATTGTGAACTTATGTTCTAATCCAACATTTGTAGCAATACGTTTTATTTCATTTCAATTCAACCGCAAAAACAACAACAACATTGATTTCCTTTTGAAAATGTGGTTTAAACTACAATTAAAACTTTATTGTGTTTTATCTGCAATTGCAAAATTGATAGGAGTTTGTAATTTAAAAATATTACAAACAACAAAATGAATTGAATTGAGGAAGAGAATCGATGTTGTTGTGTATATTATTGCGAACGGAAACATGTGAAAAATCCACATTAAGAACATTTTTCGTCGAGTAAATTCTTGGAAGAGCAAGTAAATTCTTCGATGTAACGTTTGGGAATACACATTTTAAGTGAGGAAAAAGTGAATATTCTTGAATTTATCCATGTGAAAATTGCGGAAATCAAATTTACCAAAAATTAAATGTATAAATGTTTAGATAGGAATTGAAATTGTACCACTTATTACCATCAGCCTGTGGCGATTAAAATGCTTTTTCTTCGGTGTTATTTAATATTACATGCTTCGTGGGAGTAGTTTTTCCATTTTTAATCGTTTCAATGAATTCACACATACAGAATATATTAATGCATTCGATTTGGCAAATATGGAAAATTTTTGAAACTGTTTTGGAAACTGTAGGATTTTGGTAAGGTAATCCCAAAAATTGAACGCGCCGACAATTTGTTATTTTTATTTTGTTGTTTTTAAAATTATATAACGAAAGAAATCATCAAATCTAATGGATTATTAACGAGTTTTCGTTGAATAGCGTTTTTTTTTGCTCTTCAGGTTCAAGGATTGTTCGTTTGTAACGGTAAAATATAGAATGTCATTTTTAATCGTGAAAACATCATTTTTCAGCATTTCAAAAACATCTCAAGTGCCGTCTTTTGTATGGCCCTAGACGTAACTCCCAGTAGTTTTGAACCATTTGTATAGATATTCTTGAACTTTATCGCCATTTGTGCAAATATTTGTACAATAATTGTTCGTAACATTTTTGCTCACATTTCAACGGCAACAATATGAAAATAACAACTGGTCTGAATCACCATTCAAGTGTTTCTGATTCATTAAAAGCTTTTGCTAGATAATATAAACTTTTTCAAATTACGTTGACTTAATTTCTAAGCTCCTAATGGGTAACTTGAATTATCCAACCAAACATGTGTCTCTGTCTTGGTCTCTCTCTGTGTGTGCAACAAGACGAAAGTAAATGTAATTTCTTAAATACTAACAAAAGATACAACTAAAATATACAAATTTTTTTTTAAACCAAAATGGGAATAACTAAAACTTTAAGCAAATTAAATATAAAAACTAATAAAAATTTACACAGCACTTAATAACTATGGATAAACTAAAACGTAACGATTTTAAAATAGCAACAACAATAAAAGTAAAGAAAGTGCAAAGAAAACTAATAAATTAAAGAGAATACCATAGATAGAGAGAGGGAGAAAAAAAAAGAGATCAAATAAAATTCGCAAACATAAAAGAACCATAAAATGCAATAAAACACTAATTGAAAGAGCAATAACGACATCGTTTCTGACTACATGTTTCTTGATTATGCTACATTTTTTTCATCTTTTTCTCTATAAATCTTCTTTTATCTTTTTGATTTGATTTTTTTTTTTCTTGTCAATTTTTTTTCATTCATTTGTACAATAAAGAAATAGAGTAAATGTCGCATCGCTCTTTGCGTGTGCTGTTGGTTGTTGCATTTTGCATCCAGTTGTATTTTTTTCTTTTTTTTTTTTTGAAAATGTAGATTGAATAGCAGAGACATAGACACACAGAGAGAAAATTGTATTTGTGCGCGATAAATCCCATCTAGCTTTGTAATATTCACCTCACTAATCAGAGCTTCGCCTAAATGATTGTCTGTGACTCGTGTCATAACCGTTTCAGTGAATGTTGATTTGGTTATTGTTTCAGTGACTTTGCCCAATTCAGTTGGTGCTGGCGGCAACATTGGCATATCTGGAACACCTTTTTTTACTGTGACCGTTACCGATGGCCCTTGTTCATGCGTTTCAAAGATGTAGTCAGGCTGACCGCCGCTTAAGAAATGCGCCGGTATCATGGCTTGAAAATCTTCACTTGTTAATGGTCGTTGGGATGGTGCCTATAAATAATGTTCATACATAGAGTAGTTTGGTCAGTTTTGTTGTTGTGGTTTTTGTTGGGGTTTTTGGTTTGTCAACATATGTGTTTTTTTTTTTTTTTTTTTTTTTTGGAATTTTTGAATGGCTTCGAAGTGTTTCATTTAATGGCTAGCAAAGCCAACCAATGTATGTTGAAAATAGTGAATGAATCTAGTGTTTCAATGTGTGCAAGCAGATTTCGTTTTGTTTCGAATCGAAGGAGTTTATTTTCTTGTGTCCGATTACTATCAGGAGTGAGACAGAAAGAGAGACAGCAAGAGAAAGTTATAAAAGCCAAAGTTCAATATCGTGAACAAGGAACTGTTTAAAAGGAGAATTTGTTTTTTTTTATGGGCTGGTATGAGATTCGTGTTCGACTTCAATCGCCATTATTTTTAAGCAATGTTATATACCATTTGTTAGTATCGCTTCTGTGATTTTTTATTAGATTAGAGCTATGCCTTATCAAATGCCTCTTAACTTTCATTCTAATCAAGACTTATTCCATTTCTATATATTTATTAACGTTTTCATCTTTTCTCATCTATTTTTTATGATTTTTTGAAATTTTTTCAAACATTTTTTCATGAATTTTTTCCTTTTGTTTAATTTCTTCATAAAATGTACATCTTTTCTCAACTGTTCCACTTTTTTTTTCTTCAAAATATTTATTATTATCCTTTAACTAAAATTACTCTGAATAATTTCAGTCTTGATCTATGAATAATTTATTGATTTATGATTGTTTTCGAAAAATGTACTTTTGAATATTTGATAAGCCTTAATGGAGAATTTTGATACGAATTAAGGCAGTTCAATTTAATATCAGAAAGCCATTATGCATGCCACGCATATAATCCCAAAAATGGTGTTATGCTGAATACAAAACGATAATTGACATTTAATTTACGATCGCAATGTGATTTATAGTAGATCGAATGTAATTTATAAATCGATCGAATGCATTTTATGTAGTTGCTGATTGTGGCACAATCATTGTACTACACAGTAAATTGATAGGTATTAAGTACTACTAATTTCGGTGGTATTTATATAAAGTAATCCAGTTGTGCTAAAATCTAATCCAATTGTATTCATATCAAACATGCTTTTTGACAGTTGTGCGTATTGGCGCATGTGTTAAGTAATACAAATGTGCTGAATTTAAGTATTTATGTATTTAATACAATTGGATTAGATTTTAGCACAACAGGATTACTTTATATAAATACCACCAAAATTCGTAAAACGTAATACTTGTCAATTTACTGTGTACTAGGTCAAATGGAAAATTTGCGTCAAATACCCGGAAAATGAGTGGAAAAAAAAAATTGGAAAAAATAAAATTGAAGGCATTAAGATAGTAAAGAGTATGTGATAAAATGAAAATATGAAATAACCACCGATGAAAATATATACCGAAATCGAAACAACACAAGATATAAATGAATAACACAACAAAAGCACAAAAATATCGAATATTAAATTTCAAATAAAATGATAGTTGTGCAATGGAATATATTGATCTAGCGCATCTACACATTATTGTTACGCATAAAACTTGCAAATATATTCATATTATTATTGATGAATATATCAAATAGAGCCGAATGAGAATTAAAAGCGGACAGGCAATTCGAAAATGGAAAATTGTTTGTCGAATCCGAGAGTGAAAGAGAGAGCGAAAAAAGAGGTACAGACAGTGTTTTGAGTGAAATTGAAAAAAAAAAAAACAAACAAATAAATAAAAAACAGGTCGAGTTGATATTGTTAGCCACAAATGAAGAGATGAATTCGGACAAAATACAAGTAAAAAAAAAAAAATGAAATAAATATTGTGTGTGCACCCTAGTTCGAATTGATCGATGCAATTTCCCATATAGGCGACAATCCCAAATTGAAGGTGATGTGTCAAAACAAATCATGCATATTTCATTTCATATGGAAATTGTTTGCTATAAATTTTAATGACATTTTAAATTGACATCAATCGAATCGCTGAGCGAGCGCGCACATGAATAAAAAAATCGCAAAAATATGAAGTGAAGAGAGACACAGAGAGATCACAATTTCATTTCCACGGTTATTTCCATTGACTGAAGATTTAAATCTCATCATAATTACCTGTTAATCCGTTGGTTTTATGCGGTAAATACCTACCTGTTTTCATCCCATCACATGCCATCATATTACGTCACATTAAATCAACGTTGTAGCTTATCCATTTTGAGTTTATCGAGATTTAAATCATCAGTCAATAATACATATTAGATTAAAATTGATTAGAGACATTGCGCTCTCAAGTTTATTTAATTAAATTGAATTATTATCGAAACGAATGCAGAAAAAAAAACTGTGATCTCGTGCAAATGCATCAAACAACTAAATTATGAATTGTTACCTGTACATCGTCGTCTTCGGATCGATTGCCATTTTGCGGTGTTGCATTTATTTGGCCATTGATACCAGATCCGATCGAACTTTGCGATGTGAGTCGTCTTGGTGCTGGCACTGGTTGTGATGCATTACCGCTACCAATGCCATTTGTTTTGCCACTGGTTGGTGTGCTTGGACTCTGTATGTTTGATTTTTGCTGTGGCACAACTGGTGATGTAGTATTTGAAATAACAGTTTTTATTGATTCGCTGGTTGGCGATTCAATAAAACTTGAAATGCTCGGTCGTTTGTATCCTGGACGATTTGCCATATAACCGGATGGACTTAAACCTTTCAAATATGATGGACTGTGTGGACTTGGTGGTTCTAATGGTCCTTTTACTTCACGTTGCACAACTAAACGTACAAAACGTTGATGATCGGTTAACAGCTGTACGGCTTGTTCATGTGTTCCATTTGTCATATCGCCACCATTTATCTATGGAAATATTGGAAAATCAAAAATGAAGAAAAGAAGAGAAGACAAAAAATATTAACGAAAATGGAAAAAAAAAAAACTATCGAAATACAATGTGTGCAAATGTGCACAGTATGCTTTTAACTATGCATTCCATTTTGTTATTGATACTGTTGAATCAACAGTGTTTATCCTCACAAACACATTTTTGATTTGTTCAGCATAACATACCATCAGCAATTTGTCGCCGACTAATAGCTTTCCATCTCTGTGCGCAAGTCCACCATCGGTAATGCGAGAAATATAAATGCCATCTGAACCGTCTTTGAATGGTGGTGAACCTTTTCCACCAGCTATACTGAAACCTAAACCTTGACCGATTTGATCTCTTATCAATGTTGTATGCAATGTTACTTTGTGTGTAATTTCCTGCTTGGGATGAAATAAACAAAAGATGAACAAAGAAAGAAAGAGGGATAAAAGTGAAGTTTCACATTTCATTCATTTTAAATGAATCGTGCCATGTATTTCAATGAAAATATGAAAATTTACCCGTCCATTTTCATTAATGCCATTGGAATGCGGCGTGGATAAACGTTCTGATTGTTGTTCGCTGTGAATTTGTATTGGTGATGGTATTGATTTAGCGCTTGTGTTAATAATTTCTTGAGTTTGTTGAATTGGTACATTATGAACGATTTGTGTTGGTTCAACAATTGACCGATTTGAAATAGCAATCTGTGCAACTGAACCATCTTCTGTAAATACTGGATGTCCAACTAATCGTGTTACTTCACGTTGTATAACCAATACAAGAACTGATCCGCATGCTTTCAATATATCGACCGCATGATAATGATCAGCCTCAATCACTGAAACTCCATTCACTTTTAAAACTTTATCGCCAATTTTCAATCCAGCTAAATCGGCTGGTCCACCTTCTGTCACTCTTGAAATGAATATTCCTTCATCATGGCCTTTGTATGGTGTTGAACCTTTACCACCTGCAATGCTTAAACCCAAACCAGCTGACGTTCTTTCAATATGAATTTCGTAGTTTTCTGTTCGTAATTCTGTCAAACCATCCAAAGCATCTACATAGAAAAAAGAAAAAAAGAGAAAAAATAAAACAAAAATGAAATGCAACCACTTTATTAGATTTTCAACGTTTGATGCATATAAATCGACTTGCTGCATGCAAAGTCGTTGCATCGGAATTTGTTGTCGGCATTTGTTTTTGGGGGTACATGTCAAATCCTTGTATCCAACGAACATGTGAGACGATATTTGTGTGCATGTATGGCAAATAATTGAAAATTCAAATGCGAGATGGACGAACGAACATACCGCTTGCAAATATTTACTTATTCATTTTAATAGCTTTTAGTTGGTATCCACCATCTAATTGGGTCAATTGTGGTATGCGATTTTACAAAAGTTCTTTAATTAAAACTAAATTCTGCACATTTGATCATGTCATTATATGGTGAAATATAGTAGAATAAGGTAAAAATGGTTTTGTACAAGCAACATGAAGAAAACAAAATAAGCAAGTTTTTTTTTCTCGTCGTTTCTCCATTTTTCAACCGGCCAGCATGTTTCAATGTTTGCACAACGTAAATGGTAATATCATTAAGGTAAAGAGATGTGTATTGCTCTCAATGGCTGCATAATTGCACAATATCAAATACTTTGAATTGCAAGGTGTTGCGTTGAGTATGGTTTTTTCAGGCACATTTACCAAATTTGGTATCGAAACATACGCATCGATTTTATTCACCATCGATACGACTAATTAAATTCCCCGGTATCTCTCTCTCTCTCTCTCTCTCTCTCTCTGTGTGTGTGTGTGTGTGTGTGTGTGAAAAGATACCACCTTTTCGATATATATCACTTTCGTCACATACACAAAAAATTCTCGATACTCAATTATCAAGTCATTAGAGTATCGCACAAGTAACAAATATAGTGACATCAGAACAAAACCGCTAAACTCGTTTTCTCGTATTATCATATGATTTATGCTATATATTTGATTTGAATAAAAATCGAACATTCGCCCAACAAAAATAGCATTGACACACAAATGAGAGGAGAAAAAACAATGAGCTGACAGAATGTCGTTATACGTTTGTTTACGGTTGTAAAGAAAAAACTCATTCTCGCATTTAGTCGATTCAAGTCGGCTATTTATCGTAACTAAAAATGCTCCAAACGATTGCATGCTATCACACACGAGAGCAAAAACAAAAATTCGATGAATTTTCGTATAAAAGTTTATTATCCAATTTTCCCATAATTACGACACATTACATTTTGATTTTCACGTTTTGTGATCATCATTGAAGCCTTGAAATGAATTTACGTGGTCGTTTTGTATGCATATTCATCGAATATACGTCGAAATTAGCAATCAAATGGGATAAATCACTGTTTATATCCATGGTAAATAACAAAATACCCGGCTGACATAGGCAATTTCAATCGCATCATTGTTTTACATCTCGATTTCACATCTCGTCATTTGATTTTCATGGTGGTTTTGCAAACTCACGTTTACACTCGCAATTTCAGTTATATTCACATACACACAATGGGTCTCACACATTCTGTTTCATTCACATACACACGCACAAACCCACACATTGGGCAAAATACATCAAACAACCCCCAAACGCAAGCGAAAAACCAAAATTTTGCAAATTAGTAAGCACAAAATGTGAATTCAATTAACGTTATTATGTATTATTTACGTCGAGTGAAATGACACTTTAATTTGCGAGGAATTTATAAAGGCGAAGCACTAGTAATAGGAGCGTATGGAAAAACCGCTCATTTGATATTGTATAGTATAATATTTACCAAAAGGTGCACAATTACCATATGACACTTTGCCGTCAACGACGGTTGTTATTGTTGTGCCATTTTTTGTGATTTTCGTAGTTTTTGTACGATCGGCTGAACGCGAACGTTGCGTTCGTGTACTCGATGGTGATGATGAACGTTGTGATGTTCGCGATGATGGCCTTGGTAATGAATTTCGACCATCTTTTACTTTAAATTTCACATTCAACATTTTTGTTTTCTCCCTTCTTAGAGTTTATTTTTAACAAACAATTTGATCTCGTTGATATTTATTCGCGTGCGTAAATATTTTTCCAATTATAAACAATTCATTTGAATTGTCTATTTACGAAACGAAATTTGCAAATGTTTATTCGATGAATTATTCTGTCGTTTTTTGTTGTTTATAAATAGACGAAATTTAATGAATTTAACAATTTTATGTTGATTTTTGGATGTTGAATGAAACACTTTTTGAATTCTCAACTGAATGAATTTTTGTGCATTGAATTTCGTCGTTGTTCCCCACACCATTTATTGTTTAATATATTTTTCGTTTTGCTGTCACTGTATTATTTGTCTAAATTCATAGTTTTGTCATTCCATTGTGTTCCATTAACCTATTTGATTGCATGTGTGTCTTTTGTTTCTTTTTCTTCTTCTTCTTCTTCTTCTTTTTGTTTTTCTTTTGTAATGTATGTTTTTGTTTTCGTTTTTTTTTTTCTCTTAAATTTCGTAGAGTTGATGTTTTCGTTTGTTTTCAGTGCGTGCTTCGTATAGTAATTGAGACACATACAAATGTTTGACGAAAAAAAAAAGAAGAAATATGTAGATTCGAACACGTTGTAATTGCTTGTTATCGAACCAAT
This sequence comes from Resseliella maxima, assembly GCA_029041755.1. Classification (NCBI taxonomy): domain Eukaryota; kingdom Metazoa; phylum Arthropoda; class Insecta; order Diptera; family Cecidomyiidae; genus Resseliella; species Resseliella maxima. Next base: position 324,264 of record JAQOWM010000689.1, read on the forward strand.
AAAACTCGATTGAATTTGAAATGAGGTAATGCGTTGTATGCCATCTAAATTGACTGCTTAATTTGGAATGTGCTTTCGATTGCGATTACAATTGCAACTGTGTGAGATGCCATTTATTCCATTCGATTTGATTTGAGTCATGAAAATTACACTTGACATTTGGTTGACTACTGTCAACTGCAATTGTACGACGCCACACAATCATTCATAATAAAACCACACAATTAACTATTTTAGATGAATGGAATTGTGTGCACAACAACTGATGACCTTTTTCTTTCTTTCTCTCTTGAATTAAATCACTTTGAATTTTTGATTAGATGAAAATTGATTTTGCATGGGCAATATATATTGCACGATCCGATGAAATAATTTAAATGTCGAAATGTTATTCGGTGAAAATAGTTAAATATATTGTGTTCGTTGCTGATGATTAAGCGAAACTAAATTGCCTTCAAATTGGAGTGTAGCTCAAGTTCGAATTTTTGATCGACGCAAAGGGCCGCCCTTATGATTCGATGTGATAAAATGCGTTGAATAATCTTTTAGGTTTTTCTCTTTTCATGCGTGCGTGTATGTGTGTTTTGTTTCACAAACACAATAATTCACAACAACAAAATTCCAATGGTTATCAACATACAATTTGCCGACTAATAATATCAAGATAATATTCAACGATAAGATTAAAATGCTATTGTTGTTGAATTATTGCAACGTGTTTTTTTTTTTCATTCTTTTATTTGATTTCGTTTTAACTGCACGAACAATTCGCTCGCTACTAACTCAAACTTACAACAAGCAATGAGCAATGTAATAATTACTTTGGCATAAAACTAACTCACCAGTATTTTTGTTTCGACAATGTGAAAATCGTGAGTGTGTGTACGTATATGTCTGTATATAAAATGGATTGAAAGGTGTGGTTGGAGTTAAAACAAATAAATAAAAAAACGTAGGTGAAATTCACACAAGACAGATTTTGCTGGCCGTTTGACTGTGATTTATCGAGAATCGTCGCGCTCACAAATTGCTACAGTTTTTCATTCATTTATAAAATTAAAAAGATGGAATGGAAATCATTAGAGAAGACAGAAAATAAAAGAAATTACAAGACAGTCGACACGGTAATTTTCACACAGTTTATGGGCTTTTTTCTTGATTTATTGACCTAACGTCCGAGTCATTGGGTGTTTTTTTTTGTTTTTGTTTTGCATAACAAAAAAAAACTCAATGTGATTTAATCTTCGGATCACGCAGCTGATATGTGTGGATAAGGTCATCTGTGAATTTTTGATGAAATTCAACGACAAGCGAATCAGTTGTTAAATTTATAAAATAACAAATAAAATTCACATTTTTTTTAATGATTCATTTTTGGTCTCTGTTTTCGCGGTTTTTATCACATTCTCTTTCTATCTCTTTCTCTCTTTCTCTATTTCTCTCTCTCTCCCTCTCTCCCTCTCTCCCTCCATCTCTGTTATGCTATCTCATATTTGCGCATTTCGGTTTTACCACATTGCAAATGTTGGCATCAATTCAATTTGGTTACAAAATCGAATGGATTTTCCATGGGAAATGGTGAAAAATTGGAAAATGCAATTTCATCATTCACATTGGTACCGAAACGAAAAATCAATGAATATCAAATATGTTGTGTTTACTCATGTGTAAACAAAATGAATTTTAGGTAGTTAACAAATTGTAAATATTTCGTTGGTCAATGGGATTATTTCCGATTGGCAAAATGGTAATTTATTGATTTGCGGGATAAACGAGAGAAAGAGAGAGAGAGAGAGAGAGAGAGAGAGAGAGAGAGAGAAACGTATGGTCAGCATGAACATCGATGAACCGTTACAAATCGGCACAAAATCTGTGTAAGCGTCGAAATATTTACCAATAAAAAGGAAAAATGAAAAAGAAGCAACATCGTCAAATGTCCGTAAAATGTCACGGTTGAATGGTTCATCAGAGAATTCCGTGATATTAATGATGCAAATTCTATTTGTGACTCTCGGGAGTCGATTGAATTTTGAAATCAAATGTGCTGCAGACAATGTAAATAATTTCTCATTGACAAATTACAAGAATAATAAAACCGTAACAAATCAAAAAAAAAAAATACGCTGTTGACGCTCATATTTCGTTTCGTTTCGCTTTCTTCATTCACATAGTTTCGTTCTTTGCTCTTTGGACTGTTCTGTTGTTATTGCTGTTGTCTGCTAATGTTATTATTGTGGTGCTTACGATCCATTATGCAATTGAAACTAAGTAATAAACTTCGAGGTCAATTAAATAAAATATATATGTGTGTGTATGGCTGTCATTTCATTTTGTCGGTAATTCATCACCAACGAGACATCGTCGCCGCTTTCTTTTGTGCAATTAGAATGTATGTATGCATCACCGTGCGATGCCATACAACTTTGCACATATTATCTACGCCCCAGCGAATACACTTTTGTTTGCTTCACTCATTCATGCATTCATTCATTCATTCATTCATTTCAATTTTTGTTTTGGCTGCACAAAAAAAGACAAGCACCAATATTATTGCAGTGTAAAACATTGCTTTCAATTCCTTTTCTTTTCTCTCATTTTTTCATTTTTTTCCATTCTTTTTTCTCCTTTTTTTCTTTCCAAATTCTTTTCATTTGAAAGCGCCATTGCAGATTTTTCACTCGTGGTAATTTGTGATGATTTATTTTTTTTTTGCTCTTAGTTGCAAGGAGCAACAAGCCGATGCCACATTAATGGAAATATCCATCAGATAAAATTGCTACACACAATTAAGATGGTATTTCCAACAATACGTTTGATCTTTTTTCTTTAACTTCGGTCAACTTCATTTATTTAGAGACCAAAGCCAACGATCACTGCCAACGAACCGATCGACGAAACGCAATATTTTACGCAAACACTCTTTTTATCTTCTGACAGCAATGAAATGAATGAGCTACAAGTGAACAGAAGCTACAAGAGAACAGAGGAATGAATGTATTTGCGAACAATTTAAAAGAAAAAAAGGAAAGAGAGAGGGAGAGAGAGAGAGTAAGTGGGTAACGCGATGAGAGAGTTGAAAAAATAGCGAAAAAGATAAAAAGAAAGACAAAAAGAGAGAAAAATAGAGATTGATTGAGAAGGGTAATGAGAAGGAAAAAAAGATAGAGAAAGAAGGAAAGAAAGGAAGAGAAAGAAAAAAGAGAGAAAAAAAACAATGGCCGAGAATTCTTTTCATCTGGCGCAATAATTGTGCAATGCTTTGAGCAAACTAAAACGTAAATTAAATGGATCATCTGATTCAAAGTGGAATTTCATTTTTCGATTTACAAACAAAAAAGCGAAATCGAGCTCAACAAAATAGCGCACACAGTAGCTGTGTCATTAAAATTTCTAATTCATTTATCTCCACTTATGATCAGTCCAGTAAACACGAAAAATGGTGGAAAAATGTTCGCGGCAAGCAAACACTATGAACACACCCAAAGCAACATCAACCGTTCGAGAATAGAGAAAAACAAAACCGAAAAAATAAGTAAACAGCAAAATGCTAACGACTAAACAATCGACACAGAAAACGTGATCTCAAAACGATGTTTTTAATTGCTTCGATGTCAGAGAAATGACAAAAGAGAGAAAAACAAAACATTCGACGAAAAGAAAAAAAAACCAAGTCATTTAGATTGAATCAATAAACAATATTATACAATTGATTCAGATCATATGCATTCGTCATCATTTTGTTAGCGTTGTTTTTTCTGCATTTCACGCATCAACTGAGAGCTTGAGAGCGATTATTCAAATATGATGTAATGTGTGTATGATCGACCATATATGGCATTTGCTTAACGTTGTTTAAGAACACTCAACGAACAAAAGATACGGATTTTCAAGTTTATTTACCATTTTTATGAATATACAAAACATAAAATGGTGTTTGGTCGACAGTTTTCTGGTAAATAAAGCCAAAAAATTATATTTGACAATCAGCCGTTTTGAATGTCGAATGTTAATAGATATTGCTATTATTAGAGATTTTAAGGCAACAAATAAATTATAGGTTATTCGCTGATACATCAAGGTTTTTTCAACACTCAAAGATGTAGTCATTTTGTGTTGACCGCTCAGCTAAGCTACTCTTCAATTACAATATGTTTCTTGTATGCGTTTGCTGTTTTTATTAGTTATTCATATTTTCCTCTGTATTTTCTCTCTCTATTTTTGTTTTTTTTTTTTTTTGCATTTGGTTTCACTTCAAAGCCACAAAACTCACGTTCATGGACTTCGATATCGGCTGAATCGTGCCTTCAAAATATTTGTAGTTTGTGTTTGATTTTATTATACGTTTGAATTCGTTAATTCATCATTACGGGCGCACATGAATGAACGTAGTCTGAAATTAAATGGGTAACTGGATCGTTGAATACGTCGCATTCAATGGGCTTTTCTTCTTTTTTAGGTTTTTCGTGTTCGTTCTTCTCTTCCCAATACCAGTTCAATTAACTACGACGCAATAAACGTCGATGACGATAACAGATTGGGTGCGTGTGACGAGGTAATTTGTCGTGTTGGTTTTTGCCTTTTTCGTTTTTTGTTTTTGCGAATATTTTCCCCCAGAAGGGAGTTTTCAAACTGCATATTTCCACTCATCCTAATATGGAGTGAAATCAAAATGTTTTCATTGCGACGTTTGGTAGCTTTTTTTTATGCCATTGCAAACACACAATCTATCCACTCAGCATTTAATCACAATTTCAACGTTAGTTAGTTTTTGTGTTTTTTTTTATCCGAAAATGCTTGTGCAAACTAGATGAGTTGCGTAGATGATCTAATTTTCAAAATAAAAACTCGATGGATGCTGATATACAAAAACAAACACACACACACATACACACAAGCAAATACAGTTCAACGAGCTCATATAGTGTGGAAAAAATACGCGCATTCAGATGCACAGTTTTTGTTTGCATTTTCCACCCTTTTTTCTAACTCAATCTCTTTCACTGCCAATCTTTTGCAGTCTCTCGCAATTTCTCTCCCTGTCTCTCCTATTCTTCTTCTTCTTCCGCCATCGCTTTTTTTTTTCATACACACAAGTGAACCAACAACAGACTGAATTTTTATATGACTCGAAGCGAATTTACGATGCACAAGCGATGCACAAAAACCACCTGTGTCAAATGCCATTCTTTTTCTCTCATTTATAGTTCACATTATTTTCCTTAACACTGTATATTTGTCGCTTGTGATAACGATGTATTTTCCTCTGGCGCTTGCCAGCCTGTTCGCATTACGACAGAGATGGAGACAGAAAACAAACTCGACAAACATTGTGCATTGTTATCGTTGACACTAATTCATGCACATAATTTCTATTTTGTTGGTTGTTATGCTCTTTTCGGGGTTCGTTGAATTTTTTCTTTTTTTTCCCCACATCTCTCTGTATCTCTATACATTTTTCAGTCTTATTCTCGCACTATCTATCTCACTTTCTTTCTCTTCTTATCTCTCTCATTCTTTTTTCTCTCTCTCTCTCTCTTCCTCGCTCTCACGCTCGCTCTCTCTTTTTCACACAATCACACTCTCACTCTCTCTCTCTCCCTCTCTCCCTCTCTCCCTCTCTCCATCTCTCCCTCTCTCCCTCTCTCTCTCGCTCTCTCTCTCCTCTCTTCGGAATTCGCACTCTCAAATATACAATCGTTCACTTTCGTTCGTCATATCATTTTGCACCAGTGCTGCAGCAGAAACCAAAACAAAGAGAAACTCTATCAAACAGTTGCGAATGCGTATAAATGATGTGTCAACATGACAAGCACGTCAAGACAATACAAAAATGCACTCGTTGGCATCAGTGCACGTAATCCAATTTGACGGTGGTGAAAAAAAAAAAATTCATTTCGAGAGTTAAGAGAGAAACAACGAGAAAAAGCACAAAAAAAAATTCAATGCACAAAATCATTCTTTGAGATGAGTTTCCGGTAGCACACAGCCAGTTTTGAAAGCGTGAACCAAATTACAAGCTGCAAGTGAAGGAAAATGTCGCTATTTCTATCCCGATGAAAATTTATTGAGATCCAAAACACACACACACATACTGCACTATTCCGTGAGTGTGACAGTATGAGTGCGCCTTTTAATCGAAACCAGAAACCGCAACAATGCACATAAAATCGCTCTCTATATATGTGTGCATAACGGGTTGAAATGATGATAAAGAGAAAAAAAAAAACAATATTCGGTGACGATGTTACTCCAAAAATAAAGTGCAAAAATATTGCTTGATGTTATCGCCAAAATGAAAATCTATCAGTAGAAAAATAAAACGCGAACGGACAAACGGGTACTATCAAATCGAATACAAAATTGTGACTATGTGAATATGATCGGTTTTGCTTAGTTCGTGGCGACTAATTCATATATGCGAAAAATACAAACGAAAATGAGAGATACACGGAATTAGTCTATTCAGTAGTTAACATAGGTAATGCATATATGTGTTGTGCTGCGTTGCGTCGCATTTATTTAAGCTAAAATTAAAATAAAATCAATCGACATCAATGTGTGTGCGATTGCTTTGATGTTTTTTTTTTCAACATTCCCCCAAAAAAAATACCATACACTCAACAGCACAATATTTTAAGAAGTCGCACACACTCAATCCGAACAAAAATAAAAAAAGAATGTCTCGATATTTGATATATGTAGGAGAGAGAAAGAGAAATACACTACGCTTCGTTCGTAGTGAATAACAGAAACCGCGACATTATAGCTGCGGGTGATTCTGTTTTTTTTTTTGCTTTTACGTTTTTCTCTTTTTCACATTCTTTCCCTCTGTCTCTTTCTCATTCCCCTATCCTCATTCATTCTCTCTCTCTCTCAAAATCGCACTGATTCTCACTTTATCTCTCTCTTTCGATCACTCACTCTATCTCTCTCTTTCGTTCACTCACTCTCTCTCTCTCTCTCCCTCTCTCCCTCTCTCCCTCTCTCCCTCTCTCCCTCCCTCTCTCTCTCTCTCTCTCTCTCTCTCAATCTCAATCCTATTCTCTCTCTCCCACTCATATTCGCTCTCATACTCCCGGTGCGAAATATTTTGTATTTCAAATTTTGCGATATGGTCGACTGCAAAATTAGCAATTGCACACATGTATACCCATGGCAAATCAGCGTAGAAGAAGAAAAAAGGCTGATGTATTTGAATCGCGCACATTGCAAACGACTTGTTTTGGTGTTTTTAGCGATGACATATAATGAACACAGCTTAAATGCTTGCCGAAGGTGAGTGAGTGATATACAAAAATATTGGTGTTTTGGTTTATTTCTTCTTTTTTTTTCAAATTTATTCCTTCACTCTTCATTCGTTTATCGTTACGGTTCCATATAGCCGTATACCGTTTTGCTGTTTGTCTATTTAAAATGTTGTCTCTATTTTTGTGTTGTGTATGTGCACAACAAATCGTATGAGTTAACCAGCAAGGTGCCATTATTCAAACCTTATCTTTGCCATTGCATAAACACAATGTCAATACAATAAATATAGGCTATGTTTTGATATATATTTTCGGAATATCAAGTGTGATATGGTTATTATCAGTATTTGCTATATTTGTTTAGAGACATTTGTTTGGTATTTGTCATATTGAGATAACAAAATATAGTTGCGTACGATGCTGATGTTAAAAATCGAAATTCACGATATTGCGCATTGATAATCATTTCATAATAAAACCGAGCTCAAATTCCACAATTTTTGCATAAATACACATTCCAGAAGTGTGTCACATAATACTAACAATAATCAGTCAGCTCCTGCTTGTTCAAATCAAAACAGTCGGTTAAAAGCAGAGACATTCTGTCAAACACAGATGTGTATCATTTCACAGAGAAATGAGCGGGATTGAGATGGAGATAGATGCATATGTATTCACATCCAATGTGACACATGATACAACATGTTACATTCAATAACATCGACTTAATTATGAAATCCGATTAAAATCAGATGCGTCATAAAATGTATGACCGTAATTTTCATACCTTGTGTGTATATTTATCTAGTTCAAAGTGCCACATCAAGTATTATGCTTTCAGTTGTGTATGACCCGAATTCAATCGTTTGTATAATGATATTTTTATGCTGGTAATTGGATTGTGGTGTTGATTTGTGAAAAGAAAGGTGCAAATGTAGCTCGTTAGCTGTTTTCGTTTAAATTATGGCATTTTTCATTGAGAAGATTTGTTGAATGGGCAATTACCAATTGTACTGCGTTGTTTTTTTTTCGCCATCATTTAGCTATCATCGACATCGTTTGATCGATCACACAACTGAATGAGAAAAATTATATATATTTCGCACAATCGAGTGATTTATCGATTTTGGGCTTCGCTTCACGGCTTTTGTAAAAAAAGTAAAATGCGATTTTTTTTTTTTTTTTTTTGTTCTTTGACACAATCAATACAACAATCACAATAGATTTGGAATGTTGACCTTGAAATGTGTCTAATGAACATAGACGATAATTAAATTACATTCATACTGTTGAAATTCACGACTTTTTCTGCATTATTCACAATTTTGTGTAAATATGACGTTAGATGGTGTCCAGCATTCAGTGTTTGAGATAAAAAATTATTTAAAATTGTTTCGTTTGTTTGTTACTTTGATGATCTGTGTAGGCCGATTTAAATTGTTCTTTTGTTATAAAAAAGCGTAATTACAATCATGAATTATTAGTTGTGTCGACCAAAGAATAACGAAAATAGATGATGAGGGATTATTAGTTCAATGAGCATACAAAAATTTAATGGCCACGAATATTTTGAAACATTTTTCATTTAAAAGAATGTGGTCTGAGAATGCGATGGAAAGATGGAGAGAAAGAGAATGAAAGAGCTTGAATAAGAGAGAAAGAGAATGACGAAGATGGAAAAGGAAAGAAATAAAGAGACAAAAAAAAAATGGAAAAAGAGAGAATGAGAAATAGAGAGAGAGAATGAGAGAGAGAGATGTGTGTGAGAGAGAAAGAGAGAGATAGAAGAGGAAAAATGAGAAAAACAAAGACTTTTGAACACGTGAATCACACAATATTGCCTGTTTTGTCGGTTGAATAGACAAAGGCAATTTGATACTTGATCAATGAACATTATAAATTGGATACTGTATACCTTGCCAGCAACTCGATGCGAAACTCGGTTTCCGAAGGGTTTCTTTCTCACAAACGTTGCAAACTTACATTGCTTCTGTTGTCTACTTTCTACTCTCTTTCTCATAAGCAAATATCGTCTATCATATGAAGTTAATGTAAATGTAAACGACAACTTTTCCATCGTACTTGAAGAAAATCTTACAAAATATTTGTACGTGTGAAATGGCAAAGTTTTACTTCCGTTTGAAAGACAACAAACTTTTCCGTTGGAATAAACAAAGACAAAATGGGCAAAAGAAAACAATGCATTTTCAAGGAAGACAATTTACACATGGAAAACTTTTCAAAAACAAACACTAACTCAAACTTATAATGCAATGAAAATTGAAATTGAATTGTAATACACCGCATACGGTAAAAGTCACACAGAATGGATGGAATACTTTTGAATAATATGTGCGATTGTGTGATCGATATATGTCGATACAATGTATCAAATACATTGATGATACATGAAAAGTATGTATTCATTGAGTCAGTGAAGTATGATAAATTCGCATCGATTGGCCTATCATGTTACAAATGCCGCGTAGAACGATGATACATTTTACCATTTTCATCACTTTATCGCTTGTTTGTACTTTTGATGTTTGAAAATAAATCAGAGCATCATATCTTTGTGGCGAAATGCGCGCCGTTGTGAATCAATATGGTATTCCATTCACATACGCAAATCTTGTGCTCATAACATTCATTCACAATGTACACACACAATGCTTATCAATTTCATAACGAATTTGCAACGTGCAGACATTGAAAATCAATTGCATTCCTCCAAGTTGTTGGAAAAGTTTTTTTTTATAATCTATATGTGAAATTGTGAATGTGAAATGTGTATGCGTTTGTTTGAGTTTTGCGAAAATTTATTGATAAACTTAATGTTCAGATCGTTTTCGTCAGTACATATAAATTCAATTAAATGAATGGAATCGATTTGCTTGTTTGCACGACGATGAGTTTTAATTAAAAAGAAAATGGTTCATCGAAAATTGTATAAAGCACAACAATGCGATTAATAATTCAATCAAGAATCTATTGTTCTATATTGCATTAATGTCCTTGACCTTTTGTCACTTATTGTGTATGTGAATGTGAATGTGAATGGGTAGCTCAAAGTAGATTTTTAGAAAATGAATAACTGGATTTTCGATTGGATGCTTTATCCAATGCACTTGATCATCATCAGCAAGACACACTCATACACTCGTTCATCACACACTGAACAGCGCAAAGCACACCTCGAAAATTGCATCTCGCATCTTGCATCTCGCTTTTCGTATATCGCTCCTAGCCCATATGAGGTATCACACATTGCTCACCGTTCAACAAACAGTTTGCAAAACCGTTCAACACAAAATCGAAAACAATGTAGTCGATTCAAATGGATTTACGTGTGTTGTGTACATCTTTCGCGTAACAATACCGACGATCGAATTACAAAAAATATGCACGAATTTCAATCCAGGTGTTTCATACATTGAATATCAAATCAGATTTTTGTGTTGTTTTCTTATTATAATGCGCACTTAAAATTGTGTGCTTGTTTACGTTCTGTAATTCATTTGTCGAGCACACCTAATTGAACTGTTTATTTGTGACATGTTGTGTTGTCGTAAAGCGTTTCAACATTTGCAAAACAACGAATACTGATTAGCATTTACATGTGATTTTTGTTACAAATACGCTTCAAGTGTAAGTGAATTTTTGTGTTTGTCGAAAGCGCATCGTCGACGGTGATTTCGTTGGAATATTCGAATTATATACTATACAGCTAATTATCTTGGAATGCCTTCGATAATTTGGATTGTATACATTACACATATCATTCAATCGTCATCGTCATCGTCGTCGTCGTCATCGTCATTTGGTAAATTTGTGCTAAATTTGCCAATCTCTGGAAATTCGTTGAATATAATGGTATGTGTGCACAACTTACCGCAATCATTCAAATGGCCGGGTTTATTCTCGTGATTGCTTTGCGCTAGAATGTTACTATCGTTGATTGTATTTTGTGGAATTGTGTCAAGTTGCTTTGGTGCATTTGCCAGCAAAATATTTGCAGCCACCTTATCAATGGCACCATGTTGAACTCGTTTGTTTTTCAAATGATGTGGCGTATCTCTGTATGTGGAAAATTACAAATGATTAGCAACAAACACAAATTTCAAATACCATTCGACTTATATGTCTATAAAATTCACACACTTACCGCCTATGTAATTTAATTGGATGCAATTTTTCCACTTCTTCACCCTCTTCACCATCCGTATCATTCTTTTCATCTTCCTCTTCCATGGAAAATCCTACTTTACGCTCAGCGAATCCCTGAATTTCAAGAAAAAGAAAACATTTTTTTTTTTCAATTAGAAATTCTTCGAAAATTAATCAATTTTCATTGGTTGAAACTCAATTGAATCAAATCAAATCTCATTAAAACATGATCTTAATTAATTTTATTCAACACATTCGAAAAGCAAAAAAAAAAAAAAAAAAAAAAATTGAATAAAATTTAATTTATACGTTCTTCACAATTAACTTACATTAACTCCTCCATTTTCATCGTCTCCACCAAAAATAGGTTCTTGTGAAATGCTGGTTGCGACCGTTGCTGATGTATTCGATGGAGGTGCCACGATAGACTCAACTTCTGTTCGTGCTTCGGATATATTATCCATAGTTGTGGAATTAATGATGGTTGTTTTACCGGATGATGGTTTTGACGATGACTGAATGTGTTCCACATGTAAAAAAAAAGCACATCATTTAGCAACGGCTTCTTCGAAACTTTTGGGTTCGAATGTTGTACAAAGCTTTCATTCGAATGAAGAAAAGTGAAACAAAAAAAAAAAAACGTACCTCTTCAGACAAGGTGTCCAAATTGGCGCCATCATCACCTTTATTCTTTTCTTTAGCAAACAGTTTATGCGCTTTGAGTTTTAGTTCTTTCGGATGCGGTGTATTTTGTCGCACAAATGGTGTATCTCTATCGGAAATGCCAGAATCTTCTGAAAATTTAACGGAATGTGTACGAGATGTTTCGCGCTCTTCCCATGGTTCTTCATCGGATGAAGAGTGTTCTTGTCCATCTGTAAATGGTAAAAATGCATTTGAAAAAATTCTTTTTTTTTTTACATGTCACTGTGGCACAGTGCGTGACATTTACACATCGATCAAACCAAAAATAGGTTAGTTATTTTTATTTTATTTTTTTTTTTTTCGAAACAGGAAACACATCATCAATCACATTAGATATGCTTTGTTATATATATTCAATCAATATGCGAATCGAAAGTGATTTATTTAAGTTTTTCTAGGGGAATTTATGGAATAAATACCGTGAAATTGCAAACTGCTAAATATTGGTGTTGCTACGAATTTTGCGGATTTGTAGCAGATTTCACTCTATGATCACGAAGAATATTGCTGCAAATCCAAACTATTGCAATATCTGCAACACATCTGATTTGATAAATTCCCCTAGGTTTTATCATTTACATGAAATCAGCACACCCAAATTCTAAAATTCAATGAAAATAGCAAATATGCATGCGATTTGTTAGTATTTGATAGAGAATGATGTTTAGAGAATTGCACTGAAAATCGTACAGTAAATAATTGAAAATCAATATTCCAATGTTATGCTGAATATTTTGATGCGATTGTTTGACCATGTTATTTTATTGAAGCTTCGAAAATCAATTATTTTGTTGACACATTTGTTGTTCGAATCAATATAGATAAATCGAAATACTGTCAATATGTGTGTCTTCGTAGACCATGACAGATGGTGTTTATGTTTTGATACAATCAAAATACTGGCGTCAATAAAAACACAACAAACATTCACCCACATTATGGACACAATCACATCTTATCTCTATTGTACGTATGTCATATAGCACTTAATCCTTTACGAAACATGCATTCCATCGAGATGGAGTTATTGTCTTTTTTTTTTTTTTTTTTCTTCTATAAATATCACAAATATGCAAGTATCGTCAAACGACTGGCATTTACGACCTTCATGGATAACATGAATGAATGGTTAATTAATTAGTCCAAGTATTGTTAGATATCAGTTATTATAAGAGAGAATGTTTTGTGATTAATTTGGCGCATGCGAAATTTACCAAAAACAAAATCGTTTCATCAACAGTTGTATTTAAGAAAAAAAATTTGTTATCATAAATTGCCTTGTACAACATGCCATTATTAGTTTATTAGCCGCAATAATGTCGCTCGGAATACAGAACACTGCTCTATATGGTAGTGTGTTTCTCCATTGTAAATTCCATTTAGGAATATATGCCGGTCAAAATATTTCCACAAGAATTTTGTAGTTTCTGAAATTTTTGTTATTTTCATTTTCATTTTCGAATTGAAAATTTCAATTTTATTCGATTTTAACCTTTCACATATGCGTATGTGATTTACTCTAGCCATTCGAAAAAGCAAATGAATGCAGAAAATCTCTCACAAACCGTTGATAAATATTTGCGTAATGAAGTTTATTTGAAGAAATGTTCTCTTTGATATTGAATTTTGAATTCAATTGAGCGTTTATCTTATCAAAAGGTCTGTCTATAAAATCCATGCGAATCAAAAGGGCAAGAGAGTGAGAGAGATGGAGTATTAATCAATGTAATCGAGCGATTGCCAAGGCCCATTTAATTTATGCGTTATGAACAGCGTTTACCTTTCAACATTTAGCAAAGAGATAGAAGTAAAGGTGTCAAAGAGGACGGACATTTTCTGAAATTTCGTGTTCGTCCGTCCGACTTTGAAGTAGGACAAAAGGACGGACACAAATTTGTCCTACTTTAAAATAGGACAAAAGGACGGACACAAATTTTTCCTACTTTAAAATAGGACAAAAGGACGGACACAAATTTCTCCTACTTTGAAGTGGGACAAAAGGACGGACACAAATTTTTCCGACTTTAAAATAGGACAAAAGGACGGACACAAATTTGTCCTACTTTGAAGTGGGACAAAAGGACGGACACACATTTTTCCAACTTAGAAGTGGGACAAAAGGACGGACACAAATTTTCCGACTTTGAAGTGGGACAAAAGGACGGACACAAATTGACGGACGGACGGACATATTCATTATCCGGACAATTTAAGGACGGACGGACACTTATTTTGTCCTAAATTGAACACATTTTTGAGATCAAAATGAAATATCACAAAAAGTGTTTTAATGACCGCAATTACTTAGAAAATGAAATAAATTCAATGAATGATTTTTATTGTTACAACATACGGCAGCCAGTACAAATTTTAAGAAGTGCTAAGTTTTGTGGTTTGGTTGAATTATGTTCACAACGAAGGTGTCAATCGCACAATTTTCGCAAAGAAATTTTTTTTTTTTTGTATTTTGGACTGATAATTTTTTTCAACAAAAAATATGTTCGACGGAACAAAATGTTCAAACATTTTGTGCGATAGATTTTTTTTGTACAAAATTGTGCGAAACGTGCAGAAAAAAAAAATTTTAGGCGAAAATTGATGAGAATTTTCGATGGAAATATTCAAATAACTGTTTACCCCCGTGTCAAAAAATATAGGCTAACTAGATAGTTAACTTATTGAGACATTTTGACAATATTTGAGACATTTTGACTGACTGAAATGTAAAATTCCATACAAATAATATAACTTAAATCAACTTTAATCATATCATAGTCAACAAACGCGTCCCAAATTAACCGACTGCTTTTAGTTAACTTAGTTGACTTGAACCAGCTAAAGCTGTTCAGTCAGTCAGTCACTTTTTTTTGACACGGGCTTGAATTAACCACAAAAAAATTAATAACGAATTTCAAAAAATAAACAATGTTTAATTTCAAGCATACGGTTTATATTGAGTATTTAACATTTGAGAATTGGAAAAAGATGTTTTTGTTTGAATTCAAATATAGTTTGGAAAAAAAAAGTTGAATTTCTTTGAAATTATGTACATTTTTATTTTATTTTTTTTTTTTTTCAAACAAACGATTGTGCAGAATGAAATATCAATAGAAATAAATCTATGGATTGGTTTACACCATCACTGTGTAAAATCAATCAACAGTAATTAAATTTCTAAGAATTTCGTAAACGTTCCCAATGTGATTTGATACAATCATATCCACGAGTCAAATGAATTGATATTGAGAGTCATAACGACAGGCAATTCAAGTGTGGAAAATATTAAAATTTGAAAATGTATATACCTATATTTATTTATTTATTTTTATTTATTTGTTACGAAACCTAAATTTATATCAGTACGTGTTCACTAGCAAGCTAGTACGTGCTCACTAACAATGCTTAAAAATGTGTTCAATTTAGGACAAAATAAGTGTCCGTCCGTCCTTAAATTGTCCGGATAATGAATATGTCCGTCCGTCCGTCAATTTGAGTCCGTCCTTTTGTCCCACTTCAAAGTCGGAAAATTTGTGTCCGTCCTTTTGTCCCACTTCTAAGTTGGAAAAATTTGTGTCCGTCCTTTTGTCCTACTTCAAAGTCGGAAAAATTTGTGTCCGTCCTTTTGTCCCACTTCAAAGTAGGAAAAATTTGTGTCCGTCCTTTTGTCCTATTTTAAAGTCGGAAAAATTTGTGTCCGTCCTTTTGTCCTATTTTAAAGTCGGAAAAATTTGTGTCCGTCCTTTTGTCCTATTTTAAAGTCGGAAAAATTTGTGTCCGTCCTTTTGTCCTATTTTAAAGTCGGACAAATTTGTGTCCGTCCTTTTGTCCCACTTAAGAAGTCGGACAGATGGACGGACAAAATTGTCCTCTTTGACACCTTTAGATAGAAGACAGTGAAAAAAGAACAGCATCCAGATGAGTAGATTTTAGTGAAATGGAATGAGAGTGTCAAGAGCAATGGCGATTGAATAGTAAGAGCAGAGCGAGAGTAATGAAAGAGAGCGAAAGAGCGAGCTATGATTCAAAAAGGGAAATTCTACTAAAGAAAATGCTAGTTAAAATGTTGAGCATCAAAAATAGATTCCATTTTGTATAAATGCAAACCTTCAATTTGGGATAAATCCATTGAATTGAATCTTTGATTCGATCGATACAAGCGGCCAGGTAGAAGAATTTCTTTAAAATAGAAATTCCATCAAAAATTATATAAAAATTATACATCGAAATGCAGGAAATGTGTATTAAGAAAAATGGCGATTTCTGTATAAATATTTGAATTAACGTTTACTTGGAACTTTCAATCAAACAACAACATCAATTTAAATCAAATACAGTCACTCATGGTTTGTTTTTGAGTTTTTATGAAGTTTGAGAGACAACAATAAAATTGTTGGAATAACGAAATTGGTGTGCGATAGTTCAAAGTAAATTTGTTTGTTCTTTTTTTGATTTTTTTTTTTTTTTTTTTTTTTTTTGTAAATGTGGTTTATTGAGAAATTCAAAAAAATTCAAAAGAGGATCACTCACCTGCAGCTTGCGGTTGATATTCCATTTGAGGCAACAAAAAACATGTCAATACCTGTTTGTAAACGAGAATTTTTGGCATTTAGTTCGGAAATGTTGATTGATAAATTTCCTTTGCCATCATCATTGAAATCACACACAAACAGTTCTCGGAACGTGAATTTCTTTTCTGTGGGCGTTTTGGAAAGAGAGAGAGAAAGAGAGAAAATATTCAAATTTTGCCTACCTGTTCGCCTGTACTTTCGTCAATGTCCTCTTGAAATTTGATGAGTGGCTGTGCTTGGTTCTCCGACAACCATATCGCTTTCAATTGTAAACTAACCAATTTGTATGGTAAATATTGTAATTGATTGCCCGATACATCAAGCACATGCAATTCCAAACAATTTCCTAATTCGTTTGGCAATTTTTTTAGCTTATTTTCACGTAAACTCAGCACACCCAATGATGTGCAATTGCCTATTTCAATTGGTATCGATTCTAAGGCATTTCTATCTACATTCAAATTATTCAATTTGGTCAAACGGCCAATCGATTTCGGCAATTTATTGAGAAAATTTTCGGTCACTATAAGCTCTTGCAAATTTTCACATCTGTTGAACATTAAATGAAAAGGAAAAAGAGAAAAGGAGAGGGTGAAAAAGGAAGAGAGAGAGCGAGAGAGAGAGAGAGTGTGAGAGATAGAGAGGATGAAAGAGTGAGAAAGAAAAAGAGAGCGAAAGGAAAAGAGAAAAAGAAAAAGTGATCGAGATTGAGATATAGTGGGAGAGAAAAGCAAAACAAACAAGATTTAGATCAAAGGCAAAATCATTGAAATACAAAATGTGGTTCGAAACAAAACTAAAATAACAAAATTTGATGAAATCACGTAAAATTCACTTACAATCCAATCGATTCATTTAGAACTTCTAATCGATTTTGATCCAATTTGAGAATGGTCAATTTGCGAAGTTTTGACATACCATCCGGTAATGTTTCCAATACATTTTGTGATAAATGCAAATCGGTTAAATTCACTAAGCCGCTAATTTCTTCAGGTAATTCTTCTAGTCTATGTGATGAATCATGAATGAAAAAAAAAAGAAGAAAAATAGAAACAAATTTCATAATTAAATACGCAGAATTCACAGCATGAAAAAAATACAAAATAATGAATCGTCGTTTAACTGTATGTCGAAAGCGAGTCATTGACATCAATTTACGACGAATGCATAAACAATTTTTTCTCTTTTTCCTCTCTGTCATATTACGCGCGCCAACTCGTTAGAATTCCCCGGATAGAGAAATACAAAATTGAGAACACGGAATGAAAGAAAAAACGCACATACACAGCTCTATAAGTTGAATTTATCAGCGTTCGCGTTGCTACGTCACAACTATGTTGTTTTTCTTTTACAAAATTACTAAAGAAATGGACAATAACTTCAACATATTTATGCTAAACACGTACGAATCACTCCCTGTTGTTGTTTGTGTGTTTTTTTTTACGTTTATTTCAATTTTAGCTAGGCCTTGCGTTTGCTTATGCCTTTGCTCGCATACAATTTGTTTTAAACAGAAACAATTTCAACTTGTGTTTGTGTGTGTGTATGTATTAGAGTTATGTTAGTTCATCCATTCTAATAGATTCTGGTTTATGTGCGCACCGTTTTTTTAATTTTCTGCTTCATTTTTCTTTCATCATCGCAGTTAAGCATAGTTATCTGGTAAAATTCATTATACAAATTTTTTCGCATTTTGTTTATTTTAAATTATGTCGTTGAAAAACGTGATCCCCACAATTTATATTCTATAACCCTACAAGGTTCTTTTACAGAAAAAAAAAATTGCACTAAATGAAAAAAAAAAAATATACTCACTTATTTTCCGATACATCGAGACATGTCAAATTTGTCAAACGGCCAATTTCCGGTGGTAATCGCTGTAATTGATTATGATCTAACCACAACTCCTGTAATGCTGGCAATGAACCTAAATGCGATGGCAATGTCACAATATCGTTGTCACCCAAATCCAATCGCTCCAATTTGGTTAATCTACTAATCGATTCCGGTAAATCCTTCAATAAATTTTCTCTTAATTCAAGCGATTCCAGTTGTGATAAGCTGTAACGGAATATTTCACATGAAAAATAAAAAATTAAAATTCATTCGGAATGTTTGAATAGAAAAATGACAATATAAAGCTTATATATATTCTTTTCTTTTTTTTTTCAGTTTTAATTCATTACAAATGAAATGCGGTTCATCGACACGGATTTATGGCAAGCTTAACGGTGTAAATATCAACTGTAGTTACGATTCATTAATTTTTTTCTTCTTCTGATGCATTTTATAACTTTCGTTTTCTACTTCGCATATTTTACCTTTTTTAGATTGCATCACAAACAATTTAAGATTAATAAGGGAAACATACATGTGCGGATATATTAATGAAATTCATGTGTGTGTGTGTGTGTGCATCGATTAGTGAATGACTAAACGAAAGTGGAATGGAAGTAAAGTGTGCTTCAAGATGATTTTGCACATGTTTATCATCAATGTCGACTGGTCGCGTGCATGATTCACTTCATTCGGTCGATTCATACAAAAAAGCACTACCGGTATATTAACGAGAGTGTTTTAGTGGAAGAGAAGTAAAGAGAGTGAGAGATTGAGAGATAGAGAGAGAGAGAGAGAGAGAGAGAGAGAGAGAGAGTCGGATAGACAAACAGATTCAGATAGTTAAAGATAATGTGAGGTAAAAAGAAGCGACAAACTGAAACGAAGCGTAAAGTATTGGTACTAGGTAAAATGAGTTGATATTTTGCGGCAGATCGATGATGCTTCACATTTTAAACCGGAAATTATATAAAATTCATTCCATGTTGTGTTTTTTTTTTCTCGTGTCTCTCTTAACTATATCGAGCATGCAGCCAGTGTTGATTATCTCTTTTACTCTACAATCGTTCATTCAGGCGGTGATTGAGTTTTTATAATCCAATTATCGATTTTTATGTCGTTAGATCTACTGTAAAATGTATTAATTCCATAATCGTTTTGCGCCTCGTTCGCATCAATAGATATTGCGTACACATTTCTCTTTAATAATATGACGAAAAAGTTTTTTTTTTTTTTTTTTTTTTTATTTGAATAGAAACGCGTACGCAACAATATATGGCAGTGAACATAATCGTTAGCACTTTTTAACCTATGTATTTGTTGAAATATGTCAAAAGCACGTTTTTTACATAATATGCTTAAACGTATCGTTTGAAGTACACAGATGGGATAAACCTATCCTTATCGATTTCACATTCCATTGTAAATGGATACGACGCGTTGTTGTTGTTGTTCTTTCGCCATTATTTTGAAATCAGTGCCATATGCGTCAGTTCGGGGAATTCAACCATTTTCAGTGGCGTAGCTAGGGGGGGGGGGGGGGTTTTGGGGTTCAAACCCCCCCCCGAAATGCCCAAGACAAAAAAAAATTTTAAATCAAAAAAATTGAAAAGAGCCGGAAATTTGAAAATCGAAGTGAAAAACATGAGTTTTTTTTGGTTGAAAGTTGAATTTAATCTTTCATTTTTTTTTTAATTGATTTTTTCCATCCAGTGTGTCGGACTGAGTATGTCCAAAAACATCAAAGTAATGAAACAGGAGTCTCTGTTTAGGTGTTTTTGGTCATCCATATTATAAAATCGATTTTTCGATGACGTAAATAATGCATAAGCTATAATGAAATAAAAAATTCGCTCTGAGTACAGATGAAAGAATATATAGATATGTACGTCATTATTGTCGCTCCATAATATATAATTGAATTGCACTCACTTTTTTCATTCTTCTTGATTTTCGTCACATCTTAGTACTCGTTTGACAGTTGATGAAATCAGCTTATATCCTCCGACGAAGATTACAATTAACAACAGAAGAATAACCGTTATTACCAATAAAATCAAAACAATTTCATTTAGGCCAATTTGATCTTCGGGTTCTTTTACTTGTGGATAATAAAACGTTTGTCGTGGAATCGCTACAGTCTGATCAGGAGATATTCCCTCGACCATGTCATTCAATTTATATCCAGCGTATGCGCCAACCAAGTACTTTTTGTTTTTTTTGATGACACCTTTGCAATTTCATTGAAAACATTTTACCATACAAAATAGTTTCTTTAGATGAAACGCATATCAATGAAAGCATCGATATAATTATGCAACAATGGCCGAACATAAACAATTATGCTTGCATTGAAGTAATTAAAAAAGAAGCTCTATTGTGGAAACAGAAGTGGGTTGAATTGGACGAAAAACCATTCACTTTTAATGATGCAATACATTTTTGTAATGAACTGATTTTTCCCTAGGGGCTTATCTGTCATACGAGTCAGTACAAATCTCACGAATCAATTTCAAAAATATAGGCAAAAGTGCGAGTCTCACTAATCTATATGAAGATTCGCGAGTCTTCCAAAGTATTTCACGAGTTTTTCATATAAATCTTCAAATCACTAAACAAACCCAAATGACATCAGTTGAATTTGACACCATCGGTGTACAATTTCATTTACAGCCGATTTGTTTTTCTTAACTTTATTATTTAAATGTTTCGACGAATTAAGTACTATTAAGTTTTCATGCCCAGGCAAGAATTTAAATACTTCAACGTTTTGATATTGTGTGTCTTTCAAAATATCACTGAATTTTATTCTATTAGCTTGCACAAAATCTTCAATATCAATTAAACTTTGTTTGTCTAAATTTTGTAAACTGATTTTGCAATCAAAACCACTTTCAATTAGGATTAATTTTAAATATTTTGGGATTTTGCCAAATGATTTTGCGATTTTTTTGAATAGCAATGCCTAAATAAAATATATTTATATATAAATTGTTTTAAATCTGTGATATAAAATCGGATAGAAACTAACCATGACAAAAAATTAATCCGTTGCTTTGTTTAAAATTTGACATCTAATGCTTTGCATTACAAACGTTGTGGTATCTTGTCAATAAAAACTGATTCGTGGATTTGTTACGAATACCATACACTTTTAATGCAGCGACTCGTGTGTGAATTTATTTGTATTTTTGCGAGTCAGTGCAAATCGTTATGGAGTAGCGCAAGTCATTGCGAGTCTTTTCAAGTCAGTTCATGATAATTCGAATCAACATACAAATGGCGCGAGTCTTGATGACTCGCTTTAACAAATAAGCCCCTAGATTTTTCCTAACGTTCTTGAAATGTTACAAGTTTGTGCAACAATCCCGGTCACTGTTTCTACCACAAAGCGCAGTCTCTCAACTTTCAAACGCATCAAGACCTATTTAAGAAATACTACCAGTGAAAATCGGTTAATCGGTTTAGCTTTGTTAAGCATTCATCGAGAAATTAAAATAGGCGTTGAAGAAGTTATCAATATATTCAAAGAGAAGAATAGAAAACTATTTGTGAATTTTATATTATGTATGTACTGTAACAATATAATATTTTAAATAAAGTAAAATCATTAAAGGGAATGTTTGATTTTTCTTTCAAAACCCCCCCCGAAGTTTTGTTCTAGCTACGCCACTGACCATTTTCTCTCTTTTTCCAAAATAAAAAAAAAAACAACTTTAACTTTGTTTGATTCGTTTAAAATTAATTGAGTTTGATTATTGATTTTCCACTAACTGAATTCCACTCGATTGCGAACGAGTTGGCAGAAAACGAGGGAGTATAGAAAAAAGAGAATAGACGGAGAGAGAGAGAGAGAGAGAGAGAGAGAGATAGATAGATAGATAGACGGAGAGAGAGAACGAGATAGAGGGATTACTCCTGAAAGTGTAGAAGTGAGGGAAAATAAAGAGAAGGGGATAGGTTAGAGAGATGGACTGGACGAGATAGGATGAGAAGTGAGAAGGAAAAAAGAGAGAGAGGGGAGAAAAAAGAGGGCGCGAAAGGGAGAAAGAGAGAAAGGGAGAAAGAAAGAGAAAGAAGGACCAAAACCTATTGAAAGTCAAATCTGATGCAATTAATTAACAACGGATATGTTTTTTTTCATCATTTCCCACACATCATTTATTTAATGAAAGGTTGAACGGAAATAAATGCTGCATAATGGACCACAGCCTCGATGTTCGCACAGTGATATTATTTTGTTTTCTTTTTTTGCTCATTCCATGGGATTATGTATTCCCAGCACTGTTTCGCGCAAAAATTTTGCTCTCATAATGGTCACGATAGATATGAAACTGTTGGTTTAAAATAACAGCCATTAATTGGATATAATAATTTTCAGCAATTTTCAGTGTTTCATATTTAATTCAGTTTGACGTATCGCGATTTAATGAGTCATTTTTTTTGCAGTTCGAAAGATTAAAGTTTGAAATGCGATTTTTTGTTGAATGGAAAAAAAAAAATTCTTTCTCTTGAAAGATTTTGAAATCAGTAAAATCCGCTTGCTTTCGAGGCCAATTGATGCTTACAAAAGTAAGATGCAGCCAATGGGAGCACAAAATTCATGTTACACTTTTTATTCAACAAGATGTTTACCTAACGGTAATTGAAGGTATTAAGTAGACATGACTCATGACTCCATGAATTATGTGTTTCACCGTCCATGGCAATGAATTTTAATCTTCGTGAAATGCTGTATGTTTATCCGATTGTTTTTTTTTTATTGTGCTCTCAAGTCGAGCATCGAAAATTAGATGCTTTAGTAAACGAAGCCAATTTATGTGTTCAACTCAAAATGCCAATTCAAAATGTCAATACACAGTATGTGATTGCATTGCGATCGACAAACGATTTTAATCCCCGAGCTTCATCTAAAATTGGCATCGTTTCTCTCTGTTGTTTTTTTCTTTGTTTCACTTCACTAAAGTATTCGGAAATTTTCAAGCCCATTATGCCATTACGATCAATTATGTCAATTATACGTTTCGTGTTCTATCTCGGAACTGTTTTTTTTTCTTCTTCTGTCTCAATTTCAATTCAATTTTTGATTTATCGTCCAATGAAATTGATTGAAAAATGCAAGAATGAAAATGATTCTGGTTTTTTAGTTTCTCTCGTTTGAATGTGTGTTTGTATTTAGTTTGATCACGTTTGAAAATATCATGACGTCATGCAAAACTAAATTGAAAACAAATGATTGGCATTTAATTCATTAGATAAAATCTTGAAAGTAATTTGCATGATGTGCTCTTGATAGAATCAACGAATTGAAATTTATATTGATATTTTTGGTTGGTTCAATCATCTGAAATCACAACGTTATTTTCATTCAAAATAAACTTACTTTCCAAAATCCTCTGGAAGTGATGCTAATGACATATCATTCAATCCTAATACTGTTAGATTTTTTAATTGAGTAAATCCGGGCGGTAGGCGATCAATTGGATTTGAGCTAAAATCTGCCGTATGCAAACTTTTTAGATGTCGTATTTCGTCTGGAATGTCGGGGATTTCTGTAAAAAAAAGAAAATTTTTTTGAATAATTTCATTGGAAAATTTCCCATAATAAATATTCAAAATAATAATGAATAAATTAAATTAAGGACTTTTGTTTCGTTCCCTGTTCAGAAAATTTAACATTGTTTTCAAGTCAATTTGTTTCAAAAACTTTCGATAAGGCTGTATTGATGAGTTTGTTATTGAGCGCACCGAATTCTGAATGCGGTATGTACTTTTCGGAATTTTTTCAGTCAAGCGTAATTTTCACATAAGCGAACATTTATTCTACAGTGAAAATACTTATTTGTTTTTTTTTTTTCTTTTTTTTCATTCGTTTATAACATCAACAACAAGCTACAAACGAGAACGCATTCAACCTCAAATCCTTGTGAATTTGCATATAAATGTGAATATGTGCAGAATGTCGGTGAAAAAGTACAATTTTATTTGTCAGAAACGAGGTAGACATGCCAGTTTTGGATCATTTTATTGCCAATGCCTTAATTTGAATGAAATTTTGTATAATTGGAATGGTATGCCATTATTACATTAAATTTCATGGTTCACAATGTGAATATGTCGCAACCGGCAATTGTTTCATGAATGTAGATCATTAGAACAGGTAAAAAAAGCATATACACACATGCAGATAATCTAAAAATAAATGAGATATAAAATGCCATATGCTGTGAATCTTGTGATTGTGGTTCATTCAGTTTTTCTTCTTCTGCTTTGCTTTTTTCGTCATAATAATCATTGCTTGTGATTTCATTATTATTTGCACAATGGCGTTTTCAATTCATGTTCGTTGTGCATCTTGAGCATCATTTCCGTTGAATGTCTAATAATAATTTAAATCAGTTGAAGTGGAAGAAAAGAATTTTTTTTATGAATGACTTAAGTGCACAAGCACCGTCTATTCCGAGAAGCAAAAGAGATCGCACATATTGTTGAGCGAAAAATTGAATTAGCAAGTGTGTGTGAAAAAAATGAGAGAGAGAGAAAGAGAGAATGCGAGAGAGAGAAAGGGAGACGAAACGAGTGAGAAAACAAATGAGAGGGATGAAGAGGAAAGGGAGAAAGCGAGAAAACAAACGGGACAATAAAAACAAAAAAACGAACGAAAGAATGAGCCAGGAATGCTTGAAATGCCCAAAGCACATCAAGAAACAATATCAACAAGATAGAATCTGACTTGATGGTTCGACCCCAAAAATGTTGCATTCACATTCGATAAAATAAAAACTAACAATGGACCGCAGAACATTTGATTACATTTTTTTTCTTCATTTTTTTTTATTCTCTATTTGCATTTCTTTTTGTCGGTTTACGTTTTGTTCTCTTGAATACACTCTGGTAAAGCAATTACTGCATTGGATTGTTGAATAAAGCAACATGACATTGTCTAAAATTATGCTCATTGCTTCTACAAACATTTTCAAAACAATTCAAGCGCAAGAAGAAAAAAGGAAGAAAACCAAAAAAAAGGAATGAGAAAAACGATAATAAAAAGGAAAAAAAAAAACGTGAAAAAAGAAGAATTTCAAGGTAAGATGACGTTTTACAACAAAAACAACAATAAATGAAACTAACAAAGAGGGAAAAGTACATCAAGATTAGTGCGAAAATTAATGTTTATGAGTGTTGTTGGTGATGATGATGTCAGATGTTGGACTGTAATGAACGTGTCAAGCAAGGAAGTCGCTTATGTGATGTCCACGTACTTATTTGCCGCCCAAAAACGGCAATATAAGAACCACAATGACAAAAAAGAAATAAAGAAAGTCATTGTTCTCGACTTTGTCTTGTAGTAACGCACACGCATATGCTGCACACAGAGACACACATAGAAGGAGAGAGAAAGAGAAAAAAAAATGGAGAGAGAGAGTAATAGAAAATAAAAACAGAAAGAGAATAAGAAAAAGAGAGAGAGAGAGAAATTACACGACAGACACTCATGGCATCTCACAAAAGCAGAAACGCATATACATAACAAGAGAAAATGATCGTATATCGTATCTATTCAACGGTGTATAAGGTGTGTGCTCAAGACACGAAGTGTCATTTCAACGACAATGGATTTCAGCGACACTCGATTGTGTATTTGGTTTTCTTTTTATTTCATTTCTTTGTGGTGTCGACAGATTTTGTTGAATTTGCACACAAGACAGACATTTTGCATTTTTCAAATAGCCCGATTAAATAAAAGCCGAACAATGTCGCCGAACGTGAGATTTGCCAGATGAAATTTTTCAAAGTCATCTCGCATTAGAAATAAATCAGCGTCAATTTTGAAATGGCGATTCGTCATCAGCTGGTTGAAATTGTGAAGGTGTTTAAGTTTCTCTTCCCTTCATTTAAGTCGTTACTCGACAAATCTCAATTCGAGGTAATGCACTAGGATCACTGAATTAACAGTAAATACGTACAGAAAAAGGAACGAAATGTATTTTATGCCTCAAACAACAGATGCATGAACTTGGTATCCAAGTGATTAAAATATTTAAATAGATCAGTTTATTTATTGCATAAAGCATTAAACATGTCTATTCACACACATTCACTGTATCTATCATTTCAGATGCTATTAATATAACAGCAGCATAACAGCATGTTTAATAAAAATATTTCGTAGAATTTAAGCATCAGTTTACATCATTTTACCGTTAAATACTCATTGAACTCATACCCGCGACCATTGCTGACTAGACAACAGACGCGTATTACCGAAAAAAAATTGATTGGAGAAGAAAAAATAATCGAAAGTAATAAATATTGCCCGTTTGTTCTGACTGCCTTTCCTCACACACAGCATCGATTGAGACTCGACACCACACACACATATGACGTGTGTGCTCACCTCTCTCTCTCTATGTGTGTCTACTTTTCTTTTTGCTTTTTCTCTCTTTTTCTCACGTTCTCACGTTCTCTCTCGCTCTTCATCCTCTCCTCTCTCTCTTCTCTCTCTCCCTCTCTCTCTCTTTCTCTCTTTCTCTCTCTCTCTCTCTCTCTCTCTCTCTTTCTCTTTTTCTCTTCTCTATTTCTCTTTTTCTCTCTCTCTCCTTCCCTTGTTCTGTTACTCTTTGGGTCTTTCTCTCCCACTCTATTCTTCATTTTTCTCGAAACTTTTTCCACTTTCTTTTCTATCTCCCTCAATCTATTCTTCTCGCTCTCTTCCCTGGAATTTCTTTCTTCTCCATACAACATATGTGCTAGACGTAAATGATTACAGAATAGCATAAAAACAAAATAGATGAAAAACAAAAAAAAAAAAAAAAAAAATATCGAAGTAAGTCGAAAACGATTTAAAGCACGCGATTCATGATGAAAATAAAACAGAAGTTTTAAAATGTCTTTCTCGTGCCTGTTGATGCGATAATTTAATTTGCCAAGAGCAAACATGTCGACCACCATTAATCACATGGAATTGCACATCGTTCATTTTGCAAAAAGCAAACAAACAACAAAATGATTCGAAGAAATGAAATTCAATTTTGATAATAAAATAATGAATGGATTTCCTTCAATCTTTTTGCTTTTTTTTTTTTTGTTTTTGTTTGACGTAGTTGGTTGTGCTGGTTCATCAATCTATTGGATTACTACATATATCTGAATGATATTTAAGAAAAGGAACCAAAATCCCGGAATTTATTGAAGATTTGCTCCATGAATATTTCATTAGTTGGTTTTATGATGTTGATGATTGTATTTCATGATTGAATTGAAATGTGGACGGGCCCAGCCGGCCGGCCGGCGTCCCATAAAATGTAAGGTGTGTATATGCGTGACAGATTTAATCATGTCAAATTTTGTGGCACATCACAATTATAGATAAAAATCAGTGAGTCATCTGTCTCACATAAAAGACGCATTCCGAAAGGGTGAAATGTCAAAGATTCGCACATCATTGTCATTGGCTGATTTATTCGATGATTGTTCTGTTGTTAACCATTCGAACAGAGAGAGAGAAAGAAAAAACCGCACGTTCAATCAAAGAAAAATAAACACATATCATTCGTGCTATTCACATAAAAATGACAACTGACATCTCCTCAACAAATGGTATTATCTGCATTCTTTCTACCACAATGAACAATCTGACAAATTACAACATTTCCATTTTGTTTTTTTTCTTTTTTTTTTAGTGTGTATCGTTTTTATTTTCTGCACATCTAAGCGAGTCTTAAAATCAAATCACATTTTTATGTATTTATTCGTTATATTTCGTTTTCATGTTTTCCTTTTTTGGTTTTTATTACCTTCTGCATATACGCAGATCACATACCGGTTTGTCAGTGCGTGCGTTTCATTGCTTTGATGGTTGCTGCTGCTGCTGCAACAGTAACAATACCATAGTAACAATAATAAACAAAATTACACAGATTGGAATTGATAGTGAAATGGAGAAATAGAATTGTTGAGATGGAAGAGAAAGAAGAGAGATAAAAAAAAATATACATCGACAGAATATTTCGTTTCGTACTGCTTGGAATTCTTCAACACTTTATTCTGTCGACGTTCCGTTGATCGAATCGAAATGAAAGCAAAAAGAAAAGAGAAAAAAAAAAAACAAAATTCATCACATATATACACATTACACGAAGCGAACCGAAAAGAAGTTCAATGACCGTGTTGTATTACGTTTTGTGTTTTACATTCTTCATCACTTTGCGTACAATGAAATGCAAAGCATATTGAAGATGCTTCGAAAACTCAAATGGCTAGAATTGAATAATCTACTATTGTAATCGCCAAATAACACTTTATTTAGATGGAACTCGACCAGATATGTTTTTCTTTTTATTTTTCTCGCTTCTATATCCCCTTTTCGTTTTTTTTCCTCTCTCTCGACGCGCGTCTCACTTCACTTTTCTCTCTTCTTTAATCTCGTTTTTCTCTCTCCTCTTTTGGGTATTTTTTTTTTCTTCTTTAAATACATAATACTATCCAATATTACGTCAGTCTGAATTTCAACGAATCCATAAAGCATAGTAAAATGGAACGTAAGAAGTTATGAGATCATGTATATTTTCTTTAATTCATTCTTTATATCTAGATGCGGAAGAATTCAAATATCGTGCTGAATTCCGGGAATGTAATAGTTTCAAGAGCAAAAACTAAACGGTTTATATTCTCTGCTTATTTATAATTAGGCTTTTCAAAAGCAATAACAACCACACCAGAAAGAAGTGAAAATATTCAAGGAAGGTGCAAGCAGCTAAAAAATAAATGCATTTCAATCCAATAATCTGATTAAATCTCATTGAAAATCTTCACTAGAATGATAAAATGGAATTCCAGACGTGAAATTTTTTCAATCCAATTCAATTCATTCATTCATTCAAATGGAATACACAAATCAAACAGAAATTCATTGTGCAGAACTTCTTTAAACGCGTTTTTGTGTTGTTTCTTTTTATTTCTTTTCAAATAAATTATGTTTCCCATATGGCTCAGGGCATTTGAATTGAAGAGCGGAAAATGTCTTTCATCAAATAAGAAGAAAAATAAAAAAAAAACAACAAAATTTGAGCTAATAAAATGCGAAATGGCAACTACAATTCAAAGGCTAAATTAAACATTTGATTGAATCATAAAAATATTTCAACATAGTATTTTGCCATTGTATTCAATTTTAAATGAAATGAACACACAATATGTCATGTATTTACCCGTGCATATCCATCCGGAATAGTCAATGAATACCATTTATCACTCATACAATTAATTAAGTTTATCACAACCAATAGAAATTTCAAAGAAAGAGTGAATAAAGTGAATGCAATGTGCATAAGTGCAATGAATCTTCTTTTTCCATATTTATTCAAATACAATACAACCATAATTGATCAATTTGTTTATACTTCAATATGAATATGATGTAAAAAAAAAAGCAGTGTATATACTAAGTGTGTGTGTGTGTGTGTGTGAGTGTGAAGAAGTGCCAATCGAAATTAGTCATTTTGAACTACACTTGTTGAACTTGTTAAAACTTTTATTACAGAGAAAATGAAATAAAGAAGACCACTCAAACGATGAATAATTCTATGCCATTCGTGTGCAATACTTCATAGACATTTTTCCAAAGAGCCAATATTCAACTTGTTCATTCCACTTAGACTTCACTGAATTTTACAGTTTTCAATATTCTATTAAGAATTTCTGCTATGCAACATTTTATTGAATACCAACTTTTAAGAGTCATTATAAGAAAAGGGATGTGTTCATTGGTAAAGTAAAAGATTTAGAACAATAGATAGAATGGGTGAGAACTTGTAAGAGAGAAGGGGAGAAAGAAAGAGAGAGAGAGATAGAGAGAGATAGAGAGAGATAGAGAGAGATAGAGAGAGATAGAGAGAGAAAGAGAAAGAAAGAGAAAAGAAAGAGGGAGAGAGAAGCAAAGAGAGAAAGAAAGTAGAAAATTGTAGGAGAAAGAATCCAAAGTGAATTCGAAGCCTGCAAATGAGAGTTTATTTGAAACGGGCTGAATGAGCATTGACAATTTTTGATTACTTAACTAACTTCACTCAAAATATCTAAATTGGTACCGCCAATATTGATGAATAAACATACAATGAAATGTGATTAAGAAAACCAGCTCAGTTCCCCTTGGAGATAAACAAAAAACATCTTAAAATACCCGAAATGCGTCATAAAATTATCCAAAATTCTTAAAATGCCCCAATAATCGTCCTCAAATTTACTAAAATCCAAAAATTTTTTAATCCATATAAGAGCGATTAATGCAAAGAATTATGGCACACAAATCAGCAATAGGCAATGAATTTAACAAACACAATGAAATGATCTAATCTCAATGGAATTGAAACAACAATACCATTCAATTTAATTAAGCATAAAATATATTCTTTTGTAACATGCAGCTGAACATTTTTTCTCTCTTTCTCTCCACATATAGATAACTAAAGGTCATATAAAGGCTATCAATTTTCTCGTTTATTAATTTTTAACAAATATGTTCTGAAAGGTTTGCATTGTGCTTCGTTCACTTTGTCAGTCAGCAGGCAAATTATTTTGAAATTGAATACTCAAAGGCATTTTCAATTGCATTGCCGCTTGGAATGTTTCTATTAAATTCATGTATGGGGGCAATATAAATGTTTCGGAGCAATTTATGAGGAAAATAGAACAATCAAATGCAAGGTCATTCCATTTAAAAACTGGAAGGAAGGGCGAAAGAAAAAAACAAACAAAGAAGAGAGAGAGAGAGAGAGAGAGAGAGAAGGGAAATGGTGTGAGGGAATACAAATTGTACGAAGAATTTGCACAATTTTCTAGAAAACATTGATCAATTGTCGAAAAAACGATGTAAAAACATAAGAAAACTTGATGTTTTTCCTCCAGTATTTTCTTTTAATATAATATTCTTCACATCATAAATCTGACGTCTTTTCTTCTATGTTACATGATTGTTACGTTCAAGTGCATTTTCAATAAACGATTTTTACATTGTTGTTCAATTTGAATGAGATAGAATGTAATAATATCTTTTTGACGATAAAATAATATTCTTGACATTGTCTGAGTGTGAATATTTTCATGGAATTTTGTTGAAATTTATTCAGAAAATTTCAAGCACTTTATTTGAACAAGAATTTATGTGGTCTAGATTTTGTATTTGTATTTAATCGCATAAAAAATGGAAAGGAAAAATCATTTCATGATAGATAATTAATATATTTGCTTTTATTATTTGGCATTTAGTATTCAACTGAATTGCAAACAATTAAAAAACAATATCTTCATAGACACACATAGACGAAGCAAATATTTATTTTCTTTGGATTCAATTTAAAGAAACAAGAACATAGAGTATTATATTCGCTAAACATACAATAAATAGTATTGTATAATATTGTAAATAGGTCATATGCTCAAGTGTCAAGTGTGCCATGCATGTAGCATATCAGAGTTTGCTTACCCAATACATTATCGGTTTGCTGCAAAAAAATTCCATTTCGCTCTTACTCTCTCACACACACCCTCCTCACTCCTATTTGCACTCATCCTTTCTCTCAGTTAGTCTCTTTCATAGTCGGGGTCGTTTTTGGCGTGCGGATATTTTTATGGTTTTTCCTTTTACCATAATATTTCCCATTTTTATTTACAACACTTATTTTATTGGAGCGTTATGTACTTGCGCACGTGACACAACATCTATAAAACCATTTCACTAAATACTTACTTATTTCCACATATACACACACATTTATTGTCAACTATTCTTTCATTCGTGGCAAAAATGCCATATAAAAATCAAAATCGATTTGTAAAGCGAAATCCATGTGCATTCTACTCGACTTGTGCTTAATAATATTATTGTATTGTTGGGGCATTATTATTAGATATAATTTGATACACATAAGTATTTAATGATCAAACAGACGGTTTTTATGCGGTTTCACTTGCATACGGTACGCAATAGGCACATTGTGGACGAATAAAAAACGAAATGACCCTTTCTCTCTCTCTCTCTCTCTCTCTCTCTCTCTCTCTCTCTCTCTCTCCCTCTCTCTCTCACTTGCGTTCTATTTCATTTATTATTAAAATGGAGAGCTGTTATGGATTTTTGGATTGAAAATTTTCGTACAATCAATGGTTTTTATATTGTTGCTATGCAGTACTGCATTATTTCGATGGCACAAATTCATGATGACAAAATAAAATATCATGACCTACGTTCATAATAAATCATATGCGTCAAAAGTGGGCTTTTTTTGTTTTTTTCCCCGTTTTTGTTTTGGTCTCTTGTGAAAGTGACACGGGGTTTCTTGTGATTCTCTCAAATTCTCATATCGACTCAGCACCATTAATTACTATGTTATTATCAGTTTAGGTTGAATTATTCTGTAAAGAACACGATTTACGAGCTTATACCATCGTCATGGTTACTCTATATGTATAAACAAAATCCAATTAAAATTTATTTTTACAAAAAAAAAAAAAAAAAAAAAAAAGAAAAAAAAATTGTGGTACCGCCTGCAATTGTGATTTGAAACCTGTTACAACACACCGCATTGGCAATTTAGTGCATGCAAAATGCCTGATGTTGGCATACATAGATTTTTCCAACAAAGGCTTGCTTGTTGATTCACAATTCGATTATACACATTTTATGAATTGCGCTACTTTCTAGCTTTCAAACATAATTTCATTTTATAAAATTTAATTATGTCCAATATTGATAACCGAATAATAGAACACTCAATTATTTTTAAAGTATACACGCAAATATTTCAAAATTAAATGAAAACGAGCATACGAGAGACGAAGAGAGGAAGATAAATGGAAAGAGATGGAGATCGATGAGAAAGAAAGAAAGAGAGAAATGAAAGAGAGAGAAAGTGAGAGAGAGAGAGAGAGAAAGAGAAAGAGAAAGAGAAAGAGAAAGAGAAAGAGAAAGAGAAAGAGAAAGAAAAAGAGAAAGAGAAAGAGAAAGAGAAAGAGAAAGAGAAAGAAAAAGAGAAAGAGCGAGAGAAAGAAAATGAACGGATGCTCATTCTCGTCGAACGGCGTCGATCGACACAAATTTATGATGAAATAATAATAAAATTACAACAATACGTCATTGTTTTTAATGCCTTCTAGACGCTTATGAAATAATGGTGCCCAACATAGTAGAAAAAAGCAATAGAGAGTATATTGAATGAAGCATTAGCTAATCGTAAATAATAGTGTGCATACAAGTGACCTAAATACTTTGCCAGTTCAAAAACAAAAGGGAGAAAGAGAATGACTGAGAGTGCAAAACATATAACCAAACATATCATTTGGTTTTGTTGCTGACGTTCATGTTATACTTAGAATGGAACGTGCATGGCACATTTGACAAATGTATGCAATCGAAATATGCTGGTTTTTGCGGTAATTTTAATCGAACAAATGAATATTTCATCATGCAAAATAGAACGAATTTGTTTACTATAAATCCGGTTGAGCGAGCTGATTATACTGTAAATTATATGAAATAGGCAAAATACTGTAGTCCATTTCCCTTTATTATTTTTGCATTCAATGAAATTTTGACTTTGTATCCATTTTTGAAATATGACTCTGGTCAAATAGCATACATAAAGAACCACTCAACAGTTTTGTCCGAAATGAGATATCGGATAAAATTTCATTAATATCTACCTAATTTCCAAATGAACATAGTATGGTTTGATGACATTTTGATTTTTTTCCGAGTAAGAGATTTCCGTATTAAATCAACTATTCAATATTGAATGCAATTTATTCAATAGATAAATTAATAGAGAAAACATTGAATTAAATTCCATTACGTCGACTATTCTAAAAGCTTTTGCATGTTGTTTTTATTCTCACTCTGATAATGAAAATGATAAAATGAAAAATAACACAAATAATTTTAACGATAGATAGCAACTCATGTGCTTGCAAGCGCATGCAATCCACTTTGTCTTTTTGCTCCCTATCTCGCTCACTCCCTTATTCTCTCCTCATTTTTTCATTTACTATCATATAACAGTTTGATAAAGCATGGACTGTAAATGTCATCGTTGCATATCAATAGTCGTAGTTGCACTCGCACTCGTACTTCCACACTATATAAAACGTGCATTTCAATTTATTTAGTTGAAGTATTCATTGCATTATGGTTCGGGAATAACGACACAATAAATACATTTATTTTTATGTGCTTTTCTAGAATGCATATTGCACAGAAATATACACACCCTACCTAACAATCAATTGGTTAACACCATGATTCGTCCAACACATGTGTTGAATGCCACGGAAAATAGCGAATATAAGAACTTCCATTAAAGGTAATGGAATGGAATGAAATGGTGCCAATTGTAAACATGGCATTGAAAATAGAAAAAACCACACACATACACATACATAGATATTAAATAAACATACAGATGTATGTGAGCATAGTTGGGTTGTTGTGTGGAGAGGTTGTTGAGATATGCGAAAGTAGAGCCCATTTAAAAAAAATTGCAATGAAAATTATTAGGAAAAACATCGGACCAAGTAAAAATAATAAGAGCGAGCGTGGGAAATCAATTGAAAAGAATGGAACAAGATGATGGGCGAGAAAGTGACAAAAAGAAGAAGGCAAGAGAGACAAACCGAAAGAAGAAGATAGAGAAATGGTAAAACATAAAGTGAGAAAAGAACGTTTATAATGCATATATTGTATATGACATAGTCATATGAATCCAACCACGGTGAAGGTAAAAATCAGCCACAGTAAAAGAAGCACAATGTGTACAAGTAAAATGAAGAATACTATTTATAGATTGTATGAAGCTTTTACCACAGCATTATGTACACGGTTGCATCGATAAAATACATCATTTCCACCCGTAAATGAAATATACAGCAAATTACGAAAATTAGTTGCGTCCAAGGATCGTTTGGAATGAGAATAATGTGTTGCTTACAGCAACAGGTACCATTATTCACACACTCTCAACGAGAATCACTCGCGCTTTGGTCCATCACAAAATGCTTCGTCTCACTGCATTCTCTTCTCTCTTTTTCACTCTTTCACCTCTCTTTCTCTCTTGCTCTCTCTCTCTCTCTCTTTTTCTTTCTCTATCTCCCACTCCATCATTTTTTATCTCTATCTCTCTTGTCTGAGCAAAAATGTGTTGTTCGTTCAAAACCATTGAGCTTTTTCTCCCACCATAATTTATGACCATAATTCATCTGGAAAAAAAACTTTAAAATCGCATTTGACTATTTTATTTATTTCTCTCATTCATAATAATATTTTCTGCATATTTGAAACATGATTTTGCCAGCACTTTGCATCGATGCAAACTTTTTTAACTAAATTAAATTTTTTTGCCAAATTACCAACAATTGCAACAATTGAAGTAAACTTTTTTCCAGAGCATATTGCATAAATGTAGTGAATTCTATTTATCATGTTGTGCAGATATGAATTAAGTACAGTTTCGTATTTAACATAGTTTTGGAATTTCATTTATTTTTTCTGTTGTTTTTCCATTGTATTCAATTTTGTCTCTTGCATTCTGCTTTTAATGTGAAGATTAATTATGTTATTTAATTAAAATATGAATTTTTTTTGTACATTGGACTTTAAAGCCATTCAATTACTGGTTACAGTTGCGACCCATGAATGTTGGTATCTAAATCATAGATTTAAATTTGTGTGATTGTGTTTGTTTCTTTGATGATTTTGTGTGCGCATCAGTAATTCAATGAATTATAATGCAAGGATAAAAGTGAACTACAAACGGATTTAAAATTGTGTTCGATGTCAATGGAAATGAAATGAA
This sequence comes from Resseliella maxima, assembly GCA_029041755.1. Classification (NCBI taxonomy): domain Eukaryota; kingdom Metazoa; phylum Arthropoda; class Insecta; order Diptera; family Cecidomyiidae; genus Resseliella; species Resseliella maxima. The sequence goes on from JAQOWM010000689.1 coordinate 360,624, forward strand.
ATAGAATTAAGAAGATAAGGGAAATCTGTTCTAGAAATGATCAATATCTATGCAATATCGATCTTGATTGGTTTGTTTGATTCAATAATCAATCAGCATTCCTTTATCACAATCAACAGATGTAATCAAATAGCCGCAATTGTCTTGGAGGCAATCCCTTTCCCTTTTTGATGCTATTTCTCTTTTTTACTTTTTCTCTGAGCCTTCTCTCATACACTCGCACTCACTCGTCTTTTTCTATCGCATCTCTTTCGCTTTTTAATTTCTATTTTCCATTGATTTGTACTATTTGCTCCGTTTTTCCCGTATCGGTTCAATGATTTTTAAGTTCAATGAAGATAAATGTGTTTCGATTAAATGTGCACACAAAGCGCATAAATCCAATATGTGCTCCAATGTTAAGAATTGTGTGTTCGAGAAACGCCCCAAGCTTCTCCATTCCATCGGAAATAGAAATGTATAATGGTTTTATCGAATCTCACACCGAGTGTATTTAATTAATTCAGTCGATGTGTTTGTGTCTGCTTGAGTGTTGGTGTGTATGTGTATATTCTATGTGCGTGTTAAAGTAGACATGAGGACAAAATCTAGAACATAACCAATCGGTGACGGAAAGTAGAAACATGAATGCATTCTATCACTTCAATTGCAATTAATCAAGAACTGACTGCCATTTTCAATTACATTCATTTTCAGTGCATAGTACGTTATTGCAAATGTCAACGGAACCAATGCGCCATTATTGACGGATATATGTGGTGGCGATAAAATTAATTTCATTTTAGTTCATCACATTTTTGTTTTTTTTATTTCGTTTTGCAAACAAATATAAATAAAAATGAGACAAATGCACATCGTGCCATGTCACTTTTAATTTAATTGAAGTTTTTCTTTTTCTATTTTGCACGTCATTCGAGTTGGGTGTATCTATTGAATAATTCTATCACAAATACATATCTGTTGTCAATGTCACAAAAATGATTTGTATTCGAATTTTGAATATGGTTTAAACTGCAAATATGCAAAACACACCGAATGCGGTATACGAAACTAATTCGTATATCAATATTGAAAATTAGTGGCGTCAAAACTGCATTGGGCTATAAAATACATACATAATCACACTGTCTGTGTACATGTGCATATTTGATGTACTATGAAACCTTGCTAATTATGGTTGCTAACCAAATGACACATTTTGATGTGACACCGTCGGAAATTGCTCGTTGAATCAATAGTGTATATTCGAAATGTATGTGAATATGAATGGAATGATGAAAATAAAGGAGAGAGAGAGAGAGAGAGAGAGAGAGAGAGAGAGAGAGAAATTCATCGAATTCGTTACAACGAAAATATTGAGCCATTGCCGTTGTACTAATTGAGTCGATGTTGTAAGCTGTCTCATATTGTGACAGCATTTTGAACGCAACGTTGATAAGATACTTGCTATCTAACTGGTATTTATGTTCAAAATATTGGAATAACACCAACCCAGGCTACCAGTGTCACCTAGTTTCTTTTTATCTCTGTGTTTTTTTTTTCACAATCGTATCGAAAAACACATTAGCAAGTTAGTTTCAAAGCCACTATAATTTTGTCATAAATTGATTGCAATATCGAAGCGTATTTTATAACTTATCAAAATTGCAGAAATTCCAAATTGATTGAATGGTTACTTGATAGCGCACAAAATGCCAACAACAAAATTGTATACAACGTTTCGACTTGTTGCATACTATCCATCACTTCACTACACCTTCCATGAATTCCGTTCGAATGTGTTTTTTTTTTTCTCTTCTTTTTTAGTTTGTTTGTACTTCTTGTTATCGCAACTATCTCGCTCCAGTTCGTATATTGTCTGTCTTTTTCTATTTTTTTTTTTATTTTTATTTTTTTCTCTTTTTATCTTTCACTGGTTTTGCTTTCGATCTCGTTCTCGCTTGTCGTTTTCAATATCGTTCTCGATCTCACTCGCTCTAGATATTCCATTTTGATCAAGTGGCTTTATATTAGTTTTTATTATCAAGTGCTTGCTGGATGAATGGTTGGTTGGCCATTCAATCGATTGAAATACGTAGTCAATCAAATGTTCACAAAGTGTTATAATAAAAATTGAGCATTTTTACAATTGCTCTTGCTGCTATCGACATGTAGTTGCAGCATTCAATATATTTACAAAAAAAAAGGAAACAAGAATGAATTTTTCCGACTGAGTCATTGCAAGCGACTATCGACGTAAATCGATTTTATAGTTTATTTCAATGAGAATGCAAAATAAAAACTGTGCATAATAGCAATTTTGTACGTATTTATAATGAACGAAATAAGATTCTTGTTAATCGTGTTTTTGATGTGCGGTTGACAAGTTTTATATTCGGCATACTGTAACGGTGAGAATATAAACACAGTTGATGATTGTGTTTAATCACATGAATTTTATGTAATCTAATCGCTGCACATACACAAGCGCTTAACTCTGTATTTGACGCATTGAAATGACCTGAGACTGTAATTATAACTATATATCCACTAATAAATGCTCTAGCAATTTCGCAATTCTCTTACTTAGTTGGTTCTCATTATTTTGTATCCATATGACAACTCTTTACATAAAATACGCAATTTGAATTTTATCTTGAGCGCGCTAAAATTGTGCTTATGGCATTCAAGATATGGCGTTGTTTAAGTGAGAATTTTCGCATAAGGTGTGAAATTCACGGAGGTACACGAAGACAGAGAGGAAAAGAGAGAGAGAAAGAGAGAGAGAAAGAGAGAGAGAGAGAGAGTTCGAATGAGTACGAAAGATAATGATAGAGAAAGAGGAAGACAATATTAAGAAATCGAGAGACAGTGAGAGACAAATTGAGCAAGACTAGAGAGAGTGAGAAAGTGAGAATAAGTGAAACAGTGAGAAAGAATAAGGAAGCCCGATCAAGTAAGAAAGGGTCAGCAATAGGAAGTAAATAAGTGAGAATAAAAGTGTATACATTTGGTAGAGATGTGAATGACATCACAAAAACGGTTGGTAACAAAATATTTGCACACCAAACGACCCAAAATTAGCAAGCAGAAGCATACACCATCGAATGAAAAAGGTGAAGTGGCCATATTCATTACGCATTAATTCAAAAAAGGAGAGAAAAGAAAGAAGAAAAAAAAACGAAAGAATGAAAAAAACAAAAAAAATTATAGTTAGGCATAACTTGAACGACGGTTGTTGTATCGCACCATCAAATTGATAGCAATCGTGTACAAACACTCCTCACGGGCCCATTGTAAATATAATCTTTATGCGGCCACATATGACACAGCACAAAATTGACATCCCTAAGCTTTTGCCTTGATAGGTATAGTTTAAGAAAGTAATTCTGCTGTCGTTGACGTTGCGTATACATGTATTTGTGAGAGTGTGAGTGTGTGTGTGTGTGTTCAGTAACTGAGCAGCTCAGGTAAGTGTGAATAAATTTCGGTGCTTCCGTTCACCATGTATGGGTGCGGTTGCTTGAAATGGCATTAATAAACATTCAATGCATAACGATAATTATTTTCAAAGACTCATCAACCAAATTAGAAATAAAACTTGGTGAAATATGGTGAGCATTTACCTTGTACTTGAATTTCAACGTCGCAATGAAAAAATGAAAGAAGAAATGAAAGAATCAACGAACGAACGAACGAACGAACGAAATAACAGCAATCATATTCCTTGGAGTAAAAATCTTCGTCGTCATAAATTATAATGGCAATACAATGTTCGAGCACGTTTACGAATGCATAAGCATGGATAGTAAAAACATCGACAGCAATCGATATTTATCATTCATTCAAAACACTTTATGTACGAATAGCCAAAAGCGGCGATCATGTTAATGCAAAAATATTCGTAAACCATTCAAGTGGAAATGTAGATTAATTGCAATGATATAAATAGAGAAATAAAGTGTTTGTCCAAAATAGTACAGAAAAAAACGAATGGTTTTTGGTTTGAAGCTATGTGCATCTCCACTACTCGAATTATTGACGAGATATACAAACTGATTGGATCGCTTGGTATAAATGGTGCGTTGCTTTGCTTTGCTTTGCTTATTTCGTTTTCTGTACACGATGTATCAAGTAAACAATATATTTTACATCAATTGATAGCTGTCAAGCTGCTCTCACCAGTTATTCGCTCCTGAACGCTACCGATGGAGAAAATTATACACATCTGTAATAACAGTGAGCCGGTTTTATCTGTGATGAATATCATGATTAATTTTTCTTTCACAATTGTTGTCTGGCTACAAACAGCCGAATGGCTTGTTGATGCACATTCACTGTGTCCAAAAACTGTGTAAAATGGCAACAACAATTACACCAAAACCATCATCCGAGTGTAATATTCCCAGTAGATCAACAATCAAAATGATTTCAGAACGTAAATGCTGCACTAAATGTTCTGTGTAAATGTACATTGCGTAGACACAGATATGATTTGCACACTTGATTTCGAGTTTGCGTTTTTTTTCCATTGATTTTATTATATTTTCGGAGCAATTTTAAAAATAACCATGGCAATCGACAATAAAATTGTGCGGTTTCTGTTCGTAAATTCATTGGGAAGCGCTGATTTATCGCTATTATCTATAAATTATTGCACTAGCTATGATTCAGCGTACTTTATTCAGAAAAAAAAAATGGGCGAATACACTCATCGAATACTCTGTCAAATACTCATTTTGCTGTGATATGCAATGAAACCATTCATCTGTGGCTTTGAATAATGTGTTCAATGGCTGTGGTTTTTCTCTTTCGATCTCTCGATTGCGATTACTCACTCGCTTTCTAGTGCTGTCTTTTTCTCCATTTTGCTGAGTTTCCCTGGCTCTCTCTCTTCCTCTCTTTCACTCTTTTCCTCCTCTCTTTCTTTCTCTCTCTCTCCCTCTCTTTCCTGTCTCTTTCTTCTACATTCCTATTTCTCTTATCCTCTCTCGTTCTTTGTCAACCTCCAACTCTATCTATCTCTTCATCTTATTTTATCTCTCTCTCTCTCTCTCTTTCACTCTTTTGCTCATTTTTCTCTCTTTTCTGAAACTGAAAAATGGTTTTTATTATCATTGGCTGCAATCAGTGCAGAGTATGCTGTAATTAACAATGTTAATTCACCATTTCGATCATTACTACTAGATTCCGTTTGTGGTTTCATTCTTGAATCAACCAAACTGACAATGTATGTGCATTATTTTTTTGCATATTTTTGCAGCGCAAAACCGTGAGTTTCATGCAAATGCGCATTACACTAGCAATATACATAGAAATAAACAGGGCGACAGTAACATAGATGAATAAAGGCAAATGCTCATTGTTAAATCTTTTAGCTCGTAAATTTACATGTGATTGGAATTTGAATATTTTAAATGCTTGACTGTGTCTCTGACTTTATGCTATTCGCTCGTTATTTTTGTTTCGTTCTTTTTCTTCAATCATCGCACGCTTTGCGCTTGTTCTAAAACATCTAAATGACTAGATTGAAGATGAGAAACACACAGACACATACACACATACACATAAACCGCAGCATTGCACAGCACAATGCAATCGTTGTGTAAATGTGTGTGTGAAAATGATTTTGAAATATAAAATCGTTGCTCCTTAACATTGATGCTGGTTTTGCCAATTTTCATTGCTATCATTTTATGTTTGAATAAAATTTCAAATTTATGTTGGTCGGCGATCGCTATCGCAAAAATATTTTCTGTCTGTATAAAAGAGTACATTTTATTGTACCATTGTCAGGGTGTGGTCGTTACTAGCAACTTCGACTTTTAACTGTCTATATTTCATGTGGATGTTCAACACTTTAAGCATCATTCTTTCTTTTCAGTTTATCTTTAGGCATTTTGTCTTCTTGTCCAACTGAAATATACATTCATAAAACAAACATGCACTGATAACGGGCATAAATACAATTTCAAATCGACTTCAACTGAGCCCAGAATGTACATTCAAAGAGAGTGTATTTAGTTTGGATATTTTAGCCATCCGTCCGAAAGCTTTTCCAAAGCATTCAACTAGAATTAATTTAATTGTTGCTTTAAGTACATGTTCTTTGCAAAAGCATCTGGCATCTTTTGTTGAGATCTACAACATATTTTGTTTGCTTGTTTTTTTTCCAAACGGCACACTTGAATCGGATATCAAAATAAACGAACCGATGTAATTGACCAGAATAAAACGATAATTACAGTTTCTATTACGAAAATTCAATAGAATTAGAAACTCTTTTATTTAACAGAAAAATATGTTTCGTTGCATAAGAAGCATTTTACATTTTTTTAAACAGTTCATTTTATTCAATTGAAAAGTATGTGCTATTTCAGCTTCAATTTTCTGCCATTTTTTTTGTTCGATTTGACTCATAAACGCCAATTTCATTTTACCGTAACATTTATTGTTTCAATATTTATTTACAGTTTTTTTCGCGTTTGCAATCTTTTCTTCTTCTTCTCTACTCTCGTTTAGTCACTTGTTTGTTTGTATGTAGTTTTCAAGCGGCAATTTTTGTTGTGAGACTTGGTATTTGATATTTTAACATTCGAAATTTATGCTCTTTCTTTCTTTTTTTATTTTGAAATGCATTTGCTGGTTTTGGCGTTGCTCAGCCGAGCGTGTTTCCGTTTTTGATTATTTACATAAAATATCAAACGAAAAAAAAAAATGAATGAAAAAAAATCGCATGCCATGGCATTGCGTTGGTGCTGATGGTGCTGCAGAACTGCTCTTTGTGTTTTCTTCTTCACAACAGTAGTCTTTCTCCTTCAAACTTCTCTCTCTCTCTCTCTCTCTCTCTCTCTCTCTCTCTCTCTCTGTCTCTGTCTCTGTCTCTGTATGTATCCAATAATTTTGTTTGTGCATGTTTTTTTTTTGTAGCTTTTGCTTGTTTTCAGGTATTTTTCAAGAGCCATTTTATGGTTCACACTCTTCATTTCTTTTTTTTCTTGTTTTGATTCAAGTCTGGTTTGTTCATTTCGTTGCTATACGAATTGAGCCAGATCGAGCAATCTTTTTTGCCATGGTTTGAATGCCATTTCTGAACTCATAGATAGAATCATTTGTATTTAAAATTCAACTGCAAAAAAAAGATGTAATGAATAAAGTTTTGCACAAACGAACAGAAAAATGGAGAGAGAGAGAGGCAGAAAACAAGATGAAAAACGACGACGACGATGAAGAAGAAGAAAAAGAAGAAGAAGAAGAAGAAGAATCAAACAAAAAATTGCAAAAATAGAAGAAATAAGTAGCGTATGAAGAATAAATGAATTCACAACGGAATAAAATATTTAGTTTTATGCTTAGCACTGTTTGGAACAATATTAGATGCATTAATGAGCTGCTCATTTTTGCCATGGTATCAGTATATGTATCGTTGTCGTAGTCGTTGCCACAACAACAGTAAGTGGAATTAATTATAATTCATTGTGAACATTTCAGTTAATCTCGTGTTGGCGAGTGGTATGCGCGCTTACAGTTCGTTTTTTTTTTTTGTCACAAATTATTCTTTCCCTTGAATGACTGTACAGACACGTTCAAAACTTCTCTATACAATGTTCTTTGACTAATGATGTTTACTAAAATCTTATTGCCAAGAGTGGTGAATTCCATCAATACAAGAGCGACAACATGAAATACAGTGAGAGGCAACACAGCCAGCGAATGGCTGAGTGATAATTTGAAGAAAGAATGAGAGATGATGACAGAGAGCGAAGGAAAGAGGGAAAAAGAACTTGAGAGAGAGAGAGAGAGAGAGAGAGGGAGATAAAGAGAAAGAAAAACATAGAACAATGGAGAGAGTGTGGTGATTTGGCCGGTGAATAATCGATATCCGATGTGAACGATTTCATTGGCGAAAATATTCATTGTGCTTTATGTGTTTGATTTATGTTTAATGCGCCAGAAATGTTCCCTATCAATATTCATTGATTGAAACGCACCACCAAAAATGTCCCGTCTTATTAACCGAATGCTAGAAACGTACATAATGTATCAATATTGACATCGCTATTCGCATTACATTCTCATATCAGTCAATGTTCATATATTTCAAGTGTCACGTCTGCGCAGCGTAGGTAAAATGTCCTTTCTTTTCGATTCCATTCAACGATTGTTCAAGCATAAATAAAGTATCATTCAATCGCCCACAAATTGCTTCATTACAAGTGATATATTTGGAGAAAAATAAAAATTACTCGAAAAGTCCATAATAATAATATTTTGATGATATTGACGCTTGATGGTGGTAATAAATTAAACATTTTACAATCAAATACGTTTTACAATATGTGAAATAAAATTGCACTTACCATTTCTCGACACATCTAATTCCACCAAATTCTCAAAATTCTGTACGTCTGATGGTAATTTCTGGATTGTATTGTCACTCAGGCCCAATTTTCGCAAACGATGTAATCGAAAAAAATTCTGCAAAAAAACAGAAAAAGAAAACAAAAAATGAAAGAAAAACAAACAGTCATGAAACAAAAATCCTATCACATTTACTAATATTTTATTTGTTAGTTTTCCACAAAACTCTATATGTGTTCATGTGTTATTTTTGGTGTTTGGCGAATTGACAAACACGCAAGATAATATCAATTGCAAGCAATACTCTTTGGTATCGATTGGCAAATTGTAAGCAACAATCTCATTAACGCCAATCAACCGAAATGCATTGAATGTGTCGAATTTTGTGGCAGCATTCAAACAAGTAAAAACCATTTCATTTGCTCTCATTTTCATTCCGACGAAACGAATAAACGAAGGAATGAACAAATGAAAAACAACTTGATCTGTAATTTGTTTCGACAGTCCATGTAACAAGAAGATGCCATTTGCAATCGTTTCTCATTCTCTGTCTATCTCTGTCTTTCGCCAAGAAGAAAAACAAAAATAATGAACAATTAGCAAACGAGTGTTTTTTCTACGAAAATAACGCAAACATTGCAAATGCGTTTGTCTTCAACTCGCTAAAATATATGTGCAATAAACATAACGTAAATACGTATTTAAATTCGAGCGCTTTTTTCTTGCGCTTATTCTTTCTTTCTTTCTTTCTATCTTTTTTGCATTCTTTCTTTCTCTTTGTTCTGAAACCGTTCTTTTTCCTTGTCTTTTTCTGTTTATTTTGTTTTTCTTTTCACTGCTGTGTGTTTGTAACTGCGCACAATTGGTGGAAAATTATGTGTGTTTTCCGCGAATGAAACGGAATAAAACAAAACAAATGAGGATGGCAAAAAAAGGCACACAAAAAAACTTTCTATGCATTCGTCATTTTGAATGTCAGAGTTTTGAAATGAATCCGCACAATACATTGTAACATGTTTTTTTGGAGACATTTGCATATTGGCCAAGCTACAGGTGGCCACCATTTAAAACCATTCACTTAATGTGATTTGTCGAATTGCATTTCAATTTCTGAAATAAAGTTTTATCAATTTGACTGAGGATTTTAAGCTTAAAAATTTAACTTGTGTGATGTGTACCATCGATTGACAATGGTCTCAAAATATGCGCTCGCTATGGGTACAATAATACAAACGGCGGAAATTATAAAAAAAAAAAAAAAAAATAGAATTTCTATTTCGTTGGCATGGAGCGACATTTTGCATTGTTCATGCCGGAAACCAAACCAAACATTGCATTTTTTGTTATTGTTGCTCTTTTATTGTTTTCAAACGGAACGATGAAATGAAATATTTCGAAATTATTTAACCGGAATGGAACAATTTCACAATATATCAAACCGAAAATCAACAATAACAACTTATTATTGATTCAACACTTGATTGCGTTATTTTGACGAGTTTTTTAATTTTATTTCAAATATTTGACAAGTGAAAACTAAAAGGGTGACGAAGAGAAAGAGAGGGACCAAGAACGCGAGATAATGACAAAAGAGAGAGATAGATAGAGTAGAGAGAGAGAGAGAGAGAGAGAAAGAGAGAGGAAAACTAAGAGTAAAGATAGTCAAAAAGGGAAGGGAAAGAGAGAAAATAAATTTTCTGCTCTTCATCTGGTTTTGTTTATTTATTTTTAATAAATCAAATAAAATGCAGTGCATCAGGATTCGTGAGACACTTTGGCTGTTGAGTGTTTGCTTAAATTTCGCTATGCGATTCATAAATAACGTGACTTGTGCACGAGAGCGAAAAAGAATGGAAAAAATGAGTGCTCAACACAGCATAGCATAAATATTGAAGCAGAATTTTACTATTATTATTATTTGCACTGAAACAACATTTAATTCATGAGCAAAGTGTACGTGTCTTATCTCCGAAATTCAAGTTAATTGGATCTTTGTGTATGCTACACAACAATAACTATTTTAAATTGATGATTTCAAAAGAACTAGTGAGCAGAGCAGAGCTGTGCTGTGCTATGTTCGACCCGCAACTACAGCAACAGTAACACCAACATTAGTTGTGCCGTTATTTTTCCACGAAAAGCAACGACAACGTCCAAATATACACAATTATTCGGATTCCATCTTGTAAAACTTGGCTTCTGTTTTTATTGTCACAAGTAAATTTGAATGCGATACTTGTATGAGTGCAGTGTAAAGTTTTTCGTCCATTTTTCACCAATTTCCCCAGTCTCAATTCAAAGTTGAGTTAAAGTTTTGCAAGCTACACAACCACTCGAGAGATTTATCAGATCGGATGGAACTATATTTTTTAAAGAAAAAACAAATGGGAGACAAAATACAGTTACCCTCAGGCCTCAGATCTTGGGAAAGGAAGAAAGAGTGATTTGTTTTGAGAAAACAGCGAAGTTTGACAAGAACAAAGATTCTCATAGAAAAACCGAGAGGAAAGCACTTGCACTGCATTATGCAGACGTCATCAATATGGAATGTTCGTGAATGATTCAAGAAAGCAGTGACACATATTTTCATGAATTATGGTTTTAGCTGAGGCTCAGCTCTATTGTTTTCACATGAATTATAATGGATAAATTTTCTTTTTTCGTTTTGCTTCCAAGAAATAAAATAGAATTTCCAGCATTGCCTTTAAGCATTTTTGCATTATATTCCTAACGATAATTATGTGTTCCGTTTCATTTCATAAATGTAAAATGTTGAATGGCTTAAACGTATTTTATTTACGCTTTGGCGCAAAAACGCTGTCAGAAATGACGGAACTATGCTAATATATTGTCGACGAGCATTGTGAAGCGAATAATTTTCTGCATCGATTCCAGTTGAGCGAATTGATGCAAATAAATCATGAAATTCGGATGTTTAATTAGAAACATCAGTATATTTATTTCACAGTCGCTCTATCTCTTTCTCTCTCTCGCTCTCTTTCTCTCTCTCTCTCTTTTTCTCTCTCTCTCTTCAAAATGAATGAAAAAGCCTTAGTTCTATGGAAATAAAATGATTAAGAAAAAAAAAAACGGTCCATTTTCAATACATTTGCCGCCGATTGAACGCAATTTATAGTCATAGATAAATAGATATTTTGCAAGTTATTACTATGTGATTAACATAAATGGATAATTTGACATCGGCCTCAAAATTTGGAACGTGATTTTTTATTTCATCATCACTTTTGATGTTGAGATTTAGATTGCAAATTAACATAATATTTCTTCATGAATTCATGAATACGATTTTTGTCACTGCCATTTCATCCAAAAAATTGATTTTTAAAAGACGATTTGATTAAATTCTAAGATTTTTTTTTTTTTTGGAGTATTGATATTAATTCATTCTCTTTTCTTCTCTTTTTCTTTTTCTTTTTCTTTCTCTCAGCCTCTTTCTTGCTTTTTTCGTTCCATTTATCTGGTTCTCTCTCTTCTTCTCTGCATCATTTTCATGAATAGAAATGGAACAAACGCATTGCGACCACCTACATTTTGACTACTGATTGACGTCATAAGCGTATACTTGGAGAGAGCGCCAAGTTGAACATTTATCAACAATAAAAAAGTCCGAACACATGGTTCACGTTATGGTGTGAATTGAAATAAACGTTATGTTCCGAGGAAAATGTTATTTTTAAAATCCAAAAAAAAAAAAAATAAAGAAAAACAAAAAAAAAGAAACAAATTAAAAATGCTTAACAATTCGAAATGCGCGCTGAGATGAAAGAGGTAGAGATGCGAGTAAAAGTGTGCAAGTTTAATCGTAATTCGTTCGGGCAACAAACGGACCCGTTGAATGATTTAAAATATTCAAAAATTGGCCGAGTGATGTAAAATTGGGTCATCGCAATGAATAAAATGCTAATTGTTTCAAATCGAAAGGATTTTCTATTTCGTCATTTGCTTAAGCATAAAATAAAATAAAACATTCTTCATAAATGTAACAATAAAAATGGAAAATAACACTTTCGAGTCGAATGCAAAAATATTCTTATTCTATTATGTTTCAAATTTTGTTATTCGTATGCAAACGAACAAACGAAATTGAATCCAATTTCGTTCCAAAAAAAAAAAAAAAAAAAACAAAACAAAAATAATTATGTTATGGTCTCAGTGACCGTGGATTTGTGAATAAAGAACGTGTTTAAATGTAAGGTTGGCCGTTGTTCGAGCGTGTCGTAATGCATGCTGAACGCCGCAACAAATTTTCAATTTCAATTTCAATTTTATGATTTAAAAAGGGGAAGTATTTATTTATTGATACGGTAAATAAATTACTACAGATTCACTTAGGCAAATAATATTTCATATTGTAAATAGAAATGGGCCATTATTTACACATGTATGCAATAGTTGTTCGTAAATTTGTTTTGTTATTCGATTGATGCGCGTTGCGTTGAGCATTCGTTTCAGTCTAAAGTTGACGTTGAGTTTGTCGACTCGCGACAAGTGCCATAACCACGACCAAGATGACGGTAACGATAAAATGTACATCGAATCAACAACAACAACAACAACAACAGCAACCACCGCACAGACAATTATCAAAATGTAAATACACGCACAAGTCAAAAACAAATTTAACTTGATAAATATTACAAATGCTAACGCATGTTTTTTCTTGTCATACGATCATTTTTATATGGCATACATGATATGCATTGGCGAAAAGTATGCGAAGCGTAAATCATACTTATTTGTAATGTAAATAACATACAAGCCGAGTAATGCGATTAACAATTGGCATACACATACACACACACACACACACGTGGATACAGGGCGAGCGACTGAATGGGTAACAAGAAGGAAAAGAAAGAGAGAGAAAGTAATTCAGGTAAAATGAAACTCTTAGCACAGCGATATGTGTGTCATTGTCATATCAAAAATGAGGTTGATGTGCAATGAAAACTGACAAACAAATCCTTCTGGAATACTGAACTCAAATTGGCGATACAAATGCTTGGAAATTATGAAAAGTTTTAATGACAAAATATACATTTAATGCATTCGTATTATGAGTTGATAAAGTATTTGCAATTGGCAGCTGACATTACACAGTACAACCCTGAGAGCATCCAAAGACAGACCATTGTTTTGCATGCTTATATCGAAAAGGTCAAAGTTGGCATGGCATGGGTTTTGCATGAGAAATGCTATTTTTATGTATTTTCCAGTATTTGTGTCTGTGTCTGTTTGTGTCAGTAATACCGATGATTTATTGTTAATTTAAACCAAACGGAAGAGTAAGAGTAAAAGTGAAAGTAAAAGTTTTAAAGCAATTTTCTCTATTCAAACACGACATATTTCTATTGACATTGAAAACTGAATTGATGACTGTGTGCATTGTTCAGTTCGGGGTATTTACATTTCGAAATGAAGATTTTATGGATTTCAACAAAAACGAGAACATTAAATGTATTTTATGATATTGTAGAAACATCAATAAAAAGTTCACACTAAAATCAAATATTGAGGAAATGAACATCGAAAAAGATCGAAAGGAAGAAAAAAAAATTCTCAGAAATGCTTTTTTAAGAGACAGACAGAGAGAGAGAGAGGATGAAAGAGCCAGAATGAGAGAAGGAAACATTGGCAAAAAGGAAGAATTTAAATAAAAGAATGATACAGAGCTAAAGAGATAAAGAGAGATGGAGGGAGACAGAGTGGGGGAGAGGGAGAGAGAAGGAGCGAGCATGGCAGTGAGAGATTAAGAGTGGCGAAAAGAGAAAAAGTCATAATAGAAAAAGTACTCAAATGATCAGATGAAATAAAATACATGAGTTGCATTAATGTGCTGGGGATTTGCTATTTTATGACATCAAAACGTTCCCTCCTTTCCTCCAAAAAAACGCGAATGTATTTTAATGGAAAAAGACATGAAATGCAAACAAAGGTAAGTACCCAGATGATCAATTTTTGCCATGGTAATTGTTCCACTGCTTTTCATCACTTCATTGTAAATTAGAATAGAAATTGTTGGTGTTCATTGTGTTTTATTTGTTTGTTTTTCAGCTGCCATCGTTCTTCTTCCTTTTTTCGGTGAATTGAAATCGCGCGCGCACATCATCAATAAAGCAACGATATGGAATGGATTTTTATATATGCAATGCCAAGAAAATCGGGTCATAGAATTTCCACTATTGCCAAGTATAAAAGTAACATTCAGTTGTCTGTGGTGAAGCGCATTTTTCTCGATATTTCTTTGCACACAAATAAAACCAAGCGAATGGCGTACTAAAATCGTTCAGTAAACAGGCATAGAATAAATATCCATTTTCTTCTTCTCTTTCTTCTGCAGTTAGAGTTTTGTTCATGGTCCTTCTTTGAATAAGCTTAGCGAAAAAAAAAGAATATTCAATCGATATCGGACTGCTTTGCAATGAATTAATTTTACAGCACCATAATTCACTTCGCCTACAATGAAAGGGGAGCAATCGCGAGCGTTTCCACAAAATCGAGTTCAAATCGATTGCAATTAGTTTGCTATCTAGATATAGCATGTTATGTGAACAGATTTAATATCCACAGGCTAAATGTGACAAATTACTGAAACTATTTGTTCAATATTGTGTAAATTAACTTAATTTACATCGAAACCAATCGAATAATGACAGCCACTTAATTTCACTATGGATATGGTTGACCGTGTCGTGTTTGTGTTTATATTTGGGTACTTGTTAAATGCACAATGAAAATATCCAAGCATATACTGCCAATATCCACTCATCGAAGCAGAAAAAACCGACATGACCAACAAATACATTTTGTTTTTTGCTGTTAAAAATAAACCAATTTTCATTTTTAGCATTCCAAAATGGTCCGTGGCAACGAAAACAATAACAATTGTATAGTCTGAAAATGTTTATTTGATTATTCCAACGTAAACAATTTATATTGGTGTATATTGATGGTCGTGTAAATTATATAATTCTTGTGAAACCGGTCAATTCTATTCGGGACTCTACATTTAAATTCGGAAATTCGATGTTTCATTTGAAAAAAAAAAAAAAAAATGCTTTAATTTTTCTGCTGAAATGTTTTGCTATCATTTTACCCAATGAAAACTTGTTTTTTTAGTGATTCGGTGAAAAGATTTAATTTGTTTTGAATAAACAGAAAAATTCGCAAAAAATGCTCAATGATAAAACAGTAAGAGGAAAATAATGAAAAGATAACTTTATGATGCATTTCAAATTAAAAAAAAAATGTTTTTTCATGAAAATGAACAAAGATTCTTACCTTTGGCAGCTCTGTGAGGTGGTTTGCATCAAGAAGCAACTCTTCAAGGCTTCGTGAGTACCGCAATATTTCTTCGGGCACACTGTACAGTGAACAATGTCTTTTATCGACAAATTCAACTTGGCGATTACAGCCTTTAAATATCGGAATGCACTTGAACATGTTTACACTCTGTTTTGTTTTTCTTTCTTTCTTTTTTCTCAAATTTTTAATAGATGTGTTGTTATTATTTCACAAATCGTTTTTTTATTCAATAGAACTTCTGCACGAATAAGAATGTTTTAAATTTCAGGTCGATGTCAAATGAATAAAATATAAATTGAAACGAAAAAATCGAACGACGCTCGCGAATAAAAATCATTCGAAAATACTGTTGAATGTGATACGTTGCATTTCAAATTCTAAATATACATATATGTAAATTTCCCCCCTCGATGACTAATGCTCAAGCGATGATCCAATCACCTGACACTTTATCAATGGAATTTCAAAAAAGCCAATTAGTAAATGTGGATATATTTGATTATCGGATTCAAAATAAAAGAAAGCAAAAAACGAACACAAAATTTGATACGTTTTCATCATGGTCAAAAACAAAGATGATGACAATTTGGGCAGAGTCACACATCAACAATTCGAGAGAGACAGAGAGAGAGAGAGAGAGGGAGAGAGACCGCGCACCGACTACAAATGAAAAACCTCACTTCGATTACAAAAAAAAAAAAAAAAAAAACACAACAATCGACCATATTACTCCATAAACATTTATTCAAATTTTTTTCACCTGAAATGGCCTCGGTGAAATTGATACAAGCATTCCATTGTATGCTATTCGTTTAGTTTGCTCATCGATTGATCATTGCAATAAAAAGCAAAAATTCTTCGTTTCTGAAAAACGGTGAGAATGAGAGGGAATGAATAAATGAGAAAGAATACATAGGAGTATCCAATGAGAGCGATAGAGACAGAGTAAATGTGAGAGGGACAGAATCTGATTAAGAATGCGAGAGTTTGAGAGAAAAAAATGGAACTGATAATTCGATCACACGGGAAAGGTGAAAATGACAGCAATTAATTCAGTTAACACATTTTCTATTAGTGGTAGTGACACAGAGAGCAAACAGAGAAAAAAAATGCTACAACAACAGCGACAACAACAAAAAACAAAAAAAAAGAAATAAGAACAGCACACCGAAACGAATAACGAGCACATTTCTGTTTTCTCATTCGGTATGTGGAAATAGAAGAAACGCATATAGCGTGAAAAAAAGACGTATTTCACGTAATACACGGTATGTGTTTATACATTGTATGGTATTCATTTACACAAGCAAACATCGAGGTACTTCGGTTTCTTTCATTTATTTCGTCGAGAAAATCATGCACGTTGACGACGCAAAAACGATGTTTATTTCATATACTAAATTGCAGTGCTACTACATACAGTTCCAGAAAACTATTCAATTATTTAATCCAACTCAGCACACATACACATTCAATTCATACACATCCACGACAACGACAACGAAAAAGAAAAAAAAAATGATTATTATTATCATTTTGAATGTTTTCTCAAATGGTTATGATTGTTGTTGTTTCATTTAAAAAGCATTACACACACCGATGGCACACCCTGTTTTTATTTCGATATAAAGCCTATTTGCCTCTTTGCTCGTTTTTTTGCTAAAAATACAGTTCACAGCACTTTGAATGAAAATAACAACGGAAAAATGAGCGCTTTTTGCTTGGTTTTTTTTATAAATAACAGTGCATGCATGTGAATTGTCTCATTTTTCTTGTGCAAATTCATTGCAATTGATGGTTCCACAATGTTAAGTCTGGAGACATTTGTGTAATTTGTTACATTTGCGAGTGTTCTTTTGGTGTTCCTTGTATACTGTGAACATTGGCATGTTGTACAACCATCGACATTATATCGCGTACAACTTTACTGTTTCATTATTGTTGTTGTTGTTGTTGTCAACATCGTCGTTGTAGTAAATAATATACAATGAATTTTGGATATACACGCACAGCAATTGTTAAAAAGAGACATTTGACACGACATTCACTGGGATGATACACACAGATACACAAAGAACAACAGACACAATCTCTCTATCACACATTCATTCACAGCCGAAAAAGAAAAAACAAAACTATGTGAAACAAAAAAATTTCGTTCGTATATGCACGGACGCGCAATAAATATTGCAAAATGATGAACAAAGCGACGAAAAGAATATAGCAACTCAATGAAATTGCTTAAAAATCCGAAAGAATATGATAATTATTGAATGGAGAGACAATCGAAATAGATTGTCAATTTTATATCATCGTTGTCGTATTTGTAGTCGGCGGCCAGCAACACCACAATCAACATTCACAGTTTTGTTGTGCCTTGTGACACAAAGCGGTGAAAATGATGAAAATAAATATTTATTCAAACACAAACACAAACACACACACACACTATTCATAATTCTGTACACAAACACAACCGAAACTAAACAATTGGATACGGATTTGAAATTCTTTTCATATCATTCATTAAGTGTTTCTTATTATTTTTCATATTTTTTTATTCTTTCTCAGTTTTATTTATTTCCACTTTGGTTGTTTTCATTTCGTTCATATTTTGAATTGACAATACACATTTAATTTCAACCGATATATAGAAATCAATACGTAAAACAAACTGAAGAAGCGACATAAATTTCTTTTTTTTGCTCATTTTGTGTTTGCGGTGCGGCGTTAAATCATTTTTGAATTGACCAAACCGGTTGCTTTTGTATCATTACACTTAGCCACTAGCTTTGCTTTGCTTTGCTTTGATGATGTAAATGCAAAGAAACAAGAACTGAAAATTGAGAGAGAAAATACTCTTTCTTTCTTCTTCTTTCTTTGATTGCAGACACACATAAAACACAAAATAACAACAGAACAAAATGAAATAAAAAAAGAAAATACCGAACTATTCACACAACTATTTACATATATGCATGAATGCTGCTGCGGTCAATTAATTCTCTTAATTCTGTCATACATATACATTGAATGCGTGTATGATGTGTTCACAGTTCAACTGCTCGCATTCTTTTAAAACTCATACAAGAAGAACAAGAGAAAGAACAATTTCAAAAATGAACAAAACAAAAATCAACAAATTCCCTGCTGCATCAACATTTTAAACACACAAACACAGAAATTGTCGATGGCGCTTTATTTAGCGCAAAAAAAAATATCTTTTTCTTCGGTAAAATTTATCATTTCGTTGTTTTTTTTTTTTTTAGAAATAAAAACAAATTTTTTGAAATTTCCACTCACAATCACAATTCGAAAAAGAATAATTTTTTTCTTATTTGACGATTTGAATAAATTTTGTTTTCTTTACTCTTATTTTGTATTTTGTTTGATAGTAAAATAAATAAAATCATTTGCCCGAGACACACAGAGTGAGAAACACAGAGAGATCACACAAATGTTCGTCCGGACATTTTCGACTCCTAAGATTGAATGTTGGTTTTAGTACCTGTGCGCGGTACGTAAAACGAATGGTAACTGGTTTTATGCATGTATGAAATATGATTGTATTTGTATACTCGTCGCGTATTTCTTTATGGTTTTTTTTTCTTTTTCTTTTTTTGTTGTTGTTGATTCGTTCATACACATTGGATATACAATAAAAACAATTGGTCGTGAGTAAACCATGAATGCGTGTATATGTTAAACAAATCTGTATGGATATATAAATGAGTGTATGAGTAAGTGTAGCAATGAAGTAGTACCCGATGTTAGCACGGCAACAGTAAACATTTGATGGTTGCCTTGCGAACCGAATGAACTCAAACAAATGGCTTGTGTTAAATGTACTTAAGCGCACACTCAACGAGTGAGAGTCACAAATCGCGGGAAATCGAACGCAATTCAACTTACCAGGTGTATGCATAACTCGTCATATGAGCATACATATACACAATGTGAATGTGTACTTTTATGCAAGAGTTTACTTTACAATTTTTTCTCCAGTTCGTTCTCCAGTTTTTTTTTTACACAACAAATTGACATCTGGTCATAAAGGTTTGTATGAAAAATTCCATTCAACAAACATTGCACTGAAAAAAATAAAAAATTAATGAAAACTGACATTGAATGAAATTTTCCATCAAACGAAAATTCCCTTTATTCTCAATGAATTTTTAACGAAAATATTCGAATCAACCATGTTTGAGTGAAAAAATTTCTTTCGCGCTCATTTAACCGAAAAATTAAAAACTCTCCAATTCAAACCTTTTACATACCAATTCAATGGAATTGTTCTCGCAATGGTCACATCATGCCACAGCGCCATATGAATGTGACAGAAACTACGAACAAATGATGCAGGGAGAAAAAAAAAAATTCTTCGTCAGTAAAGTGTCGTATGTGTTGTGTGTTGCGTCAAAATCAAAATAATAATAAAACATTCCCGCAAAAATGTTGTGCATATCATTCAACAATTGCAACAGTAAATTTGTAAACAAACAAGTGACAACAATGTGTTTTTGTAAGTCAAATAAACCGTGAATTTCATGAATGAATTGTAGTTAAAGGAAAAAAAAAAATTCAATTTACAAAATCAAGTATTGTAGCTACTCGGCCGCTATGTGCAAAAATGAAGTGACACAATCAACTTAGCAACTAGTTAAGAGTATACGCTCTATGTGATTTCCATTGGTGGTATGAGCGAATAAATTATGATTCGCACATATTTAAAATACCAAATGGAAATTATTACAGTCTATCAACCATCAACATACCATCAATTTCAGAATTCATATTGCCATTGCAAACGATTTAATGTGAAAAATTATCGAACAATATTTTTTTTACGTTAAAAAAAAAAACAAAAAAAAAAAAAAAAAAATCTTACTTCATTGCTAGAATAAACTTTTTCATTCTGTCACAAAGCGTGTATTAAAATTTTTGTGTGTTGCAAACAGTACAAGATCATAGATTGTAGATAAAATATGAAAAACATAATTTTACGCATTTTTCATATAAAATGCGCACACATTCAATTGAATTTGATACAAGAAATGCGAAAAGCAAAATACAAATAAAGACAAATTGAGAAAAAAAAGGAAAAAAAACGAAAAGAATAAAAAAAATTGAAAAAGGAAAAAAAAAAGTTGAAAAAGTAGAAAGAGAAAAAAGCTAACCCAATCGTATACCAAAGAAGGGGCAAACCAGAATAAAACACTCATAAATCTTTTTTTATACGTAAAGTAGCTTCGATGCTGTCGCTTTGGTATGAAGGAGAATTTGTGACCCATTCACAAAGCGGCACGCATTCTTTGAGTTAATTTTTTTATTGTGACAGATTAAACATACAGAGTGAAATAGTCATATTGTCATTGACAAATCAAAAGTGACTTGAAGCAAAACAACATTTTCTTTTACTACTGTTTGCTCTCAGTATTTACTCTTACTTTTTTGCCATTTAAACTTGTAGTTAATGAAATAAAAACATATTTTTTTTAGTAAATTTAGTCAAACATTAATCAAGAAATTTTAATATTTGTAAAAAAAAACAACAAAATTTCTCTTTTGTGATTTAGAAATGAAGTATCATAATAATAATTGGAACAATGCACGATATACATTTATTTTTGAAAAAATTAACGGATTTTTTTGATGCAAATAATGCATCGGCCGATGAAATTCGGCTACAATTCACCAATCAACTACCACAACATGTCCAAATCAACGAATTAATAAATAATTTAACGGAAATTTGTACAGAATGTCGACAAACACGTGAATCTGATGTATTTGATAATACACACGATAGTTGGGAATATTTTTCTAAAATTATTTCCATTGAACATTTATTGGGATTTTTCATGGGTCTCATTGATTTAATATCAAACAATGATGAATTTATAATGAAAAAACTTGGCATTTGTGTTTGTCGCACATATGTACTGTTACTTACATCGCCTGGTGCGAAAATTTTTGGCGCATTTCAACCGGATTTACTGCGAAAAGTGTTTAAAATATTTAATATTGTTAAGCAGTTGGGAAATTATCGTGATAATGAACGTGTTCAATTACAAATGATGCTGACATTATTACTGGAAGAATTTCAATTATATTTAAAGCATGTATCATTTGATGAATATGAAGAATTGCAAGTGGTATTTATTGAAACAATCGGTTCAGTTATGGAATTTCATCATGAAAAAGGCTTTCTCAATAAATGTAAGTTCATTCATTCATTCAAGTAAATATACTTGTCAAAATTAGTATTGTTTACATAACCTTCGATTATCAACGTGTTTAATATTTTCATTCATTTGTATTGATGCTTTCATGATTATCATATAATTCATTTTTGCTCTTTCGTTCAAATTGTTGCTCTAACATGTATTATTTCGTATCTGCTTCCTCTTATTGTTACGTATCACTTTCTTCACATGTTTGTTAATTTTTTTCTTGTTCTTGTTCACACATTTTTTCTCTCTCTCTCTCTCTCTCTCTCTCTCTCTCTACAACAGATTCATTTGAAATACAAGAATTGTGTTATACAACGTTAGAAAATTCTTGCTTGCCCATTCACAATACGGATATTACAGCAAGTTTAGCGATTGTTCTAAATGGAACGGCATGTTTAACACGATTCCATCGACCATGTGCCGGTTCAAGTGTAAAACCAAAATATTCATTAATTGCCGATTGGTTCATTGATATGCTCAAACATTATCCACGTCAAACAAGTGAAACGCTTAATTGTTATATTCAAGCCATTTTAACTGATACGGATATTACAACAAATAAAGATTTATTAAGTCGTTATTTGGATATTTGTGCACAATATGATGCGGCTATGGTACGAATTTGTGGACAATCAATATGCAATTTTTTACAACAATTAGCATTGAGCAAAGAATCATCACATCGTACAAATTGCGTTGAACTTATTTCACGGATGCTTATGATGAATACAAAATGTGATTGGGAATTATTTCGATCGGAATTACCAAAAATACCACGAGAAATTACATTGCTGAGAATTTTACTACAAAAAATCTACGATTCAAATAATGTTGTTGCCATGAAGGCAATTAATGCATTTCTGAAAGTTGTTGCCGATGGAAATTTGCTGTGCAAAGAAATTATTCGGGTAAGAATGGATTTCATTTATTGGAATAGAGATAGAAAAATATCTTCTTAAGCATAGCCAACTGTTTTTCTTTTTTTTATTCTTCATGTTTATAATTTGTTTACTTTATTTAGAAATGCTTTTATGAACAACAAAATGAAAGTGTACCAAACGAAATCAATGAATTAGACAACATAAATGAGAGCTCTGATTTAATAGCTATTCAAAAAAACACAGAAAAAGACAATGTTGAGAAGGACAACAGCGTGATGGAAAACGGTGTGAAGGACCATAGTGAAAAGGACGATGCTGAGAAAGGTGAAGTTGAGAAGACGGACGGCCAAAAAGAAAATGGCGACGACAAAGAAAACGATTATGGAAATCGAACTGAAGATGATAGTGCATCAGATAGTGGACATAGTCGCAAATCAGAAATCGTTGATTATACAAAATCCACCGAATACAAAAATCTTATGAAAGAAATTAAACAGAATTTAATTTGTGCTACGCGACTACAGTTGAAAAATGCCTCAGCTTTAGTGCGACGAGTGGCTGTTTTATTACTGGATTTTTTGGGCACAACAACATTGGAGATTGATGATTTGTTGACATCGCATGTAAGTTCATTGACATGAGTCATTCACGAATTGTGAAAATCAAATTTTACTTTTTGTTTATGAATTACAGGAATTAAGGCAGTTATTCATCGATCAATCGCAACTTGTTCGACGTCAACTCGTATTATCATTGGATAAAATTCTAAATTCAATACCATCGAATGAAGCAGCAATAAATGCATACATAAAAATCATTTTGGATTTGGCAAATGACACCGATCCAAAGGTCATGGAAACGGTTATCGAAAGTTTCAAGCGAAATGTGTTTGATAAAATTGAAATTTATGAAAAATCACCATCGTTGACACATGTTTATCCATGGCGGCTTCTCAAAAGCATGTTAAATTGCAGAGATTCGCCCGATTTTCGTATATCCGTACAAAAATGGATGAATCGAAATCTACTGAGGTAGGGCAATTACTTTAGTTTATGCTTTTTCAAAGCGAATTTTTTTTAAAGTCTTAAAGTTTCATTGAAAAATTTACCCAACAATTTTTCCCGCCTTTAATTCGGCGCTAAACATTTTTTCTTTATTTTTCAGCGCAAAAACGCTCTCAAAAATCGAAACCCATTTGGATACAAGCAATGCGACAGAGGCTTGGATATTGTTGGCAATTGTTGCGCCAAACATACAAGGGCATAATCCAGAAAGGGTTTCAAAATTGCTACTTGCGAATTTAAAGTACGATATGGTGAGTTAAAATGTTTCTTATTTTAAAATATTTCTATAGAAATTCCAAATGGATGCATATTTTTTTGTCGATTCGGTATACATTTTTTTTTTAGAAATCGAAAGAAAGTTCAAATAAAGAAAACTTTTTCTTATTTATAGACAAACACCGTTGAAAATTGCTACATTCAATTGGAAGTCTTATCGTTTTGGTTACAGTATTTAAACAATCCATCAAAAAATGAAATCAAACGTATCATGACTGAAACACTTGAAACGGGAAGTTTACGACCGAGAAATATCAATCGTACATTTGGCATTTGCTATAAATTGTGCACCGAATCTGGTGATAAAGATCGCAAACATTTTATTGCAAAAATTCGAAATAAATGTGAATCGTACATATTTGCAAATCAAAATTCAATGTTTGTACAGAATCTTTGTGATGATCGTTTTATAAGCTACGTTTATTTATATTCAGAAATTGCTAGTGTTTTGCAATCAACACTTCATCCGGATATTATCAGTTTTTTCTTTTCATTTCTTCATGTGGTCGGTAACAAACAGCAACTTACTGGTGAGCATTTGCATTTCAATTTTTAAAATGAAAAAGACTTCCACAGAAAGAATTATTTCTCAAACCAATTAATTCAGAAGATGAAATTGATTCATTATGAACAATTAACAATGGAAAATGTTTAATTTTCTTCTGAATAATTTCATTAATAAATCTTATTTCTTATTCTTTAGTTCGAAATGATTCGATGCTGTCGGATAAGGTGAATTGCATATTGAGCGTTCTAACAGGGCTATCATCATTCAGTCAAGAAATATGTGCTCGATTTGTACCACATCTTGGTAAAATGCTTCGAACGATTGATCACAGTGAAGTTTCCTTCACAGCAATCAAATGTCTGGGCTATTTGTGCAAAAAGTAAGATTTTAATATACATTTATCGATTTTCATAAAAAAAAACTATACAAATTTTCATTAGAAATTGAATCTTCAAATGTTTCTTTCACTTTATTGTTTAATTCCAGAAATACGGCTGTTGTAGAGACAATAGTGCCATATATTCTTATGAAAACCCAACATCACTATAGCAATATTCGGGAATTTGCAATGAAAACATTGGCTGCACTTATATTGGAAGATTATTTAAAATTTCGTGGCACATTGCTTGTATATATATTGGCTGGTTTATTAGATCAGCAGCGTGAAATCAAAGAATTGGCTGTGGAATTAATTATGAAATACACATTAGAAAAGAGTGAAATTTTCCTTCGCACATGTTTGGTAGAATGTCCATTTGTATTCAATGCATGTCCGTGTTTTGGCCAAGGTTCGACCGGTCTAAATCGATCGGGTAGCATTTTAAAGGGTCAAACAAAGAGAGCAGCCCGTGAATATATTTATCAATACATAATACGAAAAATTGAACCAGTCTATTTGTATATGTATTTTGGTAATATATCCCGTTTGCATGAATTCATAGAAAAAGAACCAGCAATAGCAACCAGTAATGATTTTCAATTGGCCATTGCTGATTTTTTCTTCATTTGCACGGAAATTTGTAATGTAAATGAAAAGCAAAAGAAAAATCTTGAGAAAATTGTTAAAGAAAGTCATAATGGTGATGGTATTGCATTGAACGATGATGATGATCCAACGATAAACGAATCAAATGCTGAAAAGGCTGATGATTCAGAAACGAAGAAAGGTCGCGGTGGAAAAAAGAATCAACCAACATTGAAACAATCATTATCGACTGTTGAGAAAATTGTGCCTTTAATATCAAGCATTGTCGATAGTTTACGATCGATGAATAATGAAATCTTTGATCCAGTGCTAGATAAATTCTGTTTAAATATGTGTATTCATTTTGAATCACTTTTAGAATATGCACAACCACGTGAATTTTGGGCGCCATTTTTGAAAAAAGCGAAAAAATCACCGCCGATCACAGCATCAAAACAATCAAAAAAAGCCACAGCCAATGCAAAAGAAACAAGAACCGATAATATACAATCTCCGTCCACATCATTCACAGTTGAAACACCGAAATCATGTAAAAGCAAAGAAAAAGAAAATGACAGTGGTCGTTTTACACTTGAAGATATCGATGATATTTCATCGAAACCAAGCACATCCGATGCATCAAAACGTAGGACTTCAAATAGGACAACATCACAAGCATCTGAAGTGAGTATTTCAAAAGTAGCAAGAACGAGTAAGAAGAGACATCAATCAATTTGCAGCCAAAATGAATCGGATAATGAATCCATCTTTTCGGAACTGAGCGACATGACATCCGCATCACATAAACGAAAAAATACTCAAAAACAACCCGGTCCAAGCAATAAAAAAGCTAAAAATCCACCATCAACACCAAAGACTCCTGCGTCCAGGAAATCGGCACGACGATAATACGTCGTGAAATATAAAATAATAAAAACATAAAGTTCAAAACAAATGACAAAATACATATGTATACGAACAAATAGGAAGAAACAGAAAAAAAAACAAAATCAAAACACAAAAAAAAACCAAAACAAAAACACACATCACAACATGTCACAAACAAAGACATATTTAATTATGTTAATCAAACATGTCAGTTCAACATAGACGCTAGAAGAGATATTCACCAAACGGTTCAAATGAAAATGAAAACATGACAGTATTCAATGCCCAGAAAACAAAATCATAATTTAAGTTACTTTATTTTTATTAGTTAATTAACAAAATTCATCCATTTTTCCTCCTTTCCCATTAAATTCATCTGTATATAGTTCTATACATTTACAATTTATTTAAATCAATGTTGTTTGCATTACATTCAAACAATGGTAAAAATGAAATAAATCGATTAAGACTTGTTTATAAGTTTAATTATAAACATAACAAAAATTTGTACAAAATTGTGAAGTTAAAATATTGGAATAAAAACAAAAACAATGAATAAAACAAAATAAAATGAAATAAATAAAAATTTGACCCTTTCCATCGAGAGTAAAATTAAAACAAAACAAAAAAATCTTTTTTTTCATATTAAAAAATCAGTTCAATTTCAGTGCAATTTGTAGTTTTTGGCAAATATAAAATTAATTATGCTGATAAAAAACATTGTTCAGTGTTAAAGCCAAAGTCAGAGCTGGATCTACAGCCAGAGTCAGAGGTAGATAAAAATAGTAAAATTAATATTTGTTTCGTCTAAAAATCGTTGGCAAGAGCTTGATAAGCAATGAAGCCATCTCCATCTGAATGGTTGAATGTTAATCCGATGCTCTTAATACAAGCAGGTACAAAAACGATGGATCCTTCTTTAAGTTCAAATAATTGGCGGCCTTTAAACGCAGCCGATGCGTTTCCATTCAATACAATAATGATGCATCCATTGGCTCTATTTTCAATGCAATAATTTTGTACGGTATTTGGTACTTTGACTTGAATAACAGCAAAATCATTAACTGGTGGTTTGAATAATTCAGAATATGGACCAACTGAAACCGAATGGAAAAATTTCTCTTGAGCAGTGTTGCCAGTAAAATCAAGCATTTCCAATAACGTATCGACATCTTTGAATTTTGGTGTTAAACCAGCACGA
The DNA here is from genome assembly GCA_029041755.1 of Resseliella maxima. Lineage (NCBI taxonomy): Eukaryota > Metazoa > Arthropoda > Insecta > Diptera > Cecidomyiidae > Resseliella > Resseliella maxima. The sequence continues at coordinate 388,305 of JAQOWM010000689.1, forward strand.
ATCACATTATCTGATGTTGCCATACATTCAATACAATCACCAGATAGATATGCATGTGGCACATTGGCAGCCAAGAATATGGCTTGACCAGGTCTCATTTGTACAATATTCAAAAAGAATATCGACAACACTCCAATATCATTTGGAAAATAATGATTGCAATGATTAAAAACTTTTGTTAATAATTCATCTTCTTTTCCCTCATTGAATATAGCAGACAAATTAGCAATGCATTTTACAATGGCATCTGGTGGAGAATGCATCAATTTTTCATAACATTTTTTAATGGAGTCACTATTCGGTTGTATTTGTAAATCTTCAATTGCATCGGCACCGATTAGTTCAGTTAATGGTTGGTATTCTGAGCGACACAAGAAAAATAAGCGAAGGGAATAGATGGAGAAGAGAAAGAAAAAAGAAAAATAGAAAACAATTTCAAATTCAGAAAATGTATAAAAAATGATGAAAAATGTGCAATTGCAAATGATGAAAAACTGCATACTCAAAACGTCAGTGGCAAAATATTAAGAATGTGGTAGTGAAAATACAATTTACCGCCATTGTAGATTGTTTGTAGTGGTAATTCGCTTGTATAGTATTCTATTTTGTTGCTGTCAAAATTATTTGACAGGCGCAACTGGATACTAACTGGTAAATTTTATTTTCACCACCACATTCTCAATATTTTGCCACTGACGTTTTAAGTGTGTGATGCAATTGTTGATACAAATCATAAAATTCCTACTTGTAAGCAAATTATGCAGTTCAGATGTAGTACGAAAACCGCAAAGTGCCAAGAAATCGGTTAATGCAATTGATATTTCTGGTTTATGATTTGGATCTCTATACAAATCCGGTCGGCTAGCATGCAATCGTTCCGCTTGTTCCTGTATGGATATTTTTAATATAAATCCAAAGAGATTAAATAATTTGCATCAATCTTAATCTATTGTGTTGGGTTTTATCTCGATTCTTATCACATTTCCAATTTTTTTTTTTTACTTTGTTCAACATTCATCTTATAATTCCAAGCAAAATCTCTACATGTACGTTTCAATACCTTGTTTGGATGGACTTGAATGCTCAATGGTTTCTCAATGCTAAGAACTTTAAAGAGAAATGGCAAAGCCTTTGCACCACCAATCGATGAATTATCACTTTCAATGATTTTTGATATTGGTTCGCGTGTTGCTTTCACAAGTGATGGACCACTGACATGATCACCCATCCTATTTCAAACATTTTCAAATCCATTAGAAAAAATAGGAAGTTTTGAAAACTATTAAATTAAGATTTACCATAACTCAGAGTACGGTGTTGATTCATTAAATTCTTTAACAAAATTCTCGTCATTTTTCAAAGCAAGTTGAGCCACTTTGGACTTTTTTCCAACACTTCCCCAGTCATAGGTTTTAATCGAACCTAAAATTTCCATTTTTATTTCTCTCACAAAAACACGTCAGTCGTTTATCGAAAACAAATTAAATCGTCACTGCCACCAAATCACTACTGATAGCTTTCATCAGTTTGTTTGCATTTGGATTTATGATAAAAAGAGGTAAAAAATAAAATAAAAGTCATTTAAATGTCATTTGAAATTGACAGCAAATATTACGTAAGGTTCTGTTCTAAGTTAATACGTTTTACGAATTACGCATTTCGCCGCACGTTTGAATTTAAATTTGAATAAATGAGAGTTTAAAAAACGAAGAGCTCTTGAATAAAAAAAAATTTGATTCTTGAGCAAAAAAAAAAAGTCTGCATAAAACTGCTTTAAACTGTGAAAAATAAAATTTGTTACATTGAATTTGAAGAAATAAAAGAAATTAAAAGAATCGAAAAAATTAATTAACAAACGAGTTGATTGGGTGTATATTTTTAGTTTTTTTTTCTTTGTTAAATACGCATGGAGACGATTTGGCGAAACGGATGCCAAGCAATTCAACCAGTTGTCTCAATCCATACATGTTGCCGTTGCCGGTAGTAAATTCACTTAAACATGATTGAATAACAGTAAATGCAATCGAATTAATTGCGATTGTCGTGTAAAGTTAATAAAACGCAACTATCATGTGCAGTGGGTTTGTTTTCTTTTAAATTTCTTTCGCAAATGCACGAACAGAAATCGAATTTACCAGCTATATCGCTTTGGTGAACATTTGCCGCTGTGTCCATTTAAAATGGAAATCCATTATGTGATACCAAGAATCCGGAAATAATGAAAATGAGATATTCTTCTAGATACGAATTAATTTCATACTGTTACGATACACGAGCCATTCATTATCACCGCACGAATCTGGTTGATGTGTAAATTAAGCATAAATGAATATTGTGCGAAAACCGAAACCAATCAAATTAAACAATAAATCTGTTCAACATCTGCTTGTGCGGCGTCGCGATATCGTGTGAATACAATTAAAACTATAACACATCGGATGGAAATAAAATACGAATGAGAGAAACAGTACCGAAAAAGGAAGAAAATAGTTTCAATCAATATCCGAATTGATTTAGCAATGTATTTGTGGTGAGAAAACTCAAAAAAAAAAAAAAAAAAAAATTATCGTTTCCTATAAAAGAACTCGCATTCATTCTATTCTCAGTCAGATCAATATTGATGTGCTAACGATAACATTCGATTTTATCGTCGATTCGTTTTATTAAGACAAATTTTTCCAGGAAAAATACAAGAGTTTTGTGGAAGAGCACGCGTTCAATACATCATCAGATTACGTTAAACGTAACAGGTAAACATTATTCAATAACCGTTTGATTGATTTGCAATAGCACAACGGAAAGATTTTAAAATTATTTCAAACAAAAAAATACACAACGATAAATTCGATAACCTAATGATGTTACGGTAACGTGTGATAAAAAAAAATATCAACAACAACACACATGACATTGAATTCTAACACTTTCGATGTTATCATCAAATTTTTGTTCACGCAATGTTCGACAAGTTGTCGCACATTATTCGATAAGTTTCATCTTCAATCTCGAAAAACGTTTTTTATTTATTTATTGGCTGTTTTTATTACTTCGAAATATTTATAATTTTTTTTTCTTCAACTGTGAGTGTTAATCTGTAGATGTCCAATGATTTTTGTCGCGTGCGGAACGTTCTCTTATTTTGATCATTTCATTCGCAAATAATATTTTGTTGATCGAAGTCGATGTGTGTGTGTGTGTGTGTGTGTGTGTGTGTGTGTGTGTGTGTGTGTGTGTGTGTATGCGTGGTAAAATGGCAAAGCGCTTCCGTGCCACTGTTAAAACACTTCGAAACCAACGAAATGAAGTGTCTAAAGCCCAATAAATAAGTCGATTACAAATCTTGAATCGCATTAATTGCCAATTACTTTGCATATCTCGTTCTGTTTTAATGTTTTTTATGTTCGCATTTAAATCGCATTATTTTCATCATTCGTTGCATATAACGATGGAAAAAAAATCATCTCTTCCGAATAACAGGTTCTTCTGATTGCATTTTTTCAATTTAAAATGTGTCGTTAAGCGGAAGTTGTTAAAGTTATTCGGAATGAAGAAAAGGATAACTACTTTCTCAATCAATTGTTTTCACACCGAAAAATTGAATTAACTTTTTTTCGATTGTTTTAATTGTGCCCAAAAATTCATCAAAAATTTCCACTTTCTTATTTTCAAAATAGAAGAGCCAACGGAAAGAAAAAATTACTTGATTTCATTGAGCATCTAAGTTTGAACATTTGAAGACACAAAAAAAAATCCCGACAAATATTCATAATAAAGATATTAATAGCTTCGATTTGGTTAATTTAGCTGTTTTAAGTATGATAAATGATTCCGGAAATGTGACAAAGAGCGGAATGTTTTTTTTTTCGGTTTCTAGTTTCGTTTTCATTCACATAAAAAAAAAAACATCAGAATCTTTTCGATCGAATGTTATTGACCGCATGATTTGTGTGAATTATTTGAAACCAGTTAATGAGTTTGAAGCTCATCATAACAAAAGTTCAGTTAAACTCATTCAACCCGGTTCATTTGATTTTGATATGTCGAATTGTGGGGCACGAATGATGAGCAAAGTGAGAAAGAGATGCGCAACAAAAAAAAAACTTGTAAAATTTGCAAAACTCGATTTATTTCCGTTTTGTTGGGCGATTGTACTTTGGATATTAAAATTTAACGAAAACAAATTATCATATAAATTGATGAATAATCGATATCCCTAAGAACCTTTACAATGATTCATCGCGTTGTCTGAAAGAAAAAAGCGCATCGAACTTAAATCACGCACGTTCCCGCACATACTGCGTAAACAATGATAAACCAGTTTCGGTGTTGTTTTCTCTATCACAAAATGTGATTACAAAAATGTATTAAATACGTCACGTTGTAGTCAAAAAGACAATTCAATATTGCTTCCTTCCACTGTTTGGCAACATTTAGCATGAAAATATAAAATACACCGAACAAAAAACGCCCGATAAAAACGGCTGAACGTGCCAAGCAAGAAAAAACAGCAACAACAATACCAAACAAAGAAATAAAAAAAAAATAACCAAAGAAGGTAAACAGATTATCAAAGTGTATTGCTAAACTATCGAATGTCGTCATTACATGAGAGTTGGTGCAAAGATTACATATGATTTGCTGAAGCGCAAAATAGCCCCACCATTCGCAAAAAAAAAAACCAGCTCGTAACCGCAATGATGAAGCCATGACCACGAATTTTTGTGACCCACGAAAATTACTATTCCATTTTTGTGTGTTGTGCTGTGTCGTTATCACGTCAAATAGTTTTCAACAATCGCAATTTTTATTTATCGTTCTCGTGTCAGTAATTTCTTTTGTGTTCAAATCAATTTCGAATTTTTTTTTCCAATCAATTTTGATTTTCAACAAAAATTATGAACTTTTTTTCGATTTTCACAAATAAAAAAAATTAATTTCGTAAAATTATTAATTTTTGCCATTCTCTTATCCATTTAGCTGAACGATTCTAAGTGTCACATTTTTCGCTTACAAATTAACAAAACAATTATCAAAATGTTTACAAAAATTGGAATTGTAGTGTGCATTGTCTTTGTTGCATTAGCATTTGCCGAAATGAGTTATGCCAATCCCGTTATCGGTAAGACAAGTGATTTTTTTGTTATGGATTTTTGTTTGCTTTGCATTTGTTTCTATTGAGTATTGTGTTATGCATTTAGTTGTGGTTTTTCCAAAACCTTTCTAATTTCGCACAATTGAAATTTCGCAGAATCAGGTGGTGATTTTGATTTGATCGGTGTATGTTTGCGAAATTGTGCACAATGTAAGAAAATGTATGGATCATACTTTGAAGGTCAAATGTGTGCCGATGGATGTGTCAAATTTAAGGGGAAAGTGATTCCAGGTGGGTCATCAACTCAAAGTCTTTCTCTTTCATCTTCACATATGTCTTGCGTCAACAAATCCATATATGTACTTACATAATTACGACTGTTTTTTTTGTCTATTCATTCATTTGCAGATTGTGAAGACATTGGTTCAATTGCTCCATTCCTCAACAAATTTTAAAGATCAACATATATTGCATGAAGTCCGGAAACGTGATAGTTGATGTGTGATTCTTTTTTTTTTATTTAAGACTATTTTAAGTTAAAACGCTTTTTAGCGATGCCAATGGCCCGGGCTGATAATAATTTTTAATTTCCAACTAAATACTCGTAGCTTTTGTAAGAATTCATCATTTATTTATGTTCGCATCATCCAAATTTATGATTTAATAAAAAAAAAAATATGCATATTCACATACATAAATATCGACTTTATTCAATTTACCTCCGAAAAATTAAAACTCAAGTTCTGGGTCATCTCTCTCGATCATAAGAACATCGAACAAGTTATCGATGATTTGAACTCAAGAATTTCTGAAAGTAACAAAAATATTTCCGAAAAAATTTACTTCGAAAAAAAAAAACACTCGAACATTTCTGTACCACAAATTAAACTTTATTATTAAAAAATTGTAATTTACAAATAAATAGGAATTTACAATAATTAAAATTCTGATCAAAATTCACAGCTAAATCGATAAAAACTGTGAAATTTAAAACATCAACAATCACTTGGAATGTGGTTCGTCAATTTCATCATAACGCTTCGGTACGATACGTAGTTCCCAATGTGATTTATCGTGACCACGTCTTGCATAGTGTTTGTTTTTCATTTCAAAGATTTTATCAATTTCAGCGTGCAATTCATCGGGGCTGTTTAACTTTTTTGTCACCATAATACGTTCAAATTTCTTTTTACGAGGCGGTTGAATCATCGTAACCGTTTTGTGTTTATGGATACCTGGTGGTGGCGCACTGTGTGAATTTGTACCAAATCCATTTTGTTCGTTTGGAAGATGTGCGTGTGTTGTAGCATGATGATTTTGTGTTGTTTGATGATGGTTTTGTGTTGCTGGTCGATGATTTGGATGATGATTTTGTTCATTTGGATAGAGATTTTGATCGGTAGAATGATGATTTTTTTCGATTGGGTGAAAATTTTGGTCAGTGGAATGATGATTCTGTTCGATTGGGTGAACATTTTGGTCAGTGGAATGATGATTCTGTTCGATTGGGTGAAAATTTTGGTCAGTGGAATGATGGATCTGTTCAATTGGATAAACATTTTGATCGATTGAATGATGACCCTGTTCGATTGGATGTTGTTTCTTTGCCGAATGATGATGATGAGGATTATGATGGCCCTTTGAATGATGATTACGTCCCTTTGGATGATGTTTTTGACCTGTTTGCGAATGTTTCTGTGCCGGTGTATGATGACTGTGATGATGTTTATTGCAACTTGGTTTCCGAAGTTCTTTGTATTGAGATGGAACTTCACCATATGAATATTGAACCGGAGTATTTACGTACATTTCTTTTGTATTCTTTTCAAATGTATCATGCATTTCAACATCTTTATCGGGCATAAGCATTTCACCATAATCACCATAATCATCTTGATCACCACCAATAAGAACGGGTTGTTCTTCTAAATTTGCCAATTGTTCCTGATTTTTAGATGGTTTTTTTCGTTGTTTACCTCGTTTATTGCCATTTGTATTTTGAAACACATCAACATCTTGCACTGGATTGGGTTGTTGCGAATGAAAATTTTCAACATCGGCACTACTTTCGGTTGATGGCTTATTCTTTTCTAATTGATCATAAAAATATTGATCATTTTTTAAATCTTCAATTTCAGTCGCATCGTATTCATCTTTTGTTCGTGGCCGTGTACGTATACGAGTAAGACTTTCTCGATGCTTTGGTTTTTTATCTTTTCCAAACACAGTTTTTGATGAATATGTCATTGTTGTCATGTCATGATGTTTTGGTTTCTTTGTTTTTGTTCGTTTTGATTCAAAATATTCATAGACTTTTAAACCTTTTGTCTTTTTCTCACCAGCCTCAAAGTCACGTGAACGTTTAAGACGTTTCATTGCACGATCCTAATGAAATAAAAATGAAATGCTTTGAATTTGAAAAACATGAAGATTTTGTACATAAAGTACTTTACCAAATATTAAACCGAAGTGCTTCTGGTGTCGGTACAGTAGAAAAAGTATCCTTAGAGATATTGATTTTGCAATTTTGTGCATGTGAATGTTAGGTTTTCGTTTCGCTTTTTACAGTGGTTCATAAGATATTTTCGCATTTATTTACAATTTTTTTTTTTTTTTTTTTTTTTTTTTGTTTAATTTTTATTCTCAAATTAAGGCTTTATTCTCAGCTTCACTATATACATTTGCAATGTTATTTATTTTTTAATTTTTTTATTTCTTTATTCATCATTTTGTCTTAAATTCTAAAAATGTCTCGCTTATGTACAAAAAATTGTGTATAATTTCAAATATTTTTTATACATTGTAGATTTGTTTTACGATTTTTCGTAATTTATCATTTAAATAATTTCTGTAAAATTGTATGAAAGGAAAAAACTTTTCTGAAAGAAAATTCTGTTTTTGGATGAATAACAATGTGGACCTTTGAACAGTGGAGGTGGAGTTTTATAAATAAAATCAAAAAAGAAAGAATGAAGAACTAAGATAGAAAAGGGAGAAAAGAGGAAGAAAAATAGAAAGACGAGAAACGGAAGTTGAAAGAAAGAAAACCGAAAAAAAATATATTGAAAGTAGAAGTAGAAAAAAGAAATGAAATTGAAAGAAAAGAAAAGCGAGAAAAGAGAATAGATTATACAAAATTAAAAAGAAGAGTAAAATGAAGAAAACTATTGTAGAGAAGAATGATTTGTTTTTCTTTTTATGGCAAACAGTTTTCACGTGTTTTGTTGAGTGATTGCTTGTTGTGCTCTCATGCTGAATGCTATTGTGAACATAGATATGTACATGAAGTATTTTGTTGAGTGCATTTAATAAAAAAAAAGAGATTTCGTTGGAATGAATGTTCACTAATATTTAAATGACTTTGAGAAAAGAGTTTGATCCCAAAAAAGAGTTGAGCATTCCCGTTTCATGTGCGGACCTTCTTTTAAAGTGTTGATCATTTATAGCTTACCACTGTGTTTGGAATTTCATTGAGAACATTCTGAAATGAAGCAATCTCAACGTGAATTTTTAAAAGGAAATCAAGAGAATAAGAAACAAAAAATTTAAATGAAATTAGAAGATCGTTCTTACAAATTGATGTGGTGCTTCTGGCACGTAATCGGCCCATTTCGTTAAATCTATTGAAGGAATAATTCCACTTTTGCATGGTACACGTGGATTACTGCGCAAATAAAATAGTTTATTTAGTTACAAATATCGACCAATTGAATCGCATTTATCACTTACATTTCATGGTCAGGCAAAACCATTGGATAAATTTGTACAGTGTCGATTAAATCGGTGTTATCGCAGATAACACGTGAGAATTTTATTTTTCGAATCTCTTGTAGTTGTTCAGGAGTGAATGATGATGGTTGATTTGGTAATTCATACCAGAACCGATCGCCACGACGTATGTAGCTCATTTGGGTAGCAATGATACAAGCAAATGTTGGTCCCAACATTGAACCTGGCAACGCTTTTTCAGATACACCACCTGACCACAGATCAATATCAGCTGGATGTCTGTAATTTTCAATTTTAATAAAAAAATGTAAATACAGAGAAATGTTTTTTTTTCACAATATGTTCAGACTTTAGAGAAACTTCGTTTGGGAAAAAAAACAATCATAAAAAGTGATTTATTTATATCTCAATAAACTCACTCAAAAATACTTTGATAACGATAAATAGTTTCGTTGGTCATTGATCCAGCCAGTTCTTCCCATGTGTTTGAAACCGGTAATCCACAGAATTTACGGAATTCCATATATCCAGGCACACCAAATTCACGTCCACGCTGCATATTAAATGAAACCAAATCATGACCAAAGCGATTACCGTCTTTTTTAAACAAATGATTTGTGACTTCTTGGGTAATTGAATCGTCCATAGCCTGAGCTACTTGATTCATCAATCCCATTAGGTACTCATCGAAAACACCAGCACGATACAAATCGAATGGACGGCGAATCAAGTCAGATAAACGTTTCGATGCTGAAAGAAGGTGAAAAAGAAGAAGAAGAAGAAGACGATGAAGAAGAAGAAAGAGGAGGAGGAAAATCAGAATCAGGATAAAAATAACATTTTCAGGAAATAATCTAAAGAAAAAATGTAATTACAAATGAATTTATGTGCTTTGGACCATCTCTCAACGGCTGTTGGCAACAATGAATGACCGAAACGGAAGGCGGCGGCAGCAAACGAATCAATTATTGATGGATTCACTTTTGGATCATATCTGAAAATAAAAGAAGAAAGCAAATTAAAATTCATTAAAAAAAAAAGTTTCCATTTTCTCTTTTCTCTGCTTACCCATCCCAGTATCCTTCTTTCGTAAGAACCAAACCAAATTTCTCCATCACTTCTTTGCCCAATAATATTGGTAAAAATTCATTGAATGTAATTTGTTGAATGATTGCAATATTAATGCGACGTGCTTCTTGGAACAATGTTTCATCGTCCCAATGTGGATTGACAGCAGCTAATCCTTTAGCCATTTCATTATGATTACGTGCCATTAATGTGTGCATACATGACAATACCAATTGTTCATTAACACGAATTTCGCCAGCTTCAAAACAGTATATATCCTTATTTGGTCGTGTACAACCTTCATCCGGGAAATCGAATTTCAATGGTAATAAATCTTTTAATCCATACTCGCGAAAAACTGGATTCATTCTCAGTAAACCACCTTGGCCTTCACGTAATTTTCGTGAGAATTGCTCTTTAACACCATAAATTGTATTTCCATCAATAACACCAGTGAGTGTATTAAATGGAGCACGAGATCCAAGTTTACAACCAGCCCGTGGTGATGGAAACGCTCGCACGAAATCAATACATTTTACATTGAATAAACGATAGAAATAATCATCATCTGGAACACGAATCTCATTACAGTATGGATGTTTTAAGTGTAATGGTCGTTGACAACATTCCTCAGGATCATTACGGTTGGCTGGATCTAATGGAGTGCCAGTTAATGTGAAATCACTGTAAAATGTGGAAAAACAATTTGTAAGAAAATGTTGCATTTTTTTTTTTGTGCTTTGGGGATTTAAGGCTTGTAACGAACACAAAAAGTTTGTGTTAGTTCGTTAAGAGCCATCCAGGGAGAATCATGTATCCGTAACCGAAATTAAATAGAATGAATGAAATTATAAACATTTTCAATCGTCATTCTAATCAAATGGATTTTAATGAAAAAAAGAAAAATATTATTCACTTACTGATCCATGAATTGTCCCCATGCGATGACCATTACGGTGCCGGCATGATCGTGGAATCCTTCATCTAAGAGAAAATACAAATTTCAAACATTATTTTTCAATGAACAAACAAAATATAAGCTCATTTAGTCTAAATAATAAACGAACCTGGATGAATTGTTCGAGAAACCACTCTCGACAATGGTAAATCTCTTCCAGTTATCGATATTCTTGGTGCATTTATACCATCGGCATAAAGTGGTCCAATTAACCGTTGAAATGGCGTCATTGTAGCTCCCCATGTTGGATGCTCAAGATTATTACACAAACCATCAAATCGGCGATATTTTCCGGCGCGGCATTCAACACCCGATAAAAACGGTGGACAGACTTCTCGGATCAAAGTTCGTGATGTATCGATTTGTGGCAAACCATTTTCAATATCTTCGTAGGATAGACCATAGCTAAAAGTGAAAAGAAAAAAAAAAACACAAAAACTGATGAACAAAAAACATTGAGTTTTTCTAACGAAAGAAAATGAATTGAGTTCACTGAGTGAATCACATGGAATTCAATTCAATTCAATTCAATTCAATTGAAAGTCAATGCTCAATCCATTGGCTTGGATCAACATTACTAAGGTTGAAATGTAGACATTAAGCCAGAAATCGATCTCAACATACAGCCAAACACCGTATTGAATATCGAATTCAACATTAAGCTAAACGTTAAGCATAATGAACATGAATCAATGTAAACAGCATGCATTGTGTGAAGCTAAACCATACAATTTGAACCATTTGAAGCGAAATGAACCATTTAAAATACGATTTGTGCTTTCATTGCTCTGAAACAATACGAAATTGAGCATGGTGTTGATTCAAGCTCATTTGTCTATTCAGTAAATTGTTGTTAAACATGTATCAAAGTATACGATTCTTTTGTGATGCCAACGCGATCAATTCACACCGTTTGACTTTGGCTTTGAATATTGATCATTGTTTCATATTCTATTCATTTCTTTAAATCCCTGATAAAAATAAATGTTTACAATAAATGAACAAAAAAAACCACTGAATCCAATTGGTAAATATTTTGACCGATTTTCCGCTAGCGCATTTTTCAAGTCATGTGATTTGTGCGTTAATTTCTCAATAAAATCGCGATCTCTTTTCGTAAATTTGCTTCAAAGGTTAAGTTCACAAACTACTTTAGACTAGATGAATGGTGTTTTGCATTGGTTTTCATTTTGGGGTCAACGTCAAATGCCTTTCTCATTTTGGGCTAAAAGTAAAAATCCATTTTAATTAATTTGAACGATTATGAAATTGGCAAAAAAAAAAAAAATCAATTATTCGGGCGTTTTTGAATTGCACAAATATTACGTGTTCGAACAAACGAAAAAAAAGAAAGAAAAATGAAATGATTGTTCATAAAATGAATCTCCATGTATATTGTGAAGTTCATATGCAATGGTTTGTGTGTGGATGGATCACATGTGTGATATGTGCAAATGCAGATCATATCTGTTTGATGGGCCGGCACAAACTTTTACTTTCGCTTTTAGTTTGCGTAATTATTATTTTGAAGGCATTTTGAATGATGGCTATTCTTGCAGCACAATAAAAACTAAAATAGATGATTTAAATCAATGTTTGAATCATAGAAATGTTTTTATCGTGGATTATGAGAGAAAAAGAAGAAAAAAAAAACAAAGAAAACATTCCATTTGGTTTTGATGTTTGTAAAAATTCTCTTTTGTGAGCCATGACAAGCATTTTGTATAAATGCAAAAGCATAACAAAAATGATAATTTCATCACTTGATCAATGAAAAAAAAAAAAAAAAAATGTTAAAATGTCTCGTGTAAATGGTAAATGTTATCAAATGTTTTAAAACATTTAAAGTCTGATCGAATTGATGAGATGACTCCATTTAGATGAACATTGAACAGCAAATTTGCAATTGAAAAAATAATAAACATGTAATTTTTGAACTTTGTGAATTTTATCAATGCAACATTAGACATGTTTTTCTAGTGCAAAACTGTAAGATTCACGATCTCGATAAAAATAAATTGGATTTTAATAATGCATTTAATATCAAAATAATTATCTGTTTAATGATGGGCTTTGTATACGATAGAAACACTCTACATTTGCCTATTGATATGAATTGAATGTGGCTTAAGGCTAGAAATCTAATCGCTCATCTTGATCTGTTTGCATCAATCACTATTATTATGTGTACACACTGAAATTGGCTAGTTACTGGTTGCAAGCATATTAAATTACATGTCACATGCATCATTACACTTCGGAAACTTGTATGTGGATATTTTTTGTGATACCGGCATGATGCTACTTGATTTTAAAACTGAGCCCAAGCCCAAGCCCATTTGATTTCAAGCCAAATCCAAATGGATCAGTTCAGGTTCAATTGTGGAATGTAAGATGAAATTATGAAGGAAACCGGACTTGCGCCACTAAGCACACACACACACACGGACATATCACATGATAACCGCCAGCGCTTTAGATATTGCTTCCTCAATGCAATAAGAATTTGCATTGAATATAAATCGATAAACAATAAGTTTAACAAATATTTATTTCTTTAATTTTTTCCATAAAATGTTCATTTATCGTTGCGATAAACAATTGCTTTTGTCTAAAGGCGCGTGGTGTGCGATACTAGGGCATTCAATATGGGCGTTCGCATAAGTATTTCTCAAAAATGGCAATTCATATAAAGAAACCGCATATGCGTGGTCTACACACACGCATTTAATAAAGATTTTGAAACAACATTTAAATTCACTCATTAGATTTTACTGTGTTAATCGCTCTATCGACACAGCGTTAAGCCGTTTACTTTTTTTTAAACAAAATTGTACACAGTTCTTGCCAGATTTCTAGTCAACTCTTGGATTAATTCGCTAATTTATTCGCAAAATGCAACAAAATGAAGTCAAATTAAGCAATAAATTTAATGAATTAAATCGTCTGTTGTGATGGAGAACATATATGGGAACTCAGCATTTCCATTGTATTAAATGCAGATTTTTGTTAATTTGGATTGTAAAAGATTTTTAGGCAGTGGCGGTATTTTTTTTTATCTTTTATATGTTTTGATCTATCTAAACATTTATGATTATGTTAAATTTATGATTTTATGCTCAGCGAACACTCACATAGTACAACAAAACAACATTTAGATAACAAAAAAAAAAAAAAAAAAAAACACATATTTATCTAGATTTACTTAGTTTGTATGCAAACAGTAGCATGAGTTTTATTTTTCACTCGCTAATTATTATTATTATACAATTAGTTGCATTAAATCATAACAAACTATCATGGCTTCAATTATATACGATAAATTTGTGGATCGAGGTGAATTTACATGATGGCATAAATTGAACATAACCAAGTGAAAACATAATTTAATTGAGAGATTGAATGAATGAAACAGAGTGGGAGAGAGAAATATGGAGAGAGGTAGAGGGAGAAGGAAAGGGAGAGAGAGAGAGTTATAGGGAGAAAGAAACGGAAAGAAAGTGAAAGAAAGGAAAAGGAAGAGAATGGAAAGAAGGGAAATAAAAGGAAAGAAAACGAAGAAGAAGGAAAGGGAATGAGAAAGGAGAGGAAGGTAAAAGGGAAAACAACAGAAAGAAAGAGAGAGAGAGAGAGAGAGAGAGAGAGAGAGAGAGATTAATAGAAAAATAAAGGGAGTGAGACGATAAATATTAAACTAAAAAAGTATATTAAAAAATACTTACGTTCTCGCCAATTGAATTGAAATATCCAAAAGAAGTTCACCAACAGTAGCAATTTCCTCAGTTTTCCACTCGCCCTTCGGTTGTGCTACATCTTTTGATGAAGAATTCGTATCCAAAATTGAGGAAATTTTTCAAATTTCAGTCTTAAATTCTTCGTTTGAAATTTATTTATTTTTTAAGGAAATGTCTTAATAATTTCGCGAAAAAAAAATAACGAACACATTTTTGGAATGAATACTTACGAATTCTCTTGCGTGCATCCAAATAAGCAGCATTAATCGCATCATAAGTAATACAAGTTTTTGTTGTGTCTTGAATGCTATTCCTATTTCATGGAAAAAAAGAAATAAGTTAATCAAATTTCAATATAAAAAATTGAAAATTAACTGGTTTAATCGCTAGTTGTTTGGCACCTGAACACTCATTGGCTGAACGAGTTTTTTTGTCACTTTTTTTCTACGTTGTCTTTTTTTTTATTTTTGTTAGTCTATTTTTTTATTTTTTTTCTTTTTGTTCTTTATTAGGTTTTTTGTCTTTGTTTTTATATTTCATAAAATATCTGCGGACTGCAAGTGTAAATTGTTGTCGTCAAAGTGACAAGGTTATTCTTTCGATTAATATTAGAACTACAAATGGTGAATTGCATTTAATAAAGTAATTCACGCGTTTTGACCTTGCTGGATTTTTTTTCCAATATATATTTTTTGTGTGAAGATAAGAGTATTTATTGCTTTGGGTGTTATGGTGACAAATGCGTTCCATCGTCATATGTTTACCTTGGTTTCGTTTTCAAATGCAACGCCAAAATTCATATGTTTTACTATCAATTTATTTTTACTCAATCAGCCATTCTTTTTTTCTAATTTTTTAGACCATAAATAGTGAGTGTGTGCGTGTGTCACCAAAGTATAGCAATTTAAAATGAGGGGTTTGGAGCAAAAATGGCCTTTGAGAATTTTTCGTGCAAAAGTGTCCCCGACCTATTTGATATCAAATAGGTGAGCTAAATGATATCAAATAGGTAAGCTAAATGATACCAAATAGGTGAGCTATTTGGTGCCCAACATAAATTTAGCTGCCAAATACCTGAGCCGTTGGTCTGCACACAAAATTCGAAAAAAATAATTAAATTTTTTTTTTCCCATTTTTATGTTATTTTTTGTATGCTATTTCATAGATTTACATAAAAATGGAAAAAAAAAAAAAAAAAAATTTCGAATTTTGTGTGCAGACCAACGGCTTTCCGAGAGTTTCATATACGTTTCCCATGTAGATATGATGAGATAGTCAAATGCATCAATTTGACTCCCTAACCATATCTACATGGGAAACGTATATGAAACTCTCGGAAAGCCGTTGGTCTGCACACAAAATTCGAAAAAAATAATTAAATTTTTTTTTTTCCATTTTTATGTTATTTTTCGTATGCCATTTCATAGATTTACATAAAAATGGAAAAAAAAAATTTAATTATTTTTTTCGAATTTTGTGTGCAGACCAACGGCTTTCCGAGAGTTTCATATAAAAAAACGGCTCAGGTATTTGGCAGCTAAATTTATGTTGGGCACCAAATAGCTCACCTATTTGGTATCATTTAGCTTACCTATTTGTATCATTTAGCTCACCTATTTGATATCAAATAGGTCGGGGACACTTTTGCACGAAAAATTCTCAAAGGCCATTTTTGCTCCAAACCCCTCAAATAATGTGCTTAAATGAATGTTTACTTACAATCCTCCGACTCGAAATAAATTCAATGTGTGATCATATGCTGATGATCGAGCTCCGCCGGGTAAAATAAGTGCACATTCCGATCCTATCGTATTTAATTCAATCGGTTGTAAAAATTGAGCAAAAGTCGCTCGTGCTCTTAGTACTGAAGCAATTATTAAAAATCTGTAATGAAATTATTATATCAAAATTAATTATGACACGAAAAATTCATGAAAAAAATGAGGAAAAAAAAATTGAAATAGATCTGATTCATTCTAAGAAAAATGAATACAAATGTAAAATTCAATTCAAATTGAAATAAAAATTCAAAAGCATCGCTGAAATGCCACCATTTCCTACATCCAATTCTATTTTTCTTTGTTTTTGAATAAAAATCGAACACCTTCATTCATTTCCATGACACATTTGATTCGAATGAAAATCGGAAGAGTCTGAAGTTGAGATTACCGGAAATTCCAGTTTGAACATAGCAAAAATTACAATCAAAACTGCCATAGAAATCATATAAATGCCAACAGCAATGCAATAAATATTTCTTGAGAAAAAAAAAATACATGAATATTATGTGATGTACCGTGACCATTTTGCATGTGCAGAGATAATTTTTTTTTTGCGCGAGAAAGTAAACAGCACA
This sequence comes from Resseliella maxima, assembly GCA_029041755.1. Lineage (NCBI taxonomy): Eukaryota > Metazoa > Arthropoda > Insecta > Diptera > Cecidomyiidae > Resseliella > Resseliella maxima. The sequence continues at coordinate 405,242 of JAQOWM010000689.1, forward strand.
CTATTCGCATACATCAAATTATGCATTTAATATTTGTTTGGCCTGTTTTACAAAGAATAAAGGAAGTGAAATGGCAGCATTGGAAGTGAAATAAAAATGGAGTTGAAAGATCTAAATAATTGAGAAATTTCAATTGTAAATGGTCATAGACACCGTCACACTTCATACAGACAATTTGACAGAATTTTTGTTTTGCAATTTCTAATCTTTTCTTTTTCTTGTCTTTATTTCTACATTATTATTATTATTTTTTTTTTTTGGTCATTTCTTTCTGCATACATCACATTGATTTCACTCAAACTCCATAGAAATGGAAGCAATGAAGAATATTGATCAATTTCCGCACGATTTGAAATCTACTTTCACGTCCGATTGTTAGATAATATTTCATTCGTTTTCCATTATTATAAGCGCTATAGATCAGATCATTGCTTTTCACTTAGTTGAATACAAGTAATTCGTCGTTAGTTGCAATCAATTAATTAAATACCAATTGGCCCGTTTCTTCTTTTATGCGTTGTATTGAATACATTTTACCTTGTAAACTGAGTCACTGAACAATTATTATATTTTTTCTCTTAATAAAGCCAACTTTTCCAATCTTTTCTAAAGATTCTTTTATGCCTTTCATTTCAATTCGATTAGATTTTCATGCTTCATTCGTGTGGTTAATTTCGCATATCGTGCATCAAAATGAAAATGTAACACGAAAATTGGTCGAGACAAATACATCATGTGAACTCGGTTTTTTTTTCACGTTGAATGAAAAGAATTAAAGTGAAACAAATGTAAAAGTGTGCGATGAACCATTGCAAAACAAAAACAAAATAAATAAATAAAGTTAATTTTGTGCTAGTGCACAAATTGTTTATGAAGTTACTTGTGTGATGCATTCCGAGTTAAGTCAATATGTATTTTCAAATAAAAGATGAAGACAAAAAGCTGTTAAGCCAGTTTCTTCATTGGAATATACCGTGGCATTCTTTTTACTTTTGCTAATTTTCTTAACCATTTTTCCGCTTGGCAATTTCAAATGACGTGCTTTACACAGATCTTTACACTGTTTTTATAAAGCAAACTTTACCACGACGACTGTTTATTTCTTTTTTTATTTTCGTTGAGATCTTTTATTGCGCATCGTATGTTTGCTAAGTTATTCACATGCGTAACACTGTATATAGCATACAACAAATGGCAAATAATTTAACTACCTGCAATGCTGCGACGAAACGCACATTATAAATGAAATAAGAGTAACGAACGAGTTGTTTAGAGAAAATTTTGCGTGAAGTACGAGATAGAAAGAGTGATTGTGAAAAGTAAAAAGAGAGAAAGAGAGCGAAAGAGAGAGAGAGAGAAAGAAAGAGAAAAACAGATGTTGCAATAATGAATTGAACCCATTTTGCGTATGTGATGATGGCTGTGAACGCGTCTGGTTCACATATTTGTCATTTGAAGGTGCAGAATAAATGTAAAGTGGAAAAATTGATTGCAACTTGAAAAAATTGCTTCGGTCTTCGACTTATTTGCGTCGGATTCAGACCTGTTAATCATTTCGAATTAATTTGGACCTCAACTGTGCCGCTTTTACTCTCTCAACATTCTCTCAACTAAATCGGTCTCTCTTTCTTTTCCTATCTTTTTATATTATTTATGATTTCAAGTATATAACCATAGACTTATCTCTGCCCCAGTCTCTGCCTGCAGACTGTAGATTCCAAACCATAATATAAATTGATTTATTGGCAGTGCACATTCGTTAGTTTGGAATTACGTTGAATTTTTTTTTTTCTTGAGTCTATTTGGTGTGCTTTGAATTCAATTTTTTTTTTTCGTTCGAACATTGCCGCGTCGAACAAATATTTCCAATTGGTCAAAGCAAATACTGTAGCTTTTCCAATCCAAATTATTTGCTATATGTAATTGTGATTGATCGTGCGATAATCTTGGCCGCTAACCAAGTAACAGGGCAATTACATTTCGTGCAAATTGAGTGCAGAAAAAAATGTGCTGCACTTTTTCTGTTTTATTTTGGTTGGCCATAAATTATATTAATATTTATTAAAGAATATTACATGAATATGTGTACAAATGCCAACATTCTCTTGATTTATGCAATATCGTTGTACGGAAAAGGTTAAGGTCATGTGTGAATGAAAATGAAAGTTGATTGCAATTATCTGTCGAGCACGTTTGGTTGTTTTTTGTAATCATAAAATGAAGATTTGGAACGGGAAAAAGAGCAACCACCGAAAACTGGAACCAAACGTGAGAATCCATTTATCATTTTTGTCGAAATAATTACATGAGATCACATTTTTAATGAGGCACCAAACTGCCCGTTTCGCTACAATTGTGGTATTACAGGAAAATGAATGCTCTTTTTTTTGCACATTTTCAATTGTTTCGAAGAAAAAAAGGGAAAAAACGACAAAAAAAATGAAAAAAAAAAAAATTGGAATCAAATAAATCGGTTTTTTTTGCACTCAACCAGGAACTTGTTTACCACATATTTGCTCCCATTAACATTGTTTTTATTCCATTCGATTGCAAAATTGATCTCATTTCTCGTTTCTCGGCGCAAGCTGTTGTCATGTTAAAGTAACAATAATAAATTCCCGCGGTCATTCAACGCCTATTTAGCGCATTTTTATCGAATACTTATTCTGCTAAATTTCGTTGAATAACTGATCAATTTTGTGCAATTTGTTGACTATCGGAATGAAATTGAATACGTTTCTTACTTAAAATGTATTGTTTTTTTAAATTGACTTTTTTTTACTTTTTCGTTCGCATGTAGAATTTTAAATTCTACGATGCATTGTAAACGATTACTTTTCCTTGACCCGAATCATGAGACAAAAATTGATAGCATTCAAGTGATGCCCTATGTTACAGTAGAAAAGCAACGTCTGAAAATTGGCAGAGAAAAATAAAAATTGTTCTGTATAAGACAAAAAAAAAAAAAAAATTGCGTGCTAAATAAACAGATCGCATTATTTCCGATTGCATAATAACGTGTTTCTGATCCATTAACAGTGTTGAAAGGTTGTGCGCAAGAGTACACACCATTTTACATGCAATTCTCAACGCATATATATTTTACTACAGACAAGCAGAATTTCTGGCACAAAAATGAATTCATTAAGTAAAATTTACATCTTCCACCTTCGGTTGATGCATTTTAATCATTTTCCATTCACATCAATTATTCGCTCATGGATTTGAACTGGAATAAAATCTCTGGTGATTTTAATGATGATGTATTAAGACGATTCTTTTTTTGCAAAACAACATAAATTATGTGGTTGAAAGTTTCAATTTCGTTAATATCATCTACAATAAAGATATATTTTTTCTGCTCTCGTTTCAATTGGGATGGTATGATTTCATCAAAAATTATAATTAAAAATAAATAAATGGTATTATTTAAATCTGGTGAATGGTTTCGATGCTCATTGTGTCTCGGCAGTACAAAATGAATACATGCAGCGAGTGTTAATTAGCAATTAAATGTTAGCAATGTTCAATTTTGTGCATAATTAATTGTGTGCAAGAGATAGTCGGATGTGACAAGAAATGTATGAAAAAGAAGAAAAACGAAAAAGAAAAAGAAGAGACAAACATCGCATGATGGATGAAAGACGACTCAACACACACTCACAAAACATAGATCATATCAAGATTTATGTCATTTAATTATCACCGCACGTGGAAGCGATATTGAGCCACAAACATTAATCGATTTATTATGAAGCACACATTTTTGTACCGGTTATTAATTTCAATTATCTAGCGTTTGATATAAATTGAAAATTCAACAGAGCATTTTTTTCTCTCTTTTTCTTCTACTTCTCTTCTTTTTTTCTTTGTTGCATCGCTGTGCGTAGCAACAATGTAACACGATTTAATAGCAAATATTTATTATCCAGTGACACCCAATAAAAATCTATTGATTGACCAATTTTCAATTTTTCTTTTTCTTTGCCTTTTTAACTCGCGATGCTATTAAAGACAAAACATCGCACACTTATCTAGCCACACGACGGAAGACGATTGAACATTCAGCTATAAATGGATTTATATGAAAGAGAACAGTTTGCTTTTAGATGCTTTGTATGTGTTAATTGATTTAGATAATATGAAAATAACGGTAAAATCAATTTTAGTTTTTATGATTAAACGATTTTTGTTACTAAGTCGATGTGCTAAAAATAAATTACAGTTGCCATATCTCGAATATTAAGTTATAAACACAATTTCAATTTATAAAATTGATTGTATGTTGAACTGTTAAAATATTAATGCAGTCGGAATAAGATGCGAAAAATTGATGCAAATTGATTGATTAGCAACAAATGTATCGAATTCATATCTTTGAACTGTAATCCATTTAAAAATGAATTTCTCATTTAGTTGGTTTTTTTTAGCATTTTTTTCTCAATTTAATGAGATTTTTCATTTTCTATTTTCAATCATTCGAAAATTTTTGATCAAAAGTCGAATGATTCATTGGTCAAATTGGACATTTTTTCAAAAAAAAAATTGTTGAAAATCTTCACTTTTTACTTATAAGTTCAGCTCGATTTTACGAGTTCAGCTAAAAATTTATTTTTTTTTTCTCTAAAAAATCACCCTTATTCACACACACATTCCGAAAAATACAGAAACTTCGAGAAAAAAAAAATTATGTTTATTTGTTAAATTCACTTACTTAAAAAACATTTTGGTAAAAAGTTCCTATTACTTAACACATGCACGCACTGGAAAGAAAATATCCCATGCAAAATGTTATAATTCGAACAACTGAAGAGATTTTGTTCACTTTTCTCAAGCACAACAAATTCCCCAGAGAAAATTAAAGTCTGATCGCCGATGGAAAAATTCAATTTAAATGAAAAAAAATGGTTAAAATAAATAATATTGGAATTTCCGTCATATTATGACACAAATTTCATATTTAATATCACTTCATTTGTGTTTATTATTTCTCAATAAATTCTCTTCTTTTCATTTATTTATTTTTTTTTCAAGTTTTCTTCAGGTAAAACACTCAACAAATTTATAAATTGCCACTAAAAAATAATTCAAACACTTGATATGTTTGTTTAAAGTCAAGTTAAGCCAGAATGGTAGCAGTGTGCAAGCAAAGATTATGTCTTGTTTTTCTTTGCTTTGCAAAAGATTCGACTGCTTCGATTAACGGTTCACCAGCAACTGAGGATTTGAAAGTGTTTCAAGAAATGAAATAGGAAAGCGTTTCATGAAAAAATCTCTTTACCCAAACCATAAATCGTACACACAACGTTCCAGTGCGTGTTGTTGAGATGAAAACATTCCAATGCGAATGAGTAAGACGTAAATGAGGGAGATCAAGCTTCACTGTGGAATAAACCGCATTTCATTGATAATCGTTTTTTTCGTTCTCTTGCATCAACGCTTTGTAGACTTCCAATTGCAGGGGAAATCACGCATCGCATCGACTTTCCAACGAAATATACACTGTTACAAAATGATACAATATTATTATAACAAAGTCAGCGGATCGATGTGTCTGAGCATGTTTCCGATTCAAGAACATATGTCTATAGACATGCTTACATTCTTAAAGATCGAAAACGTGTTTGATATCCATTTCTGTTCACGTAAATGAGATCTTGAATAATTTGTAACGGTAACTCGAGTATGTTATTTTTTTTTTCTCCAGTCAATCGAATGTTTGTTGTATTTGCGTGATTTTACTGACGCTTGATTGTTTATGATTGAATTGAAATTTCGAGTGCATAATTAATCAATTTTCATTCATGATAAATTGAAGGTTAATTTTCATTTTAACTTAACACCTCGCACAACGTGAGAGAAATCAACCGAAAATAATTTAATGGGCAATTATTAAATGAATGAACGATATATGAAAAAGAAAAATTACGAATTCTTGGTTTTTTCAACAGTATTCGATTTTTTTTTAACTATTTCAATAGCATTTAGTTTAAGACATTGTAAATTGATATTATTCATATCAAAACAATTTGAGATGAAAAATCGAAAGAAAAAAAAAAACATTTCGGAAAATAATGCCTATTTGTTAAGATAAGCCACGAAACAATAAAACCAATTAAAACTGTTGTTGATTTTTGTTGATAAAATGGTTCGCTCCAGTTAATTATTTGATGGCTGATTTCTTTGTAGTTTATGGAAAAGGGTCAATGTTATAATCGAATTGCCAGAGGCGACAGTATACTGTATTGATCCATTAATCTTTATTATCGCTTGTCTGTAAAATTTCGGTGAAATGGGTTGACTCGATTGACTTCAAGGCCTAATTGTCAGTTCAATCGATTATTTCGACAACAATGCGTGTATAAAATTGTATGTATTTTTTCATTGATTTGGGCATTTTTTTTCTCCATAATATGATTGCAATCATATCTTCGCTGAAAAGAGTAAATTTTAGGCCTACTTTAGGCATAAGAGAAATGTATGCCCTACACCGCTTAATTTCACAATTTGTTTTAATTCTTATGTTGATCCTGAAGCCAATTTCAAAGCGACTACATGGCGGTGTATGATCGCAGATCATAGCTATTAGTAAGTCTATAACATTACTTGAATGATTGCGAATTGTTTTAGCTTCTTTTACGTTCATATTATACACCGCACGAATACTGATTTTAACACACAATTTTTTCAATGTTCAACCATTGGGACTACTTTTCTACTGTCTCTAAAGTATGCTGTCTCTCTCTCTTGCTCGCTATCTATCTTTCGATTTCCTTTTCTCTATCGCTCACTCATTCCTCTCCCTTTCGCTCCCCATTTTTTCTCTCTTCCACTTCAGTCTATCTTGAACTCTCGGCTTTTTGTTTGTACCATGTTGCATAACGGTTAAAAATTGTATTTAGTTTAATTTATGAAAGAAAAAAAAATTGTGAATAAATAAACAGAATAATCGAAAATGTGTGTACGATTTTTTTTTTAAATATTTCGAAGTGGTTAGGCTGTTAATTTTTTTTTTCTCTTCATGATGTAGGTTGATATTTGACGGTATTTCAATCTTGAGACTGTGTTTCATATAGCTGGTGTATCAATTTTTTGCAATCTATTAGAAATGTAAATTACATTTTTTCTCCGTTCATTGGACGACTAAATGCATGAAATTTATCATTCGTGTAAACCAAAAAAATCATCAAACAACATTTGTCTTTGAGGTGTGAATTCAGAAAGTAGCAACTTTTTATAACTTAACTCAAAATAGTTGACCCGTTGATGAGTGATGACTTTGATAAATTTTTTTGTTTATTCACAAGCTTCAGTCTGTGAAACATTTTTTTTTTTTTTACATATGAACAAAAGACATTTGACGCATAATATCGATCATCAATATCGAACTTTGTATTTGTTTTATACAACTTTGTTTAGTATAAATTTAATCATTTAAACCAAACTTTTACTATTATATGGGAGACACACACAATTTCATTTAATCGACTCATTAATCCAAGCCATTTTACTAATGCAGCTGCACCCGTTTTTCTGTAGGCAATTGACTTGCATCTATCTGTTGCATATGTCGTGAATTTGTAAATGGTAAACTTTTGTGTAAATTATACCGAATTATACAAAAGAGTCTCAAAAACGCAGCACATATTTGCATCTCGATAATCATTTTAATTAAATCTTTTGGCCTTTAATGAACACACGTGACTCATTCTATTGAAAAAAAATTAGTTAAAAAAAATTATTGTTATTAGTCATAGCCTTCGTATTGGCTATAACAAAATTAAATATTTTCAGTCTGAAGTAAGAAAGGAAAAATAAAATTTGCTTGGCTACCGTGGAAGGTTTATCCAATGAAAAACTAATTGATGTTTAGCAAAATGCAAAGAGAAACAAAAAAAAAAAAATATGTGTATGCAGTGGTTTTTTTGTGATTCAGACTTTATTTTATATTTAATTTAATCGCATATAATCCAATGTGCACATGAGCACACACATTTTTTTTTTACCAAAGCCTTCGTATCTTATGCACAATTCATTTTGATGAGAAAAAAAAAGTACCAACTATGCTTGTACCTATGCTTGTAACCCGTTCATTGGATTCATTGAGATTTTATGTTTTTGCTCTAATTAACATGGTATTAATAAATTTGAGCATGAAGAAAAAAATTCTGCTTGGAAAATGATAAAGTGGTTTTTTTTTCATCCGGATTGCAGACACAAAAAAGGATCAAATTAAATATACTTTGTTATAACCAAAAACCCATAAACAATTAACACGCATTAGAAAACAATTTTGACGACTTTTTGTCGACACAATGTGGACAAATTATTTGAATCGGATGAAAAAAAAAACGTAAATATTACTTTGAGATATGAAGAGAGTTCAATGTGAGAAGAGATTTTCTTTTTTTTTTTTTTTTTTCTTCTCATCCCCTTTACTTTTTTCTATTAGAGAAAGAAATCTTCCTTTCTCTTTTATGTCAAAGCAAAAAAAAAAATTGTCTTTCCCCAACGCCTTAAATCGATGGATCCCCACTCAAATGTATGTTAGAAAAGTGGTTTTTCTGAATGTAATTCAGATTTTTCAATATTGACAATAAATAACTGCGTGCAAAAAAAAAAAAAAAAAAAAAAAAATGAAGTGAACAAAAACGAATCGATCAGAAGAGAGGCAAAAAAAAAATGTTGACGTATATGAGTTTAGATATTGATCTGTGATCAAAATTCGCATTGAAAGTAAGTTTATGATTTGCAATTGGGGTCTATCACTAGCGGCAATCACTATGCCAACAATTGGTGCACAAATCAATTACCTTTGTTTCATCGCATTGAGTCAGTTCAGTTCTGTATCTCTCTAGCAAGCAATTCATTAATATTTGTTGTTCGAAATTTATTTTTTTCAAAAAATATTAATGCGTGTCACATTAAAACATAACATGAATGTCGAATCAATAGCTTTCAGGCCAACTGTGAGCGATATTTTTGTGAAATGGTTTTTGGTTAGTAACAGCATGACATCGCTAAAACATGAATCAATTATATGTGTTGCGTATTTATGGCTGGAAGCTTGTGCATAAAAATGAAACTCCCACTTTTCCTCATTAGAATTGCCAGCACTCGAATGATCAACGATTCAATTATTGACAGATTTTAATCTATTTTATCTGAAAAACATCAAATGAATCGACATACCGCGCTATTCACAAATGAAAAACAACAACAACAAGAAGGAACCAAAGAAAAAAAAATATGCGACAAAATGAAAGTGGAATACACGATGGAATGGAGTTGAAATTACATATGCTTCAATGGTTTTTGAAATGATTTCGATCTCCGAGAATGAATTCCAAATTCTCTATGAAAGTTGGTCATTACCTGTCGTGGTATATTGAGAAAGAAAAAAAAGTGCACAGAATTCTTGTTGGCATTTTTTCTAAATAACTAATTTGTTATTATTTATAACGCGAAGGCTGATTAAAATATAAAAGCTGGAATTGGTTGGGTTGACCCAAACAACAATTAATTTGTACAACGTGAATGCGTTTTGTCTGTTGAAACACTGTCACACAAAATAATGGTCAAAATGATCAAAATGAGAGAGAGAGAAACAGAGAGAGAGAGAGAGAAAAAAATTCGAACAAAGTTTGCGATGAAAATCGTGCAAATGATTCAATAACTTGAATTTTGATTCAAGCAAAACTGATTGAATGAAAGGAAAAACAAGAAAAGTCGGGCACGGCATTGCGTATTTCATATTCTCCCCAATTCTAAGACCACAATCAATGAACTAAAATTCCAAATACATTTGCTTTGTATTCATTGAAATGAACATTTCACATCGGCATACTATAGCATATTTGTGTTTCTGTTTTTTTTTTTTTTTTTTTTTTTGTTGAAAAAAAAACTTCTTTACTCCGGTTTCTCTGGTAATGAGAATTAAAATGCATTTCTGTGTGCACAGAATTCAATGCTGAAATAGAAATTAAGCAAACGATCAAATTGATCACTTTTAAATGCAGATTAAATATAACGCAAACATAAATCCGCTTGCACTGTGATCATGGTGCGTATATAAACATAGCAGTGATGGTGGTGGCGGTGGCACATGGCAAAATGAACGACTCTTGGTTATAAAATCAATAAATTATATATTTGTTAAGAAATAATTTTCCAAGTTACTAATAAATTATCGTTTAAAGCAACGCCGAGAAAAAAAAACCTCTCAATTCTATGCGCTTGTTTTAATCGTAAGCATGGAATTGGTAGAAAAAAGTTCGATGAAGAAAAAAAATGCATTCATATTGTCACCAGCACGAGATTTTATCGAACTAGCCCTTTACGCGTGAATAATTTTTAATTTTTTGGTCCGCTTTTCAATGATTGCAATTAGTTGTTTGCAATTCATTGGCAATAGTAGGAGTTAGTAGCCGGCCACTTCATAAGGATTAAACCACAAAGCTAATTGCTCAATCCATCGTCTATCACTCTATCGCAAATTTCTAATCATATGAATTAGTTAGTCAATTTTTTTTTTCATTCGTTTGTAAATTATACACTTCTCTTTAAAGGCGTCAAAAGAGATTGCCAAGTATGACATTTATCCACGTGTTATTTTACTTAGGCTATCTTGTGAATTATCAATCTTTCGGATTGGACTGCATCTTATTGGATCATTAATCATATTGGTGCCACTGATCATAAACCACCGTTCATAAGCCATTGATCATAAACCAAAATGAATGCATTAAGAAAAATGTCGATAAAGGAAATTGCGATCAAAGTGTGTAAATCATTCGAAAGTGAGTCATTCATTTGTTTTGTCACACCAAATTCGGCCAATGGAGAAAACTGGTTCGGATGCTGGCTTGTCTGTCAAATTATAAGATATTTGATTTCAAATCATTATATAAAGAGACATTTGACAGTGAAACACTTTCAATTGTAACCCACAAACCACGATTCACATATTCACTTGCCCGAAGCGTTATTTAAAGTGGAAAAAAGCGTCACAAAAAAAAAAAAAAATAAAAAAAATAAGCAAAAGTGTCGCTTTGAAACAATGATCGCGATTTGTAGAATTTGATTAATTATGTGCTGTGGTATTTAAATTAAATGGCTCAAAAATCGATGCAACATTTTTCAACTTATGCAATTTGTTGTTTGTGCTAGATCTAAGCAATCAATACAGGATTTTCTTTTTCTTTTCTGGCTTTGTTACAAAGCAACGCATAACCATAAGCTCAACATCCATAACGGTAATTCATTATTTCGCTAAAGCATTTTACAATATTCAATGTTAATCAAATGTTTTACAGTACTCATTGCTCATTTTGATACAAATCAGTGTGATCGCGTCACGTTTTGGTATCGCATTTATTTGTTTTTTCTTCTCTCTTCTTGTCACATTTTTTTCTGCTCTCAGCTGACGCAAATCTTCTGTTTTAATAAATCGAAAGAGAAATCAAATTGATACCTTGTTGTTTGTGATGTTGATCAATATAACCATCGATGCTTTTAATGCTTTAATTTCGAATTATTCCATCGAGCCTTTGATGTTTTAAAGCTTCAATGTTTCGGTACATGTTGCTTACAATATTGTTTTTGCCAACGTTACTGAGAATTCATCATCAAAATGGAAATTTGGCTTTACCAACTACCCATTCTGTCTATGAACTGGTTATGTGATGCAATGGAATGACAAATGCCGTCATTCATAATTGCCATCTGCTGCTCTCAATTGCAAATCATACTAATTCTGTATGTATTTAACGAGTACATCTCATGCAACGTCACAACAAAACCAGACAGAATTTTTTTTTTATTTTTTGTTTTTTCCATTTCGTTTTCATTCGCGCCACACATTACAGACATTTACAACTGCAATCAATACATTAAAACACGTTCTTTGCGATATCGATTATCATTTTCATCCAATGATACGCATATAAATATTCTTTGATCGATCTTATGCAATGCACTCTCAACACAATTGGTTCAGTATTGAACGCACAGTACACGATCAAGCAGTCACATACAGCCATTGCTGACAAATTGCTGTTCGGAATATTAAATTCAACGTTAAAATGATACTGAAATTTTTCACACTTTGACTAATTTATATCACTTAAATAGTCGGATTAATTATTAAATTTAAATTATTTCGTCAGCACAAGAAATGCATTTACGAATAGTCGTCGTCGTCATCGTCCTCGTCATCTTAGTTGGCAATTTTATATATGCGATATCAAGCAATAACAGTTACTAGGTCATCATGCATATTTGCATATAGAGCAGTAATTGGCGCATTATTTTACAGCCCATTAGCAATGCTGATTGCCCTTTTATGGCATGTAATTCCTCTTTCAAATAAATATCTGGCAATGACTACAAAACGATCGAATGAATAAATCGATCTTTGGCCATCAAATACATCAAATATAAATTGTAATTCGAAAGTCGCACATTTCCACATACGAAAATCGATAGAGAAACGAAAAAAAAAAAAAAAAAAAAAAATTTAATCCAACTAATTTGAAGTGTTTACGTTAATTTGTGATGGAAGTTGAAGACTCAAACTAGCAATTAATTACCCTGTTGCAATCAATTCATCGATATCGGTGGGCAAAAATGTTCTCGTCACAATCGCGGCTAGGTGAATGTGACGCTGATCGAAGTACCAAGAAATTCATGCAAACAAAATAAAAAATTATTTTGATGAAGCAAAAAATATGCATTTTTCTATTTTGAAAAACACACCACTGTCAAATTATTTATGCAATTTTGAACACGCGCAATGTTTTTTTTTTCCTCTTGGACGTTTAAATATTTTTTTTTTTTTTTTTTTGCATTATGCTTCATAATCAATTAATGTGGCTTTGGAAATTTCGTAAAGAAAATATTTGCGTTGACATTTAGTTTTCAATCAACCAATCGCTCGTCAATATATTGTCGAGACTTTATGCATGGACTGAATTCCATGCCATAAAGCATATGTGAATGAGTGAGAGTGATAGTGCAAGTGTATGTGGAATGGATTAGATCGGTTATCTGAGGGAGTCATAAACGGATCAATTCGTAGTTCATTCGATCGCTATAATTATAGAACGCTCGAAGCACAAATCTTTTAATTAAATCCACAAATAGATAAAAATTGTATTTTAACTATATTTCAGCGCATTTATTTGTCAACCATTCAACATCAGCATAAAGAAGAAGAAGATGGAAAATCATAATATCGCTTAAAATGAAAACTAAATAAGTGCGCGGTTCAAATTGAAACTCAATAACCACACGGTTCAATTGCAGACGGAAATAATTAGCATTTTAATGAATAACTGTTCCAATTTCGAGTGCAATCAATTCCATGGAGACCGTAATGGATACAACAACATCATAAAATGAAATATAGAGAAATAACCGTTTTTCTACTTAGAAATATCACTTTTTCTTGAATTACACCATTCAAAGTTATGAAGTAAATAAATTTTTTTTTTTATGAGCCAATGCCTAATATTCATCGAGTCGTGGTCAAACCACATTCGGCAACAATGTAATGAATATCTATTCTCATCCATTCATTTGAACAACACTTGCGGCGATAACATTGATTACGTCCATCCTAAGTGCTTGAAATCAATCTTTCTTTCGATAAACAATCTTTCGCCAACTAATATTACACCATTTTTTCCCCATCATAAAACCCGTCAATTTACAATGAAATTGAAATGATTTGCGTCACGAGATTTGAATATTCAACGGCGTTTTTGTTGTTGTTATTGTATTTTTTTTTCGGTGGCTTCGGTTTGTGGATACAATTGTAATGAATTTGAATCATGTGATTGTGAATTGAACCAAATCATGTGACTACGAATTGAAACAAATATTTGAATTGCTAAACATCAATCAAATTTTTGGTGAACATATTGAATCGTACAAAAGACATCAATGCCAATGTAATAGTTAACATTTCTTTATCTGCAATGATTAATCATTTCGTGTTCAGTTTGGGCATAATTCAAGCTTGAAATCGTGTTTTCGTTAAAATGTTGCAAGACAATTACTAGCTTGGTAATCAAATGGTTCTTCTTTATGTAAATTATACCTATTGATGATGGGAATGCGTTCAACAAGATCAGATCCATTGTTGCATCTCCAATGTGAATTGTTCAATGTTGAAAAAACTCGTAAAGTGTCCAATGTTGAATGAAAACTTCGTCGTGTAAATAACACATTGCAAGTAATTTGATGCAAATGATTAACGCTTCATTTGTCATTTTGGCATTTCATCAAATTCCATTTATCTTTTCATCAAATTGCTGGTATACAACCCACCCTATAGGGTGTCTTCTATAGGTCTGTCTATGCTATTGTTTTCATTTAATTTATTTGATTTTAAGCGTTTATATATAGCCATTGAACATTATACAAATTTGTGAATGCCACATTAATATCAAGAAAACTTAAAATAGACGTTGAAAAAAATGTAATTAATAAATAAATCTTTTATCTCCTTAATACATTTTAATGAATATTATAATTTTATGCAATCATTTTGTACAAAGTGTATTTTGAATAAATCATCCATAAATTAAGTCATAAATCTTTTACCTAGTCTTTTACGGTTGCTTTAAACGGCCAAAAAGCTATTTTCAACAATTTCTCAATTAGATGCTCAAACAAGATACATTCTATCAGAATTGATTTTCGATAAATCATTCATTTATGGCATAATTATGTTGAAAAATTCTTCCAATTTTCAAGATGAAAAGAGAGAAAAACAGAATCTTTGTTGTTGTTTTGGGTTTCTTTCAATCGAAAAGAAAAGACTGGCAAACAAAAAAAAAATTATTTACATTTAATCGATGCTATAAATCTTGTGCGTTTTCGCACATTCATTTATCCATCAACAGTTTTGACGATCGCTATATTTATCGCTTCAACGGAAACAGACGACATTTTTTTTTTTCTTCACTGTTATAAATGGTGTGCCACAAGTCGTGCACTTGCAAATTCAAAAATGCTTCGGAATGGATATAATTGATTCGATGAACACTTATGTGCACTAAAAATGCACTTGTATTGACCGGCTCACAATTGTACATTCTTGCCAAGCCTTTTAGTGAGCGACTTTGGTCGCGGCAGTACATTTTTAAATTGCGTTAGGTAATTGAATTTTTTTTTTTTTTTTTTTTTGCTTTGCTTCTCTCGTCTCTGCCGTCAGATTCGTCGTGATTTGAAGATTTAGATTGGAAAAAGAGAAAGAGAGGAAGAGAGGAAGAGAGAGATAGAGAAAGAGAGAAAGAAAAAAAAAATTTGCGAGTTGGTAATGCGCACCGTCCAAGAGTGAGAAAGAAAGCATAAAATTTGAATTGAAAAAGAAACAAAGACGTATAATCAATGCACACATTGACTAGCTGACTGGTTGACTAGTTGGAAGACAAAATTGATATCTTTGTAAAACGTATTCATTCTATTGAATAAATTGTTGAGTGATTGTTTCGCAATAGCAAAAACCATTCACAATCTGTATGTCGCAGAGTGTGCGTAATTTTGTGTGTTTGTTAATTAACTGCTAAAAATTGTGGTCGTTTTTCGCGCTTAAAACCAAATATGTATCAAGTCAACAATGTAGACTTGTTTGCTTTAAGTGTGCAATACGTGCTATGATGTTTGTGTTTTGATTATTAAGAAAATTGAAAATCTTGTAAACACGATAAATGATACACATACACATACACACACACACAAAGCCAGTGAAATGTAGAATTCAATTCCGAATTAATCGAATTCGTAAATACAATTTAAGTGAGACAAACGAATGTCTTGGCCTAGCAACGATGGAAAACTCATTTTATCTGCTTTTGATTTTATTTTTTTTTTTTTCAAACATTTTTCCATTTTTCACTTCGTTTCTATGCGTTTTATTTCATGTAACGACGTGATTTCGTGGCAAAAATGTTCGCACGTCTTGTAACTTTTTTTTATGGACACAATCAATTCTTTTGATATATGAATGCGTGAGCGCAGGCAATGTGTCGCATTTCAATTCATCTTTGAAGTATGCACTTTCAATTTGCGATCGATATTTTAGTATGAGTTGTGTTCTGCACGCTTTGTCGCCATTGTGCGCTCACAATACTATAGACACAACACACTCTGCGCACTCTTGATTAATTCAATTAAGATATAGTTCATAAATATTGGAAATATTGCAAAGTGCCATTATTTCCAATTGATTTTTTTTTTCTGTTTCTTTTGAAATACATACAATGCAATACGAGGACCGGTCTTTAAGTACACACACACACACACAACACACACACACACACACAAATACAGTGCGTTTGATCAATGGTCATAATAATTTACCTTTTTGAGCAATCTATTTTCGCAGAATTTGGCTCAAATACATCATTAATATGAGTTTGGTTTTTCGTTGACTTTCAAAACAGCCAACCAAGGGTCAGAGCCCATGCGTGACGAAATTGTTCAACAATAATTTGGCATAAAAAAAAGTTTCATACATTAATAATTCCATAAATGTGCATCAAAAATGACGCGATTAAATCTCATTTGATTATTTGTTACATTTTACGGTTTCAAAAAGAAAAATTATTTTCATCAAATTCAACCAATATTAATTAAAGACCTGTACGTTATTCTAATTAAATAACGGAGGCGGTTAAAATGTTTACCGTACATGGAAAATTTAATTAAAAACAAGTATCAATTATAATAACCATTTAATGAGAAAAATCAAGTTGAAAATGCGAAAATAAAATGTTCGTCATTTTCATGAGAAATGCTTAGGATTAGATGTATTGCATGAGCGTTGAGTTTTACATCTAAGGAATGATCATTGGTAAATAACATGAGCGTTTTTCGGTCATGCTGTGTATGGTTTGATTATATATTGACTGGTTTCAATATCAAGATTTCAAATGTAAACAACCACTTTCAATATTCAAGTCTTTGAATTTCAACATGATGCTGATAAATATACAGATTCAAGTAAATACTCCATGGAGATTGTTTTTCGCTATTTTTATAATTTTTATACAAGAACTATGTCATGCTTATGATTTATCAATTTACACCTTTTTGCTCCGTAATCACCAATTCCAAATTACATCACATTAATGTCAAACCATCAAATTGAACAGCATAATTGCTTGATTTTCTACAACGTAAATGGATCTTTATCGATAGTCACTCACTTGAGGCTGTTAGAACATAATTTATTTATTCTGTACTAAATTCTTGGTACATTACATGCTCATTGCTCATGTTGACAGTTGTTACCGTTGATCTAGATCTTTATCGTTCTTAAAAATGTTCTCTGTTCAGTACCGTTTTTTTTTTCTTCAATTTGTAATGTATCTATCTCAAATATCTTTGGGGTGCATATCTTTACTCTAATCATGAGTTTCAATAGACGGATAAAAATAAATGAAAAACCAATTTTCATGGAACAGTAGTTAATTTGCCGTAATTATTTTAATAAAATTTGCAAAAAAAAATGATTCAATCAGAAAAAAAAATTATCACAAAAATCAATAAAACCGTTCAACAACGGTTACAAGCATTTAAAAATTGATTTCACCTTCACATGAACGATATATGAAAATTCATTTCACTTGACATTTTCAAAATTCCGACCATTTGTGCTTGAAATGCAAATCTGTCAGCAGTTCAATTTGTATTCATTCTTCCAAATAGTAATATTCAATTTCAAGATTTGAATTGAAATCTGTTTATTTTTTTTTATGTTAATGTTGTACCATCTGTTCCCTTCACAATTTAAAATACTTGAAATTAATGTAAATTAAAATAACAGTGCTTATACTCGGGATCGATATGTATCCGAGATATTTCGCACGTATCAGATATTTAGAGCTGCGTTGCTTCCCCTTCTACACGAAATGTATAGCATATAGCGAGGCTCACGCATACATTTAAAACAGCTTGTGGTAGTTTTCGGATACATATCGATCTCCAGTAAAAGCACTGGAAAATAAGATCGAAGTTGATTGAATTGTTGATTGAATGCTGTTAATCATTTAGGTATGCATATCATCATGCATCATGATCCATGTTTAGTCTTAACACAGAGTCAATGAAATGAAGTTCAATGTTAAGAAGAAACTGTTCCTTCATTGCTAGGTTGAAATTTTATTTTTTGTTTCGAAGAGTAATTTCTCCTTTGCATCTCTGTATATATAAAAGAAAAGATTTGTGGCATTTATATTTGAACAAAGACAAATAGCTATGTAAAAACTAAAAAGGTAAATTGAACTGTATATAAGTGCATATTTTCCGACTTTAAAGAACATTTATTTTAACATTATTTTTTCACATGATATGTAAGCAACGGATGCCCAAACAACAAACAAAAACAACAATCATTTAAAGACCATTAATGCCTTTCAGCGTCTGGTCTGTTTTGTAATGGTCGGCCAACAACAATTCTCCTCCAACATACCCTATCGAGAGACAGGTCTTCAGTTTCCCTATTCCAGTCATACCCTCTTTCATTCAAATCATTTTTTACCGAATCCAAATATCGTCTTCGCGGCCTACCTCTACCTCTCGGTGCATTCACTTCAGCATTCAAAATTAACTTTGGCAAACGATACTCATTCATACGCTGTACATGACCAAACCATCTCAACCTAGACTTTCTTGCTACTTCATCAATCGAATCCACATTCAAATCTTCCCGTATTCTCTCATTCCTAATTCTATTTTCCCATTGATCCCTACGCGACACACCCGAAATCATACGCAAAATTTTCATATCAGCCACTTCCAAACCATGAATTAAATTATTTGAATCGACCCAGCTCTCGCTGCCATACGTGATAGTTGGTCTGAAGATTGACCCATGAATCATCAACTTCGTCTCCTTACTCAACTCTCGCTTATTGAAAACATGTGACCTAAGTTGAGCAACAACTTTATTACCATTCACTCTGCGATGTTCAAATTCCTTATCCAGCTTGCCATCTTCAGGGAAGATGCAGCCTAAATACTTGAATTGAGACACCTGCTCAAGCACACTCCCATTCAACAGACAATTCACTTGCTTCCGATTTTTCCCAATATAAGTTTTTTGTCATGCCTGACAATTTATTGTTTGCTATCGAGAGAATAAAATCGGAAAAATAATGGAATTGTTTTAAAAGATTTATGACTAAATCTTACTTGAACCAATTGTATAAATGCAATTTATTGCAATAAAAAAATTCGTATATTTTATCATTTTCATGATGACTGATCAACAATATTCAATAAAAATACTGGTTTGTTAGTACAGTCAGCACCTCCTATTTGTAATTTTAAAAAAATGATTTTTTTATGTAAACTTTGAATTTGTTATTACCATTGAATAATTGCTTTGTTTACGCATTGGGAACGTAATTTTTTTTTTTTTTTTTGTTATAAATAGAATGAACATGCTAGCGAATCCACGTTGCTCAAATATTGGCTGAAAAATGTCTAGAGTCTAGACAAATGATATAAAATTACGTGTTTGTCGATGCAATATTTATTTTGTGTCGATGGAAATTTTTAATTTTGTTTAATGGATAACAAGATTGTTTGATTAATGTTATCAAAACAAAGATGAATAAATACCCAAAAATAAACACTTTTATTGCAACAAATTGTATATATATTTGGGTTGAATTGTAAGAGAAGAGCAGAACAATTTGTGATATTGCAATTTAAAGTAAGCAAGTGAAAATTTTCTCAAAATTGATATTGCTGCGAAACGAAAAAAAAACATGTCAAATTTCATTGTGACTATATTCGGTATCCTTGTGGTGGCCATGGTTCTTGTAAGATCACTAATAATTAATTTTTTAGTCATAAGAGTCTTAAAAAATATCCAATATTTTTCCTCGCTCTCTCTCTCCTTTTTTCAAAAGAAAACATCAAATTGTGAGCCAGGCGATGATCCTTCATCTTGCCCACCAGGTAATGTAATCAGATGAGTATTACGACATGAAAATTTCATTACTTTTCTGAATTATGAAGTTACAGTTCTATTATTATTTTTTTTTTCTTGGCAAATTGTTTCAAACAATTATTTTGATTATGTCTTATAGGCCAGATACCACATTGTCCAGAAGGATACATTGGAGTTTATCCAAATTGTATAGAATTCCAGCAATGTGCACCAGGTAAATATTTTTGATACATTAGGTTGAATTTTGGGCACAACTTTAGTTTACCCACACGCCGATCCATCGAAATATTTTTAACTTTTCTCAACGTCTCTTCGGATTTTCGATTACAATTTGATAGATTGGGCTGTCGCATTGTATTTAAAAAAGAGTTTATCCAAAAAACTCTAGACATTTCGGAAATTTTCCTATGATAATCGGACCCATTTTTCATGGAAAAAATCATCAATTTTTGTTTTTTTTTTCTTTTTTTATTCAAAATATTTCTGAAATGATAAAAATTCGAAATTCCAATGGAAAACTTATGTTTTAAAAGAAAAAAATTGCATTTTCCATAAAAAATTCTCATGTTTCATCACATTCTTGTAAGTCGTTATTATTTTGATTATTTGTAATGTCTGAATATTGTCACTGAATTAAAATTGTATGTCTTTGTGAAAAATTCCGGCTTCTTTGAAAAATTCTTCCAATAGCTCAAGATTTTCGTCAAAAACATGAATTTTGCCAAGTAGCCAATGAAATTCTGATTTTACCAACGATATTGTGATAGTAAAAAAAAAAACATCAAAAAACCAAAAATTGATGATTTTTTCCATGAAAATTGGGTCCGATTATCATTGGAAAATTTCCAAAATTTCTGAATTTTTTTGGATAAATTCTTTTTTAAATACAATGCAACAGCCCAATCTATCGAATTATAATCGAAAATCAGAAAACAAATTGAAAAAAGTTAAAAATACTTCGATGGATCGACGCACACTTAAAACGTCAGTGGCGAAATATTGAGAATGTGGTGGTGAAAATAAAATTTACCGCCACTGTTGATTGTTTGTAGTGGTATACCCAATAATGCGAATTATAATTCGCTTGTATAGTATTCTACAATGTATCCAGTTGCGCCTGTCAAATAATTTTGACAGCAACAAAATAGAATACTATACACACAGACGGGTGATGCGCAGTTTTACTGCACAATTTTGCAGAGAAGAGTTTTCTGCACAAAACAATACAAAATGTGCGGAAAACTGGCACAAATTTGTTCCATTTCTCAAAATTTTTTTGTACCATATTAATTGCAAATACTGTATATTTTTCAGTGATTATCAGAATCAGATTCATTTTTTCCAAAATTAAAAAATTAATTTTTTTCCAAAAAATAAGTAAATTAAAATAAATAATTTTCAGTCTGCTATTTAATAGGCGGTATTCGATAGGATAATTATGCGCACTAATTTTTGTATGAAATTCTATATGGGAAGTTCTGGAATTCAGGCTAAATCCTGAGAATCCATGGATCAGCCTAGGCATATGACACTTTTATAAATAGGTCTCGAAATTTTGTTCGCCACAGGGCAAAATCCATTTATTTTTCCCATTTTCCAATCGGAAAAGCGTGAAAAATCGATCGAAAGATTTTTTTCTCCTTTGAAATGCAGATTTAATTTGATAAGTCAAAAATAATTTTTTCTCATTGAATTTAAATGTGCAAATAGCGCCTATCGATCTATTAAATAGCAGACTGAAAATTATTTATTTTAATTTACTTATTTTTCGGACAAAATTAATTTTTTAATTTTGGAAAAAATTAATCTGATTCTGATAACCACTGAAAAATATACAGTATTTGCCATTTATATGGTACAAACAAATTTTGAGAAATGGCACAAATTTGTGCCAGTTTTCTGCACATTTGTGCCAGTTTTCTGTATTGTTTTGTGCAGAAAATGTTTCTCTGCAAAATTGTGCAGTAAAACTGCGCATCACCCGTCTGTGTGTACAAGCGAATTACCACTACAAACAATCTACAATGGCGGTAAATTGTATTTTCACTACCACATTCTCAATATTTTGCCACTGACGTTTTGAGTGTGCGTTTGGGTAAACTAAAGTTAAACCGAATTTTGTATATTATCGAAGTACAGATGAACATTAAATTATTTTGTTTTTTTTTTTCTGACCAATACATTTTTGGTTTTTACCAAACAAAAGTTGGAGTTCCACCCAGTTGTGATTGCCCAGAAGGCAGTATTTATATTCCACCATCGTCTTGCGTCTCGTTTCTTATAACATAAGTATTTGTTTGCCTATTTTTTTCTTCTTAGCAGCAACAGAGACGTTGTTGTCTTATGAATATAAGTTCAGTCCAGACTAAGAATTGTTTATCTGAAAAATGTGTAGTAATAGGCTGCTCATTTGTAGAAGTGAATCTTCAATAAATACAGTTAAATCAATTGTCGTTGATAGTAAAATTTGCTATAATATATCGCTATATATGGTTTGCACTTTATTTTGATAAGGAATGAAAAGATGTTCTTGGAATTTTTTTTTTTAATTATAGTAAAAGGTATTTTGTTAGAAAGAATGTGATTAAAATTGTGTAAAGCGCCCAGATGACTATGAAAGATTTCCTTCTTTGTCTTCAATTTATCATATTAATTTCCTTCTTTCCCTTCATACTAGACAAACACCATGATATAGCATTGTACTTGGCCATTTGTGGTTTGAACTTGAATTTGCTTTAGTTATAACGAAAAGTGAAAGTTTCATGAAAATCCCAATAGAATAACAACAAATAAATAATAAATTTTTTTTTAAAAAAATAAACAAAATAATGAATAACTAATTTGGTGTAAAATATCGGTGCAGATTAATTTTTGGTGCTCTTATGAAAATCAAACACAAAAAAAAATAATAAAAAAACTATAGTGTTTAAAGACGCGTCAAATCTCAAACCTCAAACTTTAAAATTTCATGATTTTTCAATCAAGTCTCAATGGAAAAGATCCGAAATATGAATGGAGGAAGTGCTTCTTCTAGGAAGTTTATATTTTGAAAATGAATTCATATTTTTTCTCAATCTTACAATGGCGAAAATGTTCTCAAATTGAATAAATCACGCTTCTTTGAATTTATTTTTGAATCGTCAAGTTAAAAGAGGTGCACTTAATTTGCAACTCAATCAAAAGAAGCGCGAAAGTAATAATGATTTTAAGTTATATCAAAATATAGACCGTAATGATGGGGTATTTAATAAGCAATTTACGTGATGCAATAATATCATCTGAAAACGATAAATTGTATTTCAATTCAGCCAATCTAAATGAATTGATGCATCATTCACTCGAAAAAAATGATAATAACAATGTTAATGAGTGTCGAAATAATGAAAGGCATTAATCGATGGGCATCCATTTTTTTCCGCTGTTTTCTGTTTTGTTTTTTTAAACATATACACACAGAGACATCAGTAGAGTGAGCGTAGTTCTTCATTTGTATTTAGCAAAATCTGTTTATCTTTGTAAGAAATAAATCAAATCTTTCCTTTAGAAATAGAATTCACTTGATTAAGAATTATAATGAATTTTTAATGAAAAAATTATAAAATAAAAAAATTTCTATCCGAGTAAATTATTCAACAATTATTGAAGACATCAAAAATTGCCATAAAAAGTGTATCCATAAAAAAAGACTCATCCATAAAAACGCACTAATACATGCGTTCACACTTACGCATTTCCATTGATAACCGATCTGTACATAATAGATTGAATGCATTTTTTAACAGCTGATAGATTTGTTAGCATAAATCATTCTTTGTTGTGCCATCGTAAGACAAACATCTTAATTTTCTGCAGTTAGTCAAACAGTTTTTCCACATTTTCTACTCAATTATTCACACGTTAAGAACATTTTTTTTTTCGATAATTTTTAAACAATTTTTGAAAAGTGTTTTAACTTCATTTAAATAACGAAATTAATAAAACCTTAAAATTAAATAATAAAAAGCAAAATGTTGACCATTTACAAGATTAGTTTTTTGAAAAATCTCAACGAAAAAGCTGAGCTGTTCCTTGCCATCAAGCCGAATGCACCAGATTTCGAAAGTTTCAAGAACGCTCTTTTCGAACGTTCCCCCGAACTGATGTCCTGTCCATTATACTCATTTTATATCGGTAAGTACATTTTGAAATTTTATTTTATTAAATGATTTGTTTTAAATTTTAAGAAAAAGAGAAATTAAATGAGCAATTTTTAGGCAAGAAGAACTTGTCGTTCAAAAAGTAAATAAAAAACATACGTATGATTTCGAATTTTTTTAATTTTTTAAATCAATTCAAATTGAGTAATTTCGAAATCTTACATTTTCATGAATATGTTGCAATACATACAAAAATTTTAATTTTTCCGATTTTTGATTCGAAAATTTTCAAAAAATCATTTGCTATTTTTCTTTTCGGTTAAAACTTAACAAATTTTGTTATTGGTCGCCATTTTTGTAAACTCAAATATTTGTTCGTAGTTTTTTTTTAGATTTTTCATTTTCAATTGAAAAATTCATCTCTATTCTTTTTATCAACATTTTTCATTTTTTTCATTAATGGCATCCAATTGAATGTGGACAAGTTACGAAGAAAATGTTGTGTTTTTTTTTCAGAATAGTCATTGCAATATGCAAAATCTTCGAAAAAATGTTGCCTGATGTCGAATATTTTTATACCAAAATATACAAATTCTGAGCGGTGTCATAAACACATGTTTTTGAACATATTTTTTCTTGGAATTTGGTTCTTGAAGAAATTCAAAATGGCGAAAATGGAAAACAATTTGTTCTTTTTGCGTCCAAATAGATTGACGAAAAACAATTAACGAAGCGCATGGTTTTCAACATTTATTTTTAATTTTTTTTTTTGCTGAAAATTGTTTTTTCTTTTCGATAAACAGATTGCAGCAGTAAAAAGAAATTTCTAAGGTATTGGGGGAAAACTAAATTATGATTGTTCGTATTTTTGCTAAACATTTATCCATTTGTTTTTAATTTCTTTCAAACACATGTCAACAAATCGGTAATTTCATTTAGATTCGGATGAATGTACACTGCGCGAACTAATAAAGATTTCGATTTTTTTTTTCATTGCAATTTTATTACAAGCTATTTACTGAAATATCAAAAAAACATTATCTAAAAAAAATTTGTATTTATGGTTTTTTTTTTTTTTTGATTTTTCGACAAATGTATACATTTGAGAAATATATTTTTCTCAAAAAATCCGGTTAATATTTGTTCCATTTACCATTGGCATCATGTAATGCGATGATTCGACGAGGTAGACTGTCATAAAGTGATATATGTTGTTGCATCAACGTTACGCTATCTCCTCTATTTTATTATTTATAATTTGCGACCTTAAATGGTCATTCAAGAAGAAGTTTTATGGCTTCATATACATATATCTACGCATGAGATTGAGAGTAGAGTATGTTTCAATGACTTTTATTCGATAAAGTAGAGTATGTTCACAAGCGCTCAACAAATATTAAAATATTTGTTTTAATTTAATGAATATAAAAATATTGTCAAAGGCAAACTTAGAGAGTATTACAAGAACAACAATTTTTGTGAAGATACTTATTCATTTTTACTTGTGATTAAAGTGTAATTCAAAACAAGGTACAAGTGAAACATACTCTACTTTAACGCTATATGAGTCGAGAAAAATCATACTCTACTCTCAATCTCACCGATATATATATAAGATGTTGTTAAAATAGATTTATTAGCACCATTATCCAAAAGAACTTTTACACATGGAATAAAATCTAAGATGAACATATGAAAGAACATTTTATATTGAAATTAATGCCAGTATAAAATCTTAAATATCTTCAATTACTAATTACAAAATGGGGATGAGTTTAAGATGCAATAATACCTCTTCGATTTACACCATCATCGATAATCACTTGAAAATACCCTTTATAAACTGAAAATCTTCCAGTTTATAAGATCATTTTCTTTGAAATTTTTCAATTTCCAATCAATGAACAAACATACCTTCTCTACTCATTTTTTCACCCATTCCAATTCATTTAGCAATCTCTGAAATTGTAAGCATTTCTTTAATACCAAAATTATTGCACTTTTATCAAAAGAAAAGATTTTAACTACACGTGACTCAACCGGTGCGGTATCTAGGAATTTTGCCGCCCTAATTTTTTTTTTTAAATATAAACTGAGGAAATATAATATTTTTTTCATCTATTAATGAGTACTATAATTAATACATTCATTTGTACATTTGCATATTTATTGAATTATCGTTAAACAAATTTACATATCATATCATATTATTTAAATGTTTAGAATGATCCGCATCACACCTTCATTTTGGACATCACACCTTATTCGTTTCATAAACAATCGGACATAAACCATCTAACTATGTTGAATGAACTAATCGCATTTATTAATATGGTGTTTGATATTTAAAAATTGCACATTATGAAATCTTAATCTTTTCTCAGAATTTGTTTCCATAATCTTGATTGTGTAAATTTATGAATTTCACATTCGTTTCAATGATTTTATTTAGAGCTGCTCTTGAAGCGAACATATTCGAAATTGATTTGGTTCAAGTTGTTCGAAAGAAAAAAAGGGGTTTCATGTTCGTTCGAATATTGTTCAATTGATTGAACCGAATTGAACTGTTCAATACATCAATTAATTTTTGACAAGTTTTTATTGAGAAAATCCATATTTCGAAAAAATATTCTCGATTCAATTAACTAAATATTTTCAAATACGTTATGTATGTTCATATTGGTCTAGACGTCTAGAAAATCGGATTTTTGCTCGAAAAACCCTAGCAATTTCGAAGAATTTTCCATTGAACCCTCTTCAATTGTTTCAAGCACACCCAGAGGAATTTGACAGTCAATATTCCAACATTTGATTTCAAATGTCATATTTCCAACGAACGTTGTAATATTTACAACCATGGTTGGTATTCTATCATCACAGATTTGTTTGCACTAATACCGATCCGCTTGAGCGCGCAATTGGAATGTTACACTTGCAACCAAATGCGCAACTACGTTGGTATTAGTGCAAACAAATCTGTGATGATAGAATTCCAACCATGGTTGTAAATATTACAACGTTCGTTGGAAATATGACATTTGAAATCAAATGTTGGAATATTGACTGTCAAACTCCTCTGGGTGCAGACATTTTCTTTTTTTATCTTGACTTTTTGTCAGTACAGAGGGCACAGTATTCACCCTTCTGAAAAAGATTGATTAGTCATATTTGGGGTGGTGTGGGGTACGTTGTTGAAACCCTATCAAATTAGAAATTATAGCCGTTTTCAACAATAAATGTTATAAACCAATTTTTCTCCGCAAAACTTGCAAAACTCTCAGAAAATCGGAAAAAGCGTTTTTTTGAATAGCATTTTTTCATCGACTTTTCACAAAAATTAGGGCTCAAACTTCTTAGGAGCTCTTGACTGGGAAGCTCTACTCCATGCTGCTTACTCAATAGACTCGGCTCAATCCACTCAGGTCAATTGGCCTACATGCTGTATACTATTGGTTTGATCAAATGGATTTTTTTCAATCGGACGTTTGCATCAGAAATAAAGCCTTGGTTAAAACACGAACGAACTCGAACGAACATGAGCAAACCTGTTCAGTGGGCAATCCATTCATTGAATGAATTGATAATTCTCTTTTCCGTTGTTTCTTTTGTCATTTGGAATTTTAAGGAGAGATGATAAGTCATTAATTTTTCGAAAAATCTTTCTTAACCATTCTCGGTTTTTTCTACTTTTTTGCACATGTCCAATAACTTGCTATTTCTCTTATTTTAGATACGTATAATGACAAGGTGGCCATCGTCACTGATTATGATTTCGAAGTGTTCAGAGGAACATATAATGACAAGCTGTGTATCGTAAAGAATCCAAAGAACATCCATGAGAACTGCCTCATGATACATGACAACATGCCGATGATGTCGTCTGTACCAATGGAAAACGATGAAAAGTTCGAGAATGATGGGCACTGTGATGATGGTGACTGTGATGATGGGGACTGAGATGATGGGCACTGTGATGATGGGGACTGGGATGATGGGCACTGTGATGATGGTGACTGGGATTATGTGCAGTGTGATGATGGTGACTGGGATGATGGGCACTGTGATGATGGGGACTGGGATGATGGGCACTGTGATGATGGGGACTGGGATAATGAGTTAAAGCAGAACAATGCGGAAATCCATAATGATAAGGCAAATGTGGATATTGAAGAGAAGGCAAAGATGGAAGAAGAAGAAGAAGAAGAGTTAACTACGTTATTTAACAACGTGCTATCAACAGATGATGATCGGACCTGTCTGCCAAGCAATTCATCGTTTCATAGTGAATTGAAAGTACATCCAGAACCAGTTGCCGCTGTTGGGGAAAACGGACTGCCATTAGCAAGTGAGCCATGCGAATCTGTTGATGAAATAAATCACAGATCGATACTAAGACCACCCGGTAAGTTCATCTTTTTGCATTAAAATTAAAAAAAAAAAAAATTAATCATTTTATTTTCGTTTTATTCTTATAGAAATTCGATTAAACATTGCATATGCAACTTTGATCGACATGGGATTCACTGACCATGATGGTTCACTCTTGGATCTTCTGAAGATGGTTGATGGTGATGTTCAAAGCGTACTTATGTTATTACCATCATTAGAATAAGTAACAAAATTACATCTTTTATTTAAATCTATATTCAATAAGTAGAGACAAATTATCAAAATATAGACGTTTACAATTATAAGAAAATGATGTGTATAGATATTGATATTTGCAAATATTACAAATCAAAAATATTTAAAAAAAAACAAAATAAAATAGAAAAAATGAAAATAAATTGAAAATATTTTTTATTATTGTTGTTGTACAACCCAGTGTTGCCAATATTGTGAAAACATTTTTTCTGTGCGTATCTTATATTTATTCAAATTTCAAATGTAATGCGTCATCAAAGCGCATATATTACATAGCACACACACGTAAAAATGTGTGCGATTATTGGTGTAAGCGATTGTGTTTCTTGATTCTATACCGAAGTTCTGTTACCACTACATAGAATTTTTTTTCATGAAAAAAAATTTGGTTGTGTTGGTACGATATACGACAGTAGCAAAATTTTTTTCCGCTAAAACAAATCTGTTACTCTCAAATTTCAAACCAACACAACCAAATTTTTTTTTCATGGAAAAAACTTCGGTATAGAATCAAGAAACAGAATCACTTACACCAAAAATTACACACATTTTTACGTGTGTGCATGCTCAAACGAATATCATGCGGTATGTTCACATTTTTAAGATGTAATTTTTCGACTCGCTATTCCTTCATGTTCACGCTTATATACAGAATATTGCCTTGAAATAGCTTCTGTTGACAGCTGGGCAACCATCAAAAAAATATTCTCTGCTTATTTGTTTCCATTGCTTTCCAGTAAATTCAATCCTGGATGAATAAAAACAGTTTTATGTCAGACAATTAAAAAAGGGGAGTTTCTTCGGAAAAACTGAACAAATTCACGTAAACTGGCGATAACGAAGTAATTTTGTTTTCCCAAGATGCCTTTTTATTTCGTAAAAAAAATAGTAAGTTCTCACGATATTATTTTGTTTAATAAATCAATTTAATTGAATTTCTCTATCTTCATTTGTTCATAGTTCCTTCTAATGATGCAGATTTAAAATTATCAACTAGTAGCTGGAAAGATCAGATTGTAATAATTGGTTATTTTGATGCAAACAAACATACCTCAAAAATGCTCGATAGAAGAAAAAATGTAATAATTTTAGGAAGTATTTCTTGTTTGGGATTGGAAACGAGATGAAAACTAAAATGGTGCACACGAAATAAATTTGATGAGTTAGGTTAGATTCAACAATCAACAACGATTACAGCAACGTTATCCAATTTCCAAGGTGGGCAAAATGATAAAGTATTTTGTCATGCCTGACAATTTATTTTTTGCTATCGAGAGAATAAAATCGGAAAAATAATGGAATTGTTTTAAAAAATGTATGAGTAAACCTTACTTAAACCAATTGCATAAATGCAATAAAAAAAATTCGTATGTTTAATCATTTTTATGACGAATGATCAACAATATTCAATAAAAATACTGGTTTGTTAGCACAGTAAGACACAAAATACATGATTGTTGATACTTTGTAACAAAGTTGTTGCTCAACTTAGGTCACATGTTTTCAATTAGCGAGAGTTGAGTAAGGAGACGAAGTTGATGATTCATGGGTAAATCTTCAGACCAACTATCACGTATGGCAGCGAGAGCTGGGTCGATTCAAATAATTTAATTCATAATTTAGAAGTAGCTGATATGAAAGTGTTGCGTATGATTTCGGGTGTATCGCGTAGGGATCAATGGGAAAATAGAATTAGGAATGAAAGAATACGGGAAGATTTGAATGTGGATTCGATTGATGAAGTAGCAAGAAAGTCTAGGTTGAGATGGTTTGGTCATGTACAGCGTATGAATGAGTATCGTTTGCCAAAGTTAATTTTGAATGCTGAAGTGAATGCACCGAGAGGTAGAGGTAGGCCGCGAAGACGATATTTGGATTCGGTAAAAAATTATTTGAATGAAAGAGGGTATGACTGGAATAGGGAAACTGAAGACCTGGCTCTCGATAGGGTATGTTGGAGGAGAATTGTTATTGCCCGACCATTACAAAACAGACCAGACGCTGAAAGGCATTAATGGTCTTTAAATGATTGTTGTTGTTGTTGCAATTTAAAGTAAGCAAGTGAAAAATTTCTCAAAATTGATATTGCGGCGAAACGAAAAAAAAACATGTCAAATTTCATTGTGACTATATTCGGTATCCTTGTCATGGCCATCATTCTTGTAAGATCACTAATAATTAATTTTTTAGTCATAAGAATCTTAAAAAATATCCAATATTTTTCCTCGATCTCACTCACTCGCTCTCCTTTTCTCAAAAGCAAACATTGAATTGTGAGCCAGGCGATGATCTTTCATCTTGCCCACCAGGTAATGTAATCAGATGAGTATTGTTTTACGAAATGAAAACTTCATTACTTTTCTGAATTATGAAGTTACAGTTCTATTATTTCCTTTTTTTGTGGCAAATTGTTGGAAATAATTATTTTGATTATCTCTTACAGCAAGGCCTAAAATAAGAGCAAAAAACAACTGTACATTTTTTTTTTTTAAAAAACAACAAAGAATATTTATTGAATATTATTAACTTATTAAATTTTCAATGAGTTTTAAAATATTTGGTATTTGGTCGGTAGAAATAATTTAATGTTGAAAAGTGAAGTTTATATTTTGTTCTTTATGAGATTCTATTTCGATATTTTTCAAAAATATACCGGAATAATATTCTTGATTCTTCGACTTGCTACTGTCCACTGTAACTGAACGATGACGATGTGGTTTCGATAAAAAATTGCAACGGCTGGCCGTGGATCTCATTCACTTAATACTGGCAAATTGTAATGCACATATAAATATTTATTTTGTGTTTCAGTCAATAGAGAGTATCGACGTGGAGATCTTAAAAGATTATTAGCACTTATAGTCCTTTCTACATCTGCTGCGTGTGGTGTGCTTACATGAATTCGTGCCAATAAAATAAAAATTTCGTTGTAATCATCTCGTAATTTTTCCGAAGATAAGTTTTTGAGTGTCTCCACTAACGAAGAATTCATATCCATGAGAAGGCAATCCTGATATTGCATGCTGAGATCACTTAAAGAAAGATCACTGCCTATTTTGTTGTGTATTTCCGTAATGTTGACGTCCTCTTTGAAATCGACGAATTTTTTTATTTCCATATTGAATTCTTCGCTGGTTTCAAATCTATCAGTTAAACACTGCTCAAGGAAATCGATGACTTCTGATCGGAACGTATTTACATCATCAATCGCATTATTTCTTGCTGTTATATTTCTCACATTGAGCTCAATGTTTTTTAAGAAAAATTTACCATCGCGTTCAATTAAACTTAAATCAAGGACAGATTCATAGCCACCAATTAGCTTCTCTTTTTTTAATTTTTGTAAATGCGAGTGCAAAGATTGAACATGCTCAATTAGCGATATAATATAGTGAGTTCATCTTTTTGTAATTTTTTCTGAAATCGGCTATACACGGTTAACAAATCGCTCATAAGACTTTTGTACTGTAAATTCATTGAAAAAAAAATCTAAGTAAGCATTGACCAACAAATAAAAAATATAAAAGAATATACGCACTCATGGAACTCTCATTTTGAACATTTGTTACTACTATATCATTCAAAACTTAGTTTTGATGTTGTGATTCTTCATTTGAATGTACTGAAATATTATCCAAATCTGTGAACAATATACAATACGCAAAAACTTACTATCAAACCACATAATTTATAGGAAATGGCCGGATGAATTTATGCAAACCTTACCATTTTTTTCATTTGTCTGTTTTTGTTTTTTTAAACACATTGTCAGCGTTTGCTGTGTGCGTTTTTTTTTTTGTTTATTTGATTCAGATTGCATTATAATAGTTAAATTTTATTTAGTTGAGATAACGACAAATATAATATTCGAAAAAAAACACGTTAAATGTTATCACACATTGTCAAACACCTGAAGTTCATTGATTAAGAATTCAAAACAACATTCTACTTACGTCAAACAATTCGATTGACATTTTCAATAAAACTCTTCTTCTCAGTGATAGATGGCATTAGTAGCCGTGAGCAAATGTCCAGATCCAACATCATACATCCGATATTAAAAATTTCTCATGTATAATAATTGTAAACGATGAATTTTCATTTTGTGCAGTTGTAAAAAAAACAACTGCACAAATTCCATTTACAGCTGCACATTTTGGGTCAACTGCACGCTTATTTTAGGCCTTGTCTTACAGGCTACATTGGAACACCGCCGGACTGCCAGTTACCACAATGTCCAGAAGGATACATTGGATATTATCCAAATTGTGTAAAATTTCAGCGATGTGCACCAGGTGAATATTTTTGATACATTAGGTTGAATTTTGTTTATTGCAGAAGCACAGATGAATATTAAGTTATTTTGTTTTTTTTTTTTTTTCTGACCAATACATTTTTGGTTTTTACCAAACAAAATTTGGAGTTCCACCCAGTTGTGATTGCCCAGAAGGCAGTATTTATATTCCACCATTGTTTTGCGGACATAATATTTATTTGTTTATTTATTTTTTTCTTAGCAGCAAAAGAGACGTTGTTGTCTTATGAATATAAGTTCAGTTCAAACTAAGAAATAGAAAAAAAATTGTTTATGTGAAAAATGTGTAGTTATCAGCTGCAAGTAAACCTTAAATAAATAAAGTTAAATTATTTGGTGTTGGTAGTAAAATTTGCTATAATATATTACAAAAGATGTTATGGAATTGTTTTTAAATTATAGTAAAAGGTATTTTGTTAGAAACAATGTAAATAAAATTGTGTAAAACAGACAGATTCCCTTCTTTTTCTTCATTTTATCATATAATAAAATAAATAAAATAATGAACACCTAATTATGTGTAAAATGCCGATGAAGATTAATTTTTAGTGGTTTTTTGGAAAGAATTCAAAATGATATTGTTCGATGAGTCATTTTCGGGAGCTTTTTCAGTATTTCACGTTATAATACGTAAGAATTTTACGCAAGATCTTGAATTTGCATCAAAGCAATTTACAGAAACTAGCCTATTCAAAAGAGGAGTTCAGAGAGTAAAAACCATGCCAAAAACCCACAAATAATTGATTTCATTTATGAAAAAATCTCCAAAATTAAAAAAATGAGTTGGCGCCTTAGCAATTAAAATTTCGGCCTCAAATATAAATGGAATGATTCATAATCTATCTTATCTTATAGAGGTAGAGTCGAACATTACGATAAAGAGAAAAAAACATTGCTAACTTCTGTTTAATTTCAAAATAATGCGCAAAAAGTGAAAAGCGGACTCAAGGAACACGATAAAGTCAAGGAAAATAGAGGTCGTCGGACCACTTTCCTTACAAAAAATTCAAAAATATAGAAAAATTGGGTAAAAAATGGATTAGTTAAGAAAAATTTGATTTACGTGAAACAATATCGAAAAATATGAAGAGAGAATATATAAATTTTCATCACCCCTTCGCCTCTCCCCTTGTATTTTAAACAATCGGAAATTTGTTCTATCTTGTAGAGAAAAACTCCAAGAATACCATAAAACCATAAAACCATGAAAAGCTAAATATTCGAACTTAGTTTTGAGTTTATTTGCAAATATTTGAAAAAAATCATTTTTTGAGTGGAAAAAACGCTCCCCCTCAACCCTACAGGGAAAAATCAAAAATCCACTCCGAAAGAAATTCTTATCTTAGTCCCCTCTAAACGATAGTAGCAAAAGAAATTCGATATTAATATTCCTGAGTAGTGGCCCTAAGAAAAAAATTATGGAAATGTGAAGAAAAATAGTTCAATTGCACTACAGGCTGATATAGTCTATTTATTTTACTCATTTTATATTACATTTTATTTGAATTTCAAAATTATTTGGTTTTCTCCACAGATTGTTTATTGTTTGTATATATGGGTACAGCTATGCAAAAGAAATGTCGATTTAGATAACAGATGGCGTAACTAGCGTTGTGTGCATCAGAGCACACCGCGGCCATTTTCTTTTTTTTTGTCTGTCATTACGCTATAATTTTCAGTATATGTCATTTTTCTGAAGTGTAAACAACAAAGATTTTTTCTGCTTCAAAAATGTCGAAATTCGTGCCTGAAAAAGTGGTTTTGCGGGGAACTTTAATAACCTTCTTTCATTTGAAGTTATCGTTTGTTAGTAGAAGCTTACGGTGAACATGCTTCAACTCAAAAAACTTGTGAACGATGGTTTGCGAGATTCAAAAGTGGTGATTTTGACTTGGAAGACGAAGAACGGCCAGGTCTTCCAAAAAAAATTAAAGATGCGGATTTGCAAGCATTATTGGATGAAAATCCTTGTCAAACGCAAAAAGAACTTGCAATGGAGTTGAAGGTTGATCAAGCAACTATTTCTTGACATTTGCATGCAATGGGAAAAATTCGAAAGCTGGAAAAATGGGTGCCACATCAATTGAACGAAAATCAACTCAGAGCAAGAATCGAAACATGCAAAAAACACCTTGCTGACTAAAAAAACGGAGTTTTTTGAGTCAAATTGTTACTGGCGATGAAAAATGGATCTATTACGACAATCCCAAGCATAAAGCAGCGTATGTTGATCCAGGCCAACCAGTACCTTCGTAGTCAAAACGAGAAATTCATTGCCAGAAGGTTATCCTGTGCATTTGGTGGGATCAGGAAGGTGTCGTGTATTATGAGCTGCTGAAACCTGGCCAAACGGTTGATGGTAAGTGCTATGAATAACAATTGATCAAAATGGAGCAAGCATTGAAGGTGAAACATCCACGAATAGCGACTAAACAAGACAAAGTTTTTTTTCACGATAATAATGCCAAACCACATCGTGCAAAGATCGTTAAAAAAAGAAAGAACACTTCGGTTGGGATCAACTTGATCAACCCGCGTACTCTCCAGATCTTGCCCCTTGGGACTACTATTTGTTTCGATCGATGCAAATTGACCTGGCCGATGTACGCTTTAAAAACTTTGAAGAAATACAAAAATGGGTCGCTGACTGGATAGCTTCAAAAGATAAGGAATTCTTTCGACGCGGAATCCACAAACTTCCTGAAAGATGGCGTGAAGTTATAGCTAACGATGGAGAATACATTGGCTGAAGTGCTCATTCATTTAGTTATGAAATAAAATTTTCTTTTCACCGAAAAAATCGACATTTTCTTTGCACACACAAAAAAATTCTTAACAAAACTGAGACACTATTTGTCTCAAAAATGGGGTGAGATAATGAAGTGTCTCAGTTTGGTAAATTTTATTTAAATAATTGTATATTCACATTTATTTTAATTGAGACTTGAATATGCAAATTCCATGTTTTGAAACTTTGAAGAAATAACAACGACAATGCGCTCTCACACAGTAGACGACTGAGTGAATCTGACTAACACATGCGCAAATTTGTTCTATGTAAAATCACAGACTTGATTGATATTGATATTTAATATAACTGAGCGTATATTTGAGACTTCAAAATTGGCTGGAAAACAATACATCCAAAAGTATCAATGTCGCTCATGTCTGTCTTTTGCATAGAACGAATTTGCGCATGTGTTAGTCAGCTTCACTCAGTCGTCTACTGTGTGAGAGCGCATTGTCGTTGTTATTTCTTCAAAGTTTCAAAACATGGAATTTTCATATTCAAGTCTCAATTAAAATAAATGTGAATATACAATTATTTAAATAAAATTTACCAAACTGAGACACTTCATTGTCTCACCCCATTTTTGAGACAAATAGTGTCTCAGTTTTGTTAAGAATTTTTTTGTGTGCATACACCCAATACATATTGTAAGTATAACGATATTTTTTAATGTAACATGTAAAAAGCAAGATTTTTTTGATCAAAAAGATTCGAAATTGATAAAAAGGACAATCTATCAATCAAAAACTTCAAATTTCTATTTTAACATTAGACTCCATCCAAAGTAATTGGAAAAACTACTGATCATAATCATTACTTGCATTAAATTTTATATTTCTTCAAATTTCTTCTTGTTAAAATTATAGATTTTTTCTAATTACTTCTTTCAAAACTATTAAAATGAAAATCACAAAAAGAAATCCATTAAAAATTCATTTTGAAACCAAAAAAGAAAAAAAATCGTTTTTATTCAGAATATATCGTTTAAAATATTTGAATTCAATTCATATGATTACGTATTCAAAACATTTACTAGTACTTCATATTAACACCAACCAACTTCATGCCAGTTGTGATTGGTAACACTTGACATTTTCATAATTCCCACTATTTGTGTTTGCAATGTAAAGCATTTACATGCAGCTGTCATAGCTGTACACAGACTATTCAACAAATTGTGAAATAATGTCGGCTGAATTGTGAATGAAAAAAAAAAGTCGAATATTTTCCAAATTGCTATATTCATGTCAATGTTTTTCATGTTAAATTCTTTGCATAATTGATTTCCAACAAAATAATCCCATAAAATGAGACTGGTTAAACCGAAATTTGTGAATCATAATGGTAAGTGTAGAAAATGAAAAAAAATGATCACCGGCGTAAAGCAATGATGCAACAATGCCTGCATAATTCTGACTTTGTTTAGTTTTTGTCTTAAATCTGATCTATTTCTCATGTGTATTTAGGTAATCCGATATTTTCCATTGATATTCATCCGGATGGTACAAGATTTGCGACGGGCGGTCTTGGCACGGATGCTGGTGAAGTGATAATTTGGAATTTATTGCCAGTTATCGATGAAAATGCCGAAGAATCCAGTAATGTTACGAAAAAACTTTGCCAAATGGATAATCATTCGGCTTGTGTGAATTGTGTACGATGGTCATCAAATGGATTATCACTTGCATCGGCTGGTGATGATAAAATCATTATCATTTGGAAACGTGGAGCTGGTGCTCAGGCAGTATTTGGCAGCTCTGGTTTAGCAAAAAATTCAGAATATTGGCGTGTTCATAAGCAGCTACGTGGTCATTCAGGTTGAATAAAAACAAAATTGAACAACACGTTCAATGTTGTTTTTCGATAAAATCTAATCGAATTACTATGATTTCAGGTGATATTCTTGATTTAGCATGGTCACCACAAGATCGTTATTTGGCAAGCAGTAGTGTTGATAATACTGTTATCATTTGGTGCATGAACAACTTTCAATCACTCACCATTTTAAAGGGACACACTGGCTTGGTGAAAGGTGTTGTTTGGGATCCGGTTGGTATATTTTTGGCATCACAAAGTGATGATCGGACTGTTCGTGTTTGGCGTACAAAAGACTGGAGTTGTGAGAGAGTTATTAGCGAACCATTTGATGAATGCGGTGGAACAACACACGTATTACGTTTATCATGGTCACCGGACGGTTTATATCTGGTTTCGGCACATGCTATGAATGGAGGTAAGCCATTTACAAATTGGTTCTTTTTGAATTTTTCAAACATTTTTTATTGGAAAATTGTGTATAAAAGAATTTTCTATGAATTGGAATCTCCATTTCTGAAAGCATTGAATCTTCCCTTAACTTCATGTCTTTTCCTTCTTTTTTTGTGCTAGGCGGACCAACGGCACAGATTATTGAACGAAAAGGATGGAAATGTGACAAAGATTTTGTTGGTCATCGAAAAGCCGTGAATTGTGTCGTAAGTAAATTCTGTAGTGAAAAAGAGCCAGTGGAAAGTTCTTCATTTGAAATAAAATATCCAATAAAATTTGAATTAATATCGAATCGATTTATTTTCGCAGCGTTTTAATCAATCAATTTTTCGTCACAAAGACTCATCAAAGAAGAAGCAATATTGTTGTTTGGCAATTGGTTCACGTGACAGAGCTGTTTCAGTTTGGTGTACAACGTATCAACGACCATTGGCAGTTGTAAATGATTTGTTCAACGATAGTATTTTGGATTTAACATGGAGCCAAATAAAAGATCAAACCGTTTTATTGGCATGTAGTATCGATGGAACAGTGGCTGCTTTACTGCTTTCAGAAGATGAGCTAGGAACATCGCTATCGGCTGAAGATAAGGTTATTTTGAATTGTAGTTTGTCTCTTTGGAAATATGACAATATTTGAAATTCGAAAATTTTCACCATTTTAACGCATATTTACATAATTTGTTCATGCAGTTTTTCAATCCAACCTTTTTGTGTGTCTTGAAAAAATTTCATATAATTGTTCATTTTCAGAATACAGTGTTCCAACGTGAATATGGAAAGACAATTGATCTCAATCTAAGTGAATCAAGTATGGATAAAGGCATGGTGCCCGAATATTCCGAATTATTAAATGTTGATGACTGTAAATCTACCGAACCAATCATATTCAACAATAATGTTAACAATAACAATGTGCCGATAAATAAAACTCAATCACAATTTGGTGAAATTGAAATGTGCTCAGTGCCAATATCAACAAAACCAATTGTCATTTCACAGAATTCAACGCCAGTTAAAGCGATTGAAAAGCAAATTGAAACACGTCGTGCAGATGGAAAGCGTCGAATTACACCGATGTTTGTACCACTATCGGTTGAACAAGATAGGTAAGTTGCATGTCATTCGATTAAAATGACAGATCACAATTATATATGTCAAAATTACCGCTTTAGACATTGCATGCTTTATTGCAATAATTATTGAAATAATTGAATTTTATCAAAACCAACAAATTTTTTCCCAAAAATTAAATTATATTTTGATAGTGTGTAGTTGTAAAAGTAAATTTAAAGAAATCATTGACATACAATTAATTATGAAAATTGAAAATTTTTAGCCATGAAACGGGAAAAGATGCCTCAATGAAAATTGCATTAGCTGATAATATTTCCAATATAGCATTCGAAAAGAAAATGAACGAGCAAATGTCGAAAGGAAGTGGAAGTGTTGTTTTTGATTCAGCATCAACTAGTAATACTGGACAAGATCCAAGCACTTCACAATCCAACGAAGCTGCCATTCAAAAATCACCATCAAATAAAATTAACAATAGGTTTGTATAATTATTTGTATTTTTCAACGAATCAAATAATCTAACCTCACATTTTATATTTGTTTTTGTTGTAGTCAACTTGATAGCCGACTTACAAAGATACCACCGGCAAGGGCAACAATTACAACAAAACCAGTTGTGAAGGAACAAAGTGATATTGATGAACCAACACTTAGACGATCATTTCTTAGAAATATATGCGCCGGTAAAGCAAAACCATATACTAAAGCCGAATTCAGGGTGCATAATGAACTTCAAATCCAAGTATGTATCAAATGTTCATTTTTTATTTTATTTGATTTTCATAAGTAAGAATTTTGTGCATGACAATTGTGCATATGCATAACAGTTGGAAATATTCTCAATAGTCTTTGCTTTGATTGAATTTTCTTTTGAATTAATTTAATGAGACAAAAATAAAAAAAATTCTGGATTTTCCAGATTCTAAACAACGCGTTCACAACACCAGCTGGTCCAATATGCAAAGTAATCGGTTTTGTATCAAATAAACCAGTATGGGAAACATACATCGGATCACCGGTTGTGAATTTTTGTTTATGCTCTAAATATGTTCTCATCTGTAGTCAAGATTGCACAATACGATTGTTTGATATTCGAAATGGAACGGCTATTTTTCCCATTTTACACATGCCCAGTCCAGTTATTCAGTGTATATTTGTGAGTAAATCAATCAACGACATTAAAACATCTATTCAGATACTTGCAACA
Source organism: Resseliella maxima (assembly GCA_029041755.1). NCBI lineage: Eukaryota > Metazoa > Arthropoda > Insecta > Diptera > Cecidomyiidae > Resseliella > Resseliella maxima. The sequence continues at coordinate 445,648 of JAQOWM010000689.1, forward strand.
AATATTCTCTAATTCTTGTCATTTTTTTTTTGTTTTTCGTTTCTCATTGCAGAGTATAAACAATGATCTTGGTGGTGTTGTAACTGAATGTGGTGAAATTCGTGTATGGAATTTCAATGAAGGTTCAATTTATATAAAGGCAACATGTCATGATCTATTCCCAAGCACATCTGATGCTAAACCAATAGTTACCTACTTCCATGTAACCGAAGTTGGAATTCTTTACATTATGCTGTCAAATGGATGCGCTTATTCATATAGCAAAAAGCTTGAAAGCTGGTAAATTAACTTTATTGTTTCATACATACTGATCAATTTCATGGATTTAATATCAAATTATCATATTGAGCAAATCTATTGATTCATTTTTGATCGAAATTGTTTCAATTTTAAATATTTTTTTTTTTTCGTTTTGTTTCTTGCAAAAGGGTAACAATAAATAGTCGAGATCCAATAATTCGACTTGGAATTTCATCTGCACCACATAATCCACATAGAACACTAAAAAAGTATCCACTTGGTTTACTTCAGTCGACAACACAATTGCAACAGACAAGCATGCCAAGTATACAAGACTCGTAAGTATTTTTTTCTTTTTCAAGAATTTGTTTCAAATTCTCAGTAAGAACTTAAAAAATTTGAACTTTTTTCAAAAAAAAAAAAAAAAAAATTAAAATTCGAAAGGAAAAAAAACTGTATTAATTAACTTTCAACACAATTAACATTCCAATTCAATTCTAGAACACTCAATACATGGAGGCATACAGCTCGATTGTCATTCATTGAAAATCAAATTAAAACTTGCGAGGCAATTCTGTCTCCCGTTGAATTGGAGGTATGCTTTTGAAAGCAATTGGCGAATCCATCATATTCTAATAGAATAATTTTTATTGATAATTTATTGCATCTTTTTTTCTAGCACTGGTATGCAGTCCTTGGTATTCACTTAGCAAAGTATGGAAATGAAAATCGAATACGCGCGCATTTGGATGATCTGCTCGGTACACCAGATGTTTTCATGATGACTGACGGAGATGAACCGAAAAAAGACACAATTTTGGTAAGATTCATATAACGATGTGATAAATGACAACTTAACTCTCTGAATTATTTAAAAACGTAACTATAATTTTTGTGCACATTTTCAGGGTGTTGAAAAGCATAAATTGTTAAAATGCATATTGAATCATCTAAAGCTAGAACCCCAATGGCAACGAATCTATATGGAATATTCACAGCAATTGAATGAATTAAAAATTTAAATTTGTACGAAGATTTTCGAAGATAGGAATAAATGTAATAAAGGAAATGAATATGTACTCGACTTTGAACAATTATATTTATTGTTTTCTTCTTCTTATTTTTTTTTTTCGCACATTCCATACAGCGTGTTTGACTTTCAAAAATGGCGATATAAATGTTTAAGGTTGAACTTGATAGCATTGTTTCATTAGCACATGCATTGAACGAATTGTCATTATATAGAGCATCGTTTTGTTAGCAACTTCTATTCTCTGCACAATAGCATATCTGCATTAAACGGAATCGAAAGTCAAACTTCAGTTTACAGATAAACAAAACCATACGAATATTCAAGCAAAATAAATATTTTTTTTTTGGTGAATTTGTCATGAAAAGCAAAAAAAATGCAAAATTTCGCAAAAGCGATTAAGTGTTGATTAATTCCAATGCCTTGAGTGTCACATGATTTTTTTCGTACGTTCACATTTTGAAGGGATAATGCTTACGATTCCATCCGATCACAAGCGATGACCAATGACTAACAATACATTTATACAAAATGCAATGGAGCGCAAGGCTATTTAAGGCAACTTAGCGAAGTCATAAATACGTATACATTTGAATATAGACGTGCAGGAAGAACGCATAGTAAGCAGATAACATACAATATAATTGTGTTCGTTTCTATAGTTTTCTGTTTGAAAAGGAAGAAGTTGAACAGAAATTGAACAGATACCATCATTTGGTTGAGAACATTCAAAGCAAACGCACAGTTATTGCGCTCAAAAAGTCAATCCATCAAGCAATTAATTTTGTTTAAAATAAATTTGAAGATTCAAGAAAAAGGTGTTTTTGATTCTTTCAAAAGTGGTTTGATTCCTTCAAAATTGCTACCGTTCATCAACACTACGCGATAAAAATGTCAGCAGCTTCATCAACACAATTATCATTCCTTGATAATTTGGGCTGGCTATCGTGTACATTTTGTTGTACATCATTTACAGAAGGAAAACGGTTCTTTGTGATGTCATGCCAAAAAGTGTGTTGCATCGATTGCTGCAACAAAAGTAAATTAGTATTTAAGTGCAATTCCATTCGATATTAAATATTTTTCTTGGTGAATTTAAGTGTTGTGCATTAAAAAATGATTATTTTTAAAAAATGTAGAAGCCAGTGTTTATTTCCATTTTTTTCAAATTCTTTTTCTATGCTCTAAATCATTTAAAATTAAATGTTTGAATTAAATAAAAATATCCAATACGATTTTTCATCATAATTTCAATTTATTTGTATATTTCAGTGCGTTTGCCGAACAATCGTGATAAAGTCAACTGTGCCATTTGCAAAAAAATGGCCAAGATATGCGAATTCAATGACAACGTAATAATGTCCCAACATAAATATAATCTTTTGTTTAGTTTATAATGTATAAATGTTTCATGTCTTATTTTCAATTTATCAGATGCCACCGAGCCTTCGAGCACAGTTTGAAGATCCAAATAATTCGATTGATAAAATCGGTAAAATCCATAAATTGCAATCAGATTTGTTTGAAAAGGCTATGGATTATCAAGTATTACAGTTATATTTTCATAAACATAAATATAAATTAACAATACAGTTTATTCAAATTAAAATTACAATAGGATGTAGAAATTGACAAATTAAAGATAAAAATCAAAGAAGTGGAAGATCACATTCAAAAACGTGAAAGAGATATTGAAGGTAAACGTCGAGAATATCAAAATTATCGTCAACAATTGGATACGATGCTGACTGAAGACCGTTTGGAAGACTTGCTGAAATTGGACCTATCGGAAATCGAACAAATGTCCTATGGAGATTTGGTTGGACGAGCTGGGTAAATTGAAAATATTTTCGTTTTTACAAAGATTAAATAAAAAATGGTTTTTTGATGCAATGCTTTAATAAACTTTTTTTGTATTTTTATCATTGCAATTGTGTTTCGTAGACAACACCTTCATTCTTCATCATCCGATCGATCATTGTTTGATTTCAGTGATCTTAATTTGAATTCATCCAGTAATTCAAATAGGAATGTAAGACGTGGATCTCGTGAAAATGTAAATCGTCGACCATCAGGTGATCAACCATCACGTCGAGCATCCCGTGAAAATACCAATCGTCGTCCATCATGTGATCAACCATCACGACGAGCATCCCGACAATGTCTCCATTCTTCACTATCCGGTCGATCATTGTTTGATTTTAGTGATCTTAATTTGAATTCATCCAGTAATTCAAATAAGAATGTAAGACGTGGATCTCGTGAAAATGTAAATCGTCGACCATCAGGTGATCAACCATCAGGTGATCAACCATCAAGTCGAGCATCCCGTGAAAATACCAATCGTCGACCATCAGGTGATCAACCATCACGACGAGCATCCCATGAAAATTTAAATCGTCGTCCATCACGTGAACAAGCAACTCGACGTGATTCTCGTGAAGATGGAAATCGTCGCAAGTAAATCGACAATAGCAAACCAATATCAGAACTTCTGATCCAGAAGTCATATCATTTCAAATTTTATCAAATAAATTAGTTGAACTGAAACCATAATTAGCAATCTATATTCAAATATGGTAGTTAAAAAACGTAGCACATTATTTACAAACCTCTCTTTTACCATTAAATTGGATGTTTTTTCCCATTTTTTTTTATCGATAACAAACAGTATTAGGCTACGTACAAACATATCATAAATCATTTATTATTAAAGTCAGTATTAAAAAGTACATTAATGAATTTAGATAAATGCAAATTGATTGACGCTAAAAAAAAGTTTCACTGTTTTCTTCAAAAAAAGAAAAAAACTAATGTCTAACTGTTAAAAAGATTCCAATGAAAAATGTGTGTGAATTTAATTAATTGATTCTACAAAGTCAACAAAATAGCACAAGAAAGACACATTTGAAAAAAAACAACTTAAATTATTCATAGATACTGATTATTCAGATGACTTAATGTCATAACTTCAATTTTAACTTCCAACTAGAAAATACATTTGTTCTTTTTCATTTAATAAAATAATTATTTTTATCCCTTATTTCTTCTTTATCGATAATGTGTTGTTTTGGTCATTTTTTTGTTTTTTTTTTTTTTTTTTTTTTTAATGTACTTAGATTTCATGAATCGCTTGGAAGATGGATTTTACAATCATGTTCACATTTTGTCCTTTGTGTTTTGTTTAAGTCTTTCACTTATGAGGAAAAAAAAATTTAATCCCTAATCCCTAATTAAAATTATTCTGTATATTTATACGTTTTCGTTCAGATTCACGAAATGCTCGTCGTTCGGATGGAGTTAACGATTTTGGAGTCCGAATCACATTTGCTGACATTGCATATTTCTGTGGATCATATGTTGGATAATCCTAGTTAAAAACATAAAATAAAAGAAAACATTGGGTAAAAACAATAAATGAGGTTATTCAAAAGGTCAAAAAGGTTATTTTTAACAAAATAAGACAGAAGAAGTAGGAAAAGAGAAAAATATATAATAGAATAGAAATATTTCCATATATAAAAAGCAGATAAGAAACGATAAAAGGCCAATACGTTTGCTTACATCTTCCCAATCATCATTATTCTGATTGCCTTGGTGTCTTTGCTGTAGTGTTGTACTTTGTTGTGTTGCTTGTTCTGTCGGTCGATTATTGGCGACATCTGCCTTGTACATATAACCCGATCCGGACAAGTTTTTTCGTGACGCTAATTAAAAAAATTCAATAGCAATTTATGTGTAAAACTTAAAAATGAGAGATATTTCTTACCTTTAACTCTGCATTATTGCGGAAAATATGAACAAATGAAAATTGACATGTTTTCGCTTCAATTCCATTCTTTTCATGTTGTTTTTTACATTTGATCAAATGTTTCGCCAAGCGGGATTCTATTATATATGCGTTACACTTTTTAAATACATGATATGGACAAGGCACCGTACCTAAGGGGGAAAGAACGAAAGTAAATAAAAATAAATATTGTAAATATCCTGCAAATTTTGCAAATATTGCAAACATTGTGAATATTGTGAATATTGTGAATATTCATAAATATACTAAATATCAAGGCACCGTACCATCTTCGTTGTTCATTTTGTTGATTTTTTATTTTTTTGTCGTTTTTTCAGATTTATATCAGATTAAAACAATAAAAAAAGTTAGAATAGAAAAATATCTTTCTAATACACGTCTCTATTCAACACAGCCAAATGATATCTATTAATATCGTTATGATTAACGGATAAACGTTTTTTTTTTTTTTTTTTTTCTTTTCATTAAATTTAGACAAAAAATCCAAAATCACAATACTACTTCAATTCAAGTAAATTGGATTTGGTGTTAGTAACATAGTTAATGAGCATAGAAATTCTTTTATTTAAATCAAATGCTTTGAAAAATTTTCGGAGCATAAAAATGTGTGCCAATGATGCCAATGATGCCAATGATGTATTGCTAAAATACGCTCGCAATACAAACAAACATTGATCCGTATTTACATGTTGTTGCATATTCGCACTAGGGTGTATCAAAAGTCAAATCAGATATCGGCCATAGGCGTAACCTCTGTAGCAGCACGAGATTACACCTGAAGCAGGAGATTACACCTGTACCAAAAAATATTGAAAAAAGTTAAATTTAGACCTCGCCCGGCATTTTCAGTTTTCTATGAAAACGAAGTATAATACGTATGAAAAATTGGATAAAGTTTTTCAAACTCAGATTCAAGTATTTCATATACAATATTTCAAAAAAATGAATTGTAATAACTGATTTCAATGTTTTTGGGGTCGCTGAATCCGAATCACTACACCCTAATTCGCACACACAAATATTCAATTATTTGAAAGACTTTTGTAAGTATATGCAAAAAGTCTAGCAAAAAGTATTAAATGCTAATTATTATCTGTAAAAATAAATACCCAAAATTACTGAGAACAAAAAAAAAGACAACAGCAAAGTCAATGTCTACAAGATTTATTCTTCGCCTGAAACTCACAATATTGGGAAATATAATAAAAATAAAAAAAACATGTTTTTTTTTTTCATTTTGATACTTTGATTTGATGTACTTTTGCTTTATTAAATGGTCCATACAGATAACCTAGAAAATAACATTGTTGTGTGTGTGTGTAATTGTTTATCTCATGTGCATATTAAATACACATTTGATTATATTCCAATTATGGAGATGACAATTTCTCTTATAAGACTATACTAATCGCTTTCTTTCGTTCTGCTCTTCTTCACTGTTTTGAAATAAATCAAAATTATAATCCACAAGTTCTTAGATACTATACGTGTAGAAAATTGATTATTATTTATATGAAGCATATCGTGTCATGAATCATCATCAAATTTCAGTTTATTGTAAAATAATCGTAAGTCAATTTGTAATTTTTGTATGAATTCATTCACACGATATGTTCAGTTCAATTGGCAAGGAACATTAAAGAGATCCATGTTAAGTATGATCACAAATACATTAAAATTGTGGTCAAAAGTTGATTTAAAATTGTATTTAAGAATTTAACATGAGAAGTGATTTAGTGCTTTAGTTGGATGAATTTCAATGCATACTAATCTCAAGAACAATATACTTGAATTCATTTTTATTAGTGAAAAACTGTTAAATTCACTAAAAAATGTCTTAACTAAAAAAAGTTCTCAAAAAAAAAAAAAAAAAAAAGAAAAAAAAAATGCATACTAAAAGAAGATGATTTATCAAACTTTTGACCAACCATGTAGCTGTGAATAATCATTCTGAACGAATGCTCATACTTAAAACCAAAATCTTTAGCTGTTCTGTAGATTACAATAATTGTGTATTTCAATGTGTATGCGATTATAATGATACAACAACTTGTTAATTTCTATTCAAAAAAAAAAAAAAAATGTAGCAAATTTTTACTTGTTAAATTTAAACTCTTTTTTTCTCTCTCTCAATCTAACTCTGTCTTAAAACTATGTATTTCATTTTATTTTTACTTTAAATTTAGTTGTATAGACATTAATATGAAAATAGTTTCACATTTACAGTTTTTTATTTCTCAATAAATTGTGGCAAATGAATACGAATTTCATTGATTTCTTGTAATTTTGTTTCTTATTTTTTTCTATCTTCATAAATGTTTTTTTTTTTTTTTCATATTTGCACAAAATGTTTATATTTTGGTTAGAAAAATCTTATATCCAATTAGCAAAAAATAAAACGAAAGAAAAAAATTCATTCAAAAATATAGAGATAAAATGATAATTAATGAATTAAATGAATAATAGTAATAATAGTAAAATTCAATATGAAGTAATTTCCAAATTTTCTATTCTCCTTTTGTTAGCCGAGATGCCAAAATTCTTTAATGCTTAACACTAAGAAGAAATCAAAACTCATCTTATTACAAAAAAAAAAAAAAAAAAAAAACAAATTTTTCTTATTAAAAAAAAAAAACACGAAAATTAAACAAAATAATTGAACTGTCTAAACTATGCCAAAAACATACATCAATGGTGCCAGTGTGTTGCTGAATAACGACGATATATAAATATCACATGCAAACAGCAAAATGTGTTGAACATGATTCGTTCGTTTTACTCAAATTGTTTTTCATTCATTCATTCATTTCATTTTCTTTATCAATTTACAACATTTTTCTCTGCTTCAATCGCTAATCGCAATTAGCTCAATTTTCACAGTCTTGCTATAATTTATTTTTCAACTCGAATTTTTTTTTTTCCAATTCAATCGTTGATAATTTTTGTATGCATTATTCAATATACACAGTGAATTTAAAATAAGTTAAATTTTGTTTAAAAAAAATCAAAATGTTTACCGCAAAATGGTGCGGTTTTTCCAATAAATGAATCATAATCGAATTTTACTTGGCTTACATTACTGTTTTTTTTTTTTTTTTTTTTTTTTGTTAGAAAAGAAAACATATGAATATAATTAACTAATATATCTAGCAACTACTTCGAATTAAGAAAATAAATATTCTTTTTCTATTTCTCATTTTACTCCTTTCTTCACATCTTTTATTTATTTTATTCTGTTTCGCTAACACATTGATATCTTCACAACAATCAGTTTTGCCATCGTCATTTATTCTATAAATTCATTCGTTTCATTTACTCAACTAATTTCTAATGCTAAAAAATAACTATTTAGTAATTAATTAACTTTTTTAACATTCGCATCCACCCACACATCTTTTGAGTTGTTAATATGCATGTTTGTTAGTTGTTGTTCCCAATTTTAGCCACAACAAAATGAATAAATTGTAACAATTTCACTTTTTCGAAAATGTGAATGCACATTTCTTTTTTTTTTGGCTCTAAGCGTATTTGCGTCGTTTTACATTGTCATAGACACGAAATTTATCGTTTAATGTGAAAATATGCGAGTAAAAACTGAGCGATTCATTTTCGTTCATATAAATGTTTTTTTTTTTTTTCATGAGGAATTCCACCGATAGGCACACATAGAGACGATTTTTCTTTAGTTATTTACAGTTGAACTAAAAAAAAATGAATGAAGACGAGTATTAGATTTGGATAGATCTTCAGATATAAATTATCTAGAAGAAGCTACCTTGATCAAAGCAACTCGGATTGATATAGCTGATTAAATCGTGATCAGACATGGTTGCCAAATCGGATGGAATGGTTCCTGTTGTTGGTGGATTTGTTGTTGTTGCAACAGTTGCTGGCACATTTGTTGTATTTGTTACAATTGATGGTGACACTGTTGCAATCGCATCTGTTGCCATTGGTTCAGACATTTTTCGAGGTTTAGCACCTATTTCATCTCGTTTTGGTGATAATTGATCGCCAACTATTGTTTCTGTTGATAATGCCGAAATTTCTTGCCTGCAAAATGTAATCAAAAATGAATTCGATTTTTCCATTCAAAAAAATTGTTGATTTCGATTGAAAAGTCTCATAAAGAGTTTCAGATTAAAAAGATTTCATTTTGGGAACCGAATTTTTGCAATAAAAACAGACAACTTACTGTATATTATTCAAGAGGCTTTGCTGAACAAGAGTTAATTGAGCTGCCGCTGCTGATGCGGCAGTTGTTGTCGGCTGAACATTTACAATTTGTGGATTTGCCGAAATTGACATTGGATCTGCATTTACAACTTGATTTTGTATAATATCAGATGCATTTTGTGCGGCTGCAGCTGCAACGACTGTACAAAAAAAGACAAAAGGGGAAGAATGAATGAAATTTCGATATAAAAAAAAAAAAAAAAAAAAAAAAAAAAAAAAAAAAAAAATAAAGAATTCAAGTGCATCAATAAGAGTGTTGTCTATTGACAAAATTTCGAACGAAATCTTACCATTTTGAATGAGTTTATTGCTACCAGCCAAAACAACAACCGATGACGTTGAATCGCTATGCGTTAAAATGTTTGTAATTGATGTTTGGCTTGAATTTGTGGTTTGTGGCGTTTGGTCTGTATGCAATGACATTAATGCATTGCTTGCTGTTTCTGGTGTAATACTGTTTGGTTCAGACGATAGAATTTCGGCTGCTGCATTTAAAATCATATTTTTAACAGCTGCATCGGTTTGTTTCATTGACATCGGTTGTATTAAATTATTTAAAAGTGCTTCAGAGGTGGGTTGTGTCGGTGCGGCAAGCATTGGTGAATCACCAATAGCAACAGGATTTTGTATTAAATTTGTTGGATCATTTGTTGTATTTGTGCACATCATTGATGGTGAAATGGTTGAATTCATAATAATATCGGATTCAATTGTTGGATTTGTAACTGGTTCAACGGTAAGCATTGATGTTGGCGATGTATTTATCGTTGGGATTGATTGTGAATTGAGCATAACATCGGTTGAGAGAGGCGATTGATTTGTTGGGCTTGATGTTAATATATTTGGTGAAATAGCTTGTGTTGAATTTGGAAAGCTTAGCATATGATTCAGCCCATTTGCTGTTCCAGCTTCAGTCATTAATGCTTGTTGCGCAAAAACATTTGATTGTTGTTCAATTGTTTGTTGGATTTGTTGATTTGTTGTTAATGGTGGTGGTACAACCACATGATTTAAAGCACCAAAACTATTATTCATTATAACATCATTTGTATTAACGGTATTAAACATTGGAACATCATTCACTTGAACTTTTAATTCATTGAGCTTTTGTCGGCCAAATGGTGCCAACAATGATGTTGCATCGGCAACGCCGGGTATCAATTTTGGCGGTTCACCCAATACGGGATGCACCAAATCTTGAATTTGTGCGGCAATATCTTCTTCTTGTTTTACACGCAAATCAACCACATTAATTGGTGATGTGGATGTCATTGTCATTAGCGGTGGTGGCGGTGGAAATGCATTTGCTTGCATCATATCAATTGGTGTGGCCAATAATGATCCCGAATTACTGGTATCCATTGAATTTTCATTAACATATTCAATTGGTTCATGCAAACTTTCGGCACCAGTTGAAAGTATTGAATTTTGTGAATTTTCATCGATAATTTCGGCTTTTAGTATTGGCGGCGATGATTGATCATTTGATCCACATGATAATAAACCACTTAATGATGAACGACGAATGTTCAATGGAAGTGTTGTTGACGGCGGTGGCATTATTCCAGCATCAATTTTATTTGAAGTTTCCTTTAAACGATTCGCCCATAGCATTAATGTGTTGCATGATGATGATGATGCATTTTGCGTTGGTGTTGGTGACATCGAACGTGACTCATCATTTCCATATGCCAAATCTGCAGAGAAATATGTATTAATTATCATCGAATATGATAGATTTTATTGTAATTGTAAAAAATGGGACTTAAAAACTAAAAATAATTCTTTTTTTTTATAAATCGATGTTTGTTGATAATTCGGCATCAGTTTGGTTGTTTGGATGTTTCTGAAAAAACTTATCTAATGAAAATGAATTTATGTGGTTTTATTTTTTCTCTTATTTTAATCGATCTTATTCAACCGATTGCAATTTTTGTGACATTCAAAATCAAAAACATGTTGAAAGTAAATTGCTTTGTTTAATTGAATTTCATGCTTTCGATCAATTGCATTTGGTTAAAAAGACATAAATTGATGATCATCTTTTTATCATTCACAATCCAATCAAATCAACTGTTCTAATATTCGCAACAATACAAAACACATCTCAACCATACATAACAAATTAAGGGAAAAAAAAACAATGAAAATTGAAATAAAATCGATGAAAAATACATATTGATTGATTCAGCACATTCATAACGATTGTTAAGCAAAACAATAAGCATTTAGTGCAGAAATTCAATGAATGAAAAAAATCACATCACATGAAATGGCATAAAATGCACTGATTGAGCAAAAGCGTTGCTGTGCCGAAAAACCAAGTATTTTCATCAACCAAACAACAACGGAAAAAAGAACCCCACCGAATTTCAACGAATTCAATCTCACAAACAAAACACATTTTACTCTTAACAAAATGCATGCATCAAATCATTCATAATTTGAATATAGAGAAAAACAGCACAACCCAATTTGTTCAATTCATAATCCATAATATGCATCACAAAAAGATGATCATAATCTAATTTATTGACTTAAAAACTAAATAAAAATTAATGTAAAATGAAATTTGATGATAGAGTGTCAAATGATGTCGATCTGTCACTGAAAAGTCTAAAGAAATTAAATGAACGAAATAAAAAAAAAAAAAAAAAAAAAACTATCAAAGCGGTTGCTCATGTTGAATCAATACATCCATTACATCCAAATCTGCATCAGTCGATCGTCGGTTGACTTCAATACCAATACCACCGGCATGAATAGAATAGTATTTGCTATGTGAATTGAATTTTTATGTAAAAAAATCAATTTAGGAAAAAGCAATAACAAAAAAGAGTTTGACCGTGTTTGTTTTTTTCTACGTAAATAATCAAAGAAAAACGCAGCAATAAACACTTGAGACGATTCTTGTATTCATTTCGAATGGATTTCTCACGAGAGATTCAAGTATGAAATGAAGGTAAATGAATGATTGGTTTGAATGTCAAAAGGCGAGGTTTTCTTTAACGCGAATTAAACACTATTTACAATGAACTTGTAATTGATACAGAAACAGAAAAAAAAAAAACAAAAATTATGTCTAGTTTATGGCAAAATATAGTTTACGGTAAATCATATATTATTTACTGAGTTACAGTTTATTCCGACATGGAAACGACAACGAATCGTGTTTAAAAATACGCGAGAAAAATAAAACAGAATTAACAATTTATTGAAAACATTAAAGAAAATGAATGCAAAGAAAAAGTCTAAAAATAGCATAAATGAAACCGTATATTATAAATTCGGAATGCACAAGAAAGGAATGCAATGATAAGACAATGAAATCACCTCTCACTTGAAGACCTAATGACGTCACTCATGCACATTTGATGGTTAACGGACAAAAACTTGAAAGCGCACTAGCGCAGGCGCGCGCCCGTGAACATCATTTTCGATTCAAAATAACTCGATCAGTTTAAGGGACAAAAAATATCTCACGATTTTATTTAATAAAATGAAATAAAGTTCAACAAATAAAAATTAACGAAAAAAAAGCATCAACAATATGTGTTCAAAAACCAAAAAAATGTAACAAAAAAAATGTGTTTTTAAAATTAATTTGATTTTTTTTTTTTTTAGATTTAATTTGTGGCATTTAACCAGTACCCGTGGTTGTGTATCGAAGCCGATTGGAATGATATTGGATGAACGCGGTATGTCTGAATTTGTGTATATAACGTTGGGGTCACTCGATGACGATCCGCACACACATTCACACACTGCATTTTGGAGCACGCATTTTTTATTAGATTAGCTGCCTACTAGGTCTTAAACTGTTCACCAGACGAATGCGTTTTGCAATTTGATTTGATTTTATATTTTGTTATGTGCTTAATCCACGCTGAAGAAGTATTTACGGTTTATTTGATTTTTGGATTTTGTTTTTGTCTTTATTTTATTTGAATTATGTCAATTAAAATACAGCACTGGCCAATAGCAAATTGAGTGTTCGGTATGCAATTCAATATCCTAATTTGTTATGTGTTTGCTTCACTATCATCGCTTTGGCATTTTTTTTTTTTTTTTTTTTTTTTTAAATTTTGCAATCGTAAAAAGATGTATGTTTGGATTGCAATGACAAGAGCAATCGAAAAACGAAACAACAAAATTAACGAATCAATATTTTGAATTTAATACGCTACTTTCCCATGACCATCGATTTGAGCCAGTGCACATATTTTGACATTTTTCATAAATCTGTGTTCTCTATAATTTTTTTTTTTTTTTTTTTTTTTCATTGAGAACAAATAAAAATGTTTTCACCTAAATTAGAATTTGAATTGGATAGAAAAAAATATCTTATATATTGAGGAATATTTTGTGATTACATCGTGTCAAATTCATTTATTTTTGAAAAAAACATTATTGTTTCAATTTCTTTTTCACCGTAAAACGCATTTTATGAGAAAATATTTCAAAATGGAAATTAACGAATTAACGCATTGAAAATTAACTTTAAATGCAAATTATCCTAATTTAAATGAAAATTAGTAAATTAAAAATGAATTTTTCCCGAGCTACGTATTCATAATGATAAAAATAACGAAAATACACGAACATCAACAAAAACAAAAACAAAAAATACGTGTTTAATGAATAGAAAATGAGGAATGTATGAATTCAAGCAATCTTTGGCATGAAACACAAAACATTGATGATATTTGAACGTGTTGAAAAATAAACTAATGCATAACATTTGTAATCACAAAATATTTTCGATTTGATTGGATTTATAAAAAAAAATTTATTTTTTTTTGCATTTTTTGTCATTTATAATTTTTTGCAAAAAAAAAAAAGTTAGTCATTGGTTGATGCTTCGTCGCAATGGCGCGTATAAAAAGAAATTCAATTTTCGATAAATTATATCCTTTAAGATTTAAAGAATTCATAATCAAAATGGTAAATTATTCATACGAAATGGATACAGAACAGCGGACCTCAAAGAATGAACTCGTAAATTAGAAAATATCACATATTTGCCTCTGAACGCATCGATATTATTTATTCGTTTTCAATAATCTTATTCTAATAATCTGTCTGATGTCAAAGAGAACGAACATAAAAAAAAAACACACATAACTAGAGACATACAAGTAAAATAAAAATATCCATCAATCATTCGCATTCGGTCATCAGCCAATCTGTTTCGATTATTCCTTCGAGATTTATCAGTTCAATCAGCAACAAAGCGAAAACACAATTTTCATTTGATTTATTTTCCCATTTTTTTTTTCTTCTTCTCATCCCCTGTATTAACATTTCCATGTCGAATAAGTAAAGCAACAAGAATTATATTTCTAATCAACAACTGTTGAATTTCTGCAATAGTACAGTTTTAAAGTTTTCCATAAAAAAGCAATTCCCTTCGCAGCAAATCTTCACATACCAATTAATTGAATACTGTGAAAATGCTAAGTAGCGTAGTGTATTTTTTTGGTAAAAATAGCTCATACAATTCAAAAATGCATACAAACTACATATTTCACACAGAAGAGAAAAGTATTCCCTTTCCATCTATCCATTCACTCACTCACTCACTCACTCAAGCATTATGATTTCCAACTCTATTAAACTTGCAAGTATCATGAAAGCGTAAAATCAAATAAGCAAAAAATAAATGTATATATACATACATATAAATTCATCGTCGATATTCAATAGAAAGAAAAAAGAAAGAAATAATAAAGCAATCGCTCCAATTCATCCATGCGTTCTCTAGTAACGGACTATGTTATTGGCAGTTGAAGTATTTCGTTTTTCTGTTATTCGATTCTCACTCTGGTCATGATTCCTTCAGCATTGCAATTATTTAACAATTGAATGAATACATCCAAGTGCATACCATTTAGTTTACTGTTTTTTTTTTCGTTGTTGTTATTGTTTGCGAAATGAAAAAAGAAATACTTGTTTACGCCAATAATAAACGATACATGTATATATATAAATATTTAATATATATATATATATATATATATACAAGAAATCGTTATTTATTTTCGTTCTATCTACACCACAGAAAAAAAAGTAAAAAACACAAATTTGCATTTTCATTTGAAAACGAATAAATAGCATTCGATTTGCAATGGCTACGATGGTTCTCTTTATTTTACTCAATCATTTGGTTCTTTCTGGTTTTTTTTTCTTTTTTTTTTTTTCTTTTTGTTGTTTTCTGAATATAATTGAGTCGCTAGCAATTAATCGTTATCCATTTGTAAATATACTTCTTCTTCTACCTCTCTCTATTTTTCCGTTCTTTTACCACCTCCCGCTCTTCTTCTACATTTCGATCTTCTTTTCCATATTCATTTCCATTTTTCATTTCGTTTGTTTTGCATTAAATGCTTTATCAAAATGCACACAATAATATTAGAGATGCACAGGCTGTTATAAATGCCGATGATAGTGTTGTCGATTGTGTTCACTGTCTGAACTATTGATTATTAATGGACACGTTGCAAAAAAAAAAAAAAAAAAAAAAAAATTAATCGTATTCGCGCATTCCAATTTAGATCGATCAATGTTAATTGTTTGACAAATAACGATATTAATGTGAATATTGAGTTAGCATATTATTGTATAGAGAAAATAAAAGACCGACATGTAGACCGAAAATAATAGACCGATTGTTCTAAGTGTGGCAAAACAAATTTCCAAAGTGAGAGCGGGTTAATGACGCTAAAGGGAATCGACAAATGGTCGTTTAACGCTGTAAATTACGAAAAGTTCTTTGAACTGTATGGAAACGCCATCACATCCAATAAATTCACTTGTTGCACACGCACAAATCAACCCGTCTCATATTAATTCATTTTCTTGTATGGAATGGAAGCTCATCTGAGTAGTTCAGAGGAAAAATGTCATATACAATTTTTAGTCATTTTTCCACCGGAACTTTTCTGTATGACATTTCTCCTCTGAACTACTCATCTATTGTATGGCAATGATGGGAGTGAGAGAATTGGTTTAACCAAACGGTTTTTCATTTTGTTAACGAATAGATAAGCAAACAGTGAAGCCGTTCAGAGTCTCAATTATTTTGCAAATTGTTACCCATCATAAAGTCAAATCAATTGGAAATGTGTCTACTGTAAAGAATTACACTTGATTAATATCAACTACGAAAATTGTGATATTTCATTGAAAACAAATGACACACACACACACACATTAACAATATATACGCATGATGAATATTAACAGTGAATGCGACAAACAATATGACTGATTGTCAACATATACACAAAATGGAATTGATGTGTCTAAGTTTTTGCGTGTCGCTTCTGGCAAAAATACATATATCCGTGTGTATGGCATAGCGGGTTTCATTGTGTTCAATCGCCTGTTGCATGTGATGGCAAATTGTGTGAAGAAAAAAAGAAAAAAAAAAAACACCAAGCATTGAGACGCTTATGTGAGTGGGGTGAACGCGTTAAGCCGTGTCTTATTTTCATACGCCAAAAAGGTCATTGGTCTGCCAATGCTAAAAATAATACCAAACGCATGAACTATGAAAAACAACGCATTTTGTTAAATGAACGATGATAACAAATGAATGTATATACATGCATTTATCTGCAAATTGACGAAAAATTGAAATAAAAAAAAAAAAAAAAAATAAAATCACTGCCTACAACTTGACGACTTCATGTGAATGAATTCAAGCGAGGGGGATAAGAAAATGAAGTGACATCGGGCTCGTGCTACTTAATGCCAATGGCATTATGCCATTGATATAAAGAAAAGGCGAAATTAACATTCGGAACATTTTGTTATTACTTGCGTTTTTTGAACTGGGAGCTTCGCTAACTTCAACAATCTAGATGCATATTAATATATATCCAAGATCTGAATAAATATTTGTGCGTCATATCATTGGTAAATTTTTCAGGCGATTCCATGTCAATATTTATCGTCATTTCGTTTTGTTTTGTTTTGTTTATGCGTAAACTCTCCATTTTAATTTATGCGATAAAAAATTCCTTTTTTCCATCAACAAATCGAAAGAAAACAACTATGTAAGAAGATTACGTTTGATGTGATTTAATTTAGCGACAATTTTGCAAAGAAAGATTTTTGTTGTAAAAAGCACGTGTTTCGAAGCAGTCAATGTACAATATTTTTTGTGTTGTTTGTTTGATATTTTCCAATTCTTAAAAAATTGATTTTGGATGTTCTTATAGGTAGAGTTCACTCTTTTCGTTCAGCTGTTCAACTGTTTATCGTTGTTTTTGTGCGATGTCAGCATCGATTCGGAGGTTTTTTTTCTTAATTTATTTTAATTTTTTTTTTTTTTTTTTTTTGATAGAAATAGATATGAATACTCTTAAAATACCTTGAATGCTCTTTGAATGTACATGTTGTAATGATGCCAATGTGGATGCCATTGCCAATGCTCCTGGTCCAAATGCACTTTTCGGTGTGTAGACAAAATTATGCGCTTCACTAAATTTATTACTTGACGTAACAAGCAAATGAACCGTAACCGGTTCAATAATGTCGGGATCAGCGTACGGTGGCACAGTGCATATTAAATGAGTCTGGAATAAAGGACAATAACAACAATATTTATCAATTTTTAAGATATTATTAACGTAAAAATATGATGAAATTTGTGAATAAATCTTCTTTTTCTCGCTTATAAATCTCTTTTTTTTCAGTTTTTCAAAATGAATATGCGTCATGCAGTGCAATTTTGGCATTTAATTGCTAGTCATTATTCGGTTTTTATTTGAATAATTCTAAGAGATAAATACCTGTTGTAAAAATTCCTTGTCAGGGAACACAGATTCTTCCCAAATTGTGTCAAATGATTCACTAGCCGGTGGTAGTAGACGGCGTGCTTGAAATATAACACGTGTATCTTTTAAAAAGTTTTTACCTATAATGAAGAGTTCCAAGCCCCCATTTGCTGGACATGAAACCAGTGATTTTTTACATATTTCGGGCACGCCAGGCGGTTGAGCTATATTTATCAAATGAATAAATGAAATAATTTTTTTTTTTTTTTTTTATAAAATTTGCCTTGTTAACCATTTTTTCAACTTGCAAACTACATAAATTACACAGATATTGTAATAATTTTATCGCAAATAAATGAAAAGTGTCAAAAATGGGCATTTTTTTTTAGTGCATTTTCATCACAATTTACTTACTGCAAATAATTTGCTGTGAACAGACTTGTAACGTTTCGATGGTACCATCGTCATGTGTGATTTGTGTACGGAATACCATTCGACAACGTGTTGATTTCTTTTTACTTCGTGGTCCAGCCGTTTGATCTGGAAATCGATGTTCAACATCTACATTTCGTTCCTATTGTTTATTTGCAAAGAAAAAAAAAATGATTTGTTCATTACCTTTTTTTCTACATATTCCTTTTTTTTATAGAATATTGAGAATAAATTGGAAATTAATGGAACATTCAAGAATTCTTCAAAAAATTCGAAAATAATCGATGATTCAAGAATTCTTAAGAGTTTTAAACGTTATTTTTTTCTTCATCTTAAGAATATGTTCAAGAAAATACCTTTAAAATGCCCACACAATCGCATGTTGCAGTCATATCGGTCTCTGGCTTCAAGTCAATTTCGATAACAATGGTGCCTTCGACTTTTTTCTCATTGCATGGCGTTGAATTTTTCCCAGACACTTTGCATGCTTGATAAAACATGTGTGGAGCAACGCGTCCAACGTCTGTGCCAATAAAAATTTGCAATGTTGTTGGTTTATCGTACGATGTTAGTTTAACAATTGGAAATCCATTTCCACTTCTATCTTTTACTGCGCCTCGGCTACCTTCCGTTTGATACCTACACCAATCAATTAAAATTTAAGGAAATCAATCAATCAGAAATGTATTCAAATCTATGCTTTTTATTCAAATGAACTTTTGCAATAAAATACGAATTTTCAATAAAATGAAAATCAATGACATTTTTCGATTAAAAAGAAAAAAAAAAAATTGATGATGAGAATCAAATTCAATGAAATTGTATTAAATTTTGTTTACCTTGCTCGATGCTGTTGTTCTGGCTGTGCCAAAATTTGTAATTGGCATTTTCCATTCTGTGAGATAGCACCAATTTGAGTTTGTAATGTAACCGTACCTAAGGGGGAAAGAACGAAAGTAAATAAAAATAAATATTGTAAATATCTACCATGTAACCGTACCATTAACGCCCATATTATTATTCGGTGCATTAAGAATTTGTGATCCAATCGCTGTGCGTCGAATGGTTGGCCGTGTTGTAACACGCGATATTGGTGTTATCCTGTTTTAATGAAATGATTAAATTTTTGCTAATTAAATAAAAATGTTTTTGTGAAAATTTACGAAATGAATTTGATATTTTAATAAATTTTTTTTAGATTGCTTCTTTCAAATATATAAATGTTCAGGATATTTGGTAAATTTTTGTTTAACCAAATGAAAAATGATGGATATACATGAAATTTGTGTTAGAAAATCAAAATTAATTTGCTGTGGTGACCATGGTATGGGCAATAAAAGTTAGAAAAGCAATGCAGCCACAACTGGATCAAATTATATGACACCATGCAATTGAGAATGTTTTTATTCTCTTTTATTTCGAATCTAGGACGAGGGCATCATTTTCCACTGTTTTTCCATAGTAAAAGATCCATTAAATAAAAATAGAAAATAAACTACGAAAATGAGTGTGCATTGTAAATGAAATGAATTGTATTGTTGTTATGTGCAATTACATTTGATGCTAGTCAATTTATTGGCTAGATAAAAATGAAGCATTTAATCGAAGGATAAAACGATATCACTACATTACATTGACACAGTTTCACTGTTGATTATTGTTTTTCTTTTTCTTTTTCTTTTTCTTTTTTGTTGTTGTTGATGAAACGTTTGTTTTGATGGTGACGCATTCGTTATAAATTGCAATCACTATCACACTATGTTTCGATTCAAATCAAAACAATTTGTTTGACAAACACCTCAAGAAAAGTGTCGCCATGTAAAATCACAACAATTGTGCTGGAATTAGAAGTTAAAAATTGTTAATTTGTAAAATTGTAGGAAATTTAATTGAATCAGCGTATGATGAAGAATAATCGAAAATCGCTTTGAATGAAAAAAACGCAATAAAATTGAACTGAATCGTTTTTGAGTCTAGGCTGAAATGAAATGAAATGAAAAATTGTTTTTATGCGTTCTTTTTTTACATGGAGAATGTTTCGAGTGTTTTGAAAATGTAAAAAAGAAAAGATTATTTATGGCGCGAGAAAGCGAAGTAAAACAACTCAAGGGAATCGCGTGATAATCAGAAAATCTACATCAAAACAAGTACATTATAATCGGTAATGCAATTTTATCGATGCACATAAATATTGTTATGAGCCGAAAATAAAGAAGAGTAACAAAAATGGGAAATGGGAAATGGGAAATGCTTAATGAAATGAGAAATTGCGTCGAACTTCGAAACGATTTTATATGCTGATGCTACTATTTTTGAAAAAGCACCCAATTGCAAAATGTTTGCAATTAAACAAATTAAATCAATGACACGATTATCTCTGTTTGATTTTTATCACTGTTTATTTGAATATGTGATAAAAAAAAATTCCTTCGCAAATGGTTTAGATAGGCGTCGATGTCAATGCTAATACTGACAAATTAATTTTAGGCGCATCAAGGGCTTAACTGCATTCAGTTACATATGATAATCGTTAATATTCATTTCGGAAAATAAATTAAAGAGAGAAAATCAATTCATAATTCATTATTGACTTTCGAGTGTGATCTGCTTTTTTCGTTCAAAATTGGCATGCAAATAAAAAGAGAGATTAAGAGGAAGAGAGAGAGAGAGAGAGAGAGAGAGAGGGAGGGAGAGAGAGAGAAAGGGAGGGAGAGAGAGAGTGTGGGGGAGGGAGAAGGAGAGAGATAGAGAAAGGAAAAAACAATATATGCATACACTTGAAACGATAACAGCAAATTATGCCAAATAAAGGACAACAACAATTCTTACGACAGTTGCAGATGGTTTACAAAAAGCAACAAGAAGAGAAAAAAAAACACCATACACCGATTCGAAGTGCGTCATCACCAACTTTATGGGCATTTATATGTAAATCATTTTCATAAAAGTGGGTGTGTGTGTGTGTGCAAATTTTGCAGCTAATTTTGGAATTGACTGATTTAAAAATACAATTTTTTCATTCGTTCATTTGTTCATTCGTTCAGGTCGCAAAATCCAGTTTTATAAGCCATGATGCTTTCAACAAATGCAAGATAAACGACAACAGCCTTTCTCATACATCTCGAATTTTCCTTTTCTATCTTGTTCCATTGCGTGTCACATATTTGCCATGAGTGACACTAGTGTTCAATGTTCAATTTTATGCATAAGAAACACATAAAACGGAATTCAGAATATTTTTGATTGAACGAGCCCATGCCTCAAGATCGAAAAACATTAATTAACACATTTTTCGTTGCAACACTCAAAATGAAGCTTGAAGATTTGCAGAATGAAAAAAACTCTATCTATGGTAATGGTGTTCTAAAAGCATTAGACATCTCTTGTGAGCATTAAAAGAATCTTTTAGGCATTAGTAGCCTCTTCCCAGCTAAAGGAACTTGTTGTAAAGTACACGTTTAACAAGTATTGTGTGGCTTTGATTTTTTCAAAAAAAAAAAAAAAAAAAAAATTTTTTTTGGGATTTCCAAAAACAACACAAAGGATGTCAAGTCAAGTTCTTTAATAAAATCTAACAAGGTAGTACATTAAAAATTGAGTCCCAAAGTCTAATTCAATAAAAGAAAGAGAAGAATAAAAAAGAAATAATATCAAAAGATGAAATGTCGAAACGACAAACCAGTTTCGAATCCAAAAAGGCATTCACTTGGTATTGAATTTTGTGGTCTGTTGTTGTTGTTGATGTTTTTGTTTTTGGTTTTTTTTTTTTTTTTTTTGTTGTAAAAATGCTTACTTGTTCGCATTGCATGGAACGGTTGCGGTTTTATGATTATTTTTCAGTGGCTTTCCCTTGAGGCTCGAATTAAAAACAAATGCGTCATTACTACAAGTGTCGTCAATATCAATTCTGTGATCTAATTTCTGACGTTTATTCTGAAATACATCCAAATCGTTCATTTCGTTATCAATTAAATTGATTGAAGATGTTGACGATGCCGATTGCATTCCATTTTTTGCGATAAGCATTGTATTCATGTCAATTGATGTTGCATCTGGTGTTGGTGTTGGTGTTGTTGATGTAATTGCAGCAGTATTTGTTGGTACCGATGTTGATGCCTCACCATATGGATCAATTTGTATTTCATTTCCATTAAGCGGTACTCGACTCGTACATATTGTCGTTGAATCGGTTGTATTACACGACGACGGCAATCTACATTAGAAGACGTTCAACGCGAACATAACGGTTAATAAAAAAAAAAAAATGATTTTCATTCTAATGATTAACTATCTGTTTACCAAATGATGGTACTGGCAAACAACAAAACAAATGAAGTTGAAGTTTTTCCGTTATAGTTAACGGTTTACATTCCAAGTGGACTGGACAACACACATGATACAACTTTGACTTTTTGATATCAAGGAGTTCGTTTTTTTTTTTAGCTGATTTTTTTTTTTCAGTTCGAAATAGTTTAGAAGATACCCAACTGTTGAACACATCATACCAACACTTTATTTTCACCAAAATGAAATACCATTTTAATTGTTGAAAAAGAAAATTTCAAATCAAATTTGTTCTAAAAGATTTTGAAATAATTTCGAAAAAAATTTCTAAAAAGATTTTCATCTAATTTGATTCATACAATTCATCATGCAAAGGTGTTCGTAAAATTTGGCATAATTTTTTCACATGGCACCTCCACTCACATTTAAGTTACATTATTTACAGAAATTATGTAGAGAAACGCCCTGGACATTTGCAATTTGTACGTAAAACAATGTAATTTATACGCAAGTGGAAAAATGACGCCAAATATGCAAAAAAAATTTACGTACTCCTTTTATACCCATTATCTTCATTTAAATGGATATTACACCAGACTAAAATAATTAACAATAACATTGCAAAATATGAGAAGAACAAAAACTGAACATTTTTCGTTCGTATTTCGATGGAATTGAAATCATGAATTGAAAATTCTATTGATTAGATGTAAAGATTGGCATATGCTTTTAGAGCATTCTACATCATTACAATGTAATTAGCAAGTTGGAATGAGAACACGTTTTTTTTTTTTTTTTTTTTTTTTGTGAGTGTCTGACAGACACTGTCTGTATACTACAACTTTAGTGTCAAAACCGTCAAAATAGTTAACAAAATGCTTAACACTGAATTCAGTTTATTTTGATCTTAACACATTGAATATATAAATTAGCCAGTAGCCAGTAAAGTTGGAAATTTAATGTGCAAACAAGTTAAGCATAAGCCATTTTGCGTCTTATCAATAAAAGTAAAACATTTCTTTAGTAAAGAAGAATCTTTATCAAAGCAAATCTATTTAATACGTATTACCGATTTTGGATTTAGGATTTAGGATTTTAGCTTGTGTATGTATGTGTGTAATTGTGTGTGTATGTGTTTTTGTGGGAAAAAAGTACACCAAATGAAGCGCATGTTGAAAAAAAAAAAAAAAAATTATGTCACACAATTAAATGAAAATGAGTTGATTACGAAGAAAGCAAACATAAAAATTAAATGAACACCATATTTATGGAAATAATGAAGAAAAATATCCAAATGACCAAAAATGTCTTAATGTCCGAATTGGTTTCGAGTGATATATACCCGATTTCCGTTAGTTGCAATAATGGATGAATTGGTTTATGGTGTTATAATATTGGCAAACTATAAAAAATCAAATACAATATCGATTTTTGAATAAATGTGAATGTAAAAGCTAGTGTAAATGTGTGTTTTTGTGTGTGTGTTTTGTGGTAAAATGATAAAAAATTCGAGGTAATCGATTAAATAGAAATGTGATTTGATACAATGAGTATATGTTTACTGTTTTTTCTTTTGTTATTGTTCTTGTTTCGTTTGGATAAATGAACGATATAAGATACGAATATAAATCGAGAAATTCAATAAATTACCTTGTTGACGGAAGTTGTTTGATATTTGCGTATGGTGTGTCAGCATACTGATCGTATCCCAGTCCACTGTCATTTGAATTATCACAATGTGTACTTTGTTGTGGTCGTAATCGTTTGCCCGGTAGCACTTTGCCACTAATTCGGGCAGCTGAATGTAATTTCCCGGGTATCGCTTTGCCTGGATGCCGTTTCGATGGTATCCGTAACACTTTCCGGTGAACACGAGACGTCATGGTTGATCCAGTCGACATTGTCATTCGCATCACTGAAAATGAACAAAAAAAAAAAAAAATAAAAAACAATCAATTTTGTACAATAGAAATGCTAATTCCAAGTTGGAATTTGGAAATGTTAGTTGGATGCTTGGAGAAATTGTTGAAAGTTGGAAATTCAAATGAAACTTTTTGAAAATGGGATATTTGATGTAAGTTAACGAAATGAATTGGATGTGAATTTGTGAAAATTGTATGAGTGCCTTTTCTCCATGGAAGCAAATACGCATTTCAACATAAAACATGTTGTCAAAACATTTCTCTTGAGAAGTCCATAAATAAATAATAATATATCTGAAAACGTTCCAAGTTGTTGTTTGAGAAAATCTTGATCTATCACTTCTAATCAATATCAATTTTGATATCGATTGTATTCATTTACTCATTAATTTATCAATCTAATTATTTTTGAAAAGAGATTTCGAGAGCGCAAAGTTCTCGATAAGAATACAGATTTATACATTATACACGTGTCTGCTTTGATGGTGAATATAAAAATCGGTCTATTTTTAAAAGCAATTAGAGCATACATGTTGAATGTGGCGTCTTTTTCGCGTTATGATTATTTTTTTTTCTTCTTCTTCTTCTATTCTCAAAATGAGCATTGAATGATTTTCGATGAAAAGAATTTATGCGTGCCAAAGCGCTAAGTTCATATTCACAATGTTAAAATGTTCGAAAAAAAAAAAAAAATTGTTTTCGCATGTTGTCCTATCTCATTAGGAAGATGATTAGAATGCTTCTCGGTGTAATTTCCTTGTTAAGAAAAATGAAATGATAATTCGACTAGTGAGAAAGCGACTCAAAGATGAAGAAAAAAAAAAAACATTGAAACCCTTTTTCATTTGGAATGTCAGAATGTAAATAGCAAAATTTGAGCGAGTTAAATGACACATCTGAGAGAATAAAACGAAGCTGTTGATTTATTGTATATCAGTTGATAAACATTTGTAAACGGTAACAAAATTCATTGCATTTCCTCATACGCAAACATGTGAAAACACATGAAATAGCCTTGAACGTAAATTTTGGTTTCAACAAATAAAATACGAATTGCAAATGACAGATAACGACGAATGAAAAAAAAAAAAAAAAATAAAATGAAATGTGCGAAATAATAATAAATGTGGATCGCTGTAAACTTTACAATTTCTGATCGTTGAATCTTTCTTAGCAAGCTTGCTTAGCAAACGCCCAAATATGCTGGTATTCAACGATTTTGATTTGTTTACTCACATTGCCAGACGATTGAATTGTTTTCTAAAGTGCTTTACATTTTTTTTTTCATTCGACCGATTGTGATATTTATATTGAGCACATATTTTGCTACTGTTTTCTCTTCACAGTTTTTTTTTTTTCTTCTAATATATGTGTTCAATGTTCACTGATTTCCGATGCTTGTTTTTGATCATTATCAAATTTATATATTTTTTTCTTTTTTTGCTTTTTCTATCTAGTTCAATGCTTGTTTTGTCTGTTATTGTTTACGGCAGGCATGTTTATCGTTATTTGATTTTTTTTTTGTTTTGCTATGGCTTTGCTACATTCTGCAGCTTATTCTATGAAAAATATTCACATCTGAACTGTAATCATTGACATTGCGTATTCTGCGTTGTTTTTTTTTTTTTACATTTCATGAATCTCAATTGTGCGTAAGAAAATCGGTGGAAAGCAAAAATGGCAATAAATATAAAGATTGGTTTGAAATTGAATGAGAAAAATATTGCAATTGAAGACAATATATTAAATATCATCCTTCAAGCCAATTGAATGAAATGTACGAATGAGTTAAAACCATGTTGAAAATGCAGCCGCACGAATAACAACAATAACAAAACAACGAACGAAAACAGGCCAAAAAAAGAACATTATTAGCATTTAGTTAAATCGTTTTCAGCCTATTAAATATCGTCTAGTTCCTTTCGATTGATATAATTTCATTGAAGGTTTTTTTCTCTTGTTCCATTCATAATTGAACGCATTCAATATGAATAAATGCGCCTTTAAATGACAATAATTTATAAAAATCAGTGTATCTAATAAAAAGAAAAGGGAAAAAAAAAAAATCGTTGAAATTGAATGTTTAACATAGCATTTATGTTTTATTAATTGAGTCAAATTGATTGAAATTGATGAAACCGTTATTCATTTCATTTTTGTGTGCGTATTTGTATGCATTTTTGTTTAAATCAGTCGTTGAAATGATTTGAAACACTGATTTATTCAGAAAATTGATACTTTTTATTTATGGCAGACCGCATAATATGCCCTTTCAACTAAATTCCCTCTTTCATTAGGCAATTTTCCTCGGTCGGCCATGCATTTCAGTGAACAGGTGAAAAAAAAAAAAAAAAATCATTCGAAAATTCTGTTCACAAAACCTTGTACGTAGAAAAATGTCTGTTTCTTCTTTCGGTTTCTTTTTTCTCTTCTTCTCTATTTTTGGTATGTAATTTTGCAATTTATCCGCTTCGTTTACATGAAATCGCTCTACTTAGCAACGCCAAGTTCACACAGAGATAACATTTGTGTTTATATAAAATTGTATACGCTAATTTGCTTGTGCTCAATGATAATCAAGATGATTGCTAAGAAGGCTTAAGATTTACTTAAAAAATCAACAATGTTTATATAGCGCCTACACTTTAGAAGCGCCATTTGCAGTTTATTATTCACACACGTTCTATTTAACCGTTTTCTAAACTAATTTTTGCGGCCAGTTCCATGCGAATAGAAGCATTGATTGAAGTGAACAATATTTGCGTAGAGAGCGAGAAGGGAAAATGCAAACAATTTGTTGAGATAGTTGAATATGAAAAGACATCAGTTTTCATTGTTAATATGAACAACGCCACAAAGGATGTTGTAAAAAAAAAAGCGAGAAAAAAAAATGCAATCAGATGATATTGCCAAACACAATGAACCAGCACAAAATACAAATTGATGATGCAGAGATATCAGACAAGAGAGCAAACAAACGATGAAAATAAAGATTGTAAACCTCTAAGAATTTCAATTTACACTCTGATAATTTCTTTATCACGATTTTCTATTTCCTTTTCGCTATTTTCTTTCTTTTTCGCGCTTTTTTTAGTTTTTTTTATATCTCTCTCTTTCCCTCCTTCTTCTTCTCTCTCTCTCTCTCTCTCTCTCTCTCTCTCTATCTATCTCTATCTCTTTCTTCCTCTCTTTCTCTTGCTCTCTGCCTTTGTCTTTCCTTTCTTTCTCTCTTACTCTTCCTTTCTCTCTCTATCTTTCTTTCTTTCTTTCTTTTTCTTACTCTCTCATTCCCGCTATAGTTGCCTCCCCGTCCGTCTTCCGCTCTCAATCTGTTTGTCTTTTTTTGTCTACAAATATTTCGCTCATGTTTCTCGTGTTGTTCATCATATCTCGCATTCTGTACCATTTTTTGTCACCTTATTTGACGTCCAGTGGTCGAGTCTCGATTTAATTTAATTGAATTGTAAATAAATTGCCAAACCGTTGATAATATACACATTGGATGTTACATTGAAATCAATTTAAATATGAAAACTGAAGTCATTGCGCTGCTTTCAACGAATGACATTTTGCATTTAAGAATATGATGAAAATAGATGATGAATATCAATGCATCGTGAATTTCAAGCGTATTGAATTTAATCTTATATTTATTGTGCAGTTTGAATGGCGCTCATGCAATTTCACATATCAAATTCAATTTAATTCTGTCATAAAATGTATTTGTTGATGTACAATACGAATGAAATCACATATATATATATAATTTTGATTGCAACAAACGTGTGCGTACATTTTTGTCAATCGGTTATTCACCTTCCTCTTATTACGCTATATGCTTCGCCTTGAATGTTCAAATGAAACAATTTCAATTTTTTTACACTGCAAACGATATCATTCTTCAATGAATGACAATGTAACGCAAATTAATGCAACACTTAATTCGTTCCAATTTTTATTGATTTTCTTTTTTCTTTTTTTTTTTTTAAAAAAAAAATCTTTGTCTCTAAGAAATTCATTTTCTTAGAAAAGTAAAAGTTCGATTAAATTATATCAATATTGTGTGTTTGTTTCGATTAAAGTCAAATAAAATGTTTCATTCACCAACAAGAATATGATGAAAAAGACAATTTTACGTTGAATCAAGTATGAAAAAATAAGTATGGTATCGGATAAGGATCTTGATGGTATTCCGATGACATTGATTCAACAAACGCAAAAAATAAAACAAGCAAAAAATGGTTGCGATTTTGAATCACATCAAATCAAATCATTTGATTGACAATATTAAGTATGGGGAAGTTCTTATCATTATTCCCGCCTATATAGCGAAGGCAATTAATTTATTAGCACCAAAAATGGAGTTTAAAATTATTGTTTTTTTTTTCTTCTTCTTCTTCATCTTCTTCTTCTCAACAATGCTGTTGTTGTCTGAATGCGATGCTATTTTGTTTTGAGTTAGGTAGTGTCATTATGGCAATGTTATATCAAGGTAGTTAAGAGAATACTAATTCGAGAGATGATGAGAAGCTTTATTTGCTTAAATGTTTTATTATTTCTCTAGATGAATTGATTGCGGCTTTATTTACTTTGATTATGATTATAATTGTGATACGATGGATATCCGTTATTGTAATTGTAATGTTGATGTGAATATTGATAATGATGACTCCAGTTGCCTTTCCCTTTGCCTTTTCCTTGGCGTACGCCACCATTTGAAATGCCACCACTTGGTCGATTTCCATCGTAATTGCCCCATTGCGGATATGTGACTCGCATTTTGAATTTCGAAATTTGTTGTGATCCTTTTTAACACTTCACTAATTGAAAAAGTTGTTGTTAAACTTCGTATTGATTTTTTTTTTTTTTTTCGGTGCTGGTTCGTTTTCGTTTTTTCTTTCGATTCAAATTTAAGGAATAAACAAACAAACAATATCAAGCCGTTTGTTTTGTGCTAAATCATTAGGTTTCTATCTTTTATTCGTTGTTTTCGTAGCAGTCAACACTTAGGTCATATAACACACAGGTGAATAATTAAATAAGGTTTTTTTGTTGTGTTTTTTTTTTTTCGTATAAAAAGTTTTATCACTTGTTTTGTTGATTTTGGGCACTTTTCTTAATTTCACATCGTCACATTTATAATTAAAAATTCTCTGCAAACAATCACTACAATACTAATGTTGGTGCAGATGAACTGTGTCATTTTGACTAAGAAAATAAAAATCTGCGATTTATCGTTCACGTATTTTTTTTTTTTTTTTTTTGTGTTGATCAACTTTTCTTTTCTCGAATTTCTATAAATATTAAAATTGTCCGCATTAAGTTATAACGACGAATAAAGTAAAGCATTAGCACCAAGCCTAATAAAAAGAAAAACCCGCTTAAAACTGTGTTTTCGAAATTTAATCAGTTTGATTATGTATGGCATTTTTTCAAAAAGAAATTCTCACATTTGTTCCACTTAATTTGTTGGCCCTTAAATACTTTTGAAAAAAAAAAAAAAAAAAAAAACTTTTCAAATGACAAACACAATGCATGATATTCCAATAAGTCGTTTGATGTTCGATGTTTGCAATCAATTCGATGATATATATATATATATAAATCCGGTTTTTTCTTCTTCTTCTTCTTCTTTCACCATACAATGTTTACCAGTTTAATTTACAACTTGTTCACATATGCCGTTGTGATTACAAAAGAGATGAACAAAATGTATATAAATATTTCAGTTCGACGATCGTTAATTTCACCTTGTTCAATTGGTGCACATATTTTATTACGTTAATGCGAAGAATGAAAAAAAAGAAAAATTGAAATAAAATCAAAAATCACACATGAAAATCTAATAATGGTTTGCGATTTGCGTTCTTTGTGGGAAAAAAAAAATGAAAATAAAAAATTGTCAGAGCAGATACATTTTCATAACTCATCAGTTATTTATTCGAAAATGATTAACGATTTACGTGTTTTTTTTTTCTATTTTACTTTGCGATTGAGCTCAATGTGTATACAGACGCAATATTATCATCTCATCATCAATGAGAGTTGGGTCGTAAAAACAGTGTGTGCCTATCAAAAATTTAATAAGTATATCTACATAGATACGGATCGTTTTACAAGCGTTGACTAGGCGACGACAAGCGATCTCATGAAGAAAATATGGTCTCCTTTTTTTTATAATAATAATACATTCAATTTATATGGATATTTGGTATATATATGGTTTGAGGCCTCACACGCGCGCGCGACTATATAACTCATACGTATTTCGAATTGTGCTATCTTCATATATAATGTTCAATTTTTCACATTACACAACTTATAGAATAACAACACATCTTTTACTCTAGTCAGTTGTCTGAGCGATAACGGTACAGTGTTGAGCGTTGCTGTGACAAAACAATTCACCCAAAAAAATGAACTAAACTGCACACATATTAACGACACAATAATCGTCGTACATTAAATTGTTAGATTCAATCAACGAATCATTAAGTTAAAATACCAAAATATGAATCGTATAAAATCATACAAACACATTTTATTTTGGCGTTTCAATTAATCGTTCAAATGTCCTCAAAACAGTGCGCACTAAACTTATTCACAATGTGTTGTCACCGTATCATATGAATCGTATTTTTTTTTTTTTTTTTTTTTTTTTCAAAAAAAAGTGCGGTTAATTCAAAACATTTTTTCTTTCTTTCTTTCTTTGTTTTTGTTTTTCTAAATGTTTCTTTTTACACTAAGTTTGAGTCTGACTTTTAAATATTGATAATAAAAACCGTTCCGATTGCAATGTGCTTTCAATAAAAATCAATCACTACGCTCCGATCAGCGAGAACATAAATTTACAACTAAATTTGTGTTGTCACTTTAAATATTATTAAACCATTTTGAGTGTTTTTCATTTCGATAGTACAGGCTCTCACACACAATTCTGTCTTTCTCTCTTTTAATTTAAATGTATATATATACACGGTATATTTGAATCAGTCTCGTCTTTCCGACAATGTTTTCATTCCATGTGTTGCAAACAACGTTACGTTTGTTTCAACGCAAACATGTTAATGGCATGAGCTTCGTATCAATACTGAAAGAAAAAATAAATAAATAAATACAAAGCTTTATCGTCTTCTATCGCTCGGCTTTGCTCTCGATCGGCGAACTGCGTTCGGTGTATCGGTCATGTGAAGGAACTACAAATACATAAACAACAACCACAGTATGCAGTTCACTACACGCATTTCCCTCTCTGACTCACTCGTGTTGTTTTGTCCATCCATTTAAAAATACACAAATCGAAACAAAACCAATTGTGGACGTTACTACTCCTGATATACGCACTTCGCATTCATTTCTTGGTTCGATTTCTTTCTCTTCCTTTTCTCAAATACACATTGTCGGATGGTTTTCGTTCGCTAGCTCTAGCTCTCTTTTTCTCTTTTTCTCACTCTCTCTCTCTCTCTCTCTCTCTCTCTGTCTGCTCTCTCTCTCTATCTCTCTCTTTCTCTTTCTTTCTTTCTTCCTTTCTTTTATTCACAGCAATTAATGGGCGCTCTATCTCTCTTACTCTCAAACACACTATGTGTAACTTTGTTTTTCGTTCTCTTTCTGAGTCAATCTCCTTCTCTTTCCATCTGCCATTTCACACAGTCATCTTTCTCTCATTATATTTCTCTCTCATTCTATCTTTCTATGTGTTGTGATTTACGAACTTCAATTGTCGCACTGGTTTTGTAATTTGCTTTGTTGTCATTCGACAATATTTAGACTCGTTTCAATGACATTAACATGTAAACGACACATTTCATGCGTATGTTATTCCTTACGTTGATTATGACGGCGCAGAATTAAGTCTCTGAAAAGATGATTTTATTTTTTCATTCTTATTGCTCTGAAGTCCATTTCTTTTGTCATTTGATTAGTAGCTCGTCGGATATTCAAAATTTGTGGTTTTATTTACATCAATTTTGAATTTTTTTTTTTTTTTTTTTTTTTCAATTTATTTCGATAAGACGATTATTAGCGAAATCTTTGAATTTCGGTTGCAAATATTATTTACGTTGTAAAAAGAGAGAAATAAAGAACCTTTAGACGTCTAAGTGCGGTTTTGCTTATGAAATGTTATTCTCGATTAACATTATAACAACATAATTCTTCGAATAAAATGTTATACCATTTGCGTAGGAAGTGTGCCTGGCAAATATTTCATTTGTTATATGGTACACGGCAATCAATCGTTAAAAGCAAGTATGCGAACACTGCAGAAGAGAAGCAACAAGTTGACAATACCATTTAAAATTAAAATAAAAATAAAATACAATTTCTTATATAACCTTGAAAGCGGCATCTAAATATACAAAACTCATGAACAGGAACAAACTGAGAATTATATTTACGTAGATTATCAGTTCATATACATTGCCCTATGACATTAATGGGGTCAAAGTTGATGAAAACAATCACAATAATCTATGTTGATTCTTTTCTTAATTCTTTATTATTTGTAGATTTTTGTTTTAGTGTAGCACTTTGAATTATTATATTGATTTTTGTACATGATGAACATAGATTGAATTATATTGTTCCGCCCAAATACAAATTTAACACCGAACTGATTACAAATATTATTATCACAACTCAATGCGATTATATGGAATTAGTTTCGAAGAGAAAAATCGTATATTTATTGTATTAAATGTGATAAGAAGAGATATGTGATTTTTGATAAGTGATATGTAAGATATGATTAAGAAATGTATATATTTTTCATTTTACATTTGCCGTATGATAATCTTACATAAATTTCAATGAATCATTCAAGTTCCCAACTGAATTTCATATGATATTGAGAAATCATATCAATTGCATCTGATGGGCGTAATGAAATAACAAATTGGTAGCTCATTTTTAGATTAATTACAAACAGTAATCAAATGTTGATTGATATTCGAAGATTGGTTTTTGTTGTAAATGTATACATACTATAGTATAATATAGTATATTGCATATTTTGGAGTGTTGAATCACATTTTTAAAGAACGAATTTTAAAAATTCGATGAACCGATGCATTGAATTGCAAAATTTAATCAGTCCAACATGCGAATATTTTAGAATATTCTCTGATATATGATTATAAATCAGAGGATATCTCTTGTGTATTCGAATAATTTTTGCTGTTGCTAAATCAATGAATTGCGAAAAAATTCATGGCAAAATCAATGTCAGGGGAAATAGTGATTGAGAGCGAAAAAGAAACGTAGATAGATAGATAGAGATAGAGAGAGAGAGAGAGAGAGAGAGAGAGAGAGAGAGAGAGAGAGAAAAGAGAGGGTGAGAGAAAGCGAGTGAGAGATTGCTTTCATATCTCCGTGGCAACGAACTTTGTTTTATCATAAATAAGCGAGCAAATTGAAGTGATTTGCATTTCAAAATATTTGCTCATTTTTGATTGAGTGAGTTTTTCATTTTGATTATCGAATTCTGTCACACCATCAGTTTCTTATCATAATAAATTTTTGGTGAGTTTTCAATCAATTTTCGTAAAATTCGTCACAAGTTCTCGGAATATTATTTTTAGAATGGTCATAGCATATCAACGCTACTTTTTCCACCCTCAGAGAAAAAGATGCTCGAACTTTCTTTGACATGAATGGAAACGGATGGTATTCAGTTCGAGCAAGCACTGAAGTCAGTGTACCGGTAATCAAAATATACAAAAAGAAAAAAAAAAAAATAAATAAATAAAGAATAATATATGTGATCCATGTGGGGACATCACATGAAAAAATGCAATTAAAAACCATTTTAAACACATTTTCATTCAATAAATCCATTAAACAATTTAGACGTGAAGAGAGGAACAAAAATGAAATTAATCTCTAATTGACAACTGTACAAATACCGGTAATTGAAATAACAACCATATATGGTGCAGGTTGTGAAATGAAGCCAGTTACAATAAACATTGCATAATTGATTTGGCGCTTTATTGTACTTGGGATTTGATTTTTATAATGGTAAGATAACGCACTCATTTTATTTATGATTGTTTTCACATAATAAAATGATAGAATTTGAGAAATCATTATTAATTTGTTTGCGGTTTCAATGAGATTCATGCGAAGCGGATTTTCCAGAATTTTCTTCTCGCAAAGGTCACAACGTAATGAAATCGATGTAGAAAATAGAAACATAGCTTAAATATCCATGTAAACATCAACCAAATGCAATATGTCAGTCAGAAGTTACGATAAATGTACATCAATTTTATTGAACTATAAATATGAATTTTCCTCCAAATGAATTCACGACAATGAATGTTTCTAATGTAAAAATCCGAAAAACATCGATTGCATCTATCCAGTGGTTTATCCTAAAAATGAATTAAAGTCGTAATTCAAAGACAATGCTCAGCAGATTTGCTCATGTGATCTAATTTCAATTATAAACATGTTTAAATGGACGAGAGAAATAGAGAATTTCTATTTCATTCGTCTATTTGTTCGATTTCTCTCTCTCCCTCTCTCTCTCTCTTCCTCTCCTTATTATTTAATTCTATTTTGTGAAATCTTGCATGTTTAAGCTGATAAGAGTTGCAATGTGAAATCCTTGAGTTGTATATTGTCGACTATGTTTAGGCCAATATTTGTAATGTAAATAATGATTTCGAAACGAAAATATAATTCACTTTATTCAGTATACGACTGTATGAAGCGCATTCATTTTCGTTTTATTTTTATAATTGAAGGCACATAATGGCATGCTGTTTGCGGGTGAAACTTGTGCTCAAAGTCATGCTGTTATCAGGGCGTCTCGTTAGTCAGTTTGTTCTGAATGCAACTAGTATTGATTGATTCATGCTCTAATTTCAATAGGATCTTTTCTTCTATTTATCTTTTTATTTTTTCTCTATTTAGACTTTGGTTTGAATTGAACATATTTTTTCTATTTTCGCTAATCCAGAAAAAATTATGATTCAACGGTTTAAAAGGTGATTATATTTAGCCTAATTTAGTATAAAAATAAAAGTTTTTATTAAAACGTTGAGACTTTTTTTTTTAATTGTTGTTGACACAACAATGATTAATGTCGCATCGAGCATTTTTCATTTCAACTCAATCATTCCGATTGAACAAATCAGTTTACAGACTACACGATGGAGTCGTGTACTTCTATCAATTAAGATAAGATATTATGAACAATACACATTTCAGCAACAGTCAATAAAAACGATTTGAATTTGGAATTTCAAGTTTTTTTTAACTACAACTCTTGGATTAAGAGAGAGAAAGAGGAAGAGTGAGAGGAAGAGAGAGAGGAAGAGAGAGAGGAGAGAGAGAGAGAGAGAGAGAGAACTTAGAAAATTAATAAACCAAAGATAAAGATGAGAAAAATTAATTTAAAATAATTAAATCTCATCATATTGGCGTACGACTTACAATGATTTGCCTTTTTCAAAGGGGTCAGACATGCATTTTATCAACTAGCTCGTGTCAGCTATAATCAAATCGAACAAAGACTTCAATTAATGACTTTTTTTTTTCTTTTTTTCTTACTTTACTCACCCTATATCACGATTTTTCTCTCTACTCTCTCCATTGCCCCTTTCTCTCTTCCTTTCTCCCCCTATCTCTCTCTCTCTCTCTCTCTCTATCTCTCTATCTCTCTCTCTCTCTCTCTCTCTCTCTCTCTCTCTCTCTCTCTTTATTTCGCTTCACTTCCATTCTTTCTTTTTCTCTCCTTCTTTCGCTTTCGCTCTCTCACTCGCTTTGTTTCATTCAATGCAAAGACTGTTCACCCCGAGATTTAAAGCAATCCGAATATTGTGATGTGCATTGGATTGCAAATAGAGCACAATTTTCGCTTGGATTGTAATATAAACATTGATCGGGTCAACGAAATGATTCGTTTTTTCTGTAGTATCATAATACACATAGCTCAAATGGCAAATGGCAAATGAGATGTGCTCATTATACTTTTATTTTTATTTTTTTCATCTAAATTACACTGAAAATCATAAACAAACAAAACTAACAGAGTGGCGACACATCATTAATTCATGGAAAATAATAAAATAGCCAAGAAAATGGTAACAATCACAGCTATCAGACATCACGCATTGTTCTAGTGCATCGATACGACTTATAAAAAAAAAACACAGTGTGTATAGTTAAAAGTGTATAGTGACACGACAGGCCATTGATAAGACGTCGCACTGTTCTAGCAATGTTTAATGTGCAGAACATGAATCAGTTCATTTTCTACGCTGTTCACGCTTATTGATATCATGTGAATTGTTTTGGAACATTGAGCAGATTAACAGAAATAGAAAAATTCGCCATCTCCATCGGCACATAAAAACATTTAACGCTAACTACCGCTACGGGTGAAAATATGCTTAACAACCCAAGCGCACAATGCTAATTATTTTCGATCGATCAAAACAAATAAATAACGCATCGCACCGTATTTTGTCAATATGGATGACATCGCGCAGTGAATATATTTCATCATTTAATAAATGTTTGGTTTTGAAGGAAAAAAAAAAAAACAAATCAACAGACAAGTAAGTATAATGTCTGAAATTGAGTCAATTTAATTGACGCCAGAACAATATTATAGCAAATAGCTTGTAAAAATTACAAAAAAAAAACTCAAAAATTTAGCAAGCTACTTGATAAAAAACATTCCTTTGGCACAACTGTATGATAAGAATAATTCATTTGCACCTGTACATTTTTCACATTCCTCAATAGAAGGTGTGTTTTCTTACAATCTAAACTCACGAATCGAATTTTTTTTTTTCGATTTATTATGCAACTTTTAATTCTATTGTATTGAAATTCTATTAATTGTCAAGGAAATACATATAAAATAGGTAATACGTATATGCATAAATGAAAAGTCAGTAATTAATAAGATCGTAAATTACGATTCGTAAAATATTTTTGTTGTTGAAAATGTTACGCCCCTTATATTTTTACCTTAAAAAAACTCACAAATCTACAATGGAGACACTTGGCTAATAACGGTGACGTTTTACATTTTCATGTTGAACTCATTTCTTTTATCATACATTTACATTCAAATTTCTTAAAACCAAATGATTTTATTTACATTTTATTGTATTTTCTTGCGTTTCCCTAACATATTTCATGGAATTAACTATGTCTTCTATAATGGTAAGGTATTAGAAATACAATAATCGTCAAATGTGTTTTCAAATATGCCAAACAAGTTTTGAGAGCGTCGATCGACGAGCCAGTGACCGAGTACGATATGATAGCATCAATCAAGAAATGTTGTTAATTTCTTGGAAATGAAAATTAAATTCCAAGAAATGCCCATATTTTTTGAGTGTCCACGAAAATTCTCACAATTCACATTTTCAAATTCGATATGACGAGTTGCTATTGAAATTTTACCAAACATCGAAAGCAGCTACCAAAATTCTAGTTTATTACATCAATATGTGCAATGCAAGAAATACGTCAATTGCACATCGATTGGCATATGAATTTATTTAAAAGAAAAAAAAAAAAAAAAAAAAAACAAAAGAAAATGCATTGGTGCTTTGTATCTATCTGGTACCTTTTGGAGTGTAATTTTTATTTGATTTATAGATCCGAAAAAACTTGGGCAATTTTGTAAGTTTCAAGTAATTTTCGACAAGAGTTTTACTCAAGTTGCATATATGTTGAATGCATAAATTGCACATCGATTACAATTGTACACATTCCACCTTGACCAACCATATTTACATGTATACAATAAAATGCACATCAACCTCAACTTTACACTTTCATATGGCTTGTGAAAGTCCTAAGTGCATGCTGATAGTCGGTTGGTTGGGTTTGTTTGTTTGTTGGTTGCTTGGTTGGTTGGTTGTAAAAGATAATCCGTTTATTTGTAAACTAAGTACACATCGACTATGTTATCATTGACAGAATGGACAAAATAGCAATAGTAGTTACATACACGCATACTTGCCACTGACCTATGATACAGACATCATTATTCGATATATATTCATCAGTGATAGTAATATGTATTGGATTGCATTTTTTGAAAATTTGTTTGTGGTATCGTTTTTCGTCAGAATTCTTTCGGACAACACGTGTTAAATTGCTTCCTCCCTCTATTCATTCCTGCTCTCCTGCTCTCTCCCTCTCTTCATCCCTCTCCCCCTCTTCGAATCTCTCTCTCCCTCCCTCCATCCCTCTCTCCCTCTTGGACTCTTTTCTCTCTCTTCCACTTCGTCTTCATCTCTCTTTCACTTCGTCTCTTCTTCTTTTCGTCTTTAAACACATACATCAAAATATCATGTGGAATTTTCTAAATGAAAGGATAAATTCGAATGCAAACATGATGACAGACAAGATAATAATCAAACGAGATGTGTTTACGATTTCAAGTTGATATGATTGCCATTGTCGATTGAATTGCAAAAAGAAAAAAATAACCTTCTATTATAGAAATTATTTTGTATATATAAATAAAAAAGAAAAAAAAAGAATCACCATAGAGTCTGACATTTTCGATTGGAAAATATTCTATTCTTAGTCTGACTGACAATGTTTGACTTAAAAGCTTGTCACTCTTGTCACTTCGATTCGATGGGATAATCAAATTTGAATGAAATTATTTATAAATTGATAGTGCAATCAACTCGACACATCGTATTCGATTTCAATGTATTTCATTTCAGTAAACATAATGAATTTTTATCAATATATGACAAACAAAAGAAATAGATTTTTTTTTTTTTTTTTTTTTTTTTATAACTACATCATAGCTTACTGGTTTCATGCCCGTTAAAAAATATTATCAATTTAAATTTTTCATAATTTTGTTTTTCTCTCTCATTTTCAAATGGAACTATACATTTTAACAATTTATTTAGTTCTATGAACTTTTATCATATATGTTGAATTTTAGTCGGCATTGCCTAATAAAAGCATTTCATATGCCACTACCAACCTGAAGTAGCTGACTTTATCGTATTCAGTTATGTTGTCATTCAAATAAATTAAAAACGTGTACCTGATATCACGTTTTCGACACGATAACAATATTGCCATATTACCAATTCATGGTTTTTTTTTCATGCCGTTTTTCGGGGATTTACGTCTATACAGGCGATAGATAACAGATAAATTGTTTCTCCAAAATATATTCTCTTATCGCTTATCGTACTATAGGAAATCAAATTTTTTTAAAGAAACAATTTGTTTTTGAAAAAGAAAACTGTAGATTTTGGTGCTCGAAAAATAATTTTTTTTTTTTTTTTCTTAAATTCGATACAAATTGTTGAATAAAATTGACAGTTGACTTGCTGGAACAAGAATCAAATATTTCATTGGCAAACGCCACTTATGTTTGGGGTCAATATTTAAAATAAATTCTTTTCAAGTAAATTCTAATTTGAAACTTCAACTTCTGTCGATTTGATTTTTTTATGCCAAATTAATCTTGATTTATTTTGAGGTGAAATTGAAAAAAATATTTTTTTTTTTAATTTTCGTTTTTTTTCACTTCGATTTGGGACCTCTTGAAACGGACGATTTTTATTATCACCAAGCAAGAAAAAAAAAATGTAGGGCAGAAGACACGGACACTTTTTTTTATGACCCACAACACGCTTAATTTGATCTAGTGTCAAGTGAGAGATGATAGGAGTTAGGAAAATAAACAAACGGGTTTCGTTCAGCTATTCTACTTCACTAATCTCTTCTTCATTATCTTCCTCTTTTTATTTTTGATTTCCATGTGATTCGCTTGTGCATGCAATTTTTAAGCTTGCAAATATATTTATATATGCGATGCAGTTGAAAATATTCAATTCAAATAGAATGGTGAATTCAACAGTGAACAGTTGAAAAATCGCATTTATCATGTCGGTAATTCATAATCATATATGTATGTTGCGCCACTCAAGCCACTGTATATTTTTGTTTTTCCTTTAATCGATAAATTCTAACTTATATAACATGTTAATAGAAAATTGACTCGCTTCACTTACTTTAGACACGATAGTTTAAAGCATTTTACATGTATAGGCAAAAGCAACAGTTGTTACTTGATTGTTTTTATGTGTGCAAAAATAAAGTAAAAAAAAAAAAAAAGAAATAACAATATTGTAACTTGATTGGCCGATAGTGCAAACGAATGACCAAGCACACAGATTGAATATGTAGTAGAGTAGACAGAGTGAGTGAGTAGTAGATGGAGCAAGTAGACAAGAATGATTTTGATCAAAGTACGTATGACCATTTGATTAAAATGCGTGACGCAAATGCGCTAATACTAATACAAAAAAAAAAAAACAAAAAAACAAAAATGCTAATGTATATTTAACCATGCGAGGCGCATACGCACGACCGAATGAACGAACGAACGAATGAACGAATCAGCCGAACATGACACCGTGAGCGCAACAACTACGAATGATTTCTCTATCGTCTGTCAAATCAATGTACGTAGAAAAATTGTATAGCACGACGCAATAAAATATCTATTCTATGATGAACAAGATTATTATAATCATTTTCGGTTTTTAACGATGAATCGCTTTTGTCAGTGTATTCGGTCGTTGTATAGATATATTGTTTGTTCAGCATTATCGAAATTCCGTCCATTCCAAATGAATTTGCATTACACGTTGTTGGTATTTCTTTTTCATCGCTTTTGCCTTGTCAGATCGCAAAATATGATTTGTTTTCATGAAACACACGAATATGCGATAATAACAAACGATGGAGAAGAAAAAAGAGAAGAAGAGAGGCAAGACGAAAACAAGGAGGTAGAAAAAAAAGAGCGATTGAGAAAGAGAGATCAAGCGAAAGGGAGCGAGATCAGGAGGCAGAGTGATAGAGAGAGAGAGAGAGAGAGAGAGAGAGAGAGTGAATGAATCGAAATGATTCAAATACGCGAACAAGGTGAATGGGATAAATGTTAGGCATTGCTGTGCTTGTTTATACACAAAACTCAAGCGGTAGCCGTACTGTATGAATGCCATGTGGTTGTGCTTTCAGATGCTACATTATTGAACGTTGTGTATTATGACTACTTACATTTTACACTGACTAAACCAAATGTACGATACATTTGATACTGTGTAAAGCAGTATATGCACAGTAATTTTCAATCGCATATTTATTTATAGCGTACCGTTCCAACCGAAAAAGTTTCTTGAGAGTTGTTCAATCGTTTAAACTTAAGCTCGTTTTTTTTTTTTCTTTTTGAAAATATGAAATTTTTCAAAGTATTTTATAAACTTTTATTTCCGTTTTCATTATTCATTAAATCGATTTGAAATCGTGCAAAACAAGTTAGTTAATGAAGAAGAAAAAGACGAAGAAAAAAAAATGCATTGCAATATTAACTTACCAGTTGAAGCTCTAGTGACTGTTCCTTTGCCTTTGCCGGGCTCTAAATTGGATACCTTCAATAGCATTATATTATTGTCGATTAAATATGTGATTCAATGTTGTTTTGTGTTTGCCGCTGTTGGACAAACGGTCCACGGCACCCGTTTGAAATGGACTCGAGACGCCGTGCTTTTCAATCGCGTCGCACTTTGTATATTAATTACTTAATTGAAATTAAATAGGAAATGTTTTTGTATTGAGTTGTAACAACAATACCAATATCACTAATGAATTCCAATAATATAATAAATTGACACGCTCTTTCTCTTTTCGTTTCGGTTTCTTCTGTTTTTATTTGCCTATTTAATTGTTTTCGTTCAGTAACTTGTTCAGTTTGTTTTTGTTTCGCACTTGTTTTGTTATTTTATTGAGAAATGTTATCGTTATACAATTTCAATTGATTTATAATTATCGGCAACGATGATGAAAAAAGAATAAGAAAACAAAAACACTGTATTTTGAATTTGTTAGAATCTGTCAAGTGTTAAGCGGCAAATGTGAGTTTAAAGTTCACTTTCGGGTCGTTGACGAAAAGCAACAAATAGTATTACACATTAATCAACAAAAAACATATGCGACGTCAGCGCTAAAGTGTACACAATTCATAAACGACGATGACTAGTCTTTAGCTCACTTACAGAGAGGGAAAAAAATATAAAAAAACACACATAGAGCGCTCAACAATTTCGGCGAACACACGCCACAAAACAGTTTATTTATTTTATTTTATTTTTTTTATTGTCTCCTCCTTTTATTGCAATTGCCAGCTTTTTATTGAATGCGTTAACAAAATTAATAGGGATCTATTGAATTTTTGTGTCTGTCTGTAGTTGATGGGCTTAAATTTAATGTTGAGATGATCGTTTCAAAGCACGCATACAAGTTTTCTTCTTTTTCACTATTGCACTCTCTCTCTCTCTCTCTCGCTCTTTATCTCTATCTGTAAACAAAATATGCGCATTCAAGTTCTAGTCTCTTCGTCATTTGCAAAAATGCACAATAATTTCACAATGATTGAGTAATAAATGTGATGATTTTGTTTGTTATTTCGCGTGTATGTACAGTATCCTCGTGTTTTCTCTTTTCCACTTTCTTTCGCAATGAATTTTGCTGGATAGATTATAGGAAAGAACGAAATGAACAATTGTTCAACACAGGATGAGACGTTGAATGTCTCGATTTACGGATTTAATCTTTATTTGTGCAAATTTTTCCTTGCTGATTTCCGTATGCCAAATCACCGTTTTCTATTTTTATTTTTTTTTTTTTCTTCGATTTTCAACAAAACACATTTGATATATCACAAATCAATTAATGAACAAACATTCGCATGCTAAATGGCAAATCGATTATTGTTGATGTTTTCGTTTTTTTATCAAATTGTTTTCTCTTTCATAAATTAAATTGTTTTCTTTCATATTCAGAAATTTTTCTTTGTGTTTTGAAAAATCACAATCACTTAATTATCTAAACAAAATAAAAAAAAAAAAACAATCGAATCAAATGATGGAAGAAAAAACAAAAAAAAAAATTGTACATTTTTGTGCGAGACAGCAAAATGTCAGCACATAAAATGAAGCAATAAATTTTCGAACGATTTTGTGGCACACTGTCGATTATTTAATGTGTTCGCAGCACAAAAATTTTGAATCGGCTTGACTTCGTTTCAGTGAGAAAAAAAAAATAATTTTTTTTTTTTTTTTTTGATGTGAAACAAGTATCGTTAGGTCTCTCTGTCTAGTACACGGTTAACTCAAATCTATTTCACTGCGTATTGACGATAATTTATATCATGAGTAGAAACAAAAAATAACAACACACAACAAGCTTGTTTGTTCGGTTTTGCCAGTTTAGATGTATTTTATATTTTGTTTTATTTGTCGTTGTTCGGAAGCAACGACGACAGCACCTAAAATTGCATATATCTTGTTCATACTTTATTCTTCTTCTCCTTTTTGCTCTTTTTGTTCGCCTTCAATCGGTCACTAATATTACTCATTAATACAATTTATATTTCGTTTCGTGTCAGATTTTGACTTGAATTTTTTTTTTTTTTTTTTCACTTGACAATCATATATCCTATACATACATTATATATATATTCAACCATATATGAATATATCTATATCTGTTTGTTCAAGTATCTTTCACTTTATGTTTTGTTTTGCCTCAATAAATTGATTCATGTCGTATTTTTGACACACATTTTACGCACTTTCAATTAATTGTCACACAATATTAATTCGTCACATACAATTTATGCACATTTATTGTGTTGAACAAATGATAAAAATGCAAAAAATATCGAAATAAATTCTCTTAATTTAAAAAAGACAAAAAAATTTTTGCAACAAAAATATGAACGTAGCTCTTTGTCACTGTAATTCTTTTCGCTTTTCTACAAGTATGTGTTATTCATTCGGTTGTATATTCATGAAATCGTATGTGCGTTTTAGGAAAAAAATTTGTATTCAATTTGACATGTGTACGGGCAAATGACGTATTTCTAGTGTTTTGTATTGCATGAGTTTGTGCGTTTGTGTGTGAGTGTGTGTGCACTACATGTGCGGCCGCTTGTCAAATAATTCTAGTACGTCAATGCAAATTCGAATTCGAAATTTTTTACTTAGAATTTCTTCTTCTTTTTAAATAAGTCGGTTTAATCTATATTCAAATAATTTTTTTTTTTTTATTCTTTCGTAATCGGTATTTAAATTATGTCATCATTTTTACTCTCTTATCAATCTTATCAATCCG
This sequence comes from Resseliella maxima, assembly GCA_029041755.1. NCBI lineage: Eukaryota > Metazoa > Arthropoda > Insecta > Diptera > Cecidomyiidae > Resseliella > Resseliella maxima. The sequence goes on from JAQOWM010000689.1 coordinate 490,576, forward strand.
TAAAGAATCATTAGTTATTTAGTTCAGTTGAGAAAATTTTCATTGAATATTCTTTGTAAACATGCTTGAAGGGAAGAGCAATTGCTTCTGCCTGAAGCGTATGAAATTTAGTTTTTTTTTTTTTTTTTTTTTTTTTGCATTAATCGTGATACATACCTAGTCAATAGTGCCACAGTCAATCTATCTATTGGTGAAATGCATTTTAAGTGAACGATAATGAGACTGAAATAATTAATAAACTATAGTTTGTGATTATAATCACAATATATACAGACATGAATTCAAAAATTTTTTTGTTGAATTTTCATAGTTTTTTTTATTGAATATTGATAATTTTTTTTTTATTAAATTTTCATAATTTGTTAAAGATTTTTCTGTTCAAAATATCTCGATCAAAATTATATGAAATCTGTAGAGTTTCTTGTATCATTGCTATTATGTCATGTGAATTGATTTTTTTCTTTATTGAGATTCAATAGTTTTTTTTTATTATTATTTCATTGTATTAAAAACAATCACTGTAAAATTGAGTATTAAATATAATATTCACGAGATTCAGAAGATTTTAGAGAAAATCAAACAGTTTTGAAGATTAACAAACTTTTAAGAGAAATAAGAAGATTAACATCATTTTGAATTGGGTTTGTTCATTTTGTAGAGAAAATATCCACCAGCGGCGGCAATAGCACCTCCAAGTACCCATCCCATTGGTTGATTTAAATCTAATCCAGCGGCTTTTACAACCGCTCCCGATGCTCTGGGAACCAATCCATACATCATGGTCTTTGCATCATCATCTTTATATGTTGATCGTCCAAGAATTTTGCTTCCTACACCAACTGGCGTTAGAACATCATCCAAAAAATTAATGCCGCCCGCTTTTAACACTTCTCTAGCTGCCACAACACAATTATATTCATTTGGTTTCAATGGTATCAGAGCATATTTAGCTCCTGCCGACAATTGTGAAATTTGCCTCATCATTTGTTCGTATTGTTGCTTAGAAATATTAAATGTTTTTTCTTCGTCAGCTCGTCGATGTTCCACATCTTCACGTTTTTCAAATTTACCAGCAGAATCACAATTGATTGCACCTTGAATATGTGATGAATCAAATGAAAAATATTCTTCGGGCTGAAATACAAGCCAAGTATGCAAAAATCCATCATTGCTTGGTGACGAATTATTCTTTAAAGTCACAGTGTAATTGCCAGAAAAATCCATTTTCTTACAACAATTTTACAAATCCAATTAAATTTACAATAAAAACAAATTAATATTTAATTACAAAGAAGCCCATCAAAATAAAGATGCAATTTTTCAATTATGAAAAAATTTCACTTCCAAAAGACTCAAAAAATGAAAATGTGCCTGCTGTAAGAGCTAATTTGTACTAAGTTGTAGTTACAAATGAACATGACGTTCTTCATAAATTAAGAAAATTATATTTAAGTATATGTCAATGGATGCTTTGAATGAGATAAAGTAACTGATTAGCACTCGTTCACTGTACTGATTTTAATTTTTATTTTTAATTAAGTTAAATCTTAAGAAATAATGTCTGAAGTGAAAAGTGGAATCCTTCTAATCTTAATAAATCAGTTTGACAATTTTAATCAATTTGACGAAATGTTCGTTTGTTCTTAATTTTATTACGTCTATTTTGGGCTTAGCTTATTCTGTTGCACAAGTACCTTGTAGTATGTATTGCAAAGTGCAATATTGTACTCAATTTAATTGAATCCGTAGCGAATAGTATACTTTTTTTACTGAATATGAATATTTATTGTTTACATTGTTTTTCATATTGTTTTTGTTTGTATTTATTTGTTGTATCAATGATTTCTTTGTTTAGCATGCAATCAACACTTTATATGATTTACAAAATTACTTTAAGTTAGCGCAGTTGACTGTTTTATAAGTATGGCTTAAATGTTGCTATTTATGCTTTTTTAAAACAACTATTCAAGATGAACATTCAATATAAATTAGATGAACCTTTTGTTTATGCGAATATTTCATGTTTCAATATAAACTCATCATTTATTTGTTAACTCTAATGATTCTATATGCTTGTATATCACAAACTCCATTATCTGTTGATACAATGAAAAATGTCTCTTTTCACATCAACAATATATAATTACACATTAACAATATTGTATACTGATTCTGTATTTATATATTTCTTCGAGAATCGTTAAATTATTGTTTTGTTTTGGTCAACAAACTGAATCATATTGTATTTTTGACTCACAATGATGTGCTTTTTACGGAAATGTACGAAAATTATGTTTGGGAAAAAAATGTAATTTGCCTTGTGTTTGTGCAAAGGAATGACATTCTTCTTTCCGTATTTTTATGAATATCTGTGTGCTGTCTGTCAATCCATTCTATTACGTCAAAAAAAAAAAAAAAAATTCGAACTTAAAGTGTTTTCTTCTTCATCATTTCTAAATTAATGTGTTATTGAATTGAAATGTTATCGTTTGAAGATGTTTTCAATAATTTTATTTAATAAATTAATTTCTATTTAAATTTATAATGAATTTTGTTTGAAAAAAATCCGTAAAATTATTTGAACTCATTACTGTTCATAAAATTTAACATTTTCCAATAAGATTTTCGTACTAGATTTAACATTTTGAAGTTCTTATTGTCCCATTGACAATTGATAGCCTTTTAAAACCATGTACAACATCCGTCATAATGATTTTTGTTTGATTCGTACAACAAAAGCATCTCATCGCCAAAATATCCAAATTGTGTTCTCATTGACTGTGAATTATTATTGTTTGTTTTTTTTTTATATTAAGTTATTGGCGAAAAATTTCAGGTAAAATTTGTAGACATTTTTTTTTGTAAAAAGTAAAGCGAAAATACAACTGTGTAATATTGTGTAGAAGAAAAGGGAAAAAAACGAAGAATCAGAATGGATGCGGCTATTGATATAAAAACCCTTGAAGAAGCTGTAACTGTATTTTATCGATCGGGTGCACAACAACAATCAGCTGCACATGATTGGCTCTTAAAAGTACAATTAAGTCCACAAGCATGGTCGTTTGTATGGGATTTAATGCAAATTGGCAAGGTAAATCACATTTCTACAAGAAAAAAAAAGAAAAAAAAAAAACAAATAAAACTCGGAAATATTCGATGGTTTCAATTCATTTCTTTTCGCCTCACACAGACATCAGAGATTCAATTTTTCGGAGCCACTACATTGCATACAAAATTATTGAAACATTGGCATGAAGTACCGAAAGAAAATCGAGATGAACTCCGACAAAAACTATTTCAATCGATTATTCTGTATGCAAATGGACCAAAACTTGTGCTAAATCGACTGTGTATTTCGGTAAATATTAATCGAAATAGCTTACATGTGAATTGCTCAATGTTTTGACAATAAATTTGAATATTTCTAGTTGAGTGCATTTATAGTTCACATGATATCCGAACATCCATCTGCCATCGAGGAAATTGTCAATACATTTCAAAATGAGCAGATGCCAAATGTTAACCAAGAAACACAATCATGGATTTTAATGGAAATCCTTCAAGCAATTCCCGAAGAGGTACATATAATTTTGTTTTTGTTTTTTGTTTTTTTTTTTTTTTGAATATTTTGATTTTCTTCCTTTTTTTTCACTGATGTTCGAGCATCAGATTAATACATAAACAATTAAATTGCCCCAATTCAGTTGGGACTAATGTCAATTATTTTTTTTTATCTAGACAAATGTTATGTATACGTCAGTACAAAGAGTAACGGTACAAAATGAAATTTGCAAACGAACGCCATTCGTAATAAATACAGTGCAGCAGTTTATTTCATCAAAATTGAGGCAAAATATCAATGAAAATGTAATGGCCGCACTTTTACGTGCGGTTAAATGTTTGGAAGCTTGGTTAAAGTTAGTTTATAATATAATCTCACTTACTTTGTCACTATATCTCACCAACACTCACCACAATATTTTGCATATAATAATTCGATTGACCTAATTTCATAATTGAATTACAAAAATATGTCACTTTTTATTGCAGGAATGGCAGCTTTCCCCTCGATAGTTGTGAAGTATTAACTGAAGCGCTATTAAAGCTAATAAACAAATGCTATTGGGGTACAAGTGATTCGGAAGGCTGTATGACATCTGATGAAAACGAAATTTCCGAAGCGTGCATTAAAACATTAACGGTAAATATAGATGATGGCACATTTTTTTCCATCTCTTCTCCTGTTTCTTTCCTTCTCTCTCTCTTTTTCATTTTTCTTTCTCTTTCTTTCTCCTTTTCTCCGTATTTATCTGTCTAATTTTATCTTACTCCCTCCCTCTCACTTTTTCTCATTAATAACTCGCGTGAAACAAATGCATAAAAATATATTTTCAATGTGGAAAAAAATGTTGTGAATAAAATAACAAAAGAATTTACGTTTTTTCCTTTTATCCCTTTCAGACGATGCTCAATCAACCGGATGCACATCGATATCCTAACTCTGCGTTACATTTACTCAATATAATCGTTGAATCGTTATCACATATCACCAAAGCTGAATGGAAAGAGAATAACCTAAATGAGGATATTGCATTTAATATTTATACATTGTTTATATCATCGATTGAGTGTCATTCAAAATTATTAATATCTGGTGTTTTAAGTGAAAGTGCAGAGCATCGTAGTTTATATATGCGATTAATACAAGAGATACTCTCGTGTACCGATAAACCGGGAATTTATCCAGTTGAAGAATCATGCAGTATTTTGGCAATGGGATTTTGGTATATGCTACAAGATGAAGTACTTTCAAATGACACCGTATTGCCGATTAAAAATAAAGGCTTGGAATTAATCGGACCATTATATACACATTTGGCAATGATACTTGTACGTAAAGCACAACAACCCGATGAATTATCCATTGACAAATGGACCGCAGACGATTTGGAAACATTCCGATGTTATCGTCAAGACATCTCAGACACACTGGTCAGTTACAATTTCTATTCAAATATTCAATTGTAAATCTCATCAATTTAAATTTATTTAATTTTTTATAGCTTTACTGTTTTGAAGTGCTTCATAATCATTTGCTGGAAATTTTACTTTCATATCTTAATCAATGTGTTGTTACCGTTCAATGTGATCGCAAACAATGGGCACAATTAGGTAAATAATTTTTTTTTTTTTTAGGATTTTTTCCGTTGAAAATTCAGTCAAAATTCAACTAATTTTTGCCGAAATTTCAAGTAATTTCCATTCCGGATTCAAAAATGGATTGGAATAAAAATTGAATTTTATTTTAATTGTATCAAATCATTTCAGAGGCATGTATTTACGCAATTTATTCAATAGCTGAACATATTGAAACCGATGAACAAACCTGTTTGCCAAAGCTTGTAATGATTTTGAGTGAAATACCTTATCATAAAATGAATGAAAAATTGTTGGGAACGGCATTGGACACGATTGGTAAATGTCTATTTAAAATAAGCAGTATTTTTTTTTTTTTTGCATGAATTGACAAGTTTAATTTTTCTTTTGTGTTCCAGGTGCATACAGTGAATGGTTCAAAGATAATCCAAATTATATTCCACTTGCAATTCGTGTGCTGGTTGTTGGCTTGAATTCAAATCAAACATCTCAGGCATCGTTAGGCTTAAAAGATATATGCCGTGAATGTCAAGTGCATTTAAAACCGTATGCAGAACCATTACTTCAAGCATGCTTGCAAGCCATCAACAATGGTCATCTCATCAATTCGGATGAAGTTCGACTTATGTACAGTATTGGTAAATTAATGAGCATGTTATCACCAGATGAAGTACTTCGATGGTTGGATATTGTTGTATCACCTTGTTTTGCGGAATTACAAACTCTCATACAAAGTCAAACTGTGAGTATTTTCGGGATCTAAACAGGTTCAATAATTTTTTTTTTTTTTCGAATTTTTAATTCATAAAAACTTTTAAAATTGCCAAATTTAACATATAAAAAAAAAAAAAAAAAATTTCGGTTTATTCACAGTTGAATGAGGCCAATAAAGTGCGTACAATTTTCCGGCTAAATATGATTTCAACGCTATTCTCATCGCTTAATACCAAAATTAAAAGCAGCGACGAAAACGCTCAAGCTGTTGAACCAACTGAAGCCACAACTCAGCCTGTGTTATTTATTATGCAAAAAACGATGCCAATATTCAAAGATATTGCAACACTTTGGATTAATGAATTGTGCATAATTGAGGTAATTGCAATTCAATCATTTTTCTCAAACGAATTTCTGTCAACGTAATAAATATTTTGTTATAAAAAATGTTTGTTTCATATTCAGGCACTTTGTTCTGCTCTAAAATATGCCATTACAAATCTCATGGATGATTTTAAGCCAATGTTACCCGAATTGTGTAATTTAATCGTAGCAATACTGCAATCAAAATGCGTTCCACCAGCAATTGACATTTCAAAATCGGTAATTATTACAATATGTTTGATGAAAATTTAATATTTCATATTGATTTTTGAATTCTTTTGAACATTTCGTTTACTTGAATTTTCTTCTTTTTATTTCTCATTTCAGTGCATATTTCTTTATTATAAAGATCCAGCATGCACAGCAATTATGCGTCAACTCTTGGCTCAAGTGATTTTTTATAATTTTCAATTAATTGGACAGACGCCACCTGTTGATCGTTCAACTATATCAGATGTGTTGGAATCATTTTTCAATTTTTGCGCCCTGGTTGCCAAAAAGGTACCAAATGCTTTTGATGATGCTGACATTGACTGCGATAAATTAATGAGCTATGGTGAGTGGAATTTTTGATGGGAATAGATTAAATGAATGTTTGTCAAAAAAAAAAAAAAAAAAAAACAAAAAAAATCATTTCTTCCAATTCATTTACAGCAATTCAAGTATTAGTATTACCCGAAACTGGCGTATCAAAATATTCTGTGATGTTTTTACAACATTTTATCATGCAATCACGAACATTTCAACGAACAACCAATGCTATTTTGAAAAATGGCGAAGAACTCATTCAAACCACATTGCTATGTATTGCAATTTATGCACAACGCACAAATGTTGAGATTTTTGCCGATATATTTGTGGCATTAAATAAAAAATATCCAGCCGAAATGATTGCATGGCTAAAAGTATTGGAGGTCAATGAATTTCCAACAACAACTATTTCAGCTGAAGAAAAAAAAAAGCTTCATGAAAAGCATCATTCGGTAAGAAATGACATTTTATTTCATATTATAAACAACAATTGACAATAAACTGGGTTTTTTTTTTCTTTTTTTTTCTTTTTTTCCACAGTGAAAAAGTAAACAAACGTTTAGTACAAGGATTGATTCGAGAATTTGCAGCCAAATGTCGTGAAATTTTGATTCAAATTCCATAGAACAAACTGTAAATTGCAAATATTAGGATTTTATTTTCATTTTTAATTTTTTATTTTTTCGTTTTTTTTTTTTTTTCGTCATTTTGGTAACGAAAATGGAATGTAACATTTTTTTTTTTAATGTTGACTTTTAATACAAGATAACTCAAAGTGGATCTAAAATTTGACAACAAAAACATCAAAAACGATTATTGGAATATGTGATTTTATCAATATTTAAATTGTAATTGTAATTTTTAGAAACGAGAATTTAGCAACTGATGTGTATTTTCAATTGCATGCTAGATATAGAAAGTTTTTCAAATATAGATTTCGTATAAGAAACCGCATGATGAGTCATAGAATTTTAGCATGATTTTCATTATAAATTAATTTTATTTATGAATAAATACGGTGTGCTTTAATTATCAAATGAAATCAAATGTGTTTTTTTTTTTATTCCTATCAAATCTTTCTGCAAGCCAATCAGAGACTTAGAATTTAATTAAATTAACAAATGGTGTTTCTACAGCTATTGCAAGTGATACATTTCATTTAATTTCGAAGAATTCAGAAAATTTCATTAAATTTTCATGGTGGCGAAATTCATTTAGCAGGTGTTCTTGCAATATTTTACTAAAATGAATCTACCAACAAAATTTCTTCATTTGTAATATAAGCCTTGTATACGAATTTATGGAACGCAGTTCAATTCAGCTAAATTGTGTAAGACACACCAAAAAAAAAAAAATGTTTTTTTTTTTCCCAAAGATAATTTTCAAGTGAATATCAATTTAATTGAATTTCGTGCAATCTGTTGCCATTTGAATTTGTACATATTTGTGTGATGGACTCAATTACAACGACTCATTGGATAAATTGCAGAAAATGTAATTTATATAAAATATTTTCTAATCAAGTTGTGAGCACACATGCTCAGCGGGAAAAATCAGCAAAATTTCTAACTTGATTTGAGAATAACATTGGATAATGTTACATTCACATTCAAACTGTGTGATGGTTGATAAAACCACAAATTCACCACCAACAGCAAGATACGATATACGAAATTCACAACAATTGCATTTCACATGTCATGTTATTTAAAATGGGCTGCCATTACAAAACAGACCAGACGCTGAAGGGCATTAATGGTCTTTAAATGATTGTTGTTGTTGTTGTTGTTGTTATTTAAAATTGCATTTGAATGCACATATGTTTCAATTAAGTTTCAACCATTTTTATTCATGCATATTACATTCATTTGATTTGTAAGCCATTTTTCGAACACATTTTTTGCTACGATACAATCAAGCAAACATATGAACATTCATTGAGATTACAATTTATTTGTATATACAAAATGTTTTTTTTTTTTTTTTAATTCAATTTCGTTTATTCGTACGTTGTGTATCTTGATAAAAGACGATCTTACAGTTTAAATTTGCATATGAAACATCTTTGCCAATGACGTAAATTTAATCTCAGTCTTTTGTTATCATGATTCCTTTCTAATAAATTAACACGTAAATGGTTTAAATTTAGCAAAACTCTTAGATTGACACAAACCACACACATTTCAAATTGATAACACTTAAGGTCATTCAGTTCATGAATATGTCATCACTCTTTATTTATGATTGAACTCACATTCTTTCGAACCGGAATCAAATATTTTGATTCAATGTAATAAACATTCGATTCTCTTAGGGGTATTTTTTTTTTTCTTTCATAATTCAATTTATGAAACAAACGCATTTATTTACTATATTGGTATATACAATGATTACTATTCATCAATTGAAAGTTGGAAGCTAGTCTCTTCAGATAAGAATGTTTTTATATAAAATCGAACGTCTAAATCTATAAATCTCAGTCAACTATGAATATTCAAGATAACCCTGGCGCTTCACTGAGATTATCATGTTGACAATTTATTTTCAATTCAACAATTTATTTTCATCATCAATCAGTATTCACATGGATTATGAAGTATTTTTCAAATGATTTTTTGTTCAATTTGCATAAATTATTTTGAACTTTTTTAATTTTTAATATCATTTGGAATATCTCAAGTTGACTTTTCAAAATGATTTCTAATGGAATTTTTAAAATTTTTGAACGATATTTCGAAACATTTCAATGGATAAAAAATGTTACGATTTTTTAACTGAATTATTTTCTGAACACATTTTGAAACGAGCTCGAAATTCGAAAGAAACATTTTTTTTCACCGATTTTTTGTTCGTTGGGAGAGCAGTTTCATAATTGTTTATCAAAAATTACAAATAATTTGTGAAACTGGCTAATGAAAAATTAGGTTTATTCAAGGAAAAAGAATAACAAACATATGGATTAGAAAAAAAAATCGATAGAATCAAGAATAAACTAAAATAAATTAGAGCCGAAGTGAAGAGATATTAATTAATTTATTTGTATAATAGAAAGAGCTGCGCATCCATTCATAGTCGCTCTAAGCATAAATCCAAATAGAAACAAGTCAAAAATCTTTGCAAAAATATCTCAATAAATTAAATAATAAAGTTATTCAAAAGTGAAATAATATTTCAAATTTCAACACCAATTCAAAATGCGGAAAAAAAAACAATAATTTTGTGGGAATTTGTATTGGGATTGCATTCATTGACAGCGCGTCATATATGCTCATAAATAGTGGTTATTCACCAATAAAATGCTTTCGGTGGTGTAACAAATCTGCACACTCGTACATACACGTTCTCACTTTTTCTTTTCCTCTTTATCTTTCTATCTCTCTTTCTCTCTCTCTCTCTTCATTTCTGTTGGTATGGATTAGAATCCATCAAACGGTGTGGTATACACACAACGGAGCGCGACTTATGCTTCTGTGAAAATGGTTATTTCATTATAAGAAAACAGAAACACCCATATTTTCCACGATTTTCTCATTTCTTATTGCCATTTGTTGTGTCGTATTTGTTTTTCACATGCGCAAATAAGGTCAAAGCAGCATAAGGCCAACACAGTAAAAAAGAAGAAAAGTACTCTCTCCACACCGATTCGAAGCGACAAAGCGAAAAAAAAAAAACAAAAACAACAAAGTCTAGTAGCAGTAGCAGCAAGACCTATCAGTAGCAACAAATACTCAACGACATCCGCACATGCTGGAAGAGTGAGAGAGTCAAAAGAAAAAAAAATGCTCTTGCTTTATTCAGCGGGATGTAATAGCCGCTTGAGCGTGTAAGAAGAAAAGCGTCGATTCGTGTGGCAAATCTAATCAAACTCAACTGACATTAGAATTGGGATGAGAGTAAGAGCATGCTCATAGTGGGGAAATGTTGTAAAAATGCACGTGGCATGGCCCACACAAAATTGAGTCTTTCACTCAAATGTGTGGAACATATCGCCGTCGATGTAACAAAAGAACGCATGAATGGCGCTTGAGTGTATCTGTATGTATATATTGGGGTAAGCATGTATCGGTGGTTGCATCCACTTTTCTGAAGAACGAAAAATTCATTTTCATTGTGTCTCATACAAAATGAATGTGTACACGATGTGGTGCTTGTTTCAAAGTGCGTTTACTAGTCTATTTGTGATTCAATTCCAAAATCAGTGCGATTCAACGAGTGCAACAGAGCGGACGCGCTTTCGGTAGTGCTTGCTCGTGATATTTATATTCAATCTAAAGAAGAAGAAGAAGAGTGAGAGAGGAAAAAAACGGGTGTCTAAATCCAAAATTAAAACATTCCAAAAACCATTAAATATAAATTAAAACACAAAATCACACAATTTAATTCGCTTGTTAAACAAATCGATTATTAAATCAAATGTCAACAAATGAACACACAAACAAATAAACGAGAATACAATATAGAAATTCACAAAATACAAATTGAAACATAGAAATTAAAATTAAACCAAATAACTAATTAATTTGGATAATTGGCGTATCATAACACAATTTAAATTACAAATAAACGGTAAATTCAACGTTTTACATTTTAGACTTTAAGAGAAAAATAGTAAAAAAAAACAAAAAACAAAAAAAAAAAATGAATAAAAGAGAGAAACAAACTCCGACGGTTATTGTTTTAAGCCCCAAAAATGAATTGGTGTTAAACAAATGGATCATTTGATTTCAATTTGCATAAAATCAGCTGCAAGCATATCGTTTGCATTTGTACCTTTTTTCTCTCCCTTTGTATCTTTCACGTTGTTAAATTTACAGTTTAGAATATATTTCATTGAATTATCACATTCATTTCCATGATACTCCGGATACTCCGGTACGTTTGGTATTTGCATTCAAAAAAAAAAAAAAAAAAAAAAAAAAGGAAACCGTTTTTTGGTTGAACGGGAAGAGAGCGATTGAAACTTATTCGTCGACAATAACAGTCATTTATAATTTATTGGCTTCGCATAATTAAATCAGTGTAAGTTCATATTCATTGGACATTGATGATAACGTGAAAACAATGTTCGACTTTTTTTGTTCATTTTCGTTGTTGATGATCGTGTATGATAAACATATTTGGGTTTTTTTTTATCTCTGTGATGCGGTTTGAAATGTGCATCCCATATACATAATTGATTTATTATTTATCTTCTGTCAAAATACAGATAACGTCGTCATATTTTTGTTGACAAGCGGTCAAATTTTTTTTTGGTTTGGGATTTTGATTGACAACACAACTTGGCTCGAATGAACTCAAATGTAAAAAAAATTTTTCATTCGAAATATATATTTAATATCATAACATCGATTGAAAAATAATCTTGCGGCAATATACAATTATTTGTTTGAATTGTGAATTTTTTTTTTGGTTGTTGTTGTTGAAAACATCGTGTTTTTCTGGATCAAATCATTTGTTCGCCAAACCACGTCTCTTTACAATAAATGTGCAACATTTTAGAATTCAATGAAAAGAAAAAAAAAAATAATAAAATAAAATAAAACGCTCAAAGTGAAATTATAAAATTGCCATTTTCATCGGTCGGAAGAGTTTATTTGAGTTTGTAAATCGGTTAAATTTCACACGAATTGCATGTGCGACATGAACGAAACCATTGAAAAAGCCAAAGTTTTCAGTTGAATTCGTGGTAGTTGTTGGTTTTGGTTAAATGTGCGGCGGTAAGCCAAATGCGTATGTTTAAAATTACAATAATTTTCGGTTTTTGGGGCGAAAAACATTTGGCCACTTGTTCACATTTATTGCAATAATTTCCAATTGCGCTTATATTCACTCTCGATTTTGTTGACGCGATTTCATCGTTTTTCTTTCTCCCTCTCTCTCTCTCACACACTCAATCCCTTATTCTTTCTCCTTTCTATTTCTATTTTTCTCTTTGTCTTGCTCAATATTTTTCATTCATAATGGCCCGCAAATGGATTTGCTCAGAATTTGTACATGTTACAAAATTAAATACGTTTACCGTTGCATATGATTCGAATGTGTACAAATTTTGTTTATCGAAATAACCGATAAAATTACACCAAGAGGAAGTTTATTTGCCAAATGAATAGTTGAAATGTTTTTGTTGGTTATTTCAAGCAAATTTTAAGCATTCAACTAATACCATTGAGCCGAAAAACTTCAAATCACATTCAATCCGATCGCTTTGAATATACTTTTAACCTGAAAAACAACATATTGATTTTACCAATTTGTTTTTTTTCTTTTTTTTTTTTTTGTTTTCATTTTTATTCCTTTTTCTCTCGCCATTTCTGTACCACTCGATTCGACTTTATTCATTGGTCGCTTTTTATGTTGGTTTACATGTTGCAACAAATAAATATTTATTCGCGAACGAAAGCATACACAGACGCGAGCGTACAAAAAAAATCGTTTACAAATTTATAGTTTCCACTCGTTGCATCAATAAAATGCGACCAACGACAAATTTCATCAATGCGTGGTGGCATTCACACACCAATTTTCAACAATAACAAAAAAAAACCATATATAATAAAACATTGCTGGGCATTTTTTTCACCCATAATATTCTCACCTGTACAGGTGTTTAGCAAATTCAAAAAAAAAGAGAATGCATGCACGCAGAGAGAGAGAGAGAGAGAGAGAAATGGATTAAATAAATACACAACATACACTAAAAATTAAATACATGAGAGAGGAAGCGAGAGAGATAGATAGAGAGAGAGAGAGAGAGAGAGAGAGAGGGCGAGAAAGAGTGAGAAAAAGAGAGAGACATAAAATGGACACACGAACCAACTCGTTACAAACCAGAAAAAGAAAAGCAATAAATGACAAGCACATGATGTACGCGCGATTCTGCACTGTATTGCAATTCGTGTAATATATACAGAACTATTTTCGCTGGCCGAAAATATGAAATAGTAAATTGGAAACAGTTTTCTGATTACCAAACGGAAATGATTTTTTTCCAGTACTTTTGGTGAGCAAAAGAGTAAAAAACAAATTTTTGCCGAAATTTTCAATGGAGCGTAACATTTATTTGAGTATTTCATTTTCATAAGAGATAGCCGCCGCTTACATTTCTAGATTTTATAAAATTTGTACAGTTTAATCTGTTTCCCTCTTTATTTTTTTTTTTCCTTCTCTCGAAAAACGATTTAGTTCCATTTTATTGACGTTTATCAGACGCGTGTTCGTTCGGTTATTATATTTTCGTATGTTTTTTTTTTCAGTGATTTTGATTAGATTTTGCACTGAAATGGTGAAAAAAAATCAGTCTCAGTTGCGTGCTTCTATTAACTGTGTACAATAAACAATATCTTTTGGTCTTTGTAATACCGAACAATATGCATAGTAAACTGCCTCCTGTTCGTCGCTTTACAGTAGATGAATTTTTCTGGCCCCGACACATAAACATTTGCTTTTTATCGTTGCAATTCCATTCCCACTTTTTTGTCCGAATGTAATCCAGAATGATTTTCTATTTTTTTTATTCCTTGAAAAAAAAATAGAAAAAAAATAAAATAAAAACTAGTAGTAGTTGAGCTGTTTTTTGCGGGTACCAACACAACGATGATATTCGACATTTCGTTACGTTGTCTATTGGTTGATTTAAGTTTGAAATATGCATTTTTCAATTTATTTATCGACAGTAAACGCGCTTTCGTTTGATCGACCAACCACTCGCCCAGCGCTGTATTCGCTTTTCTATCTCGTTTTTGAATCGAGTGTATATCAATGAATCGCACGTTTGTTTGTACTTTCATTCGCAATATGCATTGTGCATGCATGCAAATTCACTTGAATCAATATAGATTACGATGGACAATCACGATCCAATGTACTTTTCAATTGACCATTTTTCATTTTTTGACTTGATTCTCAATTCACTTTGGTTCGAGAATGGCCAAGTTCTGGTTACCTAACTCACATTTTCATCCAATCGTTTTCTCACATTTTATTCGGTAAAACGATGTACATGTATATACATACCAAAAACAACATTGAACAAATACAGCCCATTATTGCATTTGCATCTTTGCAAACGAGAAAATTTTTTTATCAGTCTATGTTTGTATGTGTTTTTGCTGTACAAAAGCTTCGCACCGATTTAATTAAATTAAAACTGAAATGATTTTTATAGCCTTTTCAGTTCTATCTCAACCCATTGACTATATTTAGATTTAGATGTGTGTTAGCCGTTTTCCACTTTGACACTTTACCAGTACATAGACAATGGGCTTTTATTTTCTGTTTTTCATTGCAAAAAAAAAAAAAAAAAAAGAAAATCCAAGAGATAGAAATAGAGGAACAACAACAATCAGGAACAATAAAAAAAAATATCGGAAAATTGCGCAATTTATGGAAAATCTCTTCTCTTGGTCGAATCGGACAGCTTTTTGTATGCAAATCGTGCACAATCGAATTACGTTCCAATTGAAATTCTCGGCATGTAGTTAAAGTTCGGAAGTGCTGCTTACACAATAACTACGGTTATTTACAGGCAACCAAATAGAGTGAGCGAGAATGAAAAAGAACGAGAACGGGGGCCGAAAGTTAAGGGGTATTCGAGTGAGAGTAAAACGAGAATTCTATAGCAAGTGAACAAGGGAGAGAGGGAGAGCATGGGAAAAGGAACGAGAGTAAGAGCAAGCGATCGTGAGAGAGAGAGAGAAAAACAGAGAGAAAAAAGAAAGAGAAAGATACCGAGAGGGAATGAGACCGAGAGTGAATGAGTGAGTCAGAGTAAGAGCCCAACAGGCATAAATGTGGTAGTGCGAGTTTCACAGCAAATTCGATTTAATTGCTCAATTAGCGGTTGCTTGTTAAGACTTACTCAATATGGACTGATTCTCGTTCACAATTCTCCGCTTCCATTTGAACATTTTTTATCGTTTACATTCATAATAATTCTTCTTACATTGGATTTTACGAAAAAATCCACAAATTAGTGCTTTTTATGCAAATATATTACTGTTAATAGCCTATGCCACAAAATAGATTGTTTGCTATATGCTCAATTTCGAACTGATAGCTCATTTCCCGTTATTTTAAAACGACAATCGCAATGAAAGTAATAAAAAAAAATGAACAATGTCGACGAATTTTCAATAACTATAATTTCCAGTAATGAATTGAATGTCACCAATTTTAATTGCTCTATTTACGACTGTTTCGCATCTAAAATGGTCATAAAAATGCTTTTTTCCCATTCGGTTCGTATTAATGGAGGAAGAAAAAAAAAGGTGCGTGATAAATGAAACTGACAAGTGAAAATGACGCTCCAAATGTTGAACAATTTCCGAAAGTAATTTTTGCATTTTATTGAGCGATTCAACGAAAAACCGAAGAAAATTGAAACGAAAAACGATAGAAGGAAGAGATGAAATCATGAAAAATTCGATATATTTTCTGTATGGCAAACAAAATTGCCATTTTCCAACTTGAACTAGAAACTCATTTCAATGTTAGTGCTTTTTTCGGGAAATTTTCATTTTTCTTAGAACAATTCAAACGTATAAAGTCCCCAGACATTTTCCGTTTCGATTTATTTTCGATGTTACGAATTTTATACAGTGCATCGAAGATGTTACTTAATATTTTAGCACATATAAATTAGAATAAACGAGTAGATTTATTGGAATCATTAAAAATGGAATGCAAATGGAAACAAAAAAGATGGAAAATCGGTGGCAATACACAGCATTTTCAAACAAACGAAACGAAAGATTCCCTGGAAACAATTTAAAGCGATTAACATTGAATGTACTTATGTATTGTTTCAACTTGAAAATTGCCAAAATCTATTCGGCAACTGTGAGCGGAAAATGTTCTAGGCAAGAGTCGAACAGACTTGGAAGAGAGAAAAATCAAGCGAATACTGAAAACATAAAATAGAAGAAAAAGGGGGGGGGAAAACAAACTAGCAATGAACAACCAACCAAGCCATTGACCAACAATGACTCTTATAGTGGTTTGCGGGAACACACTATCCTTGGCAGAGAAACAATTTACGCGCTCCAAGTGCACATTTCAATGTTTCACTTGTAAATTGCAGCACTTAAATAACATTTTTCGAATGGAATGGCGGCTGCAACGGTGTTCTGTTTCTGCAACTTCGAAATTCTTTTTCGAGCCATCATAAATGAAAACGAAAATAAACATTTTTAAAACTAAGAAAGAGAGAGTGAGAGAGAGAGAGAGAGAGAGGGAAATGCAACGGAATTTTGCAAACTGATTTTATAAAATTTCCAAATGGAATTAGATTTTTCGTAAAATATATTATAAACGAGCGGAAAACAAAACTTTAGCTTAGTTTACTTTGAAAATGTCAAATTTAATTTTGTTGATATTAATTTTTATTTCTCCATTCAACATAGCAAAGTCAATCGTTTAAGTGTGCAGCAACGTGCAAAGTGTTTTCAAGAAAAAACCGGAAAGGAGACGAGAAGGAAAAGTTTCTCAATTTTCATGTTTGTGATAAGAAAGTGTTGTTAATGTGAAATGAATTAAACATGAAACATGCATTTCAATCGTCGATTTTGTGCAGTGAAAGTGAATTTCCAACATATCCACGACCAAGCACCACATCGACAAATCGATCAACAGCAAAACGTAACTTGAATTGGTCATTTGTCGATGGTAATACAGTGACGAATCCAATACACGTAAGTTTTCAGAATGATTTCAGTTAATTTGTTCGAAATCTTTGTGCTTTTTCCTTTTTTTTTTTCGTCTGTCGATTGTCTCATTCCAACAACGTCATTCATTCGTAGGCATTTCAATAATAATAATGCTTTTGAAATGAGGCTAATCATTCGTATTGGCTTGTAGTTAATGGCCCAAGGCATCAGATATATTCTAAATGACTCTTCGTCACCATTGCTAATTTTATTGATGTTTACTTGTAATAATATTTCCGTTCTCAAAAACTCAAACACAAAACAGTGGGTGAAAACGCGAAATCGCTGTTTTCTCCCCTCATTCAAGCTCGTCTTTTCACCGCCCGTTTCAAATTCCATAAATTAAAACGAAACGAAACGATAAGCAACCCGTTGCGCGTTCATTTTCGTTCAATTCAAATAAATGTCAATATTTATCATGCTATTCGACAATAGTAGCAGCAACCATATTCATTGCTTTGGTACATTTTTCATTTTCACTCGTTTTTTTTCTTTTTGCTTGTTTTTTTTTTTTCATTTCATTTGGCGATTCTAATGCTATTTGCCGACGTGCAATTCGTTCGTATATCAAGCGCGATGTGTGAGTTGATTCTTTTTCACTGTTTTCGTCTTCACCCCGTTTAAATCGCACGTTTTATTTTTTTTTTCTTCCATCTATTTTGCCATGTGTTATCTTGATCTTAATTTGTTTTTCGCGCATTATTACAATTCATTTGGTTGCTTTCGATGTTTCACGTAAATATTTCATTGCAGTCACACTCGGCAAGCAAAATAATTGGACTGCTCAAACAGAAAGGGTTATGTGTTTATCGTTTCCGACGAACTCAATAAACGAATTCATTGCCACTTTGCTTAGTGCTTTTCGCCATTGTACTTTTCTTCTCTTTCTTTCCCATTCTCTGTATGAGTGGGTTAAGGCATTTTTTTTTCATTCATACCGTTATGTTCATTCAGTGACCATGTGCTCGACGTGAAATGAAATTTAAGCAATGCCGTGCGATAATGTTTCCGTTTGCCTAGCATAAAATGAACAACAGATCGATTCAGATTTCCGATTGAAAAAGCGAACGAAAGAGTAGAAAGAACAAAACAAAACTATTTTCACTTGGTTTACATTGCATATGCGTCATTCGCATTCCAAAGCGGGAACAATTTTCAATTCTCAAGTGTGAAATGTGGTTTCGGCATTAACAAAAATCACTCCAGCAAAATAAATAAAGGGAAAAAAGAAGAAAAAGATGAAATACAATCAAACAAACAATGTGTGTGCACTTTACGAAATAAGCCGTTTGTTTCGTTTGAATGTACTTTTGTACATTTTGTGTTTATGTTGTGGTGTGTGCAAAATTTTACTTTTAGAAAGAGAATTGCCGTTTTTGTTTTGTGTGAAAACAAACATACTTGGAATAAATGCTGACATTTATTTCTTCCGTAATTAAAAGTTCCTTCATCAATTCAATGCAGAAAATGCATATATGCAAACATTAGTAGGCACAACAAATTTCAAAATGAAAGATGCAAAGGAATGAGAAAAGCTACAAAGGGGGTGAGGCAAAGAGGAAAAAGTGGAGAAGGCGGTGATGAAAAGGGAAAAAAAAATGGAAATACAAGGGATGTTAGAGATACGTGGACAAGGATATCTCACCTAAGATCCTAGCTCTCCTAAGGAAGGAGAAAGAAAGAAAAAAAAGTAAAGAAAAAAAAACAGAAAATGTATAAATAACAAGAAAAGAAAGAAAGTAAAAAGAGAATGAAAGCCTAAGAAAGAAAATGAATTGTGCTCAACAATCCTTGTTGAGTGTAAACAAGCGACGGTGAAAAAAAAAATGAACAGCAGTACTTGTTTCACACTTTACCAAGTGGATGCTTGATATTGTCGAAACAAAAGTGGCGCTCATTTATACATGCATTTTAAGCCAAACTTTTAATTAATTAAATATTCGTGAAGCGAGAAAGAGAGATCAAGCATTTTGAGCGTGTTTTCCACATAATTCTCTGTACAATTTGCAAGTATTTAAAAATGCATTTACAATTTATACGGTGTGAGAGATAAACGCTAATTATTCGGTTATAATGTCGGTGTAATGCCATAAATATGCATAAAGCGCATTAATCTTTGCATAAAAACGTGCACAGCATGTTTTTTTTTTCTCTCGTTTGCAAAGAAAAAAAGAGTGTTGAATTAAAATTCTATTATCGCTTTTGAACTCGCGTAATTTTTAATGCACTTTTACCACTTGTGACAAAGTAATATTGTTGCAAAACTGAATGAGAGAGAAAAAAGAATACACTTTCGATTGGGGATCAATAGTATTTCTGGAATATTTGAATCGAATGACATGTGTTTCCTGTCGACGGTCACTAGAAAATTCCAATTTCCGTATAAATACGAAAAGCTGATGCATTGATCACACTCAACATATCTAAATGAGCGTCGTCGCACTTGATATGTTTCGATTTATTGTTGAACGCGTGCTGAATGAGAAGAAAAGGTATGAGAAAGAGAAATGTGACTAGAGAACAAGGGGCAAAAGAGGGGAGAGGAAATTGAAAGAAGACACATAGAGAAAGAGAGTGAGAGAGAGAGAGAAAGAGAAGAATTGAGAGAGAAAGCGAATGATAAAAAGAAAGGGAAAGAGTGTGAGTAAGAAACCAAGAGAAAGATCACTAGCGACCAAAGAGATATGGAAAAGTAGCCACTAAGCATTCACATGGAGATTGTGCACCCTTACCCATTAAATTTCGTTCATACATAAATCGGAAAGCCAATGACATATTCAAAATGTGCACTCGCCTCTTACTCACTCTCTCTCTCTCTCTCTCATACATAAACGTGCGACACTATATCTCTATCTTTATGCATCACGATAACATTTGAAATGAAAATCTGTGCTGTGACATAAATTTTGTGTCGAGCGTCCATAACAAACTGACTACAAGGAAATTTCGTACACTTTTCCCATTGTAATATGGCGTTAGTATATGTATATGATTGTATATTTTAGATTGAATGAATGTTATTCAACTGTATGTTGTTTGTGGGTAAGTATGAAAATTTCAAATAATTCAGAATGTTTTCCTGTTTGGACCAATGGATCCAATTTCAAATGGTATCTGAGAGAGTGTGTGTGTGTGTGTGTGTGTGACTATAAGATGCATTGTGCAAAAGAAACAATAACAAAAACATTCATTGCTCGAGTTCGAGTGTATTCACACTAAAGAGACTAGAATTTACTCGAGAAATAAATGAGAATGTGTTTTGCTCCTTTATTTTTAGCTTTTTAGCAAAAGCAGTAACTTTAAAACTGACACATCAGAAATTCTGCATAAGCAAAATAGATGCGGCAAATAAATTATATGGCTACTGTTTTGTGTGCTTGCAAACATGCAGAGTAGCAGAAGTAGCAGCAGCAGCAGCAGCAACAGAAGCAGAGAGGTTGAAAGACACAAAAGACACGAAGAACTAAACTAACTATCTGGAGACCGTGAAACGGGAAAAAAGTGAGAGAAAGACAGAAGATTCACACAGTTGTTTTTATGGTATGAATACCGACACAGTCTATTCTATTGTCGCCATAATTCGTAAACGTAAACTATACGACTCATGCATGATGCTTGCATTGTGAAGGAAGTGGCATTTTGCATGTGATCATTGTTGTCGTCTATATCTTGCTGGCCGCTGACGATATTTATATATATATATTCATGCTAAAATGCCTTTTGGCAGTGCTGTGCTTTAGCCATATCCATATGTGCGCCATTGTGTGGTAAATTGTTGCATGCCTAATTTTCACAAAACATAAAATATAACGAAGATGGAAACTCGAAGAGAAATTGTTCGTTTTCGTGACATGTGCTTAGGCTATCATCTGGCTTCTCCAGAGGAATTATCAAATACTAAATATCACACATTGTAAACATGTTACATGATAGAGATCATTCTCATAAATAGGCCAGTAGTAGTTGATAAATATAAAATGTGGTACTTGCCATATTGTTTTAAATAATTTGAAGAGGAAAAAAATATTTTTTCATCGATAAAGAGAAAGAATGTCAAAGAGACTAGGGAAAGGGGTAAAGTGAGCGAAAAATGAGAAAAAAAGTTTATTCGCTAGAATATTATTCAAGCTTTTGACCTTCGTTTTATATTTAATATTTTCATTGACCGGCCAACGCAAAGTTAAAGACACATTTCAGCCGATGCAAATTGGTGTCGGTTACATCAATGCAGAAAATGTTAAAAACTTCCATTAAAACAGTGAAAAACCGCTGAAACAAAGTGCATGGGCATCATTTAACTTACAGTGAAAAGTGATAGAAAAAAAGGAAAGAGAAAAAAGGAAAGAGAATAAGACAGAAAATTAAAATATACAGAAAACGAAAGAGCACGAACGAAATAGAAAAAAAAAACATGGTAAAGCAAACTGTGGTGAAAAAGATGGAATTAACCATCATAAAGGCGATTTTCTGTTGAACAGAACAAAATGGCAAAAACTCATTTAGTTTGTGGATGTGCATTGTGCACTTTGCATACAGAAAATCCGCACAAAGATGGACTGCATTAGCATTACAAACGCTTTGGCTTTTCTCTCTCTTTCTCTTTTCTCCCTTTCTCTCTTTCTTTTTTTCTTTCATTCTTTCTTTCTTCCTCTCCCGCTCTCTCTCTCTTTCTGTCTGTCTGTCTGTCTCTCTCTCTCTCACCCTTTGGAGAATATATCATGAATGCCGCTGCTTTAGCAAATGAGCCGTTTTTCTTCAATGGTTGGTGTTATTGTTTCTGCTGCACATTCTCGAAACAAAAAGAATCGTATCTGAAGAACAAACGACACCAGGTACAAAGGCTTCCCCTATCAAAGCCAACTTCGCTCGTATCCATACGTAAATACTTCATGGTTGGAAAAAAAAAAAACGAATTTGCCTCTCATGTTGACGACTATTAAATTCATATTAGTCGTTGACAAAAGAAGCGACCATACGCTCTATTCCCAGTCCCCAGTCTTGATCACATTGCAAATTACACCGACGAAGCAATTTAATTTCTCTTTTCTCTGTTCTGCTGCCGCTCAAAAACCAAATAGCTTACATTTCTCATTGTTTTTACCTTTTTTTTTTTATTTTTTTTTTTTAATCTCACACTTTGACGTCAGTGAGTGTTGAGTGATTTTTTTTCCTCCTGTTACGGTGCTTGTTCATTTTGTATTTCAACTTATTCATTCATTCAACATACGCAGATTGAATGAACAGGAACACGATGTGACTGAATGAATATATCAAACGAACATTCAAATGAATACAAACAAAGAAAAAAAAAAAACGCTCATTTAATCGCATCGACGAAGCGTCACTTTCTTTCATCTATTGTCTGTCATTTTTCATGTAAATGTAATTTTCGGTCATATGCCAACAAATCAAAGCGGCATTCGGTGCACACTGAGAAAAAAAGAAAAAAACTCAAAAAATGTTGTTGTTACACAGGTCACCAGTTGTGAATGAATATTATTTCTTGTTTTGAAAATTCATTGTGAACTTTTACTAAGCAGAATGATGACGGTTCTCTTGTAGTAGCTTCAGCTGTAGTCAAATGTTAGAAATTCTCCAACAATGCGGCAAGATTGCTTTTGTTGGACTATTTCATCACAGATTTTAAATTTTCATAAAAAAAAACAACAAAAAAGCACAATGATGTCATCTTGGCGGAAACAGATTTCACTGTTGTGAAAAACAGCTCGCTTGTATCGACATAAGCACCAAAATTCAAATTCATTTCAGAGACAAATTAATTTCATTGCAAATGAACCTTTTACATTGTTCTATCATATGCGAAATGTGTGCATGTTAATCATCTACAAAATGAATCTAAATGTAGAAATACACGCACAAAGACACACTCATATAAATATGAGCAATGCATTTCCATTAGATTAGGGCGCCAAATGGATTCACTTGATATGTTACAAGCATATCGTTTTCATTGCAAAAAAAAAAAAACACTCTCAAGACAATGCTAATTTTTGGTAAACACAAGCATTATTTGTTTGTGTCAGAAGAATAAAATGTGTGAGAGAGAGAGAGAGAAAATGTCTATCTAACAATGTAACATACAACAACCGTGTTGATAATGCACCAGCTGTTTTCCCGTTTTAAATTATATATTCCACATTCGCTGGAAAATTTCACTTATGTGAATACATGTATAACAACATGTTTCGAATTTCGAGCATTTCACGCGCTCGTTGCATCGAAAAAAAAGGTACTGAATCAGCGAGTGAATTGTAGAGAGAGAGAGAGAGATAGAGAGAGAAAGAGGATAAGATAACGAATGAGAGAATGCGAGAGAGTGCTAGTGCAAAGTCAAGAGAGAAAGAGAGAGCAAGAGTGCGGGCGATGACAAATATCGGGAATTGTGAGATTTTCGGTTTTCTTCACAGCATCCAAAAATGCTCGTTCTCTTTCTCTCTTTGTCTTTCTTCTGATGCTTACTTCCAAAGTAAGAAGGGATTGAAAAAATCTCAGTGATACCATGGAATGTTCGTTGACCCAAGACTATTGAATTTTCCGCGACGTTTTTTTTTTTTTACATTCAACAAATTGCACTGATTCGATGTGAAAATGTTACCATTAAACGACGTTATTATTTTTCAACGAAAAAGAAAACCAAATTTTTATTTTCGTGGCCAAAAAACGTGGTGGGAAAGGTTTCATTTCATAAATTACGCTTATACCAACGCAAAGTATAATTTGTTTTACCGGGAAAATTTAAATAAGAATACAAACGGAAAATGAGTAAATATAATTCAGTATAGCCGCATTCGTTCTCTCTGCCTCTCGTGAACTGAACCGAGTTTATCGTCGGATCTTCGTTTGGCGTTTAAAACTACTCTCTCTCCCTCTCTCTCTCTCTCTCTCTCTCTCTCTCTCTCTCTCTCTCTCTCTCTCTCTCTCGCTTTCTCTCTGTCTTTTTCTAGTTCAATAAAGCAATATGTGCATGACACTTAGGTAGTCTAAAAAAAATAATAAAAGCAAGAGCAAAAAAAAAAAAAAAATAAAAAATGAAACAACAAACCGACTAGAAAAATATTTAAAACGAAATCATGCAGTCGAGTAACAACTGCTTCGCACCAGAAGTGTACGTAAATAATGCTATGCTTATTATTTTGCCTTTGCGCATTTTTTACTCTATTACTATCATTTTCATTACGACAATGTCTTTCACTCTCTGCCCCCCCCCCCCCCCTTTATGTATGTTTGTGTTTGTGTCTCTGTTTTGTGTTTCTTTTTCAGTGCCAGCAAGTTTGTTATTATTACCCTAATTTTCAGTATGCTACTTATTATCAGCTCGAGTTTAAATATTTTTGAGTGAGACAAAAAGAGCAATGAAGAGTGTGCGTGTGGTTATGTGGGAGAGAGAGAGAGATAGAGTAAAAAGTACAAGTATGCAGTGCGGCAGACCAAATGGAATGTATGTTGTTGTCAAAAATGAGGGTGAAACAACATACACACCAACCAAGTAACCGACACTTTCGATGATGGTACAGTGGTACCGCATCGTTTTGGCGGTGGAAAATAAAAAAAAAAAAAAAAAAACATACATAATGAAAGTTATGATTTTGCTTAGCACGCACGTCTTGCATTAATGTTGCCCCAAAAATCCCAGCTATTAAAAGGAATTTTACAACTAGCGCAAAAAAGTGTTATCGAAAGAACGAATGCTGCTGCTGCTGGTGCTGCTGCTGTGTCGTCGGTTTAACCACTAACTTTAGATAAACCGTTTCTCGATTCGGTTGCGACAATCTCAAAATCACACCAGTCCGAAAAAAGCGATTTTGTCGCTTTGCACTGCAATTTATTGGACACCGAAACGGATGACAAGCAATTCAATTCTATCTCAAATTGCCGCAACCTCAAAATTTTGCCCACGAATTCCAAAATGTTATCTGTTTTTGATAGAGAATTGGAGAGAAGGAGAGAAAGAGAGGGGAAGGAAGAGACACACATAGAGAGAAGGAAAGAGAAAAAGAGAAAGAAAGAAATAAAGAGAGGGAGGGAGAGGGAGAGGGAGAGAGGGAGAGGTAGAGGGAGAGAGGGGGGTTATTTCGAGAGTTTAAGAGAGAAAAATAAAGAGAGAGAGAAAGAAATGTGAGCAAAATAATGCAACTTTTCGGCCGAATTACATTGTATTCCGTAGTTTCAAGTGAAATACTCTCGGCTGTACCAATGTGCTCTCAAACCAGAAACATTGCAAGAAGATTGAAAAGTTTTCCACATGAAGTTTATGATTTTAATAGTGTTTGGTGTTTCATGTTTTCAAAGTTTTGTCACGCTGCGTTTTTTCTTTTGTTTTGAATTTTGTGGTAGTAAAGATTTCAACAAAAGTCAAACTCACCGTTCCATCGAAATGTAACGTTTTCGTACGACAAACGTGTTGATTCTTACAGAAGTTTTATCTGTTTCAAAGGTCTCAACTAAATGCAACATTGGAATGTTCAACATCCGACCCATTGAGTTTACTTTCTAGCAATAAAATTCCGGTATTTTCTTTTTTCACACTCAATTCTTTTCTTCCATTTTCCGTTCGTCGTTGTTAGATACATATTCAAGTTGACATGTCTCAAGATGACTGTTTAAAGCGTAAATTGGCTTGCAAGTGGTTGCAGTACAACGGATTAAAAAGTATGTTGAAAAACAGAAGAAAAAAAAAAACCACTCGAGTGTGATTAAAGGCAATTTAGCATTAAATTGGTGGGAAAATTTGATTAAAACTTTCAAGATATTCGCGAAAACTAACAATCAAATTGTTATTTAATAAAATTTTGTGCATTTAATTCAATTCAGATGTTAACACACTTTTTGGAATTCAATGAATGACATTTTCATTGCCAACAAATACTTTCCATTACACCATATCAATGAGGTACCAAATATCAATAAATCGCGTTACCTGCGGCTACACAAGAACAAATACACATAATGTGTTGCGTGCACACAACAAAATGAAAATGAAAATGTAAATGAAAAACCGGATAATGAAATGTGCAGCTTCCTGAATATATGGAGAGAGAAAGAAAAAAGGGAACATACAAACAAACACAAATACAAATGATTATTATTATTATTATGTATATGCTTGTTGTAACAACAACTTTAGCTTTTCCACTTGCATTGTCTGAACAACCATTTAATTTTACACAATTTTGGCCAACGGAATATGCATAAAAAAAAAAATAATAATAACAAGATTCGAGTAAAAAATTACATTCAGTACAGCACACTCTCGAACATCATGATGCATCAAATTATTTATGACGAACAAAAAACCACATTAATATGAATCACTGTATTTCAAGAGGATTTTCACATGAATTTTAAATTCAGATTTAAAATCAGGAAAAATTCATTAATATTTTCTGTTAGTAATAGCAAATCTCTGAAAGAAATTCTCTTGTTAATTAGTCTATATGATTTTACGATTTTATTCAACTACTGCATTAAAGAATTTCATTGAATTCACGTGAATTTTTATCGTATTCAGTTGCATCGTTTTTTTTAGATGTAATCTATTTGTTCCATTGAACTCGAGTGAATCATTTTTTCGAACAAAAATTCCGATTTCTGATTTCCGAGAGCTAATTGTATTCCTTTTTTTGTGATACAACCAAATATTCATATTAATAATATTTGTTTGCAACAACATGTCATATTTGGGTTGTGTATTAAATACATATTTTAATAGGTAGTTTGAAACTGAACTCTACTTACAAGAATGTACTACCGATAATAATTCTCTCTCCCTTTCTCTCTCTCCCTCTCGCTTTCTCACTCTCTCTCTCTCTCTCTCCTTTTCTCTCTCTCCCTCTCGCTTTCTCTCTTTCTCCCACTTGCGCACTTTCTCACCCTCTCTTACTTTTTCTCACTTTCACCATATTCCGCTCACTTTTCATCGTTTTTTTTCGCTCTCTACTTATCGCCTTCCCTTTCTCTATTGCCATCTCGATACAGATTTTACATGTCTGTGAATATTTCATGAATTATTTGACCGAATAAAATGAATTGTGTTAAAAAAAGTTGAAAAAAAAAACAAGTTAAAAAAAGAGTTGTAAATTGAGGAAAAAAAAATACACATTCAGCGCCAATAAACACACTCATCAAATTAAAGCCTTTTCCGTTTATTTTCATTATTCAATGTATCACCATATATTTTATTTAATTGTTTAATATTTTAATTATTTTCACCGCATTTAAAATTTATTTATTTTTTATTTTTTATTTTTTTTTTTTTTGTGAATTCATTCATTTTCATACTACGGTAGTGGTCGACTTGTGTTGAAAAAAAAAATCAATAATTCCGTTCATGTACTAATGCCGAAAGCATCTGGATGGGAATTTTAATGTTAAAAATCTCTCTCTAAGCTTATTTTGAATCGTGAAAATGATAAAAATATAATACAAACCGCATAGTGAACAAAAAAAAACATATTATTGACCATTCAGTTCTTGACGTTTTAATTTTTCACCGATTCGATTCGAATAAAATTGATAAGTAATGTGGGAGTCAAAAAGCCACTATTGAATTAAATATCAATTACTGGAAATTAAATTCAATTTGTATGCGCAAAAAGCTCGTTTGCATTAATATCGATAGAAAATAACATATGTGCAACAGACTTGTTACATTACGGGACAAACGATTAAAATAGCGGTTAAAACACACACACACACAACCGATAAATAGGTTTGATCACCCTTTGGACTCATAGCAAAAATATTGTTAATAGAATATCCATTGGCTGGTAAAGCGCACATTTATAACGCTTGATTTTATTAGTTTTAATAATACCCCACCACGTAATAACATTATCAAATGTCCACACTCGTGTGCATACATTAAACATTAAACAATTATATTAAATAGATAGATGAAAGTTTTTGATAGAAAAAGTGAAAAGAAGAGAGAGAGAGATGAAAATCGAGTGGAATACGTAATGCTCATCAAGGCTTGAGTGTTGAAACGTGCCCACATTTAACAATTTCATTAAAACGTGCATCGTACATCATGTGCAAATCACATCACACCGAGTAAATTAAATGTTATTTGCGTCCATCCAACAATCGTCCATATTATGCGATTTACACCAAGTATCAATCAATCATAAAAAAATGCAACTTTGACTTATATTGTCTATGCATTTTGAATTAAATTTGAAAACAAAATTAATTCATCTTCATTTTGCAAACTGTAGGACAGGTGTATTTTAAGTACATTCTTTCTTGCAACCCACATACAGAGCCTGAGAGAGAAAAACTTGAATAAATTTATTCGAAATTAGCACTTTATTAAAGTTGCATCTTTGTGCGCTGTCAGAGTATACTTTTACTTTTACTTTTACTATTGCCATTTACTTTTGCAGTTTGGAACATCATCGTGGGGCAAAAAAAAAAGAGCACGAAATGAATTAAACCAACACAACATAAAGCTGACAAAATGCAACGTGGTGCCAGCCCAACTTGCAACGGGGAAAACGAAATGTGTCTGGCTGTGTGAAAATATTAATATCATTCAGAGCATTGGCATTAATTTGGCAACGCAACTGCCTTCGACTTTACATCGAAACAAAGAGTGCACAAAAATAAGTTTATTAAAAGTTATTTAACTTTGGCTGTAAATTTTAAGTGAACATTAAGACACATTCTCAGTTGCATATTAATCCCGTAGCACTTTTCTTGCTCGATCGCTCGCTTCCTCCACAAACAATATCGTGTCTTCTACTCCCAAGCATTTTCATATTCATGTGTGCTTTAGTATCATTGCTGTGTTGTTGTTTGGTTCCATTCGTTTTTTTTCTTCTCTATTTCTATATGCACATAGTTTGTTTCCGTTTTTTGCGTAAGTTTTTGGTTCAATTTGCTTAAGATGAAGTATTTGTGCACATGTCGTCCGTACAACATTCAAGTTCTTGTTACACCTTTTCTTTCTATGGAACTCAATCTCTTTGGCCTCTTTGTCTCTACCTTCCTGTCTCTCTCTCTCCCTCTCTCTCTTTCTCTCTCTCTCTCTTTCTCTTTTTTTTTTCTCTTTCATTCTGTCACTACTGCTCTCTCAATGCTTATCGCTCATTTTCTCTATTTTTCTCTTGATGGCATCAACAATGGTAAGATTCATTACAGTTTGTCTGCACAATGAGTTAGTTTGTTGGGATAAATGCAGTCGTTAAGTGTAATGCCATCCACCAACCCACTTCTGGAATGACAGCCACCACTTTGCACCCATGTTTGCCCTCTTTTTTTTCACGCAAACAAAATCCAAATAAATTCGTTGCCATCGGTTTTCTTGTGTGTCAGGTTGTTTAAAATAACCAAAAAGAAATTGAGGTTCTGCACAATTCCATGTGAGTGAAACAAAAGCCAAAGTTATGAAGACAGCATGGAATTGTTGTTGTTTGTTGTTGTTGTTGTTGTTGTTGTTGTTGTCATGGTCGTTTTTTCTCTTTTTTCTTCTGTTTTTATTTGTTGATGATGATGCACCCAGTAAGAGAGGATATCCAGAGAGAAATTGTTGTGACTACGTCGACAACAAAAATGACGATCAACGACACGGCGATGATGATGACACAACAAAATCGTGAGAAAAATTACACCAACCCCAACATGAGTTACAACTATCCAGCTATTCAAGAGACGCACATTTTACCAAACAACTGAAAATAACACGTCGCAATTTTCTGTTACTGCAATCTTCGTCCCGTGAATCTTAACCGATTACCATCATTATTCTAACAACTATTACTGTCACTATTTTCCACTGTGGCACGACTGTGCAAAATGCACACATGCACGAAAACACAAAACTTTTCGGTCTTGAATGCTAAGTGAACAACTCAAACATGTTTACTCGAACGATAGCAAGCCACTTGCGTTCTACAATTCAACTTTATACTTGTGCCACTTTTCCACTTACTCGAATTCTCTTCTCTCTCTCTCTCTCTCTCTCTCTCTATTTCTATCTCTATCCCTCCCTTTCACTATCTATCTATTTTCTTCCTCATTTTCTAGCAGTATGTGTGCATTCGGCTCTCATGGTTGTTTGTTTACTTGTTTATTTATTACATTTTTTGACTTTAACCAAACGTATAACGATAAACCGAAAACTTACAACGATACGAATACGGCATTTGCAGAGATTTTGGAATAAAAGAACAGCAATAAAATGCACTAAGTTCTGTGATAAATGTACAATGAGCTAAAATGCTCTAAATCAATCACTGAAATGTATTTTAAAGTTCAAAATAAAGAGCGAAAAATTAGATATTTTCTATGAGATTTTCTACTAATTTAGTTTCATTCGGTTGGAACATGACATTTTGAAAACAAACGAATGAAAAGAATTTGGACAGTTCATGACTAAAAATAAAAGTTGTCATTTTCTCATATATTATTAAGATAGATGTTTCTTTTTTTTGTTTCTTAACAAAATTTACATATTATATTTCTATTTGCCTATCACCATTTTTGCTCTCTTTCATTCATTCCGAAACTTTTAGTAATTTTTAAAATATTGGAACGCTTTTTTCACTTTTTCACTCAATCAAAAACTTGTCATGTTAATTTGATTAATAAAGTCATCCGGTTGTTTAAAACACTCTACAAATAACCTCTGGCTTTAGAATTTATGATTCATAATTTTAAATAAATAAATAAATATGCAAACAACCACTCTTTTTGCCGGTTTTATTACAAAACAGTTGCGCCCACTAAGAAAAAACTTGATGAAATTGGTTTTTCCTGTTTTTTTTTTCTTTGAATCATATATCATACACTTCAAATGTAGTAATGCATTAATCCAGTTGATGTAGTTCATTGCACCGTTAAATGGTTTGATTCGTCATTCAAAACAAAAATTTAAGAGCAAGAATGGGAAAGGGAGAGAAAAAATGAGAAATAGGAAAATGAAGGAAGAGAAATAGTAATACAAAAAAAAAAGAGAAATACAAAGAGAATGAGCGAGATCGAAGAAGAGAATTCAAGCTATTTTTGTCGCATGCCACTTTCCTCCAAGCGGATTTGTGTTTCGTTTCATTGTTTATATCTCAATTTATTGCGTGTTTAAAATAAACATCGTTTCTATCTTTTTCTCAACATCCTCGTTACGTGGACCCTCACATCAATGACGTAATTATGAAAATCGAACTTCGCGCCAAGTTTTTCACTTTTACAGATCTTAATCATATCGAAATTTTGTGTATACGCTTGCGTTTGTTTATCATTCAATTTATATTTAAATAGTATCTCAAACACGTCGAATTTTTGAGGTGTAGAGCAACAAAATCATTTCAATCAGTAAAAGAAACTCAAACACACAACTTCGTTTGATCTTATTTCACAAATTTTTTGAGTAAAATTGAAGATTATTTTGTGTTTAAAAGATTTGAAAGTGGTTTTTTTCATATAAAATAATAATTGACAAAGCACAATGGACTCTCAAAGCGACGAGGATAGTGATTCCGTATGTAATTTCAAAAGAAATTGAGTAGTGTTTCGAGATATTTTTGTTAAAAAATCACAAGAAAAATAATGTGAACTACAATAACAAATACTTTAGAGAAAAAAACGCAATTATAAATTCTTTTGTGCCAAAGACATTTTTGAACAGAAGCTAAGTTTTAATTCAAATCAAGTTAATTGTTGGTTCTTTATCATTTCAGACATTCACATCGGAAAATGCTCATTGCAAGCAGCTCCTCACGTTGTAAGTACAATTTTTTTTTTTTCATAAGACGTGATGATCTTTTATTTTTTTTCTTATAAAATATAGAATGTGTGAATTTTATACAAGTCTTAATTTTAACTCAAATGAAATCATTTGTTCGTGAAGAAATCCTTCTAAAAAAATATGTAGTTTATTCAATAATTTATTAATCAATTAACAAGAAATGATATGCAATAAATCTTTCAAATAAATGTAAACCATTCCATTGGTTGTATTAATGTCATTTTTTATTTCATTTATTCCGTTGTGAAATGTTCGAAATATTCGAAATGATTTTTGTTTTTTTTTTTTTTTTTTTTTTAAATTTTCAAAATTGAACATTTTTGTTTTGCTTAATTCAAAATATAGAGACCTTGCAAATGAGAATGATCCGCAAACGAGTCGATCGACGGGTTCGTCGCAATCGACAAAAATGGCATCACTAAATCCGAACCTAAACGAGCACAATATTACATCGGAACCAGTGGCAACAACATCTGGCATCAGCAACATAATAATAATAATAATAATCGTAATTTAGGTCAAAACAATAATATTAGAATAGGTAGTTCACAGGCGACTGACATCACAAGTCATTCCAAACCGACTGGCATCAATGGCGAAGAATTTTATTTGGGATTGTATGGATGGCGAAAGAAATGCCTTTACTTTCTCATCTTAAGTTTAGCGATATTGATAGTTGTTAATTTAGCATTAACGTTATGGATATTGAAAGTAATGGAATTCACAACGGTACGTTTTATTGTAATTTTCATTTCACTTCACTGAAAATGGAAATATATATGTTTTGTGTTTTTGAATTTTGAAAAAAAAAAAAAAATATAAAATTAGGATGGAATGGGTCAATTAAAAATCGTACCTGGTGGATTGCAATTATCTGGTCAAGCACTCTTTTTAGATGTATTACGAGCTTCATCGATCCGATCCAGGCATGGTCAGCCAATAACAATAGGTATTATGCATTATATAAAATAAAAACAATTGATACTCATCATTTTTGAAAATAATTTTTATTTTTTCTTTTTTAGAATCATCGAAGAATTTTACAATAAATACTCGAGACTATGAAGGACGTTTGGATAACCGTTTATTTTTGGGTCATGATAAATTAGAAGTGCTTGCTCATCATTTTAAAGTTGTCGATACATTTGGTGCAATGCTATTTTCAGTCAATAAAAATGAGGTATCGATTGGAGCAAATGCTTTAAATGTTGAAGGCGAAGGCGGAGCAGTTTTCCGCGAATCAATTCAAACACCGTTGATAAGAGCAGAACCCGGCAAAGAACTCAAGTGCGTAGGAAAATTGTTTACATTTATCTCCCACTCTCTTTTTGTCATTTTTTATTTTTTTTTTTCTTTGTTTCTTCCTTTCTTTTTTCCACTTTTCCATACAATTTCTGGTTATTTCAAGCATTTATTTTCTCTAATTCTATTTCTTTGTCTAATTTCTTCTCCCAAGAGGAGGAAAATTTCTCTTTCTATTTCCCTTTCGCTTTCTTCCTTCTCTTAGACCCTCCCCTCTCACACACATTTTCCACTTTTATATAGCTATTAATCATCATAAAATTACTATTGATTATTAATACAAATTTGCCTTGATTTATGTGTATATTTGAACATCACAGACTGGAATCGCCAACAAGATCATTGCTAATCAATGCTGGTAAAGATATTTTCATAAAATCGGGTGCCGGTAATATTGATGCCACTTGCCTTAATGATATTCGAATTCAATCAACGGAAGGCAGTGTAAGTAGAATTTGTTGAACATTTTAATAGTTTAATTAACGTTTATCATATTTTAATTAAAGTGCGGCTACACATTCGCATCTCAAAATAAATTTCAAGTAATCATATTGATTGAGAAAATCAATAATTTAATAGTTAATCTAAAGCCATTGCATTTCAATCGGCTATCCATATGAATTCCATTAAATGGCTTGTTTCAATTGAGTGGTGCTGAATATAGCTGCATATTTCCATTTCCTTTGCACGGAATGGGCAATCAAATACACCTGAGAGCTATTTCAAGCTTAAGCCGTAGATGCATTCGTGTTTTTTTTCTCATTTTCTCACTAACTTACTCAATAACATTATGAATTTCTAAAATGGTCAGGAT
The DNA here is from genome assembly GCA_029041755.1 of Resseliella maxima. Lineage (NCBI taxonomy): Eukaryota > Metazoa > Arthropoda > Insecta > Diptera > Cecidomyiidae > Resseliella > Resseliella maxima. The sequence goes on from JAQOWM010000689.1 coordinate 524,945, forward strand.
TTAACAAACATGCCTTGTCTATTTCAATATTCCGAATATTGAAAATGTAATGCATGAAAATCCAAGCGATTTACGTTTGTGTATTAATTTCAATCTATTTATTCATTCATTTCCTTGTTCTTTTCTCTCTCTTCCTTTTCCTCTTCTTTTCATTCTCTTTTCTAAATCTCTTCATTCAAAACATACAGATTCGATTAGATTCCGGTAGTATTCTTATGCCAAATTTAAAGATAGTGCAATCGTCCGCATCGAGTGCATCATCATCATCGCCATCATCATTGACATCAATATATGACCATCATCATCAAGCTGGCCGACAACAGCATCATCAGCAAGCTCAGCATCGTCATCAAATTTATCAACTGTGTGCTTGTTCAAATGGCAAGTTGTTTTTAGCCATGTCACATAGCATCTGTGCCGGCGATGAATCAACTGTGTGCAGATGATTCGATGTAATTTATAAAAATGAACCATGTAAGCGGAAAATTTATTTAAAATTATACGGAACTGCAACCATGTAATGGACACACAACTGAATCTAGCTCATATATCAACTCAGATAAATTTCAGCATCGCGCAAATCCAAATAAAGTACTTTTAGTACAATATTAGCAAATAAAATCCATTTATGATATTTTTCAACAGTGATTTCGGCAACTTTTGCGTAAAGTCGAGTTCATCGTTTTGGCTAATTTTTTTTTTTTTTTTTTTTTTCGTTTCCTTGAAATCTTATTTTTTGGTGTTCTTTCAAGAAAACATTTTAACGATTTCAATGCAACATGTTGTCAATTCTACTATACAATTGAGTCAATTAAGTAACAATAAAGTGATTCGGTTTTCTTGTCACTGGAAAATTATGCCAAAATCTTGACTCATCTCTGTATTAGTCGAAAATGTGTTAGTTACGCGTAATTATCTCTCTGTGAATTGAATTTTCATCACAGCATGGGTTTCATCAAATGCAACACAGATCCAAAATGCAGTAAGTATATATATATATATATGCAATGTGTGTCACATGAGCGATATTTTTGCATTTGTCTGTCGTGCTGTGCTCTTGCAAACCACAACAGTGAATTTAATGTATTTATGCCTGATGCACACGCAAAATCCAAAAACGTTGCGATTATTTAACAAAACAATGAATGAAATCAGTTTAGCATAAATTTGTGTAGAAATAATATGTAAAGTGACATCAATTCAGCTAGTTGTTCGATTTTGTATATTAAAAAAAATATTCACATAGCACAGCATCATAGTTACAGCAAATGGTCAATAGCCAATATGACTGGATATGATTTGCTGTTGTTTTGGTTCTAACATAAATGTATTAACTCTCTCCGGATGTGCATTTCATAATAATTACCCGACATACATTTAATGTTGCTAATTGTTGCCGGTAATACTTCCTTTTTTTAATTTCTTTTCCTATTTTACAGTTTATATGAATTTTCATTTGAAACCTTTTCAATGAAGAATATGAATGATTTCGGAAGAATAAATTTCAAAAGAAATATTCGGGAAAGAACATTTTCAACAAGATATATTTCAGATGAAACACATTGGACAAAACATATGTTTCAGACAGAAATATTTCATAGAAAAATGTTTGTTACGAAACATTTCGATTGCAAATTGTTATCGCAAGAGATTTTCTAAATGAAAATCTTGTACAGTAATACAACATTTTTCATTTGATATGCATTTATCGTGCAGCAAATGAGTTATTGCATCAATTTCTTTGAATAAATTGTAAATACACTGAAAAATTATATGCAAACTGTGTATTTGAAATGATTTGAAATTAATAATCTCTGTTGAGTAGAGATAGAAAGACAGTCAGATAGATTCACAAACAAAACTTATGCCACTCATAATTAAATCATCTTAACTTAGATGAGAGAATTAGTTTTGAATAGATTTACAAAGATGTGTTTGCATTGTACGAGCAACAAAATCGAATTATTGCATTTTCTTTGTGTATTAAAAGACATCACAAGGGGGACGAAAGGATGATAGGAAAAGAGTAGATGACAGTCAGAGAGAGAGAGAGAGAGAGAGAGAGAGAGAGAGAGAGAGAGAGAGTGAGACAGATTTAGAGAGTGAGAGAGGGTGATAGATATATAAATGTATGTATGATAGTAGAATTTCATAAGTGTAAAATGTATTGCAGAGATTATATAATTGTTGAACTTTTTGTTTTAATTCAAATTCATTCAAAGCATTTTTGTTAATAAAAAAAAACAAAATCAAATTGATTTATGTCAATTCTATTTAAATCTATTGAAAATTGAAAATATTATAATATTTTAGGGAAAATAAATTTGTTTGGTGTTTTTTGCTGTCAATATTATATTTTCATCATTTGATAAGCCCATAATTTGGTTTTCGACTTCAATTTTCTCCCCCTTTGACATTCACATATCATTCGTTTGACAGTTGGCCACGCAAAATTGACATATAGCATATTTAGTAAAATTAACCACATTTAGAATTGAATAGTTGAGGAATGGAGAAATTGAGATAAGGGACGAAACAATAAAAAAAAATGTTATGACAAAACAATAGAATATCAATAAAGAAACACATGTAATTAAATGTATTTATAATGAATAATTTGTATAATTCTGTGCAGACAGATTATGCCACCCCAAAAATCATTGATTACCATGTACACGATTCGAATATAAAATATGATAACGTGGGCTATTAATACAATTTCGACAAAGCGCGTATACAAATTTAACTAAATCCATGTCATGATTATGATTACTGTAATTAATAAAAACCAAATAAAACATATTAATAAATCGAATTTTTTTGTTTTTCTTTCTTGCATTTCATTATTTAACGTTAATTTACGAAATGTTGAAATAAAATTGGAAAATGTTATCGAAAATGGATATGAATGGAGAGAGCCTGCACTGAGTGGTTAAACTTTGTTGGATCAATTCAACCGAATAAAGAAGTAAAACTTATTTTCAAATCAAACCAAAGAACTATTGAAACTTTAAAAACTTGATAATTGCGTAATTTCTCAAGCAGAATAATTTCATATTCGATTTGTTTGTCTTTAAAATTTCGTTTCAAAAACTCCAATCGACTCATAATATCACAATCATAATTTGGTTTTCGTAAGTATTGTCTCTTTCATAATAATGCAACAAACTAAGATAAACGTCTCATGATTCGATCATTTTTGTTTGGTTTCAACAAAAATGATTATGCTCAAGACCAATGGGGACAAGCACACAATCTGTTTAGATGCACTGCATTTGATGGTGAGATACATTTAGCAATAGTTTTCTTGTAAGTTTTATGTATGTTTTCATTTTTGGTTATCACTAATTCTTTTTTCGACTATCATTCTGGTCGTTTTCGGTGGTTGAAATGCATTTTTGGCCATGTCTCGTTCAATGCATTCAATGGTAACAGCTGTTTTATTGCAGATTAACTGAGAATTGTTCAATTTGCTGACAGAGTTTTGTATTGTTTTCCAGTGAATTTGTTTCCGCAATTTTGTTCAGCGCATAAAGACCTTCTCAAGTGGGAAAGAGAAAAACAAATTAAGAGAATGTGGATGAAATGGTGGGCGAGAATGAAAGCAAAAGAGAGAGAGAGAGAGAGAAAGACAGAGAGAGAAATAGAGAGGAATGGAGAGTGGGAGAGTGAGAGGGATAGAAAGAGAGGGAGGAAGAGAGAGAGGAAGAGAGAGAGAAAGAAAGTGTCCAGTTACAGTGTGAAAAGAGAAAAAGTACTTGTTCGAGCTTTGGTAATGTTGTGCTTTCAATTTTCCAACGAAACAAAAATTCATACAGAGAAATGAATAAAATCGTTCAATTCGACCATTGTGTTGCTGTGTTGTATATTTTCAATCTGATACAGTCGACTTGCGTTTTGCAAACACACTCAAACTCACACACACAAAAACAACTTTTTCTTTTGTTTATTATTTTGCTTGAGTTTTGATATTATTTTCCCATTCATTGCGTTATTTGTTCAAACAAATTGCACAAACTCTGAACATTTCCGTACTCAAATAAAGCGGAAATATTTTGAATTAAATATTTTTGAATTATTACAAAGTTTGTAACCTCCATTGAGCAGATTGTCAAATGTTTTTGAGCAAAAATGATGATAGTTATCGATTTAAGTTCTACAAAAACATCAACCGTTTGAATCGATAATTTTTAATTCAAAAAATGTCATTTGGATCCAAATGCACGATGGACGAGAAATATTAAATGATGGCTTCAAACAAAAGGAATAGAGAGAGAGAGAGAAAGAGAGAGAGAGAGAGAGAGAGAGAGAGAGAAAGAGACGTTGAATGTGACAATCTTCTAGTGTTTCTATTTTGATAGATAACAATGAGGCTGATGCTGCTGCATCATTTAGAAATTCAAGCGCAAAATAGAAAATACAAAACATAATGGTCTTCTTTATTTATTCACATCCTGTTGTACCGCAACATTTTTTTCGTTTCTCTTTCGCTTCAATGATAACAAAATCACATACTAACAGAAAGAAAATGTTGTTGTTCAAGAAAATATGCGCTGGACGTTTGAATAACGTGTTCCTTTTGTGTGACAGAAGCGATACCTAAAGATAACGCAATTCCATGGTTTGATTGGTTAAACTGTTGAATAAAAATGATTGCGGCATTCAAAAATAATTGCAAGGAATGAGCGGAGAAAAATCACTTTGCCCATAAAGTGTTCTGGGTGGTGAATGGGAAATTATGAATTTGCCTTATCTGGTTTTCAGTGACGTGAGCATTTTTCTTATCGTGGCGCGGTTGGTAAGTACCGAATATTTTTCTTCTTTTTTTTTTTTGCTTGATTTTATTAGGCATTTAAGAGATGTTGAAAGAGCGATAACATGAAAAATTCACATTAATTTTACTTTTTTTACAATGTATAAATTTGCTGCATTATTCCAACAGATGTTTAACAGGGAAAATATTGTTTAAAGTTGAGACATTTCGCTTTTATTCTCAATTATTTCAATATATTTTTTTCTTCTTCTGTATCTCTGTCATTTTGTACATACCGCGAACTGATAACCAAATTATGTTTCATGTATAAAAGCTATCAATTTGATTGGATTTTATCGGGCTAAGCACACGCGTCTACACATCTACTATCACACAGACCCTGTCACAGGAAAAAGAGACAGAGAGAGAGAGAGAGAGAGAGTGATGGAGAGAAAGCAACATAGAGAGGTACAATGGCCAAAACAACCCATAATTATGTTATAATCATTTCGTTTCAAGCATTTGACAATGCCGTGTTTTTGTGTTTTCATCATTATCATTTCGATAGATCATCAGAGTTCATACAAATCAACCAAATCATAACAAAAAGCCTCACATACGCGCTTTCAGTATGCATTGAAATCAAACAAATTTGTTATCGCACGCTTATGTGTTTGTTCAGAATTTAATTGAAGTGTATGCGATAAATCAGTTAGAGCCCAGCACCTGGAAAAATGAATACAATTTTCTCACATTAATAGTCGTGACGGATATCGCATAAATTCAATCTCTTGCTCGCTCAAACTGTGTCTATCGTCGATTTGCATATTTACTATGGCTAAGGACCAATTTGATGTGACTGAAAATACAACAATAGACAACATTGTATCGCAACTCATCGCGTTAAACACTCCAAAGCTTTTAAATGCGTATATTTCTCAAAATAGTGCAATTGCAACAATTGGAAACCCTAATCGGTTTTACACATCCTCTCTCTCTCTCTCGCTCTCTCTTACAAATGTTCACCTTCATCTATCTTTCAATCTTTTTTAACCTTGTAGTTTTCACTTGTTTGGCAGGATTTTTTTGTGAGCATTTGTGAATGCATTTTTTTCATTTTAATACCACAAAAAGCACTTAATTTCACATTAGTTCACGTGCTGAAATTGCAAACAATTTATTACCAGTGCAAATAATTTATTTTGGTTTTGAGAATGTGTGTGTGTGTGGCGCGCGCTCACGCACATACGCTCTGCACATAATAATGTGTCCAAAAATGAGGCATTTTAGTTCATTTTTCGTCCAGCCTCATAAATATTTATGAATATGAATATTATTTCACCCGAAATGAGAGATGAAGAGAAAGTAGTAAGAAAATAACACTAAAAGCACTAACATTTTCACGCTTGTTCTATGAGTCCATGCGGCATTACCCATTCACATGCCACAATATATTTCGCATAAGATGATTGTCCAATTTCGTACATTTGTAGCTAAATATTTTTTGAAATCATAAATTTCTTGAAATGCAGGGTGCATCATTTCAAACTATGTTTTTCAGGAAAATCGATGTCAAATCTCTGTTTTCAAAATAAAATCTCCAAATAGCTTTCTATTGAAAAAATGAAACATTCATTTATGTATGAAGAATTTGCTATTTCATTGGTTAAACTATTCCTCATGTGCACCCTATACATAAGAGCAAAACCGAAAAGGAGCCACACTACGATAGGTGAATAAATTCATACGGATTCAAGCACTAATTAAAATTGTATGTCATACATTGCTCGAAACAACTGAAAATTATGTGCTCCATAGCTGTGTGACGTTGTATATTCAAAATGAATGAATGAGAAACAGTGGCAGACAGTAAAAGTAGTATTTGGAGTCTGAATGATATTTGTGACTTTGAATGTGGAGATTATTTGCCGTATATGAGCTGTTGTTAAAATTGTTGGTGCGGGTGTAACATTGTACACATTCTTCACCAACACTTTTACCATTTTCTCACTCTAAGGACTGGATAAACTGAGATGCAAACTGCCACAAAATCGTTGAACATGTAAACTGTATTTGTGTCCGTAACCTAAACCATAAACACACAAAAACTCTCTCTCTCTCTCTCTCTCTCTCTCTCTTTCTTCTCTCACTCTCACTATCTTCATTGCACATAGTTGGGTGCGTGTTTCATCTCTCTCTCTCCCTCATTCTCACATTTTTGGCTTCACATCTCATCTTCGTTTTAGCCAATTTTTCATTATATTATATTATAAAAGTTAAATTATTTAAAATTACACGTGTAATTTAATAATGGATTTTACATGGCAGTCAGTTTATAAATTAGAGTTTCTCGGTTCAACAATGCATGCCATCATCCGTAATATTTTATTATTATCTCTCTACTTCTCGTCGACGTCATTTATATTTTTCGCCTCCCGGTTTCGAATGGCTGTGGCGTGTGTCTCTCTTTCGATCTACAACTCACTCTCCATCTCTCTTTCTCTTTCTCTTTCTCTCTCTCTCTCTCTCTCTCTCTCTCTTTCTCTTTCTCCCACACTGCATCTCTCGCTCTTTCTTTCTTTCTTTCTCTCTGCATCTCTGTGTGTATGCCCATGATTTTAGGTATTTTTGCTTGTCTCTTGGGATATTGTTTACATTTATGACTTTTTTTTTTTCTTTTTCACTTGCCTTAACTTGCTTCTTCATAAAGCCAACTTTGTGATGTGAGCTTCTGTATGTGTGAATATCTCTGTAAACAGAGGATTCGGCAACAAAAAAGAAGTAACAAACAACATGATTCCACACAATTTCAAAATCATTTTCACTCGTATTTGTTAAATGCATTTGTGGGTTGATTTAGAATTTTTCGACCGTCTATCGTTTTTCTCAACTTCAATGAAATTCGACGAAAATGAAACCTTAAAAATCACGGTTTCATGTTTACAAATTCATTGCCAAATTTTAAATGGTTTCAATTTATATTCAACAACAAAAACTGTAAAATGTTCACCACCAACAAGAGAAAAAAAAGAACTGAAAAACCAAACAAAAAACAAAAAATAATGAGCAACACATTGTTTCGAATAATTTTGATGCTATTGTTGGTCATGAAATAGAAAAAGCAATGCTGTTGCCAAATTAACACTATTTTATTATTATCTAAATGTTCTGGCATCTACCAGAAAGAAAACCTATAAATTCGCTCTGGAAGGAAATACACTGTTTAGCTGTCTCATCTCTCATTTTCTCTGGAAAAAACTAATTTGCATTGAAGCTAGATTAAATAACTTATATCTAGTCACGATTAAATCTAATCATATGTGTTCATTCTATGCACATTGTGCGGTGCACACTGAAAATAATATCGCTCAATGGTAAAGTTTTATGAATAAAGCAACAAATTATAGTTTCACTATCTTGCCATAATATTGCTTCAGACATTATATTGTATTTTATGCATAGTCATTTGAATAAGCGAACGGTTCTTCAATCAAAAATTACATTGTTCGAACAATGAAATTCAAAATGTTCATTAGATTTTTTCACTTTTCACCATTTTTCATTCGTCCATTTTTGGATAAATTCAATGTTTTCCGAAAATCATTCAACCGAATAACAAACAACGAATTTCCTCATCTTTCATTACAGTCACAATCACTAAGTAAATGTTTTTTTTTTTGTGTACATATTGTGCGTATGTTCACCTTATGTTTAAGAACATATCTTGATTTCCGCGTATTACGTCACACTGTCATCGGATATTTACCTATCAAAAGATCTATTTGCACCTAGCTTTAATAACAATGAATACGATTTAATTTCGTATTATTACATAGAAATGAACGCAATTTGCAAATTACAACGTTAAATGCAAATGATTCAGCGTGTGTGTGTGTGTGTGTGCGTCGCAGAAAAGGAGAAGTATGTGTTGGAGTGTTTGTTTATCAACGGAAAAATAAATATTTAGCCACGAACGACACGACTGAGATTCCACAAAATGGATACAATGAACATCCCAAACCGAAAAAAAACACCCAAACAAAAACTCATCTAGATTTAGCATAGATTTTGAACCATTGCGGTTTTGCAGAACGACAAATACGACAACAAATTGTAAGAAGCCACTTAGCATGCATAGTTTGGAATTGCGACAGCATAAACCATTGATTTCTTGATTGAATGAACGGAATCGATTGTCTGTTGTTTCAATGGATTCTTCATTTATCGCACAAATTCTGTGTATGAGTGTGTTTGCAAGAGACTAAAACGGGATTACAATTTGCCACATTGGCTGCACACGGCAATGAAACAAATACTGAACACATTTTATTGAAATGAAAGACATTTTTGTGTTAAGAATGATAGAAAACGGGATGGGGGAGTAAGAAAAAAGAGGAGAGGGACACAGAGATGGAGAGAGAGAGATGAAGAGAGAGAGAGAGAGAGAGAGAAATAGAGAGAAAGAGAGAGATTGAGAGAGAGAGAGGGGGAGAAGAGACACTAATAGAGAATATAGAAGAGAGAAATTTATGGTAAGATGGTGTAAGAGGGACAAGAAAGAGAGAGTGAGTAAAAAGTGGAGCGGAGAAAGCAAAGTCGATTTCAAAATCGAAATTAGGTGTTGTCTTATGTGAAAGTGTGTGCGAATTTATTTTGAACGGGAACAGACGGAGTGGAATGCGACAAAATTAAAGGTAATATGTATGCAAAACAGTATGGATTGCGTTTTTCTCTGTTTCCTTCTGTGAGATGTGGTATGACGATATGAATCTTATCTGTTCGTGAGCCAAATTGATTTCGAGTATTTGTGTGTTTCGCCCAAAAATTGCCGTATTGCCGTATTTAAATTTTGTTCATTTCGAACATCGAAATACTGAACTCATTACACCCATATAGTATTCACACACACACACACACACACACACACACACACACACACACACACATTAATACATTCATTCGGGAAAACTCATTCTCATCGAAATGAAATCAAATGCGTTCATTTACTGCAATCGACATTAGTGAAATTCAGTTTGACGGAAATTGTTTTTCGACACATTCCATATCATTGCTTCGTTATTTATTTCTCGCTGAAATGGAATGACAGCCAACAACAATGCTAAAATCAATACACAGTTAAACTGCGAAAGCGATTTAAGGTGTCGACATATTTATCGTTTGTGCAAGTTTTTTTTTTTCTCTCATTCAAAGCTGGGATTTCGTTGAAATCATAAAATCCATTAACATGTCTCATAGTGTTTTTTTCCTCGGACATACATTTAAATGTTTCATCGACATTTCGGTGTTTCATCGATATTTGAATATGTTTTACATCATCGCACATACTTTTTCTCTCTCTTTCTCTGTCTCTCTCTCTCTCTCCGCTTCTATTTTACCATGCACACACATTGCATATTCGGAGAATAAATGGACGTATTTATTTTAGCTTAACGGGTTTTTATGTAACGAAAAAAAAAGTCCATTTTGGGATATTTCAAGTGTTGATACTTGTGCCCAGCAAATTTGACCGATGTTTACATGGTTCTTCGATACATATAATAAAAATAGAGAAAAAGTTCTTTTGCAGATAAAAATATCGATTTAATGTACACATAAACATGTTGAATACAATTCAATCTTGTCGCATTCTAATAAATGTTTCACAATATTGACTATTTGATGGCACTGATATCGATGAGAGAGGTTGAGTGGAGTGAGTGAATGAATGAGAATGACCCTTTTTGAAAAGTGCCAAAGAAACCATTTTCTACGACCCCACTTTTGGTCATACAATGATATCTTCGTATATCAACGTTTGTGCACCCGTTCCGATTTTGCTTCTTTTGAATCAAGAAAACTGATACATTCCTTCATTTTGCAAAGTAAACACTTACACTTTAAGACATTTGCTACACATGTTCATAACATAATTTTGCTGAATAAAGTTCAACCATGGACATTGTTTGTGGGGAGAATACATGAGAAAGTGTCACTCATTCACTCTCTTTCTTTTTTCACTCTTACTCTCCCTCTCGCTCTCTCTCTCTCTCTCTCTCACTCCCTCTCTCTCTCTCTTTTTATGTGAAGAAAGAAGCGATTATGGTCATTGTAAGAAGTAGATAACGAGTATGTGTCCAAAACATCATAATCCATAATGAAATTAAATTCACTTCCATTTATCTCTTAATTTTAACAAAAGCATTCGATTCCAACAAACCAAATCAATTAATTGATATTAGTAATGCATAGGGTTAAGATTAACTGGCAAATATACCATAAATTAGGTGAAGAAAACGTGCACAAAATTTCAAATTTTGCCCCCCACATCGTAACGTTGTTTTTAAGAAATTCATAAATCACAATGCAAAAGGCAATACGTGTGCTACATTCGATATTTTGCATTCATCCGAAATCATCATGAATGCCAAGTTCAAGTTTCAGTTAACATAAACGAAAAACTGGAACAAAATGAAAGTAAAGTCGAAAAAAAAAGGGTTTTTTTCTCAGAAAGGATCAATTGCTTAGTAAATATTGTTGCATAAAGAATGACTTTTGAATGGGTGTGAGGTCAATAAATGACAAAACAAATATCACATTACCATTTTCAAACAGACAGCGTCTTCTGCGGATGCCTGAGAAAAGTTGTCTGTTGTTGCCGCATCCATATGCTCGACAATGTGATATGGGCGAACTTGTAAATATTGGGTGTCTGTTCTCTCTTCGCTCATTTTTTTTTTCTTTCTTTACTTGATTTCATTCATTCCATGCAGTACAAAATTGTCGAGAGCATGGATTTGCAATCGATACTAATGCCCCTGCTAAGCTTCTCTAATGTTTTGAATGTGACCGATATTTTGTTGTAATACGATTATCTATAGTAAGTGGCCGGATAAACGAGATAACACGGGATCGATTCAAGTCTAGGAAAACAATTTTAAGCCATTAAAGTTTTGTTACTGTTGTTTGTTTGCTTTTTTCCTTCTTATCCGCTTTTTCTGCATCAATTTCATCTTATTTCATTCCCTCACTCTCACTATTCGATAATATTTATGCCATTCCATCTTTGATCTTAAACACTTTAATTACAAATGCATTAAAGATGTGTACGTGCTCATACCATCAACCACTGTTCGGTCTAACATTTTAGAAATTCGACATTGGCCCGACAAGATTTATAGCAATTAGCCGGTTGTTTGGAACCTTTTTGAATTATTAATTAAAATTGATTTGGATGTTCGTTTCGATTGTAACATTTTTCAGCGATCTAATCCCGTAAATATTGTATTCATAAGAAAATCGGTATTCATCGGTACGAAGAATTCATGTGTCGAACATAAATGAGACTGACTTTTAGCTGCTTTTTTTTTTTTTTCTTTCCACAAATGCCATCTGCTTCCAAATTGCTTACCGATGCAACCAACGAAAACTTAAAACAATCTGTTTAACATGCATTAAATTCACATTTCTGCAAATGTTATATCTTTATCGCATTAAAGTTAAACACATTTTCCTACCAAATTTTCATTGCGCTGATGAATCAAAAAAGCAATGTCAAAAGATTTCAAACTAAAAACATTTAAACTTGGAAAATTCTATCGAAAATGTTCGCTCTCATAGGTTAAACGATAGCACATGTCTTCAATCATCATTTTCAATATTACAAAATTTTAGCTAACAAATTATTACAAGGAAAATTATTGAATAATTTTGTATGCATAACGAAAATGAAATCAATTTCATAATGGTGTCAACAGTTTAAACAATTTTCACACACAAATTATGTTCTTCAATCGATGTTTGATGAATGATTTATGGACAAATGTGACACATTTGAAAATTCTGATTGATGGCAATGATGAAAATTAAATAAAAAATGTTCATGCCATATGCAATCAATTGTACGGCGTACTCATTCCAAATCACATCAATTACAAAACACACTCAATGCGAATCATACTCAATATTTTGTAAATTAAACGATGCAATTCATCATAATTCGTGTTTTTTTTTTTTTTTTTTTTTTTTTTTTCATTTTCAACCAACAATTTTCCGAACAAAGTGACAAAATCGTTATTTTTGATCTGAATTACGTTGAAATAATAATTTTAAATCCTTATAACGATTTGAATTTGGATTTTTCTGTCAAACATTTCAATTGAAAATTTGATATTGAAAATCGAACAAACTTGAAATAAACTTTCAAATCTGAAACAATTCATTCTGGAATAAAAGAAAATGAAAATTGATTTCAGTTAGTCTTGAATTGAATTCCCAATGGATATTTTGAATAAATTCACATTTAATCAATTCATTTCTCAGAAAATCTTTCAAATACAAATAAAAACCATTGAAGCGCAAATATAGCGCTTGGAAAATCAAATGAATTTCGATACAAAAAGTAAAGTAATATAGATTGAAAAATCATAACCGTTTCATTTGGTCGTTGCATTTAAATGTCGACATAGGTTTCAAAATCAAACTAACCATTTCGATCATTGACATGATGGTTCGCAATATGTGCCCATTTTCAAGTGTTTTTGGATATTGTATACAATGTGCCTAAATTGAATATTTATGAACAAACATTAGGACAACAGGTGGAGATATTTTTGCGTTTGTTGTGCAATTTCATGGAGTTTCTCATATAAAATACATATTACAATATATATATATATATTCATCTGTATGGCAAATGTTTGATATGCATTGCTTCAAGCTAAAATGGGCAAATCGCCCACTAGTACAAGCAAACGGAAAAAGAAGAAGAAAACAAAAACGAAGCACAACCATGTAAAACGTTATTGAATGTGGAAGAGACGGGAAAAACATGAATGCGTATAACTCAATCGAAACGATTCAGAAATTGATTCTTTGCAACTGATACACGACTCTTCGACACTATTATGTCTGAAATAGCTGCGCCACAAGTCTGTAAAAGTGCTTTGCTTCATCGATCTTTCAATTGATGTTGAAAGTAAAATGTAAAAAGGGGGAGACAGAAATAAAAATGGGAAAAGGGTAAAGGAAGAAAAGTCGAGAAAGAGAAACAGAAAGAGAAAGAGAAAGAGAAAGAGAGAGAGAGAGAGAGAGAGAGAGAGAGAGAGAGTGAGAGAGAGTGTGAGTGTGAGTGAGTGAGAGTGAGTGAGTGAGAGTGAGAGAGAGAGAGAGAGTGAGTGACGGAGAAAGAGAAAAATTGAACGAGAAAAGGAGGAAAGAAAAAGAGAGCAAATGTAACGAGTCCATTTGAAAAATGCAAATCTGGAAAAATCCATAGTTTCTGGCCATGCAACGCGATCTACAACTCTCAGAATGGTAATGCTTTTTTTCCGGTATAAAAAGCGTTTGCTCCACTTAGGCACATGTGACGCGTTAAATTGGATTAGTTTTTCATGCTTTCATTTCATTTCTTACACAATTTCACTAGCACTTTTGCTTACTCTCACTCTCATTCTCTCTCTTCTATCCCTTTCTCCTTTCCTCTCTCATTCCCTTTTTCTTTCTGTGTGTGTTTTCTTGCTTTCTCTCTCCGACAGACTCTCTCTCCCACACCATCTCTCTCCTTTATCCATGTAAAAAAAAAGCACATTTCTCTGTCGGATATGGAAATGAATATTGAAAGTTTTATTCACTTTTGCGACGAGTTCAATTTCAATGATTGTGAAATGGTGTCGACTGGTTGAATTGAATACCGACTACAAAATAATAAGGAGATCAAGATAATGAAGATTACATTCATTGAATTCAGTTGATTGTGAACCGCAACATTTGCGTACGATTCAATGTAATAAAATGGTTTGTTTCATTCGTCTCAAAGTAACAAAAAAATAACGAAAAAAAAAAAAATAACTTTTGTCCTTTGTATGTTGCTATTTATTGAGAATAATAATTATCATTTTACTTGCGCAAAAAGTCGGGTATTTCTTTGACAATTTCGTAGCGATTTTTGTTTTTTGTTCCTCTTCAAGTTTTTTTTTTTTGGGTATTTAATGAATATTCCTATCCGTATATACGACATACTTACAACATATCCCAGATGTGTCAAGTCGAATAAACATCGAACTACATTCCAGTTGAATAAGAACATTGCATTGATTACATTCAATCTATTTTTGTTTAATTTTTTTTTTTTTTCAAACGTTTTATTGAGTTTGGTGGTATTTCTTATTCATTGTCAATTATATTGTAATTTTCTTGCTTAAATTCATCACTTTTGTTTAATTTAATTTCATATTTTGAATGTTTTGTAATTTTATTTATTTGATTTGCAGCAATGAAACCGTCATAGATTTTTTTTCCATCGATTCCTATGTAATAGCCTTTCTTACGCTCAAGCTCACCATTTAAAAGAATTGGATCATTTTTCCTTAAATTATTATTGCTAACGAATTGTCGAATGTCATCATCATAAATCATTACATGATGTAATTTTGTCTCGAAAAATGTGTCTCCTTTTTGATCTCTGAAAATTAAGCAAAACAAAAGATTTTGAATTAATCAGAGATATAAAACAATGCATTTTTCATTTAAAAACTTACTTTCGTAAATAGTTTGTTGAAATATAAAATGAGCTATCATAATGCTTTGAAATAACTTCGGAAGCAACATTGCCTGTAAGTTGAACAATGTTACAATCACCATTAGTTTCAACAGCAATTGTTCCACAATCATTCTCCAATAAATGTAGTTTTTCAGCGAAAATGAGTGTCCGTGTATGCATTTTATTTTCAACATCTCTTACATTATATGAATGTAATTTTCCATATACGTATACTCTTTGGCCTGCTGAAAAATTTACCGTTGAATGCATGTATACATTATGAATTGAACTAAATTGTAAATGAATTGATTAAAAAAAAAAAAAAAAAATTTATTTAAATAAATAATCAATAAAAGAGAAATTATTCTACATACAAAAATATAATTAAAATAAAACACTCACTATTGTGATTTTGAACGGTATGTTTTGATTGTAATGGTTATTTTCCCGAACGCATATGTTATTGAATCACTAATCAATGTACCAATTAACTTTACATTGTTAAGATCTGTAAAAAAAAAAAAAATAAAAGTTTTTTTTGTTTTCGTTTATTTCTAATGTTAAACTTAACCTCAATCCAGGGACAGAGAATATAATCTAAATTGATATGCAACACAATACAATGCAGTGGAATTTAAAAATGAAAAGACATGAAATTTAGATTTTAGTTCTTCTTTGTTTTCAATTTCAACATTTGTATTTCATCACTTTTTTTCTCAATTTGCTCAATGAAAATTTACCTTTTGGACAATAAATTCTTGCGGCTTCACTACAAAATTTTGATGTTAATACCGACAAAGAAAATGATTGTTTCGCTTGAATAAGTATCGAACGGAACATTATCAAATTATTTACAAAATATTTTTGCCGTTAAATGATTGATTTAAACCAGTACTCATGCTTTTGTAATGTAAATAAAAGATTCTTCTTCTTCTTCTTCTTCGTTTTAGCACATTTGACAGTTCTGACAACTGAGTTATTAGTTAGTTACATGTCTACAGCATGTGTTTGCCTGTTATAATTTATAACAGCTATGATATAATTTTAAATTTTGGTTTGAAATTGAAAATTCGTTACATTTACTCGTTGTCTCTAATTATATAATCATCAACATTTCGATGATGTTTTGTTATGTGTGAGTGACTGATTGTGTGTGTGTGTGTGCATTTCTATGAATTGACGCACACGCAATGTTAGATGTTATCAAATAACCATCAACACACGTATGCTTAGGTCCCACCTATCGATAGGTGTGAAAGGCCAAACGTGTAGCCAACGAATACGTGATTTTTTTTATTATTCGAAAGTATCATTTTTATCAATGTTCTCTCAATAGATTGAAAGTTAAATCAACTTTTGATTCATTCATAAATCGAAGCCAAAATCATAAATCTTTTTCATTCTTTCCTTCGAATTTTTTTTGTTTTGTTTTTTTTTATGATTATCCTTGTATTCCATTGCTTGCATTTAGAGTATGAGACTTCCTTGAGGATATTTAACTTAAAAATGAATGTTTTCCGTCGCAAAATCCAATAATAAGAAAAATTTATGTTTTACGTCTCGTCACAACGTTGCACGCGCTACGTCCAATTTTTTTCCATCTATACGTACACAGGCTAACATTCAATCCCCCTTCATTCATTTTCCTTTTTTATGAATGCGATGAAACTTCTCTATAGAAGAAATTGAGCTCTTTTCCATCGCTCCAGAAATGATGAGTGAAGACTGAAATCAAATGAAAAACGATGAGTAAATTCTACAAAGTTTATTCTCGTTACGGAACGTGTATTGCTTTCGATTCAGTGTAAGTCAATCGCTTGGAGAGGAAGGATGTAGATTGCTGTCGCATTTGTGACAATATTTTCTTTACATTTTCAATTGAATTCTGCATTTTGATTAAATGAAGTAGTAACACTTATTTACTACATTTTTTTTTTCTTTTGAATATTCGTATTTCTCTTTCTCTTTCTCTTTATGAAAAACAAGTGTGAATGGTCAAGTGTCAATTACTCCAAACATGAAATATTTATTTATATGAAATGTTTGTAGAATTTCAACAAATAGAAATTGGCCATACTTTACCTGTCTTTACTTTGGAATTTTATCCGTCTGTTTGTGGTCAGTGAATCCACATTAAAGATAATAAAAATAATCATGAGAGAGCATCAAGTACTCAAGTGAATAAAGTGTGTTAAATCAAAAGGCATTGCTAATATACTGCAGTAATAGGAAATGAATAAATTCATAAAATGCAATGACCATTTAGGCTGAACTTTCCAATGAATTTATCTCTGGGGAAATTTGTGTACACATTTCAATGGTGCCGAATTTCAAAATTCGACACAACCAAGACGAGATTCGATCTCTGTGTCTTTTTCTCTTCCATATTCTCTCTAAGTCTCTCTTTTCTACTCCCTCCTCTCTCTCTCTCTCTCTCTCTCTCTCTCTTTCTCTAGCTTCTTCTCTATCTCATCCCACCCTCTTTTCATCTTTTCCTTCTCCCCCAATTCCACTCTCTCTTTCTCTCGCCTCTCTCTCTCTCTCTCTCTCTCTCTCTCTCTCTCTCTCTCTCTCTCTCTCTCTCACGTTTATCAATCTCATCGTTATTGCTTTTTGGAATATTCATTTTCATTTGAAATGGTTTATACAAAATTGTCGTTGAAAATATGCGCTTGAGTAAATCAGCCAGAACAAAAAAAAAAAAAAAAAAAAAAGAAGAAGAACTAAATCTACATGAATTGTATATTAGATAGAGAAGAAGCATTTATTTTGTATTTGTGGCAATGGGGAGTGAAAATAGGTTCGGTTATATTGCCATCAGTTTGAAAGCATTTTAATAAATTTATCATTTTAACAGGAGAATGAAGTTGATATTGCAATTTTCAGTCTTATCAGTTAGTCTAAATAATCCATTAAAATTTCAATATAGGTAAACAAAAGGCTTAGCTATATATATGTATGTATGTATTCATGTGTAATTGTGTATCATTCAAAGTTGCCTATTTATTGATAGTATTTTGTTTGGAAATTTGGTAGATGATATTTTTGTATTTGTGCAATGCACGGAATATATTCCGGATGTGAATTTTCAAAATAAATTTCATAAAGCAGATTAGTTTATGTTAACAATATAAAATGGTCATACATAAATAACTCGTCCAGTTCAATGCACAAATTAAGTATGTGCGTGTGCGTGTGCGCGTGTATTTGTTTTGGTCACCTGGTCTCTTGTTGATATATTTCTCTTTTGTTGAAATAGAATGAATGTCATTGAAATTGCAAAATTTCATTTGCATCAAACTATTTTTAGCCATTTCTTGTATGCACACGATAAGACTATTTCAATAGGCAATACAAAATGCATCTAAACACTTAAAATTGTTACCATTTACAAATACAAATTTATTACGTCTTTATTTATCAACGGTTTTGCGATTTCTAAAGACTCCATTTGCTCGCATTAACGATCGAATAATGAACAAATCCGATTATTCACAAGACTAAATTTCATAAATTATTATCCAATTGTGTCTTTGAATATCAGTAAATTGCATACAGTTTTATTTATAAAAAAAAATCATCTATTTTCCGTTGACAGTGACATGGATTTTGCTTTGTTTTTGTTTTTTCTTTATTTTTTGTACTTGGTTACATTGATAATTTCTAAGTTTTAAGCCGAATTTGAACAACATCTTTTATGTACATCAAAATCATCGAAAAAACAAATTCATGAATCAACGTATAAATAAACGAACAAAGGATAAAACGAACGACAACGCAAATTATCCTCAATTATCCATTTTAATGAAATAAAGGCTTAAGCATGAACTTTACACAGATGGGTTGATCTGTTATGAATAAATAATGAACAAAAGCTGAAATTTCTTTGCCACTCAGTTATGTTTTTTTTTTATTTTTTGTTTTGTGTCTTCAAATTCCCATAGCGAACTTTAATTTTTATGAAGGTTTATGAAAAATGCAAATGTAATTATGATTCTTGAAAGCTGTTCCAGACTTTGGGTCCAAAAAAAGGTAATGTGTCAATGTCCTTGTGATTTGAATTAAAAAAAAAAAAAAAAAAAAAAAAAAAAAATAAAATGATATCAATGTGACTGTCTACAACATCAACTGCAGTGAAGTTGTTAATCTCACACACATTTCCATTGTCGAAAACCAACCGGAAATAGTAAGACACGATGGCATACATGTAATCACTTTTACTTTCTAATTTATGCTCTAAACTTCTGTAAATATATTATTATAATTTTATTAAAGTACAAAGGCTATACGTGAAATCTAAACCCAATGTATCACACACCGGCATCATCAAAAATCCCAACACATACACACACACACACACACATTAAGCCGCTAATACAAACATGGTTTATTATGCAACACCATACACTCGTTGGCTCATTTCGTAGCTTAAATAACTTGAAACCTTTATACAATGAGGGCGATGAATAACAAAACGCTGAAAATTTGTACGACAGACAGGATATGAACAAGAGCTTCATGACGCTGGATCACGAATTCAACGACAAAAGAATTCGCTGCTCTTTGTCGTCATCGTCATCCCCGTTGTTGTCGTTGTCGTCGTCGTCCTCGTTGTCGTCGACGACGACAAGCATTCGCGTTAACATTTACTCGTTGGTCGTTTCATACGGTAGTAATTTGTACCCTTCATAAATGTCGGCTTATATTATTTGAGATCCACTCAGGAGATAATATGAGGCTGAAAGTAATTTTCACTACAGTGATTTTAACTCATGGAATATCACACCTCTGTTTTACGGCCAATATTCTATTTTTTTTTTTTTTTTTTCTCCACAGAGGGCAACGAATTGTTGAAAAATAAAATGATTTCATACAATAAGAAACGATTTGTTCTCCTTTAAAAAATTAAACACAGGCTCCAATTCGTACTGATCGAAAATTCAATTTTTCAAGCAAACAAAATACACGTATGTTTGAAAGTAGAAAAAAAAAATCCGACGTGATTTAAAATTGGTTATTAGGCGAAAAAAAAACCCATTTTCTATTTATATTTTGAGTTTTCTATTGAAAATGCTTGGAAAAAGTACAAGATTTGTGAACATAGTACAATTTCAGTATCTCTGAAGCATTTTCACATGACGAAAATCAAACCACTGTGAGTGAATTAAACACAATTCCCAACCATCAAGTTTGTAGGCAACCTTGCCAATGTGTGCAAATGTTTGATATTTCCATTCACATCTAGATTGAATGAAATTATCACACTGCCAATGGCAACGAAAAACATTATCCTGCTTTTTGGTTTTATCAAATCGTTTCACCTACTGTGTGAAATATTTATTATTTGCTTGTTGCCTCTCTATGCAAAAACAACACACAAATGTGATGATGTGATACTATTAACCAGACAGAATGACGAAACGCATTATGCTAACGCAAGCATATTTAGTCGGCTGAATTAGTGTACCCAACGGCGCAATAGTCATATAGTCAGGTGATTTGCTTAGCGGTAAATGATTTGTGTTAAATTTGAATGTAAGCAAAGGGCAAAACCATAGAATGACAGAGATATTGAGTTAAAGAGAAAATTTTCCCACATTTTCTCCCGAAGAGGGGAGAGAGAGAAAGAGAACCTTGCAAAAAAGACCAATTTTTACTGATAATTCATACAAAAAAAAAAATGTACAGAAAATTACAGGTCATCTCATCTGCTTAACTCGAACAGATTGAAGATACTGTTTGTTTTTATTTTACATTTCCTACAAATTTTTTAAATATAAAATCTTGAAATTGAGTCAAATAGAATACTTATGTATTTGCTCTTAGTAATTTTTTTATTTTCATTTTTGTAAATCGACAATAATGATCAATCATTAAGAAAATGAATGTTGATGAATTATTCATTTTGATATTACTTCTTTACATTCTTCGTCAAAGCTTCCAGTTGGTATAATGTTTTTGTACAATTTATACCAATCATCTAATGGACATTGTGGACCACACTTTGGAATATCCATTAATTCTAACTCAGTTGAATTTCGATTGCGTTTATAATATAGTTCAACATGATATTTGCCATTGACCTTATGAAGTTCAAAAAATAGGCAAGAAGCATAGTCTGGGAAATGTGTCTATTAAAATAAATGAACAAAAATTGAAATAAAAATTCTAAATTGTTCATTAAAAATTGTTTAAAAATTTACCTCAGTTACTTGCAATGCTCTTAAAAGTGTATTAATTGTTGTGTCGTGAGCAGAATACATCCATAACGAATGATTTGGTTTTAATTTTGAATCTTTTTTCGCTACGAATCGATCCAATATTTCTTTAATTAAAAATCCTGGTTTTAATCGTAGCATAATTGGGGATTTTTCAGCTATTTTGAAGCATTCAAGTCCCAATGTTTCCATTTTTCCAGGGTACAAATCTTTTGCCCATTCTGGTACGCTATAATTTATTTGAAAATATGAATAACATTTAAAAATTCATATAAACATTTGTTTTCATTTTAGTGAAAAAAAAAACCAATTAAAAATATTCAACTTACGTCAATCCATGCTGTACATGAGCAAATATATTGTGATAGATGTCTAATACTTTGCATGAACCAGTAATATTCATACCAGTCTTTTCAGTTAACATTTGCAAGTACTTTGCGTTATCTTTACGTAATTGGTTTTCATTTCGATATTTTGCAAATTCTTGAGAGAAACGTGGGCATTTTTTTCGCTGTGCCAGAATATAATCATCATGTTCAGGAACAGAATTTATTTTAATCGATGGCACTTTTGGATTAAACATGCCTGCTAAATTACTTTCAGCACTCTGTATACAACGATTAGAAGCGCTACTGTGAACATAGATATTTTTTGGTTTCAATCCACCATTTTTTTTTATGAATTCATCATATCGCTTTCGAATGAATTTCCCCAATTGAAATTGTTGTTGTCTTCCGATCTATAATGATTTCAATTGAAAACAATTATTACATATTTGAAATGTATTTTTGTAGAATAAACGTGCGCATAAATTCGATATGTTCACGTACTACATACTACTCAGGGCTCTCCATTTCTAACATTGTTGCAAATACATTGTTTCAATTCTAGAGAGCTGCGTCTAATATTAAGTATATTGCGTTCACAAATTTGATACATTTAAAATATTTTACCTGAGTTAATTCTCCAATGCCTTCAGGATAGTATTTCTTATCTTTATATGGATCATTTTCATAAATTACACGTACATTACGATCACCATGTCGATACAACTATGAAAAATTGTATTTTATATCAAACAATTTTATTTCATTAGATTTCAATTTAAAATACTTACTGCCTGTACAAAAATCAATTGATCGCCTGAATGGGAAAAATGGAAAAATTTAACAAATTTTTGTTAGAATTTGATTTTGAAATATGAATTTTAAAAATTATAATTTTCAAATTGTGAGTAGATTTCACCTCATTAATTCGAAAACTTTCACATTCTACGAGTGCAAATGTTTTAAGATGAGAGGTTATTAAAAAAAAAAAAAAAAAAAAAAAAAAAAAAAAAATATAAACGTTGACTAATGCTATGCCGACAAGTTACAACGTGTACACGAGAACGCTGCCCACCAGTTTGATGTTTTCTAATAAATAACAAATTTTGTACAGTATTATACAGACTGTATATATCAATTAGTGAGATGGAGATTAGAAATGTATTTTTTCTTCAATTTTTTCCTTTCCAATGATTAGAAAATAGTAATAAATAAATTGAAACCGTCATCAGGAAAATTGTATCACATTTGAAAGCTTTTAACTTTTCTGAAGGCTTAGGCGAAGCTTCTTGTTATGTCATTTCCACACAATTCGCACCCAGAAAAGTGTTGTAAAAATATAATTTACACTTCAACTCATTTAAAAAAGAAAAAAAAAAAAAAAAACGTTCAACATTTTATATAAAATCCATAGGTGTGCAATTTTGTACTAATTAGTAGATTGGTTAGTAGATTTGCAAAATTTTGTATGAAAATACTAACATTACTTAGTAAATCTACTAACAAATCTACTAATTAGTACCAAAATTTCACACCTATGATAAAATCTATATACAAACCACGAGATCTTTTAAAACCAAAGCATCCTAAGATTTGAATAAAATATTTATAAATTAATTAATATTATTTTATTAAATATATGGAAAATTTAATAAATAAATACATATAATCTTGTTTATAATTATTTTAGGATTTAAACAACAGTTTTGCTTTCAATGCTATGTAATAATATACTTACCGGCTGCCTTGCATTGGTGAATCTATTGTTTCGAAAGGAAAAATTAAAATTTTCCATAAATTAGTCATTAGAATTTAAATAAAATACAGAAACACTCACAAAGCACTCAATAAACAAACAAACTGCAAGAATCCAAAATATAAACTTCATTTTAATATTTGTCTGTATCTCTTAAATGATACGGAAAAGACTGATAACATTAGCTTTTCGATTCCGTTTTTATACATTTTAGATGTTAATATATCTGCGTCAATAATTTTATTTTTTATTATTTATCGATTACCGACAGAGAAAAAGGGATCATGATCAGATGATGATGATGACGACGATGACTATTACGATGATAATAATGGGAATGACGGAGAGAAATGTGTTTTGAAAATTTATCGCAATAAATACGTTTCAAATATCAAAAACATTTTGTATTGCAAAATTCACAATATTTTCTGAAAATTTCTCTACTTATTAGTAACTAAACGAAAACCAATAATTATTTCAAAAACAAACGAAAATTCATCTTTATCTGATGTTTTGAAATTCAGTAAAATACATGATTCGTGTGTTTTTCATATTTTATTTATTTTCGATTTTTCACATTTTCCAAAACAAAATGAATGTTAATTATGTTCAATTTTGTACTTCTTTACATTCTTCGTCAAAGCTTCCAGTTGGTATAATGTCTTTATACAATTTATACCAATCATCTAATGGACATTGTGGACCACACTTTGGAATATTCATTAGTTCCAACTCTGTTGAATTACGATTAGGTTTATAATATAGTTCAACATGATATTTGCCATTGACCTTATGAAGTTCGAAAAATAGGCAAGAAGCATAGTCTGGGAAATGTGTCTATTGAAATAAATGAACAAAAATTGAAATAATAATAAATAATTCTAAATGTTGATACACATTTGTAAATAAAATTACCTCGGAAACTTGTAAAGCACTCAAAACTGTATTTATTGTTGTATCATGAGCAGAATAAATCCATAGTGATCGATTTGGTTTCAATTTTGAATTTCTTTTTGCAACGAAACGATCCAAAATTTCTTTAATTAAAAATCCTGGTTTCAATCGTAGCATACTTGAAGTTTTAACAAGTAGCTTAAAGCATTCAAGTCCCAATGTTTCCATTTTTCCAGGATATAAATCTTTTGCCCATTCGGGTACGCTGCAATTATTTCAAAAATATGTATCATTTGAAAATTTACTCATATGACAATGATAAAATTCATTTTGTAAGGTTTTCTTTTTCTACAAAAGAGACATATGCAGATAAAAACTTATATTTTCATCCTTTTTTGTTCTCATAGAAAACCTGACAAAGTGTGTTTTGTCATCATTGTCGTATAAATTGACTTTTTCATTTTAAGATAAACATTTTTTAGATTTTACTTACGCATGTCCATGTTGTACATGCACAAAGATATTATGATAAATGCCTAAAACATTGCAGTAATCAGTAATATTTTTTCCAGTTATTTTCGTTAACATTTGTAAATAATCGGCATTTTTTTCAAGTAATGGTGTTTTTTCCATTCTAAATTTCATTAATTGTGCATCGTAACGTGGACATTTTTTTAGCTGTGCTACAATATAATCTTCTTTTTCGGGAGTAAAATTAACTTTAATCGATGGAATTTCCGGTGCAAATATTCCTGCTAAATTACTTTCTGCACTTTGTACACAACGAGTAACACCACTACTTTGAACGTACATCGTTTTTTCTTTCCAACCACCATTCTTTTTTACAAATTGATCATATCGATTTCGAATGAATTGACCCAATTGATATTGTTGTTGTCTTCCGATCTATATATGAGGGGTTGGGAGTGAAAAAGGCCAAGAAAAAGTTTTAAGTAAAAGTGTCCACTCTCCATACAATTTATAAGGCGATTGCATGCTGTTTTGTATGGAGTGTGGACACTTTTACCTAAAACTTTTTCTTGGCCACTTTCACTCCCAACCCTTCATATATATATTGATTTGAAAATATTATATTTTGAATGCTTTTGAAAATATACTAATATAATAATAGCGATAAAAAATTATACCTGAGTCAATTGACCAACGCCTTCTGAATAGTATTTTTCATCCTTATACGGGTCATTTGGATAAATAACACGAACATTGCGATCACCATGTCGATACAACTATGTAAAGGATTGTGTTTAATATCAAAAAATGCAAAAATACATTTGTTTCAATTTCAATAAAATATTTATTAATTAATTCTTATCAATATATTGGAGGTTTAATGGTGCTACATTTCATTTTTTATATAATCATTTAAGGATAGAAATTTATTTTGACTATTGAATGTTATCACAATCTTCTTACCGGTTGCCTCACATTGATGCATCTATTATTTTCAAAAAAAAAAAAAAAAAAAAAATAAAACATGTCTTGACTTAGCCATTGGAAATGAACAAAAATATCAAAACACTTACAAAGCACTCTATGAATAAGCAAACTGCAAAGCTCCAAAGTAATAATTTCATTTCAATATATTTCTGTTTCTTTCGAGGTATATGGTAAACACTGAAGAATCTTGTCGTTTGAATCTACTTTTAAACATTTTAGATATGAAATTATCTACGCGATTACAGACAAAAAATGATTATGCTGATGATCTAGGGGGATTCAAATCTCACGAATGCGAACATTTTTACAAATTTTTCATAAATTTTGTGAATACGCTTATGTACATTTGTACGGTATTAGTAAATATTCACGAATGCATTTGCTCCATTCATTTGCTCCATAAATTCGTAAACATTCAATAATACTGTTCAAAATGTCAGTTAATAAGCGCATTAGCAAAATTTTTGAAAAATTCTTAAAAATGTACGCATTTGCGAGAGTTAAATCCCCCTAGATGATGATCATTATGATGGAATGTATCGTTGCGTATTGTATCATTTCAACTAATATTCAACTTAATTGAGGTAAACAAGCAATAATTCGAAAAATAAACATTAAAAAAAATTTGCATAAATTAACGCAAAATGTAAAATTGTGAATAGAACAAAAAATGAAAAAAACATTATTATTGTATCATTGAAAGAATAATTGAGCGTCAAAAAAAAAAAAAAAAAAAAAACAACACCGTCAAATACTAGTCGTTATTTATTATGTCATTGTATTGTATTTATTTTTACAATATTTTTCAAATATGATTGAAGTCTGATTGAAATTGGAAATTGTATTTCAAAGAAAACAAGCTTTATCATTGATTTTATGATAAAAACAACAAGAGGAACAATTTAGAGAAACAATTTCCAAGATCATGTACGATTACAATTTGCGTGTTTGAAAAAAAGTTTCTTAAAATAAATTATAATTTTCGTTATATTTTTATAAGCAAATGAAAAAACAAAAAATTTCTCAATATTTCATTCGATCTCATTAATATGTGTTTCTTCGAGTATTTCCATTTGAAAATATCCAGTCTTTTCTCGAGCGTGAAATTTTTCTTGCAGAAACATTTTCTTGATAAAAACAAGTATAACGATAATGCTTCCACTTGTCTGTATTTACATTGAACATTCTTTATCAGAGCTTCAAATACAAAATGAAGCACATTTTATTATGGCCATGAATTTGTAACTAAAACTGTTTAGCATTAGGCTCACGATCTGTTCTATTCTATTCTTTCTTTTTTTTTTCCCCCAAACCAATACCAATAATTGTAATTTCAAGATGTTTCCCTTTAGAATTTTATACCTTCCGCGACAGTCTGGTTTACAGATTTGATCGGGTTTTTATCTTTTCCACCAACTAAACGATACAAAATATCAAAATATTTCTGAGAGCAAAATACATGATTATTCTTTTCAAAATATGATTTTTATTCAATTTTCTGATGGTTTGAAGAATATTGACATCATAAATTTCAAATTTATTCGAAAATCTGAATTAATTTGGAAGTTCAAATTTTCGAATTTATCTTCCGATTATACCTTTTTTTCTCTTCATCGCATTTCACCTTTTTCTTTTCAATCTCACATTCCTTGTCATAGCTGTTAGTTGGTAAAATTTCATCGTATAATTTAAACCAATCTTCTACTGGACATTTTTCACCACATTTTGGAAGTTTAAGTGGTTTCAAAATCGTTTGGTCACGACTATGTCTGTAAAACAATTCAATATGATATTTGCCCTGGACTCGATGAAGTTCAAAAAATAGACATGAAGCGTATTCTGGAAAATGATATGGCTATTTGAAAATGCAATGAAATAGAAAGGAAAAAGATTAGAATAATACAAATGTGATAAAAACATAATAATACAAAAAAAAGAGAAAAAAAAAAAAATTAAATTATAAATTGTGAGAAAAAATGGAGGAATAATTACATTAAACATTTTTAATGCGCTCAATAATCCAATAATTGTTGTGTCATGAGCAGAATAAATCCAAAATGAACGAGTCGATTTTACTTTTGGATTCATTTTGGCGACGAAACGATATAAAATCTCTTTGAGTAGATGACCTGGTTTTAATCGAAGTTGAGTTTTTTTTTTGACCGACATTTTCATGCATTCAATTGCCAATGCGGCTAATTGGCCAGGATAATAATCTTCTGCCCATTTCGGTACGCTGTAATAATTTTTTTTTTTTTTTTTTTTTCATTGAAAATCTCATTTTGAAAATTGATTTAATTTCAAAGACTTCATGGATTTTATAAATATTTTAAGTAATTACCTATATCCATGTTGTGTATTTACATATATACTATCATAGATGCGAGAAGCTGAACAGAATCCAGTAATACTCATACCAGTATAATCTGTTAAGATTTTAAAAATATCTGCATTTTTTTTCAGACTTGATGTCAATTCTTTTCTAACTTTTGAAGTTTTTTCATTAAAAAGTGGACAATCTCTATGTTGTACTATTATAACATCTTCATTTATTGGAGTAGAATTAACTTTGACCAATGATTTTCCTGGTGCAAATATGCCTGCTAAATTATATTCAGCACTCTGTATACAACGTCTGATAGCGCTGCTTTGAACGAAAAGAGTTTTATCATTCCAACCACCATTCTTAAGCATGAAATGATCATAACGTTGTCGAATATATTGTCCCAATTCATATTGTTGTTGTTTTCCGATCTAAAATGTTTATATATAATATTAAATTTTTAAATGGAATTAACAGCTTATAATTAATATAACTTACTTTTGTTAATTCACCAAGGCCTTCAGGATAGTATCTCTCATCTTTATATGGATCATTTGGATAAGCTTCAACTGCATTACGATCACCATGTCGATACAACTATGACGAATTTATAATTAATATCGATGAATAAAAAAAAAAAAAATACACATGTTTCAATTTAAAATTGCTACCTACAGCTTGTACAAATACTAATTCATCATCTGACAATGAGTTGAAAGGAAGAAAGAATTGAAAACAAATTTATTAATTTTTTTAATTTATTCATTCCATTTTTTATATTTAATTTGAAATAAAAATGTTCAAAAATAGAAAAAGTTTTTTCATTGTTACACAATCATGCTTACGGGTTGCCTCGCATTGATGCATCTATTTTTTTGTAAGCGAAAAAAAAAATTATACTTTAAGTTAGTCGTTCAAATTTGAATTTAAATAAAATGAGAAAAACACTCACAAAACACTTGATGAACAAGTAAATTACAGAGCTCCAAAATAACTTCATTTCAATATTGTTCTGTGTCTCTCAAAGTTACGGAAAAGACTAAACATTCAATTCTACTTTTATACATTTTAGATGTGGAACTATTGCGTCGAAACATTTTTTTTTTTCTTGTTATTGTTCAAATGTAAATAGACGAAAAATGATCAGGATAACGACGATGATGATGAAATGTATTTCAAAAGCTCAATATGACTACTATTTTCGAAATGTTAATAATCAACTTGATTAACAAACCTAAAATAATAATAAAAAAAAAACACTTAAAAAAAATTAACACGATAAAGAATATAAAAAAAAAACAAAGAACGTAACTCTAGATAAAGTAGAAAATAAAGAAAAATTATTAATTTTTTTAAGATTACTGCAGTCATTTTATGTAAAATTTAGAACAAAAAATCTAAATACTATTTAAAATAATAATGATAGCTGCAAAACAACAACAACAAGATTAGCAAGATTACTTCAAAAACTATTAAAGACTCGATCAAGGTTGCTGAAAATTTATATATAATATATATATGTATATATTAGAAATTCTAATATAATTCTAATTTAGAATAAATGTAAATTTTTTTTTTTGAAAGAAGTAATTACAAAGATTCTGGAATTTTAACAGAGAAAAATTTGAAGAAATATAAAATTCATTACTTTTTTCAATTAATTTCGGTACTTTCATTATAAAACCTAAACAATAAAATAATTTTTTGTGAATATTTCAATAAACGAGATTTATATTAAATAGCATATTTTTGTGAAGTTTCAGTTATGTTGGTTATGTTTTAGGTAACAGTGGGCCTACAGTAATGGTCGTTTCAGCTCTGTTTTTAACCAGACGTGCACGGAGGCAAAATTTCGGTTTTTAAAACCATAGAAAAAATCAAATTTAATTACATTTTCAAAGTATAACATTTAAATTTGATGAAATAATCTAAATATTTAGAAATAGAGCACACAATTTATTTTCTGTTTACAGTTTTTATTCAGTTTTCTGATGGTTTTCAGACATGATAATTTAAAATTTAATTCAATAAATTTCACCATCTCAATTAGTTGAAAATGATCAGAAAATGGAGCGTTCAATCTGGTAAAAGAGGTTTTTTCTTTTTTAAATTTACAATTTTATTTTTTACACTCTTTTTCATAGCTTTTGAGTGGTAAAATGTCTTCGTACAGTTTGTACCAATCATCCAATGGACACTGTTGACCACAGTCTGGAATTTTAAGTGGCCGCAAATTCGTTTGATTACGATTATATCTATAATATAGTTCAATGTGATATTTCCCTTTGAAACGATGAAGCTCGAAAAATAGACATGAAGCAAAATCTGGCATATGAGGTGGCTAATGGTAAATAGAATAGATTAGAAAGAAGAAGAAAAAAAAAGGACAGATCAACATAAGATTGAAATTGAAAGAAAATTTATAATAAAAGAGATTATTGAGAAATAAATAATTAGAAGAGAATTATGAGAAATAAATAATTACATTAAACATTTTTAAAGCACTCAAAATTCCAATTATTGTAGTATCGTGTGCAGAGTAAAGCCAAAACAAACGATTTGGTTTCAATTTTAAATTTTTTTTAGCGCTAAAACGATCCAAAATTTCTTTGAGTAGATGGCCTGGTTTTAATCGAAGCTGAGTTTTTGTTTTGACCAACATTTTGTAGCATTCAATACCCAATGATTGCATTTTGCCAGGATATATCCTTTTTGCCCAATCCGGTACGCTGCAATTAATTTTATTGAAAGATTATCATTTTCAAAATTTACTTAAAAAAATTTACTTAATTTTAAGATAAACCAAAGTGATATTTTACTTACCTATATCCATGATTTACATTTACAAATATATTATCGTAGATATTTAAAACTTTGCAAGCACTACTGATATCTGCGCCAGTATTGTTTGATATCAGTTTTAAAGTTTTTTCATTCTTTTGGAGTATTGGTGCTACTTCTTTTCGTTGTTTTGAATGTTCATCATTGAAACGTGGACAATATTTTTGCTGTGCTAAAAGCACATCTTCTTTTATTGGAGTAATGTTAATTTTAATCGATGGCTTTAGCGGCGCATATATGCCATCTAAATTACTTTCGGCACTATGAATGCAATGATTAGTAGCAATACTTTGAACGTAGACACTTTCATCATTCAAACCTTCATGATCATCTATGTAATTACTATATCGATTTTGAATGAATTGTCCCAATTCAAATTGTTGTTTTTTTCCAATCTGTTTTGATTTTAATAATTACATTTTTGAATAATCTCAAAGCTTTAGTTCCTATGGCTCGATTACAATCGTCACCGATTTTTTTACATAATCATGGAATTTTTTTTGACTCGACAAATGATTTGTTCATTTTTTTTTCTTTTTAAAAATTATTGGTCAATTGGGATCGGCAACGATTGTAATCAAACCCTACGAGACTAGAGATTTTTAATAACTTTTTAAAAATGTTTTACCTCAGTCAATTCACCAAGGCCTTCAGGATAATATTTCTTATCTTTATATGGATCTTTCGGATAAACACTAACCACGTTACGGTCACCATGTCGATATAACTATAAAAAAAAAAAAATATTCGTAAATATAATTTCAAAACTATAACACATTTCAATTGTTAATTATACTCACAGCCTGTACGAATAACAATTCATCAACAGGAATTTGTTTTCTTTGACATTCTTTTTCAAAACTTTCAGTTGGAATTATTGCTTTGTATAATGCATACCACTGATCCAATGGACATTTAGTACCGCATTTTGGTATTTCAATTAATTCCAATTTTGTTTCTGTATTTTTTCGTTTATAATATAATTCAATATGATATTTTCCATGGACTTTATGAAGTTCAAAAAATACACATGAAGCATAGTCTGGTAAATGTTCTGGCTAAATGAAAAAAAAAAAAAAAAATGAAAAGAAAGAAAATGGATTGAGAAAAATTAAATGTAAATTTAAATAAAGGAAAATTCCCAATACAAATAAATTTTAAAATTGTGATTTCTATAGTAAAATAAAAGAATAAATTACATTAAAAATATTTAAAGCGCTAAAAAGTCCAACCATTGTTGTATCATGAGCCGAATAAATATGCATCGAATAATTTTCTTTTAATTTTGAATTTTTTTTCGCAACAAAACGATCCAAAATATCTTTGACTAAAAAACCTGGTTTTACTCGAAGTTGAGTTTTTGTTTGAACAAACATCTTCAGGCATTCAATAGACAATATGCTCATATTGCCAGGGAATAAATCTTCTGCCCATTTTGGTAGTCTAAAATTCATTTTAAATAAATTATTAAATTTGAAATAAATGATTTCATATCATTTTTGAGAAAAAAAAAAAAAACAATTTAGAATATTTCACTTACTCATATCCATGTTGTAAATGCACATGTAAATTATCATAAATACCTTGAACTTTGCAAAAACTACTTATATTCATGCCAGACTTTTGTGATAACATTTTAAAATATTCTGCATATTTATCAAGTAATGGTAATACATTTTGTCTAACATTTGCATATTCTTCATTGAAACGTGGACATTCTTTATGCTGTGCTATAATATGATCATCTTTGATGGGAGTAAAATTTATTTTAATCGTTGATTTTTCTGGTGCAAACATTCCCGCTAAATTATTTTCAGCACTCTGTATACAACGATTAACAGCGCTACTTTGAAGATGAATGGTATTTTCATTCAAACCGCCATTTTTTTCAAGAAAACTATTGTATCGCTTTCGAATAAATTTTCCCAATTCATAATGTTGATCTTTTCCAATCTAAAATGATTTTAAATTAGTAAATGTTTGGTTTTCGATTAACAACACAGTATATGAATTTTTATACTTGAGTCAATTCACCAAGTCCTTCCGCATAGTATTTTTTTCGATCTCTATATGGATCCATTGGATAAACACTAACCACGTTACGGTCGCCATGTCGATACAACTATAAGAAAATTGCATTTTGTATGAAATAATTCAAAAAATAAACACATTTCACATTTCAATTCAACTTACAACTTGAACGAATATCAATTCATCATCTAAGTAGAACGTGAAAACATTTTGTAATTACAATGTTTAAAAATAGTGAATATTTAGAGTTCTGTTTTGAAAATGGAAATTACCAACATTATTGTTATTGTAGATTTTGTAAAGTTTTTTTTTCCAACAACAAGAAGCGATCGAAATCATAGTGATGCACAGGGTAGGGGGAAGTTCGAATAATCCGGGCCGGATAACCCCTCCCCCCTTCCTCAAAATGTTCGGCCCCCGTGGTCACATCGAACATTTAATTAAATGCAAAATAATTTATAATGTCTAAAGTCCAAATTGAAAACCCTGCTCACCAAAATTCAAAAAGAACCCCCCGCACGTGAAGTTCGGGAGCGTGCACCACTATGATCGAAATGAAACATTTTATATGAACTTTCTTTGTAAAAAAAAACCTTACAAAACGAACCTTCTGGAGAATAGTTTTCTCCATCGTGTGAGCTTTGTTTTTATGAACATAAATCTTGTTTACAGAAACACTTCTTACACATTAATTGTTATAAAATTATTCTTACCGGCTTCGTCAGGAGCTGCGTCACATCGGTGAACCTATTATTTCGATTAAAAAAAAAAAAAATAGTGAAATTGCCCGTGAAATAGTCATTAGAATTAAAATAAAAATATAAAAAAAAAAACTTACAAAGCACTCTATGCACAAAAAAACTACAAAGATCCAAAGTAATAATTTCATTTTAATATTTTTCTGTGTCTTAAAAATTGAGACTGAAGCCTTTCTACTTTCAATTCTACTTTTATATATTTTGCATATGGAATCATTTGCGTCAACCGTTTATTCTACGTTATGTCTGGATTAATAACAGATGAAATTTTTTTATATTGATGATGGAATGTATTTTCAATGTTTCAAACGATTATTACGTTTTAAATATAAAAAATATTCGCAATTTGTTCTGAAAATTTTTTTTTTTTTTCATCTCCAGTAAATTTCAGCTTAACACAGCGAAAACCAGCAACAATTTAAAGTTTAAACATATTTATTTCTTCATTTGTATATGTCATATTAATATTTATACATTTTAGTTTTCTCATAAATTTTATTTTATAAAATTAATGTGAAATGCATAATTATGTGCGCGTAGTATTAGTATTTAATAAAGGTCTTTTACGACATTCTTTTTTATGGCTTTCAGTTGGTATAATTTCCTTATACAATTTAAACCATTCATCCAATGGACATTTTTCACCACAATTTGGAATGTTTAGTGGTTTTAAATCCGTTTCTTTACGATCACGTCTATAATATAGTTCAATATGATATTTTCCATTTGCTTTATGAAGCTCGAAAAATAGACATGAAGCATATCTTGGGAAGTGGGGCGGCTAATGAAATAGAAATGAAAAACATTTCAATTTCTCAATAATGTTAAATTCTAAGTATTTTATACAAAAAATAATATCGAATCACCTCGAAAAGACCTAAAGCAGTCAAAATTCCGATGATGGTTGTATCGTGAGCGGAATACATATAGAGCGATCGATTTGGTTTCAATTTTGAATCTTTTTTGGCAACAAAACGATCCAAAATGTCTTTAAGCAAAAAACCTGGTTTCAAACGAAGTTGAGTTTTTGTTTTCACACTCATCTTAAAGCATTCAAGTGCTAATTTTTTTATTTTTTCAGGATAGTCGCGTTTTGCCCATTCTGGTACTCTGTAATGTTCAAAATGATTAATTTCAAAATAAATGTCATACTTTGAACATACATATTTTTGAACTATAAAATTAAGAATAAAATTTAACTTACGGATGCCCATGTTTATCATGCACATGTAGATTATCATATATATCTAAAACTTCACAAACACCAAACACATTCATACCACTGTAAAAACTTAACATTCTGAAAAATTCAGCATTGGCTGCTGTTAAATTTCTCATTGATTCTTTGACTTTTTTAAATTCTTGATCGAAATAAGGACAAGGTGCTTGCTGAGCCAGAATGTGATCTTTTTCAGCTGGTATGCTATGCACTTTGATTGATGGTATTTTTGGTTCAAATAATCCTTCTAAATTATGTTGTGCACTATCTATACATCGTTGTACAGATGTACTTTGTACATAAATATTTTTCTTTTTAAATCCACCATTTTTTGTTAAAAATTCATTATATCTGCTTCGAATGAATTTTCCCAATTTATATTGATGTCGTTTACCTCTCTACAATCAATAACATTTTTTTAAATAAATAATGGAAAAATTTCATATTTTTCAGTCATTTGAAACTCAAATGCAATATCTTACTGTAGTCAATTCACCAACACCTTCTGGATAATATTGACTTTGATCGAAATAAATATCTTTGGGGTAAACTATACGATTGCTATGAAAAATTGTTTTTTTTAAATATAAAATGCATAATAAAATATTCAAATAAATTATTGTTTTAATTTAAAATGCTATTTACTTGCGATCCCCATGTCGATATATCTAGTTATTTAACACAGTAAGTTGAATAAAATAATTTTTTTTTTTTTTTAATTTAGTATTAAATAATTCAAGAATATGTGAGAAAAGTGATTAATATTAAACTCACAACGTGTACAAACACCAATTCATCACCTATGAAATTCATAAATTAATTTTTAGGAAAAATTATTATGAAAATTATTAAAATCATTCTTACCATCGGCTCCTTCACTTTTACTGACCTATGTTAATAGGAATGAAAAAAATTGATTAAACATTTTTTCAAAGTTTGTTTAATATATGATAAACGATTTTTTCTCTTAAAAAAAAAAAACTGTACAAACGCTTACAATACACTTAAACAATAAAAAGGCTAAAAAGCTGCAAAATATAAGTTTCATTTTTAAATGGTTTAATACATTTTATATCTTTCAATTGATTCAGAGAAGACTGAATTCTTCATTCATTTTCATCCAGTTTTATTCGTTTGTTTAATTATCAGCAAACCATATTTTTGACATTGCTCCCAATTAGCATAACAGTAACACACAACAAAAAAAAAGGAAAAAAATGAGGACGGAATGTGTTTTGTATGTAAATTACGATTATTATAAGGAGAGCAATGTGAAATATCAAACAATTTTTTTTTTCTCTTGAATTTTCTCTTATATTTGCTTGTTTTTAAGTACATTTTAAATTAAGAATACGTAGAATAATGATCATTTTACAACTTGTCACATTACAAATGAATTCGAATATTATATGTAACTAAGGTAACAAGGTAACCTGAATATTTAAAAATTAAGTTAAACACATGATTCATTTGTTTTTCAGTTCACATTTTTTTTTTATTCAGTTTTTTTACAGTTTCCACACATCTCATAATTTTAAAATGTATTTCATGAGCTTCTATCATCTGAATGATTTGGAAATTGGAATGTTTCAAAAATGAATTTATTTCAGACATTGAACTTCGATAGATATTTAACCGAACTGAGCTATAAATATCAGATATTTAACACAGAAGGCCATGCGTTCATACTCCAGTAAAACGAAGTCTAGTTCCCTTTATACATTCATTCGGTGTGTATGCGTTCATTCTCCGCTTCACACAATGTTTGTGTGGAGAAACTATACAAAAGGTAACAACTAGGGTAACCATTAATTCTCACATAGACTTCGTTTTAGAGCAAGACCTATGAATAATGTTACATCGTAAGAAAACGTCCATCTAGTGACTTGATGTAGAACTTTCTATACAACCTATGAGTGTGAGAAAGACAAATACGTCTAAAAGAGACAAACACACAAACATTACTTTGTACGTAGCGCCATTATAGTTCTGTAATCAGTCGTTAGATGGCGAATTTTTCTGTGATGACACTTGTTGTTAGTGTAATTTAATGTAAAATCAATTTTGCTCATAGTGCCTGTTTTAGAGAAGGAATACATGCATGAAATGCTGCGTTAAATATCTGACCGCTCAGTTCGGCTAAATATCTATCAAAATTCAATCGATACTACTCTTTTCAAGGGGGAAATCACTCTGA
This sequence comes from Resseliella maxima, assembly GCA_029041755.1. Lineage (NCBI taxonomy): Eukaryota > Metazoa > Arthropoda > Insecta > Diptera > Cecidomyiidae > Resseliella > Resseliella maxima. The sequence continues at coordinate 562,256 of JAQOWM010000689.1, forward strand.
AAAAGTAATTTTCAAAATTACTTCCACAATTACTGTTTTAGTAAAAATTAGTTTTGCTATTACTTTTTTTGTTGCGATTACTTTTTATTTGATAATTACTTATGTCATTTTATAAGCATTTGGTATGAAAACGTACAAAAATAATCGCCAAATGGAAAGTAATTGCAAAAAAAAAAGTAATAGCAAAACTAATTTTTACTAAAAAAGTAATTGTGGAAGTAATTTTGAAAATTACTTTTTCAGAGTGATTTCCCCCTTGACTCTTTTTCTAAATAAAGTTTATTTACAAAAAGAGTTGTTTTTGATTTTTTTTTTTTCTGTGAATTTGCAATTCTATTTTTTTATACCACATTCCTCTTCAAAGCTTCCAGTTGGTATAACGGCTTTGTATAAATCATACCATCGATCCAATGGGCATTGAAGGCCGCAGTTTGGTATCTCGATTGGATTCAACACCGTTTCATTTGTATTACGTTTATAATACAATTCAATGTGATATTTTCCATTGAATTTATGAAGCTCGAAAAATAGACATGCTGCATAGTCTGGAAGATGTGGCGGCTAAGAAAAATAAAATAAAATAAAATGAAATGAAAAGTAATTAGAATAAAAAAAAAAAAAATAGAAACAATACCATGGTACTTTGCAAAGTAAAAGTAAAATTAAAATTAAAAATATGAAAATTCGTAAATTCGATATTTTGAAATAATGAGTAAACTATAAAAATAATTACATTTAAAATCTTCAAAGCAGTTAAAATTCCATAGAGCGTATAATCATGAGCGGCCAAAAGCCACAACGAACGATTTGGTTTTAATTTTGAATTTTTTTTCGCAACAAAACGATCCAAAATGTCTTTGATTAGAAAACCAGCTTTCAATCGAAGTTGATTTTTTGTTTTGCTAAACATATTGAAGCATTCAATTCCAAATGTTTCCATTTGTCCCGGATATATGCTTGATTTTTGCCATTTTGTTTGTTTAGCCCATTCCGGTACGCTGCAATGATTTTCAAAGGTGATTTTAATTTTAAGAAAAAAAAAAAAAAATAAACTTATTGAGTAAAAATATTGTACTTACGCATTTCCATGTCGTACGTTAACAAATATATTGTGATAGATATCTAAAACATCGCAGGCACCAGTTATATTATTACCAGTTAATTCAGATAAAAATTTATAATAAGCTGCATTCTTTTTATGGAATGGTTTCATTGATTCTTCAACTATTGCCCAATCATTATCGGCACGTGGACATGCTTTTCGCTGTGCTAGAATATAATCATTATTTCTGGGAACAGAATTAACTTTGATCGATGGTTGTGCTGGTGCAAATAAGCCTGCTAAATTATTTTCAGCACTTTGAATACAACGATCGACAGCGGTGCTTTGACAGTAGATATTTTTTTCATTAAGACCACCACCTTTCTTTATGAGACTAGCATATCTGTTTTTAATGTATTGTCCTAGCTGGAATTGCTCTTGTTTTCCGATCTACAATGAATTTTTTCATAATATTTTTGGTAATAACAAAATCTTACCGGAGTAAATTATAAAAAAAAAATATCTTACCTGAGTCAATTCGCCAATACCTTCGGGATAGTATTTCTTATCTTTGTACGGATCATTCGGATAAAGAACAATCACGTTACGGTCACCATGACGATATAACTATTGAGCAAAGTGTGAATTTAGTATGAAATTATTCAAAAACATATTTGTTTTTTTCATTTATTTTCAATATATACTCACGGCCTGTACAAAAACCAATTGATCGCCTGAGTGGGAAAAGTGGAAAAATGTATTGAATTTTTGTAAAATTGTCAAATTATGTAAAATTGTCAAACCTTTTTTCCTTTTTATTAGATTTAGGCATCCTAAGATTTGAATAAAATTTTCATTTATTGATTAATACTATCAAATGTATATCTTATCAACTAATTAATAAAAATTTGTGGGTGTAACAAGTGCATTTAATTTCAATTATAAAAAAAGCTGCAAAATTTTATTGTTTTAAAATCGTTCTTACCGGTTGCTTCGCTTTGATGAACCTATTATTTTGAAGGAGAATAATAAAAAAAATATCGCTTAGACAATGGAATTGAAATAAAAATTTAAAAACACTCACAAAGCACTCAATGACAAAACAAACTATAAAGCCCCAAAATAATAAATTCATTTTAATATTTTTCTCTATCATTCAAATTGTACAGAGTTGAATGAAATCTTTAGACATTCGAATCGACTTTTATATATTTTTATACTTTGGATTATGTGCGTCAATAATTGATATTTGGTTATTTGTTAGTAATTAACAAACAATGGAAAAAAATATCAGTCAATTCATTTGACTAAAAAGAACAGCTTTATTTAGCCCAGTACAATGAAAACATAAAAAATCATACGGTAAAGATATGTCCGCAACACGTTTTAACATATGAAATTCTATATGATTCTTTTAAGTGTACGGCTGTTTTAATTTTATGTTGAGTCCAAATCTTTACCGTATGATTTTTTCTGTTACCGTTTTCATTGTATTGGGCTAAATAGTGCCGCTTTTTTTTAGCCAAATGATTTGACTGGGAAAAATTATTCTGATGACGATGTTTATGATGATGACGGAATGTGTGAATGATTAACGTGGTTACTATATTCGAAATATTTTACTGATCACCAGAAACAAGTAACAATTTGAAAAATAAACACGAAAAAAGTGTATAAAAAAAATGAAGATCATCAACTCTATAAGACAATTTTGAATTGATACAGAAAATGAGAGAATTATTATAATCTGTCTTTCTTCTATAAATTCTTTATCATTCTTAAGTTCACAGTGAAACTGTCATTATAATCATATTGAATGGGTATTGTCATCGTATTTATTTGTGTAATCATCCAGTTCCGCATTCAATGGGTCTGGTGACAGCTTCAATCTGTTACGTGATAGAGGGCGTCATTGACTTATATACAGTACTGTTCAAAAGTCTTTGAACAAGAAAAAAAACTCAGTTTGGCGCGTAATTTATTGATAAAAAAATAAAAATAATAATGGTTGCCAAAAAAAAAATTCGATCTCTAGAAAGAGAGTAATGGCTACCAAAAAAATCTAACGTGGCCACCCAAAAAAAATAAAAGTTGGCTTCCAAAATATTAGGAATGACTGCCATAAGAATAGTAATGGTCAAAAAAATTTTGTTTTTACCTAAGAAAAATGGTTGAGAATCCAAAAAGAAAAATGAAAATGACTTATGTAACATGAGAAATAAATTCAAAAATTATATTTTCCGAAATCGTGAATATTTCAAAATTGAGCCAAATTAATTATGTCAATTTATTTTCTATACACATTTTTTATTCAATTCTGTGTCAAATTTCCAGGCCATTTATAAATTTCAAATTCATAGCATAAACACTTTCTGTCTAGGATATAAATGAAGGTAAAATATCATCAGATACATGTTTTGTTTTCTATGAATTTTTAACTATGTTTTCCATACTACATTCTACGTCATAGCTTTTAGATGGTATAATGGCATTGTATATTTTATATAATTGATCCAATGGACATTGAATGCCACAGTTTGGTATATCAATGAGTTCCAACTCTGTTTCATTGGATTTACGTTTATAATATATTTCAACATGGTGTTTTCCTTTGATCTTATGAAGCTCGAAAAATAGACATGCAGTATAGTCTGGGAAATGAGCCGGCTATAAAGAAAATTGATCAAAGAAAAACAATTAAAAAATTAAATCAAAGAAACTGTTGTAATAAAAAAATAAAATGAATTAGAATTGTAAGCGAAATTGAAAAAAAAAAAAAAAAAAAAAAAAATTACATTAAAAATGTTCAAAGCAATCAAAAGTCCAACGATTGTTAAATCATGAGCGGAAAAAAGCCATATCGAATTATTTGATTTTAATTTTGATTCTTTTTTGGCACCGAAACGATCCAAAATATTTTTGAAAAGGAAACCTGGTTTCAATCGAAGTTGAGTTTTTGTTTTGAAAAACATTTTGTAGCATTCCATTCCTAATGTTTCCATTTTGCCAGGATATAAGTTTTTTGCCCATTTCGGTACGCTGCGAGAATAATTTTCAATGAATTTTCATTTGTTAAAGTAAGTTTCATTTGAAAAAAAAAAAAAAAAAAAAAAAACATATTATGTAAATTTATTCTACTTACGCTAGTCCATGTTGTACATGCACATCTATATTTTGGTAGATATCACAAATATCACAAACATTAGACATATTTTTACCAGTTTTATTGGATAACAATTGGAAATAATCGGCATTTTTTTGATTTAATTGTTTCATTGATTCTTCAACTTTGTTCCATTCATTATCAAAACGTGGACAATCTTTTCGCTGTGCTAATAGATAATCATCTTTTCTGGGAATAACATTAATTTCGACCGATGGTTTTGCATGCGCAAAAATACCTGCTAAATTACTTTCGGCACTTTGAATACAACGTTGCGCAGCGCTACTTTGAACACAAATATTTTTATTATTAAAGCCACCTTTCTTTATAAAACTACCATATCTGTTTTGAATGAATTTTCCCAATTGGTATTGTTGTTGTTTTCCAGTCTATTAAAGAATTTAATTTTTTTAGATGCCGTTAAAAATACAGTGAAAATTTTTATACCTGAGTCAATTCGCCAAGACCTTCAGGATAATATTTGCTCTGATTTTGGTATGGATCATTCGGATAAGTAACACGTACAGTACGGTCACCGTGTCTATATAGCTATAAAAAAAAAATTTATTTAATATCACAAAATTCGAAAACATTTTTTGCTTGAATTTTAAATTCTTCTTACAGCCTGTACGAATACCAATTGATCACCTGAGTTGAAAATGATCAAAATTTGTATTAATTGTTATTCAGTTTTTAGATTTAAAATATAAATTCATCAAAATTATATTCAAAAGAACATTTAGTAGGAAACAATGATCAAAATAATTTAATTGAAATTTTAAATTAAGATTCGAATCGATTTTAGTAACTGAGAGTTTACTCAAACAATATTTTAATTTTTTTTTCAACAGAGTTTTAAGTTGTTCAAAAAAAAATGTTCTATATATAAACCTTTCATTCTTTTTAGCTTTTTTGGATCACCTAAGGTTTGAATCGAATAAATTTTTTTTTGGATGAAAGCTATCAAACATATTTCAAAAAATATTATTGAATCCATTTCTGAGTATTTTTGATAAAATCGACAGTACTCTTTCGTATTATAATTATATTAAATGTGGCAATTTAATATTATTTTATATAAATTTAAATGGATCTGTTTAACTTCATTGTGATAAAAATATTTTTACCTATTGCTTCGCATTGATGCACCTATTATTTCGAAAGCAGATAAAAATGGTTATTTATAAAATGGAATTTGAATTAAATATATGGAAAAACACTCACAAAGCACTTGATAAGCAAACAGGCTGCAAAGCACCAAAATATCAACTTCATTTGAAATGGGTTTTTTTATTTTCCTTCCCTCTTTTTCTGTCGATTTGTTGTAATCGACTGCATTATTCGATCATACGTTGCTTCTTATATATATTTTTTCAATCATGAATACCATTTCAGTCACCATAAGAATATTGTTTTACTTTGTCAATTGACATAATTATACATTTTGGTATTTGAAAATCATGAAGGGAGAGCTTTTAATTATTGAAGGGGAGGAGGAGGAGAAGGAGGAGGAGGAGGAGGAGGAGGAGGAGGTAATTTTATTAGTTTTAGAAAACTTAATAAGTCCTAATATTTTTCTGACATATGGATTGGGAATGCGGTTAGTGGGAGGGGGGAGGGGGGGGGAGGGGGGCGTTGTGGCTGCTAATTATACCCCTCGTAACCTTGTATCAGATTCTATGGACATAATACGCATGGATATTTTGCGCAATGTGCGATGAAAATTGATTGCAAGAAAAAACAGGGTAAAACGAAAACCGAGCCAAAAAACCCGAAATTCGGACCAAAATATCCAAAAAACGGGCCAAAATATCCCAAAAATAGGTCCAAAAACTTCACAAAATTCGGTCCAAAATATCCGAAAAACGGACTAAAATGCCCAAAAATCAGGTGGAAATGAAAAATTACAACCAAAATTCACATGTCGCTGCAATGAATTGTACGGTAAAAGAAATGAAAATGGAACCAAGGTAAATAAAAAAAACACACCTTCATGGAATTTGGCAATGTTGACACTTTTATCGATTTTTCACATGACTAAATCTAATGGTGTTTCTAATAATATGATTGCAGGCATTAGGTGAATTGGAATGTGTACGAGGCTTGCATGCATGACGTCAAATTAAATTTGCTCGTTGAATATTTGTATTTTTTTATTTTCCAAATTCGATTTGAAATTTATAAAAATTTTATTTTAATTTGCAGCTTGCAGTGAAGCGTATGATATTGACAAAGCAAAGAAATTATTGGCGTAAGTGACTCAAGATCTTTTCTATGAATTTTTCTCTTTGAAAAAATTGCATTTTGCAACGATTATTCTTATTGTATTTGTTTTTTTCTTCTTTTATTTTCAATTTCCATTAATTTTAATTCTAATTTTTTCATATTTTTAGAATGAAGAAAATTCATGATACACAAAGTGTGCCAAAGATTTGGAGGTTATGCAATTGTTTGAGGGAAATGTTCTCGGAATCATTGGTTTACAATAAAACAACAAAAGATGACATGATTTTGGTATGAAATACATTCTTGAATTGTATTGTCGATTTTTATTTTTTTGAATTTTTTTTTTTTCGAGAGAATGAATTTAATTGAATTCTAATCATTTTCACTTCTTTATTACAGTTCGTTCATTTATTAATAATAATAATATATTTATTTAGATTTCTCCATAAAAAACAACATTACAGTTTTTACATTAAATTCAGTTAATAGTATTCTAATACATAGTTTTTTAATTTATTTTCAAACAATTTTAAAGAATCAACTTGTCTAATTACATTTGGAATGGCATTATAAAGTTGAATTCCCCTATAAAATAGAGCATTTTGGCTACACACTTTGGTAGCATTAGTGACTGCAATTGTATTAGCAGTCCTTAAATTTCTATTGTGAATTTGCGCCCTATATTGAATTTTATCTGTGAGATATTTTGGAGCTAGACCCCTTTCAATTTTATTTATAAATAATAAAGTTCTAAAAATTATCTGTTGCTTGACATTCATAAATTTCAACGAATTGAATAGAAAATTAACACTAGTATCACGGTTTACATTTAGAATTTGTCTCATATATTTAATTTGCAACTTCTGAAGCCTATCAATGTTAATGTTACTAGATAAAAATAGAATAGATGCGCAATAAGTAAAATGTGGTTGAATAAGTGACTTATATAAATATTCTTTTTGACTTTTGTTTAAAACATTTCTTAATCTACTTAAAACTCCAACTTTTTTACCTACTTTTTTACATACATATTCAATGTTTTTATCAAATTTGAGTTGATCATCAATAAAAACCCCCAAATATTTTATTTCATTCTCAATTTCTAATCTCGAATCATTAATAAATATATTTATGTTATTTCGATCGACAGCTTTATTTGTGATAATCATTGTTTTTGTTTTGTCAACGTTCAGTTTCAGTTTAATTTGGCATAATTTATCAAAAAGTCTACTTAAGTCTTCATTAATTTTTTTAATTGCCTCATCAATCATTAGTAGAAATAAATATAAGTGTATCATCAGCAAACATTTTAACTGTACAGTATTTAATACAAGATGTTATACAATTTATGTACAAAATAAATAATAATGGGCCTAAAATCGAACCTTGGGGCACACCCAAGTTATTATCACGTTTATCCGATACTACATCACCAATTTTTACAACTTGACTTCTGTTTGTTAAGTAACTTCTGAACCACTGAAGAGACAACGGCTGTACTCCGTATTGTTTTAACATTTCAATTAGTAAATTCGGTTCAATGACCTCAAATGCACGTTGAAGATCCAGAGAAACCAAGATTGAAACTTGCGATTTATTTTGCGCTGCTCTCAAATCAAAAAGTACATCATTGATTGCTGTTTCACATGAGTGCAACGAACGAAATCCCGACTGACATTGGTTCAGAAGGTTATTTGACTGAACGAAGCCGTTAAATTGATTGTACGCTAGCTTTTCTATCACTCTTTCAATGCATGGTAACATATTAATAGGACGATATTCATTAATAAGTACAGTACCGCTCTTCTTTTGAATTGGCAAAATTGTAGACTGTTTAAGTGCCTCAGGAAAGATCCCATTGTTGAACGATTCATTAATGATATTGGTCAATTGTAAGCCAATAACAAAGATCGCATCCCACAATACAGTTGGCTTAATAAAAAACTCATCGGTGTTGTCTTTCAGCTCTTTGATGCACAATTTTATTTCTGTTAATGAAACACTACGAAATTCAAAAGAGAGATTTTCAACAGTAATTATGTCATTTTCATAGATTTTGAGCGGTATGCGTTCGTGCAGCTGAACAATGCTAGTCACAAAAAATTCATTAAATTTGTTAACAATATCAATATCGTCGACGAATGATTGATCACCACATTTTATATAAGAAATTTCAACTGATTCGATTTTCCCTTGATGTCTCCTTTTACACGATCTAATTTCCTTTGGTTCGATTCGTATTGTTTTGTGCGTATATTGTTTTTGTATTCATTTTTGAAAACTCTGTATTCATGCCATTTTTCATTGATATTAACTGTTGCGAATTGAGCGATTTTATACAATCTGTTTTTTTCTAATCTCATATTTTCCAAATCAATGTCGAAAAAGTTGTCATCATTTCTGATTAATTTCTTTGATTTGAATTGACTAGTACTCAAGCTTAACACATTTAACAGCCAATTCATTTTGACATTCAATGATGCTTGATCAATAAACTGCCACGAAAACATGTATGATTCAAGTATGTCACAGAGTTTCAAACGATCGTAGTCTTTCCATATGGTGATTTGGCGAGTTTTTGGTTTAATTGATTCACATTTCTCGAATATATTAATTTCCAAAATCGCATGATCAGAAATTTTATCATCAATCAAAACAGAACATTTAATGTTTTTAGACACAATATTTGACAGACACAAGTCAATTAATGACGATGAATTTTGTGTTACACGGGTTGGGCCATTTACAAGCTGCTTTATGCCATTATCATCACAGAAATTTTTCAGTCTTCTTATATGAACTGAATCAGCATGCATATCAATATTGAAGTCGCCACATAGCATAATAGTTCTGTGATCAGGAATGTTATTAAACCAGTTTTCAAAAGAGTTTAACACTAAAGATTTATTTTCACTCGCAGACAGATATACACCAGACATAAAAACAGGCATTTTATTTACAAATATATCAAAGGATAAAAACCATGCTAAATTTTCACTAATAATAGATGCCAAGGCAAACGCAATGATTTTTTATCCAGCAGCTTGTTGTATGCATCACTGTTCACTTCAATTATAACATCGCATGACGATTGGTTTTTGCTAGTTGCTTTTCTTTTGAGAACTGTGATGAGTGACATGTTGCAATCATTCAATATTGCGTTATTTTTTTTTAGTTCATCAATGATTGATTCTTTGGCAATTTCCGATGGTAAATTGGCTACACGCAATCTTGGATTTTTAATTTGTGGCAATACAACTTCGTAATCATCACCCAGTTTTTCATTTATCAGCGACTTCACTTTCATTGACATTACGCGTACCACACACATTTACAGCAGCTGTGTTTACATTGCTTGTGATTGCTTCTAGTGTTTTTGCACATTCTTGCTTCTTTTTTGGTTTAATCACAACGGCTGGTTTTACATTGCTTCGCTTCACCATATTGGCAAATGAGCAAGACGCACTTTGTAAATTAGTATCGTTGACAGCGTGACATGTTTTTTGTTGAGAAGTGACTTTTTTATCTAATTCATCAAGTGTAGATTTTATAGCTTTGATAGAATCACTATTAGTAATATTCTGTGGTTTACACTGTTGATTAAATGTATCCAGCTTATACAATAAACGCAATACAGTTTTCAGTGTCTCTTCAGTTCCATTATCACGTTTAATAATGCACTCAGGACAATAAATCAGTACACATTTATTTCCACGTTGCGCGTTATATGCTGCTTTTGTGATGTTGTTACATTTGATATGGAAACTTATATCACAATTATCACATTGTGTTGAATCATCACCATCATTTATGACATTTTGACATACATAACAAACAAAATCATCAATAGGAATTATGACCGAATCATTTGCCATTTTTACTAGCGGAATCTAATGATCTTCAGTTTTTATTGAATTGTCTATATTTAAAACACACAATAGTAAATTATTGACACGAAATACATTCGATTATTATTTAAATAATTAAAATTAAACGGAACGATACAACTTATGACTTGACTATTTGACAGCTGTCATATATTGGTATGCGATTGGTTGCTTGAGACCCGCACATCATGCTGGGAAATGGAACAAAGTCCAAAAATATGCCCAGACGATGACAACAACAATCAAGTGTATTGCAGTCCATTGCCAAGTGAAAAGTTGGAGCAATTTCAAACAGATCTGAATTCATTAAATTTATATTCAAATTTCTAATCATTTCAATGATTTTTCTTTGAATTTCCAGCCAAAAGATGTAACATTTGAATATCGCGAATTGTTCGATAAGGATAAAAAAGAAGAAGAAATGAACAAAGCAAAAAAACATCTCAAAGAGAGTGCCGATGAACATGAAGCATATATTTATCGAAATTCATTTTCGCTTTGAATATTCTTTTGTCGCATTCATTGCATTGTAATTAAATGAAAAATAATAATATTAAATATTCACATCCAAACGTTGTTCACGGAATTGGGTTACCGTACGTGGTGTTATAAAATAATATAAATTTCGGTTAAATGAAAGTTTTAATTTTGGAGTGTTTGGATCCAAATCATCACCAAGTGTCGAATGTTCAATTCCATTCATTTTTTCCCAGTTAATCGATGCAATGTATCCATTGAATGGATTTCTGGAGATCACACCATCACCGTTGGCACTTACGCGACATTTTAATTGCAATTTGTCTTCTTTAGGTCGAATGCCAAAAACTGCAACTGAATTCAAGTTGTCGGCAGGTATGATGTATTTATCCTCATGTAACATCATTGTTGACTTTAATTTGAAAACTTTAGTGAAAAAAAAATGGATATCATTTGACGAATATATTATTTATTTATTTATTTATTACGAAACCTAAATTTATGTCAATATGTGTTCACTAGCAAGCTAGTAAACATGCTGGTCAAAGACCCAATGCGACATAAATTCCGCCCATGGTACGACTTTAGCAAAGAGAATACAATCAGGGGTGGGATGGCATTAAAGTGAAGCTTCAATACCAAGATTGGATCCGGAAAACCATGGTAAAACCGGCCTGCCTCTGGAGAGACAGGGGAAATACAATAATAAATTCACTTAAAATTAAATTACGTTAACAATGATGAATGAAGCAATAGAAATAACAAAAAATAAAAATAAAAATAAAGTGTAAAGAAGAGAAAGGATAGAAGAGAGAGAAATAGCTTAAAACTAATTGGAAAAGAAATTGCACGACATACCACCGAGTGAATGAAGATTAGATTATATTTTTATATTATTGCACGGACCGTAGATGATTTTTTAACGCGTTTTTAAATGAAGCTAACGAATCATTGTTTCTAATTTCAACCGGTAAACTGTTCCAAAAATTAATTGCAGAGTAACTGAATGCACGTGTATCAAATGCGGTACGCGGATTGAAATTAACGCGAAGGTTGTCTGGATAACGCGACGATTCACCGTTTCGAATAAACATGTGATTCAGATATTTAGGAGCCTTTTTTGACAACTGCTTGAATATTAAGACGGCCGACTGAAGCTTTGCTCTACTTTCAGGCGTCAAACCATTCAAACGCTCACGGTATTCAGTAACGTTGTCAGCGATGAGATCACGATTGAGCTGATTTAGAGTGCTATGTGCACCCCAACCATAAGTTACTACATTCCCATAATCCATAATGGGGTCAATGAGGGCCGCAGCCATATCACGTTTGATATAATTGGGTATAAAATGCTTTGTGTGCCGAATGCGATTTAACACACCATACTCTTTTTGCAATTTACACTTGTCATGTTCATTGAAAGAGAGATTTTCGTCAAAAATAACACCAAGGTTTTTAATTGACTTACAGAATTCAAGTTTATCATCACCAATTTTCACATCATTGATCGCATCAAAATTTAACCGACTTGTGTGATATTTAGAACCGATGATCATTACTTTCGATTTAGAACCGTTTAATTTCATACCACGACGTTTAACAAAATCATTTAATTTTGCGAGATCCGAATTTACTAATTCAATACCGGTATTTATTTGATCAAACTCAACTTCAATAAGAGCTTGACAATCATCCGCGAATAAATGACCGGTCATATTTTCAAAAATGTTAAGCGTGTCATTAAAATAAAGCGAGAAAAATGTTTGACCGAAATTGCTACCTTGAAGAACACCGTTATTGATCGCGATAAAATCCGATTCTTGATTACCGACTTTAACTTTTTGCTGAATATTACTATAAATCAGTCAACTCATTATGCTATTGCTATAGGATTTGCTATTTGATAGGTCCTATTAAATAGTATATAGTATGTGCTATTAGCATACTAATGTTAATTATCATCAAAAATTAAACACCAATCATCAACTATCAATCACCATCATCATGGTTATCATTATCAAGATCACCATTATCACCATTATCATCATCATCAGCAAAAATAAGATAGTTGATAATAATAGTATGCTAATATCACATACTAGATACTATTTAATAGGACCTATTAAATAGCAAATCCTATAGCAATAGTATAATGAGTTGACTGCTATAAATTGATTTGATTAATTTCGTAGCGTTGTTAGAAAAACCGTATGCTTCACAAACTTTTAAAAGAGCATCATGCGGAACGGACGGGAATGCACTTTTTATATCGAGCGAGACAAAAATAACAATTTTCTTGCGATTTATTGACGATCTGATACTCTCAGAGATGTTCAAAAGTGAGGTGGTACAACTGTGATTTCTACGGAAACCAGACTGCCGCTCATGCAGCTTTGACTCTAAATAACCAGTTACCTGATTATTCAGAAGAATGGCGAAGATTTTTGGAATGACAGAAATGATGCTGATTGGTCTATATTCTGAAACTGAAGCGGGATTTGGAACTTTATTTAGGGGTTTAATGATGATTTTATTCCAATCAGCTGGATAAACACTATGAGATATGCAATAATTGAAAATGAAAATAACATGATTGAAAATTATTGGAATGATTAAATGGAGGAATTCAAGCGGTACGCCATCGTCTCCAATAGCGTTGCTTTTAACTTGCTTATAAGCATAAGCGAATTCATCAAAGGAAATTTCTTGAAAGGAAAAAGTGGATAGGATGTTTGTAGGTAGGGATAAATTATTAAGGTCAGCCCCTTGGGATGAGTGAATTGAGGCAAAAAATTCATTGAAATCGTTAAGATTATAATTATTTAAAATTTCTGAATCATTACTGTCATCCTTGCTAGATTTGCAACAACCAAGCGATTCAATAATACTCCACTTAGACCGCATGGAGTTAGCCATATTGAATCTCTCAACCGTTGTCTTCTTTTTACTAGAATTAATCAGAGACTTGACTCTATTGGCTTTCTCCTTATAGATGTAAAGTAACTGCTCATGAGTAACTGCATCACTATGATTGTTTGATCTACAATCATCGTAAGCAGCTTTTCTTTCATCCATAGCATGTTTAATATCATTATTAAACCAGTGCTTGGGAGAGTGACGTACGCGACGCGATTTGAGTGGTGCAAAGCGATTAAGGAGATACAGAATATTATCATTAAGCGTTGAAACCATATCGTCAACATTCTGACATTGGTTAAAATTCCAATTCAATGATCGACAACAACGCGCGAGATCATTGAAATCAATGCCATCAAATTTTCTACCGCTAATGACAATATTTTTATCGATTTTTTCAGTCTTGATATTGTATGAACACAATAACAAGTCATGAAATGAAATACCGGACGGAAAATGACCAAAAGTATTAACACGAGTAATATTATTCGTAAAAATTAAATCAATTTGTGATGGCATTTTACCGGGCCACCAATGTGTAGGACAATCATCATTAACCAAATTAAAATTTAACGCGATGTTTGTGTTTATAACGGAGGCTAGATTTAAATTATTTAGTAAATTTATATTAAAGTCACCAGCAAAAATTACGTTTTGTTCATGCGCGAAACTGGTGCTTATTAATTCAAAAAGTTTACGGGTATTTTCGGCACTACAACGCGGAGCACGATATACAACACCAAAAATGATTTTTGATGTTCGCGTGAAAATTTCAACAAATAAAAATTCTACGTTATCAATTTGATGGTTATCTTTAGACGAATTAAGAATCACCTTAGTTTTGAAATTTTTCATATGGTTATAATATGTTCTGGTTAGTCAATCTATCAAATGATGAATGGGAAACAAATTCGAGCTGTACGTGCCCGTTTTTTTTTAAACAAAATATTTGTAAACATATTGTTGCGGTGAAATTTATCGAGAGAAAATTATCGAATGCCCTATATCATCGAATCCAATGCTTCTTGCACCGAGACGAGGACCAGGCCGTAGTAAAAATGCGTCGAAAAGTCTTCAACGAGATTGAATTTCAATGCAATGCACTGCAATTTAAAATAAACAATATATATTAGTCAAATTTAATAATTTTATTTCAATAGATAAATACAAAATAATAAATGATTCTACAGACGTTTTCTAATGGAAATAATTTATTAATTTTTCTTTTTTTAAAGATCGAAATATGGAATTTAGTTCTGTTGTTCGAATTTTTTGGTCTGTTTTTGCAAATATTTTAGCCTGATTTTTGGGCATTTTAGTCCCTTTTTCGAATATTTTGGTCCATTTTTCGGATATTTTGGTCCGAATTTTGTGAAGTTTTTGGACCTATTTTTGGGATATTTTGGCCCATTTTTTGGATATTTTGGTCTGAATTTCGGGTTTTTCTGGTCTGGTTTTGCGATTATTTTGGTCTGATTTTTGGATATTTTGGCCCGTTTTTTGGATATTTTGGTCCGAATTTCGGGTTTTTTGGCCTGGTTTTCGTTTTACCCGAAAAAACAGACATTAAATAAATTAAATTTGTATGACTAGTCACGACAAAACATGCATCAATTTCAATATCAAACATTCAACCGACAAAATTTGTAAAATTTATATTCTAATGAAATATGTTCATGAAAGCAGTTAATAAAAGTTTCATTTTTATTGAAAAACATATAAAGCTAGGGGGCGGACACCCATGAATCCAAATAACAAAAATGTGAATTTTATTCATTGTGTGATTTCTGTGAATTTTACCATTCGTGCGACATTTAAACTATTGATTGAGTATTATTTCATTGTGTGTGTCTTCTTTTTGTCCAGATATTCTTCGTTTCTGTTACAATTACGCATACAATTAAAACTTCCAAACATCTGGAGATAAAAACTTGGAAATGAATCAATCTTGTCGACATCCGGCGCTTCCAATCAATACAGATAAATTCTTCAAGTGTTTGCCTCTCTTCTTTTATTTGTTTTATTTTTCATGGAATGTTTAATTATTACCGGGTCATATTTTTGACCTTGATCTCCGACAACATAACGGTTGCTAACGAAGCGAAAGATGAATGGCCCACGGAATGTGTCGCATATGTAAGTTACAATTATAAAAACAAACAGTTTTTACTATCAATGTTTTTTGTTTTCCTTCTTTTTCAAGATTCCTATTTTCGGCAAATTTTAAATACCTTTCAATTTAATAATGCAAAGAAGAACAAACAATTAACATAATACGTGAAAGGTGAATCAAAGATTCGAATCAAAAATTGCCTAAATATTTAGAATTTAAGCTAAACGATTGATTCATTTGGTTTTTTAAACATGTTTTATTGAGTTTATCTGACGCTTTCGAAATATTTCATAAATTTAAACTAATTTCCATTTAAGATAGTTGAAAAATGGATTGTTTTGAAGAAATATTTTCTAAATAAAATTCATTCCTTTTTGATTTTATAATTCTAATTTGTTATGCCACATTCTTTTTCATAGCTTTTAGTTGGAATAATATCTTTGTACAATTCATAAAATTGATCTAATGGACATTGTGTGCCACAGTTTGGAATGTTTAATGGTTGCAATATTGTATCATCAGGATTACGTTTATAATATATTTCAATGTGATATTTCCCATTAACTCTATGAAGTTCAAAAAATAAACATGCTGCATAGTATGGAAAATGAGGTGGCTAATGAAAAATGAAATAAAAAGAAAATAGAATAAATTAAAAGTTAATGTAAAAGCAACTTGAAATAAATGGTTGTATAAAATAGAAAAATAATTACATGATACAGATTCAAAGCATTTAAAATTCCAACGATTGTTAAATCATGACCTGATAAAAGCCACAGTGATCGATTTGGTGTTAATTTTAAATCTCTTTTAGCGACAAAACGATCCAAAATGTCTTTGAGTAGATAACCTGGTTTTAATCGAAGCTGAGTTCTTGTTGTGATAAACAATTTAAAGCATTCCATTCCCAATGTTTTCAATTTGCCAGGATACATGTCTTTAGCCCATTCTGGTACGCTGCAATCATTTTTTTTTTTTTTTAATTTTATTATTCAATCTTCTTTGCTTTTTTTGTTTTAGAAATTGATTTGATTTTTTTTTTTCATTTTGAGAAAACATATTGAGTAAAGGATAGTCTACTTACTCCAATCCATGTTCTACATGCACAAATATATTGTGGTAGATATCTACAACATCGCAAAATGTTGATATATTTTTACCAGTTTTTTCAGATAACAATTGTAAATAATCTGCATTTTTCAAATATAATGGTTTCATTAATGCTGCAACTTTAGCCTTCTCTTCATCAAAACGTGGACAATATTTTAACTGTGCTAGAATATGATCATTCTTTGATGGAACCGAATTTACATCGACCGATGGAATTTCTGGTGCAAACAGGCCATCTAAATTACTTTTGGCACTTTCTATACAACGATTAACAGCACTGCTTTGAACGTAAATAGTATTTTTATTCAAACCACCATTTTTGCTTAAGAATTTATTGTATCGGTGTCGAATGTATTTTCCCAATTCATATTGTTGTTGTTTTCCAATCTAAAATAGTTTCATTTATTTAATTTTCAAATATCATTAAAGAGATCAGTGTAAATATATTACTTGAGTTAATTCACCAAAGCCTTCTGCATAGTATTTCACATCTTTATATGGATCATTTTCATAAGAACGAACTATGTTACCTGATTGGAAAGAGGTTAAATATCTATCAAGAATTTTCAATAATTTTATGCTTCGAAAGAATTCTCAATAATTTTATGCTTTTTCACATTATTAATGAATTACTGCAATAATGTAATACAAAGAAAAATTTGAAATTGGAATCGTTTTAAAAAAAAAATATAGTCTGACATTCAACTCATTAAACGCAAAACCACACAATATGTTAGTTACTTACGGTCACCATGTCTATATAACTATAAAGCAAATTGTATCTAGTATTAAATTGTTCAAAAACCAAATTAATTTCAATTTTCAATTCTTACTTACAGCCTGTACGAATACTAATCGATCTCCTGAGGGGAAAAAGTTGAAAGTTTTTTAGTCAGTGTTCTGCTTGAAATTTTGAATTATCAAAATTATTATTTCGAATATTCAAATGCAGTGGATAAAATAAATGAAATCTTTGCACAAACCGCGAACTCTTCTTATCAAATTGAAGCATCCTGGAATTTAAAAGAATTTAATACCTGATAATATTACTAATTTTTCATAAATAATTTTGTGTAATCGATGGTTTTTTTTTTTTTCAAATTTTAAAAAATCATCCTTACCGGCTGCCTTGCTTTGGTGCACCTATTATTTCGAAAGAAATAAAGAAGTGAATTTACATTGATCTAGTGATTGGAAAATGAATAAAATACTCACAAAACACTCGATAAACAAGCAGGCTACAAAGGTCCAAAATAATAAATTCATTTTGATATTGGTTTTATTATATCTTTCAAATGATGCAGAGAAGACTGAAGGTGTCATTCTTTTGTTTCATCTTTTATACAATTATGATGTGGAAATATGTGCGTCAAATATTAATTAACAGAGCACAAGCAAAAAATAATTAGACAAAAAAAAAAGGCGAAAAAGGTGTGTGAAAAATGATACACCGAACGTCATACGTAAATTGCAAATTGCAATACTGTATACAAATGTAATAATTACACTGTTCATGTTGAATTTCCAGGAACTGATGAAATAGTTTGTTTTTTTTTTTTATTCAATTCGTGTACGCTGTGTAGTGATAACCTGTTTTGTTTTTTTGTTACATGAATTCGAACCAAATGTTGATATCAACTTTTTTTTTAAGTGGGTATTTTAATTGAATATGTTATTTTCACAGTTTGTAATTTCTTCGCAATAAGAACTTAAGATAATTTCTATCAAATGAAAAACAGATTTATATTTCTTTTTTTCACCAAAAGAATGTGAGTGTGTTTTCTTCACCTAAGGTTTGACGTAATTTTTCCTGATTTTTTTATCCTAATGAATAATCTATAATGTGCTCTTTTTTATGAAAAATTTTCAACCAGAGTCAATAATGAATAAATCTTTATTCTAATTTGAATACTACGTTCAATCACATTCGCACTCATGCCGAAAAAAGTTGCAAATGAGTCGAATGCATGCATGGATAAACGGATCCACAGTAAATCATGCAGCATTAATTGACTTAACATCAATAATAATTTTATCAATGTGCTGCAATTAGAGATTGCTACGGTAAGAAGATAAAAGATGGACAAACAATAGCTCGTTCATAATTTGGTAAAATGTGAAGAAGACTGAATGAATTAATTAATTATGACAAAATATTTTTTTGATAATTTGAATGATTGAATTTTCAGTGCACTTCAAAGCACTCAGAAATCCATTTGAGAGGCTGCGAGGAAAAATGTTACACAGAAAAGTTCTGTGGAAAAATGTTATTATTCAGTATATTCAACATACAAAAAACAACAACAAATACATTGAATAATAACATTTTACAACAAATCCCGATTTATTTAACTTTTTGACATTATATAATTAGAAAAAAATTAAAAAATATTACTTTTATTTCTTTTTTTTTGTTGTTGTTGTTGTTGTTGTTGTTGTTGTAGAAATTGAAGATATAAAAATGTGTTTGTAATCCGTAATGCAAATTATTAATTTGCCGGACTCTAAATGCGACTGACATTCTCCATAAAACGCAATAAAAATAAAACATTTTCAGCATTTAAACAAGAAATAATGGAAATAGTTTATCATTTAGTCGACATCAAAAAGCTTTCAGACGAATAAAGAGAGATAAATTCAGTTGGTTGTTTGCTTTTCTATGTTTGTCAGATTTTCTACCTGAAAAATACATTTGCAAAATTTGATTGAATTTCCGATTGATTTATGCAAAGAATATGGTTCTTTTATGGCGGATTGAAGCTGCACCAATCATTGAGACTAACACCAGCGCCACTTGTGTTTCATTTATTATTGTTATTGCTTAAAGGCACGTTTGCCTAGGAGCCGATTGTAATCGGTGAAAAAATCGGAGGCCGATTGTAATTTAAAACATAAGTCCTAAGATTTCAATAAAATATTTATCAATTGGCGAATGTCACTGTAAACATAATTTAATTGTAAAATAAATTTATTTCATATTGGGAATAATTGTTTCTTTTTCATCATCATAAAATTGTTCTTACCAGTTGCCTCACATTGATGCACCTATTTTCGTATCCAAAGTAACTTGAAATTAGAATATTTTTTCAGCAGAAATATTTGTTCGCTAACAACAAGTGTGACGATAATATCTCAAATTGACTGTATTTACTCGGTAAATTCTTTATCATAGCTTGGACGAAAAATTTTATCTTGTGAAATTAAATTTACTGCGTATATGAGCTACGAGAAGTAATTGCGATCATAAGAAAGAAAAATGATATATATATATATATTTGGAATGTGTTTCAAAAGCACATAAAACTCTTATTATGTTTGTATCATTAAATTCAGAGATACAAAACAACAGACATGTAAAAATCGATTTCAAAAGTTACACACGTTCTAACGTTACCCATCCAACTTGCATATTTAGAAATTGAGCAAAACGAATTACATTCATTTGATGTTTTTTTTTTATTCAATTTTATGACAGAAAATTATATAAATTATAATAATTACCCAAGTGAACGCAATAGGCTTTGCCGAAAATCTACAGGCCTTCAGGTAGACTTTCAATATAATTCTTATGAAGGCGTTCGTTGCTATTCTTTCTTCTTCACAGTTAATATCATCTGCATGCGTATAAAACAAAAAGAAGAAAAGAGAGAATAGAAACGAACGTCTGCATAAGAATTATATTGAAAGTCTAGCTGAAGGCCTGTAGACTTTCGACAAAGTCTATTTCGTTCACTCGGGTAGTTAGAGTGAACCAGTGTTTCAAACAAGTTTTTATTTGACAAAAAATTATACAGAAAATAAAAATTCTGCACTTTACACAATGAATGAAAAGTTCGATTATAAATTGGCAATTGAATTCATTGTGAATATAGCAGAATCTTTATTTTTTTATGCCGCATTCCTCCTCAAAGCTTCCAGTTGGTATAATGTCTTCATATAATGTATACCATTGATCCAATGGGCATTGAGTACCACAATTTGGTATTTCGAGTGGTATTAATTCGGTTCCATTACGATTATGTGTATAAAATATTTCCACATGATAACTGTCATCGCATTTATGAAGCTCGAAAAATAGACATGCAGCATAATATGGAAAATGAGTCTAAAGAAAAATAGAAAATTCAATAAAATTAGATTAAAACTAATTCAAAGTGAATATAAAAGTAATTATCGAAATAAAAAAATCCGAATAAAATAATTTCGAATTAGAAATTGTGAATAAAATAGAAAAAAATTTACTTTAAAAATTTTCAAAGCTCTCATAATCCCAATTATAGTATAATCATGAGCAGAAAAAAGCCACATTGAATAATTTGGTTTTAATTTTGAATCTCTTTTGGCAATGAAACGATCAAAAATGTCTTTGACTAAGAAACCTGGTTTCAATCGAAGTTGAGTTTTTGTTTTAAAAAACATTTTAAAGCATTCCATTGCATATGCTTTCATTTTCGAAGGATTTAACGGTTTTGCCCACTTTGGTATACTGCAAAACATTTTTAAAATAAATTTTATTAAAAACAAAATAAAGTTATTCAAAGGATAGTTATTTCACTTACGACAGTCCATGTTCTTTGTTCACATATACATTGTTAAAGATATAGAGAACATGGCAGACATTTGTCACATTCATACCAGTTTTTTCTGATAACATTTGAAAATATGACGGAGTTTTTTGATAAAATGATATCATTGTTGCTTCAACTATATCCTTTTCGTCATTGTATTTTGGACAATTGTTTTGCTGTGATAGGATATAATCATCTTTCAATGGAATAAAATTAACTTTAACCGATGGTTTTTTTGGTGAAAAAATGCCCATCAAATTATGCTCAGCACTTTGTTTACAACGATTAACATCGGTACTTTGAACATACATGGTTTTTTCATTCCAACCACCATTCTTTTTCATAAATTTTTTATAACGATCACGAATGTATTCACCCAATCTGTGTTGTTGTTTTCTTCCAATCTATAATAATTTTAATTGTTAGACTTTTTGATGCCGTCAACCGTGCAAAAAAATTATCTTGCCTCAGTCAATTCACTTAGGCCTTCAGGATAGTATTGATTTCGATCTTTATAGGGATCATTAGGATAAACAGAGAGCACGTTACGGTCACCATGACGATATAACTATGAAAAAAAAATGCTATTTAATCATAGTGATGCATAGGGTAGGGGTAAGCCCGGATAATCCCTCTCCCTATTAAATTGTCGGTTGAGAATACCCCCCCTTCTCCCTTTCCCCTTTATGGTTTCGAAATTAATTAAAATTCCTAGGAATTTTCAAATCAAAAGTGAAGACCTTTTTTTGATCTTCAAATTATTCCGAATCCCATCCCCCCCCCCCTCAAATTTGAGAGCGTGCACCACTATGCATTTAATATCAAATAATTCAAAAGAATATCATTTTTCGCGAAACTTTTCTGTATGACATTTTTCCTCGAAACTTATTTATTCCAATTATAAATTCTACTCACAGCCTGTACGAATATCAATTCACCACCTAAATGGAAACAGGTAAAAAACAAATTAATTTTTGAATGAATAAATTCACAATTGATTTTGATTTCTGTGCAATATAAGATCTCTCATTCACTATTATGAATTTCAATTTTCAACTTGACTTGCATGATGCAAGTAAATAATATTTTGTTATAAAATATAAATAAGAAATCTTTATCTAAAAAAAAAATGTATAAAATCTGACAAACATACCACAAAATTTATTTAGCAGATTGAAGCATTCTAAGATTTTATTAGTATATCGGGAAATTAATTCTTTTTCCATATAAAATTACATTTAATTTTGTATAAAATTATTTTAAAATAGAAACATGTGTTCCAATTTTATTGTTATAAAACTGTTCTTACGTTTTGCCTCGCATTGATGCATCTAGTATTTCAAAAGGGAAAAAAAAACAAAATTTTCTCTGTGCTACACATGTCATTGGAATATAAATAGAACATACTTACAAAATACTCAATGAACAAAATGTTTACAACGATCCGAAATAATATTTTCATTTCAATATTTTTCTCTATCTTTCAAATGATACCGAGTAAACTGAAGACTTAAGTCTTTCGTTTCTAATTATATAGATTTAAGATTTCGTATTAATTGCATCAAATTGTTGAACAATAAACGAAACAGTTCATAAAGCAATAAATAAATCGAAAAAAATTTGTAAAAAAATAATGACACACAGAATGTAATTACGTTAATAAACTTTTTTTTTTTTTAACTTCGCATAAACAAAAACGTGTTTCAAACAAAATAGTTCATCCAATATTATCGACTTAAGAAATATTGAATGTGTTTTATATATTCAAGGCTCTACTTTATATTTTTTTTTCTACTCTAGGCTCTACTTTCAAATTGACATAAATCCACCATGTGCATTTATTGAATAAATCAACAGCTGTTGGTTTGAGATCAGCGCGGATCCGAATCGGATGAAAAACTTTTGAATATCAAATGTCCTCATATTCAGTTCATTCACGGTGATCTCTAACCAAAAGCTGTTGATTTATTCAATGAATATACCTGATGTATTTATGTCAAGCTGATAGTTACGAGAGTGCCGCACAATACATAACCAATAATGTAAATGACTTTAGGCATCAACATGGAGTGACACCTAACGCGAGAGCGTATACTAATCTGCTTATTCAAGTTTCGCTTTTCGTTCACAATCCACAAAAAATATTTTAATAAAACTGGTTAAAAACAAAATAATTATTATTCCACTTCATAAATTGTTTATTGTTTTTCATTTTTATGTATTTATAGTTGTTTAATATTTATTTAAACAAATTAATAGACATAAAATCGTAAAGAAATATTAGATATTTTTATGAACGTAACATACAAAGACAATGAAAAACAATATCGCACAATATCTTGAGTTTTATATGAAATTTTTACATATGAAATCGTGTAAAATCAAGAAAGTAATGAAAAAAAATGTTATTGAACATATCGTAGAAAATATCGTTATTTATTATTTTTTTTTCAAATAGTACTATTACGAATTCTTGCGAATTTTAGAACTTGATGAAACGTAACACAAAAAAAATATTGTGAATTGAAAGTTCATATTCGTTCATATTACATTGTATCACTTATAGCATATTTTAGGCGCATGCTAATTGAACGCTTAATACAATTTAATTTAAATATTAAGCAACTGTGATCAACTGTCAATGCGTGTCAATTGGTGTCAATGTTATTGCTTTTTCATTGTCACATTCATAATATAAAAAAGTAATATATGTTTGCAATTGTTTGAAAAATTGTTGAAAATATATTGAAAAAAACATGAAGAAGAAATCAAATCGTATTTTAGAATGTTTTTTGTGCATAAAGAATAAAAGGCAACAAAATTTCAAATCTTGAAGATATTGGTTAAGGGCCGATTGTTCATTGCTATGAGTGTTTAGAGTGTGGTATAAAGGTTCAAAGTACAGCAAAAAAGTCATTGGAAGAATAAAATAAAGAGCTAATGGAAGATAATATTACACCCAAAATGCGACTGACAACACGGAAAGCAAAAAGTAAGAAGTAAAACTATTGTTATCTTAATAGTAAATATTTGATGTCATTCATTTTTAGCTCTTCGCTCAATCGACTTAATTGGGAAAAATCATACACCAAGCACGGCTAAAAATTCAACTGAAAATAATATTCACACCTCCGCTATAAGACATTTTCCCAAATTGGTGAAGCACCTGTTTTTGTTCCGAAATTTGATTCCAACATAAATCATCTGTAAATTTGGAAGCATTGGTTAAATTGCCATTTAAAATTTGCCAACATAAAAACATAGCTTTTTCGTGTGTTTGTTGGTGAAAAAAAAAACCGTAAATAAGTGCTGATATTTTACGTGCTGTCAATCTTGGCAAAAAAAAACAGTGCGCTAAATGCTATGGAAGAAAGAAAAAATATTGCGCTAAAGAAAATGTTCTTTGGATCCAATTGATTATTTGAATTTGAAGATTTGGAATTGGGTTATGATGTGTCAATGATTAATTTTCGCTATTTTGAATTGTATTATTAATTTGTTTTTATGTTTTCTTCTTCTTGAAAAATTTTGTATTAATTGATTCACTTACTTTTTAATTTAAATTGATTTTTGCTTTATAATATATGTTGTATGGGAAATTATTTTGGTGATATATTGATATATTAAGAGTGATGAATTGAAAAAAGTGAAAAAATTATTGAATGAACTATAAATAAAAACTAGAATAAAAAACAAATAATCAAAATGTGTCGAAATTTATGGATGAAAAGAGTGAAATTTTTAAATAAAATGAAAGTCCGTATGGAGAGAATACTTTTTTTACCTTTTTATCATTAAAAAAATAAAAATGCATATATTTAAAGTTTTTATGATTTTTTTTTTAAATTTTACTTCGAATCGAAATGTTCATTTTTTTTTATCTATTAAAAAATATATATCTTGGGAAAGAATCTTAAATTCAAATTGATATGTTTCTTTTTCAACCATGCACAAGTACGTTAATGAACATGAAAATGTAAATAAATGCTATGTGAGTTTTTTTTTGTATTTAATTAAAAACAACTGAAAATTGCTTTGAATTATGCTACTTTGAATGATGTCATCCGTAATTATTTAAGAAATAATTTTATTTGTTCATCTCGGTTCATCTCGGTTCATCTATTCATAAAACGTTTCTTTAGGTGAATACCTACTGAATTTCTTGATCGGTATCAGAGTTTGAATCGTAATGAAGCGATCCCGTGAAAACGTTTTTTGCATTCATCATTATGTCATAATTAACCAAAGTGAATTCATCCGATTCATTTGCTTTCGGAGAAGGCAAATTGATGTTTGTAGATGCATGCGATACATTATTCTTAGCAATCGAATTGAGGATCAAACGAGCAGTTGACGATGGCTTCTTCCTTTCCGTTCTTCCACTGTAAGTTTTTTTGATCGGAAAATTTTCCGGTAATGGACGTGGAACTAGCTGTACAGACGCTTTTTTTAAAGCATTACCCAATACTTCAGGACTAATTGGCAATAAATCAGGCAATAAACGCTTTTTGAATTTTGATGATCCAATCGGTGTGGTCTTGTTCAAATTTTTCAAAAATGTTACCGGCAATAAATGTGGTACTTGATGACGAATTGGTGAATGAAGCTGTGCGATGTTATGACTTTGTTGAGATGAATTTAGTGATGCAGAAACACAACTTGTGTTATCTTTAACATTGTTAACACTTGTTGATGGAGTTGGTGATTTGAACAAATCAACGACATCAACACTACTTTGATTAGATTGAATCGAATTCTTATGCTCCATTGAATGTCTCTTATTTTGCATAACGGTGTCATTTGGTACGTTTTGTTTTAGCAAAGATGGCAAATTGTTGGCCCAATAGAATGAATTTGAACCAGTGGAAGTACTTTCTGTGATTGGTTGTGATGAATTACTTACTTTTCCAATGCCACTTGTGGATGGAACGGGTGATTTAAATGGATCAAATTGATCAATGTCAAGGACTGGTTGTTCTGGCAAATCATCTAGTTTTGCGACTGTTGGTTGAAGTACTTCAGTGCTCACATTGAAATTTGCTTGGAAATTCTTGTCGGAATTTTCAAAACCAGTAAGGTCAATCAGTAGTTCATCCATTGAATGATTTAAATCGAGTTCTTCGTTATTTTGTGACGAATCATGATGCGGCTCAACGAATGTAACGTGTACTGAAGACATTGATTTACTGCGGCCGAAAATAGTACGTGGCTTGCCAATCGGATTTTTCAAAATGGAACGAATTTTTGGCAAATCCAGTTGAGGTGGCTGCGAAATAGGTGATGGTAATGATTGTGGCCGACTTTGTACAGAGAAACTTCGCACATTTCGTCGAGATGGTTTAGTTCGTCGAATGAGTGCAACTTTGTCCAAACTGCTGTTTCGTTCAATTTTCACTCGACAAATTGTATTTAAATTAAGACGACGCAAAAGTCGAATTTTGCTTCGCGTGACTGAAATGTTTTTACAAATTTATTACTAAATGTAATTTGTTTCAATCAGTTTCAATAAATAAAGATAACTTATAAACGGGAAATATTGCTATTAAAATTTGTTTTATTTCCATGAGGTGACGAAATAGCACTATATTTCAATTCGATGCTTTTGATGAAAACAATATGAAATTTGAAAACAATTTTCATTAACTTACTTCTATTTTCACTAAAAACAATATATTGAAATGGATTATCTGCCATGGTGAATGTTTGCTGTCGACTTATGTAAATTTATTCTATGCAAAAATTGAATGTTTTCTTTAAAATATATAAATTTGTTACACCAAATCGCACAAAATATAAAACGCGCAGCTTAAGCGGATAAATGAATGCTTATGACATTTGCACTGAATTGCCGCCGATAACCGTATTTTGAACGTGAGCATCTTGCAAGATGCTCAAACAAAATTACACAAATGTCAAAGATGTCACTCGTAGTCATATAAGATTTGAAAATAGATTCAACTGATTTCAGTACATTACTAATAAGAATATAAGTAACGGATATTAATGAAAATTTTACGATAATCGTATAAAATAAATTGAAAACACGAAATTTCACATTACATCGAAGTAAATAACTACATGCATACGAATGAACATGCTGCGAAAAAAATATTGTGTCATTCAAAATTGCGAGAATTTTTTTGGTACAACAAATAATGAAATTCACATGTTTCGGTAAGCAATTGGCGACAATTTATTATGAAAAATCGTATTTAATTGCAAAAAATATGAAATGTCTTTAGATTTCCTATTGATGAAGAGCAAAAAGCGTTGTGGATGGATGCTATAAAAAAGATCAATAGTAATCCGGTTGGCAGAGGCTCTGTATGCCAGTTACATTTTTCCTCAACCGACATTCTAAATAAAAGTGGTCGAATATATCTGAAAGCAAATTGCATTCCAGTTAATTTTGAATCTAATAATAATCATTCTATTACATTGAAAGATGATGTAAATTGTAAGAACGCCAATTATGAAAAGCAACATAATTGTGATGAATGCAAAACTCTTTTTCTGGAGCTGAATCAATTGAAAAAAGATATTTTAAAACAACAAACGGATTCAGACATCGAGTTGCAAAAAACAAACAAACGAATAGACCATTTAATGAGTGAATGCCATGATAAATCATTAATAATACATGGCCTCAAGAAGAAAATTTCATGTCTGGAAAAATTAGTCAAAGAAGGTGAAAATAAAATATCAAATTTACTAGACCAAAAACATCAACGAGTAGAAGTAATTTTTAAATAAAATATCTATCATTAAATATTCAGTATGCCATTGGTATAATTTTTGGATATTCCTTACACTCTTTTAGGATATTTGCAGGAAGGAAATAATTGATTGTCTGATTAGTGGAAGGACCCATGCCACCAAATATTCAAAATATATTCGCGAATTTTCATTAAATTTACATTATCACAGCCCACGCGCATATGAATTTGTCCGTCAAACTTTTGATTGCCATCTGCCACATAGAAAGACCTTGCAAAAGTGGTATGCCAATTCTGACCTCAACGTCAAACCAGGGATCACCGATGTAAGTTTGAAAGTTTTAAATCAAAAAGTCATTGAAAAAGGAAATGTTGGAGAAAAGCTAGTTTGCTCTGTTTGCTTTGATGAAATGGATATCCGGAAGCAAATTACATGGAGCCAAATTGCAGGACACATGCTTGGTTATATTACTTATGGTAATTCTGACGACGATGACAAATTAGTTGCCAAACAGGCTATTGTTTTTATTGTTAATGGTATCAACGAGAAATTCAGTATTCCTGTAGCTTTTCATTTCATAAATTCTATGAATGCAACTCAAAAAATGGAATTGATTACTAGCGTTCTTACTGCCTTAATTGAAATTGGTGTAGTCGTTAGCAACATTACTTTTGACGGACACCCCACCAATAAATCAGCATGTAAAATTATGGGAGCCAATTATGATGTATATAGTGATCAATTCAAGCCTTACATTGTTCTTAATGAAAAAAAAATTTTTACTTTTTTCGATGTGTGCCACATGGAAAAATTAATCAGAGGACATTTGGATAAAAAAAAAAATTTAATTGATGAAAACGGCAAAAACGTTTGTTGGAAATATATTGAACATCTCGTAAAATTCAAAGATGAAAGGGATTTTTCATCAACACATAAGCTTAACCGTTACCATTTAGAATGGAGACGTCGAGCAATGAATGTAAGGTTAGCTGTGGAAACACTTAGTGGAAAGACAGCCAACTCCATAGAGTATTTGATGTTGAAAGATTACAAAGAATTTGTTGGTGCTGAGCCTTTAATTAAATTCATTCGATTATTTAACAATCTTTTTGATATTTTTAATACAAAATATGTACACAACCATGAAAATGTGTTTAAAAACACAATGAAAGACTCAAACAAAAATGATATTTACACCCTGTTTGATGAAGCCATTCGCTATATAAAGGAATTGAAGTTCAAAGAAGAATGTGGTCAAATAAAAATGATATGTCGATCGAATGCAAAAACTGGCTTTATAGGATTCATAATCAACATGCATGCATTGAAAATGATGTATGAAAAATACGTTGAAAGTGATAAATTTTTACCATTCATTCCTACATATTATTTGAACCAAGATGCAGTGGAAATGTTCTTTGGCAAGATAAGGTCACGCGGTGGATGTAACGACAATCCAGATGTGGTTCAATTTCAAGCTGCTTATCGCAAACTTCTGGGAATTGATTCGATATTGCAATCAAAAAAAGGAAACTGTGAAGCATATCAAATAAACACCGATCCATTTTCAGACATCCTTTTTGTGTCATCAAGACGTGATCAGAGCACTGTAAAAAGTGAGAATGAAAATGAGCTTATTGTATTGCAAGAGTTTGAAAAACTTCACGAAAAACTAATGGACTTAAATGCATATACGCAGAGTCATGTCACTGATAATTTACACGACTTTACGATTGCTCACATAGCCAACACTATTGAAGAGAAAATCAAAAGTACCGATTCTTGTGAACATTGTTTGAATGTATTCAATATTTGCCAAAAAATGGATAGTTCTTTATTTGGTGCAAAATTTATACAGAGACCATGTAAAAGTACATACAACATTTGTAAAGAGGCTGACCACTTTATGAAATTGGGTGTTCTTAAAGGAGATATACATTACCAAACAATTTATTATTCAATACTCAATAATATTGAAATTGAACAAATGTTCTATGAAACTGATTTCAGTCAGCATCCTTCGCATAAACTGTATTTAATCCGAGCAATAGTGGATGGATACATTCGAATTAATGGTTTATTTTTAGCTAGAACCACGACACAAGATATACGTGGTCAACAAATACGATTCAAGTTGAAAAAATTGATACATTTTTACGGGCAATAAAACAATCGAAAAAAATTCTATTGCATAACATATTTGTTGTTCAATGCAGTTAAACGTTGCCAGTTGATGTTAACACTTAAATAAATATATAAAATAGTATGTCGTTCCCCAACTTACATTGTTGTCAGATTTCACTTATTTTATGCTTGAAAATGAATATAGAAAAATTGTCGTTTATTCGTAATTCGTGATTAAAGGTTATCATTGTTTATTTAAATAAACATTTCTTTTCATAAATGAAATAACATGTTTGTTTTTCTTTATTCATAACTGCGATCGAACTGAATATGATCCTCGTAGTAACGAATCACCATAGCAGGCCACATTTTATTTGCATTCTTGGCTTTGATGTATTTTGTGTTGCCGTTTGCATACCGAACCCACAATAATAATTCACCGCTGACTTTAGTTGCGTCTGTAAAATAAAAAACAGTTGAAAACAGTTCAATCCGATTCAATCATACGCAATCATATCATAACAAAAGTATAAACAACGTTAAACAAAATATTTACATAAGATCTGTTGCGGGACTTCATCGATTTCGCCAGTAGTTTCAATGGGTCGAATTTCATCGTGAACTGAATTGACTGGTGAGAACCATTCGATACGTTCTTCAAGAAAGTGGATGACAATTTGAGGCCAGTATTCAGTTGCTTTGCTTGAACAGATTTGTTCAACTTCATTTGTGTCAAAAAAGTTGACGTAATACACAAGTTCATTGTTGTCGCGTTTGGCGCCTAAAAATAATAACATGAACAATAATGACAATGATGGAAAACCAAAAATATCATACAATCGCATGAGAAATTTTGTTTGAAGCAATCGAAAGAATATTTTCAATTATCTTACCAATAATTTTTCCATGACGTTTTTTTTCGAATTCTGCGATGAGATCAGAACAATTCAAGTTTTCAACTGGTTCCCATGTGTTATCTTTATGACTGTATCCAACCCACTTCAACAAATATTCCGACTGAAATAATTTACTTATTTATTCACTTCAACAACAAATTAAGTTTTTAGATCTTACCTCGCCGTCGTCATAAGTTCTTTTCTTGATAATTTTTTCGACTTCTAATTCCATTGTAATGCACAAAACGATTCCAATAAACGAGACGTAATCGTGTTGTCACACGATTAAATTGAAACTAACTGAAATGAACACAATGTTTTGCTATGTTGTTTTGACAGAAGATGGAATGACAGCAAGTTGGAATAAAAAAGTTCTATTGCGCCTAAATATATGCAATTTGTAAAACTGAATTCTGTTTCGTTCTTTTTATTATGTTAGTACATGTAAACACGGTAGATGGCTTTATGTGTTTGCTTTATCGTTTGGGCTCCTCTCTCGGATAGTTACATGTAAAATAAGGCCTTGTTCACATTTGGGGAGGAATATTTCCAAGAGAAAAGATCGGAAACGATTTTAATCAGACGATTAATTTCGATGGATAATCAGCTAGAATATTTCGAAATACACAATCTTACAAACTCTTTCTTACACACTTAAGAAACTGGCACATACATAAGAGCATGATTCGTTGCGCGTGCGACTTTATATTTACACATCGCAGCAAATACGCTCGTTAAGTGGATGCGCTCGCTGTCTGAATATTTCGAAATATTTCAGCCAGATATTTTGAAATTAGTCGTCTGATTTTAATCGCGCCTTTAAAAATACACTGCGCGAACTAATTTTACCGACACTCACATTTTTGAAAATATCTTCATAAAATGAAAAGATTTCGATTTTTTTTTTATTGCAATTTTATTACAAGCTATTTACTGAAATATCACAAAAACATTATCAAAAAAAAATTTGTATTTATGGTATTTTTTTTGATTTTTCGATTTTTCGCTCCCAAAAAGTGCGAACTAATTTTACCGACACTTGACATTTCGAACGAAACAAATGTATTTTTCTCTAAAAATCCGGTTAATATTTGGTCCATTTACCCTTGGCATCATGTAATGCGATGATTCGACGAGGTAGACTGTCATACAGTGATTCGATTTTGGCCTGTGGTATGTTTCGCCATGCCGCCTCGATGGCCGCCGTCAATTCATCTTTGTTGTTGTATTGCCGGCCTTCTTTGTAGACTTCTCTTGCTAAAATTGACCAGACATTCTCGATGATGTTCATATCTGGTGATTTGGCCGGCCAATTGTCGAAAAGTTTGATTCCACGCTGTTCAAAATTGGCCAAAGTTGACCTGGCCACATGAATTGGAGCGTTGTCTTGTTGAAATTGCCAGCCTAAACCAGCGCATTCATAGCCATATGCTGGAAAATGAGGGCCGACCATCTCTTGGTACTGTATTGCGTTCATTCGTGTTGAAATGAATGACAGCGGCATCTTTTTCAAGTAGCCAATGGCACCCCACACCATCACAGAACCACCGCCAGATTGGCGCTTACTGAAAATCATTTCTTCGGTGCGCAAATCGTGCCAATAATAGGCAAATCCATCTGGACCATCTAAATTGAACTTCTTTTCATCCGAAAAAATGATTTTGCGCCATTTGTTTGTCCAATGAATGTGATCCAGAGCGAATTTCTTCCGCTCTTCAATATTGGCTGGAGACAACATTGGCTTACGCTTCATTTTCTTGTATTTTAGACGTTGTGAACCACTTAAAATCTTTTGAACACGTCGAACACCAACAGACAAATTGTTTTCAGTCCTTAATTGCCGGGCAGACTCGAAACTATTCGCCGCACATCGAATTAAAAGCCGCTTTTGCGCCGTTGAAACGGTTGATGGCCGACCGGTGTGCTTGTTTTGGCCATAGTTTTCGCGATTTTTGAGAAAATTTCCAACAACGTCTCTGCCTCGACCTATTTCCAATGCTATCTGACGATTTGACATTTTTGTATAGTCTTTTAATGTAGAAATTTTGGCCTTTTCGGCGTCAGTTAATCGTTTACCGTGTCCCATTGTTGATCGATTGAATTTTGGAAGACAACTGCGTAATAACTATTGCGAAATTGCACCAATAGACGTAAAAAGATGCATAACGGTAAATTACATCAAAACAGATCGCAAAAATTTAAGCAACACTGCTTGTTTTTTTCGAAATGTCAAGTGTCGGTAAAATTAGTTCGCACTTTTTGGGAGCGAAAAATCGAAAAATCAAAAAAAATACCATAAATACAAATGTTTTTTTGATAATGTTTTTGTGATATTTCAGTAAATAGCTTGTAATAAAAATGCAATGAAAAAAAAAATCGAAATCTTTTCATTTTGTGAAGATATTTTCAAAAATGTGAGTGTCGGTAAAATTAGTTCGCGCAGTGTAGTTCCTTTGTTCAAAAGAATACTTGAGCGCATGTTTTTCATATTAAAAACTTTTTTTGTTGTTTTTTGTTTTTTATAAACACCAAGTGAAAAACAATAAAATTAAAGATTTCACTCACATTCACTTGACTTTATTCCGAATAATTTAAGCGGACATTTTCCAGTAGATATTTTTCCAACAGAAACATTTAGATCGAAACAATTATGATAAGAAAGTGTCTGTATTTACTTTTTAAATACTGTACCACACTTACAAGACAAATATTTTTCTGGCATCGAATTTTAAACTAATTATTGAGGAAATATCGTGCTCAATTATAGATCGCAAGCGAAATAAAAAATGAAGATAGATAAATATTGCATCGTGTTCACAATGTTTTGTGATTTTTTATTTTTTTCTAAAACTGGTTAGGAAATAAAAGAAATTAAATTGGCAAAAACTGATAAGAATTGAACTAAGAACATGATTAGTTTGATAATTTTTTTTTTATTATTATTTTATGTTGGTATTCAAATATTTTATAAATTTCAAATTTTTTTCCATAAATTTTTCATCTCAATTAGTTGAATTTTTTGATAAAAAGTATTTACATGGAAAATGATTTTTTTTTTTTCTTTTTTTTTTCATAGAATTTGTAATTCTAATTTTTTACTCTGCATTCCTCGTCGAAACTTTTATTTGGTATAATATCATTGTACAATATATACCATTGATCCAATGGGCATTGAGTTCCGCATTTTGGAATATTTATTGGTTGCAATTCTGTATCATTTGCATTGCGTTTATAATATAATTCAACGTGATATTTACAATTGGATTTATGAAGCTCGAAAAATAAACATGATGCATAGTGTGGAAGATGAAGTGACTAAATAAAAATTGAAATAAAATGCAAAAGAAATTAATTTAAAAGAAATTAATTTAAAAGAAAAACCATATTAAATTGTAAAAAATTCATAATAAAATAATTTAAAAATTTAAATCGTAAGTAAAGTAGAAAAAGAATTACATCATAAAGATTTAAAGCAGTTAAAACTCCAACAATTGTTGACTCATGAGCAGAATACATCCAGATATTTCGATTTGGCTTTAATTTTGATTCTTTTTTTGCAACAAAACGATCCAATATGTCTTTGAGTAGAAAACCAGGTTGCAATCGAATCTGAGTTTTTGTTGTTACATACATTTTAAATCGTTCAATTGCCAATGTTTTTAATTTTCCTGGATATAAATCTTTTGCCCATTCTGGTATTCTGCAATACACATTTTTAATGAATTGTTTATTTTTTAAATCAAATAGAATATTGATTAAAATTATTTTACATACGCCAATCCATGTTCTTCGCACACATGTAAATTGTTATAAATACTTGCAACTTTACGAATATCAGTAACATTTTCGCCAATTTTATCAGATAATATTTTGAAATATGCCGCATTTTCACGATTTAATGGTATCACTGATTCTACAATTTTATTCCATTCTTGATCGTAAAGTGGACAGTGTTTTTGATGTCCTAGAATGTAATCATTCTCAAAGGGAATGAAATTAACTTTGACTGTTGGCTTTTTCGGTGCAAACATTCCTGCTAAATTACTTTCCGCACTTTTTATACAACGATCAGCAGCGGTACTTTGAACATAAATAGTTTTTTCACTTAAACCGCCATTCTTTTTAATAAAATTATCATATCTATTTCGAATATATTTTCCCAATTCGTATGTTTGTTGTATTCCAATCTATAATAATTTCAATGAATACACTTTTAAGCGCCGTTAACAAAGATTAATAAAAATGTAATACTTGAGTTAATTCACCAAATCCTTCTGCATAGTATTTCTTATCTTTATATGGATCATTTTTATAAAGTTCACGTACATTACGGTCACCATGTCGAAATAGCTATGAACAAATTGTATTTAATATCAATTCAAAAACACTTTTTTAATTTTAGACTCTACTTACTGCCTGTACGAATACCAATTCGTCACCTGCATGAAAAAAAAAAAAAAAAAAAAAATGGAAAAATGTAATAAATGTTTATCAGAGTTTCTACTTTGAATTTTCAAATTATTAAAATGATATTTTCAATGTTTAAGTAATTTTTTAACTTGTAACTGAGACTCGTTAGTTTTTTATGAGTACATTTGAAGGTTATTCAATTTTTTTTTTTACTTCGTGACAGTTTCACATAATTAATATTCAGAAACTGATCGAAAACACATACATATTCCCCTTCATCTCATAGACGAATAATAATAAAAAAAATAACACACAAAATATAAAACATTAAAATACAAACCACGAAAGATTTTCAACATGTCCAAGCATTCTGAAATTTCAATAAGATATTTATTGATTGATCAAATCAACCATATGACATTTATATAAATGGAAATTAAGTTCGTGCTTTTTCCAACAACAATCATTTAAAGACCCTTCAGCGTCTGGTTGCAATTATAAATACATTTAATTTTGTATGTAAAGTTTTCGTAATTGAACAGATGTGTTTCATTTTCATTGTTGAAAAAAAAAAAAAAAAAAAAAAAAAAAAAATGTCTGTACATTTTCTATAGCAGCGCAATACGTACACTTCTGAACTGAATAAAAAACAACAAAATACACACATCACAACAACACTGCAAGTGTAACTGTTGCATACAATTCAGTTCGAAAGGGACATGAATACATAGAATACTGTATTGAATATCTGATATTTAAAGCTCACTTTGAATAACTGTCCGCTGAAAACTCCCATTTGTTCCAATTGCCTCGCTTTGGTGTACCTATTATTTCGATAGAAAAAAAAAATTGCCATTTGCCAATGGAATTTTAAATAAAATATGAAAACACTCACAAAACATTCGATGATTAGGCAGGCTATAAAGCTCCAGAATAATTTCATTTTAATATAATTCTCTATCTGTCAAATCATACAGAAGACTGGAGGTTTTAGTCTTTCAATTCAGCTTTTATACATTCTAGTTGTGGAATTATGTGCGTCAACAAATTATTTAATACTATTTTTCAACAATGTTGATGATGTAATTTATAATACGTTTGTTTTGAATGTTATTACAATTTTATATTAAATCATATTTGATATGGTTTACAATTAAAGAGAAATGTAAATCTTTATGAATCAATTTTTTTTAATTTTTATTTTCAACAAATATACGCCAATCTTATCCTGGGCTGATCCTTTTCTTTGAATAGGCAAAATGGATTTACATTTGGCTCGAATTGATGTTTATTGATGTTTTCAAGAAACAAAATATTGAGGCAACAAGTTTAATAATCTGTAAATGATTCAAGCAACGAAAAGCTCAAGAGCATCGACCGCGGCAAATCAATCAACAAAGCAATACCTCTATCTTTGTATCTTTTTACATTGAGCATACTTTGAGTTTACTTGTCAGACGCTGTTGGGTTTCTGCACTACAAAAACCCTCTGAAAGAATTCCTTTTGAATTTGATAGTGAAATTTTAAAACTATCATCTATTGACTATTTGAAAAATTTCAATAAAACCCATTAAGACACGTATCGGCAAATCGTCAAACAAATTCAATAAAAGTGAAAAGAATGAGGCACCGCTTTATACCATATAATCTTTTCCTATGTTATTCTATAGAAATGGGGATGCCATCCACTGTACTTTTATCAATAATATGAAACACTTTCAGTTAGCGAATATGGCTCGAGAGGACGCTGTCAGATTCACGTATAAATTTCCATTAAAAAGCGCCCTCTCTATCGATTACCGTTTCATTAATCCGAAAAAATATGCTTCAACACATTGACTTTTATATAGTAACACTTTATTTATATTCTGATATGTCTTCTCACGATTTGCTGTATTTTGTTAATGCATCAGATATTTTATAACAGATAAAATAAAATACAAAATCATTTCAACGATTTTAATAAAAATAAAGTCTTTGGTTTATCGGATTTTTTGCACAAACAAAAAACCAAAAAGTGTTAATTGTAAAATTTATTGCATTAATTCACAAGAAAAATTCGAAAGTGAAACCAAAGTTGCTTACACGATAACGTGTACAACCACACAAAATATGGTCAAAGCAAACTTGAAAAATGTAAACAAATTATATTATTTATGGTGTGATTCTGTTTGACACTATTACGTTAATCCTTTCTCCAAATTACGATTCATTTGTGTGCATTATTCCATGTTTCTTATTTTTTATTTTTTTTTTCCAATTTCATAGCTGTGCGAGATGTCAACAAATAAATAGAACAAATCAATACATAAAGGAATATAGATTTTTAAAACTAGAGTCGAGTTCTATGTATGTTGTTCTATTGAAGAGCTTTTATTTCATTACATTGATGCCACCTACACGATTATAAAAACTTTGTAAATAGATTGAATATGAAAGCACATCTATGAAAGTTCACAACATGTGCTTTCACAATATCGTTTGATATTCAGCCAAGTTCATATCGTACTCGTATAGATGGCATAAATGGCAATGAATTTCTTACAAACTCGACTGTGTTAAAACAAATAAGAGCGAAATATTAAACAATTTTTTTTTTTTTTTTTCATTTTAATTTCGTTAAATGAATTGTTTTAAAATGGTTCGTTTCTCCGAAATATGTGATGATATCAATGAATTTTTAATTAAGTAATTCGGACAAAAAATCATGCAATGCAAAAAAACGGGAATAAACAAGAAAAAACGGGATCCAGCGAATTGACTTGAAAAAAAAAACGGAAATTCCCGTTTTCTCAAGGCCCGATGGGAGGCCTAAATATGGCACGTAAGAAATGAATTTTAAAATTATAAATTCTCAACTAACCTAAATACTTGAATTAAACATATGTTTGATTCGTTTTTTTTTTCTTTATTTATCTGACGAAATTCCTTGTATTTATATATAAATTTTTTCCATCTGTCGGCTTTTATTTTTTTTTTTTTTTTTTTCACATTAGTAATTTATTTTTACAAGCTGCATTCCTCTTCATAGCTCTTAGTTGGAATTATATCTTTATATAATTTATACCATTCATCCAATGGACATTTTTCACCACAATTTGGAATTTTCAGTGGTTTCAAAACTGTTTCTTTACTATCACGTTTATAATATAGTTCAATGTGATATTTCCCATTGGCTTTATGAAGTTCGAAGAAAAGACATGCAGCGTAGAGTGGAAAATGAGGTGGCTTATGAAATATGGAATATAAAAAAAAAAAAAAAATAGATTAATGCAAAATCGAAATTAAGAAATTTCATAGTAAAATCATTCAGATTTGTTAATTATGATCGAAATAAAAGTATAATTACTTTAAAAAGATTTAATGCTTTTAACATTCCAACGATTGTCAGATCATGACCTGATAAAATCCACATCAAACGATTCGGTTTCAATTTCGAATTTCTTTTGGCAACAAAACGATTCAATATGTCTTTAAGAACGAAACCAGGTTTCAATCGAAGCTGAGTTTTTGTTCTGACAAATGTGTTAAAGCATTCCATGCCCAATGTTTTCAATTGACCAGGAAATAAATCTTTTGCCCATTCCGGTATGCTGAAATCAATTGTGAAATGAAGTTTTTATTAAAAAAAAAAAATAAAAAATAAAAATAAAAAATAAAAAATAAAAATAAAAACATTGATATACTACTTACGCCAATCCATGATGTATACGCACCAATATATTGTCATAAATATCATGTACACGACAGACAGTAGTCACATTTTTGCCAGTTTTTTTGGATAACATTTTGAAATATTTCTCATGTTTTTTATATAATGGTATTAATGATTGTTCAACTTTTTGTTTTTCTTTATCGTAACGTGGACAATCTTTTCGCATTGCTAGAATATTATCATCCTCGGGGGGAGTAAAATTAACTTTAATCGATGGCATTTCCGGTGCAAACATGCCTATTAAATTATTCTCAGCACTTTCTATGCAACGTTTAATAGCGCTACAATGAACATAAATTGTTTTTTCATTCAAACCGCCATGCTTTTTTATAAATTTATTATATCGATTTCGAATATATTGTCCCAATTCATTATGTTGTTGTTTTCCAATCTAAAATAATTTTAATTCATATATTACCAAATGTCATCAACAAAGCAATGAAAATTAATTACTTGAGTCAATTCACCAAGGCCTTCTGGATAGTATTTTTCATCTTTATATGGATCATTTGGATAAATACGATGTACGTTGCCTGTGTTAAAAATAAATCAATTATTGGTTAAAATTTGGTTCCCTTCCAAATCCTTGTAATAAGTTAATTAACTAATTAATTAATTAATTTTAAAATTCTGTTTGACCAATCAAAAAATTGAAAAATGAAAATTGAACTTACGGTCGCCATGTCGATATAGCTATGATAAAAATATGTATTTAATATCAAATAATTCAAAATAATATTTTTTTTTTAAATTTTTAATTTTTAATTTTTAATTTTACTTACAGTTTGTACGAATATCAATTCATCACCTAAGTGAAATCAGTCAAAAGATGTTTTTAATTTTTAGTTCAAATTTCATTTTGTAATTTAAAATAGCAAAATTACGGAAACAACAAAGCGACCTTTCATTGTCTATTGCTAATGACATTTTTCTTACCTCTTGCCTCGCATTGACGTATCTATTATTTTGAAAGAGAGAGAAAAAACAATGATATATTTGCCATTGGAATTTATATGTGACACAAAAACAAACTCACAAAACACTCGATCAATAGACAGACTATAAAGCTCCAAAACAATTTCATTTTAATATATTTCACTATCTTTCAAACGATACGGTGGAGACTGCAGTCTTTAGGATTTTTATTTCATTTTTATACCTTGTAGATGTGGAACTTTTGTGCGTCAACAATTTAGAATTTATGTTATATATTTTATTGGTTTTGAATTGCCAACAGAGGTTGCCAAAAATAACAACAGTCATGATAACTCATTTTGGAAATTCAACACGTGTAGAAATTTAAAAAATGTCGAAAGTAATTTTCCAAATTATGTTATTTCCACGGATGATTTTTTAAAACTATTTTGCCTTAAGGTGCGCCGATTATGATCGTTATAGATTTTTCTCATACAAAATTATCGGTCTCCGATTGAAAACTTATGGGGGAAAAAAAAATCGGTACCGATCACAATCAGCGCCTCGAGAAGACGATCTTGGTCGTTAATATTTCTCAAAAAATATTATTTCATGAAAAATTTTAATGGCAATATCGTAATGACATGCCTAAGACAAATAATGGTCTTTAAATGTTTGTCGTTGTTGTTCTATAAAAACAAAATAATAAAAAAAGAATGTGTGCTTCACTTCAAATATTACTAAGGACAATTTTCCAGTAGATTTTAGACTAAAATTGGGAAATTTTTCAAGCAAAAATACTGCTAAAAAACAAGTGTAACGAAATTGTCTATATGAGCTCCTAAGGCAAAGTTATTAAAAAAAAAAAAGAAAATATCTGTTACAAAACCTTGAAAAAATGCTGATAATTAACGTATGTACGTACCATGCATTCAGTTTATCTTCCGATACATAAATATTTCAAGTAAGCAAAGCATTTATAAAGGTATTTAATTGTCTCCATTCTCATTTAAAAAAAGGAAAAAATATACATATTGGTAATAATTATTCATTCAATAATATTTATTTTTCATTGAAATGTTGTGTTGCAGATTGTTAATTGTCTGAGAATTTCTTACAGAGAAACAAGTATCCGGTGCAGTGCAATGTAGATATTACTTAAAATTAAAGAAAAACTTTCAACGCGATCAAAACTTTAAAATTGGTTGCATTTGATTGAATTTTGAAAAGAATAGAAAAAAAAATTACATTAAAAATATTTATAGCACGTAAAATTCCAATAATTGTATGCCCCTAGTTACAACGCAACCAGTACAAATACTAATCGATCACCTACGTAGAAAGAGCGGAAGATGTGTATGAATTTTAAATCATAATTTCTGTTTTATTTTTCAAATAATAAATACTAAAGTTTTTGATTTTTCAAGTAAATTTATTGTTTGATATTTCAATTTTTTCAGAAAATAGTAAATATTTAGTAATTAAAAATTGGGATTCTAAAGGTTTCAAACTATCAATATTCATATCTCTTAACCAGATTTCTTTCAGATTAAATGTCGAAAAAAGTTCATATAGAACAATATTTTATTTCTGCGGGCTAGAAAAAACCGTTTCGTCATATAGATACGCAGCTAGAGCTGTTCACGAACATGAACGAATTCGAACAATATTTTCTTTATCTCGAACAACTCGAACCGAACACGAATATCAAAATAGGAATATTTTCGAACTCGAACTGTCCGAGTTCGGTTCGTGAACAGCTCTAATACTCACCTACGCACAGCTCTAATACTCTCGAAGAGTGACAAATCGAATTAGCAATTGGAAATTTTCCATCAAACACGTAATAACGTAATTCTGTTTTTGTTTGAAAAACCAAAACGATTTTGACAAAAAAAAAAAAAAAAAAAAAAAAATAAAAAACTAGGCCAAACCTCGGAAAAAAAAAGTAAAACGTTTTCACCAGAGACGAACATACCACATGAGCACTAATATTTTAGTCATGTAGGTTGTGTGAATTTTTGAATGAAAACATCAATTAACATGACGACTAATGAATAAATGATTGTACAATATGTAATGTAAATTAATTACGTGTTGATAGATTGTTTCATCTAGTTTTAGACATTTTTTTTTGGGCGAATAAAAGATGATAATTTTGAATAAATGCAACATTTGATTTTTCGCAAGAGCGAGAAAAAAAATTATATAACACATAGATTCAAATTTACATAATTTCACATTCAATACGAACACTGTTAATCTATACCAATTTCTAATTTGTACAATAACTTTTTCTTCTAAAATTGGTTCACATTTTGTACAGAGTTCATGACATCAAAGCATATGTTTCTTTTTTGGTCAAGTGAAATATTCAAATTTTGTAAGTGAAGTTCATCACTTCAATAGAATGTACACAATACCAAAATGCTATTGTAAAATTGACAAATATAATAATATATTGCATTTTATAGCTTATAAATGTATACATTTTTTAAATTGAATGATTCAAAATGCATGAAACTGCATTCAACATGAAAAACAGAAAAACCAAAACGAAAAAAAAAAAAAAAAAAAATTACAAATGTTACGAAGCATGTTGCTCGGTAACCATGAATGAATATCTTTTTTAACCGAGAAAAAAAAAAAACAGAAATATTCGAGTGCAACGTCTGCACAAAATCACCGCATCTATGGCTATTCCCATTGCAATCGTAGAATTTTTGTTTGGAAAATGCACAATATATGAATGGTTTGAATCGGCAAAAACTACAATATCAATGTGGTGAAGCATAAATAAAATCGAAAGAAAATCATATATTTATTTGTTGGATGCCACTTGGTGGTTTTGGTTTCAAACAGCACAAATGTACGGTACATAATGGTTTGACCTCAATCCCATGATGATTACCCACCTATTTTAGCTTGTTGCTAGCTATGAATTTCAATGAATCGCTTCCTCTTCACCAAGCAAAGAATTTTTGTCATGCGGTGTTTCTGGTTTTCATATCATACGTTGTGTGTGTGTATGTGTTTTCAACAAAATCATTTTGTTCGTGTTCACATGTTCCTGTGTGCTGATTGTAGCGAAAAAGACGAAAAGGAAAGCAAAAAAAAGAAAAAAACAGTCAAATTAAGTGTATATCTGAGAGCAGCATTTTCATAAAAAATTCCGAAATGTGTTGAATGGAAAAATGAAGTGGCCCAATCAAATCGCAAGCCACCATCGCATAAGAAACATATCCCAATTACTAGGCACATGTAATATTAATGATATTATTTTCCGATTAAATTATCGATGATGTGGATGGAAAAATGGCAACAAACCGAATGGTGTTTGCTAATAATAGCAAAGCCACATTGAGTCACTTTTGTTGATGCTGCTGCTGCTGCTTGTGCTGATTTTACTGTTGTTACTGATTTTGTTGTTGTTGTTGTACGCTCGAAAATCATTACCAAATATCACAGTGAAATTCATGTGAGCATTCCAGTCATGTGCAAATCATGAGGTGTACGATGAATTGAATTTGAATCGGCTCTTCGGGCGTCAAAGAATAGTGAAAATCATTTTCACTTTTCCCT
The DNA here is from genome assembly GCA_029041755.1 of Resseliella maxima. NCBI lineage: Eukaryota > Metazoa > Arthropoda > Insecta > Diptera > Cecidomyiidae > Resseliella > Resseliella maxima. Next base: position 606,118 of record JAQOWM010000689.1, read on the forward strand.
TGACTTTCACCCATTTGCTTATGAACCATTCTCTACCGCCCTCTCTCATACAAAACATTCGCATCACATTAATATTTCATCTGCACTACAATACCAATTTTGAGTTTGCAATACTTGTTTGCTTTGTTGAGATTTGATCAATTTTTTTTTTTCTTCTTCAGTTGTTGTTGCCGATGTGTGTGCTTGTTCCTCATTTTGTGCCACGTTCATTCAACTTCCGAACATTCGATCAATGTCTTGTAATGAGCACAAAACACACAAATAATGCAATGTATCGGCATGAAATGTGTTCGCATACAATAACCAACTATACCAATGGATTTCTTAGTGTGGTTTTTTCTAGCTTTATCTCTTTCTCTCCCTCTCTCTCTCTCTCCCCCTCTCTCTCCCTCTCTCTCTCTCTCCCACTCTCTCTTTCTGCATCTATCTTGATTTAATTTTCACATCACGTACGACAGAGTTTCGATTTGGTTACAAATTCAAGCGCGTAGTATTTCGTACCGATGTCGTCGGTTGGTATAAAGGGATTAAAAACATGAAAATACCAAATACACATTTTTGTCTCATGTTTTTATCCCTTAAAATATGTTCACACATGAATAGGAACACTTTCAACTAAAATAACTAAAATATTGGCTAATGCCTTAGAATTTGATGAACTTCATCTATTGAGCTCTCATATTCAATACGTTTAAATAGACAAACAATCTTTGGAATTTCTCACATATTTGAAACTTCTTTAAACGTTGAATAAACCACAAAAACCAAATGTAAATTAGTTATTTTACTTACATTGTAAAATTTAATATCGATTTAACTATAAGGGAATCGTTACAATGCAATTTTATTTGAAAATATATACAATGTTTACACATCAATTTATCGATGACGCCAAAATAATTAACACAAATAGGAGACACAAATCAATTTATATGCTCAAACATAAATCATTTTTATATATGCAATCATATCAAACAAAGTCGAACCATATACTTTGGCATAAATTTAACTAAAAGACAAATTATATACAATGAGAAAATCTATTGCAAAGATGAGTGGTGTTTTAACTGTATAAAAATGTTCTTTACTCGACGTTTATTGTAATTGGAACATCTGTTTATGTCGAAAATGTTTGTTTAGACCAATTAGTATGTATATCACATGATTGTTTTGCGTTTAATGTTATCGAAGTCTAGATGGATTCCGGTTTTAGCATCAGTAAATGTGAAAAAAGTCAACAAACAATATTTAAGTTAAAATTGATGTCAAAATTGGTACAAATTTAGCTTAACGGACTCTATATCGAATAATTGAAGGAAAAATACAAAATTTTTTTTGTTTTTTGTTAATTTAAAGAAAAACCGTCATTTTTTCGAGCGAAATTCGATTTCCAATTCAAACGTGTCATTAAAAACTCTCTATTATCAGACAGTTTAATTGCAAGTTTTTGTTTAGTAAAACAAATATTTATTGAAATGTATAGTATTGAAAATGCTTTTCCGAAAATGCCATTTCTTTAACTAATTTAAGAGTATTGATTGTTGGGGCTTTTATATTTAGATTTGGAAGTGCAACTATTGAGTTAAGTAAAAAAGAATGTTTGGCAAAAAATTCATACAGAAATATTAGATAAGTGCTTAAAATATCTGCATTAAATAAAATATGATGATTTGTTCATCATCATACCTTTGAAAGATATAATTTCCATTTTTGTTAGCAAACGATAAATTTATTACTCCGTTAATGCAATCGCTTTGCTATATGCACATCATGTACGATTTTGCGCATAATATGCATATCATGGCAATCGACATATAAATGAAATGCAATTCTCATGAGATGTGGCACACATCAAAATGAATACAGGTCGTGCATTCGCATAATAAAGACATTTGGTTTGTGCAAAAGAATGGTCAACACCATGTCTAACTGCAGACAAGTTATGACATGGAAAAATTTCATACCATTTTATAACGGAAATTGTATTGCACTGGATCTACCGTTATGAAAACCTTTGCTTCACCGGATGTACTATATCAAATGAGTGTCTTCGATAAACATGCCTGAGACAGGTAGAATATTTGAATTTATGAAATGGATTGCATCGCACTTTTTTCGCAAATCGCATCACTTGTTATTAAATTCCATTTCTTAGGTTAACGGTAACGAAATGGCGTTACCATCAATGTGCAAAATGCCGGAAAGCACGTTGCCAAATAAATTTCAATATCGATGCCACATGAGACACCAAATAAAATACTTCAACTGATTGTAATAAATGCGCTTACTATTATGGGGTACCCATCAAATGGCGGATGCATGCACTTCATTATCACATTGCATGCAGACACAAAGCAAAAAAAAAAAAAAAATTATAACGGTTTTTATACCAACTGAAAGCTAGTTTTCAGCATTAGACTCTCAACCATAACGAATCCAATAAATTTGATGTGAATGGATTTTGAATTTAAATTATTGAATGCAACTGTTAAGCACCTTGAAATGGACATTAACACACAACAACAATAGCCGCACATCGGTGAAAACTATAATTGAATTAAATCAAATCTCGTATGTATTACAATGCATATTGCAATTCAAATGAAATGCGAAAGGGAGGAGATGGTGAAAAGAGAAAGAGAAGCAAAAACAGAAAGAGAAGAAAAAGAAGAGACAAAGTGAGGAAGATAGAAAGAGAGATGTTGATGGAAGCATAGAGAAGGAATGAGAGGGAAAGTGCGAAAGTCACCGACGAAGGTGAACAAAGAGAGTGAAATACAAAGGGAGACATAAACATACTGAGTGTGAAATGGATGAAGAGTGGGATAAATAAGAGAAGAGAGTGAGAGAAAAAGTAAAAAAAAAAAAAAATGATAGCAAAAACAAAAGAATGTAGCACATAATGGGTACATTGTGTACGCATAGTGACACTATTGGGAATTCACAATTCACCGATACTCGTGAAAATGTTGTGCGACAGCAATGCTCCAATTTTGCTCACGCAAATGAATATTAAAACAATCGATGAAAATAGCGTCGAACATTTTCACACTATCGCACAAGTGAATTGACAAAACACCATGCATCACCATTTTTAATCTTGTATTACAAATGGTCCTATTTGAGATATGTTTATAAAATTGAAGCTATTGAGTTAATATTGTTATTAATAATATTTTTTATTCGCTTTTCTTTGGATCACTGATATTAACTTGACATTATATTATTGTAATAATCATAATAATATTTTATTAGGATTTATGTTAATAATTATTAAGATCATATAGCGTATAATGGAACAATGGCAAATTTTGGAGGGGAAATGTTCTATACCAGGATGCATGTGTTTTCATTTCAATTGTGTGATGGCGCTTGTATTAAAAAATTCATTCTGAATCAATGTAATATCTACTATATGGTACATTGTGAGCCTGGATAAACCTGAAAATGCAAAAATATCAGAAACTGGTAAGATGGATTAGGCAAAAATTTAAAGAAATTTTCAATTTGAAAACGTGAAACATGTTATTTTAAGACAAAATACTAAAAGAAAAAAAAATAAGCAATATTCAAAACCATAAGTTAAAATTCAAAAATTCAAAAATTTTTATAAAAGGGGTGTAAATTTCCAAAAAAAATTTAAATTACAAAAGGGGGGGAAAAAAAGGGGGAATTCAAACCCCCCAAAAAAAAAAATGGAATTTTTAAAAAAAAAAAGGGGTATAAATTTTTTTTATATATTGTAAAATTGTCCATAAAAATTGGATGAATTATATGTTTGATTCAAGCAGCATTGACCCCAGTATAGCGTAAAAACTATCGCCATCTAGTCATCGAGAATTCACTATGGAATGTTTTCTTACGAATATAACATTCAAATATATTTTTGTTTTTATTTTTTTTGCAATATTTATTTAAACGTAATTGATTCCTCATCTATTTTGTTTTTTTTATTTCAAACTAATTATATATAACAAAACAGTAGATGTAAACAATGTAAAACAGTACTGAAATGATTCTGTCAGTAGTATGAAGTTGATTGCTTTACAGATCGTCATTACACGATGAAGCATTTTGAGTTATGGTCATTTTCAATAGCTTCGATTCATAGATGGCGTTAGTAGACCCGTTTTTCAACATTGCTATATTAAATACATTGGGTTAATATAGCCTGGTTTAATTTACTGTAAGGAAAAGTCTCATCTCACGGCGACCTAATGGTATGGTGAAGCTTTCGGTATCCGAGTACTATCTGCGCGCAACTAGGGGGATTTAACTCTCACAAATTCGTACATTTTTACAAATTCGTAAACATTCGAAAATACTGTGCAAATGTCCATAAGCGCATTCGTAAAATTTATGAAAAATTTGTAAAAATGTACGCATTTGTGAGAGTTGAATTCTCCCAAGTGCGCCATCCCAATGTCATCGCTCTTATTATTATGTAACCGAGTCGTTGATCACAAATCAAACTGTCGCCAAAGAAATTGCCATACGCATTTTTCCGAACTGTTCGTGACCATTGACACCTCTAGCGGATGTTTGTAAATGACAATTGAGCGTGTGAGAGATGAGAAAAAGAGGACGAATAAGTTTTATTCAGTTAATATCGTTATTAACAATATTTTTCTTTTAACATATTTTTCAAAGTAAAATGAGTGTATGCATTCCCGTGTGAAAATATAATAAGAAAGGTTAATAATATAATAGTGGATGTATTATGTGATCTGTGTCTCGTATCAAGTGCAATTTTTCACACGATTTATTAATAAAATCATTAATGGGTCCATCAAAATAGCTTTTCAACGATTTCGTTTTTTGAAATTAAATTAAATGTGTCAGTTTTTTTCACACATTCAATACACTTTGAAAAAATAACGGAAAAGCAATTCTGTCATTGATGAATTTCAAATGAAGTTCATATCGACCAAAATACCTCTCCTCAAAATCATTCAAATGACAAGTGATTGATGTACAACATGTAAAATGATGGTTCACATTTTTGTTGTGAGAAACAAACATGAATTGATGCCGCTTTTAGTTTTGTACAGAAAACAGAAAAACAGTCAATATAGTAATCATCAATAGATTTTAAATATAATAGATTTAATTGTCAGTTGTCACATTTGGTCACCATGCGTCACAAAACATTTAAATGCAATTTTCGAGATTGAAAATACAATATTTCTGATACAATTTACTTTAAATGAAAGTGTTGAATATTTAGCAAACTATCAAGAAGAGAAACTCATGGCATTTAACAAATAATATTACTACTGCATTGAAGTGGAAAAGAAATGAAATGAAATTTACCTTTTAGCTTCTATTGCCAAAGCATATGAATATTATTGCAATGTCAAACTGTCAATATCAATATCAATATCAATGTTCTCAATAAATTGGTTTTTCAAATCAATATTTTTAAAGTGATTATAGTTTTTTGCGTGCACAGTTTGTTTGTAAAAGCAAGTAATGAAAATAGCCTTGATATGAATCTAAAATTTAACTCCCACTATGTATCCCAGTCAAAATAAAATCAATATTCGAAATGTTGTTCAACAATCGATTAAATGTACAAAACAAATTAATAAATAAATAACAGAAATATAGAGATTTTGAATTTCACAAAAATGCACGCCATCAACGTTTTCAACAAAATGGATTAAAACGATTTCACATGACTAATTTGTGAATGCGGTAAAACTTTTAATTTACGAAAAAAAAAAAAAAAAATCAGCCACGGTCGTACGCATTTGAATTTGGAACATTTTGAATGCACTGCATTCAAAACTGGCACAATGGAAACCAACATGATTAGGCTTATGAAAGCAACCACCAAGATATCATTACACGATGCAATGTTACCTTTGTTAGCCATACAGCAAAAAAAAAAAAAAAAAAAAAAGAAAAATTGGTTGCCCGAAATCGAGCTAAAATGTGTGATAGTGGATTTTTGTGTCAACAATGAACGTTTATGGAGTGACAAGAGAGAAGCAAAATGAGTACATGCATTCCCTCGTAAAAAATATATTAATTTGAATTCATTCAACGATTTGCATGTTTTGCAGTTGGTTTAATAAAATCATTTGCATGTGGGTCGCTTCATGTATTCGACGGATTAATTGTTTTCATCGATTATCGCAACTGACAGTGACAGCTAGTAAAAACAAATGTGTCTCTATGTGTATGTGTGCATACAGTTCCTGTTTGATGAATTTAAATCCATGCATTTTAACGAAAGTAAGCCTTTTTGGAATGAAATCACTTTAGTTTGGAATCTTTTTTTTTTGGTTGCACAATGACATCATAATGTTTGATATTTAGCCATTTTTCGACTATAAAATATTTCACAAAATAAATCTAAAAGCTTGAAAATAATAAAATACAACAAATCTATTTCTAGCATTCGTAAACAGACATAGAATGCTCAAAAATGATAAAATTATCATGTGAACAAATGTGTACCGCTCAACCACAAACTAAAATCTCTTCTAATCTCTTGCAAATTCAAATACGTATACAAATAAACAAAAAAGAAATCGCTTATAAGATAAACAATGAACGTGTGAAATTTTATTCAAAAAAAAAAAATTAATTTTCATCATTTCCCCAATGGTTTTCCGGGCACAATTCATTTTCATATAAATATGAATAACACAATATTATGTATTCACCATTAGTAATAACTGTTCGCTTGATTTCAGTTATGCGTTATGCCATTCAAAATGAAAAGTGTTAATGCAAAATGTGAAATAGTTAATAGGCTCACGTACACAATCGGATTCCATGCGGAGTAAAAAAAACGTCAACGGCCACAAATATATATTTTGTTATAGTAAATGCATTATACTTAGTAGTTTTTGGTCCAAGTTTTCTATAAATACTTTTGAAAGCACAAGAATTCTTCTTTAGTTTGGTGCTATTCATGTCGGTATTTCCGTATTTTTGCGGCATGTATCGTGGAACATTTCGCATCTCACCAATGTATAATGGGGAAATGCGATAAGCTCGTTTAGAAAATAGAAACGTAGCTCGCGCTTCATTCTATTCAATCATTATGGGTCGGAAACATTGTTGAACGGCGAAAAAGCAACCATTTGAAATATATATCTTATGTGCATGCATCATTAAAGCACCAACAGCAACAATAATATCAAACTAAATATATACCATTAAAATATTATTACCAGCACATTTGAGCATCTTTTGCGCTTTCTTGTACACAATTTTCTTTCACTTTTACACCGTACATCTTCTTCCGTTCTATTCAAACAATGTTTCAAACGGCATTTGCACAGTCATCCGTATTTCACATATACATATTTCATTCATTACGTTGTTTCGTTTTTTGAATCGCCCGAAATATTTGTGAATTTGGCAAACATCCAACTATAGATATTTTTCAGCCTTTTTGACTCACATTAAATGCTTTTGCGTCGCAGGTTGTTGTCTCGACTATTTTTTTTTTAGTTTCAAATTTTTTGCTAACTTTGTTTTTTTTTTTTCTTGACAATTTTTCGGTCATTGAATCTTTTGTTTTGTAGAATCTCAGTCAGTCGAACACACGATTTATGCAAGACAATTTTATTGCAAATTGCATAAGACGAAAAAGCAATCGCATCACTTTTTGTCTTACTTTTTCACTTGAATATCTTGCTCTTTTGCATTTCAATTCACAATTGTTATCGAATTTGTATCTACAAAGTAATGCCGTGTCTGCATGTTTATTTTTTTTTTGGAAAGAACTTCATGATGAAATGCGAAAACGAAAGTCGTTGAGGTACATTCAAAACGAAATCAACAAAAGAATATATTGTTCCAAATTTGAAACATAAGTAATTAGAAAAGTTCTGGCATTTTCTTCTATCGATCCTGGTCTTTGCGCCTTTTTCTTTTTCTTATTTGAAATTACTCGTTTTTTCTTTCATTTGCACATTCTTGATCATCCTCTCACATTTCAGCTTCCTCTCTCACTCATTTTTTGCCTTTCTCATTCTTGCTTGACTATTTGCCCTTTTAATTCCATTGCCTTCTCTCTTTCTGCCATACTTCCTTTACTTGTCCTACAAAAGTAAAAACCCATCTGTTCGTCTCGCTTTCTCGGCTTTTCACCTGAGGTCGAGTTTTCCTGATTTTAAAATTATCGCTCGCGTTTATTACGTGTTTATTTCAACAATTTTCATCCCTTGAATTAGATTTTGAATGCGTGTCTTGCAATATATTTTATGAATATGTGCCAATGTTTTGCCTTTACTTTAGCGTCCCAACACATGAACTCTCTTTTTCACTAATAATGTAATCTTGTAACGGTAGAACTGTGAATTATGACGAAATTAGACTTAACTTCTCGCTAATATATTCGAATGCAACAATAAACGGCAAATATTATGGTTTTAAATGCGTTGTTCAATGTTCTGCTTAAAACGCAAACATTGCTCTCTTTTGCCACAATACACACACACAAATGAACACACATACACACAAATAAAACACATATTTAGTACATTTATTTTAGCATTGAGAAGAATGAGAAAAAATAACAATTTGTTTTGTGAAAAGTTTTCATTACTAAAAACTTTGTAAATGTACGCATTTATGTTCTCTATAATAGCATTTCATAAAATGTGCGAGCGTCTGGTTGAAACGAGACAGCTACATCAATACATACTCATTCATTCAGTTATTCACTTATACCATCCGTAACCGTTGAACTGCTGTTCATTTTTCTAAAACCGATTACAAGAATTTCATTAAAATACTCATGTAAGACAGTTGAAAATTTTCTGAATATGATACGCTTACGCTTATGCCTTCTTATATGTTGGGGTTCGCGAAAGCAATAAACATAAAGAAAGTGCGAGGTATGTGAAGTGCCGGTAGGTAGTGAATAATATTAAATGCATTGACATTGTTTGCTGGTGAAAAACTTCTTGAGCGCTATCAGAACATTTGCGCTGCATGATGTATAATTCACCTGCTGCTTTTCAATCGGTATTTTGGTTGTCAGTGTAATTTTGACTTGTCTTAAGATGCCATTCAACTTAACTGGGTTACGAATTCTTGAAAAACCATTTTCGTAATAAACTCTTTTTCTTATGATCTTCTGTCTACCACCACCCCCCCCCTCACCCCGCCCCTCTTCACCCAAATTTCACATTTGAGACGAGTCTAAGAGTTGTCACATTTTCGGTGATTTTGGTCTGGTTGCATGGCTTATATTGTGACTCTGTTTTGTCGCACTACAACAATGAAATAAACAAACAGAAAGAGAGAGAGAGAGAAAGAGAGCTTTGACTTTTATCTTCCACACTCTCGTCACTTTGACTCAATCCATATCATTTTGCACAGTAAATCGAAATGGTTGCATATTTTGCGCTAAATAAACCGTACATTAATTCGTTGTCATTCATTCATTAAGTATACGGATCAACGACAACTAAATGGATACATGTTTAATGGCTAAACGGTTTGCGCTGAGAATGACATCATACGGAATTTACAAAGTGCCGAATCAGCGCGACAGAATGACAGTGACTACTGTCTTTGAATTAATTTCAACTGTGAACGCGAAATATAATTTTTATTCACTCTCCTCTCTCTCTCTCTCTCTCTCTCTTGCTTTCCATCCCTTTGTTTCTCTGCTCTTTCTGTCTTCACAACTCTGCCTTTTTTTGCTTTACAATGTCCTTTCCCTCTATGTTGAAGACGAATGCGTGTCATAACAATTTCAGTTGAATGAAAAGGTATCGTACAAAAATTCTGGAACCCCTTTCAATCTACGCTAATATTTTTTCTTCCATTCACCGACAACCACTTGAATTAAATCTTACCCCAAACATTGAACGGCAAAAAAAAATGCGTTCTCATTGTTTGCATGCAAAAGACATCCATGCAATAATCTCATACTGAACATTCTTTTGCATATAAAAATGAGCAAAAAGTGACATTTTAAATGAATTCTCGTCGTACTAATTTGATTTTCATAAAGAAAACGTGATAAAATTTTTATTATTGAAATTAATAATTAAATTCCACAGTTGCAAATATAACATTTAAGAACTTTGCATGTTATATAAATGACAAAATGACAGAGAGACAACTTGATGGTTTATTTTGTGACCATGGGCTCTCATTCCATTCGAAATGTGTTACACAAAGAAAATGGAGAAAATGATTGAAATGAGACGATGCGAGCCAGTGAAAAGTTTTTCACATTAAATTATTATTGGATTTTAACCTAAATCCAAGGTACCATGATGCCATATCAAATGCTTATGAACATCACAAATGTTAAATAGAAGACAAAAAAATATCATAACCGGCTCCTCATCAAAATGTCACAAAAACAAATGAGAAATATTTTCTCGTAATATGGAAAATAACTCGGGATTTATTTACTTGAGAATGACAAAAAAAAAAACATCATTTTTACAACTCTGGAAACATATACATTTTTCTGCTCGTGTTTTTTGTTTTCTTTCGAAAGAACAACTCTTCCGTTCAAATATGAGAAAAATCAATTTTCTTCATTTTTCACGTGTATTTTGTTCGCATTATGTGAAATTCATTCACGAGAAAAGGAAAAAAAATCAATGTTTTTTTTTTTTTTTTTTGGATTTTAATTTCATTTTTGGACGACCAGTCCCACCAACGAATTTAATTGATTATGGCATTCAAGTATAACAAGGTTCCTATAATCAAATTCAATTCACGGTGCTGACTATTCGTATTTCACGAATGAATTGATTTTTTTCTTTTTTTTTTTTCTGATTTTTGCACCCTTTTTTACTCTCTCTTGTTCTTGCTCTTCTTCCCCTCTTTCCCTTTCATAGAATGACGTGTTAGTCTGTTAAGCAAATATATGGAATGCATACGATAGTGATGAGTCCAAAGATTTTTACAATTAAAATTCAACTTTGGTGCAATGTTCATATGGCGCATATGATTAAACTATAACTCAATTATGATATCGGTTGTACAAAGGATGCATAAATGTATTATTATTGTTCGCTTTATGGTTTCGCAATATCGTCCATATATGCGGAATATTGAATATCCCGGCGAGCAAGTGAGCGAGCAAGCGAATGAACGAACAAGTGAACCAAGTGTGATTGAAAAGTTTTACGCTGATTTTTCCCTCACTTTGGATGTGATGATTTCGCGCGTTGTACGCGCCTCCGTTCAAAATCAAGATATAAAATAATTCCATGGAAATGTTAAAATGAAAGTTTTTCCACACATAGAATGAGAGAGAGAGAGAGAGAGACCAGGAGAAACCGACATATAGATTGAAACGTGCATACAATGGAACTGAAATGTACACACACGTGTGAAATAGCATTGCGAAAAGACAAAATGAATAATTTTATGGTTAAGTCAGTTTATGAAATGCAGCAGACGGTTGGCCAACGTTAATGCATTTTTCGAATGGAATTGAACGCAACGAGAACTTGTCTGACTTTTGTGCAGCACAAATTTGCTGGAAAAAGTTTTTCAGTTGCATTCACAAAACTGTTTAGTTTGGGTGTATGAAATGTGAGGATAAAAAAAAGAGAAAAACAAAAACGATTGAAATCTTGCGAATGAAGCAAGACCGGGCAACGGTTTGTATCAACGTGTGTCATTGTGCAAGAGAGCGTATGTTCGGCTCTATCTCTCTTTCTCTTTCTCTCTTTCTCTCTCTCTCTCTCTCTCTCTCTCTCTCTCTCTCTCTCTCTTTTCTCCTTCTCGTTCTCTCTTCGCTTGTGCCGTTATAATTATTCCGAATGAATCTCGCATATGCATATGCAAAAATTTTAATCTCGTTTTAGTGAATATGTGCACGATTTTATGGATTTATCCAAAAAAGATATTGGCGTTCCAAGCAATGCCATCAAATAGTCCAATGTTTCTCTATCTCTCTGTCTCTTTCGTTTTTCCATCCAATTTATATGTATATATTTGGAAAATTTCGATGTGTTTAATGCTCAAACGTTTTGTTTGCGGTGATACGCGCATACAATTGAACGCGTGCTTCTCTACATATGATGAATGGCCGACTGTGTTATAGTTTTATCGTAATTGAGCAAAAGATCCAAAGACACATTCAAGGAAAACAATGCACAAACTGCATTTGCTCTGTTTATCCCACTCTTTAGCTCTTTCGTATCATTCTGTTACTTTCCTCGTGCCTCTTGCTCATGCACAATCTCATCCCAGACGCATTTTGTTGGAACATATTTTGTCGATTCGACATAAACTTTGCCTGTCTGCTTGAGCATGAGTTTTTTTTCTTTTTTTTTTTTTTTTTTTGAAAAATGTTTCATATTTTCATTTGGTATGCGACTCACTTTTCATATAAACATATTCAAAGTTTCATCTTTCGAATAAAATAATATTTGTGCATTTCTCATTGTGCATACACACAAACCCTGAATATATATGCGTATATAGTTGTCTCATGCTGAAGCCTCAGGAGTCTATGAAATCTAATACATTTGTGTGTTGGTTCTTGCTGATTTGGTTGTTCAGTTTTAAATTTTCTTTAGTTTTTGCACTGGCCCATCGATAAGCCATATATACAACAGCACAATACAGCGAATGCAATTCTCTGATTTCCACATTTTGTTTGTTATTGTTTTAAAGTTAAAAGTTAATCAAATCTATTTTATGCGGTATTTGTATGGCCATTCCATTATCTATTATGTTATTTTCGAAATGGTACTTAATTGCAATCTCCCTTTGTTTGTTCAAAACATTGCATTACATTGTTTGCATATGTGTCAGTGGTGGATATGATGATTCGCATCGCTAGCAATGAAATCTAATACTTTGTTGGTGGAGTGAAAATGAAAACGGTGGTGGCTGCGGCTATGGCTGTGGCTGTGATGAAGGGGTAGAAAAACCAAAAAAACACAACTGCCCAAGTTGAAGTTAAAATTTCAACTATAAAATTTTGTAGCCATGAAGTCAATTTGCGTTCTATTAAAATAAGCAATTTCCCGACATCAAACGTAATCAACATACTTTGTTCGCAACGTTTTCGTTAAACTTTTTAAAAGCAAAACCATTGAGATATGCATTCGAATGGCAATTTGTTTGCTGAAACACAAAAATCCATTTACATTTAGACTTTAGTTATTCGTATTTCATAATAATCCAAATCCCTTCCAAAAATTCATTATGAAAAATGTAATCACCTACATGAGTGTCAGTGAGGGTAGGAGAGAAGAGAGAGAGAGAGAGAGAGAGAGAAGGCACATGTTAGAGGAAATGTAAAATTTTAATTAATTTCTACGTATGTATTATGTCAGTTTTCGCCCATTTTTACAATCTTCAGAAATAATTTACATTTTTCATCCATTCATTTCACTGTATTATACGTTTGCGTCAATAAATTCAGATGCGAATGCATACATTCCTACTCTATTCCAACATGAATTGTGAATATTCTTATATTTGTATTAGTTATATGTAAATAAGATTGGAAATTTATGTGATTTTGAAATCCCCAAACCAATGTCGAAGCATATGTTTATTTGCAGCAAAACAAAATGTGAACAGAATGTACAACAGAGAATTCGATTATGTTTGATTATCCGCTGTAAGTCATATGAATAACTGAAAAATATTCACTTTTTCATCTCGATTGGCAAACATTTAGATAGTGAATTATGATTGTTAAAAGAGGAAAACTAAAAATGTGTTGCTTTTTTTAACTATATTTCTCTTTCTCATTCACTTACCCTCTACCTCTCGTTCTCTTGATTTACTCTCTTACTTCAGCTGAAAACCAACACAATCGGAATTGTTTTGTGTTAATAACTGTTGTGCAACTACATAAACCAGGCTGACTTAATTCATGTGAGTAATGCACTGTGGCATTAGCATTGCCGGAACTTTTCGAAGTCGATGAAGATTTAAATATCATTTGAACACGAATTCACTTGCTATCCACCGGTTGGGCTTGCTGTTTCATGGCTCAAACTGCCGACCGAACATATTTATTCATACTTGGAGAATGTACTGTAACTTACATGGCAAAACTATCTCTCTCTCTGGTTCTCTTTACCTTTTTCATTGTCTCTCGATTTTTCCCCGCTCTCCTTCTCCTTCTCCTTCTCCCTTCCTCTCTTCCCAACTTTTCCCCCTCTTTCTCTTTCTATATTCCTCTTTTTCTCATTCTCTCTCTCTCTCTCTCTCTCTCTCTCTCTCTCCCCCTTTCTTTCTTTCTTTCGTCCTTTTCCCCCAATTACCTGTCTTGAATCGAGATAGCTCGGACTCTCTTTTTTTTGCTCTCACTATCATACTTTCAGTCTCACTCTTCTTCTCTAGCACATTTTCAACTCGTATGTCTAACTATTGGAACAAAACTATTTATCATATCTTCGAAAATTGCTATCATAGTTTAACACCTGCATTATAATTGCATGGTTTCCTACTGTAATAATATTATGGTTTGTTTTAGTTTGGGTATATGAGGGCCGTTGATGTCTTTGTCTCTGTTTCTCTAGTTTGGCTTGAGTGTTTTGTGTCAAGTTAAAGTGCCTTTTGGGTTTTTATTGAGGCATTTCCCGTTTTTAAATGGATTTAGGCTTATTGCCGTGTTGAAATCCAATGCAATCTTGTGTGCACACTGCACACTGACGCATAGACAAAAGTGAATGTGAGTATTTGCATGTGTTTAAGTGTGAATAAGAGTGGCCAATGGTTTCAATGTTATTGTTATGCAGATACAGTCATAAAATCTTCTCATTGATATGGTTTGGTGTGCTTGATGATGGATCGTAATGTAATCAACAGCATCGATTGCATCAATGAAATGTTGTTGTGTTTGGTTAGTTTCTTGTTCACACCTAAAAGTTTTGGCATTATTTATGGTAAAACATATTTGCTAACCTCTTTCGTTCTCTCACTCTCTCTCTCTCTTTCTATGAATTTTCTTTCGTTTTTTTTTTTTGTTTTTCTTCTTTTTCTTCTCTATTTCAATTCATTTTCCGCTATATTTCAAAATCAACTTGAAAATAGGATTCATCGAAAAACACATTCATGAATACATTCACCTATCAACACATTGCCCACTTTGGGTATTTGGTGGCCAATGTGTATAAGCGAATGTATGCATATTTTATCTCTATATGTATGTGTGTGGAGTTTTTTTTTTGTATAATTTTCTGTCGGTTAGCCGCATCGCGCCATCATGTGGTTTGGCTATTGAACGATGATGTTTTCACTTGGCAAATAAATTTTAAAGGTTTTTATGGGAATAATAACAATGCAGTTTGTTAAGCCAATGTATGTGAATGTGTTTCGAGTTTAGTTGTCGGCCGACTAAAACCAACGACGTTGCACTTAATATGAAGGTATGAATAAAGTGAGAAGGAGAGAGAGAGAGAGAGAAAAATATGGTTAAAAAAGACGGAGAGGAGAGCTCGAAAGAGCAAGGAATAAGAGCCAGAGAAATAGTTAGTATGAAAGAGAAGCAAAGATAGAGAGAGAACACCTCAGCGTGCAGTTTCAAGCAAATAACACATAACAAGAGTTAAGATTTACAACCCAAATAAATCTTCAGCGATGATAGTTTCATGTTATGCAAATGTTTCGACTCTATTCTTTTTTTTCTCTTCTTCTTCTTCTTCTTTGTTTTGTTCTGTTCACTGTGAAAAATAAACTCTCTGTGAGTAAAATATAGTTCTTTTTAGTGCTTACGTGCACTCGACACTCTCTATTCATCGAATAGTATAAACCGTATGCGAAATGTGGCATGCAAGTGAATAAACGATGTTTACTCATCGCACTCAACATCGACGAGTACGACGATGGGTGCGAGATTTTATATTCACTATTTTCATATAAATATATGAAACGCTTACGCGTATTTCTCATCGTTTCGTGTATCATTTTCACGTTAATTTTCTTTATTCCGCACATTGGTTTTGGCTCCTTTTCACCAGCACCAGAGAATTACTTACGATGACTTATTCCCATTCATAATCCGATGAGGATTGCTGGTATAAAATGCGATGGAAAAAAGTTTGTTTGTCTTTCTTTCTCTCTCCCTCTTTCTTTCTCTACATCGATGGTGTGTCGGCTTAGTTAATGCTAACATTTAGTTTTCTCCGTTTGGCGCTAATCCCGCAACAAGCACACACAAACTCAATGAAAAGAAGAAAAAAAAAAATATACCACGGAATCTATGTTTCTTGCATACAGAAAATATGAAATAAAATCCATTCTTTCGATTTATGAGCAAGAAACAATTCAAACAACAGTAACAAAATCGAACGACCTGTATCCATTGTCACTTGTTTAATAATGCATGAAAACATGAAATATTTGTATGCGCTTGGAATGAGATTGGAACGGAGGAAGAGAGTGAGAGAAAGTGAGAGCGAGAGAAAGAGAGAGAGAGAGAGAGAGAGAGAGAGAGAGAAAATAAAATAAAGAAGGCGTTTACATGCACATAAAATCAGCTCTCTAGATATGCTTTAGTTTTGATCGTCTTATGGCCATCTCTCGAGTTGCTTAGTTGCTTTCATCATAAAATCATCTTTGCATAAATAAATAAATACACTTCATCATTTGAAATGCATAAAGAAACTCGATAAGAGCAGCACCAATATGGCATTAGCCACGAATATGTGCAACAACTCTCTATCCAGTAAATGTAGCACTCGTTCACATCAAACCATACAATGTCTTGTCAACACATGCAACATTTTCAATCGAGTTTCAACCGTGCCTTTTTTTTTTGGTGCATCGTTGTCGTCGTGTCTTTTTTTTACATTCATTTCAGTTATGTTGTGCCACTTTATGTCCTTCATATGCTTAAATTATTGTTGTTTATACCATAAAATACTCGAACGAACAACATGAATTTATGGCCGAGAATGAAAAACCGAATTCGAATTCAAGCGAAACGGTAAAGATCGGAGGTGGATGGATAGATGGAAAAATATGCAAACGATGAGCACATCAACTCAATAGCTTTCACATACAAAACCATAATGCTACTTGCACTTTTTTCGGCTCCACACAAACAGTGTCCCGCTCTCTTGTTTTCTCACTTTTTTTTTTCTCTCAATCTTTCCCTCACTTTCGTTCTTTTTCACTACTTATCTCTCTCTCTCTCTCTCTCTCTCTCTCTCTCTCTCTCTCTTTTCCACACATTCACTTACTCATTTTCTCTGTCTTACTCCTACAGTCTATCGCTCTCTCCCTCTCCCCCATTCTCTCTCTCTCTCTCTCTCTCTCTCTCTCTATTCCTGTTTGTCTCTATATGCTAGTCGTCGCGACAATGGCTTCGACCTTTACCTTCTACTGCTGTCTGAAAATAAATTGGCATGCCTTTTCATTTGTGAGTATGTTTCCAAGTTTTTTTTTTATAGTCAATCGCTTTTTCGAACTAAAATTTATGCAATTGGTATGCGTGCAAAAAAAAATTTCACCCATGTCCACATACCATTGAAATTTTCATCGAACGGTTCGTTTTAAAACATTGTTCGAAATTGTGCATATAAAATCAGTGCAAGTCTGTGAGGTGACTCATTTCAAATTGTCAAAATTGGTAGTCAAACTGAAAGTAGTTGCATAGCGAGAGTGTTTAAGAGAAATGCTTTCCTTTCATACGAAAATGTCATACTGAACGTGAACACTATTCACTACGAACACAGTAGGGAGGAATATGGTTTTTATGCTAAGCAAGCGTCAAAATGAATCGCGAGTATAATGCAACAAGTGGTTTCTGAATTTCACTCAAAGCATGTTCCACAAATGAATTCCACTCAAAACACATCACAATGAACCGAATATAAAAGTCAATCGTTTCGTTGCTGTGCGTTCAGTTGCAATCTATCGCAAAGACAATCAACGCCTTAATTTTTTCAGTCGTACATCACGAAAATTACGTAAAATGCCTTTGCATTTCATGAAATTCATTGAATGTGTTGAAGCAAGAAAAAAAAAATTATTTCAATCTCACACATTTTTATTGGGTTCCGATAGTTAGCTGTACCATAATTCCCTATTTTTTTTCATTTATTTCATTTTATATTTCTATATTCATCGATGATGTGAAACGGTAAACCGAATGGAAAAAAATACATAAGGAAGAATAACGAACAAAATTCGATGATTTACCGAACGATCTAATCAAATAAATACTGTGGGAAATTCAATTGAATGCGCCGAATGGGAAGCTTTGGATTCATTTCATCGTTAATACATGCGATTTCGATAATACACCATTTATTCCAAAGTAATTTAAAAAAAAAAAAAATTCTCATGAAATTAGCCATCGCATTTCATATGTAGCTCACAAGTGATGTACTCTGAAGATATGTGAACACATTACGATGATGGTGGCTGCTCTGGTGATGTTTGTAACTTGCTGAGTGGAATCAAATACACGAAATCAAATCACAATCCGAGTAACAATCACAATTGATGGCAACTACCACTAGCGAATAAACCGGCAACAAATGATGAAAATCAAGAGGCAAAAATGACGGAACAGAAGAAAAAAACCAGAAACCAAAGGAAAAACCCAAAAACGAAAAAGTCAATGAAAATGAGAAAAATGAAGACAAAACGAAAACATTTGCCGCACAAGAAACTGGCGAAATGTTATTCGAAAAAACAGGCATGAGGGGATTTTCAAAAACGTTATCGCTCGGAAAGCAGCTAACACGCAATACACTTCTTGGGATGCTTTGCAAATCTCTTTTTTTTTTTACTTTCTCTCTCTCTCTCTCTTTCTCTATGTCACTCTTTCTTTTCCTTTCTCACCATTACTCTTATTCATTTCTCTCTGTAATTCAATGAAAATGATATCGTTTGTCGTTCGGTCTCCCCTTTTGTTAAATGAGCATAGTCTTGATCAGCTTTTGTTATTTTCTCGTGTGTTTTTTTTTCCTCTTGAGTAATTATTCTCAAAGATGAAACTCTCTCGAAAAGAGGAAACGGGAAAAAAAGCAAAGGGAAAAAACAAAATAATGAGAAAAAAAAACGTGGCAACAACAATTAAAAGAAAATAAAACACACTTTTTACGGATGAAAAATATGGTGCGAAAATTCATTTATGTGTGTTTTTATTTAAAGCCCGGCAGCATTTGTACAACGAAATGGAGTGAGAAAATCGAGTTTTGGATGGAAGCAAGTCACTTTAAGCGGTCGGTAAGCTCAAAATATTACATGTTGATGATGATGACTACAAAACCATCTACACGTGCATTTGCAACACCATTCTTTTTTCTCGTTTCATCTTTCATCTTTCTACTTGTTCCCTCTTTCAATTGATGCTCTCCTCTCTTTTTTTTCTTTTTTTTCTTTTTTTTCGTTATTTCGTCCATTCATTTGTTCAACTAAACCGATAAAATTTTCACGTACTTTTACCTAGACGATGATGGAATAAATCAACATTCAAGAAAAATTGCAAAATGTCAGTGAAAAAGGATTTAACCATTTTTGCGGAAAATATTTATGGGCAGTGAACCATTTGTTGGTTGTTGTCATTGAAGATAAAATACAAAATACAAAATATAAAATGCACATTGAATCATGAATAAGGCAAAACTCATCCAATTGAGGGAAAAACATTTTGTATGTCATTGTAAAAGGAGGACAAGCAAAAAGCATTACTTTTGCGGTTTTCGGTTGGAATTCAATGAAAACCAGCTAGTCAGTTAGCCAGACACGACGAGAGTTCGGTTGAGCAAGAGAGAAATAGTGAGCACAAGATATCAAGAGAGTGAGAGAGAGAGAGAGAGAGAGAGAGAAGGAGAGAAAGCAAAAGTGGTAGAAAGAAAGAAAAAGAGACAGAGAGCAATAATAGAATGGCATTTTTCCTGCAACGATTGAAACGAAATTTGGAATTAAAATGGAATTTATAGGTTTGTATTGCAATATGCAAGTATAAATATTTGCTGACCACGAAAACCAATTGGATTCATATGAACGGAACGGAATTGCAACAAATTTATGTTTGTATCTTTTCAATGTTGTGCTGATTTTGATTTGCGGTTTTAAGAAGACTTTTCATTTTATTTCATTTCATTTTTTTTTTCTCTTCGAGTTTGTCAATTGAGTTTTTATGTTCACTGCGCTGTGTTCAGCACAATTCACCCAATTTCTAATTTCGAACAAGAATCACAGCCATTGAAATCGCAGTCAATGTCAAAAGTCAGCAACATAAACAAATGGTCAAACTTTGGCATAACTTCCCAGTGCTTCCCAGTTTTTTTCTTTTTTTTGTTTTGTTTTCGCACACATTCCAATTCGATCAATTTATATGATTTATTTTGCATACGATATGCACTTTTGTTCGAATGTGTGTCAGCACAATTTATAAACAGATTTTCATGGTTTTAAATTCGATTTATTTTTTCGAGGCGAAAAGCTTATCGCATTTGAATTTGTGACCAAATTTTTTTCTGTCGATTATTTGACCTTCTTTTCGTCAATTTCGTGGCATTCTTTATTTTTGATGTTATTCGTTTTTTCTCCCCAATTCTTTGTCTGATAGATTCGATAGATTTGCATTTGATTTTAGTTTAACGAACAGTAGCTATTTGATACAATGAATCATGGAACAAACAGAAATGAAGAGGAAACAAAGAGAAACTGAGTGTTTGTGTGAGAGAGAGAATGAGAAGAAAGGAGAGAGAGGAAGAGAGAGAGAGAGAGAGAAAAGAAAAAGAGAAAAAACTGCGCTAGATTAATATTTATGATGATTGTGTTGTACGTTGCGTTTGGACGGTCACTTTCGTGTGTGATTTATTGGTTATCATATGCGTTGCGTTTATCATGTGTCGTTTCAGAGCGTTTTGTTCAATTCTGGCTAAATTTTGATACAACCGACAATCACCAGCAGCACGATTCATTCCCGTTTATTATTCACATTCAACGACAATACAGATGCAAAATACAATGGTCAGAGAATGAATGTAACAACGAAGTAGACCGAAACGAAAAAAAAAAACCATCGTCAACAACATCAGCAGCAGCAACATTGCATTGACCATCCAAGATGCACGAGCTCATGAATGGCAAACGATGAATAGGTATTTTTTGTTGTATTTATAAATCAACATCCGATGGCAACGCAAATCAAATGAAATAGGCACGTTTCTCATCCACAATTTTCTGCCGTTTGGTGCATTCAAAAATCACATATGTATAGCGGCCAGACATGGAAAAACATTAATTCAGGCACGAGGCAATCCAAATAAATGTTATATGTACGCGTCACCGTTGTTGCGATACTGAAGCGTGCGGTCGGTTACGATGAATGAGTGTATTTATTTGGTTGAAAGCGGATAAACGAGTCAACACCAATCAATTTTCAACACATTCACACGATGTGTGCCCAGCCAACGGTTGATCGTTCACAATTTTTTACCCGTCATTTATTCATCTGAAAAAGTCTTTTTGTTTTGCTTTTAGTCTCTTTTTCTATTAGAATCACCTCCTCCTCTCTCTCTCTCTCTCTCTCTCTCTCTCTCTCTCTTTCTTTCTCTCTCTCATCTTTTCACTCATTCACTCAGCCTTCACCATATTTTTGCCAACATTCCATTGTGTCATCCAACATTCGATGCAATAGTTTCCCATCGAATATGATGCATGTCATATCCGGCAATCACATTGTTTTTATTTATATAGTGAAGCTGAACTGAGCTAAAGCTCAGCAGTTTTATTAGTTAGTCAGGAAAAATTGACTAATAATTTTAGTTTTGATAGATAGATGATGACATTTTTGCTCTTGTTTTCACACACACTCTCTCTCTCTCTCTCTCTCGCTCGTATTATTTCTATCAACGCCATCATTTGACTATGGTGTATGGCACATAGATACATTTCACATGAGCATATCGTGCTTGAGTACGTACATTCAGGATTTATGAATGCGATTATACAACTCACTACATTTATTATTCATTCATTCGCATTTTATATCCATATCTGTGTTTAAGTGTCGCATTTATTGTGGCCTCTGGAATGATAAATTAATCGCTCGTCCAACATGATACACAGACACAAAGCATATGCACTTGTGCAATTCAATCAGTCAATGGTGGAAACACGAATGAGTGAATGAGTGAGTGAGCTGGCAAGTGAGAAGATGAGAATGAGTGAGAAAGATAGAGAGAGAGAGAGCATATGATACAAATCACGATAAATTCGCAATCAAGCCTCCATTGTAGTTCACACACTAATCGAAATTGTAGCTTGCAATCCCAATTCGTTTTTTTTTTTTGTTTTTTCATTTTTTTCTGTTCACTTCTTCTATTTTACAATGAACTTCTATTGACTATTGAATGGATTGATTGAATTACATCAACACTGCATACATTTTTAACGCGCCAAAGAAACATGATTCATGTTTCTGATTTTAGCAATATCAAATTTTAATTAGTTCTTTTCAATCAGCAAGTGTCCAGTATACAATTTTATTGATTTAAATTTTTTAGCGTTGCTAAATTAACGAATTCAAATTCAGAAAACAAATTTGTTGAAAAAAAATTCGCTATTTGATTTTTTCTCCAGTCGAACTTAGAAATGGTTTGTTGTTTATTTTTTCTCCTCAATGCATGAGACTATAATCTATATACATATATTTTAAAAAAATACTGATACAACAAGACAGATTATTACAAATCGAAGTTTCTATAAATTAACCTACTAGACTCTAATATTCAGAGTCTGAATGCCAAACGTGGTAATCATAGTTGGCAACGAGCAGAAATAAATAAGAAAAAACGTAATTTTGTGCGTTCGTTCATGCGAAAGTAATAAAAATTATGACGAACGTTCGTTCGATTGTGCGAAAATTTACCAAAAAATTCGTTCGAAATAATGTTGGAATTTTTGCACAAACGAACAAACGTTCGAACTTTTTTTCCTTCCATTTTTCCTCTTCATTTTATTTTTTTTTTTTTTATTCATTGAATCAAAATATACAATTTCGAATTTCATCATCTATGCAATATTTTTTGACTGGTTTGTGAACTAATTGTACATTTCATAACGATAACACCGATCATTGCCCTTTAAACTTGCAATCCACACTTGAATTATTAATTGATAACAACTGCGTAAATTTACAAAGTCAAATATAAAGCCAAAAATAAAGTACAGTGAGCAAGTAAAGATTTTTTAGTGGAATATTGTCGAGTTCAATTCAAATATGGTTGAAATGCCCTTGAATAAGATTCACGAGACTATTCATTTTGATTATTGTCGCTTTGATTGTGACTATGATTTTGTTTATGATTTTGATTAAGTTATATTCTAATAGACGGAAGCATGGTAATTGACATAAGACAACAAGCATACGGAATTTGAATTACAAAACTTATACAATTGAGCATTAAATTCATTGTCCCGTTGATCATTCAATCGCGAATGAAAAATGTCTTGAAAACAAACTATCAAATTATTGTCTTGTGAGAAGAATTGTTTTGAAAGTAGATTATTGAATATATGTCAGATGCCATGCTACGGTAAAAATATTACTACGAACGCAAATGATACAAAATGGTTTCGTTTTATTTTTTGTTTGATTATCATTTTGGGCAATGGCGTTGAAAATTTTTCTTTTTTTGTTCATCACTACATGATAAAGTTATTATCTAATCATTGCTCATTTAGAACTACTGTAAGAAAAAAAGAAAAGGAAATTGCGTTTCATTCAAGCTTCTCAATTCTACATATATTTTCAATGTCACATCGTTAAATTTCAGTCGAACACCAGTTATTTAGTCAGTTTCATTTATAATACGGATTTCATTGAGTCGGGTCACGTTATTATTTTACTGTGAAAGATGAAATTCTTAGTTGCATTTATTTCATTACTTAGCCTTTGTGCTGCTGATAATTATGAGCAGTAAGAAGGATTGTTTTTCCTTTAAAAAAGAGAAAACTATTTTTTTTTTTTTTAAAAACTTAATTTCATAAATTTTTTTTAGATATCGCAAATTAGATGCTCTAACCTCTCTGATATACTTTTTGAAAGGTAATTTCATAGAGTAAAAATTGTGAAGCATGTATTAAACTGGTTTTATAACACATAGGTCAACTGAAAATGGCCGAAATAGCAATGAACATGGGGTGTATTAATGCAAAATATCCATATGGTGGCGGTGGAATTGTTATCCATGGATGTGCTGCAATTGGTATATTTTTAACAAATATTTCTCACTAATACTCATGTGAATAAAAAATAAATCATTTTGAAATTTAGGAAATCCGGAATGTGTACAAAAATTGTTGAACAATGGAGCTGATTTTCGGTTTAAAGATGATCGTAATAGAACAGCATTGGATTATGCAGAAATTGGTGGAAAAGCTGAACCAGATGCACTTGGAGTAGCCCTTGGAATAGAGTATCAACATGTTATTGAAATACTTAAAAACGCTGAAACACAAAACAACACAAGTTAGACCAATATTTCACAAGTGAATTTGGAATTTTGAATTAATTTTAATTTGTTTTCTCTTTTCATATTAAGATATTGCCACGTAAGTTGAAACTCTTATTGATGGAAATATTATTGTGTTAATAATTCGATAGAAAACCCTTTTTTTTTTTTGGAAAAATCAAAATTTCTTGAAAAAATCAATTTTTTTCAAAAAAATCAATTTTCTTGAAAAAAAAAACAAATTTTTTTTGAAAAAAAAAAAAAAAAAAATAAAAAAAAAAACAAAATTTCTTGAAAAAAAATAAAATTTTTCTTGAAATTTTTCCAGTGGTTGTTATTTGAATAATACCGAATGGGAAGGAATAATGAGAGAAGGTATTTTAAATGTTGTAATTTGATTAAAGCACGAGACTGAAACCGATTTTATTGATTATATTTCAGCGTTCAAAATGTATTTTGATGAGATAATTGCCATTGGTATAAACCGTAAAGTTATTTATCCAATGTTTGTTGGTGGAACTGCTCTTCATGATTGTGCTAGTGCCAGTAATTCAACATAGTTTTTCGAGAATATTTACACTCGGATTGAAATATAATTTAATTTGTTTTTGTTTTTGTTTTTTTTTTTTAGATTTTTATGTGTGTGTTAAGGTACTTCTGGAAAATGGTGCCGATACAACAATTAAACATGATAATGGTCTAACTGCATATGAAATAGCAGTTGAAAAAGGTAAAAACAATGAATTATTATTGAAAGCATAACTTGCAATAAAATATTTTATTTTAAGGTTACTTGAAAACGGCTGAACTAATAAAAGCAGCAACTAAAGTACGTAGTTCAATTTCAACAGAACCATCCACATCAACTGAAAAAATTGAAATATCAACACCTGAACCCATAATTGAAGATTCATTATTAAATTGATTCATAGTAGATGATCTAGATTTTATTTTTAATTGTTTTTTTTTTCGATTTTTTTCTTAAATAAATGTCATAACATTTTTTTCAATCAATTCTTTAATTTCTGATGGAGATTCGTAATCCAATTGAAGTGGACGTGAAGGTATGATCATCATGATTAATGATCATTTTCAAGTTTTGATAAATACAAAAGGTCCAAATGCAAGCAAATTGTTGGTAAGCCTTGAGTTATTTTGATACACTTTTTGACCTTTGGAATAAGTTTCGATTTTGAGAGAATGAGAATACACAAATATAGAATTTGAATCAAAATTTTCATTGGAATTTTTTTTTTGTCGCCAAACTGAAAAAAAATGATAATCTAATCACTGACTCTGTGCAAAAAATTGAATGAATTCTTGTTTGAAAATAGTTATAAAATTGAATATCATCGAGAAAAAGCAAAGGAAGTGATATTCATATTAAAGACAATCACAATAAAATAACATTGAATTATGCTCAAATATTAAATTTGACTCTGAATGACGAAGTTCAAAGTATGAGAACTGATTATGAGAGTGTCATTGAACTACTCAAAGCGGTAGAAGCAAAAAATATACGTAATATTATCTATTAAATTATGTATCGATTGTGATTTTTAATCGAATTTTCATTTCTATAAAATAATATTAAATTCAATTGATTATTTTCAAATGAAGGCAACATTATAGCGACGTAAGTTGATATATATCTTGTCATTTGAAATTTTTTTTTAAGTCACAGAAATCGTATCTATGAAAAAAAACAAAAAATTTAAATCGATTTTTCAGCTTTTGAAACGCTTTTTGATTACATAATTGAAATTGGAGTTAATCGGAAAATTTTAAATAGCGCGAATGAAACTTTTCTTCATAAATGTGCCAAAACTAGTAATTAATTTAGAATTCATGTAAATATGCGCATGTGAAATAAAACATGACTTTTTTTTCATTAGATAGTCCAACCTGCGTTAAAGTGCTTTTAGAAAAAATGGAACAGATCCAAAGATTGAAAATGACTATGGAAAAACCGCATATGATTTAGCCATTGAAAAAGGTACAAATTAAGCCTAATTTCAAGGAACAAAAATACTGTATTAAATAATTTCTCCTCAAGGTTATGGGAAAGTCGCTGAAATTTTAAAGGAATAAAGAAGATAATTCAAATGAAAAGGAACCATTCAGTACAACCAAAAAAATTGAATAATTCAACAGAATAAAATTGAGGAGCGTTTAAATAGAATAAAAAAAAACAACAATTTCACAACAATCGAACAGTTATCAATAGGAAAACAGAATATTTAGATTTAATTTTTGATTGATTTTTTCATATTATTCAACATTATTTTCTTTAATTATTATCTAATTATTATCTAATCACAATCATAAAAGTATGTACGAAATAGAATTATCTAATCTAAAAATAGTGTATTTACTATGTGAAAATGTTAAATTTAATTCATTATCCATTTTATTATAGTAATAATATAGTTTTATTGCGTTATCCATGGTGACATATTAATTGCATAGATATTGGACTTCCTAAGTCACATTTTGGTGATCTTTTTCATTGAAACATTGCACATTTAATAAGGATGTAATAATTCAAATGATTATTATTACAAGTTGATCATTATTGTTGCTATATAAATCAATTTAATAATACATTTTATATTATATTACGACGATTCCATATGAACTTGCATTTTGATTTTTCGTAAGCGTATTCTCAGAATTAGCTCAAATTTTTTGGATAAAAAGGAAATTTTGAAAAACTTCGAAATATAATATCAGGCCTATTTATTACATAAACCCAAGTCTAAATTTTTTTTTGTAAACTAATGGAAATATCTAATATCGTTCTCTGTATACAATTTGATCATTCATTACAATTTAATCTAAAAGGTTCCATACGTGTTTATTACAATTCATATCAATGTCACCTTGATTTAAGTAAGAAATTCATTGCACATCATTTCAATTCATTGCAATATAAATGTAAATATAAAAGCTCAATCATTATTCATAATACGAATTACATTCAGACGAGGCACATCTTTTTTTTACCAGAGATGAAGTTCCTATTTGCATTGGTTTTATTATTTGGTATATGTGCTGGCTATAGTAATAGGTAAATTAAAAACGTTTTTTTTTTAAATATCAAATTTATATTTCAATTTATCTCTTTTTATTTAGGTATTTTAGCCTAATGCAAGTGATAGATTCGACTGTGGTCTATAACAAATGTGAGTTTGCATTTTTATTTTTTATGTATAAAAGTTTCATGATTGAATTTAATTTTGGTTGGTTGCATAGGCGTACTGAAAACGGCTAACATTTTATTGGATCAAGGATGTGTAAATGCAAAATTTCCATTTTCTACAAATGGAACAGTAATACAAAGTTGCGCGTTATTGGGTATATTTTGACATATTTTTTTTTTTTTTTTTCAATGAATAGACTATAGCGTGTAAATGGAATAATTTCGTTCATTAGGTGATATCGATTGCGTTAAAAGAGCACTTGACAACGGAGGTGATTTTGATGCTAAAGACAATGATGATAAGACGGCATTAGAATATGCTGAGCTACGTTTTTACGAATTAACTTCATATCAACAATATCGTTTAAATTTTGGACACAATAATGGGGCTATCATTGAACTACTCAAAGAGGCGAAATCAAAAAATATTACTAGTAAAACATTTGTTTTTATTCAACTATTTATATTTAGTTTAAATTTAAAGATTTTTTTTTTTTTTATTTTTCTTTTGAATCAAGGCAACATTGTGGCCACGTAAGTTAATGATTTTCTTCGTTTCGTTATGGCTTTTGAATTTTTTATGCGTAAATTTTCAGAGATTGTAATTTGAATGAAACGGAATGGGATTCAATTTTGAGAGAAGGTAATTTCAAAATACTGGATTTATTGTAACTTAAATGAATTCAATTCAAATACATTTTGCAGCATTTCAACCATTTTTTAATAAAATAACTAAAATTGGAATTAATCGTAAACTTGATGCTGAACAGCTTGGTCGTGTCACTTATCTGCAAATGTGTGCTAGCATCAGTAATTTTATTTTAAAATAATAATTGTGAAATTGTGCATTAAATTTAAAATGTGATTTTTTCATTTTATTTAGATTTTTCAACGTGTGTTAAAGTGCTTTTAGAAAATGGAGCAAATAAGGAGATTAAAAGTTCATTCGGACAAACAGCATATGATATAGCTATTGAAAGAGGTAACACAATCAATTTATTCCTATTTGATTACAAAATATTGCAATACAAAACCGTTAAATTTTAAGGTCATTCGAAAGTCGCTGACATTTTGAAGGGAGCAATCAAAGAAGATGAGTCAATTTTGGCAGAGCAACCAATAAAACAATTTTAATCGATGATTATTTTAAATAGAATTTTTTTGTTTTTCTGCTTGATCCCTTTTTCTTGTTGTTATTTCTGTAATCAATTGTAATGCATTAAATAAATTTCAATGAATATTTTGATATTGATTCAATTTTTTGCGAAATATTATATTACATAGTGTTCGGTTCGATGTGATTTTGAAGCAAATATCTTCGATTTACGTAAGAAACGTACTGCACCAAATATTTGTCGAGATTGAATAGAATTAAGCGTGCTTTAATTTGTTTATGGGACGAAATACGTGTGTGTACCAACAGGATTAGAATTTGAGATCAACTCAACTCAAAATATTCTTTTATTCTACTTCAAATGAGAGGCTGCGAGGAAAAATGTTACACAGAAAAGTTCCGTGAAAAAATATTATTATTCAGTGTATTCAACATACAAAAAACAACAACAAATACATTGAATAATAACATTTTTCCACGGAACTATTCTGTGTAACATTTTTCCTCACAGCCTCTCAAATGTTCGATGTGAAAATTTGTCCGATTTTTGAAATTCGATTACACCTTTAATAGAGTATAAATTGTGCTTTAGATCATTCTGATTATATCGTAAAAATTAAATATATAGCAGCACAAATATTTTAGAAATTTTCCACCAATTCCAGTGCAATGAAGGATTTATTTAAAATGATTTTTCTCTCTAACATTAGCCATACAAATAAATTGCCATCAAATGTTCATAACGCAAATTTACACAATCAACAAAAAGGAAAAATATTAAACGAAATTATACTTTCTCGATTTTATTATCAATATATTCCGTATCAGTGTCACCGTCACCGTCATTTGACATTTCAATACAAGCTCCATTCATTACAAATTGCAAAATGCAAGAGTTCAATCTTCATTCATAAAACAGATTTCATATCGGCGAGACACGACTTATTTTTTTTGCTAAAGATGGAATTCTTAATCGCATTTATTTTCTTATTTGGCATATGTTTTGGTAGTAAAAGGTAATTTAAAAGCTTTTATTTTAAAAGTCAAGCTAATTTTGATCTTCTTAGATTTACCACACATGAATTAGTTGATTTGAATATTCTCTACTGCAGAAGTAATTTCAAAAATTTATTTTCGGTTTTTCTTAAAAATTATTTCTATATAACATTTTATTCCATTACATAGGCATCCTAAAAGCGAGTGACATATTACTAAATCGAGAATGTGTAAATATAAAATTTCCATTTGCAACTAGGGCATCGATAATTCAAGGTTGCGCTTTATTAGGTATATTGTGTAATTTGTTTTATAAATGAACTGTGCATAAATAAGATCATTTCATGTTTTAGGAGATCTTGTATGTGTTCAAAGAGCCCTTGATAATGGTGCTAATATTCATTTGAAGGACGATCTTAATAGAACAGCTTTAGACTATGCAGAAATGGGTTACTTTACGTTGAATCCCTTTCCAAAAATCCGTACAAATTTTGGACAAAATAGTAAAGCTATGATCAAAATACTTAAAGAGGCAGTATCAAAAGACATTACCAGTAAAATATTTTACTTTTAAATTGTTTATCTAAATAGATTTAATTTATATACAGTTTAATTTCCGAATTTGTTTTCCCTCTTTCTTTCAATTAAGACAACAATGTGATGACGTAGGTTGAAACATTTTTCTCCGTATATTTACTGCCGTTCAAATTATTACTTAATTTTTCAATTTTTATATGAATTTCAGCGATTGTACTTTAAATGAAACGGAATGGGATCTAATTTTGAGAGAAGGTAAAATGCTCGAATTATTTTAAAAAACTAAAATCAATATATTTTCATTTAATTTTTCAGCATTTAAAAGTTTTTTTGAACAAATAACTGAAGTCGGAGTCAATCGTAAACTTAATAATCAACAGTTTGGTCGCATCACTCATCTGCAATTTTGTGCTAGCTTCAGTAATTATATTATTATGCTTGTGAAATAGTCAATTGAATTTAAAATGTAACTTTTTTCTTAGATTTTTCAACGTGTGTTCAAGTGCTTTTAGAAAATGGGGCAAATAAGAATATTAGAAGTTCCTTAGGAAAAACCGCATATGACATAGCTATAGAGAATGGTTAATACAATGAAATAATCACTGCTTAAATACAAAATATTGATGTAAAACTATTTCCTTTTAAGGTTATTCTCAAGTCGCTGAACTACTGAAATTGCAAAGAAGAAGAAGAAGAAGAAAGTAGTACAGTTTCAACAGAGTAATCAATAAAATCAAATCGACACAGATTAACATTATACTTATTTAGCTGGTTCTGTAATTGTTATTAAAAAAATAAAAGATTTTTTTTTTAAAATGCCTTCCATTTACACAAATGCCTTCCACAAATACATCAATTAAATTGAATACTTAGATCAGCAGCATTTTCAAAACGATTAACGAATATTTATTTCAAAACCTAAATGTATGTTTTGCAAACTTGTGTTCACTAACAAGCTAGATATCATGCTGGTCATAGACTCAATGCGACATGAATTCCGCTCATGGTATGACTTTAGCAAGAAGAGTGCAATATTGGCCTGTATCTAGAAAGGCAGGGAAATAAAATAAATTCGCTTAGCTTTGTATACACAGAGAAGAATCAATACCATTCCACCTAATGGTGCTACAAAAACATTATCGATAAAAGCCATCCAAATTGAAAGCAATTAAATGTTGTCAGTTTTCTTTTTGATGATTATTTTTTTTTTGAAAGACGAAATAATTTGGCGCCTTGAAAACGATCTTATGAGCAATTAATTGAATTTATATTTGAAATCCATACACAATCAAGCATTAAAATCTTATCTGAAACATGTCTTACGTGTGTGAATCTTAAAATATTACGAGATGTAACCGATATAATATAACTGAAATAAAATTGTGTCTGTTTGTTCGTGATTATCAACTAAAAAGTTGCATCAGAAATAATCTATAAATCAGAGTTGCTTTCACACAATTTCATTCAATGAATATAGTTTCAATTGCAATTTAAACATAAATCATCATTCGCAATCATTATTACATGTAGACCAGACAAATCTTGTTTTTTTTTTTATAAAATATGGCGTTCCTAATCACATTTGTTTCATTATTTGTTATTTGCGCCGGTAATAATAACAAGTGAGTTGAAAACATTATTTAAAAAAAAAAAAAAAAAAAAAAACATGATAGTAATAAATTTATTAAAATCTTAATTTTCTTGTTTAAAGATTAAATTCGGACGCACAATTCTGTGTACGTAAAAGTAATTGTTGCAATTGGTCAACATTTCAGTACACTTCAGAAACATAATTTCTTCACATTTTGAACATCGGAGCATGCGAATTTGATTTAGGGGGGAGTATTGTGAGTCTTTTCTACATTTTACATTGTACATTCTACGCAAGATTTAATTTTAATTTTAATTTAACACGATAGCTCATCTCCAACGAGCCCAAAAAAAAGTCTGATGATGCAGAATTGTTAGGATAGTTTAAGAATAAAAACCACTGAATTTTCAGCCATAGATAATGACCGCGTACTAGATCCGTTAAATGGAGATGATTTTCGTATGAAAAGTCTCCAAAATAGGCATTTTACGGCATTTTCGTCAAAGGAAACTCATATTTGTTTTCGCGAAAAAAATATAGGTCATTGAACAATGGGCCAAGAAAATTGCCACTTTTGTATGAGAAAAAAAGAAATGTTGTGCCGAAAAGTACGTCTTACATCGGTAAGACCCTTTTTTTCTTTTTGCCATTATCGTTTCAACAATTTCGTTGGCAATTATCTACGTCAGTGTTGATTTCACAAAATTTCAATATAAATCACTTAAATTCATTGCAATTTAAATACATTCCATATTTTGAACGAAATAGACCATGCTCGCGTCATGAAATGACGGTGTACTACGGAACTAAAAAATCACATTTGAAATGTATGTAAAGTACATAGCGCTTCGATCGTATCATATTTGATACTACGTTCATGCGCGGGAAATAGACACACATTTTCTTTTTGTGAAAAATGAAATTCTTAGTTGCAATCATTTTATTATTCGATGTTTGTGTTGGTTATCCATTCGAATCCGAATTAACAAATTTACTTTTATTCTATAACCATGGTGATTTTCATAATTTATTTGTTTGAATATTATACAAAAAAATCCATATATCATTTAGGTGGACTGAAACTGGCTGAAATGTTGATGGATCGAAATTGTGTGAATGCCAGATATCCTTTTGCATTTAAACAAACGCCTCTACAAGCATGTGTTTTGTTAGGTATGTATTTTCTGATTTTTATTTAGAAATGTCTCTGCAATATGTAAGATGATCTCATTTATTAGGAAATATTGAATGTACTAAAAGAGCCCTTGAAAATGGAGCCGATATTCATATTAAAGACGATGATAATAAAACAGCTTTAGACTATGCTCAACTACATTTTTTCACATCATATAATGTTACGGAAGTATTTCGAACAAATTTTGGACAACATGAGGAGACTATCATTGAATTACTGAAAGCAGCGGAATCAAATAATAACAATAGTAAAGTTCTCATATTATACAAAGAAATTTGCCGATATTTAGACAATGGCAGATGTCAAATCAAATTTTAATTTTACATTAACAATTGTCACTGTATAATCGGTGAAATTCGGAGGCAATATTCTTTCGTATTAATTTTCACACATATTAATATTTAAGATTCTTTATTTTTGTTTGTTTCCTTTCTCCATCTAGATTCTGTTAGCACTGCGTAAGTTGATTTTTTTTTCGTTTAATTATTGAAATATGTTGTTATTGAAATTTTATTCACATTTGCTATAAACTAATAAAAATGATTTTAGAGAATGTAATTTCAATGAAACGAAATGGGACGAAATGATCAGAGAAGGTATATCAAAATATACAGATGACTTATGATAAAATCAATTCAAATCAACGTTAAATTTATACATTTTCAGCTTATAAAACATTTTTTAATGAGATAATTAATGTCGGTGTGAATAGTCAATTTTCTTTACAAGGATTTGGTGTTATCAACTTTCTCCATTTTTGCACTAGTTACAGTAATTTAATTGGAAATCGTATGAATCTGTGTATTGGATTTGAAATGTGTTTTTTTTCGCTTCAGATTTTATCTCATGCGTTAAAGTGCTTTTGGAAAATGGTGCTGATAAGAATATTAAAACCACTTATGGAAAAACAGCATATGATATTGCCAATGAAAAAGGTGATACATCTATGACTTCTAATTTAGATAAATACACTGACAATATTTAGGTTATGTTTTTTCCAACCATTCGTTGGAATTAACGTCATTCCAACCAAAATTGTTCATTGTCCAACCAAAATTGTTCATTGTTGGACAACCCTAGTATTGAAAAAAAATCCAACCATTGTTGGACAATGAACAATTTTGGTTGGAATGACGTTTATTCCAACGAATGGTTGGAAAAAACATAACCTAACTATTGTCAGTGTAATAAATGATTTCTAACAGAAAATTTCAATAAATTTTCATTCCTTTGTAGGCTTTTCAGATATTGCCAAATTACTTGAGAGAAGTAATAAATAGCGAGATAAATTATTATAATGGAATTTTCATTCAAACTATACAGAAATTCATTAGCGTCATACGAAATCAGTTGAATTATTAAGAATAGATAATTCAAATACGACAGAAAAATTACATTTGAATAACATTATCTTTCTCTTTTCTCTCTCTCTCTACCTGTCATTGAAATACTTTTGGAAAATGGCGCAGATAAAAATATTTGAACTGATATTTATCATAAAACTGCATATCAAATGCCCAATGAAAAAGGTGATGAAGCAAAATAATTCCTCATTTAGATGATTAATAGTTGATTTTTAAAAAAAGATTTTAATACATTTTCTTTTTTTCAAAGGTTTTTCGGATATCGCAAAACTACTAAATAAAAATAAATTCCACTATAGAAAAATGAAATGCAATCTATTTCCAATAGTTTTTGTTTATAATAATTACTTTT
Source organism: Resseliella maxima (assembly GCA_029041755.1). Lineage (NCBI taxonomy): Eukaryota > Metazoa > Arthropoda > Insecta > Diptera > Cecidomyiidae > Resseliella > Resseliella maxima. Next base: position 640,864 of record JAQOWM010000689.1, read on the forward strand.
TGTAATATTTTTGAAGAAAAAAACTCCAATAAATCAGAAAATGTTTGCATTCAAATGGAATTTTTACTCACAGTATTCGGGATGTCATTTTATAGTCATAAAGGCACGAGGTAAAGGAGAGGTAATGTTTCAGAAGAGAGCATTTTCCTTAAATGGTAAAAAATTTAAATAAAATACGACGTTTCTCTGAAATATTATGAATTTGTATCTCGTTTATTTTATTTGTCTTTGTCGGTCTTTGTTTCATTTGTTATTTTTTTGGCATACCACTTATCGCAAATTTTTAAACATATTCTTATCATAATGTGGCGTTAAAAACGTAATATTTTGACCCATATTGCTAAATAAATACTATTTAAAAAACAACAAATCGTATTCAATATCAGTTTAACTTTCAACAAATTTCAATGTTACAAAACGTATTTAATTGGAATTTTAAATCAAGTGTTTATTTAATTTCAGTCACAGCACTTATTTCATATTACAACATACATATTTTTACGCGAGATGAAATGTTTAATCCCAATATTTTTATTAATCGATATTGGTATTTATGCAGCCGTAAATAATGAGTAAGATGAAAATATTTTTATAAAAAGACATCGAACCAACTTAGCATTTCTTTAGATACAGCTTACAGGATAGGATAGATTCAGTTGTTTTATACAACAAAGGTGATTTTATCATTTCCATTTCTAAAGCAAATAAAAAGAAATTTTATCTATCATATCAGGTGTATTGAAACTGGCCGATATGTTGTTGGATCAAGGATGTGTAAATACAAGAGTTCCGTATGCTGAAAGAGCAACACCTTTAATAATGTGTTCACTATTAGGAAATGTTAAATGTGTTATAAAAGCAATCATCAATGGAGCCAATATTCATCTAAAAAATGATAAAAATAAAAATGCTTTGCATTATGCCAAACTGGGATCATTCAAATCAAATCCATATAGAGAATTGCGTGAAAATTTTGGAAAGAATAATAATGATATTATTGTAATACTTAGAAGATCTTCAAGGAGACTTTCAAAGAGATTTACAAGTAATGAGTCACACAGAGAAATCACTTCATTTAAATTGTTTTATTTATTATTCTTTTTTTTTTTCATTTTATCGTTGCAAGATCAAGAACAAGATCCAAGTAAATATCAATTTATGGCTGGGTAATTTCAAATATTTTATACATTTCTTCAATGAAATGTTTTGTTATTTCAAAATGTTTTTATTTTCAGAGATTGCAAATTAAATGAAATGCAATGGGATGAAATGATTGAAGAAGGTAATTCAAATCCAGTAAACATTCTCAGCTAGATTGGTAATGTTTTGTTTTCATAACAATTAAAACGTGAAAAGTTTATCTAATTTTTTCAAAAGGTTAAGATTATTATAAGCGTTTAACCTTAGATGCCTTTGCAAATCTAACTGAGTATTGAGTATAATGAATTTTATAAACTAAACATTTTGATGTCAATTATTTGTCAGCTTTTAAAATGTACTTCGATGATATAGTCAAAGGTGGTGTAGATCGAAGGCTTATTGTTCAAAATGATGCTCAATCAACCAAACTCCATCATTGTGTGATTTTCAGTAATTATATATTAATAATGATAATAAATCTATTGAAATTCAATGCATTACTGGTGAGATTCGGTTTTTTTTTTTTTAGATTTTTCCACATGTGTTAAAGTGCTTTTAGCAAATGGGGCCGATAAGAACATTAAAAATGAAGATGGACAAACTGCATTTGATCTAGCAATTGAAAGAGGCTATTGGAATATTGCTGAAATTTTGAAATAAACAAATAAATTAATCAAGTGAAAATAGAGAACAATCACAATCTATTGATAATAATTCCGATAGAAAAATGATTCAATTCACGAATGAAGGTAAATGAATGAAGCAATGGAATCTTATCTGAAAAATTGCATTAATTGTGAAAATAAAACTAAACATGAACCACAACTATTTTGTATTAATTATCAATTCAAACAATCAGCTAAGAAATATTGGCTCCCACTACCCAGCCTGACAAATTTCTGCAAACGTATTGAAAGTTTCACTATAATTTGAGGATTAATTAGTGATAATTTGTGGCGCAATTTGTTTTGCACAATACCAAACTTATTTTAACCTCGGGTGGTAAAATCATTTTATGCCTATTACTCAAAAGGCTATTGGCGAAAATATTTATTGGGCTCTTCATCGAAAAACTAATTTTGCACAAATTTAGTGATTAATTTGTGATTTGTAAATATGCCATTAATTAAATTTATTTTCAAGAAGAAACAGAAATATTCAATAAAAAAAGAAAAAAAGCAAAATAATTGTTCAATATCAATGTCACATTCTAAAAACAACGGTCAAGTTCAATTGAACATAATAGCAGGTTTTGATTAAACAAGAGTTTGCAAACGCTCTGACAAAATTATCATTAACGCATCAATTGACGGTAAATCAATCAATGAAATACGATTGACTGCGGCATCGTTTGCCATTGCCAGGTGTTTTTTGAGTCATTTGAATTGTGTTTCAATTTTATTTGCAATTCTTTCATGTTTTCAGTATTGTTTGCAAACATATTTATGTTTCAATTATATTTTATCAATTTTTACAGGCATTGTTTCATCTCAACGGTTCAAGTGATCTTTTCTTCTGGAAAATTCTAATCAAATATTTGAATATCCCATTGTGCTGACTACAATTATAAACAGAATTGTTATAAATAAAATGTAAGAATTTCAACAAAATATAATGATTCTATAATATAGATTCTAAGAATCTATATTCGAAATAATCGGACTTACATGTGAAACAGTTCAGATGATACAGCAACTCCATATCGAATAAAATTCGATCAATTTTTTTTTGCATGATTATCATTCTGTAATTATGTTAGATATACATCCACAAAAATTCATCTGTCAATATTAAAGTCGTTGGTTGGAAAATTCCACCAAAAGCAAATTTTTTAGTGCGGCGGTTGAGCACTTTACAATTGTCGATATTGTAGAAAAAGTTATAAAGTACGCAGCCATCGTAAAAAAAAATTTAGTTTTTGTGATTGAATATACAACCATGGTCGATAATATTTACAGATGAATTTCTGTGAGTGCATAATAATAACCAACAATAATAAACAACAACACGACTATCAAATAACGAATAAATAAATGCTATTTTGAAATGATTAAAATTAATCCATATGACCTTCAAAAATTTAAATGTTTTCTTTCGCTTGTGAATGTATAAAAAAGAAAGTATTCACAGTTTTTTAAAATCAAATCATTTAAAATTCATTCAAAATAAAGATTTAACTAAGACAACTCGGTAAATTTTTTCATAAAAATGAATTTCATATTTGCATTTATTTTATTACTTGGAGTTTGTGCTGCTGATAATCATGAACAGTAATTTAAAATATTTTTCCAAAAAAAAAAATGTACATAATATCAACGGGTTTTATTTATTCCGTTTAGCTACAAGAAAAATGAAACCTTAGATCTATTGGCATTGCTTATTAAAGGTGATTTCATTATTGTTCTTTTTTTCGTGTAGCATCAAATAAAATTTGATATTTATCGCATAGGATCAATAAATCTCGCCAATATGATGATAGATCGTGGATGTGTAAATGAAAGAACTCCTTATGGTCATAGAGAGACAGCTTTATTTATTTGTGCTGGTTTTGGTATTTTGATAAATATACACATGATCTGATGTATAAATTGTGTGATAAAATATTGTTTCATGTGTTAGGTAATCGTGAATGTATTGAAAAAGCACTTAAAAATGGAGCTGATATTCATATTAAAGATGATCAAAATAATACAGCATTAGATGTTGCCAAAGAATCAATTATGAATAAAATCACATTTGATGAAGATCAAAATGTTGTAATTGATAGCGAAAATGTAATTGAACTACTGACAGAGGCGGAAGCAAACAATACTAGTAATGATATTTCTAACAATATCAACATTATTTGTGTTGATTGTTCTTTTTAATTTAATTCATTTTCATTTTTATTTTTAAATTAAGATAATAATATTGTGACCATGTAAGTTGAAATATTCTCTCTCATAAAATAACAAATATTTTCCATTAAAAATTCATTTATATTTCCAGAGATTGTCATTTAAATGAAACGGATTGGGATCAAATGTTCAGACAGTGTATACTTAAAAATTCAAAATCAAAATCAATTAATTTAAATTAATTTTTTTTTTTTTTTTTCTTTTAGATTTGAAAACATTTTTTGATTTTGTAATTGAAAATGGTGTAAATCGAAGAATGTTAATCCATTCTGACAAAACTTTAATCCATGATTGTGCCGCTTCTAGTAAATTAATAAGAGCTCTTATAATTCTGTATAAATGGACTTTGAATTTTAATTTTAATTTTATTTTTAGATTTTCCGACATGTGTTAAAGTGCTTTTAGAAAATGGAGCAGATCCGAATATTAGAAATAATGATGGGAAAACAGAAAGTGAAAAAAACATATGATATTGCCATTGAAAAAGGTGACAATCTAAACAAAATTGTACAGAAAAATTGGTTCTAATAAAAGATATAAATGCCTTTTAAGGTTTTTCGAAGGTCGCTGATTTATTAAAGGATGCAACTAAAGAAGATAACTCAATTTCGGCAGAATAGTTAATAATGGAAATTTTATCGTCTTCAAATTGACCTAAATTAAATAATTATACAAACATAATTAAGTAATTTTAACTGCTAAAGCATAGGTGTGAAATTTTGGTACTAATTAGTAGATTTGTTAGTAGATCTACTAAGTAATGTTAGTATTTTCATACGAAATTTTGCAAATCTACTAACAAATCTACTAATTAGTACAAAATCGCACACCTATGTGTTAAAGTTTTACAGTTAAACTATAAAGTAATTTTATATATTTGGAATGTAAAATACTGTTTTAGTGTGTATTGTTTCAATTATTTTTGCCTGCTTTTTAAATAATTTTTTTCTGTATACAAACAAATAACCAAAAAAAAAAAAAAAAAAAAATTACAAAATTGAATGCAAGAAACATTAAATGTATGACACAGATCTTAAGCATTATTATCATTAGATGAGGCGACAGCAATGTTTGAGTTTTGACGAATTCTCCAATACAAATGAATGGTAAAGTAATAAATAAGCTCAACGATGCTTAAAAACGAAATTCCCATGAATATTCCAAGTATTCCACCACAATTTGCCAACATGTCAACAATCGAATGTGATTCTTTCCTTTCTCTTAAATCTACATAATTTACTAACGGTGTGACTGTAACTTTTGACCACATTCTATGAATCAAAAAAAAAAATAAAAAAGATATAATATCAAAGCTTCGATTTTTATCGTTCTTCTTACTTCTGAAATGTTTCCCTTTTTTTTCTTGTAAGAGCAAAGTTATCCATGCTCATAGCGAATCGGTTAACACTCATATGATATTTGACTGTAGTGCATGCTGATAAACACTTGCATTGATATCCTTCGGCTTTATTATTGATATGGAATTTTTTCCATGCCATTTTTATACATTTAATTTTTGCATCGCCACAAATTGGTGTATACTTGTCTCCTGTGAAATGTGAAAAGATCGATAATTCGAAAAAATAATTCGAAAAAATAATTCGAAAGAATTGAAATTAATTTTATACTTGGCATTGAAAATTTCACGCATCCACATTCATTCATAGTGAAATTTGACAAACATTCCATTTTACAATTGATTTGCGAGTAAATTCGATAGAATCGTAATTTTCGTTCGTTTTGATAAAAACATTCCCGTTGTTCTGGTGAATATGATCGTAGTTTCTCTGCTGTAATTATCATTGTTTGTTTAATTTTTAACTCGCTTGACACTGCACGTTGTAATGAAATATAATTTTGTGTCATTTGCAGTGCATCGCCTGGCGTTGATAAAATTAATTTGGAATCTTGATCAAATCCATTACATTCATCTTGAAAGTTTTTAAATAAAGTCTTCAGAAGTATCTCAAGTTTATCTTGAGGAGAAGCTTGTAGTGGATAAGTTCTATTATTGAATTTGTTTTCCAAACTCCAGCCAAATGCATTTGGATGACCATGAACGGTTTTTATTTCATCAGCAATTCTAATTTTTAAAAATTTAACAATAATAATTATTTAATAAAAAAAAAAAAAAAAAAAAACTATTTTGCACTCTCATTATTATATAAAATTAAAATTAATAAGATTTAATTGCACTTACTCATCCGTGTACATGTCATGTGAATTTAATTGATTAAAAGTAATACAAAGCCCTTCATCCGTTAAAATTTCAGACCAAGTATTTTTGTAACAATTGTAATTCCGTTCCCATGAGTGTTCCCATCTGCACTGAATTGATAAGTCTCTATACCTGGGTGCAATATATTGAACTGTATCAAAAAATGAATTTTTTGTGAAATTATCATTATTTGCAAAGCGCTCTTGTAAGCGTGGACAAATATAAGATGCAGCATTCAATTGTATTTTTCTAAAATAAAGAAATAATTTAGATAAAATATAATAAATGTTAATGACAGAAAAAATTGAAAATGTTTTAATTACATACTCTGTAGCTGATAACTTTGAGAATTGTTTGCGTAATGATGCAATATTCAATTTGTCTTTTTTCACTTTAATATGTGGGCATATCGTTACGGTTGGAAATGGAACCAAACTGAGTGGCGCTTGTACTGTTAAACCGAATGTTGTTGGATTCTCTTGCCATTGTATCCAAGTGCTGTGTATCATTGAACCGCAAAACCAAAGTACAACCGTAACTCCAATTAACCAGAAAATTCTTTCACTCCAATGTATAATTTGTTTTGTAAAATATCGAAAACCGTGAATGTTTGTATTTTTACAGAATTCAAATAGAAATGGATGTATCTTTTGTAGAAATTCAAGAATTTCCTTTCCCTGTTGGGAAAATAATACAAATTTTAGTTCAAAAATAAATTTGTTGAAGTTATAATTACTAACACAAACAAAATTGAAAAATTGATTTTCGCTAGAAGTTTCTTCATTAAGTGAAACTATTGCTTCATTAGGTCTTGGTCGATAAATAATCCAGAACAAACGAAGAGTTGCAAAATAAATAATTTCAATTATGCTCAATACCGAAATTCCCACAAATAATCCAAGCAGACCGCCACAAATTGCTAAAAAATCGGACATTGTATATGTTTCCACTCGTTTATACATATTTACGCGTTTATTTTTCATGAAGATTGTCAACTGCATTTGTTGTCTATTTCTATGTGAAATTTGAGTTTATATTTATTAAAAAAAAAAATAAAATAAAACAACAAAATTTCATATATACATAAGATAAACATCTTCGTACTAACCCAGTTATATTCGATTGAAATTTCCTTTTATTTAACATGTCTTGAGTTTCAGTATTTATGCTGTACTCAGTACTTTTACATGATTCTAAGCAATTGCATTTGTTAAAGAATGAAATACCGTCCAGAGAAAATCGTTTTTTTTCAATATCTTTGAGACAATTTGAATATTGAAAATCACAAATTGATGTTTTTTTATCCTCTATTGAATGAAAACGAATTAAAAAATTATCATAAAATAATTATTTTATATACATTATAATGTATAAACATTAAAATATATACTTGGCATCCACATTTGTGCACATCCACAAATTTTTTTAGTAAAATTTCCAAGGCATTCTAACAAACAGTGTTTTTGTGAATAAATTTTAAAAAAATGCAATTGACGTTCCAAATTGTGAATGCATTTACGTTGAACTGGCTTGTATTTGGCTAGTCCATTCGAGATATCGAATAGTTTTGGTTCAATTGTGATAAAGGTATCCTCTAAACGTGGAATTTCTATGACATCGGCATCAGCTTCAACATATTGACCAGGTGGATTTACAAATATAAAAAATTTTACTACATTTTCTAATTGCATACGGCATTTGAGATAACCATTTTGTTCATTATATAAAAGTTTGAGTTCAAGAGAAAAATCTTGCCCAGAGTCGAAAACACGAAGCGGATATTCTCTATCACTGAATTCCTTGTAATAGCCAGAATTATAATTCCAACCAGTCATATTTTTATTATTATTCACCAATATCATTCTCGGATCCATTCTGAAAATCGATTGAATTATTCTTTCTCTTAATTTTGTTTTTTTTTTTTTTTTTTTTATAAAATGAACAAAAACCTACTTATCTGTGTATGTGTCATAAGAGCTCAAAGCATTAAAAGCAAAACAGAGACCATGTTTAGTAATTATCGGAGATATAAAATCAGAACATTTGATAATTTTCTTTTGCCATTGACATTCAAGAAATATTTCATCAAGATTGAGAAAAACATTTTGAATTATATCATAATTGGATTCATTTATTGCAAACTTTGCAAATGGCATAATATATTTCATTATTTCACAAAACTGTGCGAAGCCCGCAAGTTTCAATTTACTGAATTTAACGAAAAAAAAAAAACAATAATATTGATTAAAATTAATAGCTATATAATCATAGTGCATTAAAGATTTTGATGATGTTACTTACTTATTATCAGACAATCTATTAAGGCGCTTTGCATCACGTAATAAGTAAGAAAAATTCAACTCAGAACCGAATTTATGTTCCAAAACCTGAAGCTCAGGACAAATTGTTACGGTTGGAAATGGAATTTTCGAAATATGTTCAGTTTCATGAAAGTTCCATGTCATTGGATTTTCATTCCAATCAATCCAAACGTTGTAAATCATTAAACTACAGAGACAAATGGCTATTCCGGTACCAATTATCCACCAACACCTTTTTTTTTTTTTTTTAAAAAAACAAAAAAAAAAAATAAAAAAAAAATTTTCGAGTAATTAAAATTGAAAATGATAACAACAAATCATTTTCAACGATTTTTATTTATACAATAATACCTTTCCGTCCAATGTAATAGTTTTTCACTGAAATACCGAAGACCATGAATGTTGGTATTCTCACAAAAATCCTTAAAAAAAATTCGCCACACCCGATTAAGCGTTGCAATGAAGTTTAAGAGAAGTAAATGAATCGATTGAAAGAATTTTCGCTGTAACATTTTTAAAACATTTTTTCATTGGCATAATAATCTCATGAATTTGTTCACTTTTTAACATCAATTAGATTCTTAACTTACTGATTGATTTATTGCTGCTAGAATATTGTTTTGAATTATTATTTTTAGTTCAGTTAATCGTCTCATATTGAAAACTCTATTTATTAATATATTTATTGAAAACAATAAAAATTTTGCACAAAAATATTTTTTTTTTTTTTTAAATAAATTACGGCTTTCTTTGAATCTCGTTGAATACAAACTAATATTTCATTTTTCAAATCGATTTTATGTTTTGACACGTATGCACAGGCAAACGAGTTTTTTTTTTTATTTTATAGACAATTACGTTTCGATAAATAATCCATAATTATATGGATGTTTGGTCTAGTTTTGCGGTTTAATGTATTATTAAATAAAAACAGTGTTGTGACGCCATATAGAAAACAATGATTATGAATGACTTAAAAATGGCTTATGGTCACGCATTTTGCCAGGCTCTGAAAAGCTAAACAAAAATAATTCATACAAAATATCACACATTAAACATGCATTTGAATTCTTTTTAAACATTTTATCCAATTGAATAGCATTTGAACACATAAAATTGTATTAACAACAATAACAAATTATTGATGCAAAATTGATGAAAAATTAAAAATTCCATTGAATAATCCATTACTGCGAAAAGTTTTCCGATCGTTTATGACAATGATGTTGTTCTCCTTTTGGAGTTCGAGTAGTAGTTATATATACATATTTTGGATATTGTATGCATGTATTTTTTAAGACTGTTTCATTTCGGTCAAATGATATGGCCACATAAAAGGATAAATTATAGCGTTTGAATGTATATTTTTAATTATAGATCATTCCATCAGGAGAATATGTTATTTATATGAGAGTCACTAGCGCATCTTCAGAAACTTGAAGGAACTAATATTTGCATGTAAAATGTATAGGCAATACGCCTAGAAATAGATTTCACTTGCCACTCAATGTATGCTAATCAGCAATACCTTAATGTATGTTAATATTCATTGGAAATGGCAATGGCAATGGCAATGGCAATGGCAATGGAAACTTTTTTTTTTTTTAGATTAACAAACAAAATTATCTACTAAATAGCGTGTGTCTCATATCAGTTTCACTTTCAATAAATTTGAATGTCAATGTCATATTGTTTGAATTCATTCACCTCTATTTATTTAACGGATTTCATTAGAACTAGACGTATATTATTTTTGGTGAAAGATGAAGTTCTTAGTTGCAATTGTCTTCATATTTGGCATTTATGCTGCTGATGATTATGGAAAGTAAGATGAAAAAATTATTTCAAAAAAAAAAAAAACAAAAAAAAATGTCGAAATAATTTCGATTATTTTCATTAGGTACAGCGAAACAGATGCAAATACTTCATTTTTATTGCATTTCAATGGTAATTTTACAATTTTTTTTTCTTTCATTTGTAGTTTTAGGACATTTTTCATTGTTTTCAATATTTCAATATAAATACCGAGATTTATACAAACAATTAAATAAACCGAATTTCTGTTAATCCGCATAGGTCAACTAAAATTGGCTGATATACTGTTAGATCGTGGTTGTTCGAATTCAAAACAACCATACGGTTTTAAAAAAACAGTATTGCAATCATGTGCTTATTTAGGTATGTTTTTACTATTAAAAAAAAAAAAAAAAAAAAGACTGTGTATAGTACAGATGATTCCATGTATTAGTAAGATGATTCCATGTATTAGGAAACTATGAATGTGTTGAAAGAGCACTTGCAAATGGGGCTGACGTTCATCTCAAAGATGATAACCATAAAACAGCATTAGAATATGCTGAACTGAAATCAATGGAAATAATAACTGAAGCCCATAGTATATCGCAAAATTATCAAGGTGTTATTGATCTACTTAAGCAAGCAGAATCAAGTGACAATTCAAGTAAAATTTTAATATATTAACAAATTTATTATTGATTTTTATTTTTATTCTTAATCATTTTCATATTGTTCTTTTTAATCAAGATCATGTTGTGGCCACGTAAGTTAAAATATTTTTCCCAATGCACATTTTTAAGAAATACATTTGGTGATATAAATTTGTTTTCAGAGTTTGTAGTTTAAATGAAACGGACTGGGACCAAATATTGAGAGAAGGTAATCCAAATGGAAAACTCAATTAATTAATTTTTCAAACTAATTTAATTGCAATTAATTTTTCAGCTTTCAAAGACTATTTTAATGAGATAATTGAAGGTGGTATAAATCGTAAATTGTATTATACAGGAAGCGGTTATGTTAGTCTACATTATTGTGCTAAAAGCAGTAATTAAATCGTATTTTACACATCTGTGTGTTTTGAAATTGAAATAAATATTTATTTTTAGATTTTTCAACGTGCGTTAAAGTTCTTTTAGAAAATGGAGCTGACAAGAGTGTGAAAAATGATGACGGAAAAACTGCTTATGATTTAGCTATTGAAATGGGTAAATGCCAAATAATTACATTAAAAATGTTATATTAATACTGTTTTTCTGTATAATTGTTTCTTTTCAAGGAAATTCGCAAGTCGCTGAATTGTTGAAATAAGCAAAAGTAAAAGAGATAACTCCGTATCGACATCAGTGGAGTCTATTGAGAAATTGAAATACATTTGTTGTTTTATCTCATTCTTTCTTTGCTTTGAAAACAGTAAATAAAATAATAATTGAAAGAAACGATGTTTGAAGCTTATTCTACTTTTTAAAAATTAAATTTTCTCCTAAAATGAATGCGTTTTACAAAATTATTCACTAAATAAGAACAGTTAAAATTACATTTTCTGCCATCCATAACTATGCATCAACAGTTTTATACACGGATTCATATTTGGATCTGAAAATGTTTTTAATTTCATTTTTATCAAATTGAACGGAAATAAAATGTTTTCAATGAAATTTGAACAAAATTTTTCGTTTTTTTTTTTCTTTTTTTTTTTGAGAATGTTTATTTAGGCAGAAATTCCCTCTTTGCAATTAGTGAAAAATATAAATAAAGAAGAAACAACAGATAAAAAGTATTATTGATGGAGATAACTAATTTGATAAATGAACAATAATTTAGTTACCCATGTGAATGGATTGAATTAGCATCTAAGAGCAAAGCTCAAACAATAAAAAACTTCCCCATTTCATAGCCATGGACAGTAATAATAAAACAGTTGAATACGAGATTAAAAACTTACTATCGTTAATGACGAAGTTAGTTTTTCTTCAAAATAAACGAATAATATAAAAACTCTATGTTTTTAACATCAGTTGGAATTTGACCTGATTATTTGAAACTGATTAAGTTTATTAGAATTCAAACGCAAATCTTAATTCAACTTCATTCATTGTACAGACTTTATTGATACGAGTCACATATTTTGTTTGATAATGAAGCTCTTAATCGTATTTGCTTTATTATATGGCGTTTATGCTGAAAACAATAATAAGTAAGTTAAATTCAATTCACAGTAAATGTAAAAAAAAAAATGATTTCAATAAATGATTTTCAATAAATTTAGCCATTCAGAACTGGCACATTCAATTACATTGTTCAACAAAGGTGATTTCATAATTTTTATGTTTTTTTTGAAAGAAATAACAAAATTTCTTTCTGTTCAATAAATAGGTGCACTGAAAGTGGCCGATAAATTGTTCGATCGACAGTGTGTAAATGAAAAATATCCTTATTCTGGTCAGGGAACGCTTTTACATGCATGTGCCATATTGGGTATTTTATTATTTAATTATTTATAGAAAATAGATAATGTTTTAAGAATATGATTTATTTAGGTGATCTTAATTGTGTTGAAAAGGCCATTAATAATGGAATAGACGTTCATGCCAAAGACAATAATGAAAAAACAGCATTGTTTTATGCTCAATTGGATCTATTTAATGCATATAACCCTTTTGAAGAACTCAGATTAAATTTTGGAAATGATAATAAGGATATTATTGAACTACTTAAAACAGCTGAATCAATGAATAATACAAGTAAATTTATAAACAAACACAGTACATTTTATACGATTTATTTTTGTAAAATTAAGTTTTTAACATTTTTGAAACATAAATTGAATTGGAATAGCATACTTAATCATTTATTTATTTTCGTATTTATTTTTAATTTCTTTTATTCATTTTTTTTTTTTTTTTGATCAAGATAACGTCGTGGCCAAGTAAGTTTAACTTTTTATATTACAAAAAGAAAGTTTATCATTTATATGGTTTTATATTTGTAGAATATGTAATTTAAATGAAACGGAATGGGATAAAATCTTAAGAGAAGGTACTTATTGAATTGATAGATCAAACTGAAATTAATTTTAAATAATGAATTTTAATAAATGTTTTCAGCTTTTAAAGATTTCTTTGATGAAATAATTGAAAGAAATGTAAATCGTAAGATTTATAGTGGTCAAGATTATAATCTAGGAACTGCTCTACATTATTGTGCCAGCAATAGTAATATTACTAAAAAAAAATTTTTTGTAATTTTCTACATATTAAACTTAAAATGTGATTTTTATTTTTAGATTTTTATACATGCGTTAAAGTGCTTTTAGAAAATGGAGCAGATCCGAATATTAAAAGTTACTATGGATTTACAGCATTGGAATTGGCCAATAAAAATGGTAAAGTATTATATGTTTTTGAATTTAAAAAAGAATTTCTCTTTTAATAATTATTTTCCTTTAAGGTTATTCGAAAATCGCTGAATTATTAAAATAAACAAACCGAGAGAAAAAAAAAAATGGTTATCACAATGGAAAATTACAGCAATTTAATCCTTTTTGATTGTAATTGTTTAATTACGAATTTCAATAAATGTAGAAATTAAAACACAAGCGCATCTTGAATCTCTTTGATTTCAAACATACACACAAACAAAAAATACACAAACACACTTGCAGAAGCTATATCAAAATCGTTGCGTAGCGATTTTTGTATAATTTCTTGCCACATTATTTAGAATATATACAATGAGCAACAATATCATTCATTCTCTTTCACACAACACTGAACAGTTGCAATGCACAAACAATTAAGATGACAAATGGTTCTAAATCAATCGCATGTCAATATATATTGGTCATTTGAAGTGGTAGTGTGCAATGCGAATGTTGGCTGTTGTGTGAGAGAAAATGAGCGATATTGTCACATACATTCTATTTAATTTCGCCAAACATTATACAGAAATCACTTCGGTAACGATTTTTATATAACTTCTGTTCTTGTATTTGTCTATTTACAGAGAGCTAAGATAATGAATTATTCAGCCTCGCAAATCACATATTAAAATCAGTTATATGTATTATTACTTTGTTTTACTTTGTGTTCAATTCATTTATAAATACTGCAAACGATGAAAAGCTAATAATATCATCGAGTATAGGATATCGAAATTTTGAGTAAAATTGTTTAGAAATAATTAAGTAACAACACTAATAAGTGTTAAAGGAGAATTTAGTTTTACGTATATTTTTAACAAAAATCTCAATTGAAACATAATAAAGATTTAATGTTGAACTAAAAAAAAAAAAAAAAAAAAATAAAATAAAATGATAATCGTAATTTTTTCGTGTTAACCCCTAGTAATAATTTCTTACAGATTCCCACAATCGACTTCAAATCAAGTATTATCTGAATTATTAGAGAATCAATTGGAAATTTTACTGAATTTCTAAAGGCACACAATTTTAGATTATTACGTATAAAGTTTATTTCGTGTGACCTTACTCTTCTTAAAATATTTAGTATTGATGTTATGAAGTAATTACAAAATTATTGAGCAACTATTCCATTTGAAATGTGATAAAATTGTTTTTAAACTTAATAAGTAAGTTATATAATAACACGTATTTTTTGCATGCTAATCCTTTGAAAAAAAAAAAAAAAAAAAAAAAGAACCGACTACTATCAAATCAGGACCAAAACAAGAAATGTAGAATTTCAAATGTCTATATTTGATATGTTTCATATAATTTTGTGTTTGATCAACATCATTCATTATCTGAATTTCACTGTGAACGTGTCACAAAGTTAATATTACGAAAAATGAGACTCATATTCACATTTATTTTATTATTTGGAGTTTGTATTTGTCATAAATATGAGCGGTAAGTTGTAGAAAAAAAAAAAAAAAAAAAAAAAAAAACGGAATCATCGTTCATAAATCAAAAACTATCATTACATAAATAAATATTGTTTGGTCCACCTAGATTCGACATATTTCAGATAATGATAATATTGCTATTGAGAGGGCAAGGTATGAATTCATAATATTACTTTCACTACAAGATCTTTATAAAATTTGTATTTATATTGTATAGGTTTAATAGATGCAACAAACACAGTGATCGATCGCGGATGTGTAAATGTACCAATACCATCGGCTAAAACCGGACAGGCGGCTTTATCCATTTGTTCTTCATTAGGTATTTCATGTAATTATTTTATTAAGAAAAAAGACAGTTTGTAAATAAGATATGTCTTGGTGTGTTAGGAAATCGTGATTGTGTTGAAAAAGCACTTAACAATGGAGCTGATATTCATATGAAAGATGATCAAAATAATACAGCAATGGATTATGTTAAAATGAGATTGCAACTAAGCCGAAAATATTCAGAGGCTTCAAATATCACAATCATATATGAATGGTATTCTTCAACTACTTCAAGAGGCTGAAATGAATAATAATACTGGTAATATTGTTTCATAAGAATTGAACAAATGCCTATTTTAATTTTCATTTTACTTTTAATTTTTAATTTCTTTGTTTATTTTCATATTAAGACAACTATGTTGCATCGTAAGTTCACTAATTTTTATTATATGCATTTTACATTTCTAATCAGTTTACATTTTTAGAGATTGTCATTTAAATGAAACAGAATTTGAACTAATTTTAAAAGAAGGTATACTTCAAAAACTATAACAATGTTGTATTATCTATCAAAAACCATTCAATTTAATTTCAATTTTCAGCTATGAAACCGTTTTTTGACTATGTAATTGAAAATGGTATAAATAATAGAATCGATCGCGAAACTTGTCTTCACCTGTGTGTCGAAAGTAGTAAGAATTCATTTATTTCTTTTTATATATTATATGGGCCCTTGAATTGAAATGTGATTATTTTTACTTTTTTTTTTTTTTTTTTTTTTTTTCCAGATTCTATAACTTGCGTTAAAGTGTTGTTGGAAAATGGAGCAGATGTAAATGTTGTAGATATTTATGGGAGAAAACCGTACGATATAGCCATTGAAAAAGGTACAAGTTGGAACTTTATTTTTTTTTTTTCAATGCTATTAATCAACTATTTCTTTTTAAGGTTATTTGAAAATTGCAGAACTTTTGAAGGGAACAAATGAAAGTGGCAACGTAAATTGAACGGATTATTGAACAAAAAAAAAAAAACCAATCATTTCTGAATTCAATTTAAATTTTTATTTTTTTTTAATATTTAGCTTGGTTTTTTTTTTCAAATGAATATAATTGTTCTAATGATTTTTACGATTAATTTTGTTGTGACGTTGTGAATTTTAATATTTTTAAACGAAAACAAGTTAATCTAATCATTACCAAATAAATGCCTACGAACAAATTTAATATTACTCTTTTTTTTTTCGCGTTCACATTTTTCCTCATCGAAAAAAATCTTATCACAAATACGATTAAAATATAGGTTTTTTGTGCTTTTTGTTTCCACAATATTACAGTTAAATTTTCAAAAAATTCAAATTACAACATTATAACTCAATCGATAGCAAATAAATAATGATTAGTGAGTATTATTTACTTTCAAAATTTCATCAATTTAAACGACATTATTCATTAGCGAATTAATTAAAATACCCAGAGAATATTTTTTTTTAATGGCTGCCCAGCTCTAGCTACCGATAGTGGATGTCAGCAGCAGCTATTTTCAACGCAATGTTCTGTATATACATAAATGTGAACATGAAGAGAATAGCGAGTCAAAAAAATCACATCTTAAAAATGTGAACATACCGCATGATATTCATTTGCGCATGCTAAACGTGCCTGTATTTCACGAATGAAAATTTTTGTCAAATAGTAGTAATTCAAATGGATTTTTTTTTTTTTTTCTCTTTCGAAGTTACTACGCAATAATTTCGTTTAAAGGTTATTCGAAAAATCACAAAATATTAAAAAAGGAAAAAGAAAAGATAACATTAATTCAATAAAGTAGTTAATAAGGACAGTTTTACCATATTAAATTGAATTCTAGTTGAAAAGACAAATGCAGAAAAATGTTCCGATTCTGAATTGAATTTTGTTTTGTTTCGGTTCACAATCATCAATTTCAAACAATACAAATTGAATGTAAATTTCTCTTGATTTCAAAAATGCTTTGGAAAAAGTGTTACAAAAAAGCGATATTTAACCAAATAAAAAGAAAATTATGTTTATCAATTAGTCAATTAATTGCCAATCATTTTGATTATGTTCTAATATGAGTGCCAAAAAAGATTGCCGAAAACTATTGCCATTTGTTAAAATGAAATTTATCCCATAAAGTTATCTAAAGAGCTTAATACCATTACAGTGAACAAATTATTTATGCATCAAATTAGTTTTAGTTTGAAAACATGACTGGAATGGAAATACAGCGATTAAACCATACCGCACGTATGTATAAAACGTGATAAAATGGACAACACATATGTGCTTCGATAATTTTAATGGGAAAACGTTTAAACTTTTATGTAATCAATTGAATTAGAAATTGAATTTTAGAAACTAGCCATCAATCAATTTGTTTACATTTTACCACATTTGGATTTTAAGCTTTAATATTGTTTTCTTTTGTATTAAAGTGAAAATTGAAAATTGCTTGATTAAAAAGTCCAGTAAAAACAGTGAACAAACAAGAGCAACGACAAGCAAATGGATGAACATCAATAATAACTATTGCCAAGTGATCAACCATGGTGTGTTAGCCAATAGCAATAAAATGGTAATATTATGATAAATAGAAGCGAAAATGGGAAAAGCAACCGAAAGAGTTGAGATTTAAATGAAAATTCGAATTCAATTTTAAAATGAGTCAAATTGTAACTTTACTAATAAGTAAATAATAATTCCAAACCAAATCGCAATTATTTCGAAACAATGGCATCAATAAATAATAAATTAGATGCAAATGTAATGCAGCATTGCATTTTAGTACCAACATTGGTTCAAATGGCACGATATGCGTATGCATTATGCATATATTTAATACGTCTGATCAATGCTTATTGATGGTGATTTTCTACCAAGCCCACAACTGAATTATAAAAGGTTATTAATTGCTTTTCTATTCCATATTAATTGTTTGAATTGACTTAAAAAACCCCCCAAATTGCAATTTTCTTCGTTTCGGCTTTGTACAAAAATTCTAAAATCGATATTGATGCATTGGTAAATATTCATGTAATTTGAAGTATATTCAAAGTTAACACACATATAACATGGCAAATATCTACTAGACACAGGTGAATCAATGTACTTTTAAATAGTGAATTCGATAGAGTTTTAAATAAACCAATGCAGAATTATCAACTGTATCAATTTGTATAGACGGTATTAGGCTGGATGATACTTGTGTATGCAAATGATACTTTGAGTAAAAAAACACAATCGTGTGAATGAAGCAAAGGAAAATAGTATTTGAGAAATTTGATTTAAATGTTTTTCAAAACATAAATGAATTCAATAATAAATAAAACCAAAAGATACATTTGAAGATGAATTGCATTGAACATTTTCGCATTTGAATTTTCTATTGAAAATTTACTATTGAATATTTCTTGAAAATTGAATAAAATCCATTTGAAAATAGTTGGTTAAATTTCTTGTACACTTTTGAGATGATAATTTTTCCATTCAAATTATACAAAATGCATAAAATGTTGAAAATGATGAAAATAGCCGGTAGTGATGGTGATGGTGTTCGGTTGGTGATTTTGAACATTTGTACATAATAATAAATTTGCAAGAATTGCACGACGAGATTTTCCTATTTACAAAGCTATTACCATAATTATTAACGATTATTGTTGTTATTATTGTTATTATTGGTATGATTTTAAATCATTGTGTGATCATTGGCTGGCTAAACGTGCCGAATGCGATCGAAACAACATTTTGCCTGGCCAATTTACATTGACTACACGGATGGATTCAGTGTTTGAGTGGTATACACGTAAAACAAATAAACTCTATAGCAGCAAATTATCGGCTGGAATATATCAGGCACAGAATATTGCATATGCAACTACGATTGCATTTGCGATGAGTATGTACCAAACACACGTATGGTCAGAGAGAGAGATAGAGAGATAGAGAGATAGAGAGATAGAGAGATAGAGAGATAGAGAGATAGAGAGAGAGAGAGAGAGAGAGAGAGAGAGAGAGAGAGAGAAAGAGAGAGCGGAAGGAATAGAGCGTGAGTGAGTGAGTAAAGGGAAGAGAGATAGATAGAGGGTGGAATATAGAGAGGCTGAGAGAGGGAAAGAGAGAAAGAAATAGCAACATACAGAGACAAATTTAAAGAGATGCACACAAATCATTTCGAAAATGTTCAAATACAAATGGCAACCGAATGCAAAGTGTAAAGGCACAAGCCATCGTTCAAATGTTTCACAACCGAACGATGCAAATAATTTCCAATTTTGAATTAGATTGAATTTAAATGGAGACAAAATTGGTTACATTGCCGAATAACAGAGATAGAATGAAATGAAATGAAATGCAATGCAATGCTGATGCAATGATGTTTGGCCGACAACGTTTGTGTGACGTGTGCGTATTCGAATAAATGATAAAGTAATTTCATTTTGAATGATTTAACGAAAACATCCATTGATTTTATGAACCTCAAAAACAACCCGGCACAACCCAATGACAAATATTGAGCTTAGGCTACAGGTTTATCCACAATCTCATCAACAGCAATCAACGTACATTTACCACACGATGAACAATGTACCGGTGATTTTATTCTCATTCTCTCGTTCTTATCATTTCTGAATCTCTTTTTCTTCATACTCATTCTCATTCTTTTTCTCGTTCTCTTTCTCTCTCTCTCTCTCTCTCTCTCTCTCTCTCTCTCTCTCTCTCTCTCTCTCTCTCTCTCTCTCTCTCTCTCTCTCTCTCTCTCTCTCTCTCTCTCTCTCTCTCTCTCTCTTACTCTCTATATCTCTCCATCACTCTTCCCCGCTTTCACTCTCAAACTCACTCTCTCTAGCTCGCTCAACCTTTGCTTTGCGTGTGACTATATTTATTTGTAAGTCGGTGCTTCGATTGTAATAGGTAATAATTTGCCAAATATAAACCGTTTTCGATCATATTGTTTCAGTCACAACAGTTACCGTTTACTAGTTATTCAACAAACAGAATGAAATGATAGACAAAATTACGGTACGCGGCTCGAATACCTTTCCATTCACCATTTATTGTTTGTTTGCCAATATAATGATGTGGTGGTGGTGGTATTGCTTTAAATTCAAATGGACTACGTGAATATGCTCGAAGTGTATAATAAATTGTTGTTGTTTTCTCATATTGGGACACGACTAATGTGTAACTGTGAAAAAAAAGACACATATTCCAATTGAAAATCATAAATCAATGACAAAAGAAAAACAAAAAAAAAAAAAAATTGGAAAAAATATTGACATACTTCTTCTCTTGATTTGGATCCAATCGAATTTTACACAAGTAATGTGGACTATTTATTCGAACACCGTCTATATAAGGGAATGGATCATCTGTAAATAAAATTATTTATTGTTAATCATCATTATTTGAATAAAAACAAAACAATCAAAATGTGAATCAAATAGTTACTTGGATAGTAAATTCGTTTTCCACCATTTTGATAAACTAAAAGTGTGATATATTCATGGTTTTTACGAAAATCATCAATTGATGTAATGTGTCTTGTCAATAAAACCCATATCGAACCCTGGCCAGCGCCAACACGCAAATTAAACTGCGGATTATCACCAATGGTATAAGCATCTTTAGTTGGGCCAATACCAGCATGCCATGATGCATGAATGCAATATGTATGTTGAAATAGGCTTGGATCCCAATTTACATAGAATACATCGAAGAAATTTAAAATTGATCTATAATCAATCCAAAATATTCCATTATCAAATTGTTTGGCCAATTTTGGATTATAATTTAATGTTTCCTGCAGTTCTGGTGTCCAGTGTACCGTATCTAATTCGGAATAATTTCCCTTCCAACGCAAATGAGACCATGGATTTTTCAATTGTAATAGTTTAACACAATATCGAATATCAACTGAATCGAAGGAATTTTTGGATTTTAATCCAGGCGAAACAAGGCTCAGGGTTCGTACCTTGATTCGCAACAATCAAATCGACAATGTATATATTGAATATCGAATATCAACTGAATCGAAGGAATTTTTGGATTTGAATCCAGGCGAAACAAGGCTCAGGGTTCGTACCTTGATTCGCAACAATCAAATCGACAATGTATATATTGAATATCGAATATTTACTGAATCGAAGGAATTTTTGAAATTTTATCCAGGCTAAACAAGGCTCAGGGTTCGTACCTTGATTCGCAACAATCAAATCGACAATGTATATATTGAATATCGAATATTAACTGAATCTAAGAAAATTTTTCGATTTTAATCCAGGCTAAACAAGGCTCAGGGTTCGTACCTTGATTCGCAACAATCAAATCGACAATGTTTATATTGAATATCTAATATTTACTGAATCGAAGGAATTTTTGAAATTTTATCCAGGCTAAACAAGGCTCAGGGTTCGTGCCTTGATTCGCAACAATCAAATCGACAATGTTTATATTAAATATCGAATATTTACTGAATCGAAGGAATTTTTGAAATTTTATCCAGGCTAAACAAGGCTCAGGGTTCGTACCTTGATTCGCAACAATCAAATCGACAATGTTTATATTGAATATCGAATATTTACTGAATCGAAGGAATTTTTGGATTTTAATCCAGGCTAAACAAGGCTCAGGGTTCGTGCCTTGATTAGCAACAATCAAATCGACAATGTGTATATTGAATATCGAATATCAACTGACAATTATTGTTATAGACAATTATTGTTCTTTGTGTTGATTGTGAGTTTGGTATATTTTCAGGTGAATAATTTTTAGTAAAAGTTTCCACAGTTTTTTTTTTTCTGTTTTATAAATTTATCATTATTTCTCTATAGAAATTTGTGTCGTATTGTGGTATTGGTTCATCATCAAAACCGAAACCATTAAATTTTACATCAGACATTCAAAATGCGAAAATCTTCAATATGAATGATGATTGCTTCGAACGAAATTACGATTATTTATCAATAAAAGAATTGGCTGCAGTGGCGCTCAAACATGTAAAAATTTATATGAATCGACTGGTCAATTTTTTTTACAAAATTTTCGAGCTAAAGTAATTGGAAAAGTTGGATACATTTATTCGGAAAATGATCTCATTCAAATAAATTGTTTTAGTCAATTTGTGCGAGGTGTTTCATTGAAATATGGTGACTTGAGAATTTTCAAAGAAATTCGAAATACTGGCTTTCATTCACTCAATGAAATTGAATTATTTGGCAGATTATCTCATTATGAATATGTTGTAAATGTTTTGCATCATATTGAAATACTGAAATTTATTCAATGTAAACTTGATAATGATATCAATGAAAGTTTTCTTAAATTTTGTAGCAAATTAATGCGATTGTATGTGAATAATCGTAGTTCAAAATCGAATATTATCATTGGAATATCAAACAATTGGTTGGCCAATAAATATATATTTATTGGCCAACCAATTGTTTGCAACAATTCAACATTTTGAGCTAATTTTTCAAAACAAAAGTGATGAAATTATTCAATTTCTTAGTTTGAATAAAAATATCAAGAAATTTTCAACATCTATTGAATTTTTAATTGAAAATAGAGAATCTTTCATTAAATTTGATATAAAACTAGATGTTTTATCCATTATACGAACATGAACGTAATTGAATTTAATGCATTCGTAATGCAGCTATTGGAATTTCAACAGCACGGAATATATCAACAATTGCATTTGTATTTGCATTCCACAATGAGAAGATATACTTATCCAGACGATTTATTATCCAGTGTTACAACAGTGTTGCATTGCATAAGTGGAATAAAGAATTTCACCTTATCATCATCCATGATCAATTTGGAAGAATTGTACATTTCACAAACATCGCAAATTGATGATTTTGATAATGCATTGACAAAAATTACAAAACTTAATTACATTTTCTGTTCAAATGAATCAATTGATAACATTTTACCTTTCATCCGAAATTTACCAAAATTAAGACAAATTAAATTGTATAATGTTTTAAATGGTAATCTATTCAACAGGAATGACAATATACTTAATCTACCAGCTTTGAATGATGAACGAAATAAATGTGCGTACGCAATGAATCTAACGATCTATGTGAATGAAAATATATATTTGGCAACGAAGTTAGCATTTAAAGAGACGAAATTCAGTCGAATCGAAATTAAACGATACGAATCACATGTAGAACATCATGATTTTGCTAGCTATCCCAATTAAGGAATTATCATTTAAATTTAATTTTTTTTTTTCTTTCTCGAATACGAAGATTGTCGCATGTAATTTTGTAATAATATTCACAAGTTGAAATAGATCTGTTGAGAAAGCCATATGTGAAGCTAAATAAAAAACAAAATGCAAAATGAGGAAGAAAAAAAAACACATGTCATTTTCTAAATAATTCCACCTTTCGAAGTAAAGACTTTTTATTTATTTTGTTAAACATTTAAATACATCGTATTTTCCTAATCATTGTTTTGTTCCGACACATTCCATGTACATTAATTTGTATTATTTGTTTATTTTATTCTGTTTTTTTTTATTTAATATATAACTCTGGTATTTGTTTTTATTTTTTTTTATTAATTCATAATCTATTCTGTTATCCAATTCAAAAAAAAAAAAAAAAAAAAAAAATTACGCGGTTCTTTTTCTCATGACTTCATTGGCTATTTTCTTTTCTTTTCTTTTCCTCCAATTATTATTTTTATATAATGAGAGATTATATATAATCTATTCAAGTGTAGGTCCACTTTTGAAACAAAAAAAGAGAAAAAGAAATTATCCTTCACGTTTATTTCAACATTGGCATTGGCATTCGTCTCTAAAGTATTTTCTCAGTGCATTCGATTATGGTTGTAATTATCTTATGTTAAATGTTTCTTATGGGGCGGTTTACAAGAATAAAACACATGTTTCAGATACCATGTAGATGTAGCTATAGCCAAAAGAAAAAACAAGAAAAAAAAAATGATTATCGCCATGATAATATGTGTGTGAAAAGGAAATCTTAGCCCAAAAAGATGCATTTAAAAAATATGCCTAGCTTGTTGATGTTTGAGAATAAGATGTTTAGCTATTTTATGATCATCAAATTGTTCAGCTATTTTGTGATCATCAGTTTAGTGTGTATTCCTGTAGTTATTTGCATTTTAAAAAAGAAGAACGAAAAGGAAAAGTTTCATTTAATCAATCAACATTTTAGCCCTAATTATATCAAATATAATTTTGGATTTTTGCTTGTTTTTCCTCCCCTCTGTTATGTTTGTTTGTTTGTGTTTTTTTTTCCACTAAAAATATATTTACATTAAACAACAATTTTTAAATCACATATTTTTATGTCGATTTTCTACTTGTGATTCGAATGAAACCGAGACATGAAAAATGGAAATCGGAATTAACACTCTATAAACGATTTTTTTTTCAATCATATATATATATATAAGTATATATAGAAATGTGTGTGTTTGTGTATGAAAAAAAGAAATAAGAAGATAGGCTAGTACATTTAAAGAAGAGACGGGCAAAAAAAAAGGAACTAATAGAAATTCATATTTGATAAAGAAATTGTTCAAACAGAATGTGTGTAAAGTGGGTTGTATCGTCAGGGCCATTGTTACATTTTCTGCTCTTGTATGCTCTGCTCTTGTATGCTTGTGAATGTTTTTGTTCATATAACATAGATTTTTTATGTTTATTATCAAGGGCAACATTTTTGTTTATTCATAGCTTTGATTGGAAACAATGTTTTTTAGTTTGTTTTATTTACATTTATGATATTTGCATCCGTACCAACAACAGCCCTTTAACAAACGCAAGACAAATTGGTTTTTATGATTTGAAAAAAGAAAGAAAAAAAGAAAAAATAAAAATAAAAAATTGAGAGAGAGAAAAAATAGAGATTGATTTTGGAAAAAATTCTCTCTCTCTCTCTCTCTCTCTCTCTCTCTCTCTCTCTCTCTCTTTATTCTCAGACAGAAACTGTTTTGTCTCACATTTGTATGTATTGTGTAATAAATGGTTCGGACATAAAATCCATTTGTTCTTTTATTTTATCTGTTGTTTAACACCTTAAAAAAATACAAAGTTTCCTATGAGCTATCTTTAAACGCTTGGCTTATAGCTTACTAAACGAAATTGTATTAATTTCTTTCTTCAATCAAAATTCTTTGAACTTTTTATTTCTTCGTTGAAACCGGAAACTTTGTTTCTCTCACTCACAACAACATTTAAATTGGGGTTTTCATTTTCTCATTAGTTCTTTCTGTGTATTTTTTTTTTTTTTTTTTTGTCATTTCTTCAAAATGATAAACAGATAACAACAGCGACTATTTAACAATGTTTTTGTTTTCATCTTTTATTCGTTCAAGCCATTTCGGTCAGTAATTTGTTCTATTAGTTAATAATGTTTATTCCTTTGCGAAAAAAAAAAAAATATTATCAAATGTATAATTTAATTCTTTTATTCAGTTGAAGAACACAATTCAAGATAATGCCGACATCAAATCATCACAATTTTCAATGTATAAATCGATCTGTAAACAATTTGACGCTTCAAAATACACTAAACACATCACAATCACTGTGTTGATTTAAATTCATTTGATGTGCCGTTAATCAAGAATTGATGCAATCACTGTCGACAATAAAAGAAAATCAACGAAGCAGGTGAATAAAACAATTTCATTTGAAGTATAGGCTTTATTTCATACTGCGCATAGTTTTATTTTCGTGTTTATTTTAAAAATATTGTGACATTCTTTGCATTATTACCAAAAAAATTTCTTTCATTTTAAATAAGAACTTTGCTGGCAAACTTGGTTTAAAATGTATATATATATTCGCAACAATATTCCAACAGTCAAAGTTTATTCAACTGAATTTATATGTTCATTTGAAAGTTTAATGTAGAAAATTCTGCGTATTTCAATTGCATTTGATGTGCAAACACTTTCTTTGCATTGCATTTCTGATTTTGATTTTGATTCTGATTGAAGTTTATGTTGAAAACCTTGTTGAAAATTGTTTTTGAACAAAAACAATTACATTCATTGTTATTACAATTTGTGTCTGTCGAAATGGTTTTGCCGCAACAACGGGGTATCGGCAAACATAAAATGCGTAATGATATTTTACACAAAGTATAAGATATTATGCATTGAATCCGCGATCTCTTATCTTCTTTGCTCTAATTTCATTTATACATTTCAAATTCTTAAAATAATAACCAATTCCGAATAATTGATGCAAATTATGTTTCTATTCATTATTTTTCTATTCATAAAAAACACAAAAAAAAAAAAAAAAAAAAAATTAAAACAAAAACACTGAAATTGTTCCAATTGTGCTCGCAGCAGAGAAAATTCAATGAAAGTAAAAATTCAAAGAATTAATATCATTCATTTGTTCATTCATAATTTATAATGCAGAGTAAACATCTTAAACTGAAAAAGTGAATGCATTTGAATGAATATCACAATTTGAAATAGATATATTTCCGCTAAAATGAAATGAATACAATGATCTAAATCATGCTTAATTTTTGTCTGAAAAAAAAAAGAAAAAAAGTACAAAGAAAAGTACGATGGCGGTGGCGGTGGAGTGGAGGGGAGGCGGAGGGGAGGCGGAGGAGAAGGTGGAAGAGATGCCAAATTGTATGATTTCATTGTAAGTGTCTATTTTGTTTTTTCTCTTCATTACATCCACCATCACACATCATGTTCATCCATATTAATATTGTTCTGTTCTGTTTCGTTTTGTTTTGTTTAATCTTTTCACATAGAGTTATTCGAGATATATACCATCATCATGGCAAGTATTGGGTGTATTAATTAATTTTAAGGATTTTTGTAGTAAAATCGAGGGTTTATTTCGAAAAATTCTCACAATATATTATTATTCAAAGTATTGCCCATCGTTAGCTATGACTTTTTCCCATCTTTTTGGTAATTTGTGGATGCCGGATTTGAACGGCCGTTCCAAAAAAACTCCTCATCTTTTGAGGCTAAGAATGTATCGAGCCAATTTTTGATTCCCTCAACTGAAGTGAAGCGTATTCCGGAAAGGGCATTTTGCATCGATCGAAACAAGTGGTAGTCAGAACGGGCAAGGTCTGGGCTATAAGGCGGGTGAGGCAGATTTTCCCATCCGACATTTTCCACGTAGTTTTTGGGCCCTTGAGCGCGATGTGGCCGAGCATTGTCATCATGGAAAATTAATGACTCATGTCTGCTCTCCCATTCTGGCCGTTTTTGTTTGATTGCTGCGTTCAATTTGATGAGTTGTTGTCGGTAGCGTTCTCCATTAATGGTTTCATTTGGTTTTAGCAGCTCATAATATAGCACACCCTTCTGATCCCACCAAATACAAAGCATTACCTTGGCAGCGTGAATATTTTGCTTCGACGTCGATGTTGATGCATGCCCGGGTGGTCCCCATGATTTTTTGTGCTTGGGATTATCGTAGTAGATCCACTTTTCATCGCCAGTAACAATACGATGCAGAAATGACTTCTTTTTGTGGCGAGCCAGCAGCATTTCCGACATGCAAAATCTTCTTTCAACGTCTCTTGGCTTCAATTCGTGTGGCACCCAATTTCCTTGCTTTTGAATGAAACCTGCTTTTTTTAAACGTTGTGAAATGGCTCCTTGAGTAACTCCCAATGATTTTGCAAGTTCTTCTTGAGTTTGACATGAATCCTCATCGAGTAATGCTTCCAATTCTTCATCTTCGAACTTTTTAGGCTGTCCAGGACGTTCCTTGTCGTCAACATCAAAATCACCACTTTTAAAGCGTCGAAACCAGTACTCACACGTTTGTTGCGATGGAGCATGCTCACCATAAACTTCACACAGCAATCTATAGCTTTCAGCTGCTTTTTTCTTCCATTGGAAGCAGAAAAGTAAAGTTTCCCGCAAATTGCGTTTTGTTGGCACAAAATTTGACATTTTTAGAACTCAAAAAAATGATGTTGTTTACACTTCAACGAAATGACATATACTGAAAAATTTAACGCAATAATGACGCTTCACAATGAAGTTAGTTGCAGTGTAGTCTGATTGGTTTTAATATTAGTAACGCCATCTCTTGTAAAATCCTTAAAATTAATTAATACTACCAATATTTTTTGAAGATGTCGTCGCATTGCGAGAGATGAGAGATGTGAAATGTACTATTATATTATAATTCCAACGGAAAAACAAGACAACGATGATGATGATGATGATGTCGACAACAACAACAACAACAATAACACAGTAGTAGGAGCAGCAGAAACAACAACAGCAGCAGCACCACGAATGATATAGTTTTAATTTTATTAAATAATTTTAACTAGTGTTAATGTCAGTCAGTCAGTCAATCAGTCAATCAGTCAATCAGTTAGTCAGTTTATCCAGTCAGTCAGTCTGTTTGTTCGTTTGTTTAGTCATCAATCAGAGATCTAAACGAGAGAGAACCTTGAAAAATTGTAATATTAGTAGAATTATAAATCCACCAGCCAGATAGATAGCATAATAGTGTGTCTATTGACACTTTTTTAAGCTAGATTGTGCTGAAGAATTTATTCGCTAAGCAGGTGTCTCTAGAACAGCAGCAATTAACAATATAAAAAAAAATTTTACAAAATTAATTCGGATCAAAGCCTATTTAAGTTTAGAGCGGGATTCTTTATTGTTAATCGTGGTCCGCAGAC
The DNA here is from genome assembly GCA_029041755.1 of Resseliella maxima. Taxonomy (NCBI): domain Eukaryota; kingdom Metazoa; phylum Arthropoda; class Insecta; order Diptera; family Cecidomyiidae; genus Resseliella; species Resseliella maxima. The sequence goes on from JAQOWM010000689.1 coordinate 670,084, forward strand.
AAACGGTTCGACTGGGTGGACCAGACCATCGGGCCCCCTATAGTTTAACTAAGTCATAATGGAATTAAGATAGTACATTACGGTACGCCATCGAATTGTCGGTTTTAGAAATAAATGCGCTGAAATATTTCACAAATCCTACAGTTTGTTTTTACATCATCATTGCATCGATGCATCGTAATAATGTTACGCATTTGTGTGATAAATGTGTACAGATATTCAAATTAAAACGAACATTATGATTTTTCTCCGAATAACTATTGATTTAGATGACAAAGTTTGCCAATGACAAATCGCTGTGTTCATTGACATGCACTCTAATAAACAAAATATCGAAAATTATGTTGAAAATAAACAAATTCCTGCATACCATTCACAAGGTACACCATTTCAATTTAACTATTTAGGTCTGAATGATATTTTGTTAAATCCACATTTTGAAAAAGCATAATAATCCATTCAATATAAGATTGGTGACAATAGATAAATTAATGCCTTGAATGAGTCGAGATTTTGTCTCGATGTCTTGACTTGGCTTGGCTTTAATTTTCAAACAACTCAACTATCTAAAAATTTTGATGAAATTGAGTGGTTTTTATTTAAACAAATTCAACTTTGATGGACAATTAGTTCAATTCTCTTACGTATTCAATTCATTTCTAAATAACATAATAATGCATATTTATAAATCGAATTAAAAAAAAATGGTTTATTAATTAATATATTATGTTTAGTTAAACCAATTTAGGAACGAGGTAATTAATTACGAATTGAAATTATCACTTTGTGAACATCATAACATGGACAGTCAATTCAATTTTCAACCGCTGAATTTCATCAGCTGCGGTATATGATGGTAAAATCGAAAATGTTAACTTTACTTGGACAAAATAAATCAAAAATGTTTTTTTTTTTTTTCTTTTTTCATTGAATACAGTTGAAAGCGACACGATATCGATCAATAAATAATCGGTTGAACTGTATGTGAAATATATTCGATTGTGGTGTAATGAATAGATTTGAAATTGTTATGGAACGAGGAACGTGAAACGTGCATATTGTTGTCGTTTACCTGGCGAAATGGTAGGAAGCTCATGAAACAATGGCCAATCGCAAGTAGCGATAATCAAATGATTTACGAAGAAATGAATCACATGCAATGGTTGGGAAGAGCGGCAAAAATCCCCACTTCATTCTAATGTTAATGTGTATTGAAGTTTGCGATATAGATTTCGTGCGAAAGAGAGTGAGAGAGAGAGAGAAAGAAAGAGCGAAAGAATGAGAGAGAGGAGGACAGAAAGAGAGAGAGAAAGGGGAAAATGAGAGCGAAGATAGGAAGAGAGAGAAAGAGAGAGAGAGAGTGAAGAAGACAAACATAGGAAAGAAAAGTGAAAGAGGGAGAGAGAGAGAGGGAGATAGATACTATATGTTTGCTTCATTTTCCATTAGTGCGCTTCCTCGGTCCGTATTATCCATTAACTGATTTCGTTGGTGTTATTTGCCGACAATGTCGCGTGTAAAGAAAACCAATTAGCGTTTATTAATTAATGAGTGCAAAACAGTGAAATTATTGTACGTAATCAATAGGATAATTTTACCTTCGCTTAAAATGTAATTAACTCAGGATATAATCTTTTACTCGTGGGCATGGCACGCAATTTATTGTGTCGAAAACTTTGTGGCAGCATATGAAATTCGACTTTTGTGCAATGCAATATATCTGTGTATATATGCCTGCCCGTGTATGTAAGGTGTATGTATGTTTGCTTGTGTGTTGAAACAAACAATTTTGGCTAATTGAATTTTAATTTTTTTCCGCTTTTTGAAAATGAAAATCACAACGGCTGTTACCGTCTTATCAAGCAATAAAATACTTGAAATGAAACTTGTAATGAATAACCATTGAACATGTAATTTGAGCTTGATTACAATCTCTTGGCAAATGGTTTGGTGTATTCAAACCAAGCACTTGTTAAAGTTTACTCTGATTTACAAAAGATTATTTAAAGATTACAATGAAGTATCGAATATACCATTTTTCGTTGTAACATTAGTTACGAATACTCGTATCACATCTGTTGAGATATGTAAACAACAAAAATTTCACCAAATTGAATATGAAATATTGAAGAGATAAGTAAATGTAATATGAATATGTCTACAGAGTTGAAATTACTATCATCATTTGTCATTGGTTTTTGGGAAAAGCTGCATTTATTTTCAAAATCTTATTGACGTTTTGATATTTTAATAAGTATTTTCATGTTCATAGGAAATGTAATAGTTTTATGTTGTCAAATGTAATAATATCATTCCCCTCATCCGTTTATTGATTGAACTCCCTTTTCTCAACATGGCCGGACAAGAAAACCCAAAAAAAAAAAAAAAAAAATCATCTCATCTGCTGATGATTCAGTGATTAAAACTGTTGGACGAGCTAAAAATCTATTTTCATGAAACATAAATGTTTTCATTAATATTTATATATGTATGTTGTGTTTATATTCGGTCATAAAACGAGAGATGGCCCAATTTTATGTCGAAAATGCTCCCATAATGATGCACATTATCGCATATAATAAGCATAACATATTTATTGTAACTGTTCATATTTATGTGAATTGTCGTACGTAGTTCATATTCACATCATTACTTATACTCGGTCTTGAATGAAGTTGACGTTTGTCGTTGGTCGGTTTTTCCATTTGTTGAAAATATACTAAAAACACCATACACACACACATATATATACATATATATACAAAATGTACACACATTGTCTTTACTGTGCGACACAATTTTTATCTCATACTTTTTCGGTTGATTGAACATAAGCACTCGACAACAATCAACTCATAAGCCCATTTCGTCGTCACAATACTTTCATAACTTCGTTTTTTTCTCTCTTTCCATTTACTGTATTTTTGTCTCCATCCCAATATTTTTGTTATCCCTATCATTTGCACGCGCATTTAAACAAACTAAGCGTTCAACAAACCAACGAAAACATCAACCGGCTTCCAGCTAAATGAAAGAATAATTTCTGTCACTCTCTTTCTCTTTCTCTCTTTCTTTCTCTCTATCTCTCTCTCCATTCTCCTTTGTGCTTCCTTTTTGCTTCCTTTTTGCTCTTACTGATTCTCTTTTGCTCTTTTCTGTCCTAATTCTCTTTCCTTGAATATTCTCTCGCACTCACATTCTAGCCATTTCTCTTCCTCTTTGTTCGCTTCTTCAAATCGTATCAATTTCCTGCGCACTGTGAAATGAACAGGGAAGAATTTGAACCTGTTAAATGGTTCAGATTTTGTTGGCAGCGCATTACATTGGCAAATAACAATAATGATGCAAACGGTTGACCAAAGTTGATAAAATCTTCATTGTTTCTAAATTCGCTTGCGACATTACGTTCAGAATAGCTAGTTTTTTAGATATGTTTCTTGTGGAATAGCACAACAATGCAGACGAACAACTAATAATATCTTAATTTCTTTTGAAAAATGAAACAATCACTACATTGAATGCCGTAGAACAAATGCATGAACCAACATTCCATTATCTTTTTGTATACTCTTTTTCTCATTAGTTTTTCCTTCTCTCTCTCTCTCTCTCTCTCTCTCTCTCTCCTCTCGCTCTCACTCTCGCTCTCGCTCTCGCTCTCGGTGACATTCTCTTCCTCTTTTTCTTTCTCTTTCTCTTTCGGTTGACTCGTTGTCTTCAATTATGTTATGCAAGTCGGTATTTCCATCAGTTGATTGCGTTTTGAAAATAACATGAAGTCATTCTCATTATTTGTCATTTTGTCATGAAAGTAATGTTGGATTCTTAAAGTAATTGCGTCCAGATAATTGGAGCCAAACAAATTCATTTATAATGTGAAATCAAGTTGTTCATTTAACATTGCTTTTTTTTTTTTTTTTTTTTTTGCTTCAGTTGGTTTGATGTAGTCTTTTTTTGGACGAGAATAAATTCAGTGGATTAAGAAAAACGTAGTAAGTATTTTGATGATCAGAAAACGGATTGTTATTTTTGTATTCTATAAACTCTGTGATCAATTAAGATTATTCCATGTGAATTACGTTTTCTATCTTATCAACCTTCATCATTTATTGTTTTACTATAACTGCAATGCTTGAAGCATTTGGCTTTACAGTATTAAGTCAATTCTTCCTAGTCAATTTTCGTAAAACTCTTCGCATTATTACGGTTTACACGCAAAACTACATTTGATGGTACTAATGATTAGTGAAAGCTCCCATAAATTTCAAATCAATTTATAAATTACAAATTTAATGCGAAACACGTGAGCAATAGTTGTAGGAATACTACTGTGGGCAAAACCTACCGGGAAATTTAAATTTAAACTTCATTGGTCTTCCGATAGGGACAAGTGTTTTTATTTTTAGGTTGGCAGTACTGTCTTTGACATCTGTGTCAAATTTCATGACAATATCTCTATTTTTCAAGTAGTTTGGTTTGTGATTTGTGAGCAACCAAAAGTGCATTTGGCGATTTTGCACATTTTTTCCATTTTTTTCTCAAAAGAAGTTATAATAAATTTTGTTTGCAATATCAAATTTCGACAAACAGATCTTTTGAGATCATATATTGAACCTTCCTCTATCGAACTGTAATAAGATCCAGGTTTTTCAAACGACAGAAAATTTTCCTAGAAGTTGAAGAACACCTAAACCTCTGAAAATCGGCTTGAACGACCATCAACATCAAAAAAATGAGAAAATTTTCAGTGAAACATCGTCGATGAACTTTAAGAGTGATGGTTAGATCTCTTGGTTCTCCACATAAACTATGAACACCGTTTCAAAAGCTTTTTTTTAAGTTAAAAGTTCCAATTCACGTTTGGTTCCAAAACCATGAAATTTCTTTGATTGGTTTTTTTAGATTTTTCCACCAAAAATTCAACTCATATCGTTCCGCAACCACCTTATTCACCTGATTTAGCTCCGTGTGACTTCTGGCTGTTCTCTAAGCTAAAAAGACCGCTCCGGGGACATCGTTTTGAGTCGATTGAAGAGATTCAACGTGAATCGGCGCGCGCTCTGAAGGCCATCCCTGCCAGTGACTTTTTGGCATGCATCGAAGATTGGAAAATACGTTGGCATAAGTGCATTGCGTCGGGAGGGGATTACTTTGAAGGCGATGAAATTGATTTGGAAGAATAAAAAAAGAATTTTTGAAATATAACCAAATTCCCGGTAGGTTTTGCCCACAGTAGTATATTGATTTTTTGAAGCAAAAAAATATGCAATAAAAATATGAATTCCTTGGACAGGATTAAATTCAAATCAAATGCTCAAAACTATATTGCATTCGAAGCGAACACAGAAACGGGATTGATTTGAAAGTGAGTTTAATGGGTGAAAATACACTTAAATATCAAATGGACTCGATCTGCCACATTTGCAATTGATATCAATACAAATGCGGAATAAAATGTAATTTCATTTAATTCTAATCGTTGCTTTCCAACAGTTGCTTTGATTTTGCAAAAGTGTGAAATAATTAAAATGGCAACAGGAAATGTTCCGTTTGGGATAGCATATGTGGAAAATGGTAATAAATAAGCCAACACATACCATATGCATGCTCACACTGATGAGCAATTTCGATAAGGAAATGAATGTGATGCAAGCAAAAATGTAAAAACCCTTGCAATCATCACTCGCTTGCTATTTTATGCTGTGGAATGAAGTCCCGCGCGCCCTAATGAACAGAAAAATACACTCCATAATTTCCTTCTAATTTTCACATTCGTATTACATCCTTCCGTTTTGCTTGAAATTGTTGTTCATTTTTCATTGGTATTTTGATTTTGATTCAGTAAGGATTTTATCTACAGCAGACAGTATTCGATAATTTACTAATTGAAAGAATATATACGAGGTGAATTTGTGATTTACGATTTACGATACCTTCATATAATTTTGTTACAATGTACAATTTGTGTTGATGAAATGCGCGATTTTTTATTTTTTGAAATTCTTTGCTATTGATATAAATAACAAAACAAATTTTCAGTTACGTGTACAATGCATATTTACGACTGTTTATAAATCCACCAGTGTCTAGGCAAATGTTGAGCAATAATGTACTATTAAATGATAAACATGAAATGATTCACGCATTGTGAGAGAATTTGGCTTGCAAAAAACAATCAGTGATTATCTCTCTCTCTCTCTCTCTTTCTATCCTTCTCTCTCTCATTCCTTCGCTCTTTCTTTCTCTTTCTCTTTCTCGCTCTCTCTCTCTCTTTCTCTATATTTTTTACTATCTTTCTCTTTCTCACACATACTTGCTCATTTCCAATGTGCCAGTCGCTCTTTCTCTCGCCAATTCTTATCAGATAGCTGAAAATCTCATATTAGCTTATACATTTTGGCCGCGCAATAAATATGAGAATACAAAACCAGTTAATTGGCATTACATTAAATATAATTGTACTTGACATAAGCCTGCAAGTAACAGTAGAGGTAGTGTTTATTCTTGTCTTCATTTTTTTGTATTTTTACTGCACGAATCTATATAAAAAAAATACATTTCGATTTAAAACAATTTTTAAGACCTCACCATTGACCATTGATATATGCTAATAACAAGTTTGTGATATTTCTAGTGTTCCGATTTTATTCATTCAATACTTACGCGGCTTAACAGTAAATTGTTCTCACTAAACTTGAATCAGCTTCAAGGCACAAAGAAAAAACAAAAGAAAAAACAAAAAAAAAAAACAAAAAAACAAAGGATTAGAACCATATTGATTAGATCATATCAAACGATGAATAAAAAAATATCAAAAATGTGCGTTATTAAGAGAAGTAAGTGACAATACATTTAATTTTAGTCTAAAAATGTTCTGTAACGTTCAAAATATGTTTTCCTCAAAAGAACATAAAAATTTTTTAACGAAAATATCTATAAGTTATAAATACACGAATCGATGAGTTTTGAATTGTATTCCCATATTAAATAAAAATGAATCAAATTTTAAAATATAAATCGAAATTATCGAAAATGTTTTCTTAAGTTTCAAATTTGAAATAAATACAATAATTGCGAAATATTGAATATTTTTTATCAGTTTGTTTAAATGATTTTGGTTTCATAACAAATATCAGCCACAATCACAAAAAATAATTAAATTAATCAGTGAAAATAAAAGTATATTGAACATATTTTATAAGTTATCGTTCGGATTTAGGTGGACGAAAAGAAGAAGTATGTTCGGATAAAATTATGTCACGTATACAAAAACATTGCTGGGAATTGGATGTGAACTATGTTGATCCGGTGAAATTCTAATAAAATTCATATGCAATATTGGGATTTTACATTTTTTTCTTTATAAAATAATATAAATTTATGCAATTTATTGATATTTATTAATTATTTTATTCAAAGGAGCTAATAACATCACATGTAATCAAAGGTTTATACAATGATGTAACTACTCAAGAAATAGATACATTAATTGAAGAAACTGCAGCCACTATGACGATAAAACATAATGATTATGCAACACTTGCAGCTCGAATTTGTGTGTCAAATTTGCACAAACAAACAAAACCATTGTTTTCAGGTATTTCCATAAGACGATTTAGATGGAAAATCCTTTAAATACCTAAAATTTCCGAGCTCAAATCACTTTCTTCTTCACCATTTATCCATTCAAACTCTAGATGTTATAAAAGATTTATACAATGTAGAATTAAATGGTCACAAAATGCCAATGATAAATGACAAAATGTACAAAATTGTTATGAAACATGCGAATCGTCTAAATGCATCAATAGTAAATAATCGTGATTTTGCTTATAAATATTTTGGTTTTAAAACACTTGAACGATCATATTTATTGAAAATAAATGGTAAACTCGTTGAACGTCCCCAGCATATGTTGATGCGGATTGCTGTTGGTATTCACGGTGAAAATATTGATGATGCGATTGAAACATACAATTTAATGTCAGAAAAGTATTTTATTCATGCATCGACAACTATGTTTACAGCCGGTACCATTCGTCCTCAGATGAGTTCATGTTCGTTATTAACCATGAAAGACGATAGTATAAATGGTATTTATGAAACTTTATATCGATGTGCTAAAGTTTCACAATATTCGGGTAGCGTGAGTTTAAGTATTAGTTGTGTTCGTGCGAATGGAACACAAATAACCGGAAATGGTGGACAATCAAAAGGATTAATACCAATGTTACGAATATTCAATGCATCGGTTCGATATGTTGATCAAGGTGGTAATAAACGTCCTGGTGCTTATGCCATTTATTTAGAACCATGGCATGCCGATGTATTTGAATTCTTAAATTTGCGTAAAAATACTGGCCAAGAAGAGGAACGTTGTCGTGATTTATTTTTAGCCTTATGGATTCCTGATTTATTCATGAAACGCATTGAAAATGATGAAATGTGGAGCTTAATGTGTCCGTACACATCAAAAAATCTTCACAAAGTTTGGGGCAATGAATTTGAAAGCATTTATACAAATTATGAACGCAATGGAAAATTTGTACGTCAAGTTAGAGCACGTGATTTGTGGTTTCAAATAGGTAAGCATACATTTGTACACAAATTGAATAAACTAAAAAATATCCTAATAAATTTGGAAATAGTGATTTCACAAATTGAAACCGGCACACCATACATGCTATACAAAGATACATGTAATCGTAAAAGTAATCAACAAAATTTGGGAACGATTAGCTGCAGCAATTTATGTACTGAAATTATTCAATACACTGATGCTGATGAAATTGCTGTATGTGCTGTGGCTTCAATTGCAGTAAACATGTTTGTTACGCCGGATAAAACTTATGATTTTGTTAAATTAAAGGAAATCACGAAGGTTGTGACGAGAAATTTAAATAAAATTATCGATGCAAATTGTTATCCATTGCCTGAAACGGAAAAATCAAATAAACGTCATCGTCCAATTGGTGTTGGTATTCAAGGCTTGGCCGATGCATTCATTTTAATGCGTTATCCATATGAAAGTAGAAATGCGGCCACATTGAATCAACACATTTTTGAAACAATTTATTATGGTGCACTTGAAGCAAGCTGCGAATTGGCTGAAAGAGATGGAACGTATGAAACATATCAAGGTTCACCAATTAGCAAAGGAATTTTGCAATACGATTTATGCAATAAAACACCATCCGATTTATGGGACTGGAATAGTTTGAAGCAGAAAATTGCAAGGCATGGTGTTCGGAACTCATTATTGATTGCACCTATGCCAACAGCATCAACAGGTGACTTTTTTTTTATTTTATTCAATGCATCTCAATCAATAGAAATTTCTATTTAATTTTAGAATGATTTAAATATAATTTTAATTCTTTCAATTAAACTTACCAAAAATTATTCGATTCGAATCTTACGTAAATTTTCATCCATTTTCAAACAGCACAAATTCTTGGAAACAATGAATCCTTCGAACCATACACATCTAATTTTTACAATCGTCGTGTTCTATCGGGTGAATTTCAAGTGGTTAACCACCATTTAATCAAAGATCTAACCGAAATTGGGATGTGGAATGAAGATATGCAAAATGAAATCATTGCTGATTATGGATCCATACAGAATATTACACGTATTCCAAAGGAAATTCGTGATTTATACAAAACAGTATGGGAAATATCAGTTAAAACAACTATAAATATGGCTGCTGACCGTGGAGCTTTTATTGATCAAAGTCAATCGTTTAATTTGCATGTGAATGAACCAACATACGCAAAAATGACATCAATTCATTTCTATTGTTGGAAAGCTGGTCTAAAAACAGGCATGAAAACATACAATATTCGATATTTTTTATCAGAATTTATCTTTGAATTTACTGAATTTTTAAGAGAGAGAAGAAAACATTTCTTTGAGCATTCCAGTTCTTGCAAAAATCATAAAAATAAAAATAAAATATCACTTTCTTCAGAAAATTCTTTGGAAATTGTTTATTTTTTCTATCAAAATCCCAATTTTCTCTCTTGGAAAAGTCCAAAGAAATCTCAAATTCCATTTAATGTGAAAATTCAATTCATTTTATAGGCATGTATTATCTTCGAACAAGGCCTAGAGCAAATCCAATACAATTCACCGTTGATAAAAAGAGATTAACTATCTCGCGTGCTTTGAATTATTCCAAATGAAAGCTGATATCTTAATATTGAACGAAATGTTTTACTATTTGAATAAAAAACATAAGAAATTTAGAAAACAGATGTTCTTTTTATTTTGAAATATTTCTTAATCCAAAAATGTTAAATGTATTGAGTGAAATTTTATTACTTTTCTTTCTTTTATTTTCAATTCTTCGAAATTATAATAGAAAAACTAAAATTTGTACCTTTTCGTTGTCAGTTGAATAATCTCTTCATTTTCAGATGGAATGAAAATGAGGTTTTCGGTTCAAAAATCGATTTTGAGATCTCAAACTTTGGATGAAAAATGCTCTCCAATAACAAAAAAAAAATCGATTGAAAAAAGTATGTTCTTTCGTTGAATTTCAACAATCTGATCTGACGAAATCATCATTTATAGTTTGAAACATGATAACAACATCAACAACAGTTAAGCTTATTAAGTGGGAATTTTTCTTTTAAATTCTCCACTTTCGAATCATTTTTCAGTATTTTCCATGGAATTCATATGATTGTGATGTTGGGGCTTTCATCAGAACGGTAGGTTGCATACGTTAGAAAATACGAAGAAAGTTTTCATCAGCTTACACATCAATATGAATAATTTATATGCATTCACCGCATTTCAGGACTTTTATTTATGTTGAATATGTGAAATTGTTTGATTAGCAATTCGAATCGGTTAAAATTCCAATGCACCATTTTATGTCAGGTGAACAATCCGGCTTTTTTTTTTTTTGGAAAAAATTCGGAATTTTTACCGGAAAAAGTAAAAAAGTAGAAGAAAGGAAAGAAAAAACTTAAAAATAATCTTAACTTAAGACTTTTCTACTTTTCAATATGATGCGCGTGCATTTCGTTAAATTGTTCAACGCACACATAATAACATCATGTGATGCATCAATAAATAATAAGTAATGCGACACGTTAAAATCATATTGTAGTAAAGTATGCCATATGGAGCATTGCAGACGTTGCCGGAAAAACTAACAAAAGAAGAAGAAATAATAATAACAAATAAATAGAATGGTTGTGAATCTTCGGCATTATAATTCTCAATTTAGTGAGAGAGTGAATGTTATGGGAAAAGTTTTTCCGTATGTTCAATATGATGTAAGTTAAGTGTCGATTCGAGCAAAATCTGTTTTTTTTTTCCCATTTCGGATATTTTTGAATGATGTCGTTGATGTTGGTAAAGTTTTCCATAACCTGAACGAGTTGGTTTCTGTTGTTTTCCCATTTCATGTTTCGAGCAAATAAAAACATCTCTATCGTACATTGACATTAGTTTTACTCTATCATCTCTAATATAGAGATTGTCTATCGGTGACATCAACAGAGTGTGGTGATAATTTGAAAGTCTTTCATTCTGCTCAAGTTTTAACTTGTGAGTGATTTTATTCATAGGCTGCCACAGTTCAAATAGCACCCACTAAACCAACGACCCTTTTGTTTGTGTATATTTTTCGGCTCTCTTTCGATCGAAGTGTAAAAAAAAGAGACAAAGACAAAATGTGAATAAAAACGAAAAAAAAAAAAATTAAATTATCGGCTAAAGTTTTCCCATTTAATGCGATAGCAATGTGTTTTCTCCATTGAAAAACTATGTATTTTATGTTGTATGTATGCTGAGGCTACTTAAAGGTTTGGCCATTATCAGTTCAGCCAAGTCTTTTTGCTATAATGAAAATTAAGTTATTTCTCAGCTCATTGGTTTCACCACATCAATTTTGAGTTTTCTGGGTGCGACCAAAATAATGGTGAAAATCGCTGGGGTCTCCGTTCATTTCACTTTATTTTGATAAAAGTCAAAGTTGAAAACTATGCGAAGAATGCCATTGACTTTTCAATGCTGTTAAATTGAAAACTATTTGAAATGTTCGGTAAAATCGATCGGTATTTAGTTATTTTTTTTTTTTATTTATTTTAGCCAAAGATCTTTGTGTTGTCGGTACATGTGTGTTGGGTCGTGAACCACGTTCAACTTTTATGGTCGAATATTTGTGGTATTTTTAATTTTGGTTTATTGTCACCAAATTTACGATCACGATAACATTTTTACAAATGTTGAGGTTGAGTACTCCTTATGCATTTTGCACTGATTTCCTTTCCATTCATTCATTTATTCATCCATCGCCAAATTTGACGCACTTTTTACATGACCCGATATCAAATGGCGTCCATTTCATCAACGAAATTAAAATACCTCGAAAATAAATGACATCATAAATTATGCGCTTTACTATTTGTCTAATTTCGGTCGACGAATTTTATGATTGTATTTTTGCTGGTCGCATTTTTGCGACAATCACAAAATATGAGCCGTTGGTACTTAATGTGTGTACGTATGTGTGTGTGTGTGTTAGTATGTGTATGTGCTTGTATTTGAGCGTAATATGTGCGTGTGTATGAATGTTGTAAACGTAAAAAGCGTGTTGCTGTTGAACGTTGTGCAGTATTTTTTTTTCTTCTTCCTTTCGCAAATACTTAATGTGAACGAGCTGCTGTAATTTTCTTTGTAATCTCTCTCGAACACATTTCATTTATGCTCATATTTTCCATTTTGCCTCGAACGTCTTTTCGTCGCAGTTCTTCTTTATGCAATCTTTTTTCTCCCCTTATTTTCTTATTTTTTTTTTTTTTTTTTTTTGCTCAATGATTTTCATTGCATTTTGTCTAGCACCAATTGGTGCTCGTAATTTGAATCACCAAGTCAATGGAGCAATGCTATATGAGAAGAAAGGAAATTCATTCGCATATAATGTCGTAATTTATGGTAAAGTGTATAAATAATGCAAAAAAAAAAACGAGCAAAGAGAAAAATAATAATACGATGTCATTTATCTATGAATCGCGGCCGCGGCATTCTTTCGGGATCACCAAAGATGGAGTGCAAGTGTTAAGCGTCGCATATTCTAGTTGAAATATTTTCATATAGTGATGCGCACCTCCCCTTCCATCATCTAACCGCAATAACAATAACGACAACACTAACCAACCACTCTTTCAATTACAACGATTATTAATAATGTTACAAGAACATGCAATAATGTCGTTCTTATTCATTCGTTCGGTTATTGACTTGATAGAGAAATTTATCATCCAACACTTTATTCAGTTGCTTTAACCTCGACCAATGGTTTTACTTTATTTTTTGTTTTATTCATTATTAGCAAGAAAGTGCTTTATTTCATTTTCGCCGAAATTTCCATTTATTCTATGACGTTCATTGAATTTCGATTTTATAAGGGTTGAACAATTTATGATTAATTGGTTCAAATTTCAATAAACGCGTTTATATATTGTATATATTTATTCAGTAAAACGTTGGAAAATTAAATTTTCCTTTTACTCTAACTATTTGTAATTGCGAACATTGTAACTCGATATTCTTTGTCTCGAAAAAGCGCGCTTCCGTCATATCAATCGATAGCTTAGCATATTCAATTACATTTGCGCTTTTCGTCAGTCAACAAATCCATTAAACTGATTCCGTTAATATATGCATTTAATTCATTGACGAATAACATTTTGTGCGGTTATAGGAATTGTGAAAATAAAAAATGAACCTTTTTTTTTTGGTTTTTACAAAATTTCCTTTCGAAATTCAAGTTTGTTTTCGCAACTTTAATGCGTTTTAAAGTAATGAAATCACATTGGTGAAAATGGTGCAATGTTTTAACGCCGCTTCATTGACTGGCTAATATTGTTACTGGTTACTCGCATTGTGGATTCCGTATTTAGCCGTGAGCCCGTAAGCATTAATTAAAATTTTACGTGACACGAGCATTTGGTATCCGTCTCGGATTTCCGATCAAACAGACTTTAATAGAACACTTAATTATAGTCTCGGCAGTCGTTACCGACGATACTCCATCGCGTTCATCAATTCGCTCTATTTATCTAACTCTCGCTGTCTCTCCATTTCTGTCTCTAATTCTCTCACACGTTTACAAGCTTTGTCTCTTCCCTAGCTGTTAGTCTCCCTTTCAATCCGCTCCAAATTCAACTACTCTCTGGCAATTGTTTTTAAAATGTAGCTTGAGATGCGTATTTCATGATGACTTACGGCACTGTCGACTCTATAGATGCTAATAGCTGTAATGACGTTAATCAACATTTATTCACTTGGCAACTTTCAAATATAAATTCCACAGCCGCACAAATCGTACAAATAGCATCCAAATGACTTTATCGAAATGTTTCGCTATATATTTGCATGACAATGGGCAAATAGCAATGGCGCATCATATTGAAAACAATTGAAACATTACTCCGCTAAATGTGATCAAAGAAAATTGCGGTAAGTTTTGTGCTAGAAGGTATTCGCCCGTTGTGCCTTTATTGTTGCTTTTATCATTTCCTTTTCGTTTGCTTACAAAATTAGCTATAAATCGAATCGCCACAACAAAACTTCATGAATCCATTAATGACGCATCGCCCAAATAGAGTCCAACAATGTCATTGTTATTGTTGATGTGCGGCCTGGCATCATGTTGTGTGCATGCTTAAATGGGTGAGTGTGTGTGTGTATATTTATATATATTCAATGTTCATCAAATCAACATTTTGCGATGGGATGCGATTGCAATGGCAACACAGTAAAATGTGGAAATTTGTTTGCTTGAAAATTGAAATACCAGGAATTTCACCCAAAAATCCATTTCAAGCAATATAATGACGCAAAAGAGATCTAATTTCATCCACTCGGATTTATAACTGTAGACACAATGCTTTTGTTTTCCCATTTTCCCGTCTGCACCACATCACCCACCAACATCATCATCATCATCACGCACACAAACAAAGCGAATAAGAGAGTAAGAGTAAGAGAAACAGAATCAGAGTTCGACACAAAAAGAGACAGAGAGAAAGAGATAGAAAGCGAGAGAGAGATACATGGAAAAAGAGGAACAGATAAACATCACAGAGAAAGAGTGAGATATGAATGGCATTGCTGCTTTATGCAAACCATGGCATTATCCCAACTGAAAACACCACCGACTACAATTACAAAACTTTTCATTAAATTACTGACCATCAAGCATTTCAACAAAATAACAGCCGAACAACAAACAATGGCAAATTATATGGATTTCGAATGAGTTTGGTACGTGCGAGAGACCAACATTTACATTCTCGACTAACAGCACGTTCGACATGTAGACTACTGACAGAGAGAGAGAGAGAGAGAGAGAGAGAGAGAGAGATAGAGAGAGAGAGCGAGACACACACACAAGCACATTCACATTAACAAAATAAAAACAAAATCCGATAGAGATTTCTTTTTACTTTGCGTGAAGTGGCTTGGCACTGCACAGCATACATACGCTGAAAGAGAGTGAGATAGAGAAAAAAGGATGCAGAAATAAGAGAGAGAGAGAGTGAGTGAGAGAGAGAGAGAGAGAGAAAGAACGAGAAAACATTGCATCCTATATTCGCTCGACATTTTTGCAACGATACCGTTGAGTGTTGCGTGCGACCAAAAGTGCGGCGCCCTCTCTCTCTCTCTCTGTCTCAATCTCTCTCGTAGCATGAATCCCAATGAAACAGTTTGTTCATTTATGTGTCCAAATATTCAATTGAGAATATGAAATGCGATTAAATGATTTTATGGAGTGCTTTATGTTTTACATTTACAAACAAAACGAATAATGTTTTGCATCGTTTTAAGATCAAAGTCAGTTTGATTTGACCAAAACCAACCAACAAATATATTCATAAATTGTTTTTCCATTTTCGAAAAATGATTTATAATTTTATTATAAATTAAATATGATCAAACTTTTAATGGAATGTTGGATGTTGAATGTTTAACGATCAGAATTGTTTTATTCAATGTTATCTTATTTTTTAAAATTTTCTCTCTTCTGTCTTGTCATTTTCATTTCATTGCAAATATTTAAATAGAATGGAAATGTGTTTATGTCACGCTTCAAACATTATTGTTCTACTTAATTTGATAAAATGAAGTTCGACGACATTTTCCGTATGAAATTTGGTGACAAGGTGTTGTTCGACTTCAATGAAATCCTTCTTGATTCCAAAATATTCGGTTAACCAAATTCTCTCAACATTGTTTTGATTGATTCAAAATCTGTAAATAAATTAACACATTTTCATGCACACATGGAACGAACATGTGACAAAACAAAACACAACAGTACACACAACCAAACCAAATTCTGGTTTTTTTGTGTCGACAAATTCAATCTGAATTTGTTGTAAAAGTTTCAAGTCGATCATATACAATGTGCAATGTGGGTGTATGCATTGCAACAGTTTGATTTGGCACTGTTTTCGATTGTTTTGGAAATGGACTAATCTAATTGGAGAGATGCATAGCATTTCAATAATTTAAGCAACCCGAGTTGAAAAAATACATTTAAAGATTCGTTCAAAAAAAAAAAAAAAAAAAAAAACCGACAAAAGATCCAGTAAATACCATAAATGATTCATACGTTGAATTGAAAGTTTTTCTTCTCTCATTTCAACACCACATGAGTTTTCGTCATTTTCTTCCATTTACATTTGGTAAAACAGACAAATAGTGTTTGGACGTCATTGACAATATGCACAAAATCAAAGTGCGTCAAACCAAAAACTGCATCTAACGCATCATTCCAATTGACCTAACTATATTCTGTCCTGTTTTATTGACCACATAGCAAATACACAGTACCAATCAATTTATACACGCCGCACACATATACACATTTTAAGCACATTTACAATTGTGAAATGTACGTACTCAAATATCGGTTCTTGTGTATACTATTTGCCTATCAACAAATCTCATTGTCGACTCCACGTTCGATTATTGCGATTTTCGGCACAACGCACACACACAAACTTTGCATTCAGCCTGCGAATGAATTGTGGTCAGAAATTAATTAATAATTGCGGTTATCTGTGAACAAACACTATTTGCATGTCTGAAGATATTGCAAACAAACCGCACAAACTAAATTAAATTCGAGATTCCACCATTGATTTTAGGTATGCCTTTGAATTATCGAAAACCATTTTCCTCTGATTATGGGTTAAAGGTGTCTTCATTTTGTGTGGTTTTTATCGATGTTTTTTCTTATTTTTGATTCAGTGATTTCTTCTTTTCTTATTTTTCATTGTTTTTACACCTTCTTTACGTAAAAAAGTGTGTTCTATGGTCCAAACTTCTTCAGTTTAAATTTCATGACTTGCAACTGTTTTGTTTCAGATTTAAAAATACGCCACATGATTTTTATACAAAAAAAGATTTCCACATAATGTGGAACCAAATAAATATTCGAAAAAAATGTATCTAAGCAAATAACAATTGAAAAGAAATTATGAACTCATCTTCACAGTGTGTATGAAAGCTAATTAAAGCTTTTCACCATTGTTTGAACAGTTTTTTTTTGTTGATGTGTACATGTTAGAGCACATACAGTGTATAATGTACAGTAAATAAAACGGAAAAGGATTTGTTTTGAATACTGAATGAGAGGAAAAACGGGAAAATGACAAATGATGATGACACCATGGTGAAATCACTTCATATGGTTGCGACAAATGGCATGTGCGACGGAAAATATGAATATAAAAATGTCAGTGTAGAAGAAAATAAAAAAAAAGTGAGAGAGAGAGAGAGAGAGAGAGAAAGTAACTCGAAATTACTTTGAATGAAAATACGAAGCAGAGTTTTTGTTTAACCACCTGTCACAGGTACACAGGCCATATTGTGACTCGCACAAAAATGACTAAAACGTTTGCGTTTATTTTTTTTTTCTACATATCTTTTTGTTGCATGGATTTTGCATGGAGAAGTGCTCATTTTTCAAGGGA
The DNA here is from genome assembly GCA_029041755.1 of Resseliella maxima. Classification (NCBI taxonomy): domain Eukaryota; kingdom Metazoa; phylum Arthropoda; class Insecta; order Diptera; family Cecidomyiidae; genus Resseliella; species Resseliella maxima. Next base: position 688,086 of record JAQOWM010000689.1, read on the forward strand.
GCGAATAACAATCCAAAGAAACATCATTACGGCCGGAATCAAATGGTAAGACAAAAACAGAAAATCAGAGAGAGAGAGAGAGAAAGACACATAGAGAGAAAGTAAAAAATGGCTACAAAAAATGATTCACATTCAGATTCCGATTCGGATTCAAATGACTTTCTACGAAAAACGACCACTAATGCCTTTTCGCACAATTTTAACTCATTCCATCATTTTTTAAAGGCTTTGTAATGAATTCATCTCTTTTCTTCATCCTCAGTTTACTTTCATATCCGTTCGTTTTTAGATAGATTTGTTATAGACGTGCAACGGGTCGACCAAAAGGCAGTATATTCAATGCGTCGCATAGATTATAATGAATGCTACGGATTTCCGTGCAAACTGATGACGAACTTCATAGATCGTTTTTTTCAGTATTGTCTTTTCTTCTTTCTTCCTCCCTTTCTCTCTCTCTTTCTCTCTTACCCTATCTCCTTCCCTCACTTGCTCCTGGAAAGAATCCTATATGAGTAGTTCATTTAAAACACCAGAAGCAAAAAAGCGAACAATTGAAATAAAAAAAATATTTTCCTTTGCTCCGTTTAGGTGTATGTTGTTGCCGTTGGCTCTAAAGCACATAAATGGCACCATTTATTTATACATGTTCACATTTCAAACAAATATACGTATACATTGTATACGGTTGTACATTTTTACAAATATATAAGCGAATAATGTGATGACAACGGTTGTCAGTGGGGAGAAAAAAAGCACACATCACGAAACAAACATTCTGAATAAAGTCATATTAATTTTTTTTTTTCTTTTTTTTTACGTTTTCGAAATAATATCAGAATGGTGGACAGAATAATAGAGACTGAACGTTTAAATTTCATCAGTTTGCCAGACGTGCATTGCATAGCATGAAATGATTTGCATTTCAGCATTCGGAAGGAAAGGCAAGAAATCAAACACCGGCCTCTCTTCATACGGTATATCATCAGACGCATCTGCTGCCGCTGCAGTTTCCCGTAATTTAGTGAACAAAATGTGTAGCAAATATGATGACTTTTGTACATAAAATAGAAGCGTCTTCATCGATGTGTGTATGTTTGGAATATCAAATAGAGATAATTCTGTGTGAAAATTGATCTTTTGTACCAAAAACACGGATGCCCATCGTCACGGTAGTACTCAAGGTTCTTCAGTAAATACCGTACATTTCACTCTCTCACCTTACAATTTCATTTGAGTTTATTGAAACGTATCAGTGGGTGGGCTATATTCGGTTGAATTGATTGAAATTTAATCGTCTTAATTTATTGATGTTAACGTAAAAACACGTTCAAATGATTGCTGTAAGCAAATACGAAAATGTTCAATGGTTTATTTCAGAAAACAACCGCTTTATGGTTTGTCAATTAACATTGTTTAATTTAACAAATTATCGTGTTGTGCGGAAATAATGCGATAATCATAAAATAAATTGTGATTTCAATCAAATAAAATGGAATTTAAAAAGAAAGATTGATTAAGTCTCTCATCATCATAATAATCGCTGACAACTTCAATAATCAACTGGAAAACAAGATGTGTTTCGTCATCAACGGATGAAAAACTAATCCCACCTAAAGTCGAACCCTACAAGCACAACTTGCGGTACACTTGTAACACATCTCTACAATTTGAATCCAAAGATAAATTGAAGAAAATCGTTGCTGGCATTAAACACGAAATGCAATTTTTTTTTTTCTTGTCTTTTTCGATTAATCTGGTTTTTGTTTTCATAAAAGTGCATTTAGTCGAACGTGATTTTCTTAACGTTTATATACGTCGTCCGCATGCATTTTATCGTTGGCTTCGTTTTTATTGAGATAAAAATGTAGACGATTTCGTTTTTTGTCTTCTTAATGTTGTTGGTGTTGTTGCTCACAAGAAATATGACCAAAACTGATGTTATTCCAAAACGAGCAGCGCACGGCAATCTGGACATATCGAAAAAAAAAAACAAACGTGAATTTATATTTTTTTTTTTCTGTTGTGACAAAAAAAAAAAAAAACTAAAAGAATTTCCTATTCGTGCAAAAATGTAATATTTTTTTGAGAGAAGAATAGTAATAGCAACTCAAGAAACGTATTTTCTAGCCCGCGCTGTTGTTCGACCAACATTTGGACAACAAACAATAGATTATACACCACTCGAACAAGCGAAGGAAAATGAAAACGAAAAAATAATCAAGGGGAAGGAGGAGTGAGAGGGAGAGGAAACGAAGAAAGGTAACGAGAAGGAGAGATAGAGAGAGAGAGGGGGGGAGAGGGAGAGGGAGAGGGAGCAAGAAAGGGAGAAGGCGAAAGAAAGAGAAAAAGTGAGACCCGCAGAGGGGGAGAGAAAGAGGGAGAAGAACAGAGAAAAGAAACAGATAGAAAATAAGAAAAAAAAAAATTTAGGAAAATATAAAAAAGACATGAAAGATACGAGAGTAAATCCAAAGAATAATGCCGTTTACTTGTGCTGTTCCATTGTCATTTATGGGAAGAGAGATGATGTTCTTCTTGTATTGGAGGGTTTGTTCACCGTTTCATTGATTTATCTCTTCCGTTATTAAATTTCAGACCGAAAAACCAAAACATGTGGCCGATAGATACGTGAGTTATTCATGTTCGTTTTATTTTTTTTTTTCTGTCGTTCTTTTCTTTTGAATCTTGTCGTTTATTGCATCGGCAGCCAGGCAATTATGATAATTGAAAATCAAATGGATAAAATATTTTTTCCCTTTTATTCGTTACGTTCGTCTGATGTGTGTGTTCGTGATTCGTGCATGTTGGCCGTGGCCGATTCAAATGAATACATTCAAATGAATAAATAACGAAAAGTCTAGTTTATTCAAGAGGTGTTAATTGAACTTTGCCACTATCTATCTACACTCTCTCTCTCTCTCACACACACACACACACACACACACACACACACACACACACACACACACACACACACATACAGTATTCTGTCATTTAGTTTCAAAATCACTCAAGAAGGTGTTTGTTCGCTGGGGAATCGTGTTTAAACCGCATTGTGTGTGTATTTGAACAAGCAAAAGGCGCTCATACTAAGCTTAACACACAGATTTACATAAAACATTTGCTTTCGAATTCGTTTTGAAAATTAATTATTCATTTGCATTTGTATTCGCAAAGCGACATGGTACTATAACGAACGTGTGCATCAATCCATCGAAAAAGTGTGCGACAAGAAGTGTCTCGTTACCTGTGGTGCAACAGTAGCCAAAAAAAATGAATAAACACCGACGTCTTTGATTTATATTTATTTCGGTGCTTTTGCTTGTTGGTTTGGTAATGCAATCATTTGACTTTAAAAATTTATTTTTCCGTTTCGTTGGCGCTCTGGTATGTTGATGCTCGAAATGACGTGTAAATCATTCGAGGAACCATGCAAAATGAGAGCAGAAATGAAAGAAGGAAAAAACAAGAGAAGGAGTTGAATTAAACGATGATGTATTTTGGATTATTTTCTCACTTGCGGGAATTTTCATTCACATTCTTTCACCAGCATCGCTTATCTTGTTTTCTCAATGTAGAATATTCAAGGTAATGAACTAAAAGTCAACTTACCAAATAAAATATTCACAACTGTCTTTTCGAATTATATCGTGTGGAAATCTTTATACCAACAATATTGCACACACTAATCTGGTCAATGCACTAATGAATATGCACTGATGATGATTATATAGCTGCATCAAACTATAGTCGTTATATATAGTTATATATAACAACTTCAACGCAAGAGAGATAGAGATAGAAAGAGAGAGAGAGAGAGAGAGAGCGTGTGTGTTTTAATTAAAGATTCAAATGATAGTGTGTCGGTTTTTCTTGGATTTTATTACAATTATCCTTTTTATAAATAAAAAGAAGTCTTTTTCACTACTTCTTCCTCCTTTTCCAAATCCTCCTGTCACTCTTCCCCCTCTAATTTTCTTCCCTTTTCTTCTTCTTCCCTCTTCCCATCTTTACATACTTTTTCTACTTTTTCTCTTCGTTCTGCTTCCCTTCATACTCTTAGTCTTTTAAAGATTTATATGGAGTGTGAGAGGGTCTCACACCCTGAGAACTATCAAACGTAAAAGTTTTTCGGGATTCATTACGCGAACGCGCCTCGTAACTGTTTCTATAATCGCTTGAGAATGTGTATCGCAATTTTCTGGATTGCAATTCTTTGCAACTATCGCATGTTCTTTGATGCATACGAATTATTTTAATTTATGTAATTGATTTTGTCTGAATGTCTTTAACATTTGAATTCAGTGTTTTTGGCAGTCAGTTCAATGATCTGCATCCACATTTTTCTAAAAATGGAAATAAAGCCAAATCAATATTCAATGTAATTGAAACTTGTAATTCTTAATTTTGAATTTAAACTAATTGACATTTTTCCAAATCAAAATATTTTTGGAATGTTTTGATTTTTTGTTGAAATGTGTAAATAACCGAAGAATTTGTCCTAGTAAATAAGGTTTTCTGTGCATAAACATGGAGAATGAGGAGAATAGAGAGAGAGGAGAGGGCAGCAAGAGATATGAAGTGACTAAAAAAGAGAGAAAAACCGAGTTAGACGAGAAAAAGAAAGGAATATGAAAAGAGAGATTGAGAAAAAGAAAGAAACAGAGAGTGAATTTAGACCTCTCCAAAAGTGAATCAATGAATCGAGCAACTGTTTTGTTCGCTTTTATTAAACTTTGATTCAATTAGATTTCGTTTTTAGAAAAAACAATTAAGTAAAATTCATTAAATTGTAAAGAGAAATTGTGCGAACTGTGTGAAATGTCGTTTTGGATTGTCGTTTACCAATCGACTTCTATGGAAAATGAAAATAAATTATATTCATATTCATATGCACACATTGTATTGCAATGAATATGAATAAAACCAGGCAGAGTGCGCTTAAGTTTTTGTTTTCATTTAACATTTTGAAAATGTTTTAGTCCAAGTTTTGTTTGGTATAATAGTAATGTGAAGGCGAATGTGATGTCTCTCCTTTCGTATGTTTTAAATGAAAATACATATCAATGGAGCAGTATTTGTGGTAGTGAAATGGCTCGTTTTTCTCATTCAAAATTCAATTGTGCTGCACATTACAACAAATTCAATGAATGGCAATAAGCTGCCATTTTCAATTCAATGTAACCGGCAAAATGTGCTCCGGTAATTGTTTCGGCTTGAGATTTCCTCACGCTGCCACCGTTGCTGCCGCTTACGTTGTTCAGTACATTGAAATTCATACGCAGCAAATGAATTCCACAGAAATTCCATGAAACATTTAATGATCAAGTGTGACAATGAACCGTGCCCTTTGTCGTTGAAACTAAGACAATTGCAAATCGCACAACACACACACACACACACACACACACACACACACACACACACACACACACACACACACACACACACACACACACACACACACACACACACACTGTTAAAGTGGCGGCATCGCGCATATTTTATATGTGCAAACTCAAATGACGATAAAATTTTCGCATAAATTATATTTTTCCGTTATTTAAATGTCGCCTGTCTCTCGCTCTCTATACTCGTATATCACATACAGGACTTTATTTAGAAGCAGCAACAGCGAAGAATGAAAAAAAAAATTATTATGAACTGCCTCGTTTCGCCTATTTCCTATGCTGAATTCCAATTGTTATATGAATTATGTTGAACAAAGAGCATTGTTTTTCATTGGGAATTGTGAGCTTCGATCCAAAAGTCGAAAAGTCACGCATATTTTCTTTTGTTCAAATAATGATGCACTCGCACACTCACAAATCTATTGCATTTCCTCTAACTTTTGGATAATTAGAATTCAAAAAAAAGAGAAAAAAAAGAAACAACAAAAACAATGGTGAAATTCACGCTCTTTTGCTCATTGTATTTCAACTGGTTGAGAAAAAAACTGAATTGAATTGGGGTATGGGCATAACGTGAATGTATGTGCGTCCTTTTGAACATGTGTGTAATTCCATGTGCAATTTCTGAATTAAAAAGTCATAGTTCATAAATAAATAGAATGGCATAAATTTTGTCGCTCATCAAATGCAGAAGTTAGTGGAATACCAAACAATTTCTATGTTGGAATACGAAAAAAAAGATAATTTATTCGCTAAATTAAATGTGCATTAAAGCAATGAATTCAAACAAACGACAAGTAGAAACAAATGCGATGAGTAGAAATCAATGACGAATTGGAACAAATGAATCGAATCGAATCGAGTCGAAACAATCGATGTTTGTCCAAAGTTGCATGATTACATTCGTTTCATAATTAAGAAGCTTCAATAATGGAAACGGCAACCAGACCATATTACATTTAACTTTTTAAACATCATTGTTTATTCAAACAATTTCAACACAATGATATAAACGGAAATGGGTATTCAAAATGCGCGCCAGAGCCGTCGTTAATGAATTTCCAATCGACATTGACATTGATTGTAATTAGATGAAATCTGCTTTTTTTCCATTTCATTCGGTATTTTTACTCAATCGAAATAAGAACAAATGGACAAATATAAAAGCGAAAAGAATCCATCGTTTCGAATTATTTGAAAAGTTGGTCGTGTTTAGCTATCGTGCCAAATCATTTGTATCTATTAGAATGTATTATTGTCGACAGTCAATGTGGAAGTTTTCGTTTGCCAGTTTGTCAGAGGGCACAGCGAATGAGCGAACGAACGAACGAACGAACGAAATGAAATTGAACCAAATATTAATATGAATGATAAAAAAAAATCCATTCAGACTAATTTAAAAGTACGTTTTTTCCTTGACTCTCTTTTCAGTCTCGCTATATTTCTCATCGCATGTTCACTGACTCACGCTGGCACAGGCGTTGAATGGTCGCCATCGATGAAAAAGACACAAAGAAAAACAAAGTCTTTTCAATTGTTGTATCTTCTTTCAACGCTTTACGCGCTTTCCCTCTACTCTAAAGATGTGTGTTGTTGTTTTTTTCCTTCGTCTATTTGCAAGATTTTGCGGGTATTTTCATTTCTCGTTAAATTGTTCATTTCAACTGGCCCTACTTCAATTCCATCTCAAAAATGTATCAACAATATAAATATCAGCAAAAAGTAATCGTTATAATAACAATAACATCGACTCCATATAAATTACGCGCCACAAATTGTAAATGGAAATGATTTTTCTTTGACGCACTTTTGGGTGCGAGCGAAGGGGAAAAATCAGCATATTGTTTTCTTTTATTTTCTATCTCTCCCTCCATCTTTATCTCTTTCTCTCTCTCCCCCTCTCTTTCGTTTCATTCCTTTTTTCCGTGATTTGTCCCTTTCCTTTTCGGTTGTTTTTCTCATGTGCGTTGTTTGCTTCTTGGCTCACTTTCAGCCACTCATTGTTTGCGTATTTAATTTCATTTTATCTGTTTTGTTCATTTATTTATTTCATTTGTTTGTTGTTGCTTTCCGTTTCGCATTGTGCGTTTTTCTGAAGGCGCGCGTAAATCGAAGCGACAATGGTGCATTTGCATGCGGCTTCTTCTTACTTTGACGGTTTGGAATGTGTGCGTATTTAAATTTGATGTATTCGGATTGTGTTTTGATCCTAGTCGTTTTGTTTTAATGGACCAAATTAATTCAGCGGGAGACATTGCAGATTACGGAGATTTTATGTAAAACAGGCACTGGGTTAAATTGCATGAAATTTTAAATCAGTGCCGTTTCAGAGAAAAGACAGTCGAAACGAGAAAAAAAAGAGGAGAGGGGAAGAAAGGATGATTGAGAAAGATAGAAAGAGAAAGAGGGGGAGAGAGAGAGAGAAAGAGAGGCCGAAGCACCAAGATTCCGAAAGAAAAGGACAAAAATTGAGCGAATCAACATCAAACAGCTTCGAATAGATTCTCGCGCATTGCTTTTGATTTGTAAAATCTCATGAATTTTGCATTTTGAATAATTCGTTAGCGACGCGAGAGAGAGAGAGAGAGAAAGAGATTGAGGCAACCGAAAAACAATTGAAATTTTCTACAAAACCGTACATTATTACGATGATGGCTATGATGATTAGTGTGATTACTATTCAGTGTTTCTTCACCATTTGCAATGCGTTCATTTGCCCGTTCTTTGAAATGTCCTCTTTTATATCTGGCACTGCCATTTCAACACATTATACACTCACACACTATATCCAGTTCGGAGTGTTTGCGTTTTGCAAAAACTTTTCTTTATTTTTTCATTTTCTTTTGCATAGCAAATGGTTCAAATTTCAACTGCAACTCTCCTCCCCAAAAAAACATCCAGCAATTCAGCAGTGTTATGTATATATTTTGGTATAAAATTGTAAATTACGACGATGACGATTGTTAAATCCACTTAAATGCGGTTGAGAGCTTCAATTTGCCAAATTTAATGGAACCGATTTAAATGTGGAACGGAAAAAGTTTGTGTCGGTTATCTTTTTTAGCATAACCAAATTTAGATTGCACAAAACAGATGTTGATTAAAATTGAAGCATTTTCAGCTTCGTTTTGGTTTTTCTTTTCATCATTCATTCTTTCTGTGTTTTGCTTTTGTGGCAACTCAGCTCATCACTTTGTTCAAGTGGTAAAGAAGAAGTATTACTAAATAAATAATGCGACATCACCATTTACTGCGGATAATAGCCATTTGGAGAGTCTTTTGCATTGCATAAAATTGACGAATTTTAATTCAAATCTAAATTGAACTTTAGATGATAGACTAACATTAATTGATGTTAGTGAAATTACATTGAAATGAAAAAAAAAAAAAACTATGGAAAATACTCATGGGAAATTTACTTTCACTGATTTCTTGATTTCAATTTCAAGCATATTGTGTGCCTATTATAATCGTCGAATCCACTTATTGGCCTAATTCATTTTTTACGGACGAATTTTGAATGCGTCTCAAATGAAATAAACGAGGAAAAAAAGAACAGAAAAAATAATGATAGAAATTGCTCCCAAAAATTATTTAAAGCGAGTGAAAAGCGGCCATATCATCGACTTATTGTTCGAAATGTTATCGCTATATTTTCTATCGTAAATCACTTGACGCACAATTCGTTTAGACATTTTATTAGGATGTACGAGAATAATGTTGCAAATAAATTATGTAAATGAGAAATTGATGTCTGCGTACGAAAATAATAACGGCGTGCAAAAGTACACATCCCAATATGTTACTAAATGATGTATTCAGCCATGTTAAATGGATACGGGTTTATTGTTTGGCTGGGCATGGGCATAAAAGATGTGCAATTTCGATGGGAAAACGTGCCACAACAACACCATCGCCAGCTATGTATATTGCAATGTTTCTATGTTTCATGAATGAATTCATAACGTCTTCGTCAAATGTTGATTATGATACCGTTATTTAGGAGAGAAATTTTTGAGTTAAAGAGCGAGAGAGAGGAAGAATGTGTGTAGAGCAGAGAGAGAGAGAGAGAGAGAGAGAGAGAGAGAGAGAAAGGGAGACTGAGGCAGGGAGAGCTAGAGAGTGATAGAAAGAGCTAGGAGAGAAATAGAGAAAGAATAAAAAATGAGAGAGAGAGTGTGTGAGCCAAAGTGTGTGATTCGTGTCGAAACGCATAAAATTCGTTTTAAAATGAAACATGTTTAAATAGGCAGCAAATACATGCTTTAAGCCCCATTATGCGAATGTGCACACATTTAACAATGATTATGAAAAAGCAACTTCACCTAACACGCATTGTTTCCGCATCACACCGACTGAGTGAGCGAGACTGATGATGGGAATCACTTCGAAGCGGCTCATTTGCAGGTATGTAAATTGTTGCGAGTTTATTATGAATGAGGAACATTGTCATGAAGCGGTAAACATTCAAAATGTTTGGAACAATCGAAATGCACGTTTTTTCTCTTTCTCTCTCTCTCTCTCTCTTCTTCTCTGTCTTTCCCTCTTATTCTCCCTGTCTTCCTGTCTCAAAAAAAATTCTTTCAAACCTGTCAAATATTGTACGCGAATCTCTTGCATATTTTCGACCTTTAAGTTATTCCGGTTTTTTTTTTCTTTCTAATTTTATGTTCTCAATGTTCCTCATCCAGAGAAAAAAGAAACTTTAGACATTTAGTGAAACTTTTGAAAACATTTTGGTTGATGGAATTTTAATAACACTTTTGTTCGATGCATCTTAAATTATCATTAATTTTTCAGCATTCACAATATATGAAATTCAAAATTCAGATTCAAATAAATGTTCAATTTATTACAATCAAAAGCTGGAATTCATTTCTGAAAACGTGTCGTCGGAAAGGCAAAAATGTGTCCAAAACGTCGGGTAAAATGAAAAGGATGAGAACGAAACACAAAGAATGAAAAACAATCATCAATTCAATCAAGACAAATATCACTTATGAACTTCTATTGAAAAATTTTATTGTTCCGCAATTTTCGACGACGGCATCAATTGAAAAACTCAAATGTGATAAACGACGTGCCGCTTTTCTAATGACACATCCAACAAATGGCTAGTCGATATCATTTTCACACTCTTTTTACAACGATGTTCCCGAACAGATATTTTCAATTTAAGTTTTGGAAATTCTTGTAAAATATGTGGATAATAGTTTGGCAAAGTGTTTCAATTGACTATATTCCAATCAGTTCTTTTAAGGAAGAAAAAGGGAAATTTTCAAAGAAATAGTGAAAAATAAAAATGGAATCTTCATTGTAGCGACACGTCGAAGATTCTTAACAAAAAGCTTTTGTGAAACACTTTGGCAAAACACGCATCTATGAAAATAAATAATAAAAGTTTTTCCTTTATGCTTGGATTCAAACCAATTTTATATTTTATAGATTCAAGTTACTGAACTTCACTCATATTCTCATGTCAAAGTCCTAAGAATATAGTCTTCTTAAAAAATTGAATAAAAAGAGAGAAAAAAATACACATTCGCAAACTTCTTTTTTTATGTCGAATTTTCCGGAGAACTTCGCAGTCAATTTATTTCCAAAGCTAAAAAAATTAAAAAAAAAAAAAAAAAAAAAAAAAAAATACGTTAACTCAATTCAATTAATTTATAATTAAAATGCGATAAAATGAGCTTATTAAATTGCGGTTGCTGGTATGGAACATACGTTGATTGTGTATCAACTACAATATTACCGTTAATCATGCATAACAAAATGACTATTGCAAACGATATACGCAACATCGCATTGATCATGGTACTCGGTGAATTTATTATCATATTTGAGTATTTAAATGTAAACATAATATATGCAAAAGTGTGTCGAAGTAGTTTTGCAAGTAAACAGTGTATTCGTTGTGTAATGTTCATTTCTTGGAAATGGTTTTTGCTATTTTGCTTTCCATCTATTTGAATTGGTATGGCATTTGAATTGATTGTGTATGACGCTGTGTGCTATCTAAATGTGCAAATTTTAGTCATTGCACGTAACATAATATATGTGTTTTAGTTTTATGCGTTAAGGAAATGATGTAAGGAAATTGAAATGGAAATGAGGCGTTCATGATTTAAATGTGTGAAAATATGGCATTAAATATATTTGTACGCATATAATTCACAGTGTGAATACAGTGTCGGCAAACATATGCTCAATGATAAAGAACTTTGAAATTCAATTCGATATGAACTCTTGTACTAGGATGTATTGACATAGGCTTGAACATATGTCGATATGGTTGCTTTAATACCTCAATAATTTTCATTTGGCTGATTGCAAACAGTCAGAGTTTACAATGTGATTCTTTTCTTTTTTTTTACTTTACCATTTGTTGTTGCCATCTTCTCTTATATTGTTCCATTTCGTCTTTGAATGTTTGTTAGAATTTCGAAAAGATGAACAAAGTGTGACACAGAAGAGAATTGATAATGATAAAAGCCTCACCGACCAAAAACTAATTTTCGACAAAAGTCATGTCGGTTTACCAATTCGGATGTACCTGCCAAAATGCCATGAACACAAATTACGTACATTTTAACCTCACAATTCAAGACACTTTGATGGCGTCCCTCTTATATTTCTTCTTCTTCTTCTTCGTTTTTGATTTTGGATGTTATTGAATTTCTTTTCCTTTTTGCTTTACTGTATTGTGATGGACACACACACCCACACAACTTCACATCGAAATGGAAGCCACAAGCCAAGTATTAAGCCATACCCATACGTGTTCATTTCACATTTTCACGTGAACATTCACACGTTTGTTGTGTAATCGTAGCACAGCAAGTGCATCGACATGACTACTATTTTATTGGGGAGTTGAAATGTGACAATCTATGACAAGCACGTATGATATCGAGAGATAGAAAAAAAACATCCGAAAAAAAACGGCACAATTTTTGCTGTCGTGGTTATCTTTGCCGAACAACCACTAAAGTTATTAGATTTTTTTTGGGCTCTCTCTATCTCTCTTCTCCTCTTGCTGTCCCATTCTCTCTCTCTTTTACGTTTGTATTTCAGTAATGTTCCGGATTTTAATGATAAATGTACAGCAACAGCAATTTATTTGAGGCTTATTGTTCACTTCTCTCACTGCGTCTATCTTTCTTGATGACATACGAGCCACCATATTAACACTATTCATTTCTATGTCATATTTATCAAGTGACCATTTTGATACCAAAAAAAAAAAAGAAGTCGTTTCGAGGAAATACAGCTCCCACGATAGATTAAAATGACAAATAATTGCACAAATGTACGAATTGAATGTATTTTGGTGTTATTTGGAATTACATTGTCACATTTTTAGAAATGCCATTCAACGAAATTAATTAAAATGGTGCGATACATTGTTTCATTGACAATTTTCATTTTTTGTGGGCTTGGAATCTGTGTGCTTGAAGTGTGGCTTAAGTGTAGCTCGAATGCGTAATGAAAATTTAAATCAAATTCTATGCACAATTCATTGAATGAACATTTATATCATACTACTTTTTTTGAGTTAACAATCACTAAATTTCAAGTGATTGGAGTTTTTTTCACGGAATAAACAAAAAAAAATGTTCACGTATTTTCACCGTCACATAAATGGTAATTCTAATAAATCTTTTTGACGCTTTTCCATTTAAATTCCGCCACACGTCTCTTTTACATTTATCAAACCGTTTGGACTTTGTCTAGGTGTTACGTTATGTACCGATGGTAACCTATACAATGAACACAAAATTTACTTTTTTTCAAGCTTGGAAAACTTAAACAGTGTAATAGAACTTACTAAATTTTATCATTCTTAAATCAAATCGTTTGCTCTTTCGTCATGAATTGTTGGAGGAAATAAAATATCTATAATTTAGTCAATGTATTATAATATATATATATTCATGTTCATTGTTTGTTTAATGATTAACGAAATGAGCATCGGTGCGGCAAAATTATTGCCTATATTTGAATTTGAGTTTAAAAACGGAAATCAAAAATGCTTCGAAAAAAAGAATAGAAAAACGATTTTATGTTTAATATTAAATTTAATTTGAAATTTTTTTTTTTACATTCAACGATAAACCATAAAATCTAAAACAAATATAATTTTTTTTTCTCAGGTAATTTGAAGAATTGTTTATTTTTCTCTCTCTCTCTCTCTCTCTCTCTCTCTCTCTCTCTCTCTCTCTCTCTCTCTCTCTCTCTCTCTCTGGTGTCTCTAATTTTTTTTTTTCATTGTTACTTATTCTACTTTCATTTATTGGCTTGCAATATGTATATAATGTTTGTTTATGTGCAGCTACTTAAGTTTGATGTCATTAAATGAATGGTTTTTTATATGAAATAAATGATCAAAATAAAAACCAAATTCTTTTAAATTCAAATAGAAACAAAATAAACTGTAGCATCGCACCGATTCGCATAATGGATTGATTGATTTAAATATGGAACATCAATTATGTGGTTCATCACTTCGTCCCCATAGCCAATCCATTAGCATTGACGATGTATTTTGGGTATTTCGTGAATTTGGCTTAAAATCTGGCCCAAACAATTCAGCAATCGCTTCTTGTGGAATATTTGCAACATCTTTTTGGAATACATCCATTTGACGTCGACGTTGGTCACGTTCTTCTTTTAATGTTTTATCACGGGAATGACTAACTTTGTGCAATTCGGATAATCTGAAAATGTGAACAAATTGAAAAATTTAAAAATCTGTTTTGTTTTTTTTTCAATTTCTTTTTTTTTTTCTCAAAAAATTGGAAAATAAATTACTTCAAATCCAAATTATCGTTTTGTGAAACTTCGTTGTAACTACTATCATGTGTCGACTGTGTATCGCTCGAATGAAGTGACTTTGCTAAACTTGTATTACTGGCATCTAAAGCTTCGGGCGCTGAAAATGAAAATTAAAAAGAAAAAAAAAAAAAAAAAAATTGTAAAAAAAATTGCAATAAAAAAATGTTGAACAAAAAATACATGTTGAAACAAATCATTTTACCATCACATCCAGTTTTTCGTTTAAATTCTTCGAGCTGTCGAATTGTATTTGACAATTTCAATTGGAGTGTATCACGTTCATCAAGCAAATGAATAACTTCTTCGGTAAGTTCTTCGCAACGCATATCACGTTGATGAAGTGTATAAAGTGCCAAATCTAAAACATTTCCTTTCGATGGATTCTCTTCGTTTTGATTAACCAATGGGAAAATGTTGCTTGATGTGGATTTCATGGCATATGGATCAACTGATGCTGCAATTCGTGCATATTCTGCACTTCGAATCGCCAATTGCTCTTTAAGTGAAACAATTTCAATTTCTTGTTGTTCCAATGCTGTTTGCATAGTTTTAATCAATGCACTTTGATCAGTGCTGGCATCGTTTGGTTTTGGTTCAGGCGTTTCTTGAATATTTGATCTTGAATCACCGGAAGTGGGCGTATTCTGTGTGTCAGTTGTTGTTGAACTTGTATTTGATTGTTGTTCAAATTGTAATAATTTTTCACGTAAATCACTTTCAATCGATGCAAATTCATCTTCTTTAAGTTGAACATGATTACGCCAACTGTCCGCCACTTCATTGCATCTTTGATCAACAATTTGCTGCCATTGTGCATTTAATAAATCGATATTTGATTGATGTAATATGTCCTTTTCTTGCAATTGACCGGTTAACGTGGCAATTTGCTGTTGTGTAGCTGGGTCCACCGAAGGCACTAACCCTTGATGTTCTTTAATTTGTTGAAGACTATTTTTTAATTCAGCAATTTCTATGTTTTTCATATCAAGCTCAAGAACGGTACTCTTGATTCGATCCTCAATTTCTAAATTTTTAATGACCTGATCATTGAGCACTTGCAATTCGGCTTCCATATTCGTTTTCTCTTCACGTAATTCATTGACGATTTTTTCCAATTTTTGAACATCGTCACTGTTTGTACTCTCTGGTCGATTCATCAATGATGTGACATTTTCTGTTTGATTTTTCAATGCTGCATTTTCCGCAATCAAACGTGCAATTTCTTGTCGCAATTCAGTTATTACAACGGCATTATTTGCTAATTCCATTTTTAAACGTTCATATTCCAAATCGAATGTTTTCTTTTGATTTTCCAATTTTTCATTGAACGCACCAATTTCCATGTCTTTGTATTGAATGTTTGCGGTTAAATCTTGAATTTGTTGTTCAACATCTTGTGAATTTAAATTATATATGCGCATCTCATCGACTTGTTTGGCAAGTGTTGCATTTTTCTCAACCAATTCGGTCAGTTTAGTCGATAAATTGATATTTTCATCAATTTTTTGCTTGTGCTCATCTTTCAATTGATCTAAATGCAATTTAATTTTATTCGATTCTTCTGATAATATTTCAATGGTTGCTTTGAAATCATTATTTTGTTGCTCAAGTGCTGTTAATTTTTCATTTAAATGGGCAATTTCATCGGTTTTAATGGCAATATTCTCTTCGAGTAAAACTTTTTCAGCGGTTAAAACGCGTAATTGTTCGAAATATTGATCACGTTCATCTGCAAAATCATCTTTATCAGCTGATTCTTGCAAACGATGAATTCTCTCTTCAAGCACACGATTTTGATTTTGGGCACCTGTTAAACGTGCTACCAATTCATCTTGATTTACTGGTGGTTTTGCACCATTTTCATCGCTCCAATCATTTAATTTTTCCAAACGGCCATTCAATTCACGGATTTTTGTTTTGCACACTTCAATTTCAACATCTTGTTTGTCTTTCATTTCAGTCATTCGATCATTAGCAGCTGTTAACACATCAATTCGGTTTAATAATTTCTTTTTTTCAAGTGCATCTTTGTCTTGTTCGGCTTTTATTTCTTTTAATTTTTGCTCCAATGCTTTCACTTGATTGTTTAGCTCCTCTTGTATTGCCAAATCCAAATCATTTGGTTCAGTAATTGATGGTTGTGATTTTGCTAATTTTAATCGCTCATATTCATCAATTTTCACTTTGTATTCTTTGAGTTTTTTCAATAATTTTTGATATTTTGTTTGTAATGTTGTTAATTCGGTTGATATTGTATCACGTTCTGAACGAATTTCATCAATTTCAAGCTGAAGATTGACGGCAGCTTGATTTAGAACTGCTTGATTGGTGCCAAATGATTGTTGTTGTTGATGTTGCTCTTCAAGTAGAGCATCTTGTCCCCATGCTGATTCACCCCAATCATCGTTCATTGGTGACAAGGTTCGTTGCTCTTCGGGATGACAAATCCAGGTCTTTTTCGGTACAATAGTCTCTTCAACAACGGGCATCTGTCCAGAATAATCAGGTTCACCTGATTCTTGGAAATTACTTGGTATCGTATTGAATGGATTATCATCAGTTGGTGAGCCAAAGAATGATGATGCTGTTGGCAATTGTGTAGTTTGTTGAATGGGTGTTGAAAGTTGTTGATTTTGTTTAAAATCTTGTTGAATCGGCATTGAAACTGATTGACCAAACATTGCAACTGGTTGAACATGTAACATACTTTGTTCCATTGCTGCATTTTTCTCTTGAACTGTTGCCAATTGTACTTTTAACATTTCCAGTGTTGAATTCAAAGTCGACACTTCATCTTCATATTGTTTTGCTTTGGCCGCTAGAGTTTTATCGAAATTATTGCGTTCGATATTGTGTTTCATAATTTCTTCATGGGCAGCTTTAAGTTTATGCTCTAAATCGGTGACATATTTTTCCAAATCGGAAACATTTCGCTGTAAATCTTCAATTTGTTGACCATGATTACCGCTTGTCGATGGATTTGAATCATCGACTGATTGAATTTGGCTTGGCATTTCAAATGGTGAAATATTCAATGATTGTGATTGATGACTAACCATAATTGGTTCGTTAATTGGTAAACATCCACTTGATACATTTGTTTCACCCGAAATATTGTGCATTCGCTCTTGTTGTCGAACAATTTCTGCATCTTTTTCCATACAAAGTCGTTGCAATTCAGAGCATCGATTTTGTGTTTCCGAAATTTCATGCAATGCATTTTCCAAACGTGTTTCCAATTCAGTTACTTTTGCTGAATGTGCTATAGCATCATTGACATCACTGCTATTATTGCTGGAGAATGATGTGAATGGATCATTTACCATTGCACCGGCTGACATTTGTAATTGTAAATTTTGTCGTTGATAATTTTGAATTTCTAATTCTTTTTCTGCTAAAACTGTTTGCAAACGTTCATTTTCATTTTGAATAAATACTTGATCATCGGTTTGATTTTGTCCAACTTGCATACGAAGCGAATCCAATTCGGCGATTTGTTGTCGCAATGCGGCCAATTCACTTTCATGATTTGCATGCAATTGTTGAATTTGATGTCTTAAAGTTTCAATTTCAGTTTGTTCATGTGTGATTTGCAATCGTAATTGTTGCACTTCCATTTGATCTTGTGTAATATTTTGGCCAACATTCATTTGAAGTGCATCCAATGTGCTGATCTGTTGACGCAACAATGTAATTTCGGTTTCAAGTTGTTGTTTATGCATTCGAAGACTTTCCAATTCATTGGTATCACGCTGAGCTTGCTCATTCAATGCATTTAATTCCGAAATACGTGAATGCAAATTATTCACTTCCGTTTCATGATCGGTGATCATTTGTTCATTTCTCAAACGTAAATTAACAATTTCCAATTGATCCTCACAGACTTTTGTTTTTAATGAATCCAATTCACGATTTAATTCATCTTTTACCGATGCCAATATTAAATTAATTCGTTCAATTTCACTTTCGGCCACCTGGCGAGCTTGATTCGCTTCGGTTAATTGAATTTGTAATGCATTCAATTCATTTGTATGTTTTTCAACCAGCTCCAAATTTTGTGCATGCAAATTATCAACTTCAGTTTGATCGTGAACAACTTGCATACGCAATTCTTGGGCTTCAAGTTGATCTTGGGTCATTGTATCATTTTGTAATTTAATCCATGTCATTTCTTTTTCCAATTCATTTCGACTAAATTCAAGACTTGATTGTGATTCACGCAATTGAACAATTTGATCTTGTAACATTGTATTCTCTTCAATGGATTTTTCTAAATTCTCTTGAATTGAACGACGCTCCTTTTCAACACCTTTCAAATGATTGCTCAATTCATTTTCCAATTCAATTAATTCGGCTTGTTTTTCGGCAAACTTTTGATCATATTCATTTTGACGGCGTGTTAATTCGAATTCCATTTTTTCAATTTGCTTCAATAATTCACGATTTTCTTCTTCCAATTCAACCAATCGTGTTGATTCCAATTCATAAATGCGTTGTTGTAATTCTTCATTCTTTCCAGTCCATTCATTCATTTGATTTTCATATTCTTTTAATGTGTCACGTAAACCATCACGTTCGATTTCCATATCTTTGAGTTTTTGCTCAATAATTTCATCTTGTCCGACCAATGTTTGTAACCGTTCAGTATATTCATCTTCGGCATTTTCAATTTGTGTTTGTTTTTCATTCAATTGAAGTCCCAATAATTCAGAGTGTCGTTCAAGTGATGAACGTCTTTCTTCAGCTCTACAAATATTCTCCTCCAATCGTGCAATACGCTCTTTCAATTGGACATTTTCCGTTTCAATTGATTCAACAACTAAATCGCTATTTTGAAGTTTTGTTTCGATAAATGAACGATAATTTTCAAAATCTTCATTGATTTTATCCTTTTCACTTTGCGCTTGATCCAATTGCAATTTCAATTCTTCCGCTGAGTACTCGGTAGATGCTTTGTTTTTCATCGCTTGTTCAAGCTCTTGAAGTCGTTTTATCTCTTTGTTTCGCTCTTTGATCACCGCCTTACATTTTTCAATTTTAATATTTTTCGCTTTCAAATCTTCAGTTGTTTTTGTTAATTCTTCTTTTACATTTTGTAATTCAAATAATTTCGAATTAAGTCCGGCAATTTCATTTTGTTTCTCAGTCAATGTTGCGGTTAATTCGTCAATCAATTGACTTTTTTCAGTTAAACGTAATTTGAGATTTTCAATTTCAGCCGTTTTGTGTTTAATATCGTCTTGAAGTGTTGATGTCATTGTTGCTGTTTCATTCAATTGTTGTTGCAATGATAAAATTTGATCTTTGAATTTCGAATCATCACTTGATTGTTGCAATGGAATACTTTGAATTTGTTGCACTTGCTGTTGAACAACAACTGATTCCACTTGATTGCCTGATGATAGCTGGGTGAATTTGGCTTCCAATTCATTGTATTGGGCATTTTTCTTTTTCAAATTGGCCGCAAACTTTTTCAATTTTTCCAATTGCTCTTTGTTTTTGGTTTCTAGGTCATTTTGCTGTTTTTCAAGGTCATTCCGTTGTTTTTCAAGTTCATTTATTTGTTGTTTAAATTCTTCACGTTGTTGTTCCCATTCGGATTCCTTTTCTTTCAATTGTTTTTGCCATTCGGAATCTTTTCGTTTTAATGCTGTGTCAAGTTCTTTTGCTTTTCGTGCACTGGCCAAATTATTTTCGTTCATCTTTTTAATATCGGCTTTATTTTTGTCGATTTGCGTTTGCAACAATTCAATTTCATCCTCTTTTTCGGCCAGCTCGACTGTTTTTGATTCTGTTGATTTGTATAAATCGATAATTTGTTGATTTAATAAATCGATTGTTGATTGTTTATTCGTTAATTCGGCAGTTTGTTGATCAAGTAATTGTTGATTATCATCGTATAGGGTTTGCAATGATGCTAACTTTTCATTTAAATCTGCAGCGTAGCCTTGATTTGCATTGTTCATTTGGGATTGGACATCGCGCAACTCTTGTTGAAGTTTCTCGATTTGCGCCGAGTATGAAGCTATTTGGGCTTCTTTTTGATTTTGCTCCAATTCATGGTCTGTGTATGCTGTAATCAATTGCTGCTTTTGTTCGTCAACCAAATCACGCAAGATTTGCAACTCTTTCTTATTCACTTCATACAAATTGTCGAATTCTTTACGTTGTTTTTGTAATTCATGGAATTCTTTCTCCTTATTATCGTCAAGGGTCGATTGGAGACTCTTCAATTGCTCGTTCAAACGGTCATTCTCGGATTTTAGCTCAGCTATCGATCTGGAATTGTAAGGAATTTTTGAAAAAATCGGAATTTTTTTGAAAAAAAAAAAATGGAAAAATTGTGAACATTTCTCAAAATTGTTTGAAAAATCTCAAATGATTTGAAAAATAAAAAAAAAAAAAACGCAGAAAATCGAATGTTAAATTCATCATTTGAAATTTTGCTCTTCAAAAGAGAGAAAAAAAAGAAATATAAAATATTTTCATACTTCTCAAAGTCATTGCATGAACTTTCTTGTTTTTCGACTTGCTGCTCCAAATCACCGCATTTAGCCTTCAATTCCCCTTCATTTTCACGAAGTTCATCGATTTGTTGTGTTAATTCCTTTATTTTCTCCTCATTATCGTTGCCTTGGAGCATTTCAATTTCGTATTTTTCTTGTTCGGCCTTTGCCGCACGTTCGCCTTGAATTTCAGATTTAAATGTTTCCAGCTCTTCAACGCTACTATTATAATTTAACAATAATTTCTCCATCAGCTCGATCATATTCTTTGATTCTCTGGCCAATTTTTTGGATGCATTTACTTTAGCATTTTTCTCCTTTGCACTACGGTAATTATCTAATTCAGTGCTTAAATTTTTCAAAGCATTTTTGTATGTTTCACTATCAATAAATGACAATGATTCTGGTTGTGTTTTTGATTTTGTACTAGCCAATGCTGAATCTCGTTCTTTTTGCAATTGAATAATATCCGATTCTAATTTGGTTTTAACTTGTTGTACTTCTTGAATGTTTTCAATTAATTTATCGTGATCAACTTGAATTTCGCCCATTTCTTGTAGCGTTGATAGATTGGCTGCCTTTGATTCATCCAGCTCGTTAAGGATACGATTCTTTTCAGCACGTAAATTGTCAATAAGATGATTTAATTGTTGATTTTCCTGTAAAAGTGCTTGAAGTTTAGCTTGCATATCAATTTCCTTGATGGGATCATCGGATTGTGGGACATTTAGGGTATTATCCGTATCATCTGCGTTATCGGTGTGATCTTGACTATCAGGATGATTTCGATGTTCATCACGTTCTTCGGCCATATTAGCTTCGGCCGCATGTTGCAAACGATCCATTTCAAGTTTTTCTTCTTGTGTAAGACGTTCCAATATTTCAATCGATTCAACTGAACTGCCTTTACTCAATTTATCGATTTTCTCCAATAATTCCATATTTTCATTCACATATCGCTCCAACTTTGAATTTAAATCCTTCTTTTCTGCCACTAAACGATTAATTTGACCATTTAGCCCATCAATTTCTTTTAATAATAATTCAATACGTTCTTCATTTGCAATTGAATCCATTTCAGATGTAAGTTCATCTTTGTCTTTCTCCTTGATATGTCCTTTCAATGAGGTTAATTCAGTTTTTGTTTCATTCAAATCGGCGGATATGTCAAGTTTTTGCTCTTCCAATAATTGAATGGCTGATGTTTGATTTTGACATGTTGTTTCCAATAATTTTATTTTTGCCTCAAGATCTTGTGTAGTTTTATTATGTTCATTATCACCACCATCATCAGCAGCCGATTGTAAATATTGACTTTTAAGTGTTGTCATTTCCGTTTCAAGATCTTTTAATTTTTCATTTAATCGTTGATTTTCATCCATTAATTTAATCAATTCTTTATTTGTGTCCGATGTTTTTTTAAATGTATCAATTTGCTTTTGCAATTGTTTCATTTTCAACTTGGTTTTGATGCCCATTTTATTGGCTTCATCCAGTTGTTTGGTAAGTTTATTTATTTCGGCCTGGGCTTCTTCATCAGTTGATTTTGAAAATATTGATTTTGGACCATACGATTTAAGCTTTTCATCGAGTACATTAAAATTTGCCATTAAAACATTGTATTCAACTGTCTTTTCGGCAAGTTGATCTTGAGTAGTTTGCAATAAATTTGATAAACGTTCACATTCCTCCTTTTGAGCCAAAATCGTTGCGTCTAAATTATTAATTCGCTCTTGATCACTGGCATCAGAGGCAGGCGCATTCAATGCTGACTGAAGTGATTTTTTCAAATCATCATTTTCACTTTCAATCGTTGCAATTCTCGACTCAAGCTGTTCAATTTTTTTCACATATTCTGACACATCAATTTCTGGCATCGTACTTGTACCCGTTGTTGTTCCTTCTTCTTTTTCATTTTCCAAACTTTCGATGCGATGTTGAAGTGCTTCATTAATTTTATTCAATTCATTTAATTTATTAACATAATCCTCAACACTACCGGTTTTACTATCCAATTTTGAGTTTTTAAGCGTTAAATCAAATCGAGCCGTTTCTAAAATATCATTCACTTCTTCTAAATTAGCAATTTGTTTATTTTTCATTTGAAGCTCTTTTTCAAGTGCTGAAATTCGTTTATTTGATTCATCTTCAGATGCTACAAAATTTTCCTGCATTTTAACCATTTCTTGTTTTGTTTCTTCAAGTAAATCAACCGTACCTTTTCCTTTTAATGAAAGTGTTTCTGATATAAGATTAGCTGCTTTGGTTTTTGCATCGATGAGACCATCCTTTTCTTTAAGATTCTCTTCTAAATCCATAATGCGTGCATTCAATTGATGAATTAATTTTGATTGCTCCGATTGTGGATCTTTGTGTAAATAATCATGCTCTTTTTGTTTCATCTCATTTTCCATATGTTTAATACGCTTTTCTAAATACTTTATACGTTCACGTTCCAAATTGAAACCACCACTTAAATCACCCGTTGATTGATGTTTTGATGATTTTGTTGAAAATGCTGATAAATCACCAATTGAACTGCCTAATAAATGTGCACGATCCAATGATTGTTGGGAACTATTAAATTTGGCTTTTAATTGGGTCACCATTTGCTCAATGCCACGTTTCTCTGATTCACGTTCAGCCATTCGTAAACGATTTTGTTCCATTTGTTGACGCAACAATTGAATTTTTTCACTGCCCGGTGCTTCAGATCGACGACGCACTGATGATGTACCATCAATGTTTGAACGTTCAAAACTATCATTATCATTCAAACTCATATTACTGCTACTACTATCAATCGACATTTCTTCGCGGATTTCGATAAATGATTTTTCTGAAAAATCACAAAAAAAAGACAAGTGTCAATTTTTTGGAATAGAAAATTCAGATAAAATATGCTTCGCATAATCATTCGCAAATTTAATTAAATAATAAGCAACGTAATAACTAAACATAATTCACACGAAACATGGTGTCAACAACTCTAACATATTTTACAAAGTCCATTTCGCACAAAGTTCAACAAATAATATAATTACCGCTCGTTTGACGTGATCGTGTAGCCTTCGATTTCATATGCGTTAATCGCTGTGCAATGTTCTTCACTTTTTCTTGGGCACTGACTGTATTCTTGCCATGATCTTCTTCCGATTGTCTGACCAGTTCTTTCAGTGCTGTAATTTTAGCCTGGAATCGAAATAATTATTAGTTACTTAAAATGAATTTTTTCTTGCATTTATCCATAATAATTTTGAGGGCAAATTTTTTTGTTAATTTTCTTGAATTTTTTTTTTTTCATTTTTTTTTATTATCAATTTGTTGAATTTTTTCTTAAATTTCTTCTTTTGAGATAATTTCTTCCAAAAACAGTTTTTTATTTTGAAAATACAAAATCTTCAGAACTTCAGTTCAAATTAAACAAACAAAGAAAAAAATCCTTTTCAAAAAAGGTGTTTTATCGAGAAATAATCCTCACTACAAAATTGTTTCAACAAATTTGAAAAAAAAACCATTTTGTCCACGTAAAAATAATTCGTACTCACCTGCTGTTGGTTAAAATTTTGCTGAAGATTTGTCAGACTGCCTCGCGTTGAGTCGACCGAAATATGATCATTGGCAGCCGAATGTGTCCCAATTTCAGTTGGTTCATTGTCTGACATTTTGGCCTTTTAGTTATTATCAATGCTTCCGTCTCTAATATATATATACAGTTCCGCACAGAAACGAAAAATATTACTAACATACAATTATCTGCTAAAGCGCCAACAAAAGAGAAAAAAAAAAAAATGAAAATAAAGACAAATTGTGAAAAAAAAAAATAATGAAAACAAAGAAGAAGAAGAAGAATGAAAAGAAAAAAAAAAACACAAAAACGATAACTTCGTGTCAAAAAAATACAAATAAAATTTACATTTTATAGAAAGTGTTTAGTGACGTCACAAAATCGAACGTATCACAGATTTAAAAAAAAAAAAAAACTAAATTATAAAATTGGTTGGTGTGTTAACGTGAATTTGGACACTTTTCATAAAACAACAAATACACACAGATGTTAATTCCTAATATTCAATGCAAAGAAGAAAAAAAAAACCTCAAGTCGATAGGTACTATCTAAGTAAACGAAAGATGAAAAAAACAAATGCCAACAAATTTACCCGTAATTTAATAAAATCTTCACCACCATTTCACGTCATCTCACACATAAAATGAGAAAAACTCCAACTATTAAATGTTGTTGATAAAAAATTTTTAATTACAAAAATACAAAATAATTAGATTCTCTCTTAAACAATATACAAAAGCTACGTGTAATGTACAATCGCGACATGTCATCACTTATGTTGAGACTTGGATTTTTTTTGTATCGGTGTAATGACCAACACAGATGGGCTAATGATGTGTACATTCATCGAGTTGTCTCATTCTATTCCATACCATGAATATATGGTGTATGAATGAAATGGAGAGATATAATGAACATGACAGTTGATATGTCATCGTTGTGTGTAAGTATGAGTATGAGCAAAGTCTTAATGAGTAGAAATGTCAAAATATTGGTAGCCCAATAAAGAATGCAGCCATTTTTCGAATACGAAATGCTGTCAGTTTCGTTCGAAATTGAAATGTTAATATCCAAAAATATCAAATCAATTAAATTGAAGCAAATTTTTGCAAATTGTTTATATTCACGCGTTTAACGATGAAATTTAATGAACGCAACGAATGTGTTGAGCTAATTTTATGAACACATTTTTTTGTTAACATGCGAGTTTATTGGCATTTCATTTTTAGAACTGAGATATTTGCCGTATGTTATATTTTTTGCGTTTGCAAAAATCTATTTGGAGAAATGATTGTTTGCTCGATTTGAATGTTTGCAACTCCTGCAAAGCAATGGAGCAATGGTATACAAAAATTTGTGTATAATTACAAATACATGCTTGGGGTATGAGTTCATTTTACCTTTGCGTTGCATGTATTGCGGAAAAAAACCATATTTAAAATGATGAGCAACCCACCTATCGGTTTCTAGCCTAAATAAATAACCATATCGTTTCAAGTAAAGATAAAAAAAAAAAAACTCAGTTTGAGCCAAATTTCATCAAGCATTGGCTGAAAACGCAATTTGTTTCGTTCAATTTTGCTTCGATTTTTTTTGTCTCTTTTCTTATTTGAAGTGTACAAATACATTGGCGTCACATTTACTAATGTGAAGTGTTTATTTTGCACACTATACAATGTTTCTTATCGGTGCTGTATATCATTTCAATGCAAAATTATAGCTTTTTTTCTTCAATACATACGATGTTTTTTTTTTTCTTTCTCATTTTGATCATTTGTTCGCTAGCTCGCTGGGTATGTTTTTATTTTTATATACATTTAATACTTTCTGAATATTAACATGAAAATATAAAGTAATAATTTCATTCCAAAAACTGATCAATAATATTGTTGTAATATATATATTTGTGGTGCTAACTGCAACTGTTTTTTTTTTTTTTTTTTTTTTTGTTGCGATTGATGCATTATGTGAAATTTATCCTTTTGTTTGATAGAATAGAATAGAGTTCATTGTGCATTTTGTACCAATTTGTGGGTTTTCGATTATGCAAATATAATACTTTATTCGAATATACATTCATTTTTGCCAATATGTTCCGATCGTTTATATATTCATTGGTGGAATTCATTTTTGAATATTTCCTCAATTAATTGGGCTTCAAATTAGCTAAATTTTCTGCCAAAATGTCTAGTAACTATGCAAATATCCAGTATACATAGTTCAACAATTATCAAAGCTGGTTGAAAAAAAAAAATCATACGCGATGCGTATTGGGTTCGATGTGCGAATAGTTGCGAAAAAAGGTGGAATTTTGTGACACTGAGCTCACCATAAATATAAATACGCTGAATATAGACAACGAATATGACGTAATCTCAGCTAAACAGAGTTGTTAATACATGAGAATGCGTACAATTAATAAACTTTTATTAAATATGTGGTTTGATGAACGATAACATGGTCTTGAATGTAATTTATCGATAAATTACGACCATCTTTCGCATAAGTGCGATATGATATATTATGTATTTTAAGCGATTTTTTACCAAACAAACGAATGCGAAAAGCATTTTGAATCAGATTTTTTTTATCTCTTTTAGTGTGGTTTTTGGCATTTTGATGCGATTGAGCGAATAATGGCGCAGGGAAACTGGTGTCCGGTTCATTATTCGTTTACCCTAATTATGTCATATTTTTACCAATTTGATGATTACAGTGAACAGGTTGAAATGGTGTATCGATTCGACGATGTATTTGTATTTGTGTGTGTGTGTGTGTGTGTGTGTGTGTGTATCATTGTCAGCCATTTGATTGTGTGTTTTATGAGCATATTTTATCGTTCAACGCTTCACAATCATAAAATAACAAAATAAGTAAAATGATTACAGTTCATAAAAGGGAACGATCGATGGTTTAATGGTCGAAAGGAATAAATGAATTTTTAATGATTCAGCAACAAAGCGCCAATAAGTTGTGGATAGAGATAGAGATAGTGTTGTAGACAGAGACGGACAGCGGAAGAGGTGAAGTGTGAGAGAGAAAAGGAACAAGACTGGGAGTGGGAGTGGGAGAGAAAAAGACAGTGATGGAAAGAGAGAGCTTAAGTGCAAGCCAATTCTCTCGTCTGTGCAAAGATGAATGCCTTCAAACATTTTGCCAAGAGTTAATAGAATGGCTTTCGTCACCGGTGCCATCAATTTAACAAATCATTCATACTGTGATAACTTTATGTCTCGCTCTTGATCTCTATTCACGATCATTCATCGGAACAATTCATCTTCATTTAAATGAAGAATTCACAATGCAATGGAAAAAATTTTCCAACATTCGATCGCGCCATCGGCATTATTTGCTGCTGTTAAACGGTTTTATATTTACGGGCCTAATTAAATCTTAAACACTTGACTGAAATAGGCAAAACGCCAATAAGGTTATCCTGTTTCAGTTTTCCCTACTTAATTTAGTCTCATCGAATTGCTTGCACTTTTTTTTATGGTCGGTATTTTGGTCTGTTTTTTTGTTCATCGTATGTTTTCATATGTTTTTTTTTTTTTGTATTTTGTTTGCTATTTTGAGTGGAATATCATGTGAAAATCCAACATTCCAAATGAAGACAATAAAAATATATTTGTGAGAATAATCAACAGGCATCGGCCGAGGCATTTAAATTTCACATTGATCTCTCGTGGTGTTTCGATTCAATATACGCTCATTTTCAATACTTTATTATTACTACTTCAGATGCTGTTGATGGTCTTGTTGTTGTTTGATATTTTATCTGCTATTTTCTCCCATATCTCATTTTTCATTTGCTCATTGCTGTTGTTGTTCCTGTTTTATTTGTTCTTTTCTTGGTGAGTTTTTTTTTTCTTTCTTTTTTTTTTTTTTTTTTGTTGTGTGTATATGTGTGTGTTGTTTTCATCGCAAAATATTTTACTTTTTTTTTACTTGAAATGCATTTTGACAATCAAACAATACGACTTCCTTTCGCATTACGAGATATTTTTCCCAAACTTTTCACCACTTGAAACCACCTAGATTGTGTGATGCGGGTGACCTGTCGTTTGTTGACTCTCCCTTTTCTTCTTTTGCTCCCTTTACCTATCTCTTGGTCCTTCTGTCTCATTGCTTTGCTCCCTCCCTCTCGCTCACTGTCTCGCCTGATTGTCAGAAATTGAAAAGCAAGAAAACAAGAGATCGCTTTTTATATTTGTTTGACGATGGTTGCGTCAAGTTGAATGATGCCAAAGGTAAATATTACATCTGTACAATTTAAGAGTAAGATTCTTATTTTGATTTCGAAAATTGGAAATTTATGCTGGATTAAAAATAGCGGCAGCTGCACACTATCAATTTATTATTTTCGGTTTCATTTAGACATTCATTCACTTGTTGTTTTTCTGTTGGCATTTTTTTTTTTTTTTTTTGCTCTTTTCATTCGTGCTTGTTTGACTGAATTGCTCGGTGCACATATGCTTCGTTTATCCTTTAATGGTTTGAGATCATTCCGTTTTTGGGCTCTTTAAATTTTTTTTTTTTTTTTTTTTTTTTGGTTTTGCGCATTGTTGATGTGTTTTTGGGCCATTGTACGAATTCGTGCATGTATATATACCTTTCGGCATGTGTTGATTTGGATTTATTTTGTAAATATTCGCAAAAGAGCGTAGAATGTTATTTATTCTTTATCAGAAGCGACCGAAAGGAAACAAAGAGAAAATTTGATGATATAGTTTATAGTTGAAAATGTGCTGCACTGGGCCATTGCAAAAATGCACCAATCGACCGACCAATAATACTGGCATGATGGAAACAGAAATATTAGCACTGAAAGTGAAAGAAAAGGAGAGCATGAATGCAAAACAACTGAAAATTAAAGAGCAGCAGATGCATCCAATGCCATTGCCAGAGTATATATATACATTGTGTGTGTGTGTGTGTATGTGTGTGTATGTGTGTGTGGTTAATCATTTTTATATATATTGCATTTTCTTTTATATTCCATTTGAGTTGTATGTTCACCTCTTTTCCGCACCGTCTTTCGTCCGGTTTTTTGTGTGCTTGGATGAATCGGATGCATGTACGTTCGCTATGTTTCAAGAATGTGAATGACGATTCGCCAAACGTTGGGGCCATTTAAATTTTAAATATCCACAACTGTTTAAATGTCTCGAAGGATAACAAAAGTGAGTGTACAAAAAAAAAAATGTGTATGCGCACATCTATGTGTGTGTATGCGCGCAAGCGACCGCGTCTCATCCAACTCTAGAATAGAGCTAATGGTTGGCAAGCTGCAAACATACATTTTAATTTCAAAGTCCAAGAATATACATGAAAAATAACACAACGCGCAAATGCAGATGATAAAATAAGCAATGAAAAATGAGAGAGAGAAAAAAAAGAGCCAGCTTGACGCGATCAATTTTTTGTATTGGGGAATTGCGAATTCACAAGCCAAGTCAATTTAAATGGACTGAGAGAAGACAAAACAAAAAAAAAAAAAAATAATAATATACACACAAAACGAATATAATGTCTACCAAGAGATGTGAAGATACGAGCATATATGTATTTTGTTACCGGTGCACGATCGTTCTTCTTTTTCGCCTTTTTTCTCGATATGAGAACTCACATTCCTTTTCGAAATAGTTCGATTTGAATATTCGTCACTTGCTTGTGTATGTAATCGCAGAAACTCTATGAATTCCAACCTGACTCAATTGAAACGATGCGAATTGTTTTTCGCTTGATTGCCCTCTCACACACACACACACACACACACTCTCTCTCACTCACTCTCTCATTCTCTCTTCTCTCTTTTGCAATAAATCGAATTCATTTATGGTGAACAATTTACGCACATATCACTACTGAATATTATCAACAATTGAATCTTAGTTTTAATTGCTGCCCATGAAAAACCCATAAATTTTATTCAAAAGACAAATTCCATAATTTTTTTTTTCTCTTGTTCTTGTTCTTCTTCTTCTTGTATTTTATTCTCAATTCATTTCCAATTGGAATGTTTAATGTGTGTACAAGTGTGGCCGAGCGCTTACGCACATCCGGAACTCCAAATATGTAGCACATTCACTTAGAGCACTGTTTTATTTTCTCATTCATCTTTCGTTGTTCTGTGTGTGTGTGTGTGTGTGTGTCGAGGGAGCGAAAAACAGATGGAAAATAAACATTGAAAGTCAATTGTTTGATTTTGCACATTTACAATGTTGCGACCAATTTTTCGATTTTTCATTTTTTTTTTTTTTTCTTACTTTTTCTCAAATTTGTTGACAAAACTAACAAAAGGATAAGAGAAAAAAAAAATTCAACAACTGAATGCGTGACAAATGTGAAGCCCAAATGTGAAGCCCAAATGTGAAGCTCTAGCTATGTTCATCTTCTAAGTGATTGAACACGCATGGAATGCACACGACTTTGATTAAACCCGCCGAACAAAAATTCCACAACAACTATTCATCAACATTTCATCTTAAAATGTTTGCTTTTTATTACAATCGCTGAATTAATAATGTAGAGAAAATGGCCAAAAATTATGGAAAAAAATTCTTGTCTCGCGACAATCCAAAATCATGAGTTTCAACGACCGAAAATTATGTTTTCAGTTCAATGTTCCAGCGAGTGTTGTTTTTTTTTTCTGTTCCTAAACACATTTTCGTATAACGAATGTCTAAGGGGATTTTTGTCAAACTTTCAATTCTCTTGCATATATTTAATGGAATCATTCACGAATATTTTCGAATGTGTCATTCCGATTCAACTTTATTCGCATATGTTAATTTTTACAAAATAATAACAAGACTTTTTAATTCACAAATTACTCACTATTTGGCTTTTTACTACGCTTTTTATGCATAATTTTGTTAAACAATTTTTTTACTCAAACGATCAATGAAAAATTCATTCTCGTTAGTTTGAATGAATTGGCAAATAGGTAAATATGCCCCTAGGATGTAAAAAGTGAAAAAAATTGCAATCGCAAAATGCATTTTAGTTTATGGTAATACGAAGAAGAATAAAAATGTATGGCGCTATAATTGATTATATTGTGTGCGCATCGTTGTTTTTTGGTTTGCATTGGCTGCATTCATAATAAATGAATCGAACCAAATAAAAACGGCGTCGAAGACGATGATGATGACGAAGAAGAAGAAGAAGAAGAAGAAGAAGCAGAACAACATGAATACATATTAATCTTAATCACAAATGGTAACATGAAGGCTTTGATGATCGTCGAAATTGAATATTTTTGTTACTGACAGAGCTTGAGAGATGGAAGATGAAAGAAAGAAGGACTTAGAGGAGAGGGAGATAGATAGATAGAAATAGGGATAGAGATAGAGAGGGGAAGAGAGAAAGAGAGAACGAGAGAGAGAGAGAGAGAGCGAGAGAGAGAGAGAGAGCGAGAGAGAGTAAGCGAGCGAATAAAAGCAAATAACATATTTCAGCGAAATAATGATATATGGTCCGTGTGATAACTGCTGCAACAGAATGCAATAAAAATAACAATGGAAATGCAGACATTCTTCTTCAGTGAGAAGTTTGATTCAAATGTAAACAATCGACAATTCGATGGTTTCAAGGCGTGTGCGTGTGTGTGTATTTTGTTTTTCATTTCTACATAGTCGAATGACGAAAAAAAAAATTGTTACTTTCATTCACACATTTTCGTCTTGTGATTATTATCGTCAAACACATGCGGCAAGATAGCAAATATCATCACATCAGAAGTTTAAATAAAAAAAAAAAATGTCATGTGATTGAACTATGTTGATTCAATGAATGGCGCCTTTCAATACAGTTCATTTTTTTTTTTTTTTTTCATTCGACAATTCCCATGATTACAAAATTTATAGGGAAATTTATAGTTTATTTGTTGGCTGGCATGTGTTCTGTATTATATTTAAATAGGTTATGATTCACGCAAAACTAGTAAGAAATTTTGAGTGAGTTCATTGACAAAATCATCAAGCATAAAATTCCATTGAAATGAATTAATAAATGTTGTTTCTTTTAACGATGAAGTGTCGATCATAATTTGAAGATTGATTATCAACCCCGACATTCAATCATAAATCAAAATTATACGATTAAAAAAAAAGTCAACAATCTCAATTGATTATAGCTTTAATCAATATTTAGTTTGCATTTATTATGCTCATCCGTTGAATCCTTTCAGTTTCAATTTATTGCCTCATGCTGCACATAAACGCATTTCAAACTATTTTCCATTGATGATGATTCTAAAAACAAATTTACACTGTCAATTCATTGAGATAATAAAGACACAATAATCATATCGAATTGAACAGCGTGATAATACTTTCTTCTTTCGTATTTAAATATAAAAATACTTGCGCATCAATGCGTTTGTTTGTCTTCATATTTTTATATCACTTCCTTTGAACGGAAGGAAATAACGTAGATTAAAAAAGTTAAATTCAGCTGAAACGAAAAAAAAAAAGAAAAATAAATTCGCACAGCCAAACGACTGTTGCAATTTTATTCATTGCTCAAAGTTGGAATGCAATGCGGCAAAATTATGACACAATTACAATGCCAGTCATTTCGGCGAATCAAGCGAAAAATTACAAATGAAATGTGTCAAATTGTGTCTTGTGTCTGTTTTATTATCATTTTTATGAATGGCAGACGATAGTTGGCTTCAAGATGAAAGTGAATGGTAGATAGAATGAAAGAGACAGTAAAATGGGAAAGCGAAAAGTGATTGAGAAGAAAACACAAGGAGCAAAAGAATGATCAAGAAAAAGAGAAATGAACAAACAACACATCAAATGAAAGAATAACAAAGAATCATTTAATTTGATAATTGCAAATTCAAAATGGGTTTTCTGAACTAATGAAATGCATCCAGACATCTGACTAGGCATTATTCTATGTCCATTGAGTAATTTAAAATGTAACCATTGTCAGCCAGCAAAAAATTGTCTCATTAAAATGCGTTGCTTGGTGAATGTGTCACTTTATTTAGCATCATTCCCTTTTTGCGACCGGATATTTGACTTTTTTTTTTCTACTTTATAGAATTCTTTGGCCATTTCATTCATGTATCATTCAAGGTCATCTATTCTGGCCGTTTCATTCATGTATCATTCAAGGCGATTTTTCAACCAGTATTTTAACATATATCACATGCAACATGCAAATGCATCAGTGACTATTTTAAATAAGAATTCCATCGTAGAGCTTTAGATTTTATGATTGAATAAAGATTCTCATTTGATCTTTAATAATGACACAGTGTTGAATGTTTTGAATTAATGAAATGAAAAAACACTGATGACATTTTTGATGACCTCTATTTAGACAATAAACAACTGTTTAGTTGTTTAAATAAGACTTTTGATTCATTTTAAATAGAAAAATGTCCCATTTTCAAATGGGATCATACAAATATTCCATTAAAATTGTCTCTGATGTTACGAATAGCTGCGCCTACCACCGTTACGTTCCCTAGAAATCTTGAATATCATAGTGTCAATATTAAATAATAAAGTTAACCGGACGCCAAGCTTTCGGAATATTTGATAAGAATTGCTACAATGATTGTACGACAAAATGAAAGAATGACAATTTCATTCATAAGAATAAATTGAAATGAAAACGAAACAGCGGACAAAGTATGACGAATTCATATTCAATGGCAACATATTAAATTTTTTTCACTCTTTCCCTCTCATTTACCTCTTATTCTCTCTCTATGTGTGTATTTCTCTCTTTCAATCTCGCTCTCTATGTCCCTATGACTCTCCCTTTCGCTCTCTCTTTCTCTCTTTCTCTCTTTCTTTCTCTCTTTCTCTCTCTCTCTCTCTCTCTCACTCCCCCTCTTTCTCTCTTCATATGGTTTTTTTTTATATTATTCACAATTGTATTATTTGCTGCACAATATGTGTGATATCTATGAAAAATGATAAAAACACTGACTTCTTATGTCTTTTTGAACATGATAAAGTAAAGGTATTAGAAAATATTGTAAAGGTTGGTAAAATGGTTTGTTTGTTTCATGTGTTTTATGATCGTTACAAAATATGGGTCAACAAAACAGTATTTCATACAGCAAGAATGAAGCAAAAAAGAAAAGAAAAAAAAATGAAGAAGAAATAAAGAAAATCAAACATAAATGTTAGAAAACATCAAAACAATGCCCTGCCAACTGTACCGATTGCATGTAGATTGTTAGATAAAATGCAAGTGGAAAAAAGGGTCAGATGTAAGAAGAAGACAAATATATATAAAACGAAAAATTCATGGTTTTTAAATTATCAACCGGTGTTTAAAAGTATTTCACACGCCACACGTGAGTCACATTGAATTCTCCGGAAAAAAAAAAAAAAAAAAAAATTGCATAACATCAAGTACAATGCATGTTTTATTATAAGCTTCTTCTTTGGCCCCATTCAAATGTATTTCTCACTCTTTCTCTCATTTATAAATATCTCACAACAATAGAAACCGATTGCCAAAAAAAAAAAAAATTTCTTTTATGTTTTTGTTTTTAATTTTTGTTGTTTTTGTTGTTGTTTTTATATGATTTTTGATGTTCGGACCATTGTATATTGCATCTGGAATATGTTGAAATGTTTGGTTTTTATTGTTTTACTCAATAATCATAAACCCATTCCGTTTGGTATTTTCTCTTATACAAACGAAAGTTGTACGCATAAAACAGTATTTTTCATTCTTGTTTAAAGTTATCACGAAGATTGAATTAAAAAAGAAAAAAAAAAAGATTAAATCACGCACTCAACATATTCGAAGGAGTTTGAGAAAAATAAGTAAATCAGTTTGAAATGCTAAACACAATATCCCATCAAAATCATAAAGTACACGATTTTAGTGCTGTGTCTGCTGAAACGAAAACAGTGAAAAGCGACTTCAGTTTGCTTCTATAGAATGTAGTCAACCATTTCCGTTTGATTCATCGAAAATTACGCTTTTGAATTCGGGCACCTTCATTTACCGCTATACCAAACGATCGATTCCTTTTAAACCGTAAAATTTAAATGCCCATTCTTGTGAAACGCATTTATTACGCCCATTTATTTACTAGTGCAATTTTTGCACATTGTGCACGATGTTCACATGGGAAAAACATTTCTGTTTTTGGACAAAAAAAAAAAAAAAAAAAAAAAATCAAGCAACTGTTTCCTCATACATTTGAATGGAAAAATTATGATCAGTAGGCTACTGACAGTAACACAAATTGTTCGATTGTTTAAACGATCGATTAAGATTGCGATGCAATTTTTTCTCTTTTCGGTAACAACAAACAAAAGCGCAAAAATACAAATGCAAACATAAAATTTAACCTTGAATTCCGATCGTCCGTATAAACAAAAACAATTTTCAAATTGACAAGTTCAGCAAATTTAACGCTATGAATCAGAATCAGAATCAGATTCAAGTGACTGAATTATCAACGAATTTTGAAAAAAAAAAAAATTGAAAAATTCCGCTTGAGCGTGTGTCTTTTTTTAGCTGATATCGTTTCGTTTCTTCTACAATATTTATATTTATATTTATATTCATATTCATTCTTTTATAGAATTGGCCATCAAAGTTAAATCGCCGTTTAAGCAAATCATTTTAATGTGTTTGTCATTTGTGGAGATTTATTTACACAGATGAAGATAAGCGAGGGGAAAATAAGAGAATCAAAATTATTCCAAGTATTCTCATTGCTACAAAGTAGATGTATTGTTGACACAATCAATAAAAGAAAAAAAAAACGCCATTGCACAAACTGTGAAATTCAAATAACAAAGTGTGGATGTGCGCACGCTCTCACACATCGAGAAAGTGAAAGAAGCCCGGCGCTTAACTGCGTTTTATTCTATTTTTTTTTTTTTGCTACTTTCTATGTCTCTCTTTCCCTTTCTCTCTCTCGCTCTCTTTCTCTCTCACTCTCTCTCTCTCTCTCTCTCTCTCTCTCTCTCTCTCTCTCACTCTCTCTCAATTTCATTTCATACAAATCGGTCGTTTATTTAACAACCACGTTTAGTCACAAGGTTTTTCAAAGCTCAAATTCCAGAATGACAATAATTGAATTAACGGTAAAGCGTGAGCATTAAATGCAGTTGATGCACGTTTCATGGTTGTTCAATGTGCCATTCATTCGATATTTTGTTTGCTTATTTATTATGAAATTAGAACACTTTACAAATTTTTCCTGATGTAACGAAAATATATATATATTTTCCCGTATTTCTTTATCTCTTTGTCTCCTCCTGTTACATGAAATGTATCCAGGAATTGTCTATTTGAACAATATGCAAGCCGTGTGGTCCAAATCAATGGAATTTCAACTATTTTATTTACATTCAGTTTTACAAGCAAATTATAACAGATTTTCTATTATTATTTTTTCCATTTCGACCATAAATGTTCAACACAAAATTATTTTATCGGATTAAAAAAGAAATAACAAAAGAAAATTCGATTACAATTGTTTTCCATTTATTTGGATAAGGCATAACTCTGTCATTACATTTGGACAAAGAATCAAACGTACATTTTGATGAATCAATTCTTTTATTTTGTGTCGCAAGAAATTTTCCATTTAGAATTTCGACGTAAGAAATTTACAAACGAGCAAAAAAAAAAGAAAAAAAAAGAAAGAAAAAAAATTGGCCAAACCACACGCACGATCGAACGAATAGTTGAATTTGAAATTCAGCCTATTTTGCGAGAATGAATAATGGAAACAGAAATCATCGGCATAAATTTTAAAATAAAAACCAAGAAAAAAATGTAAAAAATAAAGAAAAAAGAAAAAAATAAATACAATAATGCAAATGTTAGGCAAAACCATTTAAATAATGTCGAATAGATGGGATTGATCATCAATTAAACGCCCCTGCCGATCAGCGCAAGGTCAATCGTACATAATGTTTTTTTTTTTTGCTTTTAATGCTTTTAATGCTTTTGCCGTAAAACAATTGACGGAAATTAATTATGAAATCAAAAATATTTGATTGACTAAAGCACACAATTCGATCTGAGTAAACAACCAACATTTGATCGAATCGCAATCGATTTCAAGCAACAGCGCGCTGTTCATTATTGCGAATTTTGAATCTTCAGTTAATTTTGATCTTTAAGTCATTGCTTATCTTCTTATATCTAAACTAATATATCAATCGACAGTCGAGCGTTTGAAATGTTTACTCCTCGATGCAAACTGTTTGATTTAAATAAATTGAGTGATTTAACTGAGCTGTTCAGTGGTTCATATGATTTAAAAAAATCGTTTTTTTTTTCGTGAGTGAGGACAAAATAATACTGGA
Source organism: Resseliella maxima (assembly GCA_029041755.1). Classification (NCBI taxonomy): domain Eukaryota; kingdom Metazoa; phylum Arthropoda; class Insecta; order Diptera; family Cecidomyiidae; genus Resseliella; species Resseliella maxima. The sequence goes on from JAQOWM010000689.1 coordinate 725,731, forward strand.
TGTTTAAATACCACCGGCTGATTTTGCAATGATTATACCATCATTTTGGGTGGCCATTGAACGATGAGGACAGAAACAAAAAAATACTTCGAGAAATTCATTGCAATTGTTGTTCTTTTTTTTTTCGTTTTCTCTTCTTTTTCATTCGCGCGTTCATTTTTCGTTGGTTTTAACTAATTAGTTCCTGTATGAGGTTAATTAAGTTTATCAAAATAAAAATTCGCATTTGTGATCGAAATTTCAATTTGAGAAAATGGTCTACGAAACAGAAAGAAATGTGAATTTGATTATGGTTCAACGAAATAAAAGAATAAGGCAGCGCTTAAGCTGCTGACGATTATTTTGTCACGGAAACCTTTTTGTTCGTTGTATTTGTTTTGTTTTGTTCATTTAATATATATATATATATTCTGATGCAAAACATTTCATTTCCTTTTCACATTCCAACATATATAAATGTTGGGTTTTTTTTTATTTCTTTCAAATTAACAACTGACTTTTAAAAAGCACGACCCGCTTCTAAACAAAATCAACACAAAAATATAACACTTTAAACGATAAACCATTTTATAGTGCGAAAATTCCAAGTTGGCCTCTGATATGCATACAACATACATTACTTATTCAGCATTATAACGTTATTAGTTCTTTTATGAGTTGATAACGCTTTCGGACTATATATGCAGGAGACGCAGCGTGTGTGTTTTAATTCTTTTTTCTTTTTTTTTTTTTGCTTGGCGAATTGGTTTTTTTTCGCTGCTTTCTTTCGTTTGTTCGCTTGCTGTTTTTTTTTTTTTTTTTTTTGGTTTTTAAATAAACGTTTTCTGGTTTTTATGATTATTTCATTTGTTTCAGTGCAGAACAAAGTGAGCGTGAGCGTGAGCGCACTTCAATTCAATCTATAGATATATAATACGTCTGTATAGAATATTTCGTTTTACGTCCATTGTTAAATATTTAAAAAAACCCAATCGGAATTTGTTCAGCTAGTACATAGTTCTTTCTCATCGCTTTGGCGTGCATTACGTGTGCGCTTTTGACTGTATAATTTATTACGTATGTGTGTATTACTTGAATCATGAAAGCAACTGAATGATAGAGTGAGAAAGAGAGAAAGGAGCGAGAGTATAAGATAAAGAATAAAGAATGAGAGAGAGAGAAAGACAGAGAGAAAGAGAGAGTGAAAGAGAGAGAGAGTGAGAAAGAGAGAGAAAGAAAGAGTGAGAGAGAGAGAGAGTGAGATAGAGAACGAAGAAAAAAAAGTCCAAACATAAATAAATTTACGAACGAAGAGGAAAAAAGAAGCGATTCAACCGTGCGCAGTAACACACAATTTAAATGAGATGGCCAATATTGGGAATGAAATGAAAGCAAAAGAGAAACCAAATTGTCAGCGTGGCGAAAACAACGAAAAGCGACGTGGAAAAAAAAGAAGTGAGTGAATTAAGCATATCCACAAAACAGTCTTTACACACTTATTCACCGAAATGATGATCGTGGCCATTTAAAGTTTAAATGTCCGGTGATCGCGGCAATACGCGTCGGCAGCAGTTATGAACAAACCGCTCTCTTACTACTTTATATGAATTTATTACAACAACAACGCGGATGTATACATAATAAAATCGCATGCATATGAAAAAGAACCAAGCAAAATTATAGAAAAAAAAAGGAACAATAAAGGGAAAAAAAACAACACAAAATAGTGGAGCTTGTGAAGCGAATGAAACATACGAAATGCGCGATTTAAATTGGAATAAGATAAGTAGAGGAGAGCTCTCATATGGGATGGACACTGGGATGGCGTGTTTGAGCTACGATTCCAGTGTAGCACATGACTGTAAATTTTAAATTCGACAACAACAAATATTATAGTCGTTTCGTTTATTCATTTTACCTCTTGTGATTTCTCATTTTCACCTTCTGCACTGGATGCCAATGTGATCTTAAGCCAGCAGATTGGATAAGACGGTAATATAAATTATTTGCCATGCTCTTTATTTTTCACCTTCTCTCTCTCTCTCTCTCTCTTTCTACCCCGCACTCTCATTGTATTTTCGCTCTCTGTAACTCCTTCATCCAATTCACTTTTATGCCCATTTTGCTTATAAATTATTATTACAAACGCAAATTCTTCAGTGGCCACGGTTGAATATTAATACTTAATGTTGATTTGGTTTTCATTGTTACCTCATTTGGAAATCTGACACATGCGCAATTAAAACATTGAAATAATTATTTCATTTGATCCAGAATCAAATTACGTATAGCTGAACATATTTTGACGTCTCACGTTCTCTCTCTCACTCTCAGTCTCTCACACACTCTCTCTCTCTCTCTCACTCTCTCTCCCTTTCTCTTTCTCTCTCTCTCGTTCTTCCTCACTTTAGCAGTTTAGCCCTTACCCTCTTATCTTCTATTCCTTTTTCAGTTGTTTATAGAATCGTTTCCTTAATTTATGATCAATTTTGAGGCTTTCAATCGTTTTCGTTGGGTAAAACGATGTAATTTCATGACCATTAAATTGTTATACAAATGTCAAATGAATAAACTTACAATTCGATTCATTTATTTGTTTGTTCGATCTTTCGTTTGTTCGAACGTTTTGTTCAATGAAATTGTATGTGACAATATGTCACCTCTCTTGCTTTACAATTTGCGCATGTATAAACAAATGTCCATCTGATTGTTATGCTTTGCTGATGCACGAATTGATCGGATATTATGTATGAATATTTATTTATTTATTTATTAATTTTCTACAACTTGCTCCGTTTGCAGAAAATTCTGTAATCGTTGATTAAGGTTGGTTATTTCTTTGTTTTGTTCGCTTAAATTAATTGTTTAATTGGTTTGTCTCAATATTGTTGAGTCTTTGTTGGTAAATCTGTGATTATAGCTTGAGTACATGTGTCATTGGCATGTTACTTTATGACTTTTCAGAATCCAATGTAAAGCATTCATATTCATTTTTTTTTTGTTTTGTTCTGTTCTGTTCTGTTCTGTTCTCATTCTGTTTATTATTTCTTCACGAACATTATTTTGTGAGAACTTGCCAAGCGGCTATCGCTGACGTTTGTACTTTGTGTGTTTTTTCTTCATCTTATTTTTTTTTTTTTTTTCTTTTCAAAGACTGATTATTTTTTGGAACACAAAGATTATATGTATGGAAATCTAAGCGAAATTTTGTGCATGAATCACATTCACATTCATATTTTGTGTGGATGCGAAGGTTAAATTTTTTTTCATTTTTATCCGAGAAACCACTTAGCATCAACAGTTTTACGAAGATTCTTATTTCACTTAATATATCGGCGCGGCTGATATTTTTTTTTTTATTCTCACTCTCCAATTTACACTATCTAACAAAAATGGTGTGGTAGGGTTTTTTCATGTTGTCAACCACAAATTGAGAGAAATAAATTGAAACTTGTAGACTTGATTTGATAAAGAAAAAAAAAAAAAAAAAAAAACAAAACAAATTACGAAAATTGGCAGTTATTTTGAGAAACAAGTATGAATGCAACTTAAATTTCCAAGAACAATTTAAATCGCACGGGAATAATTCGATAAAGAAAACATGAAGCCATTTGTGTTGTTTTGTGATTATTTAAATATACATTTGACTTGTGCGTATCAATCAACGATTCTTTTATGTTTTGCATCTGAAAGTAGATCATATCGCAAAGTACAAAAAAAAAAACAAACAAACGTATTCAGTGCAGATTGTGAGTATAAAAGACCACCATCTCTAGTGGTGTCCGTCTGCTGTTTTATGTAGTTTTTCATCAGATCATCTGAAAATAAGATCGTTTTATTTGTGCAACGTGTCAATGGGAATTTCCAGTGAATGTGGTTAACAAAAGATCAGTTTTGTTTTGTGAATCATTTAATTAATTTCAATAGGTAATCCAATCTGTTGTTAGTAGTTTACCTATGGGGATTTCATCCACTTTTCTAAGTGTTAGTGAATCTAAAATTCACACATACAGTGTACGTGTGAATGCATACACACATACATAGAGAGAGAGAGAGAGAGAGAGAGAGAGAGAGAGAGAGAGAGAGAGAGAGAGAGAGAGAGAGAGAGAGAGAGAGAGAGAGAGAGCGAGAGAGAGAAAGATTATATGTCTCCTCTCACTTCAATTACGTATACTTTTTCTCACTTTCACTCTCTCACTCACTCACTCACTCTCTCTTCAATCTTGTAGCATATGGAGAGCAACAATGAAAACGCATCCGAATGCTATGATCGATCAGATGCAACTGAAAGTAGTAGTATTGTTTCATATGTGATATATCTACCGGTTTTGTTTTTTCAACTGTTGTGTTAGTGATATTAAAACAAATACATGTAAAGTATAGAGTGGACTAAAAGAAAAAAAGAGAGCACTGTACATTACAGCTTTACCGTTATTAAAAAAGTAGTATGATATAACATAACATAACCATAATATAATCAAATATTATTTATTTTGGCCGAACATAACATAATAATAACGTTAATAAGATGCTAACATATTAATAACATAATATGTTATAAATATGTTTGGAAAATCTTATTATTATATTCATAACATAATCAAACATAATACAATACTAAGTCTCATGATTTTTCGGATAAATTTATTCTCAATTGCATTTCAAAGAGGAAAGAAACCCACGTTGAATTTCAAATTGATTTTTCTCAGCTATCCGGTAGGAAAAACGCAAAAATAAATTAATTTTTGACTATAGTAAAAAAAATTTCAAGACCTATCAACTAGAAGTGTCAGTTTCCCAGGCTGATCCATGGATTCTCGGGATTTGGCCTGCATTCCAAGGCTTCCTGTTTGAAATTTCATGAAAAATTGGTGTACATAATTTTATGTTTATTTTTATATGAAATTCCAAATAGGAAGCCTTGGAATGCAGGCCAAATCCTGAGAATCCATGGATCAGCCTGGGCAACTGACACTTCTAGTTGATAGGTCTTGAAATTTTTTTTACTATAGTCAAAAATTAATTTATTTTTGCGTTTTTCCTACCGGATAGCTGAGAAAAATCAATTTGAAATTCAACGTGGGTTTCTTTCCTCTTTGAAATGCAATTGAGAATAAATTTATCCGAAAAATCATGAGACTTGGTATTGTATTATGTTTGATTATGTTATTAACATAATAATAAGATTTTCCAAACATATTAATAACATATTATGTTATTATTATGGTGGAATCTTATTAACGTTATTAAGATGAATAGTGTTTCAAACATAACATAACATTAATTATGTTGGTATTAAAATAATCATAACATAACTAAAACGCAAAGCTGTACTGTACATACTGTGCATATACTGTGCTCTCTCTCTTTTTCTTTTCTAACTAGTTATCATGCGTTACTAATATGGCAACGGACCTCTTTGCCATGTATTTTGTTGTTGGAAACGAAGTGAGTGTACCATTTGTTTTCATGCGTTCAAAATAAAAAAAACTACCAAGCTTTCCAAAGGTAAACAAATGATCAAAAACGCGCCAAGGTAAACCTAATTCTAAAGGCAATGAATGAGAAACTTAATTTCAAAGCTCATTTTTTTTTTTCAACTCCATTCTCACATACAAACGATTAACGAAGGGGAAAAATATAATTCAATAAAATGAAAAAAATTATTAATTTTGTTTTTTTTTCTGCATAAGCAAAAAACAAGTATATTTATTTAACGATAATTTGCAGGTGGTGCGATTGGGTTAAAATCATCGGTAGTCGTTTGGATTGTGGTTGCGGTTGTTGTGATTGTTGTTGTTGTGGTTGCTGCTGGTGCTGCTACTGTTATATTCAAACACTGATTCGTTGATTTGAACAAACTCAAAAATGAATAAATACCACCAAATGTACATAAAATCAAAAGTGTTATTGTTATTATAACAATCATAATTATTTTCTTGTTTGAAAAAGTCCCACACATTGAATTGAAAATTTCGACTATTGATTGCTGCTGCTGCTGTTGTTGTTGTCGATCTTGTTGGTCTTGTTGTGATGAAAGAGACGTTGATATTGATGGTATTTCATCTTCAACGATCACAACACAAACACAATCACTTTCACTTCTCATTGATCTATGAATGTGTCCTGATTCAAAACTCGAGAAACTATCTGTATCATAGTCAACATTATCTTCTTCTGAATTTAAATCACTTTTTTCGAATAATATGCGTATAATTTCACCGGTTGTTTGAATAGTATTATCAATTGTTTGTATTAATTTTTCATGCACTTCTCTCATTGAAATTGATTGAGATGACATTTTTTTGTTTGTGATGTCAACGAATGTAATTCCATTGAAGATATTGTTGATGAAAATAATAATAACTTATCATCTAATATCACAACCGAAATATTACCACACGGAATCGATGAGAATAACTGGTGGTTTGATTTATTTACGATTACTTTAATATCAAGTGTTTTTCTATCACTCTGTATCATTATTTGTATTTTTATTTATTTATATAAATTTTAATTGATACCTAATGTATTCAGATTAAACATAATAAAATCTGCAGAATAGTTCTCACACCTATGAAACTGTATGTGCTTGTTTATAGTGAAAAAATTTATTTCATTGCATCATACATTTAATTTGTAGAAAATACATTATACACTTTAAAAAATTTTAGTCTGGTGAAACTGAGATGTCGTCGATCTGAATGGATGTTGCATCTTTAGCATGCATTAAACGAAATGTTTCAACACCGGAAAAACTAATAATGTCACCAATTTTTATGTTCATATTTCCTAGCGGTTCTAGATAAAAATCATTAACAAATATGCTACAGTTTGATGATCGATTATACAGTCTGAATTGTTCACTTGATGTATTATAATGAAGAGAACCATGGAAATCATCACACTCAGCTGAAAATAGCTTCACAATACACCGTTTACGACCGAAATTGGTAATATTTCCAATCGAAATTGCTCCGAAACGAGTAAATAAACAAAACTCGGGTTTCATTACGAAAGTAAATGTTTTTCCTTTGAACGTAAAATATGGACTGGATTTATTTTTGCTGAATGCAAATCTATAGAGTGTGTTGAAATGTAAACAATGAATTAAAGAAACGCACACAAATGCTCTTTTTTCTCATATGATTTAGCATCATAACAAAATGTATTGTGAATGCACTGTTTGTACAAAGAATGACTGACCATAAACAATCCTGCATTGTAATTGAATGTAGCTTAAATGCAACATATCTGAGAAACTTTGATTCCATTGTTGCTGGTGTGCTTACCTGCGATTTTCTGCGCACGTGCTTACTTACTTTCTTTGCTATTAGCAACGGAAGCATACCGAACAATACCTTCCAACGAAAAATATGAAATGGTAAACAAATTCAAGGTGGCACTTTGTTTCTTTAATCTTCACAGCATTTCATGATTTTTTTCCAATGTGAGAAATTTTTATTTCAGTTGTTTCTTTAGTGCAATTGCACTTCACTCATTTTAAAAAGCATGCTTTGCTAGCAAAAACGTTGATTTTTTATAAAATATACGGAAAAAAATTGTCAATTTTGTTAATCAGTTGTGATGTGCGATTCGAAAATAATGAAAATAGTGTTTAAAAAGAATACTTTGGATGTATTAACTGATATATTGAAAGAATTTATTTTATTTCGTGAAATCTTCAACTTATGTGTTAGTGAAAATCAAATTGTGTTAAAAAATATAGACATTAATGATTTTGAAATGATATTGAACTGCATTGGGAATGAATATTACCAAGCATCATTAACGTGTGGTGAAATTTTGAAGATTGTTAGAATCGTTGATTATTTAAACGGACCAGATTTACTCCATCAATGCCATACTACCTAAGATAAATGGGAATGCAGCAATTATTAGATCAACGTGGGCTTTCAATAATGATGAAATACATTTCAATGACGATGATGATGATTGGGATTTCGACCCTATTTCTAATTTGAATCAGCTGAATTTTGCATTGGACTATTTAACATTCGATACTGTAAATTCCATGATGAAAAAATTGGATTCATACATACAAAGGAAACACTTTATATTTTCATTTGGAACCCGCCATCGTTTTTTCAATCGACTGCAGCATTCTTTCAATGAAATGTTAAACAAATAATATAACACACATAGACATTTTTTCAATACAACAAGTTTTTGTTACACGCATAAATAAAAAAGAACTTTGATTTTAATTGTTTTTTCGCAAATTGAAATATCTCTTTTATTGAAATAAAAATGCATACATGAAATGGTTTTTTATTTATTTTATTATTTCTAAGTCACGCATCTCCTCTAGGATATTGTTTATAGACTGCATGCAATTCATATCTCCGGTAATTAGTTTTGGTAGTAACTTTCTCAAACTATCGCAAAGTGCATTCGGATCAAGGAGTTTTTCTTCATTTATATTCATCAACTTCGATTTAATTGATTGCTTCGAATAACTTGTAGATGATAAATGTAACGCTGGCGCACCAATTATTGTTTTAGATTCAAAATAAACTGTTGTTGATGTTGATGGTGATAAGGGACTCGCTGTGAGAGAGTTCATTGCTTGATTCACAAAAGGTGCAACAACAAAGATGGAGGAGCAAAAAAAATACACGAATAAAAGTAAAAAACGACGCAGCAGAAAAAAAAGATGCAGCACACACACACATAGACACACAGAATAGGTTCAAATCAAAACAAAAAAATAAATTCCATTATTGTGCCACTCAAATTTTACAACTTTTACTGAAAAACATCGGTTGTTTGCAATCAATATGGAGTTCTGTGTGGTTTCCGCATCGTTTCGATAAAATTGTGTTTATCCATGGGACGAAGTCAAAGATTCTGATGTACACTGTTGCAATCTTTTTTTCATAAAGCCCTGTTGAATAATTGAAGACATTTATGTCTTTTGTTTTCCACAATGGCAGTCCCAATAACTCGATGGATCCATTCGGAATATTATTAAAGATTGCATCTCTGAATAGATGGACCTGCAATATGAATGAAACTGGATTACTTTATGCGTCGAGAATAAAAGCTGAACTTATTAGACATGACTTTTTTTTGCGTACAGTTTTTTTATAAAATATTTGAATGGGTGAGATCAAAACCCGGACATAGATTGAGATTTTTTTAAAGTGCATGGAAAATTCCGGGTTTTGATCTCACCTATTCATTTAAAAACCGTTTTTTTAAACTTACAGGAACATCGTGAGACGAAAACATTCCATCAATACATATCAGTGTGTTTGTTGACAAGTCCATGTTTCCGTTTATTGCGGCACAAGCTTCAGTTGGCAAAACCGAAGCCATGTATGGCTTCAAACTTTGTGAAAACCCATCACCTGGGTAGTGCGGCACAGTTATGTTTAGTTTTCCGTAGAATGGGATTGCCGGTGATTTTGGTAACACAGCTGCATTTATGCTGTCTTCAAAAGCGATTGGTAGATTCACCTCAACTACCGCAATATTATTCTCGTGTGTTTTTGGGTCGTAATTTGGATGGATGTATACATGATTTATTTCTCGAGAAACCCTGCGTGTAATCGAAATGTGTGTGTATTTCATCCTGCAAAAATAAGACAGAAAAAAAACGTATAATTTATTCTACATGTTGTTTCAAGGCAAATTTTTTCTTACCAAAAATTAGATTTTAAGGAATCTCCGTTGTCTTTACTATCAGCTGGAAACCCTCTGTAAGGTAGAATGAGGCTTGCTGGAACTAAAATGTGCTTACTCGAGATGATAACACCAGCAGTTCGATAGTAATGGAATTGATAAATGTTTGTTGTCCATGGAAATCTGACTAATCTCGGTTTGTTGTAGTCTCGTAGCGATTGGAAGTCCTCAGATCGAACACCTGTTGAAAGAAATCAAAATATTAAAATTCACGCTTGTTCATGCAACGAAATTTTGTTAATTTAAAAAAATAAATTTAAAAGGCCACTTTTACTTACAACAACACGTGACTTCACTCGTTGCCACTATTGTTATTAAAATCAACGCAAGCAATGGAATAAACATTTTCACTGCCAAAATCGTACAACAAATGATGAATTCATTTAGTTATTTGTCGTATTTATATCCATTTCTTCATTTTCCGTATTTTGAACTATCTTGAGCCGAGCTATTTAGCTAAAGTGCCATTAATTACAAATGATATATAACTGGCACGAGATTAATGCAAAAATAATCTATTTTCATGCACTAAGATCAAAATAAATCTTACCTGTGGCATTTCAACTAGCATTTCTGTCTGCATTAAAATGCAAAAACTGCGCAAATAGCAATAAAGTGACCCGTCGGCGTTGTCATTGGTTAATTTCTGGAAACAACTGGAGATTCAATAGTGAATTGATTATTCAGGTCTCTTTTCACATTTATCACGAGCCAAACTATTGAAATTGTATCTTGAATGTTCATAAATTATATCAAACCTTGTTTTGATGGAAGAGTTGACTCACATCCTGAATAATCAATTCACTATTGAATCTGATAAAAAAACATAACATTTATCATGTACATGGTAAGAAAAAAGATTCCATTCTCTTTTAAAAAATATAATTTTGGCAATTAATTTTCAATTTAAACTCATGTGGAAAAGCATTTTCAATCAATATTTTTTAAATCAATGTAAATATCTCATAACTTTTTGGCTTCGATATAGAAATTTAGAGCCTCTATTAATGTCAAGGAAAAAAAAACACAAAATTTAAACTTTACTAGTTCAACTAACAAACTAACAAATCAATGTAAATAAGAAAAGATTCAGTTTTTTAAGGAGGCCAATGGCACTCTTTTCCTGACTTTAATAAAGAAAGAAAGAAAGAATACGATTTCAGAATAATGAAAGTTATTTATTGTTCGCAACAATATCGACTAAAACAATACAACAAATGGTGAGTTAGAATTACACATGGTGGAAGTTATCGAGTTTTTGGAACACCTTAGTTTTTGGTTGAGTTGGGTCATATTCATATTTGCTGCATCCAATGAGAGGAGTATTTTTGACGCAAACTTTTTTGTAATCGTGATCAATGCACTGTGAGACGAAAAATGTAAAGCCGAATTTAATGGCTTTTGCTGTATGACCTTTTATATTATCTAAACACGTGAAGAAATCCTTGTCACAATCACACGAGCTTAAAGTGAAAATCGAATCATTTACAATTCCCTCCTGTTCCGCCCACGGTTCAATGCTGAAGGGACATGTGTCATGTTCTTTGCAACATGCATCGATGCGTTTGAATAACACTTGGTCCTCCGCAATGATCGAAAAATTTCCGGGCCCACAATACTTGGTGACTAGAAAATGGGAAAAGAACGATGTAAATTAACAAATTGTAAACTAAATATTTTGCCGCAAATTTGAAGCAATTTGCTAAATTGAATTTTTCGGCAGCTGAATTTGTGCAATCACCAGCACAATAAAAAAAATCAATTACACTATTCACTTTATTTGCACATGCGTTTTAATGTTAAAGCGAAACTTACATGGAGGAAACCCGAGAATTTCATCACTTTCACACAATGCAGCCGCAATGAGTCCAACAACCAGAACGCACTTAAATTTTTTTGAAGACATAGTTTCCACTCTGATAGTTTGCAGTGTTGTTGACACACTATTAGCTTTTCAACTGTATTATGTATATCAGCTCAAATCTCACATGCGGCATTTTGTCTACATTAACGTTAAATAATAAAAATATATTTCAATGTTAACAAAACTGCAAACAAAGCATTCATGCTAATTTTCTTTGCTTTCTTTTGATTTAATGCAAAGTCTGTATACATCATTTATCAAAATATTTAACTTTTAACCAATTGTAATGCTTACTAATGCGTCGCGTTGTTTCCAGAAATTAACCAATGACAACGCCGACGGGTCACTTTATTGCTATTTGCGCAGTTTTTGCATTTTAATGCAGACAGAAATGCTAGTTGAAATGCCACAGGTAAGATTTATTTTGATCTTAGTGCATGAAAATAGATTATTTTTGCATTAATCTCGTGCCAGTTATATATCATTTGTAATTAATGGCACTTTAGCTAAATAGCTCGGCTCAAGATAGTTCAAAATACGGAAAATGAAGAAATGGATATAAATACGACAAATAACTAAATGAATTCATCATTTGTTGTACGATTTTGGCAGTGAAAATGTTTATTCCATTGCTTGCGTTGATTTTAATAACAATAGTGGCAACGAGTGAAGTCACGTGTTGTTGTAAGTAAAAGTGGCCTTTTAAATTTATTTTTTTAAATTAACAAAATTTCGTTGCATGAACAAGCGTGAATTTTAATATTTTGATTTCTTTCAACAGGTGTTCGATCTGAGGACTTCCAATCGCTACGAGACTACAACAAACCGAGATTAGTCAGATTAGTCAGAAGTGAGAGGAGACATATAATCTTTCTCTCTCTCGCTCTCTCTCTCTCTCTCTCTCTCTCTCTCTCTCTCTCTCTCTCTCTCTCTCTCTCTCTCTCTCTCTCTCTCTCTCTCTCTCTATGTATGTGTGTATGCATTCACACGTACACTGTATGTGTGAATTTTAGATTCACTAACACTTAGAAAAGTGGATGAAATCCCCATAGGTAAACTACTGTTGTTTATACCAACTAACTTTTCGCTTGGAAAGGAATTACCATTTTGCTTGGAACTAAAGTATCAAATAACAAATTTTGCTAATATTTTCTCATTTAACAATTTTACATAATTAGTAAATGAAAATTCATTTACTCAATATAAAATCTATTTGATTGTTTAAAACAAAACCTATTGAACAACTCAATTTGAACTGAAATGATAGATCAGCTGTTTATGGTTCTATTGTGACATCATACATTTTTGCCAAATTGAATGCAAACAACGCAATTTACGATCGTTCAAGGACAACAAATTGTGTGTAGTTATAGTTCAGTGGCATTAAATTTAAATTTGTAAAAAGGGTACTCATTAAAAACTACACGCATCCACATCGATAATGAAGCGAGAAAAAGACACACACCAAAAAAGAAAAAACAAAAAAAACTACGGCAACAGCAACTATTAAGATCGTTGACTTCTTTTTCGTACGCGATTTCTATGGAAATGTGGTGTCCGGAGGTTTTTGTTTGTGAAGAGAGTGAGCGAGCGAAGAGAGAGAGAGAGAGAGAGAGAGAGAGAGAGTGAGATGGAGAGGAAAAGAAAGGGATAGAGAGGAAAAAAGAAAATAAAAATGAAGAGTGTTAAATAGGAAGAGAAAGAGTGAGATAGAAAGAATGAAAAAAACAGAGACAGTGAAACAGAATTTTTGTAGCTTGCATTCACGGTGGATATGATAGATGGACTGAATGTTTCTTTCATTGGAATTGTTTGGATGAAATTACAATTCTTGAGAATAATTCTTCATTGTACTATGACCGGTAGCAGGAACTTCTTATTTGTAATAATAAAAATCTTAAATGTGGACAAAATACAAACGCTTCGGTAAAAAAAAATGAATTTGAATGAAAAGATGAAGAAGAAGATCATTTCATTTAATGTTTCGAGTATTTTCTTTTCCTTTCCTGAAAAAATATTAAAAAAAAGTGTTATTTTTTTTACATGTGTGATTAAGTTGAGGGCATTGTATTCCACTATCAGTATGATAATCTATCTATGGCTGCCGCCATGAGTATTGTTTTCGGTAGCTTGGTTTTATTGTGTTGTTCTTATTAGTGAAAATACAGAACACGGTGCGTAAGAGTTGTTGTTGTCTTTTTCCTATGTTGACTTACCGAAAAAAAAAAAAAATAAATAAATAACTAAAATAATATACTCAAAACAGAAACAAAACACACACAAAAGTACGAGCGATGAAACAGTGAAATACACGAAATTTTAAAGACAATTTGATGATCGCATAATATTTACCACACATTTCAAAGACCAAAGAACCATTCGTGGCTTTTATTGTTGAACTACCGACACCCGACATATTATGTATATACAAAACATATATGTACGTCAAGTGTGCATGAAATGCGCGTTGACAGCTCTTTCTTTTTGATTTTATGCGCGCAAACAAATAGCAGACGAAGAAAAAAGCCAACACACACACACACACACACACACACACACACACACACACACACACACACACACAAAATAGGCACATAAATGAAAGCAAAAGCAACAACAAACATAGTTCTTTTGCCCATACGAATTGAGGTTAATGAGAGTGTCAAGCTTTGGAGCAAATTAACACCATTGCCGGTCAGACCATCGGCTTTTAAATTGGCTTCTTCGCCTTTTTGCTCCTTTGTTCGACTTATTTTCCGATTCGTTGTACTTTTGCAAATTTGATTCTCATATGCACACCGCAACACCACACACACACACACACACGGACACACGGACACGGACACAAACACAATGAATAGAGAACGAGAAAATATTTGTGAAAATAAAGAATAAAAATGGAAAACGAGCGCTTCGCTAATGAATCATGTTTTGGAATATATTTATTGTTGTTTTTTAAAAATTTAAATGCCTTTTTTCCGCGTATTTCATTTTCTTTTTCGCTTTTTTTTTTTATTTTTGTTTGCCATTTAAATGGCTGCACCACACACAATTTTAGCTAGTGCATTGTCTTCTATCTTCTGTTTTGTATTGATTTTTCGAATGGAAACATTACATCAGAATCTATTTGTGGCGCTTCTTTTTTTCGTCATTCACATTCAAACATCAAGACTCTGTCGAACGAAAGCAAAACGAACGAAAAAAAACAACAACAACAACCAACTATTATGAAAAGATCGTATGAAACGTTCTTTCATTCATTCTTGACGCATTGCAATACGGTTTGTTGTTTGTCTAAAAAAATAATATTCGTTGTCGCTGTCGTGGTCGTTGTCGCAGTTTACTTTCCAAACAAATGGAAATTGCAAATTAGGAAATTCAAATTTATGGTCAACGAACCCGGACAGTATTTTACACACACGAATTGTAACTATGGTTTTTGTGTTTTTTTTTTTTTTTTTTCTGATATGAAATCGTAAATAACAAATAAACAATATGAATAACTTCATTTTACGCTCGATATAATGAAGCGCACGCAAATTCCATACGTTTTCGATTCATTAGTAAGATCACATGAGATTAAACATATACATACGAAATCCATAGACATACACTATTTGTCATATTCAAATAGTTCACAAAAAAAAAAAAAAAAAAAATTATCTCAAGCTAACACAGAACGAAATCCGTGTTCATTAAATATAAAAATATCTCAACAAAAGGATTCAATGTAAGAATTCCAATGCTAATCAGAATACAACAGATCGAATTGATTTTTAATTCACACACATATATCAATGGAATTCAGAATCAAGCGAAAAATATAAGTAACAAACGATACGCATAGAATTGATTTAAAAAAAAAAAAAAATCGATGAAACCAGAAACGATGCTTGAAATGAACACCGATTTTTGCTATTTTAATGTTAAAGAAGATGATATAGGAAGCAATATCATGATTGTGGAACAGTGTGCTGGATGAAAAATGTCTTTTGTGCTGAAAAATACAAATACGTCGTGGAATAAATGCAAATTTACAGTATTATGTGCGGCACAATTTTTTCATTACAACTGTTGCTCTACTCAATGGCTATGCAAAGATGCGTCTACAATGGAACCGAGTGAATTCACCAAGAAAGGGAGATCAATTTCAATACTATGAATATTTTTTCAATGAAAAAATTGATGGGTTTTGTGCAGAAAAATTTTCGAGAAGGTGTCGCTTAGTTAAACTATGGTAGTGAACTCTTGGAGTTCATATTCATAAGTCCATTTCTTGGAACCCGTCCTTTGGAGCATTTTCCTCGGGACTTCTTTTATTTATACTTTCCTGGGAGTCCTTTGAAGCACGTTCCTGGTGACCACACCTTCGGAAGGGATCTTCAGATATTTTGAAGTCTGTCCCCTGATGTCCATCATTTGGAGTGCATCTGATGCATCGAATTTTCTTTTGTCAATGGAAATTTCCTCTTGCTTCTTGCAAAACAAAAAAAGACCAACTTGCTCGGAGCAATAAAATCACCAAGTTGATCCTTGCAACAAAATGGTCAAGATTTAAATATTGAAGAAATGAAAGAACTGCGCTCTATCTTAACACCGAGAAAGCAAAAGTTGAAGAAAAAAAAAGCCTCCATTACACATTAAATGACACCTTGAACAAACAGAAATGCGACTTTACATTGCTTTGCGGTATGCCTTGCATATAGAAATGGCTATACAATGTGCAATATACGAATCGAATCAAGAGCATAAAATGTAAAACTAAAAACAAAGCCCATTTCAACATACGAGCTACACAAGACGAATTCAAGTGAGAAAAAAAAGCAAAACAAAACAAAACATTAAACATCAAGCCAATAAATTTAAATTTTTTTCCAATGAGTATTGCGAGATGGTTCTTAGTGGCGGCTAGTTTTTCGTTTATTTGTTTAATAATTTTGTTTCTCGTTTTGCTTGAGCGCGCGCTCAAAAATTTTTTTTCCCTTCATTTGGTTTTTTACGCTTACGGCTGTATCAAGATATTGAAATTTATTCACGATGTCGATAGATTGTGCAACGACATGTATCGATGATGTTGATACTGAAAATTCCATGGAAATCACCACAAACAATCATAAATGTAGCTTTTTGATTTGACTCGCGGTCAGATTATACATGCGATGTTATCAATATGGCTGGTGCTAAAATGAAATCGAATCTTTTTTATACAAATTTTAACTATAATTCAAACTAAATGCAAAATGGAATTCAAATATTTTTTTTTTTCAATCGCAGTCTGTGAACTGAGAAATACTTTTCTTGTGAAAATTGACATTCAAATTGATATTGCTTTAGATTCAATCCAATGGTAAAATTCGAAAATGAATTTTCATGAGGAAATCTATGGGAAGAACTTGATGAAAAATCATTGAACGAATCGCAAAATGAAATAATACTAAAGTGTCGCCTTTTTAAATCCTCATAGTGTCGTCTTCTTAATATAATTAATAAAATCACAAAGTGACAAAATAAATGTCAACACTATTGTTCTGATAAAATCCTGTGAAAATGTCAATGAAAGAATGTGATGTGACTCTTGTAACCGATTAGGATGTAATATGTCAGTAATTTATGGTGCAATTTCCCGCTCATTTCTTTCAATTCGGGAAAAATTAATGAAAAGACGACACAATATTATCGTTTAGAACCATCAATATCGATAAATTGTAATAGATGAGATAGAGAAAAATGAGCACCGTTGGTCGAATTCAATGGCCTGTTGGTCTTTTGTTCGTTAAATCTCCTTTTCGGTGTCTCAACTGTTGAGACTTTTGTGCAGTTTCTTTTGGCATCGTTTTTTTGATATATTTGGATTAAGGAATTTCGATATCTAATGAAAATCAAAGCGCAATCAATATTCAATATATGCTTTATGTGGCTCAAATGGTTGACACACAAAAACCTTATGCTTGAGAAAGTGCTTCTATTCTCAGAATGAAAAAGAGAGAATAGAATGGAAGCGAGAAAAAGAGATGTAATGACCCAAACAGAGAAAGTGAAAGTATGAGTGAGAAAGATGATTTTGAATCAAATCGTCGGCATTACAAGGATGATGTTTCGATTGAAAAATGGTGTTCTCATCGTGTTCATCTATTTTCAATTTCATCAGTTGGCAAATAAGGTTGTTTTTTTTTATTCTCTCGTTTCTCCTGTATTTGTTTGTTATTCTCACACGGTCAACATTTCATGTTTATCATTAGCGGCGCCGAGCATTGAGGTTCGATCATTGTTTAAAAACGGTAAATAATTTTCGATCGCATTTTCGGTTATTTTTTTTTTTCCTCGTACGGTATAAATCTATGAACAGTTTGAATGGACAATGAAAAGCTTCCTGGAAAGGTTTCAATGCAACATTCCACATTTGATTTGTCGAAAGAGTCATGTAGTCACATTCATACATTGGCATCAATGAAAAAAGAGAAAACATTGTTATTTTTCGAACCATTTCTGAAAATGGTGAGACGAAAAAAAAAAGATGGAAAAAGTTGAATGTGATCGATTCATAGAAAAACCTGTCGGCATTTACTTGATATTTTCAATTTTGAACACCCTCGTTCAAGTCAATTGAAAATTGCCTTGTATCTTTCTGGATCAACTTGACTTGGATTCTTTTTCCCTTAATTAAACCATAAATTTGGCGCGAACCATAAGCGATTTTCATCTCACATGATGCTATCAATCTGTAATGATTATGAATTCTTTTGCTCTTGTCTCCACTGTGTTGTTTGTCTTGATTTTGTGGTATTTTTCATTTCAATGGCATTGGCAGACAACGCCTTTCAACGGCTGATCATTTTCCATTGCATCGATTTATTCCATTTGTGATTCGAAACAACTCAAACATAGCAAATAATATGTTGAAAGAACAATAGAGAGACGAAAGAAAGAAAAAGACAAACACAGAAGAGAAGCAAAAAAAAAAAAAAAAAAAAGAAAAATCACCGAAATGAATTCATCGAAGCGCCTTGAAGCTCAAAAAGTCACTGAGCACACCAAAAACCAATCTTTTCGATTGGGTCAGTGCAAACGTGTGAAAGAAGAGTCAAAGCCAACCATAGAGAGATGAGAAGAATGAATAAAAAAAAAAGCATGCAAAAAGAGAAATACACAGCATCAAAAATTGAAAATGATCGAATTTCCAAGAAGGCATTCCTGCCAGTTTCAATACCAACAAAACAAGAGAAACAAGAGTAGCATAAACGAACGAACGAACATTCAACGGCAAAATGCTGTGTTCAAAAGCAAAATCGCCGAAAAATATATATATATATATATATATATCGAATAATCAGTTTCAATGGCTTTTTATGCACAAAATTTTAATGGGAATGTGCAGTGTTTACTTGTACACTGAACTGAATAATGTGCATTATGCCGCAACTGTCGAAACCGACACATTCTCATTCTTCTTGCTTGCTTCCATGCCGTGTTGTTTCTTCCTCCACTCCTCTCCTTATATATAATTATTTTCTTGTTGTTATTTTGAGTTTCTTTGGTCTTTTGAATTATTTTTTTTTTTTTTTTCGCTTTTTCGTTTAGTTTAAATTTCAAATTACCTGTTTGTAGAAGAATCTCAGCATTTCAACCGTTTCTTAACATTGATGTGCAATTGTATTGCGCAAGGCATTACAATGGTATCACTTTTGTAATTTAGGCGGAGATGAGAATGAAAGGAAGATGCTTCAAAAAAAATTCCCACTAGTTATCGCCTAAATGGTCTTGTTCTTCGAAATTGATGGTTTCTTGTCAATTGGTTTTAATATTTCCTAATTTTTTTTTTTTATTAATGAATTACTTTACTTGTTGTTCAGTGTTAACGGCTCAATGAAGATCATTGGCTAGGAAACCATTGTGTTGGTCGACAATTTTTTTTTTTTTTATGGTTATTGTCTAAAATTCTCTTATTGTTTGATGACGTTTTTGTGCGATTTTTGTTTTTGCTGGGAAACATCGGCTTTCATCGAAACATCAAAACAAGCAGAGATTGATTGCAGTTTATTTTTTTTCATTCGCACATACAATCGTTTAATAGCTTAACAAACCTACAATTTTACAAATCTTTTGGAAATTTTACATTGTAACAAATTCGGACAAATCGACCAGAAAATGTGGTTATGCCCCCAAAAACCGAAAAAATTCATGATAAATTGTTAAATTGCATTTTTCATTCGTATTGTGATCACATCACTGATCATCATTAGTTGAGTGTTATGATAGACGATAAATTTATGTAAATAGCTCATGAGAAAGGGAATTTAAAAAAAAAAGAATCAAAATTGTCTACCATAAACAGCAAAAAAGGGAAAAAGGATTAAAATGGAGGAAAACTTAATTGGAAGAAAATTTATCAAAATCAAAGGAAATTAGTCAATAAAAAAAAAAAAAATATTTAAATTATTCGATATGAAGGGAAAAATACGCGATATAAAAGAAAACTGAAGAAAAATTGATAAAACTTTATTTGAAAATTTTTCATTCGTGTCAGTCTGGGCAAATTTCAATGATAACATTCATGCATTCATGGTTGTATGAATTTTTATTTACAATATAAGTATGGAATTCAATTTGGTTTATGAACATTGTGTCGTGCGGCAACAATGAATTGTAGCTATCAATTTGTGTTCCATACTTTTGAATTGTTGTTGTTGTCCAATTTACTCCGCCCGAATATGTAAATAATGATACCTGTGTGGTTGAATCGTTTGTATGCATACATACAATATGTGTATAATAAGAGTGTGTATTGCCGAAAATTGCCGAAAGTTGGAATTAATAAAATAATAACGCATATATGATTACGCATTCAAATACCAGACAATATTCGACAATGTCTACAGAGACAGCAATTGTTTCTCTTACAGTAAATGTATGAGACGGTGAACACTGTACAATACAATCTAAACAATAATTAGAAGAAAGAGAGAAAGAAAGAGAGAGAGAGAGAGAGAGAGAGAGAAGAAAAAAAAAACCAAAGAAAAAAAGACATTTATTGAATTTGATCTGCAAATTTTTTTTCGTTAGCCATTCGACCAATTAGCTGAGCGAATCAAAGTGATCGTGATTTTCATAATAAAGACACACACACACACTCAAATGAACATATAAATCGAAGACAAAAACTAGAAAGAGACAGAGAGGGAAAGAGAGAGAGAGAGAGAGAGAGAGAGAGAAAGAGAGAAAGAGAGAAAGAGAGAGAGAAAGAGAGAGAGAGAAAGAGAGAGAAAGAGAGAAAGAGAGAGAGGAAGAGAGAAAGAGAGAGCAAATATACCGAGAATAAGAGCGAGAGAGAAATAAGAATAGATTTATAGAGCACAACACACTCATCACACCGCGTACGGCTTTGTGAATGTTAAATAAAACATAAACGTCAACATATATATATATATATATGGTTGTTATCGGTCTTTGATTAGATTAATGTTGATTTTTTCCGCTTTGGTGCGTGATTTACTCACTGTAATATCACTCGTTGACAGCCTCATCAACCCGTAACGACATATATCGATGGATCGGAGTGTTCAATGAAATCGTGTTACTTAAAAATAGACATTTCAACAAAAATGATTTTTTCACTGCTTTAAACCACATGTTGCTGGTTTAAAATCCAACTTAAAATAGTATTGCAAGTGACAGCAACAACGTCGTCGTGAATAGGAAATTGCTTTTGATGATAGCAGAAATGTACAGAAAAATTAAAGAAAAGTAAGAAAAAAGAGTAAGCAAAAAAGAGAGAGAGAGAGAGAGAACAGTGAAACGAATTTGAAGAAATAAGAATTCAATTTTTTTTCTTATTAGCCGCCGTTGCCGCTCTCTCGTTGTCGTCTTTGCGAGCCTCGTCCGCCACTAGAACAAAAATCGTCGCAAAAGAATTCGCAACGAAAAGTGAAATTGTGTTTGTGAATCGAAACGACTAAAATAAATAGAATACGCGCTGACAGGCACTTTAAATTCGAGAACGAAGAAGAAAAAAAAAAAAAAAAAAAAATATGTGTTATCTGTGAAACTGGCATACATTTATATGCGTATCATCATCGAACGCATTCTACCACCTATCATAAAGCATACGACATCGGCTCCGCCGGCTGATCATCAAGTATTTTCAGTATACGTACAAGGCAAAATCATTCCCTTTCAATCGTCTCGTCGCGTTACGGCATTCCGTCTGCTTGGAAGAATGAATGCACAGTCCGTGTTTGTATTTGTGTTGGTTATTATTCTACATCAGTGATCCGTAGTGTTTTATAAAAACAGCTGTTTTGCGAGAGCAGCGAACGTAAGACAAAAATGAAAACGCAGAGAATAACAAACATTGACTAAAAATACTCACGCGCACACACATTACGTTCGAATTTAAGTCACACAGTTTACACACCATCGATGTATATTTTGTGCAAAAGACTTTTGTGTGCGCATACTTACTTATCCTCCTGAGCATTGTGCACGGAGGCATGTTGCCTGTATATGCGTATTGCCTGTGCATCGCATAGCAGATATAACAAATAAAACATTGCTCCGGTTGATGGGATCACTAACGCCGGCTGACTATTCAGTTTGGAAATGACTTCTGAAAGAAGAAGGATTGATTCTGCTGAGCACACGTATTAGAACAGAATTTATTATTATTGTTTTTTTTTCGTTCGTTACACATTCGTTTAACGTTTCGTTTTCGAATTTTTTTATCAACGATTGAAAACAATTCAGTTTTACAGTTTTGATTTTCTTGTTTATTTTTTTTTTTTTTTTTTGTAACAAATTTTTCATTTTTATCGACGAACCAAAAAGTAATTTGTTTTTTTACTACTTACGTTAATTTTCTCTGTTTTTTTTTTTTTTTTTTTTGAAGTTTGACAAAATTTATTGCAAAAAAAAAATATTTTTATTGAAATTTCATTCTGAAATTATTTGCAATCACAAGTGGTGGAACAGTGAAGTGTATGTGGAATTTTGATAGTAGTTGATAGTAAAATTATATTCTAAAAATAAGAAAACATTTCACCATACGTACTTGTGAGTTGACATTTGTTAAAAGGCGATTGACCGCACACGCTCTGCCTGTTTTGTTGTTTTGTCCTCTAGTTGGTTCGTTTTTTTTTTCTGCTTCTGTTTCTGTGCGTTAATTTACCGTACTTTCGCCGAAAATCAACATAGCAAAATTCACAATCGCACACATACAGAGAGAATGAAGAATTTTTGGTTCTATCGTTGTGTCACTCAGCACACAAATACGGTTGAGATATTTGCAGCAACACCAAAAGAGAAAAAAAAATATATTGTCAAAGCAACAAAATCATTTCAGGAAATGACTGAATTTAAAAAAGAAAAGAAAACAAATTTCGGGAAAAAAAGGAAAAAAAATAAAAATATGAAAAAGAGGAAATTGTTAAATAAATTGTGCGATTTGTGAAGAAAACGAAAAATGTCAATTAATCCGGAAAAAGTTTGAAATTAATACGAAATTGATTTATTATCATTTCTCTCATGTTTGAATGCATATAATGGGGAAGATGTTCGATGAAAAGAAAAAAAAATAAAAATAAAAAAATCAAAAACGTTGTGTCAGTTTTGCAGTAGCACCGGTCTTCCAATTGCATTTCTATTTTCGGTTCGAATACAATGCAAACGATACAGTATGAAAAGAAATGTAATATTTCATATTATTGACCAAAAATCAATTTCATTGATAGTCGAAAGATGTTTTTGTCCAACGATGATCACATCGTTGATTTTTGGGAGTAATGCGAATAGAATAGCATTGGATACGAAGCTGTAAAATTGCTTTTCACAATGTCCGAATGAAAAACGAAACATAAATTTACAGCGCATGCGGTCCTCTTCTATCTTTTGCACACTGTATCAAATTGCTCGATGACAAATTCTTTCTTTTTCTCGCCCTCTCTCTCTCTCTCTCTCGCTCTCTTTTCTTGTCATTTCTTTTCAAAAATACTCTCTTTTCATTTGATAAACGATATTGTTCGATGGCAAAATTCACTGAACATTTTTGATCACATTTATCTAATTTATAAACTGTAACAATAGCGAACCGTAAAATTTATTGAATACAGGCCAATCTGCAAAGATATCCGAAATGAAAACGAAAAATAAGAAGTCGAGAGAAAGAAGAAGAAGAAGAAAAAAAAAAAAACATGCACAGACAATCATAAAGACATAGAGACACAATCTGTACCGACAATAAGAAAAAAAAAAATCGCAGTAAGAATACACGCAATAGAGAGAAAAAGAGAATGAGAGAAAGCAAGCAGAGAAGAAAGATGGATGAAGTGGAATAGCGAAAAAGAAGTGAAAGAAGAAAGAAAACAAAATTGTCGCTTCCTTACCCTGAATGTGTAAAATAAATAATATTCTTATTGTTCGCATTTCAAATGTATAGAACAATTAAATGAGCCGCAGAAAAAAAAAAAAAATTACTCATTTTTCTACCTAAGAAGATCCTTAGCCCATCTCTTTCTCGCTCGCGCAATCATTTGTTACGTGCACGCTTGCACAACATTTACGACACTGCTAAGAGAGGCAGAGAGCACATGCACTGCAAAATAATAACACAAACAATAATAAATAGTCAACTTAACTTACCTTTTTTCGCATATATATACCCATTCGGCCTAAAACATGATTCGTATCGTAACAACAACAAATGCACACGCAACACACCACTAGGAAAGGTAACGACACTCAGGCAAGAGGAATTATTTGAAAAATTCAAGAAAACGAAGAGGGTTCTTTGGTTCGTCCCGTCGTTGTCGTCGTCTTCATCGTCCTCATCTTACCAAACAAAGAAAATTTCAATTGAATTGCAGCTGTCGTTGTCGTCGTGGTTGCGTTACTCACTCGCTAGCTCACTAGCCGTGTATGAGCATTTTGGTCGTTTTGGAATTATGCCTGAACTAAATCCAAAATCGATTGCAATATTGTTGAATCATTAACCGACTACATTTTTTTTTCTTTCTCTCTCTCTCATTACATTTTTCCTCTTTTTTTGCTACTTTTTTTCTTGCATCTCAAATGCAGAAGTAGATGAAGAAAAAAAAAATTGCTTATGCAGCAGCATGTTATTGCTACTGCTATCCCAAAAATAAAACAGTCCACACAATAATAAAATAATTTCTCTTTCATTCGACAGAATACCGTAAGTGAGCCCATGACCGCTATATTTCACACACACACACAGTGTTTTTCATTTGCAATCAACGAAACATAACATCAAACAACAACAAATTACTATACGAACATTAAAAAACAAAAATTAAACAAGAAAAATAAAAACGAAAAAAAAGAAAAAAAATTACAACGAACAGTGAACTGAAAGAGAGAGTGTTTTAGAAAAAAAAAAAAAAAAAAAAAAAATTATATTAACCCATTGAAAAACTACCACCGTTGATCATTCTCGTTCCATATAACCAAGTGAGTCAGCGTAATTTAAACGTAAAACGCATCGTAACAGCTCCAATAATTCGTTCATCATTATTAAATGATTGTTTATTCATATTTGTGAAAAGAAATTTATTTCCTCAATAAGGCCGATTATGAATTAGTGGTTTTTCACTTGAAATAAACGGCTACCATATACAGTTACACGAGACGGATTCAACAAAACTAAACGCAGTTACTAACCACAGTATTATAAAATATATATATATATAATGATAGAAATACACGCAAGATAAAACGAGACAAAGAAATAATTTTTATAATCGAGAGCAACACAACGAATATACGAAGTAAAGATAGAGCAAGAAAGAAAAATAGAACGAGATAGATAGAGACAGTGAAAAGAAATATTTTGTCGTCTTGTTGTGGTTGTCGTTGTGCGCGTGGTGAATAAATATTCATACATTGGCGACCGTGTCGATTGCGATACCGATCATACAACGAGTACAAAACGGACAGCCCAGCTCGAGCTGCCTACAATCATCATCGAACGTGCTGCATAAAATTATAGGAAATCACCCTAAATTTGTGAACAAAAAACAAAAATAAAAAAAAAAAAGTGGCCATCCGATATTTCATGGTCTGATGATTGCGTTTTTACATAATTAACATAATTGACTTTCGAGTTGTAATTTCTCTGAACATTAGCTGCGTCTAATAGACCAATCGGCTATTGCACAATTTTGCACAAACAGAAAAAATTGTTCATTTTTTTGTTTTTTTTTTTTTTGGTCATCAGTAATACAAAACGCCGATCACCATGGATCTGATGTGCAATGAGAAAGAAATGTTCAAAGAGCATCATCATCAAATCGACAATCACATGCAACACATGATGCATATTGAACCACAAGTAAATACTGCATCGGCCGATCCAACATTTTTGTCAGAACGATGCTTGGAAAATTTACTCAAATCCGAAGAAACACATCAAGTACTAAACTACTACAATAATCCCCAATGTGAAATCACACCGAAAATGAGACGCATCGTTGCTGAATGGATGATGGAGGTAAGTTTCCATGTTTATCACCTTCGAATAACTTGTTTTTTTTTTTTTTTTTTTTTTATTATCATTTGCTTAAATTTTGTTATTTCCATTCAAATTCCGCGATTATGCAACCATTTTTGCGACACTTGAAATAATTTTTAGACTTTGTCTCTTTAACACTTCATCTCTTTTTCGTACATAATATTCGTTGATGCCAAAAAAAAAAAAAACACAAAATTCTATTCGAAATGTAAAACAAACATCTCAAGCTTCATCACGGTTTCTTTTTTTTTTTTTCATCTACACATTACCGTTTCGATATTTGTATTAGATTTCAATCAAATACAGACTCACAATTTCGGTAACATTTGTACAAAGAGTTTTCAATTCGTTTTTACATTATTTTGTCTTTCTTCTTATTTTATTATTGGATATTTGTTAGCGTTTCCAGTCAATATCTTCTGTCAAAATTGTCGACTGTCTGTCGCACAAATACGTCAACTAATGCATATTTTGAATTCAAAATTAATTCGCGTCGGATATTTACTTTACACACTTATTTTTTGTGGCACATACACACACACACAATTTATTTTCTCATGCAAATGTAAGCCAAAAAAAAAAAGAATATTTATATTTTCAATCATTTTCACTTTCACGAGAACGCATTCCTTTTATTCAACCAAAAATCATTCCATTTCGATTTAAATGGTTCCTGGTTTTTATATCACTTGATCAATTTTCAAGTCTCCGGTGGCTTCATCACATTCAATTTAAAACGTTTGAAAAGAATACTTAACGCTCTAACGTCGTTTGTTCATTCTAGTTTTATATCGCTTGATCGGAGTGCTCGTTAAATAGTTTTGTTATTGTTTTTTTAATTTTTTTCGATTTAAATTGAGATTTTCCGAATTTTTTTCATACTTCCTACCTTTTGACACACAATACATTTTTATGACGTGTAAATTTTGTGGGCGAACATTTTCTGCATATTTTTTTTTCGTCATATTTTTTTTTTTTTTTTTTTTGCTGTACCTTCGACCATCGTCGGAGAAGAAAAAAAAAATTATTTTCTGCCTTGACGACTCTTCTTGTCCCCCCCCCCCCCCACATATTCGTGAAACTTGCCAATCGTTATCGTTAATTATCAATTCGGTAAGTAACACACACACACACATACACGGCCAAGTCAGCTTGAATCCAAATCAACCCAAATCGATTCACTTGCTAATGATTTTATTTCAAGTTTCTATGATTTTTTTTCCTTCTTCTTCTTCTTTTGTTTCTTTCTTTCGTTCCTTCTTCTCTTTCAATTTAATTTCTTCTTGTCTCATTTTTTCTTTCATACCTAAATAGTCTGTGCGGAAATGAGTAACAGCCGTTAATAAAAGACAAAAAAAAAACAACCTAAAGTAAGATTCAAATTTGTTCGGTGAATATATTTGAACGTTTGTTTCATTTTTATATTTATTGGATATAATAACACGCATCGTTTTTTTTTTTTAAAAATAGACGCGCAACACCGTCTTTGTGTATTGAATTTGAGACGATTTTTTTTTTTTTTTTTTGGCTTGCTTGTTGCTTTGCTTTCGTGCGCAATTTGCTTAGCATCAGCAACATTTAAATGAAAATAGACTCAGACAGACACAAACAATCGATTAACCATATGATTAACTCGATTGATCTCTATTATTTTCCGAACAACAATAACAACCAAAGCAAGAATAAAATGCTGGGCAAACGTTTGGTGCGTGCCAACTGACAATGGAAAAATGAATGAACGAAAAAATGCGTTTTTCCACTGAGCTTTTAATAATGCAAAAATAAATCGCTCATTGGCATAAATCAGTTCGCAGAGTTAAAATTTCTTGTTTTTTAAACATTTCGTGTTCACTTCAACAAAACCATTTTTTTTTTTTTTTTTTTCATTCCTTTTACAAATCCTTTTTTCACTTGAGTTTGGGATGCGTTGAAAAATGAATTGGAAGAAAGAAAAAAAGATGTGTTCTTTCTGATTTTTCTCGCCTTTCGTCATTTTTCGCTCGCCAAATACTTTATTAACATATATTGGTCGCCGTACGCTTGGTTCTTCGTATCTTCATATTCTCAAATTGATGATTCGATTATTATTCTTGTTATTCTCTATGTCTTGTTTCTTACTCGCTCGCTCTTGAGCTTTCTTTTTATTGAGTCTCATTCGCTTTGTTTGGTTATTCATATATATTATATACTTCGCCGAAATAAGATCGAAATATATTTATTTGTACGCAAAAAGACAACAGTATAAGAAGAGAAAAAAAAAATGAGCAAATATTTACTTTACGCAAAAAAGGTATTTAAATTCACGTTGCCTTTTTTGTATGCGACCAGTCAAAGTTTGTGAATACAGTTGTGCAGTGTGTTTGCCAGTTCGTGTCTATCGTTTAAGAGTTAAAATGCGGTAAAATTGTGCACGTACACGAAATCGATGCTTTTTTTTTTTTTTTTGCTTTGATCGAATTTTTTCGATCGTTTGTGCATGGGAAGCGTATTTGATGAGTGCACAACAACAATAGAAACACAATTTTGGCTACGCATAACTTTGGCAAGCGCAATAAAAACAAAAATCAGCGATAATTTGGATGAATACTTGGAAGATGCGATTGAATGGTTGTTTTTCATGCGAAATTGAAGCATGTACTTTTATGCATAATTGATCAAATAAGCCGGCGCAACATACCTAAATGTGTATCATGTGAGCATTGTTGAGATGAAGTCGATCTGATGAAAGAGAAGAGAAGAGAGAGAGAGAGAGAGATAGAGAGAAAGAGAGAAAGAAGAGAGAGAGAGAGAGAGAGAGAGAGAGAGAGAGAGAGAGAGTGTGTGTGTGAGAGAGAAAGAGAGAAAAAGAATGAAAAACTTGCGGCACCTTCCAACTGATCTGACTCGCAATATTTTTGGGCACACGGATTGCATGTTTAAATTCACTCTAACGAATTGACCGTGAGCTTCAATTTTGAAGGTTTTCACGCATATACAGCGCGAGCCAGTCGTCATTGTGTGTGTTCGCACACATTCTCGTTTTGTTATTTTTCGGCTAATTTTTATGATGCAAACCATCAATATCACTTAAAGAGCGTTTTATTCTTTCGTTGCCTTCGCTTCGTTAAATTACATCTCTGATCATATGAATTGCATTCCAAACTCCAAAAGAGAACGTTGAAACCACAGAGAAAATTTACACTCATTCCATAAACATATGTGAAATAACGCAGACATATACACACACACGCATATACACCGCAATTCAATCATTATCACTAAATTGATTTTTATAAACTCGCTGCATTTCGCGCAAATTTTTTTTCCTTCTCTTTTCATTCTTCATCAGAATACTCTTTCTTCATTGGAATCTTTTCATTCGATTGCATTGGCAATTTCATTTTTGATTTTAGTCGAAGTGAAAGAATGAATCGGCCGTTAAACAGTGCGAATATTTCAACAAGTATTTCTCATCAATTTTTCATTAAAAGATCACTTGACGACAATAAAAATGTACACGGCGTGCGTGCTGTGATTTTTCATACAATTTCTGATCTGTCTTTGTTTTTCTCTTTACTTTTCTCTTTCTCTCTCTCTCTCTCTTTCTTTCTTTCTTTCTTTCTTCCTTTATTTATTTCTTTCTTTCTTTTCTTCTTCCTCTCCCTGTCGCTGGATCGGACAAAATATTGTATAACCGCGACGTTGTTCAACACTAAAAAAGTTGATAAAACCGATTACCGACATTTCTTGAATGGAATGTGGTACCATGAACAGCAGAGAAAGAGAAAAAAAAAAGTTTACTGTCGATGACATTGGCAAGCGGCACATGCTTTCGCTGTTTAAATCACTCGTACAAAATCAAAAAAAAAAAAAAAAAAACTGGACTGCTCAACATTCAACTCAAAATTCGACTGAAAATTAAATCGAATTTGGAAATATTTGCACACACACACACACACACGCACAGAAAGAGATCGCAAGGTAGAGTAAAGGAGAGAGACAGAAGTATAGTCACACGCGCATACATGCCAAATGGGGCAATAATTGTATTAAATACACACACATGCCAAATTAAGTCAACGAATCGAAAAAGATCAACTAAAAACTGAAGAGAATGTTATCATTGCTTATCATCATCAACGGTGAAAGAACAGATGAGATGAAAAGAATGAACCATCAAATTATGCGACCAAAATGGTTTGGAGAAAAAAAAAAAAAAATCTGTACAGAGAGAAGAAAAGATTGAGCATTCCAGTATATTCGGCAAGCGCTTAGAAAAGAGAATTTTGATAAAAGGTTTTTTCAAGTATTGGCAATTTCATGTTTATTTTTTGAAGTTTTTCAACTATGGCTTGGACGAAAATTGCAATCTTCAGAATTCTTATTTCATCTTCTTGAAATTATTTTTGGCCGTCATAAAAATGCGTCGTAACTGAAAAACACAAATCGAAATGAATAACAAAAAAAAAAAAAAAAAAAAAAAAACAGTTGATGAAACAGGCGAATGAAGTAACATTTCAAGAATGGTTCAGCTTTTACCAGTTTCTAGATAAAGAGATCTAAACCAAAATGAGTGTCTAAATCAAAACCATCTTCACACACATCGCGAACACACGAAACAAAAATTATCGTTTAGCTAATGTTGCTTATTTATTTATTTATTTTATTTTTTGCTATTTTTCTTCAAGGCAAACAGTCATTGACCAATAACGTCTGCTTACCATTTTTCTCTTGTTTTTTCGCTCGCTCTTTCTCTCTCTGTATGTGTGTGTGTGTGCGTGTTGTCTTCTCTCATTTCATTTCGTTTTTGTCTTTTTTTTTTTTTATTATTATTATCATACTATTTTGTTAAGAGTTTGTGCGTTTTGTGTTGCTATTGCGTTACGTCGTTTCACATATACGTATTTAATCATTCAAGATACAGCATGAACAAATCAAATACACATATTTTTGTGAATTATTTTGAATGTTTATTGTTGTTGTAAGAGTGTGAATGCGTAATGAATAGACAAAATGTTGAACAAGACATTAAAACCATATGACACTGACACACTCTATTAAAAATAATACTGTCGATTGTAAATTGATGAGAAATGGATGAGATGTTCTAAAACACAATAATATATATCTAGCTATAGAAAACTTGCTATTTGACAAGATCTAAACAACGATGTTGCGCACATTTTGCGTTTTTCTTTATTAAAAAATTCTCGTTTCTCTTTTTTTTTCGCTCTCTCCATTTCAAGTATTTTTTTCGCTTTTTAAAAGTATTTTTATATATTTCTCTTCCATTCTTTGTCTTTTTCTTCGCTTTATGTATGTTTTAGCAATGGTTAAATGAATTTTCAACCGAAAATTGTTGCTGGAGACCTTATCTTGGTGCTTTTAAACAATACCACAAAATGGTAGAACATTTGTGGTCAATGAAATGTTTCCATCACAGCTCTGTTCTATGCCGAAGAGGAAGTTACCAAAAATTGAACATTCGTCGAAGGAAACATTTTACTTCTGATCAATTACATAATCGAGAGCATTGCAAAACCGCATCATTAAACATGCATTTGTGTGTGGTTTTATATTTATGACAAAAAAAAAAAAATAAAATTCTTAATGTGAAACAAAAATCGCATTACTTTCGGCCGCTGTTCAGTTTTAACTTTGAGTCGTGCGGCCAAAAAGCTCTCTTTTTGTCCGCATTGCATCATTTCATTTCAATATAGCACAATAATTTGATCTTTTTTTTTTTTTGCTAATTATATTTAAATTGTTCATCAATGGAATAAATTAACATGAGAGTCACGTAATCGAATGGGTTAGTGACAGCAAACCATTTCATTTGCATACACATTCAACACACACTCATATATATATATTTGCTTTGGATTTCTCGCACACACCTTCGACGCAATTCCACACTGTCGACAACGTTTAAAACGTACGCACGCTCATCGTCATCGCTAAATTGTTGTGAGAGCGAGAGCGAGAAAGATTTTTCGCGATATTTTCCCTGCTTCTTCTACTTATTTGTGCGACACATAGCAACTTTTATATCACAAACGTGTCACCTTCGAATGATTTGTCAGTATCAATTTTTGGTTTGACCCATTTGTTGCGAAATCGGTTTGATGAGCGAAAAAAAAAATGAAGAAGAAGAAACTAAATTGAAAAAAAAGTATTTTTCCTTCTTTTTTTTTGAAGAAAAGCAGCAACAATAGAAACTATATTGTACGTATCTATGTATCATCATGACATGCGTGATATCAGATGATGCCAAATAAAATTTCAAAAAGCTTTTTTTTTTCCCAAACAGGCAACAACTCACAATTGTTGCGATAAACACCATACATTGAAAACTAATCGAAATAGAAGTGTGCTGTGTGCGATAATGCGATTAAATGTCCCCCAATGTATACATTCACTATCACAAAACAGTTTAGAACCGCAACAACCGACATTCCATCTATCGTATATACAAAAACAAAAACAAATACTAATCATTAATTCGTTTATTTCGATCTCTTTTTTTTTAGTCTCTCCGGTGTACTTTTGTCACCAAAAATGTTTTTTCCTTTTGGCGAATGACAAAAAAAGAACTATATAAATCGTATGCGAATGATTTTCAAGTTTCTTTTTTTCGAGTAGCAATC
The DNA here is from genome assembly GCA_029041755.1 of Resseliella maxima. NCBI lineage: Eukaryota > Metazoa > Arthropoda > Insecta > Diptera > Cecidomyiidae > Resseliella > Resseliella maxima. Next base: position 758,426 of record JAQOWM010000689.1, read on the forward strand.
GAATATTTCTTTCCATATTTTTCTCCTTAGTTGATTGTGTGTGAAATGCGATTAAAGTTTTCAAAACGTTTTTTTTTTTGTCGTCATATCACGACAACTATTCAGTCGTTTTTTTTTTGGTTATTTCGGTTCATCCAGAGAAGAACACAAGTCAATGTATGACGATGACACACGCTACATTACAATACAAACAAACGCTTATAAATTCATTGTCAGTTTCAGTTTTTTATGGATCGTTTTGGTTCGCATGTATTTCCAATGAATATAGTCACCACGTTGCCAAATTTATTGTACGATAAGAATTTAAATGCCGCACCGTGTTTTAAACAAAGCAAAAGAAAGAACGGAAGAAAGCTGTTTTATAAATTTTTAGTTTTGTGCATATGACGTCATAATTCGTTAGTTTTCGATTGGGATCCATTGACGGTTGATCACTGTTGTCAATTGGTATGGCATCGAAACGCAATCAAATAGTTGATCGAACTATTGACATGTGTGAAATGTGGACATTTCCGACAGTTAAACTTGTCCGAGAGTTGAATTTGCAAAAAAGGGGAAAAATACTTCTAAGCATAACGAACTTGTTCAAGAAGCACATTTCTCAGCAAGTTGAACTTATTAAATCTACAAAAGTCGAATCAAAGCAGAAGAGAAAGGCAGAGAGAGAGAGAGAGAGAGAGAGAGAGAGAGAGAGAGAGAGAGAGAGAGAGAGAGAGAGAGAGAAGTGACTTTTCGAACAAAGTAAATCTCGAGCACTTTTTTTCATGATTATGTCAATCGTGTTATAAATTCGTTATTTTTGGACGACGATTTACTTTTTTTTTTCTTGGTTTGCCAAATCAAAATGAGAAGGCGTTTTCACGTCTCAAGGTGATCAGCCAACAATTTTTATTTCTTTCATTTTTTTCTTTTTTTTTTTGAATTGGTTTTAATGAAAGATTCCGTCAATAAATCAGTTCACATTGCGAATATGGTCGCACTAGCTTGCGACCGTACCATCGACAAATCATAAATTTTAATTTATCATAATATAAACGTAATGCGATTAAAATCTTGTGATTCGATGACAAATCTACAATGCGTAATTTAATGACTGAATTTCAAAAGCACCGAATTTGCAAGCTTTGCAAATAAATCGTTTGAATTGAATGTAAGGAGAAGGTTTTTGTGTTTCTAATTAACAATGACTGAAAAAAAAAGAACAAAGATAAATCGCAAACACATATGCGCGATCGCATTAGGTTGAACACTTTGGATAATTTTAGCCTGATATAATAAGCATAAATCTGTGGTAAATACGTTCTGTATCTATAGCAAATAAATCGAATTGTTCAAGCATTTTCTATTACTGTTGCTATTGTTAACATTTATTTGCAAAGTTGCCAGAAAAGAATCAATTTCACCAATTGTTACTAACAATTGAAGAGTGTACATTTTGTTGTGAAAAAAAAAAAAAAAAAAAAAAAAAATGTAACTCAACGGTGATCAAAGAAACTGTGATGGAAATACGTCAGTCTCATTACCGTTATGCTTTTGGTGGAAAAAACAGTATTTTGCACACGCAAATAGTAGACACGTATCGATTCCGTACATTTTTCGCACAAACAATGAGTTAGAACAACAATAAAAAAACGAAAAAATTGCCATATGTCGGCCCAAAATGCGGTGAAATTTGTTTTTTTTTTTTCTTCTTTCCTTTACTCTTATAAATAGATATTAAATTTCTGCAAACATTTCTCCATTGTATATCGCACTTGAATGTGCGTCACATGCAAACTATACACATCAGTTTTATTTGCATGAGAATTTTCCAAAATTCTGTGCGTTTAATGAACATATCTCATCTGTTTAACATTTCATGTGTGCGGATTTTTTTTTCTTTTTTTGCGTCCACGATTGAGATTTATTTCATTTTCGGCTAGTTCGATATGCAAGAGTGAAGCCACACTCATGTGTGTATGTGTCACTTGAGTCCATTTAAAATTTAAAATCCAACCGAATATGGGCGAAATTCACGGTACAACTGTGTTGTATGTTAGTTTGCATGTCATTCACTGCTGTTTTATTCAACTGCCAGACGTCATCTTATAATATTCGTGGTTTGTTGTATTTTTTTTTTGCACATTTTTTCTTCTTCTTCTTTTTTTTTAATTCAAATATACTCGTCATTTGATTTGTACGCTGGTTTAACATCCATTCCATGCATTAAAACAAAATTGGCAATTTAAAGCTATTCTTGAGAAGTCAATTCAAATACGCTCTCAAACACACACACATTTACTTTCGTATTCGTGTGAAATTGTTCGCTTTAAAAATGGAATACACAGAGAGCGAAACAGAAGACAACAACGGCAAAAAAAAAAATAAATTATGTCAGATTTTGCCATTTCACACTCATTCGCAGTGGTGATCATTTGACAGTGAAGTGAACGAGATTTAATTTTAAAACTAATACACAAAAATATAATAATACACAGAGTAGAGAGTAGAGAGTAAAAGAAGTGAATTTGGGGAATGGGGCCTGGCCGTCAGTGCCAAAAGTCACATTGTTTTTTCTGTCTGCTCAATGAATATATTTATTTTGATGTAATAATCATGGGACGACACACAACAAATAAAAATGAATTGATGCTTGCGCTTCTAAAAATATAATTTATGCAGTCGTTAAAAAAAATTCTCATTATAAATCTCTTCCTTCCTCGAATGATTTTTTTTTTCTTTCTGTTTCGCTCTTTGCACATTCGATTGAATAAGAATGCTTCAAGAGTTACGTTGGACATTGAACGACAGTTTTTGTTGGATTCACAAAGCTTTTTGCGAAATAAAATCGCAATCAAGTGTTGGTGGCGACAATTCAATTGTTTTTTTTTTTTTTGCTTTCGTGAAATGCGTTTAAATGTTTTCATTTCGATATGATCAGCTGATGTAGAAAAAAAAGCTGTCATACGCCCTCTGATAACATATACACAAACCGTATCAAGTATTGGAGAAATGGTTCATAATTGAAAACATAAAAATATAGCTCGAATTTGGTATGAGTAAAAGCACTGTGTTTTTTTTTTTTATCAAAGTGCGTTATCTGCTAAGAGTATTTATAACGTAAAGATAGTAAGCTTGAAAAAATGTTTCAATTCACTATCAGATCAAATCATCACAAAAAAAAAAAAAAACAAAACACTTTTTTCGCATTCAAAATTATTTTTCTTGAGAAATCACTATAAATATTCCACATGAGAATACAGTTTTTTTTTTTCACAACCAATTGTCCTTTTAAACCAATCAATGATTATTTCATTTTAATAACTGATTCAAAGTAAGAGATCATGACATTGCAATAAAAATAACTTTAAATAGATTCATTCAAGTTGCTACGACGAAAAAAAAAAAAAAAAAAAATTTCATTATAAATTACAGCAGAAAAAATAATAACACAAAATTGATTTCATGCAATTATCGCTGATTCTACACATTCGTAGCCGAAACATACAAATTTTTTGAATTATTCAAGCGAATTTGCAATAAAAATAAAATAAAATAAATTCATAATAAATGAAAACGTATAAATAAATCGATGGTTTTCATTTTTTTTTTTTTTTTTGTTTTACAAATGAAAACAAGATGTGTGTTACATCGATTGACATGTGACCAGGAAAATTGCAAAACACAGAAAGACTTTATACAATTGAAAATTTATACAGAAAAATAATATAAATTTGTATGGGTTTTGCTCCATGCTATTTATTTATGACATTTGTGTTGAGTAAATAAGCAAAAAGATTATGCATGAATGTCAATCAACTTTCATCTAGGGGAATTTATTATTGCAAATAACCTCATTCGCTTATTAATGGATTCAAAATTTTATTTATAGATCATTGCAAAATAATATAAAATTAAAAATGTAAGCACCATATCCAAAGAAATAAAGTTTAAATCAATTTTAAAATATTAATAATCATTCCAAAAAAAAAAACGCTTAATCTAAATCACTGAATGGAAACAATTAAGATGCTTATGAGAAATAAAATTTATCTTCTTGGTTATGATTTATTTTTTTTTTTTTCCAAATATATTGTAATTCTTTCGAAAAATTTGAAGCGGAAAACCAAAACTTAAAAAATTTCTAGAAATTCCTCAGCCAATTTATCAATTTCAAGTATTTTGTTATCATATTTGCAAGAATCATACTTAAAAATAACAATTTATCATGTCATAACTATCGTAATCACATATTAAACATAAATTTCTGGGTATTACTGACATGACTAATTTTTTCATTTTATTCGTTAACTTTTCTATATGTGAGAGAATTGATTATGAGCAAATTTCAATGCGATGTTCAAATCGAATCCAAATTACGTACACATAAAAATGTCTGTTTTCATTTCCAAATAGTTTTCCATAATGAATGTGCTGTTTTCTAATTTTTCTTTTTGATTAGAATTGATAAAATAAATGTTTAAAAATGAAATTGCGTAAGGAAATTTTTTGATACACGCGATTCTCGAGATAACATTCCATGTGAAATTCGTAAAAAAAATTACAAGCAAAAAAAAAAAAAAAAAAAAATAAAAATAAAATAAACGTCAAACAATTCTCTTGAATGATTTGAGTTGATAAATGAACCAACAATGCCAATGCTGATTAGACTTTAAATTTAAAATCATTCTAGAAAAATAATCTTGTTTGGGTGGCCACGGAAATGAAAAGTGCGTCATATATACATTTCAATTTTATACAATCTGCAGTTTACATAACTTAATAATAAGCTTTGATGTGATTAAATTGTTTTTATTTGGTAATAAATTGCTATTACGATAATAACAAAACCGCAAGTAGCTGAAAATATGAATGAAAAAAAGGAAATGAAAGCGTTTTTCATGATTGAAAAAAAAAAAAAAAAAAAAAGTATCCAATTTGCAATCCATTGCTCATTTGTCACTTGAATGATCAAAATGAATGAAACCGACGGGAATCAATTCGTACAAGAACAAATGTATTTGATACAAAAGGATAACAATGGATCGACGCGTCAGTTTCTTTCTTTTTTTTTTTTTTTTTTTTGCTTCTTCTACTTCTCTTTTTCATTTTATTCGAAAAAAGGGAAGTTGAAATGAAAGAAAAAAAAAAACAACTTTTTAATATGTTTTACTTCTTTACTTTGATACTCTTTTACTTCCTCATATTCTGTTATTTTGTTGAAGGAAACGATAGACAGGACAATGTTCTCGTTTTTTTTTTCGAATATCGAAGAGAAAATGTAAAAAAAACAGACCATCTCAACACGGAAACAAAACAAGGGAAACCAACATGTATATAAATTTCGAGAAAATTAACACGGAAAAAAGTAAATAAAAATGCGACATTCACCCTTACCCTTAACGAATGCAGCGGACGGCATTTTTTTTTTTTTTTTTTTTTAATTTCTTTCTCTGCATTTTCCGTAATAATTTCATTTTTGTTTAGCGGCGAACAATAGGCAAACGTTTTAATTTGATATACACACAATTTCTTTTTTTATTCTGTCTACTATTTCAACATTCCAACGGTTTGATGCATTTCGGTTGGTACTTTTCAAATATTAGGGAAATAAAAATATTAAGAAATACACTCAATTGATGTTTATTTTACATTTGTTGGTCATCAAAAAATATAAAAATAAAAAAAAAAAACTCAGTCAATGTTTTTCAAATATACACAACATATTGTTATCTAAATTGTCATCGCTATTTCAGTAATTAAATTTTTGTCTGTCGGCAATTATACACGGCCATGCACGGAAAAAGTTAGACAGAGAAAGAGAGAGAGAGAGAGAGAGAGAGAGAGGGAGAGAGAGCGAGAGAGAGATAGAGAGAGAGAGATAGAGAGAGAGAGAGAGAGAGAGAGAGAGAGAGATAGAGATAGAGATAGAGAGAGAGTTGAAACGTTGAACGACTGAAAAAAATGACAGAATGAAATTATGAACGACCAATAGGCCGAAAGACTACTATCCTGAACAGTAGAACTGTTGAAAAGCATAGAGACAGTAAGTGTTCAACAGTAGAAAGTCTGAATGGAAGAAAAGATAAAAGAGCCAAAAAAGAAAACTAGATAAACCGAAGCCAAAAAGACCGAAAGAGCAGAAATTCGAAGCACGAGCTGTTCAATACAAAGAAAATCCATTGGAAAATGGCTTCTTGTTGGATTCCATCAATCGAATATTCTTATCATCAAAACAATTAATAGAGATAAACATTGAAATTCAATCAAAAAGGATTCGTTTCCCATTGATTTGGTTGACAATTTTTATTATATGAGTGCGTTTAAACTAAAGGAATTGTTGAATACATTTCATGGGACATATGTCGTTATAAATGCGACACAATGACGATAATGATATATAATTTTTGAATAGACGCAACAGACGTAGAAAAAGCAGAAAAAAAAAAATACAAAAACCTCCCCGACGCATTAACTGAAGATGCAACTGGCGTTCACACTCATAACAATAGAACGTCTTGATGATGTAAAGAAACGATCATCTTTACATTGAAAACATACAACCACGCACAATAGTGAATTGAAACCTATGATTTTCTCAAAACGAAAATCCATCGTACACACGCTTTAATCTATCATTTATCGAAAGAAAAAAAAAAAAAAAAAATCCAACAACAAAATGTTCCGTAATAATTATTTTCTATTTGGAACCCGAAAAAAGGACTCGTTTTTTTCCAATACTCGATGCAGAGAGAGATAGAGAGAGAAAGAAAAAAAAAGGACGTCAAATGAATAATTCCTTGTTTAAATATAATTCGTTGTGTGCGTTAAGTATAATTCTTCAAGTTTTTAGTCTTGTTACAGTATTGTTAAGGAGAATAATATATACAAAACAGCAGCTGCAAACGATCGTTTGTAGCAAATACAAGAAAACCCAACTACGATGAAGTAGAAGAAAAAAAAAAAACTAACCAACAACAAATGAATCAAGAAAAAGAAGAAGAAGAAGAAGAAGAAGATGATGACGATGAGAGAAAAACTATTACACTCACAATAGAACTTACCTTTAATTTGATGCAATTGTACAATTTCATCTTCGTTAATGCTCCATATTGATAAATTTCTTTTTTCGTTTTGAAAAAAAAAAAAAAAAAAAAAATATTACATGTCACATCGATGAAGCAGATTATATTGAACAATAGCAACAAATGCATTCGTCAATATACCAAAAGCGTTGTACCAAAACAAAATGCAACGAAAAAGATATGCTCAAGATCTACCTACGAACGTAATCAATAAAATGCAAGGCGTTTGTTGGCATTGATCCGTATAGATCGAAGACCGCTTTCGGCCAAGACAAATCGCATTGAAATAAATTGCCGAAATACCGAATTAGGGAGAGCGATATGACAAACAGAAAAGATGCAGATCATTGCCATTTTCGTAATTTTCTTCTTTCTTCTTCTTCTTTGGGTGACGTGATTTTTTACACGTGGAACACACCAATTCAACCCCTCAATTCACTTCACATCGACTTCAAGTTGAAAAAATTCTACTGAAAAAAGGTAAATGAAACATGTCGCATTGTGTCATACAGAGTTCACAAACCGTCGCAAACATTTCTTCCACTAAATTCATAATCCAGTTAAACAGCCTTATTTACCTTTTCTCGTCTATTTTGTTTTCTTCTTCTTCTTCTTCACTCTTCACTCTTCTCTTCGGTAATTGTAATATTGTGTTAAATAAAAGCGTCTCCTCTTTAATTTCTATTCCCCATTATGTATTTGGTAGTTGTTGCTCGTGTCGTCGATCTTTTCTTATTTCGGTTTTCGATCCAGAGACATTTTGTACTTCATAAATACGACAGAAAGAGACCAATTTTTCTGTTATTGTTTTCCTAACTGAATGTCCTTATCTATAAGCAATGCGTCCATACAGTTTATGCATTGGTAAAAACGAGATGAATAGAGGGCAGGTGTGAATGTTAGTAGTTCTACCCCGTATGTCGTTTTCTTGAAATTACTTCACGGCATGTTCAACGAAACAATGAAGCCAAAACGTCATGTTCCAATAATAAAAATGTGTAATAAAAAAAAAACAACAAAACTATATTGAGGACAAGAACAAATGGCAATGGCAATGGCAACGACACAACTAAATAATCATTGCCAACAAGGTTCCATTTAGCTTATTCGATTTCTTGCACATATTCATTTGGATTCTAATAGAGTATATGAGAATAACAATGCCATGCGGCCGTTTTACTATTTAGACGCACATGCAAAGCGGGTATCTCAACTGTATGTTTTGGCCGTTATAGTTATTTTTTCATCCAACGCCAGTTTTCTTTTTCTTTTCTTCCATAAATGAATTTTCTTTTGCATTCGCTCATTTGCTAATTTTACAATAAGATTTTTAAAATGCAAATTTGAACCATGAATGATTTGATTAGGGGCCCGAATGAACATTTTAAGAAGGGATCCAAATGAATTTTAACGGTGGAATGTTAAAACATCTGAAGTTAAGATTCCTTAACATAGCAACATCGAAACGTTTCGACATAGGAAATTTCCAATATAAAAACAAATGAACATTTAACAAACACAAAGGAGCATTTTAATCTTACTGTTTTCAACTCTTGTATTTTTCAAACCATAAAAGAAAAACGAATTTCAATTTTGAATCAATTGAACAAATCTCCATCGAAAATGAATGTATTCGGTCCATTGAACAAAGAAACTATTAAAACGATCGAATTAATTGAAGAAAAGCTAAAAGGTGTGTGTATGTGTTCGTGCAAGCCAATAAATATTAACAATGCACCATTTCCAAACACTCAATGGACTTCTTTTTAAAACGCTCCATGCAATTGAATTTTTCAAAAAAACAGCATTTCATTGAAGAAAAAGAAGAAGAAAAATGAAGCGATTTGTTTCTATGAAAAAAAAAAAAAAATGTAATGGCTTTGCTACTGAAGCGAAAAAATAAAGAAAAACACAAAGTCTCCAAACAATATGGTTTCATTGATGTTCTAACAAGATTAGAAAATATGGTCGATTTTGATGATGGAAGAGTTCATCATCAAGGTGTCTTGTGTTCACGCATCATTGGAATGCATTTTACTCAATAAAGTTTAACACATTTGTGAAGCGAGGCGTACACAAAATGTTTTCATTTTCAAGCAATTGTTCCATAATCAATTGAAAAACGTGCAACATGCACACCTAATGTTTATCTAATACTTGTTGAATTCGAATCGAAAATTTTTCTTCAAATATTTAAATGCTCAGTCATTCACATGAATCGTGTACTATCATATTCAATACAATTTTGTTGAACGTACTTTTTGAGTAGTGTACATCCGTAAAGTATATTGCATTGTACTGTACTAGATTGTAATGTGTTTCGATACAGTTTTCATTTTTTGTTTTTTTTTTTTTTTTTTTTTTTTCTTTTTTTAAATCAACAAACAAAACAGATGTGTTCCTTTTCGCTTGAGAATTGGTATTTTTTTTACGCATTCTTCGATCGTTTCTTATTTCTCATTTCCATATTGACCCAGAAATGATAGAATTTAATGAACTTCTTTTGAAGCAATTTCATCATGCAAGTTACCTTTTTCCGTCTGGCATTTAAATGCAAGAAACAAAAATTCATTTACTTTGACAGTCGGTTGATATGAATACCAAATTTTTTTTTTTTTTTTTTTTTTTTTGAAAATACGTTTCGGTTGGTTAAATTCAGAAACCATTTCCGCTACGACAAATTTCAAGCCAAAAACTTACCAGTCTTGATTTCAGCACTTTAAAATTCATCTTGCCAACTTACCAGGCTGTACTTCTTTTGATAGAATACGAAAGAAGATAAAAATTTAAGTGCATGCAAAGAAATTATTGTAAATGAAATGCAATCCAATGTAAAGCAATGGCAGAGAAATAAACAATAAAATTGATTGGTTTTACCTGAAGTGTATTCGTTTTGGCTTTGCATCGTTGAATTCTATTTTAATTTTCCCCCAAGCCAAAACCAGAGAATTTCGATACCATTGTTTTTCGAATTGAATTGCAATGAATGAAGAAGGGTTGATCGGCATCAGTTCTTGTGTGACATCTTGAGACAGCAATTTGCCGAATGAGGGAAGCGAAATGAAGAGCTCCAAAGAGAGGGACAAAAAGAGATAGACAAAAAAAATTGTAAATGAAAGAATGAAATAAACTATGAGAAAGCTAGAGAGTCATTGATGTCAAACGTACCCTTTTATTTTCCTAAAAATAAAAGAAGTTTGATATGGCTCGTTTGCAATTTCATGCTATACATTCAATTTGTCTTAAAGTAACCATGACCAATGATATGGTGGATTTGCAAAATGTTATTATATATACATATATGAAACATCTTGAAAATGATTGGAAAAAATTATCATCTTGGGGTCAATAAACAAAATGTCAGTTAAAATTATATCAAAGTCGTCAGCTAATATAGCAAATATTTGTAATTTGTTGAATGTTTTGTGTCAGTGACATCGAATAGAGAATATGCGGCGAAAAAAAAAACAACAACAACAACAACAAAAATGATCGAGAATTATTCGAATTAGCGGTCCAAACGAGCCTCATTCAAATGGAACAATTGACTAATTGCTTTTGATGAAAAAGAGACACAAAAAAGTTACTATCAAAACAATTAGATTGGTTTGTTTCTCGCTCCCTCTCTCTCTCTCTCTCTCTCTCTCTCTCTCTCGCGGTTGTTTGTCGTAATGATTTGATGAAGAGATTGATTTATTTAATTGACACACTGATCGACAGTATTTATGGCAGTTATTTGAGCTATAACAAAAACTGAGATAATTTCACATGTCGATTTAAAGCTTCAATTACGTATTTAAATGGCTCCGGATGAATTCAAATGATGTCAAAAGAGAATATCACCAAAATAAATAGAAAATAGCCAAGTCATACTCATTGACCGGTCATTTTAGCAACAATGATTTGTTAAACAAGCACCAATATTATGATATTTATATATATACATCCCAAAGAGATATCCACAGAGATAAAAGCCGATTTAACAATTAAATATGACTTTCCATGTCGATTGAATCACACATTTACCATGATTGATTTACATACTCATACGTAATCTGCTCATTTACATCGTGATTTTAATATTTACGAATACGTTCGGTCATTCATGGATGTGTTTTCACTCAAATTATAAAAGCAAATAAATTCGACAGATCGTGTTTTCGTTGGTTTGTCGCATATATTGAATTGGATTGTCAATACATAGTACAAGCCAAATCACTTTAAATCGATTGCATATATGTGTGAGCAAGCGGGCGGATTGACACAAAACACGAATGTTGATTTATGTTTTTCTTCTTCTTTTTCGAAGTTGCTGCTGTTTTGAAAGTTTTTTTTTGTTTTTTTGTTTTTTGTTTAACTTTCAAGTTCAATGTCTTCTTAGATATTGCTAAGCATTTGATGCGCGATTGAATGTGACACATACACACATGGACAAAAAAGGTGACACAATTGATGAATAAGAATTAAAGCATCTCAACAAGATTGAACGAAATCGAGAGAATTTTGTGCTGAACAATCGATATTCATTTTACTCATGAATTTCGTCGAATCAACACTGCATATATACTCATCATTTAATCGAGTATTTAAATTGGTATACGTTGACGTGTTTCTCTTTCATTTTTATTCACTATTTGTGTTGTTGTTTTTGCTTCTTCTTCTTCTTCTTCTTCTTCATCTTATTTCTTTTTGTTCTAGTCAATGTCAATTTTGTTTTTGTTGGCTGGCTTCTATTACATATCATTATTGAATATTTTGCTGCCGGTTTTTTTTTTTTTTTTTGTTTTTGTATTCACTCTATCTGCTGGCTCAATTCGGCATTCGTTTGAGTTTTGATGGTTTGTTTTTTCTTCTCTTTTCCTCTATCTCTCTCTTTCTCTTTCTATTTAACTCTTCTTCTCGTTCTATTGCTTTCTCTCTTCCTTTCGCTCTCTTTTTTTCTGTGTACATTTGGGCATTTAAACATAAACGAGAAAAGTTTAAATGCCGAAACGAGAACTATTTAAGCGTAATTTAATATTTAGTATTTCTTATTTATGTTTTTGTTGTTCGTTGTTGTTTTTTTCCTTCTCTTTGCATAATTCCCTTTAAATAGCGTTCATTTGAGCGACATTCAATTCATCGAACATTTCCCATATATGTGTGTATGCTTTGTCGACAATAATTTCTTTCGAACACAATTCAAATTTGAATTTGTATACATCAGCGCATTTTTTTTTTGTGCCATCGCTGCGGTCGTTGTTGATGTGCACAAGCAAAACAGAATTGATCATTGCCGCTGGTCGTGGTGGATTCGTTTCGCAATAAATGAATTTAATTGCGCATCGAGGTATTTAAATAATGATATCATAATGTTGAATGCGATTTTGAGTTTATTTTTTTGTTGTTTGGACTCGGGCATTTAAAAAGAACGGCAATTCAATACGCGCGCGCGCGAGAGAGTGTGTGCGTGTGTGTGCGTGTGTGTGTATTGTTGGAAAAGATCGATTTCAATGGGTTTTACAACCTCCAAGACAGCTGCCACAATCGCGAACACCTTGTGCAATTTATATTTTTTGCACAAAGCTTGTCACCGCACTTATATATGCTCATTACAACGATGATCAGCAAATTTCTTGAATATACACCACCAATATAAATAGTCAACACAAATTGGTATTAAAATCAATTATCGTTGCCCGGATTCAAGAAAACGTGCTTTTTGTGGAATTCACAAACACACACACACACATTGGGCATTTAAATTTTGTATTCAATTTTGGCATGTGCTAAGGATCAACACGTAACACTCTGTTCTTGTTCTTCTACTTCTTCTTCTTCTTCCGCTACTTCTTGTTCGATCGTGGAGGCTTTCGAACGATGTACAATTTCCGTGCAGTAGCTAATTGCGGTAGATGAAAATGATGATGGTGACGATGATGATGTGCAGTAATTCGAATGGTGGTTCGAATGCCAATGACTCGAAACATTTGCAGCTGGCTCTTTGAGGCTCGTGCATTTTTACTTCTTGTTTTTCTTTTTTTTTTCCCGATAAAAATCGCGTTTCACTCTACTAAACACTTTATTCATCAAACAATTCCATGCGCTGTTTAGCATTTATACTTGGCTCTTTATGCAATTAAAATAACTGAACAACACAGCATATGCATAGAAAAGCAACTCAATCGACGACGACTTATGTTGTATACATTCAATGTCTTTAATTTTTGTTTACCTAAAAATGTTTGCTTTTTCCTTTGATCCGTCAATTCCTTTTGTAATTCACCTTGTTGCTTCAACCATCATCGGTTGGAAAAACACTTTATTATTTCTGAAGCGTACTTTTCATTTGTTCACTATCGTCTTCTCTTTCACTCCCTCTTTCGTTTTTACCTCTTTCTCTCTCTCTCACACTCTATCTCACTCTCTCTCTTTCCTTTTTTTCTGCATTTTCTGTCTCTTCCTTATTATCTATAGTGATGGTGATGTAAAACTGTTATTTTGTTATGCGGCACGTGCACTTCAATCAAACGGAACCTCTTCATTTATATTTAACCGATTGTTAGGTTTTATAGTTCAATAAACTGTTATTTTTCATCCACACAATTCCACCCTCCAATTGCGATGTCAATTCATTTATTATAAATTATCATTTTTATGCGACTGTAACAAAGGTAACAGCAAAACACTACAGAGAGCAAAAACACACTTTACTGTCTGAACAAAAAAATTCTCTAATAGAATTCACACATTTTTATGCTATATCAGAGTGATTGTTGTTTGCTATGCGATTGATAGATAGATTCATTATTTGCACAGATTTTGTTATAAATTATCCATATCCATTGGTGAACAATATACATTGTTGCTTTTGTAAATATATAATCAATAGATTCGTCCTAATCACGCAATGTCACTTTTGTGAAACAATCTGTGCTTGTGGGTATTCGATTAAGGTGTTTGAACCCTATACGAATTTTCAATTTATTTAAAAACGATCAATTAGCAACAAAATTGTTCCGTTATGCGTTGGAGCACTTTGAAGTTCGAAAAACTTGATTTAAAAAATCCATCCATAGCATATAAAATAAATACAATCAAAAATGATTCATATGTTAAGATTTTACACATTTGAAATCATAATTTCAGAGCTTTGTGATTAAAATTTCGCAAACATTGTATGTCTTTGATTTTATTTATTTATTCTATTTGTATTCGTGTGGATGCGTGCTGTGCGTATATACGCATGAATTAGAAACGAAGGGTTTTTCAAACGGCCACAATAAACAGGTCATCGACAATAGAGGCTTAATAATGTGAATACTCACTATCAAAACGTCTTCAGACAACAAAAACCACTTCAGGCAACGACAAAAAATTTACAACAAGAGACAAAGAGGGAATTTCAGCTATGGCCATTTAAATGCTAATTCACTATATAGGCTGTATAAATGTTTACTTTCTTCTTCGATCGTGATTTTCGTCAATATTGAATGCCAATCCTTTTAATTTCTTGTTGCTTTTTGTTTTTGGTTTTTTTATTTTTTTATTTTTTTATTTTTTTTTTTTGCTTTCGTTCGTCTAGCATATTTTTAAAATAGATGAATTTTACGATTAGTGTGCGAATCTTAGCAAAATAATTTGAATTCTTATCAAATGATCGTGTATGTACATGACTATTCGACCATTTCGGGCTCAATGTCCTGTCATCGAGCCCATTTTATTGTTCTAATACAAGTTTGTACATTGTTGTTGTTGGTGGTTGTTCATTTTGTTTTTTTTTTTTTTTCTCGTGAATGGCATCGAACAAAGGTGACTTCATCACGTTGTTAATCGCTTATTAAACGTGGGCTAGTAACAGTGTAACAGTCAATCTGTGTATTTAAACCATTGTTTATTTAGTATCTTTGCATGACATTTTTTGTTTCTTCTTCTTCATATTTCATTTATTTTCGCTAAAATTGCGTCGAAAGTTTTTCAAGTAACAATTAAATTTTAGTGAGGGAGAGAGGGAGAGAGAAAGAGAGAATAGAAATAAAAACACACACTTTTTAGTATAGAACATTGAAGGAACAACAACACTAACACACATTATGTCACTTAAATAGCACACATCCTATATAAATATTTATTAGATGTTTCGTTGGAAGTTGAAAAAAAAAAAACTAAAAGGTAGAAGAAAACGACGATGACGATAACAACAACAACAACTTTTCTTCATTTTTGCCTGTTGCCCGTTGTGTTATTGCCCCCTTTATGGATCCAAATTCATATTAATTTTGAGCGTATATCGTTGCCTTGTTTTCATTGCTGGTGGAATTCATAATATCGTTGTCATTCGTTATGTCTTTTCCTCTTTCTCTGTCTCTCTTTCTCTGTCTCTCTTTCTCTGTCTCTCTTTCTCTCTTTCTTCTGTCTGTTGCCTTTTACCATTCGCACACATTCTGCATCGTAATATCTTTTCAACATTACGACGTTCCATTTCATAAACAACTCTTCACTATTCTAATCTAATACAAATTAAAACGCCAAATTTCATGTTCATATTCATGGGTTTGGGGTCTTCATTTTTGCAATATTAATCGGTATTTAAATTGCTTTTTGTTTTTACCATTTGCTACTACTTAATGTTTGGCATTTTATCATAATTAGTTCGTGTGGTGTAAAGTACAACAGAAAAAAAACAACAATTTACGATTTGCATGATTGTGATCCCAAGTTTCCTGATTTTTCAATGGCATTCAATGGTGATTTAATCAAATTCCATGTCCAGCGCAATCCAATTGGATTTCATGTTAACCATTCGATCATGTTTTTTTTTATTCAGATTACATGTTCAGCGCATTATTGCCGATGCTCTGTTGCTATGGTGCCAATTATTGCATATTTTCTTGTGGTGGACGATGGTTCGTAGTTCATAGTCAAATTACTAGCATTTATTCACAGTTCATTGCTAGTTTACAATATAATGTAAACACGATTTGGTCGTTGTTCATTGATATTTACTAAGAGAGTAGCAGCCGTTGTTGACTTTAAAGAGAATTGACCATTTTCAAGATCATACATCAAGACTTGATTTGTTTTGTGCGCACGTGTACCTATCAAGTACAAAATTGCACGTTTGATTGCTGCAAACTTATGCATGATTATTTTGATGTCGAGCAATGAGCAACAAATGTTTTGAAATGCAATTAAGAGTATTGCATGATACTCCGTTAAATAACAGTCTGTTGTTTTTGTTTTTATTTCGACTAAAAATTGTATTTGACCTACGGTAAAAGCCATTGTATAAAAATGCATTGGTTCTTTTACAATCAAGCCTTTTCTTCATGATTGTTACAGTGTTGATATGACTAACGTAACGTCGAGTATTTTTGTAGTAAACGTAAAAATGTTGATCGACGCACCTGTTATACAATACACCCCGACAACATAACTCTTATTATTATTATGTTCGTTGATTGCTGTGCGAGTACATGTGCTCAATTGTATCATCGACAGGTGGCAAACGAAAAGAAAAAAAAAATACTTTATTTCTTTCATTTCAGTTTGATATGTCTTGTTGTAGTTTTGTTTTTTATGTTTTAAGTTGAAATATGTTTTATTACAACTCCTTGCAAGAGATGATCAATACCAACGCACAAATCTACGGCAAGGGAAACATATACAAATTCGGTCGATTTTCCTGTTTGAATTTTTTTTTTTTCCTTTTCTACCTCTGACATGTTCACCATCGAAAAAGCAATCGAAAATGAAATGATCAAGAGGATAAACGCCCTCAACATTTTGTTGCTGTTGATTTTCAACAAAAGGTAACCACTTGAAATTAGGCATTACATGCTGCGTTTACTATCAACCCTCCCGTTCAAATCAACAAACGAAACATCAACTTCGTGACTTCAAAACCAACGCCATACTTTATAAAACACGGAAACGAATAATTATAATTAATGACAATCGAAATAGAAATGGAAAACATAAATACAAATATCCACACATAGTAGTGGCATAGAGAATGAAATAAGGATTTGAAATATAATCTCACATTTTTCAAAATCCTTATTCGATGTTTATCTACATGATTTTTTTTTATTTCGGTTTTATTACTTTCTACCCTTAATTTGATGCCAAAGATCTGGTTCGAATACATTTGTTATGTACTGGCATTTCTTATTAGGTTGAATCGGTTTCCAAATCAGATGAATTCACCTGCGATGCGGTTAAGGTCCTTCGTTTCAATATTTTATGTACCACACTTAACGATCGCACATCTGTTCCATCTTCATCAACTTCCTTGCTTATGCATTAACATCAGTATTCGTTGTCTTGAAATTACATCAGATAGACAAGTGCACTTTTTGTACGATTAAAGTAATTTTTCAAAAAAAAAAAAAAAAATGTCAAGATCAAAATTGTTTACATTTGATAGAGCTGCAACAGTCGGACATATTTTTTTAATGACATTCAAACTTATTGACATTTGTTGTACGTTCCATTTGTTTGTATTAATTGATATCGAGATAGGGGTTGCTGTTTCCGTTCAAACCAATTAACAAGTTCAGCCTTTGACTAATTAACAGTGGAAATGATGCATTGAAATGCCACTGGAACATTGAAATGCTATCGGAATGTATATTTTGAACTCTGCATAGAAATTTAACCGTTTTGAACGGTCAAAGCGTCTATTGGTAAAAGCCCACACTTTGCGACACCATATCCATGTGTCATTTTATTGTCCATGAAATTCATTGAAAAAAAAAAATGTTGTTTTGTTTTTCTATCTTTTTATTTTTTTTGTCAATTCACACCCTTTGAACACCCCATTCATATATCAGTTGAATAGTATTCAATGAATACCGAAGGTTGCCAAACGACAATCAATAAAACACAAATGTTTGAGACAAAAAAAAAAAAAAAAACTTGTAAATAACCGAAAAATAAAATAGCACCGAATTCCTTTGTTTCTTTTATCAACAAGCTCAAAATGATCTAAGCCAAAAAAAAAAAAAAAAAAAAAAATGATATTCCAAGAATTGAACCGTTGAAATTTTCAAGGTAGTCGTTGAATGAAATGAAACCATGCGCGCGCTTCACATCAAAAACATCGTTGAACTCATTAACGTGCAAACATTGTCAAACTTCTCTAATTTCACGCATAATATTTTCATGCGAATGATATATATTTGGCCCAAAGTTCATATCCTTGATATGATGTGTATTAGAAAGAGAAGAGAAAAAAAGAATAAAGAAAAGAATTTGCAACTGAATAAATAGCGACACATTGGTCGATTGTGTTGAAAATCGTCAACAAAAACCATGTGATCTATGTTCGTGGGAAAGTTATAATCTTCTTAATTTAGTTCAAAACAGCGAAACCACATAAAAAGCACAATGGAAAACATATCGATTTTTTGAAAAAAATTACCATATCAAAACGATTTGTACCTGTTTTTTCATTTTACCTCTTTGTTCGATACTTCGATTTATTCAATTCGATTGCTTAATATGCGTTAGCATATTCATCTAAATCAAAAAATATAATCAGCTAAACAATATTCAAAAACCATATCAATTTGATCAATATTTTTTTATTTTTCGATCTTCCCATTTCTTACCGTTTTTCTTTTTTTTTTCATTCATTTCAGGTTTGCGAAGAGAACAAATGCCAGGAAGAAGTGTTCATATTAGCATTGAATTATATGGATCGATTTTTAGCATTGACACCAATACCACGAACACAACTTCAAATCTTAGCTGCCGCCTGCCTTTTACTAGCATCCAAATTGCGTGAACCAAGCGTCCGTGGTTTGCCAGCCGAACTATTAGTATTTTACACAGATAACAGTATCACAAGAAGAGACTTAATTGTAAGTACAAAATACATTTACATTGAATAAATATTTATTAGGTTCAATAAATATGCAGAAAAAAATAATAATATCATTTGATAATGTAAATTCCGTCAATGAAATTGCGAGAGAAAAAAACATCAATTATCTGTTGAATAATGCAATATTGCAAGCGTCATCAATGGCGTCGTCTAATCTTTTCCGACATTTCAAATTATTCCAATCAATTCAATCCATATCAACGGCTCCAGCGAATTTTTTTTTGTTTTGCTGTTTGAAAAATTGCTCTGAATGCTATCAATTTTAAGGATTTTTGTTGTTTGCATGCAAAATAGATTACAGAAATGAGGCTATTTATCATCGGCAAATCTGATGATTTGTGAAAAGACGGTTTAGCAATCCAATTTCATTCAAGCGAACAAATCAACCATGGTATTGTGTTCGCTTCTGTCGAAAACGGTGTATTCCCATTTATTCTAACTAATTGCAAACTAAATGTTCTTCTTCTCGTTTGGAGATGAAGATCCTTCGAGGAATTTGGATACCTCGATCAAATCTTATACACCGTGTGATAATCTGCGTCGTTCGCCCCACAAAGACAAAAACACATAACAATGTCAATGAACGAACCATCATAAATTGCATGGATAACCTCGAAAATGTCGACCAACCAAAATCCATACAAAAACGCACACAATCAAGAACCCATCATTTGCACCAAAAACTAATTAATTAATTTAAATTGTGAAATGCATTTAGACAGTTTGAAACGACGCACCAAAAATTTAATCATAACATTTTCGATTCTCTCTTCTCTTTCACACTTTTTTTTTCTCTCTTTTTGTCCTTTTTCTTTGCTGTTTTTGGAAACATCGATTTTTTACGCTTATTTTCATTTTCATGTCACTTTCGTTTCATGAAAATCGAAAGCAATACAAACAAAATAAATGATTCTCTCGCCTGAACTTTTGCTAACATGGAAACACATTTAGTTAGTAACAGTTCTTATCTGTGCATGTGCCACAACCGACGATCGACTGACAGGTCAAGCCACAAAAGAAACTGAAAATTAACGATCATCGAGAAAGCAAGAGACATTTTTTTACCCTTTCTTCTTGTTTTATTATTATGAATTTGCTTGTTGCATTGTAATAATGTTTGATTTTATATGGATATTTTATAATTTTTGTCAGATTGACTAAGAGAGAAAGAGAAAGAAAGAAAGAGAGAGAGAGAAAGAGAGAGAGAGAGAGAGAGAGTAGCTGTAGAAGAGAGTGGTGGGAGGAAGAGCTCAACTAAATCGAACACGCACATAAGAAATGTGCTGATATAACGAATGTCAACCGAAGGAGCCAGAGCCAGTTTTGTAAACGCGTCAGCAATGGAACAAAAAAAAAGAATTCATAATATTTTGGTATTGAGTTTCAAAATCGATTGAAACATTGTTTGGCTTCCTTTCTTAATTTGTTTGGCATTTTGAATATTTCAATCCATTCAATAAATTGGCCGTTTTATGGACGCACTCATAAAAACAATTCTCTTCGAAGTAAAAAGAAAAACAAAAATATTTTTTTTTCTTTTTGACACTAGTCGTTGTTTCGGCTTTTGTCCTGCCGATGAACTCAATTTTAATCAAATTTATTCAAGGAGTCTGATCGAACAAAACACAAATACAATTTGAAGGGGAGAAAAAAAAAATGCCGCACTTAAATGGAACACTATTGTGTCATGACCGTGATATATATCAATTTTTATATATTTTTTTGGGCCTATTTGCATTTTGCCATTTTTCACCTTTGTCGGCACATACACACTTATTCGTTTAACAACCTCTGAATTTTATGGTTGCAAAACAAGAGCCTGAAATAGATGCGCTCAAGGAGACAACATAACCATAACAATACAAAGTGCTTGCAGTCAAATGAATACATAAAATGAAACGCATAGAATTGTTTTGTTTTGTTTGGTTTTTTTTTTGCGATCGTAAACAGATCCTTTTTGAAAGCAGGTAATTTAAATCTCAAGATCAACGCCGACGCCACGCAAATAGAAATTGGCCGAAACGTAAATTAAACGCAAAAATCACAAAACATGGAATACTCTCTCACACACTGTGATGAATGAATGGAAAAATGAAGCATTGAACCGGAGGAAAAGAGATCCAAAATGAGAAAAATAGAGTGGAAAGAGAGAATGAATCGATGAGAGAAATGTACAACGAATGCATAGACATAGAGCAGAGGCGAATGAAGTTTTTTTTTTCTTCTTTGTTTTCTTTTTGTACAATATTTTGAAGTGGATCCTTCTAAGAAGAAATCATGCGTTGATTTCTTTATTTCACACATACATTGATGGTTGTTTCGCAAATACATCATTCTCTCTTTCTCTCTCTTCGTCTCTCTCTTTTTATCTCTCTCTCTCTCTCTTCGTCTCTCTCTCTCCTTCGCCTCTTTCTCTTTTCGTCTCTCTCTATCTTCATTTCTCAGTGTGCTAAATCATGCTCGATAATGCTTTGCGTTGCTTAACGGTCGAATGCAAGAATGAATAAAGACAAAAAAAAAAGAAAAAATACAACGATTTCAATGAGAATGAACAAAAAAAACGATATCGAGTTTGTTTCACAATCACACTCACACTCACAGCAATAACATTTTTATGAGAAAAATAAATAGAATTTTTCACATATTGAAATCATTTAAACACATCCAGATAACCATATTTATTTATTTGTACTTGCATTTATCTACCTTTCGTTTCCCATATTACTCTCTATCTGTTTCGATTGTTTCTCAACCACTATGCGTATCCTTGGCTTTGGCTTTTCTTTTTTTATTCCTTCTGTCTTTTCAATAAATATTTGCAAACATCCACTTGAGAACATTTGATGAGATCTCACTTCTCTTTCTTATTTTCATCTGTTTCTCTGTTCTGCATATTTGTTATTATGTAAATAGCAAACGAATCGAAAGACCTACATGAATGAGGATAGTGTGCTCTAATTTGATGTCGAGACTTACGACAGCACATCTATATTAAGTATGCGCGTTGTTGATTTTGTTGTATATTTTCGTTTTTTTTTTCTCTTTTTTTTAATTCTCTTGTGATCATTTATTCGTTCATTTCTATCTATCTATCTGTCTGTCTTGCCTTTGTTACGTCAAAATTCCAAAACAACACACAAAATATTCTGTGTGAGAATCGCATTGACTTCAAGGACTGGATGGTGGCATGTGTGTGATAGGAAGAGATAATTTCATGATTTTCACGAGTAGAATTAACAAAAAAAAAAAAAAAAATGCGACTATTTTTGCTCTTAACGCAAATAAAAGCACAACCGTATTATTGATATGGGACGAATCAACAAAAAAAAAAAAAGAAAAAATGAATGAAAATCAAAGGGACAACAAAAAAAATATCAACAACAAACAGTCAATTAGAAAAAGGTTGCATAGCACAAAGAAAGTGAAACGGTTTGATATTCCTTCTTAACTGTCCATAGCATTCACTTTGGTGATTATTTATGAATGAATCGAATGAAAAATGTATGCTTTTTTTTTGTCGGTTTTTTTTTTTGTGAATTTCAGATTAACTTGCACGGCGATCAAGTATAGTCATCTCTTTATTTATATATTTATTTATTCTTAATTTTCTTTGATTATTATTATCATTACAAACGTTTCAGTGTTGTTATTTTCTTTTCGCTTTTTCGTTTTGCACACAAATGTGTTCATTCCCGTTCAATGTATCATGCAATCGCATGAGAGAGCGCACATCGCTTGTTTATTGTTAATATACTTTTATTGAAGTTTTTTCGTTCCATTTTTGGTTTTTATCATCGTTGTTCGTATTCTTCTTCAACGTGATGCGTGCGTCTTTAGCCCATGAATGAAAACATTTTTTTCTTTCTTTTTTTTTCGGGTGAAACAACCGATTGATAAACTAAACACATGATAAACCAGAATTTAAAATTTATTTTTTCTCTTCATTCCATTTCATTCTATTATCGATTTCGGCATTTTTTCGCCTCATTTTATTCTGCATAATTGACAACGCAGAATCGTCAAGAAATTCAAGAGAAAGAGAGAAAGAGAGAATAACCGAGATTATGTTGAAACGAGAAGGTAATAAAAATGAATTTAAATCGATACCATTATGAAAACAACTCTATTTGTTTCGAAACTCTTTGAAATGAGACAGAGCAGCGATAACTGCGCATTGCGCACAACAGATTTGACTGATACAAAGTTTCATTTTCTTTGGATTTGCTTCAATTTTTATTTTTTTTTTTTCTCTCGGCTTTATTCTTTGTTCAATAAACAAAGTTTGAGAGTTCAGAAAACATTTTATTATATTATCGGAATATACATTTCATCGAACTAAAGGCATATCGCGACAATTAGTACGAATCAAATGTATGTGACAAAGTCCATTTTATTCACTCATTCAATCTTGTTGTCTCTATCAGTCATATCATACATTTTTTTCATTTAGTCATTTGTAATTTGTGTTGATCTGAGTTGAATGCAAGACGCGATGAAATTTCAGATAAAATATCTATATAATATGCAAATTGGAATCCAATATCCTCGTGTGTTCATACTATGGCTATCGCGTTAATTTCGCACATTCCAGCACACACACACATACTTGATCCCATTTGGCGCTATTGCCTTTTGTTTCACCGTTTAAAATTTCATTTGTTCATTATACTTTGGAGTCTCTCTCTCTCTCTCTCTCTCTCTCTCTCTCTCTCTCGCTCTCTCTCTCTATCTCTATCTCTGTGTATGTGTGTGTCTAGGTGATCCGCGTTCAGCTGTTGTACATATTTTGGTTTAATCACTTTTTGATTTGTGCATTGTTTCATTTGTACATTACGGAATGCCGTTGACAAGGATAATTAAACAAGCGCAGTAATATACACCCGAAGATGGACATAATATTTTGCGCGGGAAATATTGGCCGATTTCGAAGAAATCTCTCCTTCTCACTTTATATCTCTCTCATTCATTTGTGTTTGTATCATTTTTTGTTTTGTCGAGCTCACTGTTTTTTTCTCTCTCTCCTTTTTTGCAATTTGGCGACGGCATTTTTTGCGACATTTTTCCAAAGAAACGGCATTTTTTGATTGCTCTTACAAATCGTCGTGCCGTCTAGCATTACTTCATCGCCATTCTCAAATCAACAATCTGAATTTTGCCATTTAAAATGTATATGCAATGCAACACATACCATTTTTCTTTTTTTTTTTCGTTCAAAGAAAGTGCACCTCATTAAATGAATACTTGAGCGTGCTTTCGATCTTGGCGCCAATCTGTATCATTTTCAAGTAATGTGAATATTGACCGTTCTTTTTTCATTCTCTCGTCCGTTTTTTTTTGCCATTTTCGGATAGTGTCGTTTATATTCTGTCGGGTCAGAAAACGTGACTCTATGCACACAATCGATAATCGTTTGACATAACCGAAATTTGCTTCAATTCTTTCAATTTTTCTTTTCTCTTTTTTTTCCCTTACTCTTCTTCCCCCACTGCCTCTGTCCAAATTCCTTTTAAAATTCGTGATATTTGTATTTTCCCTCAATTGATCATTTGAAAGGATCAATTTTTCACAATTCCATCCCTTTAAATAGAAAACCAACAAGAATCAAGTGGTTCAACCTAAACGTAAATAGGAAGAAGGAGAAAAAAAAACGGTTAAAAGTTTCAAAATCTTTTTCTCAATGGGAATATACTTGAAATATGGTGAAATTGATTGAAATGCACGCTTTTATGGTTTACCGATCATTTCCAAGAACTATCCAATAAATCAGATCCGAATAAGTCGAAACGTTCAAACAAAATCATGGCATGAGACACGTTTGAAATTATTTAAACCATCGATGATGATGCGAGTAATTCGATATATTTAGGCTTGGAAGTTGCAATCGATGAAATGCAAACACACACGCAAACAAGTGATCGACCGATTGCAACATGAATTAAGAGTGTTCATCGATCGGCTAATAAGATGGTGAATTTCATTTTTGGATTTGTGTAAATTGTTTTTGTGCGTTATTTATTCTGTTCATTCTCATCAGTTTTCGCTGATTCGTAATATTTCACTTTGAAATTAAAAACCCGAAGCAGGAATTCATTCTTCCGGTGCAAAATTATACCATGTGGAGTTATCCATAATTTTTGCCCAGAGAGGGAGGGAGAGATATTGAGTGAGTGTGAGAGAGAGAGAGAGCCAAAAACTCATGTCAAGCAACCACTCAAGCGTTTGCTCTCTGTGCGCTTCCATTAAAAACTTATCTCTTTGAATCGATACCACAATCAATAGCACTTCTTTTTCACGCAGCATCCTTTCTGTAGTCAAGTGATTCTCGTCATCCAAGTCGTTTTCATTCATCTACACACACACACACACACACACACACACTCGTTTCTACTACGAATGCCTTTGAAAAATAACAAAGAAAGAATGAAATCAGAATTAAAAAAGAACTTACACGATATAAAAAACGACGTCAAAAGCACCCATTACCCGACAACGCGCTCAATTCGAAATGAGAAAACATTAGTACGAACGAATTCGATGTCGACAATGGAAAAAAATGCAAAAAAAACAACAACAACAACAACAAACGGCAAGGCGAGTGATAAAAAACACAGCAGAAAGACCATAGCACAACACATTTTCTTTCTTTATTTTATTATAAATGTGTGTTTGGTGAATGCATCCAAGTCACAGTCAAGGCTTAAAGCATACACGTTCTCTCTTTTTTTCTATGGCTCTTAGCCATGGGAACGATATGTGCCTCTTTACATTTTGTGCAAGCAAAAACAATGCAATAAAATGAAATCTAAAGGAAGACAAAACGATGAAAATGAAGCAAAAAGCGAATGAAAGAAGAAAAAAAAAATCAAATGAACAGAGAGAAAGAGAGAGAAAAAGTTAAAAAAAATACACAACTGCGCATAACATAACTGAGAAGTACACACACATACAGGATTGTGTGTGCAAAACGAAAAGCAACACCGCCGCGCGTCTGAATTCCGTAAGTAAAGATCAAAAATTCCTGGAACTGTACACAAAAATTGCCTCACAAGCAGCCAGCCAGCCACACTTTTGAAAGCAGAGCGAAACAGCGAGACTTTAACAACAACAACAACAACAACAGAAGAAGTAGAGAGTAGAAAAAATAAAACCCAGAGAGTGAGCAACACAAATAAGAAGAACTGGTGAAGAATCAACAACTGAATATAGCCATATTACAGCATTTTATTTTTATACATAAAACGCATACACAATCATTGATTCGGCATATTCATATAGCTAGCCCCCCATACGTGATCAAGTGATCAACATACGCACGCAACAAAATATACTCCAACCAACTCTTTTCAAAAAAAAAAAAAAAAAAACACACAAATATATGTATTTTGCACTGATGTGCTTTGGTGCGTCCTGCAATCGCACTCTTCGAGACAGAATGGGGGAAAATGCTGAGCAGAGCACAAGGGAAAAATGCAAACACCAACTCTTTTTTATTTTTTATTTTTTTTTTTTTTTTGCAACCATATAATTTGTAAAGCTTTATTACTTGCCGAGAATGTTGAACGAGAATAAGAATTTCAACAAAAAGATGCAAACGCAGCGCAACATTTCAAATGAACTAATAATATGCGATGAAGGGAACAATATACGGTCCAAATTCGATTTGGTGCTAAATACTCTATAAATAAATACACACTTAGTCGCCAAATAATTTCCATAACATTCCATTCTCAGTACCAATTGTCGACTGAAAAAAAAAAAAAATCGCTGGAGAAAAAGAATAAAATCACATTTACGATCTTGACGTCTACATCATTCTCAGCATAAAGTAAATAAACTCATTCTGTGGAAATGTTGCAATAATCAGCATTTTATCCTACGATTAAGTTTATATATGCTTCTCTTTTTTTTCTTTTTTTTTCTTCCTTCAATCGTTTTCATAAACGTTGTCGTCTTCGTCATCGTCATCGTCTTCATCAAAAATCTTCTCATTAAAATGGCTCCATTCATATTTATGTTTTGTTAACGAGATATTGATTAAGTTGTATACTAATAACCATTTTGTGTAAGATCACTGCTGCTGTTGTTGCTGCTGTTGATGCTGACACACAAAAAGGGTCTGATGGCTTTCTCATAGGAAAAATACAATGTACATTATTCGGAATATCGATTGAAAGCAACAATTTATGAGCTTGTTAAATGTAATAGAATGCTGTTTTTCACCCGAAACGAGTCTTACTCACGATGGCTGTGAACGGTAGAAAAAGAAGAAGAAAATGAATAAGAAGAAGAAGAAAAAGAATAAGAAGAAGAAGTGAAGAGAGAAAGAAATTGTAGTGTTGTGCTGAACGATTATTTCTGTTTTGTGCGTGCAACAAGACATTTCAAACAGGATAATCAAACAATGGTGATTGAAAAATAAAAATGCAAGGGAGCATTTAGAAAGGAAATGATATTCAATCGATATTTAGTTTCCATACCTAGAAAACGTATTGGAAACGGTTGTATTCAAACAAGAAACATTTAAATTTAATAACAGTTCACACGATCTACTTTCTTTTATTAGGTTAAAAATGTGTGCATTTTTTGTTTGTTTGTTTGTAGACTAGGTAGTCATTACCTGATTGGTACATTTTATGCATTTATTATACCCTACATCGAATTGGGATGTTTCAAATTTGATGCTACATTTCAATTAGGATCATTTTATTTATTAACAAATAACGAATCCTTTTTGAAAATATTTTATTTAACGCGGCGGCGATGTGTTTTCAACAAACTTCCGGCAATAAAATGAAAGAATGAAAAAAGTGCCAAAAATGAATGCATAAAAATATGAATGGGAGGAAACTGTTAATTCTAAATGTCTCATGAGACATGGCCAAAATGATACAATGCGCTCACAGCAAATTGTATTAAAAATGAAGTAGAAGAAGAAGAAAAAGAATTAAAAAAAAAAAAAAAATAATGGAATCGGCCTCACAATTAATTATGTCAATGTGTTTGCATTTTAATTTTCCATAAAATTATGCGCACAGTTCCGACAAATATCATATTCGCATGTTTAGTGTCATAAACAAAATTTCGTACGCAAAAATGTTTCCGGTCTCATTTCGAGCATGACCAACATTGGCTCGCTTGCAAGGAATCGACAAAAAATAACAACATATTCGTACAAAAGTAATTCTTCTTTTACTCCTTCTACTCCTTCTACTACTTCTTCTTCTTCTTCTTCTTCATCGTAATATTTGTTGGTTATTTCTGTTGTTTTATTGCAGATCACTAAGTTTATGCAATATTGCAAATGTATGTCGGTAGACGCAAAAAGATGCATCACATATTCCATATATGACATGCCATAAAAATCACTTGAACAACAATACATTGACTGATCGACGGGATACCCAAAAACGCTGTGTGTGTTTTTTTCTTGTTGTTTCTGTTGTTGTTGTTGTTTTTATTCATTTCATGTGTTTTCATTTTTCATCTAACAGATGAGCAAATACAATAGAAAATCTGCCAACCAATGCACAAAACGTAAATGTGGAATGATATTAGAAAAGTCTTTGTTCCAAGAATTATTCGGCTATTTATCTTTTTTTTCTTTTTGCTGCATTTCTTTTTTCAATTACTCAATAGTTGCTTTTTTTCTTCTATTGTTCCGTAATGTGTTTCTTTACAATGAAAGCGTAGAGAATGGACATTTCATTTTTTTCACAATTTTCTCTTTGCAAAAAAAAAAGAAGAAGCAGAAAAGAAGAACAAATGATGACAGTGAGCTCGTTATGGATCCTTCTTAAGACTTTTTTTTTTAATTTATCGCTATAGAGATAGATTTTACTTTTGGTAGATTCCGTTTGAGATTTTACTTTGGTAAATTCAAACTTAAGATGACTATCTTAACTGACCAAACAATGCAGCTGAATTTTGGAAAACAAAACAAAAATGCCACGTTCAACTGAATCGAAGAAAAATGTTGTTTTAATATTTCGACTGGATTTTTGTTAAAAACTCAAACACATATTTCGACAATGTTTTTGCTTGAATAAATGACAAAAAAAAAAAAAATAAAAAAAAATAAACCAATTCATGCCTTAGACATTCAACTTGAATTTAGTTTGTGTAAATGCTGTCACAAAGAAATTGAATCGGTCGAAATTTATTAGATGCGCACATTTTGTGCGGATTCCTTTTTGGTATGTTGAGTGCGGGTCACATATAAAATATACAATTTTATGAAAACAGCAAATGTGCAGCAACCATAAAAGTTGTACTAAACAAACTGTTCGCTTAACTATGTTGTAACGTTTAAAAGAGAATCAGAGAAAGAAAGTGAGAAACACATCGAAATTCTCTCTAGTGCAATATGTTTCGTTAATATGTTTTTCGTTTAAAATTGAGGGTTGTCTATCACGAAACCAGTGCCTAAGTAAAGTGCGGGTGAAAATCCATTTCTCGCATTGAAATCTATACCAAGTGATCGTTTATTTTTATTTTTATTGTTATGGCTTTATTATTTTAACTTTTCCTCGTTATAAGCCAATTACCAAAAAAAAAAAAAAAAATAAAATAAATCCGGAACCGATAATTTTGCTGTTTGAGTTTTTGATGTGTAAGCGATGTTTCTTGTTTGGGAGATCGTTTATATTAAACATTCTTCAATTGCATCTCAACACGATCCAATTCTATTTCAATAGGATCCAATTGCAGAATACGCATATAGTGCAAATGGCTTAAATGAAAATGAAGCCATATCGATCGAATGTAATAAATCGGTTTAAATTTAGACAGAAAAATTGGTTACGATCGTGAGTTAAATTGGTTAAAGCTAATAAATTTTAATATTTATTGCAAGAAATGGGTGAAAGTTGATAGAAAGCGCCGTTGTTATTTCATTCATACGACGCATGAACAATGTCATAGATAAGGTCATAGTATTCGATCCTGGCAGTTGATTCATGTTATGAAGACGTAAAAATTCAATTTCGATGGTTATTTATGTGCAGTTTAATATGATGCCCAAACATACGGCAACATTGCAATTAACATCGTTTATTAGCCTGAGAAAATGTGATTTGATCAGTTCACAGTTTTTCGATCACTCGGAAACGATACGTTCCTTTTCACTTGAAATAAATTATTTTTTTTTTCAGAGAAAATCTACTTAGACGATAGAAAATTGAGAAATTCCATTTCTTTTTTTTTTTCATCAAAGAGAAATTGGTATTTGTTTAGCCATTTCAAGTGTTTTCTTCCTTCGTTTCGCATTGGCAGGCGATTTTTCTTCATTTGGTCAACCTGTTCATATTTCAACCATTTTCGAAGAAAGTCAGTAACAAAGGGAGAAATTTACAAATTGACCACAAATCCTCTTATGCGTAGACATTCATTCGATTTTTTCTTTCGAATAGAAATATCGACGATGACACACATGTTTCACATAATCAATGATCATACTCAATACGTTTGGCCTGTGAAAAGTGTTCGGTTTCACATAAATACATATTTTTTTTTTTTTGTCTCTAAATGAGAAAAAAAAAAGAAAACAACAATTGCTGAAATATGTGCAAATCAATTGTAATCTCATATTTCTAGAGAAGATCAATTCATTTCAATGGCATGGATGAAAAAATCGGTACCTTTTTTTAGTTCAATGATATTATTTCGACTTTTTTTTTCCCATTCGTTCTCACCATTTTCTTTTTTCTTCATTTTTTTTATTTGCTGTTTTCGCTTTCTTTATGTGCATTACTCTTATATCGTTTTCTTCTTCTTCTTCTTCATCATTAAATCAGTGATGCTTCATTTTGTTGTTGAACAATGGATATTTTGCTGCATTCCTAAATTCATTGTTCACATATTAAGAATGAGACGCGCTCCACCAATGACTTAACTCCTGAAGAGAGAACGAAAAGAGATGGAGAAAGGGACAAAGGAGGAGAAAAAAAAAGAGAGAGAGAGAGAGAAAATTCGTTCGGCAAATGCGAAACGATGAAATTTCAAAATTAATGTTAAAAAAAGCGATGTGAAGCTTTTATTCGGAATCTTTGCTCATCGCAACGACCAAACAATACGAAAATGTGTGTCTGCGTAATCAGCATGATGTCGCCTGGGTTTCTTTTCACTTGCGCAAAATATAGCATTTTTTCTCTCTTTTCACTCTTGCTCTCGCTCTTTTTCTCTCTCGTCCCCGCTCTCTATCTCCCTCGTCTTCGCTTTCCTTTTCTCGCTCTTTTCCAAACATTTCTCTTTCCAAATTATTCCTACTGTTTGTGGTTCAGTCGGCGAGTGCGACAATGTATAAAATATATTTTGGATATTTTCCGTCGACATTTCCTACGCTCAGGTTGCACATTGTCCAATGGTTCATTCGATGCAATAAATAACATTTTATGCATGCAATGAAAACACATTCGAAAAATTCGGTGTTCGCATCTCTCGTTGCTCTGCTTATTGATCCAAATAAGCCGACAAAATTCTTTTCATACGCAGCAGCAACCGATACAGTTTCTACAAGTGGATTCCATAAATTATATGACAAACAATATTTTTGTAAATTGCCATGCAGTCGAAAGAAGATGAACAAAAAACCAGCAACAACAAATGCGAAAAACAGGAAAATTGAAGATAAACAGACGAACACAGAATAACATATGAAAAAAAAAAAATATATGCTTATATGACCATTTCCTTTTCAAACCATAATGGTTTCGGAGAAATTGGAAGCTGAACAGTGTTTTTATTTTTTCCTTTTTGAAAACAATGCAAAAACCATTTCGACAATTGCTACAAAAATGACTTGTACTCATCAGTGTTGAAAAGAAGAAGAAGAAGAAGAAAAAAGAAACAAGGAAAAATATAATCTAATTTACATTTATTTGATGGCCTTTGTTGGCATTGGTCAAGTTCAATGGGATGCTTTTGATTGATCACCAATTTGATCTCATTATGGGTTTGTATTGTTCGGGCGCTGCCAGTTGCTAAAATGTAGAAAAATTGCAAAGCTGACAATAATGATGATGTAGGCGTATTTTAGAATTGAAAGAACAAAAGAATTTAAATTGACCATTTGCTTCAATTTGCTATTGTTTCTTGTGGACTGCAACATGCAACGGTTTTTCGAAACAAAGAAAACAAGAGAAGCAGAAGAAAAGAAAAGAAAAAAAAAATGAAAATAAACAGCAAATATGCTGGTGCGAAAATCCGTTAAAATCCCTTTTTTTCAAACAAGTCCATCAATTAACGTGTAAATAACATATTTGAATTAAAATTCTCTCCCGCTCTCTCTATCTCTATCTCGATTTCGCTTTTTTGATTTCAATCTTTTGATCTCTCAGCTTCTAGCTTCGTTTCTTATTCTGGTAATTCTTTTTTTTTTTTTTTTTTTTTTTTGCCGAAGCAAATCATTTTTGACGTTTGTTTTCCGCTTTCGTGACTTTTGGAACGTGTGCAAAAAAATCAATCCAGTTTTGCATTTAAATCACCTGAAAAATGCATTAACATTTTACTAATTAAATGAGATTGGTAGTGTGTTTCGAATGCATTCATAAAAAATGCTTTAATTTAAAATAAAAAAATGCGATGCAATTTGTTTTGTCGGTCTCAAAATGTTGTTGACCTGAGATGTGTGATCATATAAATAACTAGGCGATAATCAAGCAAATTGTTTAGTATGTTTGTCTGATTAGAAAATTGTAGTTAGTTTATGGAAAGAGGAAAAATGAAATGGAAAGTGAATTGATTCATTACGGTTTACAAACTAGTTTTCAATTCAATTTCATTCAATTATTTCTTTTTATTCGATTTTGTTCATTCAATTGTTTTTATCACATGCTTAAAATCAATGTGTCGAAGCGCCAAACAACCACTCTAAACAATTTCATTCATCAAGTGGCTTTTCGAATAAATAGAATTTCACCGATAAACTATACGTCAATCGATAGCGACCGCGTCAAGCACACCGTCGGCTTTTCAATTATCGACAATTATTCTGGGCAAGCGTGCCCGCGTGTGTGTGTGTGTGTTTGCAAGGCAATTTTATCGCACCTTCGGCACATATAAGTGATTCTGATTACATTTAAGTGCACTTTATACAGTAAACAAAAGCATTCCTACTTGTCGAGTGTGTTACATAGGCATTTTACTTCTTCTTTTTTTTCCTTTGTCGTCGTCGTCGTCGTCGTCGTCGTCGTTGCTTGATCATTGAGATTGAATTACGATGCTTCGTTTCGTCTATCTCACGGCTATGACCATATTGAATGCATGTAGCAGATACAAAAAAAAAAAAAAAAAGGAATTGAAATCATCCGTGGCGAGACTACTTAAATTGACTTGGCATGAAATCCAAGCAAAACATTGATCATTGTGTACACGCGCCTTTTTCGCAACATTCATACTCCTAGATTCACTTGAGATCGTGCATTCATTCACTCAGTTGCACACACACACACATTCACCTTATCTCTTGCTTTCGTTTTCGATTCAACTCCGTGTTTAGAATGCCGACATAGAAACGTTTCGAAAATGGTCAAAGAAGGAATTCAAGACTAGAACTTTAAAAATTAAATGCGCACAAATGAACGGAAAACCAGACATGCAAACCGAATCCCAAGTTGTAATGCACTTTATTTTCAATCATATTTTATGGCCATTTTCCAAATACCAACATATGAATGATTCTTCTTCACATGCTGCAACCAAACTGTACTGATTTTCATTCTCAAAACGAACTACGCGCACTAGTTTTCATCGTTTATGTGTTGGTTTTTTTTTTCGCTCGTGCACGATCAAACCAATGTCTACATTGTAATTCCATTTTGCACATAGGTCAATCATATTCGCTTTACGCCTCTTTTTTTTTCTTCACGTTTTTGTAAATGGATTGCGCCTTTTGTTAACTGAAAACCAACGATGGTGTGCAATCAATTTGTGCAATATGCTTACAATGTTATTTCAGTTATTTTTATTCCTTTGTTTACTTCCATTGATTCATTTTCTTGTTGTGTGCGAAAAAAAAAAGAAAAACAAAATACATAGCAACAATAATGATATATATATATATATTGTGCGCGACCCGGTTTTGGCCGTGAATTGATGCACAGCACTATGTTAAGTGCTTGCACGAGTTTTTTTTTTTTGAGCTTTGCACTGTGCAAAAAGGTGAATTTAATCGCGCAATGAATTCATTAACTTAAACCGATGATTAGCATCACCGTCAGCATCATCAACGCTTGCTTGACCAATCACTTGCATAATGCAATTCGTACAGTTGAATATTCTATATATTTTGTACGCTATAAATTTTGATTGAAAATAAAAGAGATAACACCAACAAAAATCGAATTGTGCAGTGTGACGGAAAAATGAAAGAATAAAAAGAATTTAACCAACCAGAAAAAGATATGGATTTTCGCTAGGGAAAATAAACGTTTTGTTCTCTTCTCCTCTTCAACTCTTTCAATTCAAAGAATTACCTCTTTAACAACATAATATAATATAATTTATGACAGATCAAAAATTTAATGCGTTTTCGCGTATTTTATATTACTT
The DNA here is from genome assembly GCA_029041755.1 of Resseliella maxima. Classification (NCBI taxonomy): domain Eukaryota; kingdom Metazoa; phylum Arthropoda; class Insecta; order Diptera; family Cecidomyiidae; genus Resseliella; species Resseliella maxima. The sequence continues at coordinate 792,905 of JAQOWM010000689.1, forward strand.
ATGGAATGTTTTTTTTTCCGATGCCGCGACCGCAATCGCTGAAGCATCAACATGGACAAATCCAAATAGGAAAGCGAGAGTGAGAAAAAGAGCCAAGTCTAAGAGACTCTTCAGATGATAAAAGAAAAAGAGGATGAGAGTGAGAAGAAGTGTTTAAGATCGTTTTATTTGTAGAAACACGAGATCATCATTCCACTCGTCTGCATTCTATTCAATGCCACCGATCCATAGATCAATGACGACAAAATGCATGCTTCTTTGTGTTTTGCTCACACTTTGTCTCTGGTGTTTTACATGTATTCGGCTGGTTGGTCATTGTTTTAGCATCGTTTGCATTGCAAAAAACGAAAAAAAAAAACACAATGAACATTTACATGGAACGCATCTATGTACGCCATCCATCGACAGCAATTGTCAAAATACAACAACAATAACATAGAATACACTTCTCAGAGGGCGCTAGTTTCTATGCGCAATTGACAATTGCTGTCGATGGATGATGTACGCATTTGGAATTTCAACGACGCTTTTTATTCACTTTGAATTTTTGTATTTTTGTTGGCTAAAATATCGATAAGAATGGAACATATTCTCATTAGCGCGATGTTCAAGAAGATGAGAATGTGAGGAAAATTGTATCGATTTTCACATTCTGATCGAATGTTTTAAATGCAAACAAGCCACTTTTTTATTGCCTACAAATGGACTCTTTTGCACAGACACTTGGCGAATACCATTTAATCATCGTAACACATATTTAATTGCACTGTTGCACATCATGAACAATATGTTGCAATTAAAAGAATTCGATCGAAGAATTCTTGCATTTGATCAACAATGAAAAAGAAAAAAAAAGAAATAAACGCACATACTGATTTTGTTCTCACACTATGGCATAACGACACCCACGCTGCTTTAATAATTTAACATAAATGCGCAGACGATGCACAATTTTTCTTTTGCAAATTCGAAAAAGAAAGAGAAACAACTAATTATTAACTGCATTTCGCCTGAAAGCGAAAAATGTTCCAAATCTTTATCATTAAAATGCTTGAGATTTGTTTGTTCGGTGCGCTTGAAATTTCTGCTTTACAGAGGAAAAAAGAGTATGATAGAACGAGAAAGGGCAACATTAGAGCAAAATTGTGAGAGAGAGAGAGAGAGAGGGAGAGAAAGAGAGAGAGAGTGAGTTAAAGTGCGAGACAGGACAAGAGCCCACGAAACGAAAAATAAGAAGGTAGAAACGTGTCCATCGTCTAGATAAATGTAAATCGACCTTTGGATTTCGTAGAATTCCAAGAATGTTGCTTTAAAATCATATCCGCTGATAAGATATCAGTCATTAGGTGTTTTCAGCTCTTTCTGTTCTTCATTCTTAGTTTCGTTGTTCTTTTGATTGCGATAAAAAAATTGGTGTCCGAAGAGTAATCTGCATACGATCATGAAAGAAAAAAACATCGCTGCTTCAATTTGGTGCGCCAATGTGATTTTTTTTTCCTTCATTTTTTGCGTATGTGTTTGTGAAAACATATTGCCGCACAGTAAACAAAATCACATAGCCCAACGACGAATTCATCGCAGTTTGGTATCTTGAGTAAAGAAAATTTTCGAGTGCACATAATGGGCAGTAATCAAAATGGTAAATTAACCAGCAATCCGAATGAATGTATCCAAAAAGCAAAAAAAAAAAAAAAAAAAAAAACGAGCACAACAAGCCGAATTGGCTCAAGGGCTCGCATATTAAAAAGCGAAAGCAAACGCCAGTGAAGAGAAAATTGAACCAAAAACAGCATCCAACACAAAATCGAGAGAAAACAAAACACGAAATGAACTCAGACAAACCACGAGAATGAGCGAGAAGAAAAAACAAAAACCGAAAAAATGAATTAATAAGAGACCTTCCCGTGCGACGGCGAACAACAGAGGCGGCTCTTAACCAGGTATTTTCAACGCGAATTCACTCTCCGTATGAATATTGCCTGCTTGATGTTTTTTTTTTTTTTAGTCTGGTTTGCCAAAACGCATTTTCACATATAATTCGTTGTCGTCGCGAAATCGAATGTCCACTGTGATGCATCGTTCATGTGAGCGCCTTAAACTCTCTCAACAGTAAAATCACTGCACATTTCTACCAATTGAATGCGCTGAACGTTTCTTGGGTGCACAAATGAGCGCGCGCGCTTCTTTCCCTCATCTTTAAATGCAATCGTTGTGTGTTCGCGGTTTTATTTCAACTCACCTCTCTCATTCCTCATTTAAAGTTCAATTTTTTTGCGTTTTGTCTTTATGCAACATTTTTTCATCTGTGGTTCGGTTACGTCTTGAGGCCTTTAATATTCGTCTATGTTGCGCTAAACAGAGAGATAGAAGGACAAAAAGCAAAAGATAGATAGGAGGGAGAGAGAGAGAGAGAGAGAGAGAGAGAGAGAGGGAGAGGGAGAGATAGAGAGGGAGAGAAAGGGGGAAGGATAGAGAAAAATATAAGGAGCGAGAGAAAGAGAGGAAAAGAGAGAAAAGCAACAAGCAACCGCACAAAACATTGAAAAGACCGTTCCATTTCGGTGTTTGTATATATTTACACATCATTGATCGAGGTCAAATTCTTGGAAATTGAATGCTTGTTTTTGTGTTCTTTCAGTGGATTCGGTCAAAAACAGAAGAAAATCACATCAAGAAAAACCAATTCATATGTGTCTGCATGAAGAATATGTTGCGCAAAACATTCTAATCCGTTCATCTACTTTTCCATGGTGTGTCTCTTTTGCATTGATTTGCTGACTCGTTCACGCTGCCAACTATTTCAATTCAGTTATCCTTTTTCATCGCTCGCTGCATCTTCTTCACATTTTTTCCTTTGCTCTTTCTTCTTCTTCGATGTGTATTTTCTTTTCTTGTTTTGTTAAATATATTTGCGTATTTCAATATGTTATGTTGATATGAGAGTGTGTGTGTGTGTGTGTGTTGCTCTCCAATTACCCTTAATCTGCCGACGATGTAAGAATGGGGCCGAAACGAGGACGTTGATGATGATCATAAAATGTTCATCGGCTTCGGTTCAAATGCAAAAACAAGAATGAATCGAACTGAAAACAAAGAAGTTTACCTTTTCGTATTTAGGCATTCTTCTCTTCGTTTACCTCCGCTGGCCATCAATTCACATGAATACTCACAGAGACACTCAATAAATAATAAGAATTTTATGTAAAAACGTCCAACAACAAACATCGAACTGGGAACCAAAAACTTGTGTGCGAAGGATGAAAGACAAAAATAAGCTCAGGAATACACACACACACACACACCATATATCCGCGATGATTTGGATTATTGTTCGATGGAAGTTCGTGAATCGTGATACAATTGCAAAACGTTCCAATTTTCACCGACCGATTGCGCGCATTCATCGAAACCAATCAATTCAATTTATAGTTTGTGTTTTTAGTTCGTTTTTATTTGCAATGTTGACTGCCTTGATGACCAACTAAACAAATATGTAAAATGATTTCAATATCAATTTCGTATGCATCGTTTTTTTCTCTCTTCTACATGCTTTAATTTACCATTTATGTATGGTTTTCCTGTTTGCACTGTCGCCGCACAGTTCAATTGCACTGCGGCGTCCTTTTTTTTTATTCAAATCGGTCGACATTCAATATCGATTGCATCGGCATTGGCATATAAGCATCAACATGTTGGCAACCAATTGCATTCCATTCAATTAAAATTCGCTTATATTTTTACGTTGTGAACCGTTTGCCACCAATTAAGGTGGCTACAATTCAATGTTGTTGTTTTTTTTTCCAAAGAAAACGAATGAAATAGAAACGAACGTCAATAAAATGCATGTTTATTGGATTTATTAGTGAATTGATTACCTGATAAATTACGATCCATTATTATTTCAATTCAATAACTTATTTTCTATTTTTTGTTTCGTTTTTCTTTCTAGCAATGGGAATTGATTGTGCTGAACAAATTAAAATGGAACATTTCATCAGTGACACCATTGGATTTCTTAGAGCATTTATTAGTACGTTTGCCAATCAATAAACAGCATACAGATGTTAGCAAAATTAAAAAGCATGCACAAGCCTTTATCTCATTGGCAGCCAGAGGTAAGTTAAATTTATTTTCGTGTGAACGTTTTTTTCATGCATAAATGGAACCATATCAATGAAAATTAAGTCATCAATCCCATTTTGTGTGCGCAAATGCAACCCGCATTATTCTCATATTTTTTTTTTTTCGTTCAATTCATTCACTCTAAATTCATCTCTTTTTTATCCATCAATGAGAATTTATCGTTTTATCGTTCATTCGTACATTCTGATCATTTTTTTTTTTTTTTTTTGTCAGAAAATTTTAATATTACATTTTATTGTGTGTTCGAGCGATTGCGTCAAAAGCAACTGTCAAAAACATTATAACCATAACAATCATGGCATGTCTTTTACAAATTGATTGAGTGATATGAATTTTGAATGCAATTCTTCTCACTCGCATCAAAATATTATCATCTTGAAGTCTTTTGTCCGAAGTTGAATGTCATTAAGCGTGAATAAGATTGAAAATGTTGAAGGAAAAAAAAAAAGACTGTATTACATGTGCATGGTCATGGCGAGCATATATGATTCCATTAATTGAAGTGAACATCATCATTAAAGACAAAAACGCAGTTGAATGTAGAAGCTGACAGCTAAAATGCATCATCTCATTGATTTAGCCCCCCTCCCTCTGTCTCTCCCTTTCTGCTCGGTATGTGCCAAATGTCTCTCAATATCGTATCCAATAAGTTAAGCTCTCTCAATCGTCACGCTGCTCAATTGATCCTTGTACCTTGCGCGCGCACTCCTGTGAGAATCATGGAACAAGCCAACGAAGAAGCAAAATTAAATAAAAAGAAAAAAAAAAACATAAATGCTACACTCACTTTTGGCCCATTCAAATGAAAAATCATTTCGAATTACGATGACTGCGGTACATTTATTAGTATTGCTGGTTCAGCTTTTTTTTTGTTTTGTTTCTCTCTCGACTCTGTTTGTTAACTTTACTGCGGCGAAAAAGTCATGCACATAGCTAACAAACAATTCAAGTGTGCTGCACACGAACCGAAAGTGTTGTTTTCATTCCAACATTTTTATCATTATCATATTACGTTCTTACTTACGGTTCGGCGCTCGAGATTTTTTTTTCTTTTTTCCTTCTTTTTATCCCTCTGTACAAAATCTCTCATGTATTATGCCACAAGATGAATGTGAAATGCCACAGTATGTTTTGTAGCCGCCACAACCAAAATCAATAAATTAGAGAGACAGTGTTCATAAAAAACGGAAACGCATGCAATGAGCAAAAACAACAACAGCAACAGCAACAGCAAAAACAAAAACAAAAACAATGATGAGAACATAATTCACTGACATGATTTGTAGCTGCAATTGTAAAAAATATGCGTAAAAATGATCATTTTTCTCGAGCTGCACAAGAAGCTTTCACTGTGCAACCATCGGACTGGTAAAAAATCTGCATTGGCGTATTGGTTGAGTTTGTTGTCGATGAGCGACAAATCAATTTCGATTCACTCGAAATAATAAAAATCAATCACGGAATTGCCATAATTTCTGTCTGTGGCACGGTTCCACTTGGTGTTTTTCGTTTTTGTAAAGAAAAGAAAAATGTACAATTAAATTTGCGCGTTTATTGGTTACAAATGTTTAAAAAAATGAGGCGGAGTGGTTGCCATTTTAACAGAGATTAACACAACAATTTTGACCGAATAAAATAGAGAGAGAGAGAGAGAGAAGTGGTCTAAGATTTAATGCGGTTGTATGTGATTTTTCTCTTACTCTCTCTTGCTCTTTTTGTTTTTTGTTGAATAAATTCAATATTTTTTTATCCATTGCGAATGTTGAATTTCTGTGTGTGCTTTATCGCTGATGTGCGCAATGCACTTCATCTTTTCTTTTTTTGTGCGCACGAAATTGAGAAAACTCGAAACAAAATGAAACAAGGTTAAAGAGGAACTGAGGGTTGAATAAATATATTCGCACGGTTTTTATTTGGTCATTTTGATATTATCAGCTCTTTTCCTTTTAAATGACTATCTCTGTACTGCGTACGACTGTTTAGTTTTTGTATTGGTGCCGTTTCAATCGCTTTATGTGTATGTGTGTCGGTTTAAAGACATATTTTCGCGTTTAAGACGTTTCTTTCATTTATTTCTTCCTTCAATTTTTTTTTTCTTGTTGTTCAGTCTCTCGCTCATTTTAATTCTTGATTATTTACTTTGGAGGTGCGCGAATGAATCCAAGTGCATTGTTGGTAAGGTTCGGCAACAAAGATTGATTATGTGCGTATTTCACATACTCACATTCGGATGCAATGCAATCTCAGCCAAGTGGAATGAAGATCGACGGTGAACGAGAAGGAGAGAAGATGGAAAAGAGAGAGAGAGAGAGGAGGAGGAGGAGAGAGAAATCGTGAAAAAAAGCAAACAATTCAATGTTCAAAAGTGTGACAAAGACGTAGATAGATTAAATGGCATTGCACAAGTTGCAGGAAATTATTTGTTGTCTTTGTCATATTCTGGTTTTATTTGCAATGACCAAAGCCAGCCGAAGAATTTATTCGTTTTGCTTGATGCAATGGGGCATTTATGAATGTCAGTTCATCGACAGTATACCGCATACGTAATTAATTTTCGATATTCACGAAATATTACAGCATTAGTATGCCTGTCTGCCTATCTTTCTCCACAATGTGCATCCTCTGTATGCACTGATAAAGTATTTGAAAATGCATTTATTGGTTTTTATCTGTATCGTATTTGTCAAGAAACGAATAATTTTATGCAACACCAATGATTTGTCTCCGGCAAATTTCATGCATCAAAAATGTTGGAATGCTTGTAAAACGATAAATGTAACTTGTTGCACATGATACAGGCCCGAAAATGCCCATCAACAAGTGCTGTGGCAAGTACGATACGATACAATTCAATTGAACACAATGCAATCGGATGGAATGCACGACAAAACCAAATCAAACGTAAATATTTGCACATTCAATCGCAACTTGTTTTACAGAAATTGAAACAATGACGGCAATTTTTTATTTGCACGCATACACACACAGGCAGGAAGGCAGACACGAATTCAACAAATCGCAAACCAATGCAATGTTCAAATAAACGAAATTGCACACAGCAATTGGCATTTCTGAAGCTCATCATTTGCCACAATCAACATTTTTCACTGGGTATCTTCTTACAATATTCAATGAAATTCCATCGTTGTTCATTAATTTACAAAATTTTTTATATCATTTCTGATTTTTTTTTTTTTTATTAATGTTTTACCCGTGTGCTTTTTTGTTTTTGTTGTTTTTTATTTTCAATTCCTATGAACTGTGTTTTAATCCATTCATTTCAGTCACCTAATTATGATTAAAATGCGGATCATATCAAAGGCTATCAATTTGTCTGGCTTTAAGTCATCAACTATTTTTATCATGCTGCAAAACATTCAATTAATATTCAAATTTATGCGCCAATTCGTGATTAGTATCAATAAAACTTTAAAAAAAAAAAAAAAAAATTTCATCATCGAACCAACATAACAAGCAAGAGCAACGATAGTGGCCAATTTAATATAAACGAAAAACCACAAGAATTCTTTTTCTCTTTTTCATTCGTCGTGTTTAATCGATTTCACGGTAAAAATGCCTTATCATTTTTGTTTGAGAGCCATATGCGAGATGACATTTCTGATTAAAAAAGATAATTCAATCACCGTGTAGCAATAACTCTTGCTGTGTGTTGAAAAACATGGCCACACACACAAAATAAAATCAAGACGAAAAAAAAAATATGTTCGACAAAACACGGCTCTGGTATTGAAATTACGCCGTCTTCATTTCTCCTATGTACAGTGTTTTTTCTTTTTTTTTTTTTTTTTTGCACCAGAGTTATTTGATGACCATACTTAATTTAAATTTTCGACCAAAAAATTTTTTTTCGTTCGTCCATTTGTTTCGTCGACACTCATATGCAGCTCACCTGAAACCAAATATCCAAAAATGAGCGATTTTTTTTGTTGTTGTTATTTTTTCGTGCCTGCGTACGACTTTACGGATTGTTTTGTATTATTTATTGAATGGTTTTGCGTATTTGTTTACTCACATGGAACAAATTAACTGAAAAAATTGTTGAGAACGTTGTTTTTTTTTTCAATTCGGTGCATTCCATTGTTTATTTCGAGACGAGAGAAAATCAATCTGACTTTTAATTCGTTAAGCATTTTTACGTCTTCAGCAGTGATGTGAAACGAGTAAAATTTAAATATCCTCGACACGGTAACACTGTTTTTCTTATTATTTCAGCATTAAAAAAGTCATGTTTTTTTTCTCGTCTATTCTCGTGATCATTGTTGCATGGAATTTTTTTCTTTTGCCTCTTTCACTGTGATCGCATTTTTTTTTCCTTTGAAATATCCATTACCATGTAACATATGCGACAATAATCCAGTGATCGTTTTCGCATATTGTTTTTATCGCACCAAAATATCATGGCGTGTCAGTTCTCTCAACCCTTTTTTGTGTGTGTGTGTGTGTCGCTCTCGCATTTAATTAATAAATATTAGCTATTCGTTGATGACGCGATCTGTGTGTGTTCACACATTATGAACTTAATGCATGTCTGAAAAATTGATTATGGCATTTTAATATTGGCTAATAAAAAATATATATATATGCGCAAATAAGCGCAGGTATAAACAGTAAATGATAACCATAATGTTTAATATTCGTCTCTACCTTTTTAAGAAATCGCTTCATACAAAAAAAACGGTAAACGATTGAATGAATATTTTTCGAAGAAAAATATCATAACGATTAACGATTTTACCATTAAAATCACACACCATTTCAATCTTTTACAATTATTTTTTATAGATTGAAACCGGAAAGTGCAATTCGTTTCGAATCTATCATTGATGACTGATTTAAAAATCAAATTCTCTTGTTAGACCAAAAAATGAAGAATCAATGAAATAAGAAAACAATGAATGATTCATTGAAATGCTATGCACGACATTGAATCAAAGTGAAATTACGTTCATTTAACAAAAGAATCAATTTCACCCGAATCTATCTTCATTTCATTTTTTTCACCTGAAAAACAAAAACAACAACAGAATTCATTCATCACTTCTAATTCATTGATAAAATTCCAATTTAAAGTTTCAATTTTCACACATTTTCTTTCAAGCGATTCATTTCTCTATGCCATTTAAATTTTAATTTTAATTTTAATGTGTTTTTTTTCCTTTTTCATTGTAATTACAGAGCACAATTTCTCGATATATTCAGCAAGTACGACGGCAGCTTCAAGTATAGCAGCATCATTGTATGGAATGGATTGGCACAGAAAATCAGGCATTTCAATTAGTACATTGCTTGATTTGCTCAAAGATCTGACCGGAGTAGAAAAGGTAAATTTTAAACAAGATTTGTTTTTAGACATTTTCTTCCATGAAATAAGTGACAATCCGCCCATTTTTTGCTAACAAAGTAAGGAAGTACTAACTAGTTGATTGCTTTGAAAAAAACAAAAATCAAATCGACTATTTTTACATTTCCTTCCATCGATATTGCAATAAGCCAGATGCCAAAATTATAAGTCATTTAAATGTTTTTATGATATTTCTGTGGATTGAATTTTTTATGTGAAGTGCTTTTTGTATTTCATTTTTTTATCGATGATGGCAATGACATATTCATTTTTTTTCTTTTCGTTTGTTTTTACGATCATCACAAGCCTATTGGTGATTTTATGAGTGTATTTTTTTTTCGGCGATTAAAATTGAAATTCCGATTTGTAAAACGCGCGCACGCGCACGCACTCATCAAATCCCCCGTGTGAATTTCGATTAGGATTTTTATTCCGATCAAATAAACCAGACTAAAACATTTGTTTTGTTGTTGTTTTTTTTCTTTTTGCGATCATAAAATTATAGTTTTAAATTCTCTCTATCGGCTGCAAATAACGAAGATCTTGCCAAACAAAGAACATCAAAGAATCTTAATACGTGAATGGATTTTGCAAATAAAAAAGAATCGAAAGGGCGGATGTTTCTTAGCAGCAGCAAATAATAAACGTCAAAAAAAAAGAGAGAGAGAGAGAGAGAGGGGGGGGGGGAGAGGGAAAGGGAGAGAGATATGATTATAACGTGTTCGAAATTAATTCCCTCTGTTCACATTGTGGTTGTTATTTGATTGAAAATTATCCTGCTGCCACTTGTTTTCGCTGTTTTGCCATGCATTCGCAATGAGTACCATTGACACGCATAAAATTGCCAAGTTTTTGCCATTTGACAACAGTCCGTTTGTCTGATTCACAGCCAAATAATTTCTCAATGGCGCTATGTGCAAAACACACAACACACATTTCAACAATCATCTCGTATTCCAAGCAGACAAAATCACATGTTAATTTCCATCCATATGAATATTTCACAAGAAATTCACTGCTTTTATTTTTCTATAAATTTCTCTCGTTTGTCACATTTTTCACTGTCGGAATGTAGACATGACAAACAATTTTAAAAAGAGACAGAGAAAACTAGAGAGAGAGAGAGAAATGTATTTCCTTTTTTTTTCGTTTACTCTATTGAATCATTCATATCACTTGAATATGCTACAAAATGTGTGTGTTTGTGAACTTTTTTTACGATTTATGAATGCAATACTGCTGCTCCTGCTGCTGATGATATGCAATACTTTTTTTTTTTTTTTTTTTCAATGACACTGAAGAAACACACGGAGTAAAAAAACAACGCACACACACACACACACAACTTGGCTTCAATAAGAAACATATTTTTCAGCAGAAAAGACACATTGTGAGTTTTTCGCGTTAAAAGATAATATGGAGATCGGATAACATATCCAAGGCACAACGCTTTATTTTCTGATATCAAATCAGAACAGTGACACTGGCTACCAGCCACATAATGATGTGTATGCACTTCAATTCATTGCAAATTTTCAATTCGCTATATCGCTATGTGGTACTGGGCGGATTGTCTATGTTAGCATTTCATTTTTTTTTTTTTTTTTTTTTTTTTTTTTGTTTACAAAATTGTTTTCGTTTTCTTTTAAAGTAAAAAAAATACAGAAAAAATCATTTTTTCCTCCTAATTTTATTTAATTATTTGATAAAAATTGAAAAAAATCGAAAAAAATTCTAAAAAATCAAAATTTTTCTTTTATTTATTTTATGGAAAACAGGAGTACCTAGAAACGTGTATGATCAAATTGGAAAATTTGTTTGAGCAACATCAACGATTGTGCTATTCAGTGAATATCACCGCTCAGAATATACCGCAAAATAATAATAATAATAATAATAACACCGTCAACAACAATAACAATTGTAATCCAGGAAATGTAACCACAAATGTTAGCACAAATAGTGGCTCAGCAACAACAACAACAACAACAGTAACATCAAACAATTGCAATCCAAATTCAAATAGCACAAACAATGCAAATAGTCTAGAAATGACATCAAGCAAACAACCAAATATCGAGATTACCTCGAAATCACAGTCAGGTACACCAACGGATGTTCAAGATGTCACGTTTTAGTCGCTCCAAACACCGAAGAACCGAAATTCATAGCTTTTAATCTTTTAGAATAGCTCCTTTACATTTACTCCATTTTCCCTTGAAGAATTTCTCATTTTATATTCATTTTTTGTTTTCTCTTTTATTATTATCTTCTTTTTTTTTTTGCCGAAGGAAATTATCCAAACATTGTAAATAACTTGCAAGTTTCATAGAAATGATATTTAAGAAGAAAATGATGAGAAAATTTTCGGGTGATTTTTTAAAAAACCTGGAAATGTGCTCGAAAAAAAATTGCACATTGAACAACAATGTGAATTGAATTGTTGCGGTTTAGAATTGTTCATTGCAAGTGAATTCAAACGAATTTACCAATCTACTGCATTCTTGTTTTTTTTAGTCAAATTGAAATGATCAATTCAAATTCACCCGAAAATTGTTCATTTTTTTTTTTTTTTTTTTTTTGTTGGTGTGTGCATGCGCAACCAAATGAATTCCCAATTCAAAAAAAAAAAATAAAAAAAAAAATAATAAACTATTACATGCAATTTTTGTATAAAAAAAAAACATTTTATAAACAAATACAAACAAAAAACCAGTGAATAGAATAAAACGCACATAAAGAAATGGTTTGGAATCAGAATAAGTGAATACATTTTAAACGGCAAACATTGAAAAAATGCCACACGAGTGAGATAACCATCGGCACACGATCGTTGCATAAATTACACGGTCAGATACAACCGCAATACATCAACTACGTATTCGTAGATCGGACAAATGCATATATATACAATATAATACATACATACATACACATAAAAATGCACATGAATTAATGCTAATAGCCACTTTTATGATTCGTTAAATGCATTTGTTGTTCTTAATGTGCCGAATAAAATGTATTTTGATTCCATTTTAATAACAAACAATGAAAAACAAAATAAAACATATGCATATTTATTCATTAATTAATGGGTTAGACATCAATTTACCAAAACTTTTTGTACATAAAACACAGACATACATTAACTGGCAAATAGTTTAAACCAATTTCATTGATTCAGTTGAATTTAATTCAAGCAAAAGATCAAGCGGTTATTTCTTTTGTCAATTTTACTTGTTTTTCCGCTTCATTTCATTCATTTTGGATTCTGACAATCAGCTGAAATGAAACTGGATTGAAACTAGATGCAATTTTCATCGGAATTTTACTACTTTTTTTTTTTTTTTTTTTTAATTCTTCCTACTTTTTACTTTTATATATATATATATATATATATTTCAACTCATTTTCCATTTAACTCATTTCAATTCTATCTACGTTTTTAGTTTAAATGTATACTAATTTTATTGAAATTTGAAATTTAAAAAAAAAAAAAAAAAAAAAAACGCAAATTATAAAAACACGGCACTTTAACATTAACATTATTTAAACATGAATCGAATGATTTTTGTTCAAAAAGTTTTCTCACATTTTTTCTTTTTTGATAAATGAATCGGATGATGAGAATGAAAAAAACTTTTGAGGGGAAAAGCAATTAAAGTATTTTATCAAATGTTATTAAAGTATGTAAAGTAAAATGAAAAATGAAAGAAAAAAAAAATCACTTTCAAGTAAAGAACGATATATTTGGAGAGATTGAACATTTATTTGGCAATCTGGACCATTTTGCTCTTTCTTTAAAGAATTTGTTCATCGATTGGGCGAGAAAAACTTCAATTTTCAAATCATTCGGTAATTTTTTTATCTTTTTTTTTTTATATTTCAAAAGAGAAAAAACTAAAATGGCAAAAAGCCACTTTTTCTCATCAACTAAAAGACATTCTAAATTCAAAATTATTATTAAAACAATTTTCATTTAGTCAAATTTTTTTTTTTTTTTGTTCCAAAATCCAAATTTTTAAGCAAATTTACTTAGGTCAATTATTTTTGGTAGTGTTTTTGGTATTTAATTATTTCTTTGGCATACTTTATTTATTTCTTTTTGGTTTCACTTTTGGGTAAAAGTTCTTTTTTTCTAAATTTTTTTTTTTTTTTTTTTTTTTGAAAATTATTTTTCAAAGTGTGTTTATTCTTAACGAAAATTGAATATAAAACAAACACTTTAAAGAAATGAGTTTAACTATTTTTAATGTTGTAGAAAAAAAAGAGAAAAAAAATGCAAAAAAAAAAGAGAAGAAGAAATACAATCAATTTGAATCAATATCTAATATGATTGATGATTAAACCAAAAAACGCTTAACTTTCAACTAGTTTTTAGAGATGAATTTAAATGAAACATTTAAAAATAATAATATTCGTTGGTCGTTGGTTTTTAAGTAAAATTTTTATTCATACAAAATAAAAAAAAATTTCCGTTAGACCATACACACACACGTTATATAAAATAATTCGTTTTTTTTTTTCTATATATATATGTGTGTGTATTTCAACATACAACGGAAAGAACACATTATGTTATGTCAAAAGAAATGAATATAATTTAGCACTGGATGAATGCTCTATGAGCAGTAAAATTTAATATTTATATGAAAAGAAGAGAAAAAAAACACACACACACATACACAGTTGTTATTAAGTTGAAAAGAATATGAAAATGTTACAGAAACACATATACAAAAAGTAAAAACCATACGCACACGAAAGAGAAAATAATTTAGTTCCGATTGGTCATACTAAATCGGTTTAAGAGAACGTTTTTCATAATTTTAATTTTATTTGTTTATTTAAACTATATCAAATCAATTTACATTCGAACTATAAACCAGACACATGACAATAGAAAAATGAAATAAAAACCATCGACAAACCATCAAAACAAAACAATTTCCAAATAAAAAGAAACCACACAATAGACTGCAAAACAAATTTACAAAATAAACAAACTACAAAATACATTTTATTTTATTTTTTTTTTTGTATTTCACACTTTTTTTTTTTTATTTCTATACCGCCTGCCATAGTCAAATTTAACCCGTTCCACCAATTCTGTTGGCCCCTCTCATTGCGGGGTCAAACATCCGTTACAACAGTAATTTTAAAATGTATGAAAAAACAAAAGGATTACGCTTATTTTATTGCAATTTTGCATTTATTTTTTTTGTGTATAAAACATTTCAAAATGAAATGACGATTATTTTTCATGATCATTTTTTGTTTTTGTATTTTTTTCTTTTTTTTTTTTATTCAAGAAATTTACTTTTTTTTTTCGAAAAAAAAAAGAAAAACTGTTTGTTCTTTTTATGCAAATAAACAAAGTTTAATTAATTACAATTTATCAAATAAATCTATTTAAATTTTTAAATGAAGAGATTTACAATCTGAAATATTTGCAGTGTTTAACGCTGATAAAATTTTGTTATTTGCAAAAGCTCTTGTTCTGTTTTTTTTTTTTAATCTTTTAACAACAACAACAACAACAAAAAAAATGATCGAATGAATACTATTTCACTTTGAATGGAAATGCACAAGTAAAATGAATTCATATGGCATTAAACATTTTTTATACACCTAAATACGCCTAAATATATGGAGAATATTTTATTTTTAAATAAATAGAATTGAGTTCTGTTTCATATTTGCTCTAATTTAGAATACACACATAAGTAGAATAAAGTAATTTTCATTTGATTAAGCAGCTTAGTCCTTAAGCGAAGAAGAAAAAAAAAAAAAATGGGTAAAACCATATTTCAAAAGAAAAAAAAAAAATAAAAAAAAAAAATAAAAAATTTCTTAAGGATATTATTCGCATTAAAATTAATTCGTTCATTTTATAAGTCAATGATAAGTAGACATAGTGGTAGAGCCATAGCATTATTTACTTATGAGCCATGAGTTTTATAAGTGAAATAGGAGAGAATCACAGTACATAAACTGAAATAAACATTAGCCCATACAGAATAATTTAAGCAAACAATAACAACAACAACAACAACAACAACAAAAAACAACCAAAACAATAAAACTGCCATTAAAAAGAAGTGAAAAGTGAAAACATAACAAAAATCCATGAATATTTTATGTAAAAATGAACATAATTTCATGGATAAAAAAATACAATACAAAAATGACATATCAAAATTGCAGTTTTAATGCAAATCCATTGTACGAAAGTACAAAATATAAATGAAAAATGCAACTATGAAAATGCCATAATTACAATAGAAAACTGTATGAAACAAATATACAAAGAAAATAGTCTGATTAGCAAAGAAATTGAATCCGTTACACAATCCCAATTATAGCCGATAGAATTAAGTGGATAGAAAATAGCTATTTGTTAACAAAAAAAAAAAAAAAAAAAGAAAAATTTTTTAAAATGAATCGTCACATCGCTACATCGATGATAATGACAAATTTCAAACAGCGACAGAAATCAGTGAAGAAAAAGAAAAAAAAAAATTCTGCGATTTGTTTCATGCGTATTAGCAATTGTCTGAATTATTTGGATAATTTGCTTGAAAAGTATCCATACGGAATGAATAAAATCGCATAATTTTTTACAGTTAGAATTTTCTTACATTATTTTGTATATTTTGTACGTAAGATTTTATTGTATTTTAACTTTTAAAATCAATATGTTTTTTCAGATGAAAAATAATAATGATTATTGGCGATAATGCAACCACATATTTGTCACATTTTAAGCCTTACGAATATATTCAATTGTAAAAGAAAATAAAAATAAAACAAAAAAACCCAAAACACATTCAATGAGAATAAAATAAAAAGATACAAATTCAGATGAAATACACAAAAATATAAACATGTTTATTTTACTGTTTTCATTTACATAAGACGGCGGCGCATGTATTTGATTTCAATTTCACAGTATCGCGGACAAATATATGCGAATGTTCGCTTCTCAGCGTTAATTTGTTTACACGTGATGTATTTAATGTTATTGGAATTTGAACAAATGATTTTGAGCCCAAAAAAAAAAGAAAAAAAAACACCAGCACCACGTAAGTCATTGACGGTAATGTTAAAAAATTATTTTCAATTTTGCACACGAAATGTGGCGCATTCAAGCTTAGCTTAGCGAACATGTGAGTAAGAATAAGATTTAGAATGAGAATGGTAAGAACAACGATTTGCAGTACAAATGAAATTTTAAAAAAATATGAACGAAGAAGTATATTTTCGCTCTCGCTCCTCTCTCTCTCTCTCTCTTTCTTCCATTCTTTCTTTCTTTTTTTCTTCCTTTTTTTCAGAATGTATATAAATTCTCATAAGCAATTGGTACATAATTTCTGACAACAAAGAGCAGCGTCCTTTTATGGTTAATTCATTTCCCCATTCGGTTGGGTTCAGTGAATTTGCAAATTGGCTTCTAACAGCGGATGTTTGGGGTTATGAACGGACCTTATTAACTTTCCGAATCAATTTGAAGAGAGCAAGAGAGAGAGAGAGAGAGAGAGAGAGAGAGCGAAAGAAAGAGAGAGAGAAATTGAAGGAACCGAACTTTTTATGAAGACATATCTTATACGGTTAGTAACTCAAACGGACACACAGTTAAAAAAAAAACCAAACGATTGCCGCTTTTGCTCATTGCATTGCACGATGAGAACAGCAGAATGAACAAGTGAGAAAAAAAAAACACACAATCATGAGCGTATATGCTTATTTGCCAATTTCAGAACACATTAAAATAAGGAGAACGAAATGGAATGTTTGAAAAGAAGAAAAAGAACGAATCTTTAGCGTGATGTAAAAACAAACATAAAAATGTACAAGATTTCATTGAAATGACACGAGCGACCACTGAATAAACACAAAAAGATAAACACTACTACAACGGCAAACACATAGCCGTCAAACATTATTAACTGGCTTTCTCCCATTCGTTCGTTCGTTCGTTCATTCTTTTGCTCTGGTTTTATGCGTACAAAATTTGGGCGAAGAATATTCA
The DNA here is from genome assembly GCA_029041755.1 of Resseliella maxima. Taxonomy (NCBI): domain Eukaryota; kingdom Metazoa; phylum Arthropoda; class Insecta; order Diptera; family Cecidomyiidae; genus Resseliella; species Resseliella maxima. The sequence continues at coordinate 810,442 of JAQOWM010000689.1, forward strand.
ATTCCCATTTAAACTAATTACTTGACAACATAAAATAAGAAGTTCAATGCAAGCACATAATGCCATTCATTTCGGCGAAAATCTAACAATGAACACATTTTGCATTTAACAAATTATGAACCGGTTTCGGTGCATAAATTCATTATTCTCTGAAAATAACAACATTTCCCTACATGCGAAATGCTGATTTAAATATTTTCGTATATCAGCTGTCACATTGACATCATTCAAGCATAAAGTTTCATTCATGTTTCTCAATCGGTTTTATCAGTATAATTGTTGTACTGGCGAAAAAAAAAACACCGGAAAACACACTAACCAATTGACCTTTTGTTGTGGTCGTTTCTATATATTATCGACACATTCTTGCTAGGGGGAGGACACGGTTTTCTACTATCGTTTACTATTTTGCTACTATTTCTAATAAATTCATATAACGTGTGTACTCAGAGTTCCTAATAAGTTCTATTTTTTTTTCTACTATTCCCTAATATGCTAATGAATGACTTCCCCCTAGCATTTTTGATAATTTAACTCTTTTTTTTGAAATTTTGAAGCCTCAAAGTATCAGACTGAAACTATTTCGAATGGCAAATGTTCATTTGTCAAAACAATTCCCTTCTAACACCTACAGAGAGTAATTACTTAAATATGTTAACGTTATGGTGACTTCACTAATATTAGCTCCTTACTGACAATATTCACGTGAATTTTCACTGCTAATAACATCAATATTAGCATTTTGATGACAAAATAACTTGCTTATTTAGATAATTATAGAACAATTATGATTAGCTAATGATTCAAATTTAAATTTAGAAATCGAAAAAAGATAAAAAGATTCGTTCATTTTCGTGTCCAATTTTTTCCTATGCATCTCTCTTGTCAGGGTTAACTAAATTGCAATCATGCCGGAAGGAAATTGTCAAGTAATCTTTATGACCAAAAATGAATTATATTCAACAAATTTCGCAGATGAATGAAACATATGATCGTACACGATGAGAAATAAATTGAGATAAGAACTTCACAAACAAAAACATTTTGATGTATTTTGGACTTGTACGAAAAAAAAAAGCAATTAAAATACACAAAAACGGAATCACCGACAAAGTTTGTAGTAAATAAAATTGAATGACACGTTACGATACAAAGCTTAAAACCACTTAGAAACCATTAAAATGAACTGATTTGCACATTTTCAAGATGATTCAAATGACATTTCTGACAATAAGCAAAAATAACTGTGATAATCAACTTCCTAATGGATAAACAGTGACAGTGGCTAATATTGTGATTCCGAAGAAAAACGTAATGTCTTTATTTGTAAATAAAATAAACATTTTTATTGATCCAGCAAACATATGCAAGCATTTTATTTTAATTTAAATGCAACAAGTGCATAATCATAGTGAAAATGACGCATCAAAAATGACTTTATCGCAACGGCTCAAGCTAAGCCTGAGAAGAAAGGACACAAATTGTGTGTAATGTTCACGACAGTGAGATTTTTTTTTTCTCTCTAAAATTTAAGTAACAAAATGCAATGATCATACCATTCAATGTCTATAGAGATGTATTGTACTTTATCAATATTGTTTATGTAAAAACTTGGCAGAATGAAATAAAATCGCTTTAATAAGACCAACACATTGTACTTGTTTGAGAATCTCAACTTTCAGATTGAACGTATTTCATTTGATAATTGTTGATTGCTGTCTGAATCCAATAGATTTATTCGAAATGCTTTTGGAATAATGAAAGAAAGAAAACAACAACAACAAAAAAATATGAAAATATCCTCTGTTTATCAGATGTTGCAATTAAATGGTTGCATTAAACCAGTTCATGTATGAATGGCTCAACGCGAAGCCGACGACGGCGGCTCAGCAGCACAAATGAAATACCAAAATGTACCAACAATTGAATTAGTGTCTCCCCAAAAAAAGTGTACACAACGAAATGAGAAACCGAGTGAGACTTGAAATCGCGCGCGGTACACATTCGAATATTTTAAATATACGGCTGATTGCTTGCTGGTCTCTTCCAGTGTACAATGTACATTCTTGTTTAATGTGCGCGCGCACTTTTTTTCTGTTCTCTGGCTTTATACTTCGTCGCGAATCAGTTGATGCTTTTGTATGTATTATTGATTGTGTCTCACTGTGGCTGGGTTGGTTGGTTAGTTACATATGATCCAGAATGCGTGCGAACTTAGCAATTTGCAAATTCCCCATTTCGTTCACTGCATCATGTGTTTGCTGATCTCTTATTGGCAGCAAAAATTTTCTCTCTCCCTCTCTCTCTGCCCTTTTGATTCACTTTTCTCCCTCCTCCATTTATGCGCTGCTACATCAACCAACAGCATAATCAATACATGTGTACATCAGATGCGAAATGATACATACTGTGCGCTGATTTTTGTTGTGTGTCTCGCAAAGCGCGCATATGATTTCATTATTTATTTATTTATTTGGTGCTCATTCGATGATGTGCAAAATTTCTTTCTTAATTCTTATATTTTTATTCATTCGCTGTTTGTCTCTCACTGTCTTGGTTTTTTGTTTTCTTCTTTTTCCTTTTCGCCAATGTCGATGGCAACAGGATTGGAAGAAAAAAATTCCAATATTATGTGAACCAAACACGAATACATAGTGCAATTGGTGGGAAATTATGAATGAAATTAATTTGCATTGGATACATAAGAATTTAAAAAAAAAAAAAAAACTGTTGTTTTTTTCACATTTTCATTCTTCTCCAGCTAGGATGTTGCTAAGCTGTTGGCCGCACAGTGCATACAACACTTTTCGGCTCTTGAACACATTTTATTTGATTGTTTTCTCTTTTGATCTTCTTTCTTTTTATGCAAACGACAACACATTTTTTCGTGGCTTTTCTTCTTTCGATTATAATTTCTTTTCTCTTTTTTTTTTGCAACATTTTGATTATATTCGATTCATTTTGTTCTTATTGTCGTTGTAATTTTTAGTCTTATTACATTGACTACGCTCCATGATGCTACGAATTTTCCATCTTCTTGTCCTTCGAACATGTAAATTTGTCGCATAATTATAACATTCAATTGTTCTTCATTTTATGAAGATTTTGCTTTGACTTTCATTGTTTTTACATTTAAAATTTCAAAATTATTCTGAATTCTTTTCTTTTTAACGTTAGAACAATTATATATTTTAGTTATATTTCCGCGAAATTTTAAATTATTTCTCCATATTATATTTTTGCACGTAGTACAATGTGCATTGAAATGAAAAAAATATTGATTTTCGTACATTTTTTTTTATAAGAAATCTTAATCTACCTACTATAAATAACAATATCTATTTATTTTTTTTTTTATATAAAATGTCACAAGACCAGATTTAAGAAAAATTAAACGACAAATAAATCAAACAATTAAAAAAAAAATAGAATGATCACTTTTTTTATTTTTATTTTTTTTTCCATCAAAAATATTGACAACAACATTCACATCATTTGCGTTAATACAAATTCATGCCAGTATTTTTCGGCTGGCCACCGCAGATAGCGCTGTTGTCTATCATTGACAGGCCTTGATTCTTGTGTTTGTTCGTTCGTAACCAGTACTGGTGGTGAACATAATTTGAAAAAAAGAAGATAGGTAGAAGAATGTATCGTTTGAAAAAAATATTAATAATTTTATGAAAAAAGATATGAATTCTTGTGAATTAAGAACTCTCAATACTTGAAAAATTATTAAACAAACAATATTTTTATATTAAATTCTAGATTGCGATCTAATTGAAAAACGACCGATTACATTACATTTTGAGCAAAAAAAGCCACGGCAAGTATTTCAATAAATCAAGAAACATAACAAAGATACAAAGATTTTGCTTGCAATTGAAGTATACTTTAATAGTTAGGGATGTAACCTTGAAAAATGCATCAGGTAACACATGTAGGCGAGAAAACCATTTATAGCTTAATGTTGATTTCCAAATATGAAATACGCATTGATATGCGTACATTGTAAACATAACCAAGGTTAAAGTTTACTTTTTTCGAATTGAATTTCTTCGTTTTTTTAGTTTGAAACATTTTTACTTAAAATGTAAAAATGTTTGGAAAAATGCCGTCCATCTTGAAAATTCTGATTTTAAGACATTGCTAATTTTTTTTTCAATAATAGTTTTTATGGAAAAAATCAAGCGCCACCGCGCTATGAGAATTTCTTGGAAATTAATGATTTTTAATTTTTGATATTATTTTTTTTATTTTTTCGGTATATTTTTGATAAGGCAAAACAATAACAGCGGAAAAAATGGATGCACATCGATGCTTTGTTTCATTGTTTCGTCAATCATCAACGTTGTTATTCTCATTCTACTCGAGTACATCAATTCATTCAGATTGGCTGAATTGAAATACAATTTATGATTTCCCAGTGTTATTATTGTATCACGTAAATTGTGAGTTGATCAACATTATTAAATATCCAATTATTACTGTCAATATTTTGATATTACTTGAAATCATTATTATTTTCGAGCTTCTTTTGATTGAGTTGCAAATCAATTTTAACTTTTTAATTTGATTATTCAAAAGTTAAATTCAAACAAGCGTGATATAATCAATTTGAGAACATTTTCGCTATTGTAAGATTGCGAAAAGATATGAATTCATTTTCAATATATAAACTCCTTAAAAAAAGCAAGAAATGCAGAATTCAAGAATGAGGCAAAAATCACACAATTCGCAAAGCAAAAACAAAAGAAAGTGATTAGCAAAATATATTCATTGAATTGTGAAAAAGTGAAAACAAAAGATAAATTCTCTCATTTGACGATTAAATCAAACATTGTTTCGACTGCATCATATCATCATATGATGATGGTCATCGCTAAGAACAACAACAAGTATAATAATCGTTAAAAGTCCATTTGAAAAGGAATGTTATTAAAGCATCGTCATATTTTTCATGTCCGTGTACAAGGAACACAAGTGGCGTTTCGAACTCCCAGAATGCATGTTCATCCGGTTGTTGAATTGAAAAAAAAAAAAAAACGAATAAATTCACTTCAAACAGTCATACTGACCGTCAAAGCGAAAGTGATAAAAAAAACATTTACCGATTTAATCATTGCAATTTAATTGGAGAAAAATTAAAATGCAGCACACAGAAACCATATTGATTTTACACACACACACACACCCAATGTATTCACAAGCAATATGATCAAATATCAGATTAAAGACGAATAAAGTTTCTGTTTCTTTAGAATACACAGATATTCACTACATATGAACTTTGTACAGAAAATATTTCGTCTGTCTCTGGTATATTTTTGGAACGGAAAATATTTTCAGTGCAAAAGGAATAAAAAAGAGTTTGCGCGTACAGATCATACATCCTTTTGCATCATTTGCAATTGTTTTGTGATCATTTAACAGCAATGCATAGCATAGCACAGCACAACACAAACCAGTATACAATGCATAACCAAACGAAAAGGAATTCCACAGTTTTTGGCGCGTAAAATGCAATTTAAGCCGCTCATCAAAACTTGCATACCGGTTTCACATTGGAGTTTGTGCATTCCATAAGTTGAATGGTTGCGCGTGCATATATTTGTGATATTGCAATTGAATGCATCACACAATTTCTCATCACAAACATTATAAATGTTAAATGTAAAATATGTGAATTGCCATCATTTTGGCGAATGCTGCTGTAAAACAATGTGTTATTTAAATTAATTTTGTTTGCATGAACCTTTACATACAGGTTGATGAATGAAACATGTGAGATCAGATAATAATCAGATGATAATTAATGAAAATTGTATGAAAAACAAAAAGAACAAAAACAAAAAATCCAATCAAACCGGCAATTTTGAGGTTCTTATCAAAATTCAAACATAATTTTTCGGCTTAATTACAGTAAAAACCACTTATCGGCTTCAATATTTTTTTTTTTCTTTATTTCATTCTTCTCTCATTCTTGTCGTGTTTTCGTCGCCGTTATCGTAGTACAATCACGGCTCCAGCATAATTAACGGAATTATTTTATGTTTATGTTTATGTTGTGTCACCTAACCGAACAGTGTGCGTCTCAATTTTGGGGGTCGTCCACTCTAAAAAGACGGGAATAAAATCAACCAAAATAACTGATGAATAAAACTAAAAATTTGCGGACGTATTAACATTTTCATGTAATTAGACACCTTAAGGCAAATTTATAGTTCGAGGAAAAGTGAATTTTCTTCTTTAATTCCACTTGCCATCGTATATTTAATTCTTTTTTTGTTTCTTACCTGTCTGTTCATCATCGTTTCGCTGAGAGAGATTTTCGCTTCGAATGGCAATTTTTCAAATATTTCTTGGCCAATGTTGTCAATAATTCAATCTCGCGAGCGCGCTTTGATGATAACGCCTTACGACACATAACCATCAACATTGGCCAAATTATATTTCGTTTTGAGGATTTTGATCGCCGATGCGATGTAAGTATTATGCACTGTAAAATGCTGAAACGAATTGAAATTTAGCTGAAGATTTGGAGCGAACAGGAAATATGAAGATCAGAAGGGAGGAGAAATGAAAGGGAAACGCAAGAATTCATTTTTTTTCATTGAAGAAAAAAGAAAGAGAGAGAGAGAGAGAGAGAGAGAGATAGAGGGATAGAGAGATAAAGAAAGAGAGCAGAGAAGAGATAAAAGGACAGAAGACAGGAGATGGAAAAAGGAAGAATTAGCAAAGAAAAACGGCAATGAGAAACCTCAACAAATATTTAATAAATTATTTACACTAATTTATTTCGATCGCAGCTCAATCATCCAGTTCCTTTCGTTATATGTTATCGTTCCAAATACACGCACATACGATCATTCAGCGAAAAGTGAACGAATTTTTGGCCTCAAACGGATGATAATGAATGGCAAAACGAATAAATCTCGAAAAATAATGGCACAAAATGATAGCGACGATATTGATTTTCTTTGATGCAAATACAGAGATTTTTGCTCTCAATTTCGTTAATTTCAATTTTTTATTTCAGCGAATTCATTTGAACTGTAATTAATTGTGTTTGACATTTTTGAAGTGGCTTCGAAAATTTGTTAGACCACAATGTTACTACTGCAACAAACGATCAATTCATATGATGATTTTGTAAACAAAATGTTGAGACATTTGTGGGGATACAACTTGTGGGTATCGTACAAGTAGTGTATTAATCCGGGCACATGCGAATTTCAGAAAAAAAAAAAAAAAAATAAAAATAAAAACCGACTATCAAAAGTAAATCGGGCGAAATAAATCGTCTCATCGAACCACAATATAATCGTCGCGTCGCTTTTTGCCGCATAAAATTAGTTTGAAATAAATCAAATAAATATATCTGTAGAAATGGAACGAACAAAAAATAAAAAACGATGCAAGAAATATATGACAAGTTTATTTACATGCGAAATGTTAATGCTCATGAATACATGTTGAAAATATTCAAACTATGACATTCCCAAAAGCCACATCAACAGACGAAACTGTGAAATTGAAAAGAATCATGTTTTATCGTTGCAATATTCCATTCATTCATAAGTGGCATTGGTGTTAATAAAATCTCATATTTGCTGTCACCTAATATAATTTCTTGTTTATTGCCAAAAATTTTCGTTAAAGGATGCATTCGTTGCGCGTTGCGCATTGCGTTACACACTTGATATTAATGTTGTTTGCCATTTTGGTCGGATGTAAAATTTGATGCTGGTTTTTATCGGTACAGATCTAAGCCATTGCCAATAATGATGAAAATAAAACTCAATGCCTTTTCCGGCAATTACGCACAATTTTCGATCCTCTAGACTTTCTTTGCCCTGAACATTTACATCACTTGTTTCAATTCCATAGCCCATACATTGTGATTTTTAGTTGCTCGTTGAACATTTTGATGTTAATCAAGATATTGCGATTATTATTAATCGTGATCCAAAAAAAATGAAAATACATTTTGTGTACATGCTCATGTATATGGTACGGGTTATGTCTGTGTTGTTCACTGAATCATTGTTGCGGTTGATGTTTTTTGCTGCCATCGAATAAACACCTTTTTCGCTGCTCGTTCGTTGGTAGACTTTTTGAATAACATTGATAATAAAATAAAATGATGAAAAAACGAGAATAACAAAAAAAAAAAACAAACCTCAGCAAACTCGATTCCAATTGAATTTCTGTTTTGATTCAAAACACATATTTACACACATTCGTAGCCATGGAATTTCTTTTCGAAAATACCGAATCGGCAATACAAACGATCAAGAGAGAAGAAAAAAAAAATCAAACCAGAAATCGTACCATCAAAACATTAAGCGCACAGTACGTAAAAATACCAATGCGCAATATGAGTAATATACAAAAAGGCACAAGAACATAAATTCGCAGTAATATTTTTGGTATTCATTTTTTGTTCTTCTTCTTCTCTTCTTCTTAATGTTACTGCTTTCCTTGCTATGGTGTCGTTTGTTGTTTCTTTGAGCTGTTATCGTTGCTATTATTTGATGCTGCTGTTATCCGTATTTCATATTCTCAAAGAACAAAGAATCCAGCCAGAACACAAAATGAAATGAAAATAACAATAAAACGTAAATAGTTAAATAAATTGATAAAGGATCATTTCAATGCTCATTAAATCGATTATTTGCATAGCTAAAGCCAGTTTTCGATCATAACCAATTATATTGTCAATTCAATCACATTTTTTAAAATGTGCAAAAATCAAAATGTCGATATGGCTGATATGCCATTTAAATTCAATTTAAATTCTTCGACATGCTGTGCATTTTATTTTATTTTTTTCTTTATTCACAGCTCATTCTCATTAGAAATCCATAGAAATATAGATTAGAGGATTTGAATAAAGTTCTTATTTTATCCTCAAAACATGTATTCTTGAAAAATGCATTCAAAAATTGTATCGGTGACATACATGCAAAAATTTAAACAGATATGCATGAATGTTCAAAATGTTTATGATTTAAACATACCTTTTCACAGGAGGATCTGAGTCCATATGCAATAACATGCATGCTTGCATTGAATGCAAATTATGAAAGTGAAATCACAGCATTGTAGCATAAACGAGGGCAAAAAGAATGAATGAATTACAAAAACAAAATAATGAGCACATTCTTTGAATGCTTCTGCATTCCTTTTCCAGGTGTCGTTCAAAATAACTATCGAGAATGCAAGTTAAACTTTTCCAGAATGTGAAAAGACTTTTCAGAATGTGAAAAGACTTTTCAGAATAAAAACACAAGTTTTCAGAATTCGAAAAGACTTTTCAACAAAAAAAGTTTCGATCAATTTCTGAAAATGAAAAGTTCACCACATCGAAAAACGGTCATTAAAATATTACACAAATGGAGGTGGATATTTTTCAATGGAGACGACCATAGAGTTTTTTTAAAAGTGGAGCTTTGTTACTTGAACTTGTTCAGTACAGGGTGATATCAAAGTAAGTGATGAAAACTAACACATGACACAACGGCCGAAGGCATCAAAACATAACAAGAACATCGTCACTGTCGCAATAAGTGCTTGTGCAGTCAGTCGTTGATAAACCACGGTTGAACGCAGGAGTGTGTTACGAAACGTTGTACAATTCATTTTTCTGTTCTTGTGTCATCGAATATTTGTTTACATTCACTCATCCAATGAGAGTATCCTAAATGCTTCGTTTTTTATAAACACAATTATTGTCAGTTTTTTTTTCTCTTGGTCGGTGTTTTGCATAATTCACATTTCAATTTTTTTTTTTTTTTTTTTTTGAGAAGTTGACAAAGTTGCTTACTCTTCATAATAACGTCAGATTTCCTAATAAATTTTAATTAAATTCGACGTAAACGTTCATAAAATAAATGAGAGAAGAAAAACATTTCGAAAATTAACAGTAAATATTTTGTGCACATCCAATCAGTTTTTCGCTCTTTTTTTAATATTTTTTTTTCGGTTAATTTGAATTTCTGGAGAATATTTTTTTTTTCATTTTTTTTTTTTTTTGCTTAAATTTTGTGTGACAAATTTAAAAACGATCCAAGAATTTCCGGTTAAGTAAAAAATTAACGCATTTGGTAGCGAAAATCACTTATCACATTGCAAGTGAATTCTAGTGAATAGTGAAAGATGATTTGGTTAAAAATTGGTCACAAATCAATATGAAGCGGTGATCGGTGATCTATGTTCTTTGGTGACGATAGTCAAAGATTTGTAACTGATCTCCTTTTGTTTCGCATACATCGAACAACGAAAATTATGGCAATTATCGGGATAATTATTTATGTGGCGGCAATATTATGTCGAATTTCATACGGATACCCAAATTATAATAAGGTAAAGATTTAAAATCTCTGATTTTCTATTCGAAAAATAATCATTCGATCAATTTTCCATAATTTGAGACAAATTATAAAAGTTTTTTTTTTTTTTTTTTTCTTCAAATCAATAAGAGGGATTCGATGAAAGTCAGAAATGGATGAAAGTTATTTCTCATCCTTTTCATAACTTGACGGTCACTGTATGTGTGTGAACTAAAAAAAAATAAAATAAAATGTGATGTTTTTTAAATCTATTCGAGCTGACTATTAGTCACGCTTGCCGTCTTTAGCATTAGCACAACAATGTTCATCTGAAATGCGTTCAACATTTTTATGATTGTTAGTGTTTTGCTGATTTAACGCAGGATGTTGCAAATCGAATAAAATGCTGATCGTTTCAGTAATTGCTATACACAGCACATCTGCCGCCGTTGATGTTATTATCGTTTTTGATGATATTGATGAACAGTTAAGTCGCGATTTAAGCGAAACATCGAACGCACATGAATGAAGCAGAATCAAAGAACGAAATAAAAGAGAGAGTAACATGATTTTCTGGTTTCTCTTAATCGATTCAGCATTTAAATAAATTGAAATGAGCCGAAGAAAGAATGATAATAAAATTTTGAGAAAGAGAGGAAAAATAAAAAATAAAATTCAAAGCCATTGGAATTAAGTAAATTGAAGCATTCGAAATGAATATATGCACAACAACAGGACAAAGCATCGACATTTTTATGTGGCAATACAATAAAATTTATTCAAATTAATTCCAAACGTAAAAGCAAAAACCGAAACGAACAAGTCAACCAGCGAACCATACAGCCAGCCAGCCAGTCAGCTCAAATGGAAATGATCGTGCATCAGAATATGATAAAAAAGGATTCAAAGAAATAAGAGCAAAAAAAAAAAACGATTTTTTTAATGAATGATCACATTTCCAAAGTGACCGAGAACGCGCATAATGAAAACGACAACAGCATTTTACACCGAAATATAATGCGACTCGTGTTTAATGGCGTAAAACGTGATTAGTTTATCATACGATGGGGTTACAACGTGCAATTCCAATCAACACACATATACATACACCGTTCGTTTGTTCGTTGCATCGAAATGTGTAAAGTATTACAATTACTTTCGATCAAACTTGTGCTGGCGTTTAAGCATCAGCGATACACACCGTTAAAACGGAGCATTTCTTTGGCATTGTTGCTTTTGTTTTTATTTCATTTCTTTTCTTCATACATGTTTAATGATTAACATCTTAATTTTCATGAAAAATATCGCCCGATTTATTCCAGAAAATTTTTAAACATTCAACGAGATGAAATAAAGACAAGATCAATAACATTGTATGTACGATGTTGGAATAACTAAGATAATGTGTAGCGTGTGTCATGTGTCGGTTGAATATTTAATGCGACCACCGTTCACCTTTAATGAGATTATAATGTTTTAGGAAGCGTTTCTGTTTCGTACATCTCGCGGTTTAGACACCACACAATTCTTGATTCATACGATATATTCTTAATCGCATATTCATTGTGTTGGCGTCAAACTAAATTTACGACAGTTTTTCGTTTTTTTTTGTTTTATTATTTCTTCACACATTTTTCAAAGCGGCAAAAGCAATAAAATGTGAGTGCCTTTTTTTAAAAAAAAAAAAACTCTTCTCAGTTCTTTCGCTCTTGCTATTTCTTTCTCCCTCGCTCTCTCGCTCTCTTCTTCTTTTCCCTCTCTTCCTCTCTCACTCTCTCTCTCCATTTATTTCTCTTCGAGTCGCTTCTTCTCTTTTTTCGACTCACTCCTTTTCTCTATCTTTCTTTCTCTCACTCACTCTCTCTCTTGATAAAGAAAACTCTATCCCACTCCCTTTCGCTTCTTCTACCTAGCAATTTTTGTCTCTCTCAATTATTCTCTATCGCCCGTAATCACCATCGTGAGCGATGGATCATTGAGAATGTGAAACACAAATTTATTATTCTTAAAATGCATCACACACGTCTAGATATTTTATCTCATTGAAAACATTTGTCATACGTTGGTTTCGAAAACAGTGCAATAAAATCTTTTGTTATGCATATGAAGCCATCAACACGTGACGATGTGTTGAAATGAAATGAAAAGAAAAATTGAAATAATTCAAGCATTTTTGTTGCAAGTTATGCTTGTAAGTGTTAATCCAAGACGATGTTGTTTTCGCTTATGATTTTTTTATTCATTCTAAATGGAAGAAATTCGTTATGTTTTTTTTTATTGACATGATTCGTATTGTTTCGAATCAAATTGATTCGTATTGTGTCAAAGAAAGAGAGAGAAAGAGAGAAAGAAGAGAGAGAGAGAGAGAGAGAGAGAGAGAGCGAGAGAGAGAGAGAGAGAGGAGAGAGAGACAGCGAGAGAGAGAGAGCGAGAGAGAGAGAGAGAGCGAGAGAGAGAGAGAGAGCGAGAGAAAAGAATTTTGATGACTTGTTGATCATAAGGGCACTCATCACATTGATGCACGTAACAAAAACATCATTTTTAAAATTATTGTTTACCACAAAAAGGCTTCTGTCTCTTATCTGTGATCTGTGGTCTGAAATGTGTTTTGGGTTTCATTCGCATTACAAGAATTCAGTCGCGTCAACATTGTTCTTTATTGTTTAGCGCATCGTGTCATAGTTTTTGTGCCAATTTTGTGAAAAGAAAAAAAAAGAAGAGAAATAAAAAAAAAGAAAAAAAAAATTAAAACCCCGACAGACATTTCGGTCAGAGTCCAGTGCATGTGTGCAATGACACCATGAACAAAACATACTGCACGTAAAGTTCAAGTAATTTAATCTTGTTTGTCTAAACTAATTCGCTCCTTTTGCCATCATTAAATTGAGTGTGCTGATGAAGAGGAAGAAATAGACGGAGATGAGAAAGAGAGAAAGAAGAACGGAAAAGAGATGCGATGAAGAAAGAGAAGTTGGATGACAATAAGCATCTCAAGATTGGCGTATATGGTGGAAGGAATTGTGATAAATTTGATTCAATTCGGTTCATAATAGCAGAGGCGACCGCAGTGGCGGCGGCATGTATCATGTTCCTCATTCAACTATTTATTATTCCAGCCGTTTGCTTGATGACATGAATTTTATTATATTTTTTTTTTTTTTATCTCTCCTCCTTCGATTCGTATTGTCTCTTTCAATCATAAATAATGAAAAAGAAAAAAAAAATGCGTGTTTTGTGTGTAGTTTAGCAAACGATGTGCTGTGCACACTGCATGGAACATAATACAAATTGCGTGCTCGTCTGGAATGGCGAATTCTTTGATCGATGAGCATTTCGCAGACAATACGAAATATTTTGCGCAAAACTTAATTAAGAAAAAAAAAAAACGAAAATCACAAGACAAATGTTCAAGCAGCAGAAAAAGTTCATGCGGGACCATTGAAGAACAACGGAAAAATGTTGTAACTTACGTGCTTGTCATTAATAAAACGACCAATTTGTGCTTAAAATAATGATCATAATTCGGTTTGTTTGAGTAATCGATTTACCAAAAGCGGATGTGATTGTCACAATCACACAAAATTTATTCAATCGACCCATAGAAATAAATTTCACAACAATAAAACATTCTATAGTTGTCAATACAAAAATAAAAAAAAAAAAACTTGTAACAAAAATATCGACATTTTTTCCCCTTTTTCAGATTCTTGTTGCACCCAAATCACAGCATTCAAACGACAATTTAGATGGGTTTCAACGAAATTTGACACCAACACAATTGCCCTGGCTAAATGAAGTCACAACAAAACTATTCGATAGTCAAATGACAATTGATGCGGGTACTGTTACACCAAAACCGACAACCATTCAATTGGATGATGTATTTTTGGCAGTAAAAACAACAAAAATGAATCATGCGAAACGCTTGAGCATTCTAGCAAAAACATGGTTTCAAATGGCCCGTGAACAGGTAATTCTGGTTAGATTTCATTCTATTTCTTTGGTTCTTTGGTTTTTTTTTTATTTTCAGGCAACGCTCTCTTATGCTCTTTTTCTCCTCCTATCGCTCTCTCTATCTCTCTCTCTCTCTCCCCTCTCTCTCTCCTCTCTCTCTCCCTCTCTCTCCCCTCTCTCTCTCTCACTCTCCATCATTCTTTTCTTCTCGATCTCTCGATCATTCATTATTTTTTAGTCTCGGACCGAGACTCTCGGTCTATCTCTCATTCTCTTCCTTCATCTTCCCTCTCCCTATCCCACTTCCTCTCTCATTCATTCTCTTCACAGTCATTTCAATTGATCTCAATTCGGCTATTTATTTGCCGACAATTTAACCCAGCAATTAAAATTTGAACGGTCGTTTTGCTTGCGAATTGGCTTTGCTGTGGCTTCAATGCCTTTTGTTTTTACGTTCACAGATTACTCTCCTTCTCTCTCTCTCTCTCTCTCTCTCTCTCTCTCATTCTCTTTTCAATTTTACATCCAATCAAATGTTCCGTACATACATTTTACTACTGCTTCAAAAGCAATAACTTAACATATTATTTCCTTTTGGGCGCTGTTTGCGCTCACTTTTTGTTATTTTGCGCTCTCTCTGTTTTTGTGTTGCTTACAGTTGCACTCGGAGCGTAGTCGGCGTTGGCTTAGCATTGCACTTGAAACCAATCTGCCAAACACAGGGCAAAATGAAAACAAAAGAGTACATTGCACATAAATTAGTTGTCAGTGTTATGTTCTTGTTGCATTGCTCATTTTTTTTTGTTCGTGTTGTTGTTGTTGTTGTTGTTTGAGTGGTTTTGTTTTTTCTCTATTTCACTGTCTTCATCGCAATGAAATGTTTCATTAAAAATCAGTTGATCCAGATGCTACGCATGGCAGCAAAACGATCGAAACCCCGCAGAAAATCACAATGTAGCAAGAGATTATGCTATTTGCTAGTGCGCCTCACGGTTGCAATTCACTTCATCTTGATTATTTTAATGCATTTTGCGTCCTATCTCTTTGTATCTTATTCGCAATTCAGTCAAATCAAAATCATCAGCATATATACACACACACATGCTGTGCAGAGAGAGAGACTGACACACACAGAAATAATAGCCGTAATGTATTTTAAATGGCTGGCAAATAAACCGGAAGGATTATTTATAAGATACGATGAAAACGAACCGCTTAACATGAACAAATGCGATGAATGAGACATGAAATTTACCATCGAACAGAAGTGCAACAAGATGTGGATTACGAGCGCACAAATTTATTAGCGTTAAGAGTAATTTTATGCACATCAAACTGAAAACATACAGTCAACTTATTCATTGTGCAGAAACAAAATGAAACGGCAACCGAAAAAAAAAAATAGAGTCGTATCTAAGGCCATCATCACTGGCATTTTATCTAATTGCATATGCTGACGAGGTAGAGAAAAGAAAAAACGCAGAAAAAAAAAACTTTTTACATTTGCATCCACATCAATCTTCCAGCGAATCAACGAACACACACATCAAAATACAATTTTTTTTTTTTTTTGTTCTCTTGAGCCACACCGTTATGGTGTGCCGAAGCACAATATTTCCATATCATCATACAAATCGTGTATTTGGTCTCGTTTTTCTTTATTATAATTCAATTACAATCGGCCCAAGTCAACGACAAAACGGGCACAACGAAACAAGTCTACTTCTTCAGATACACATGTTTTATTTATACAAAAAAAAACCGTATTTTTTTTTCTTTTTATTCGCTTCATTTCCTCGTCATTTTCAATTTAATTCAAACCATAAACCAAGACTTGGCAAACATTGAACATGATCTACGGAGAAATGTGACTGTCTTTAAATAAAAAAAAAACAGTTTAATGTCAACGGAATGAACGTTAATGACAGCAGTTTTGTACACAGTAGAAAGCATTTTCCATTCGTCACTCGGTTGACTTTTCTTCGAAATGATTTCGTGTATGTTTCATTCTTTCGTTCAAATTTTTGTTTTATTTTCTTGATTACTCTGTTGATCTGTTTCTTTGCTTTTCTATCTTTGTTTCGCTCTGCGTATGTCTATTTTTCAGGCTCTCGGATTCTCACTCGCTTCACCTCTCAATCGCTATGTCCCTTAGCCTCTGAGTTTAATTTTTTTTTTTTTTTTTTGCTGCTTCATCTCAATTCCAATCTATTGCTCTTTCACTTAAACCACTCTGTCAACCACAATTTCATTTGTTTGTCAATGCCGCAATGTGAACGATTGCGCACAGGCGCAAAATGTGTATTTTGTATGCACTAACAATATTGTTATGACTTTATTCGAAGTAATTGTTGACATTTGCCGCATTCGAATAACATAACCATTTGAGTTGATTGCTGTGTGTGTGTGTGTGTTTTAAGTTTCACAACAGCATCAATTCTAATGCTTGGATAACGAAATGAAAAACTTGTCTGTGACAACAAAATAACCGCGCGGCAACATTGTGATAAAAATGTCATTGCACGCAATTGGTTTATACTGTTTACTGCTGCGCGCTAAAGATCAATTTTTCCCACAATCGTTGAGAAAAAAAAACATAAAACAGAACTGTTTAAAAGAAACAGCTACTTTGAGATCGGCAGCTGAAAGTAACAATTTATAATCATATGAAATTGTTAACAGCACTTTGCCTTCCACTCAAGGGAGTGTGAGATTCTTCATTTGCTAATTGTCGCACCATTTACGAATAAAAGAAGATGATGATGACGACAACAACGACGAAATAAACGAAAAACCATTACTAATGCATGCAAAAATTATTGATAATTTAGTTGAGAAAATTTATTAACCGTAGAAATGATAATGATGCGTTATCATAGGTGTTTATTTCATTCGCCTTTTTCGCACCAATGTGTAAAATGAATCAAGTCAGTTAAGCCCAGCATTAATCCATAATTTAAATGCGATTGTGTGCGGAAAATGAACTCCAACAACCATGTGTAAATTGATCTAACTTAACTGACAAGGATTGAGAAATTGGAGCTCATTTTAACCGGTTTTTCTTTTTTATGCACAGAGACAAGACTCATTTCATGAAGAGAATTTAACCAAAAAAAAAAGAAGAGAAAAAAAGAAACAGATTATACAGTCACACACTGAAACCATAAATACTGTTTTGCTGCTTGGTGTCAAAGTGTACAGGAATTAAGCGGCAATTCCATAAGCGTTCCATTTGTGAAAGAAGAGTTATTATTCAGTTCCCACACACGCATATTTTCATTGCTCTAAAAAAAACTAGCTCTTGCACAGCAGTGGATAAAAATGGGGTTCAAAAATGTATGACAACAACATCGCACAATTGAAGTAAATTGAACATAACTCACAAATTCTGTGTGAAATCAACGAACGAAGAGAAAAAAAAATTGTTGTTGGAGAACGAAAAAAAAAAAATAAGAACGAATATGTCATATGGAAGAGGGAAAAAGGAACAAGCCAGTGGGTCGCATTGTTGCTCTACACACTCTGTTGCCACTTATTAAATACTGAACATGTTTTAACTGTGAGTTGTAAGTTTATGCTATATGATTCGAATGAAAAAAAAAAAAAAAATATAATAAGAATGAGTTTATTCGGTTTGTATCATGTGTTCTGTGTTCTGTGTGCATGAACTTTTAACCATAATGTTGAAAACATGCTTTTGCATCATGATACAATGTACAAGTACATACAGTCATCGGTTGTTCGACTTACACAAATTATTCTGTTGTCGCATTAAATTTCTTGGTAAAACCACTGAGTTATAACTCGATCAATTCCGATGACTAGGGAAAGAGATACATTAGCAAAAGGCAATGAGAAAATGAATAATTATGATGTTTATTGATTTTTTTTTTTTTTTTTTTTTTGTCAAGTTGCGTAGGGGGGCGAAAATGTTTTAATCAACCATAAAACCAAACTGTGAATTTCGAATCCATTAAAAGATTTTATTGGGATCGTAAAAAATCGTAACATTTTCGAAATGAAGATAGAAAACGAAAAAAGAAATCCAAATTGTGAACAAAAACATACCGAATGCGGAGAGAAAAAGAAATCTGAGCGTGAAAAGAACCATTTCAAAATAGAAATAAATTTCAAAATAGAGAAAACAGATCCGAATATGAATGGAGTAGACACTTGGCCGATCGATTGGGAGGTAAAACCTGAACATTTTAAAACGGTTCTTTTTTTGCTATTTGTTTTCATATGGCCTTTTCTTGTGTGTTTGTTTTTTTTTTGTTCTGGTTCAGGGTAAAAGAAACAAAAATAAATAAATTTGTTCAACAAAGATCAGGTTTGAACTACCACATTCAAATGGACTGCACGCAATTTTCATGCTAAAATCATTTTTGTTTACTTAGGATTCTTACTTGATATCGGTCTTTCGCTCCTTTTTCGCCTGAGCAAATACATCTTAATCTTTTTCTTTTTTTTTTTTGTAATTTCAACTTAAACAAATACATCGTGTTAAATATGATCGTTCAAAATGTACATCAAACAACGTCAATTTCGGTTCAATCATGGATGAAAAATGATCAACGTGATTTAGAGAGATTGAAATCAATTTGGTCAAAATAGCTATTTAAAATTTTTAATTGAAATTCCATAAAAAAAAAGCAAAGAAACTTTAAACGCGTCATTTTTAATTTATACGCTTGAAACACACAACGATCGATCGCTAGTTGGATTGGATTGGATTGTCGATTGTTTCGATAGGCAGTTATTTTGTATATATGTTACTGCAGTTGCACAGTCGGTTCGGTTGCGGAGTTTTATTGATTAACGATATAGGTAGTGTTTCATTGTAGGCAGAGCGCGGTCCTTTCATTTTTTGATTTGTTTAAAAACTATTAAGGAGATAGTGTTGACGCGTTTGTTTTTACGTGTTTTCTTAATCTCAAACACAATTTATTTTATGGATGGATGTAGCTGAGATATACGCTCTATTTACATTCATGCAAACAGAGTATACACAAAAACACACACACACACACACACACACACACACACACACACGCACAGCTCATTGAAGGAGCTGAATGGCCGAGAAGAATGAGAGAAAAAAAACAAAGTCATAAATATTTAAACGATAAATAAACTTGTTTAAATTTCAATTTGAAGTTTTCAATGTGAGACATATAAAATATCTCGCGTTGGTGATGGAATGCATTGTTGCATCTCAATGCAAAGTGAGATAAAATATGCAGATAAGTCAGTATTGGTCCGATTCTTAGAAAATCACATCGTTGTTTTCAATCATTGAACTAATAATTGAATTTAAATTAAGACAAGAGAAAAGAGTGAAGAGAAAAATAAAACAACAATGTCATTTGTTTCAGCTCTTGGCCATTCAATTGAGTGCAACGAAACATAGAAGAAACAAAAAAAAAAAAAAAAAAAAAAAACATAACAAAATAACAACAGCTCGAAACGCAGCAAAATGGACTCTTGAGTACCGCACTCATAAACAAAACAGATGCTCGGCCACAAAAACATCAATCAAACAGTAAACTGACTCTTTTGTGGCCAAATGAAAATGATTTTTTTTCCATTCATTTCACTCAAGACATATGAGAACTCGAAGAAAAACAAATAAATTCACAGATTTATGACTTGAATTGCCACTTGTTTGGATATTTCTTTTTTTTTATGCATTTTTCTCTGTATTTTGCTATTCAAATATTCTTTAAGCAATAAACAAATATATTGAGCTCACAATGGGCGAATGAAACTGAGTGAAAGAGGTGAAGGGACTGAGAGATTGATTGATAGAGAAATAGAGAGATAGAGAGATATATATATATATATATAAAGAGAGAGAGAGAGAGAGAGAGAGAGAGAGAGAGAGAGAGCGAAAAATGTTGAAAGTAAGAGGAAGAGAGTTATTTAGACAGAAGTTGGAAGAGAGAAAGAGAAAACTGAGATGGCTTGAGATGCATAAAATAAAACTTGTTGAAACCAGAAAATCCAAGTACAAAACACTTGCGCCCTAAAATGTGTATTTGCACGAGATGCACTTGCATTTAAAAATGCCCACACCGGCCACAATAACATCGACAAGAACAGTAAAGAAAGAGCCCAAATTTACATAATTGCCGCAATTATCTCGTATTTTTGTAAGATCGTTGCAGTTTTTTTCTCTTCAATCTTTATATCGTCGTTCAGCCACAAATGCATGCATTATTTTAGTATTCTGATTTTAGTGTTAGGATTGAGAGTGCCATTAACCATTGAACAAATGGCCGCAAGTGAAAATCTTGAACACCAACATTTAAAGTGTTTCATTTTGGTAAATGGACGAACGCAAGTAAGCGATATGTTATAGCATCGTTGTGGTTATATTATATTTTTTTTCTCTTTGCCGTTTTGTTTATATTCACCTCCTCCTGCTCAATATTTCATGTTTGGTGCGCGGCTGGTCATTGCAATCAACCGATTTAATTATTTGATTACGCGCACATATTTAACCGTTTGGCGCATCTTTTTCAACTACGGCTTAGTAATATCGGCCGATGGCATGCTAATATCGATCTTTTGAAAACCAGTGTGTCTTCTTTCCATCCCGTGTGTGCGGTGTGTGTGTGTGTGTGTGTGTATGTGTTTGTGTTGTATTCGAAGACATCGTTTTTCAATCACATGAGGCACCGAAAAAGGGCATGCAGCGTGCCAACAACGAGTGCATTTCGTTTCGCTCACTTTAATATGATTTTGATCTCGAAGAAAATCGCCTGCAGAACTCAATTTATACATTCAACTGGGTATCATTACGCTCATACGTCGCATTTTGTCGACCAAAAACAGTGATCGACAAAATTTTTGGAACGGGCCAACGGAAAACCAAAGAAAAAAAATCCCCTAAAAAAAATTAAGACAGAACAAAATGCATCATTTAAGGAGAGTAAAAGAAATTACGCCGGTTGCCATCTCATTTGGTCGTTGTTGCGTGACAAACATTCCGTCAAAATACTTTGAAATAAAAATTATAGTCATGATGTAATTACAGTTCTGTCTCCTTTCAATTGAGTACAAAATAATACGGAGATTCTTATTTGCAATAAATTTACACATTTTTTTTTATTTGTAACTTTAAAAAGAGGCAAAAATAACATCCCATTTTGGAATAATTTCAACATTTTTTAACGTTTTTTTTTTTTTCATTGTTGTCCTTTTACAGACATGGTTCTTTACGGATGCCAACGACGATTTCTACAATAAGCGATTGAACAAACATTTGATCAACACAAAATGCCCAAAAGGCCATTCAAGACGTGCATTATGTTGTAAAATGGCCGCAGAACTTATTACATTCCTTGAACATCGAAAAAAGTAAGTCACCATGGTATCCGATAAATAAAAACAAAAACAACAATAAAAAAGTCCAAAAACGAATGAAAAAAAAAAAACAAAACAGAACAAAAAATAAAATATGAAAAAAAAATAACCAACAATGTTCTGATCAACACCCCACCGAGGCTGGCGTGCACTTTTTAACACAGTTCAGTGCACACACGCATCTGTTAGGCACAAATTCATTCTATTTCACGAAACCATAAATTACCATTGTTTTTACCGTAGCCAGGAGATTATGATGATGAAGAAGAAGAAGAAAAAAAAAATTATTATCGACACTGTCGATACAGACAGACGCTTTTCTTTTGAAAATTCTCTGCAGCAACGACTGAACGAAGCGAAAAAAAAAAAACACAACTCTTTTTCTGTTTAAAGAAGCGTCGATGCTTGAAAATGATTAATTAAGAAAAACTCTATTTAATTTATGATCGCTTCTATTACTCACGTATTTAGCAGTTAAAATTCTATACAAATCGATCGACCGTCGGTACATGGCGTTTAAATGAGAACTCCGTGACGATTATGGCAAACATTATACAAAATTCATTTCGAACGGTAAAAAAAAAATGCTAATTGATCATGGCGTTCAGATAATATTTTTCATTAGCCTCCTGCATTAGCACATACGGGTCAAATCCGTTGTTATGGCTTGTTGTGAGTTTAGCATAGAAAGCGAGAGAAAAAAAAATCCAAGAAGAAGCAAAAAAAAAAAAAAAAAATGTAAAAGAGTTAGTTGAAGCTGTCGTTTCCATAGCGATCGAGATAATGTGCCATAGAGTTCGGTTTTAAATTAACGCCATTTGCAGACCATATCGGACCTAACAGCTAACAATCACAAAATGTACTACAAAAGCGATTCACAATGTTTCATTTCATCAGGCGTTTTATTCTCTCAATGCCCGACCATTTATTCGGAAAATAATTAAATTAGATTTTCGATTTATTCGTATTCTTCAATCTTCTCAATCATTCATCATTATTATTTGGCTTTTTTTTTTCTCTTTCACCTTGTTCTTTTCTCGCTTGATGTTGTTATTATATATGATCGACCACAGCTGGTGCGTATCAAAACCACCGATCGACATGACTTCAGATTTTACAATTTTTTCTTTTCGATTGTTGTTGTTTAATTCGTATTGCATTCAATTCATTGCTCGTGCATGACCACCATGGATTGTACATCGAAATTGAAACCATTTTTCTGCCTTTCACAAACCAAACGATATCACTTCACGGACACAAATCAAAACAATTGACGCATCCGGCCAAATTTCATATAATAAAAACAACTTTCGATTTTACGCATCACCACAAAAATTATACATGACAGATTCACTTGATTTAGTTAATATGCTCAACCAATTTTCAAATGAAGTTGCGCGTAATTCGATCAAATGTTTTAAATGAGTAAAAATGAGTAAAGGAAGTCTTTGAATTATCAATCTATAAAGTTCAACGATTTTTAGTTGAGACTTTCAAAAAAAAAAACAGAAAATCCAATCGAGTGTTTATGTCATAAAAATTGTCAGTGAAATGATAAATATATATTTTTTTTAACTTCGCTTATTGCAGTGAAGTAAATATCTTAATCCATTTGACAATTACGATATAATCGTCGAACCATTCAAAAATGATTAAAACAATGATTTAATTGACATAGAATGTGGATAATGTATTTCTTCAACCGAATTTTGTTTATTTCCGTCAAGAGAACTATTTCTCAATTTACAAGGAAAAAGAGAGAGAGAAAGGAAGAGAAAGGAAGAAAAAGAAAGAGGAAAAGAAAAAGAAAAAAATGTAGAAAAAGATGAAGGGTGAAAGAAAAAGACAGTAGAAAAAAAAAAGAAAGAGATCATTGCTCAAATAGCGACTATAAAAGTGATTGAATCTAATGAAGCATTTAATGATTATTTGTTTTAGATGGTTTTGTCATTTCGATGATGACAATTATGTGAATGTTGCACAACTTCGACTGTTGCTGAGCGAGTATGATCCGTCTTCATTATGGTATTTGGGAAAACCAAGTGTGGCATCACCGTTGGAAGTGAAATTAAGCGAGGTGAGTGAGATTTATTTTTCAAAAAAAAAAAAAAAAAAAAAAAATAAAAAAATCAAAATAAAAGCGAATGTTTGAGAAGTTAATTTGAGAACCGAAAATCAACAGCGCAAGTAAACGATATCTTGTGATGAGAACTAAAATTAAATCGAGGCCAAAAATCCAAATGAAAATACAAAAATTCAAATCGAAACAACAAAAGTCAATTTAAGAGCAAATACCAAGTTGAAAACAACAAAATCCAATTAGGAATAAACCGCATCAATTCAAGCACATGAATCAAGATTTTTGTAATAAAGATTGCTGTTGTGACGAAAAATATTTTATGTTACGAAAATTTCAAAAGTAAAATGACCAAAAATCAAAATTGATAACATTCTTCTAATTCTTGTCTTTTATGTTTTTATTACAGACAACGAATAGTCAAGCAAAGTTTTGGTTTGCAACTGGCGGTGCTGGATTTTGTATTTCACGTCCATTGGCATTAAAAATGGCACCAGTCATTCGAAACGATAAACTAATTGCCATTAGTGATCGCATCGGATTTCCGGACGATGTAACCATTGGTTTTATAATTGGTACGACAGAAAAAATAAAAAAACTGCAATACCAAATAATTGGCAATGCATTTCATCAAATTAATGTAATAAAATGGTATTTTTTGTTTGTTTGTTTGTTTTATACAGAGTATTTGCTAAAAGTGCCGTTGACTTTAATCGAAGAATTCCATTCACATCTGGAGCCACTCAGTCAGATTGCATCGCAAACATTCCGCAAGCAGGTATGTTGTAAATACTAAATTGAACGTTATAAATAAAATATATATTGTATTCGTTATTACGAATATATGCGTCATTTGAAAATAATTTCCAAATTTAATACATTTTTACGTTGATTCATCGCAGATTTCCTATAGTTATGCATTCGAAAATAATGCATGGAATGTCGTTCAAATTGATGGATTCAATGAACGAATGGATCCAACACGATTTTTATCATTGCATTGTCACCTGTTTCCGCATCTTAATTCCTGTTCCTCATTGACGGGAACAAACAATGAACAACAACAACAACAACACATCAAAGCGGAACCAAAAACTAGTTAACCAAAATGCATCGATAATTGCGAAAACAACAACAAATACTAGTGTAAAAATGCAAGTTAACCAAAAAAAAAAAAAAAAAAGAAGTGAAAAGTAGCCAAAGCTGTGATAAAGTCCTTTAAATGAATGAAAAAAAAGGAGAAAAATTCTTAGGATTGATAAATGACAGAAATATTAATGAAAAATATTAAATTAAAAAGCTGAAAATAGATAAAATTATGAAAAAACAATTTAATTTTAGTAAAACAGAGAATTTATAATAATTAAGAGAAATTTAACTAGGAAAATTCCATGCACTATGCAATATAGAAAAAGAAACAATATCGAATGAATTTTTAGTAGACGTGATTAAACAAGAAAAATTCTTCTAAATAATTGGTTCTGATTTCTTTATTTAATAAGGAATCCGTTAATACATACAACAATTAAAGATACTTTTCCGTATGCATTTGTGTTTTGTTTTATCTTTTTTTTTTTTCATTTTTTTCTTTTTGAATTTCTCATTACATTATCATTTTAAATGTCCAAATATGGTTTTGATAACATATTTTATTTAGCAATATTTATTTTGACAGAAATACAAACTATTACAATCAGTAAATATATGCCTAAAAAGTTTACATTTTATTGTTTATTAATCGTTTTGTTTTCAATATATCGGAATGACTAAAATTTGTGCATTGAATTGGCCAATTCGTTGCTAGTATATTGCAACTAAACGTTATTTGTGCATCGAATAAATTGATTTATCTATAGAAAGATATAGACAAAAAAAGATGAATAAATAAAATACAATAAAATAAATTCTCTCTCTTTTTGTTTTAAAAAATAGAATTTGATTGATGCTATTGCAACAAAAATTGCGGCCATTGGTTTTTTTTTTTCTCTTTTTGATTACAAATGATTTGACTAAATAATTTTTGATTTGACTACATAGAAGAAAAGAATGGAAGCAATTGTTTATGCTGAATTTTCTCTCACAGACTCAAAGAAATTTGCCTACAAAAACATCTTACATCTAGTGTTTCATGTTTTACAATTTCAAGCTATTTTGAAAATCGTCTTTTGAAAAAATTCAAACATTTTTCTTTTCCTTAAAATGTTCAAGTTGAACGAAAATGTATTTCTTTTTTCGTCACTTAAAAGAAAATGAAACATGTTTCTTCAAAAAAAAAAAAAAAAAAAAAAAATACGAAATATTTTCAAATTTCGACATTTCATCAAAGTGAAAATAGTTACACTTTTAAATAAATAAATAAAAAGAATGTTTTCGAAAAAATAATGATTTTTAAATTCTAAATTTAATTTGTGTAGCTCATTGGGACATTAGTTCCTATGTAGATTTGTAAAATCATCAGAAATGTGTGAATAAATTGTGTGTATTTCGTTAGAAAGTTCTCATTTCGATGTAGTAGTTTACGATTTGACGATGCATTTCGTTGATGATGCATTTTGTGTACGATAGAAATTTTGTATACGGTGCATTTTGTGCTTAATGCATCAATAATAATAATATGTCGTGAAAAAAAAGGAAACATAATTTCTACCCAATGTGAATGAAAGCTACGTGTTGAGTGATGAATCTTTCAAGTGTGTGCTATTTAAAAATACGCATTCCAACTGAACAACAATGTTGCTCTGATGTTCGATTTTCTATTGTTCTTATTGTGGGTGTGCGTTTACACTGTAAAAAAAATAATCTTAACCAAAATAAACAGTAGCACAATGACAGACGAAGAAATAAAGAGAAAAGTCAACAAATAATAAATCAGGTTGATTCAAGTGAAAAAAAAAAAAAATTAAAATTATTGCTCTCGAAATGATCACGGAACAACAAATAAAAAAGAAAAAATACAAAAACCGATTATTGTGCAACATGCATTTTATGGGTGTGCTGCATATGAATGTGCGTGTGTGTTGTTCTGTGCCACACATGTACAAATTGCAATTACACCGTGGGATGTTCAATTTGAAATGCAGATTTTCCACTTCCACTTGAAAAAAAAAAATGGAAAACAAAAACAAACTAAACATCAATAACACTATCGTTTTTCTTATTCATATCCAAAATTGCGTTCGTCTTGAGTTTTTCCTGCATTTGCACCAATTTGTCTTGCATTCGACGAATCTGAAAACAGAGCAACAATAAAAAACACACACAATTTGATTTGGTTTTGTATTTATAAAAATGTTGTTTTGAAATCGAATCAATAAATCGAAGGAAATGAATATAATGAAAACAAACCTCTTCATCTTTTTGAAGTAGCAAACGATCAGTTTCACTGATTGTATCATTTGATGATGCTGATTCACGTTTAGATTTACTTCGATCTCTTAATGCATGTTGCGATATTTGTGAAATGCATTGTGCACGATAATTTTCATAATGAACATCTTGTGTGGTGTCTTTTAAATCTTGCATATGCGTTGAAATCAACATTCGACGTAACTTTATAAAGTCACTGTGCTGCGGATTTTCAACTATTTAAATAGATTCAAATTGGAAGATAAATTTGGAAATTAATGCAAGCGAAAAAAAAAAAATGTTTCAAAAATGATGTTAGAATATTTCAAAGAATGAGATAAAACATTAGATGGGAAGGAAGCATTCGAACGAAATACTCGAAAGCATTGACTTATCATGATAATAAAAATCGGCTTTATTTAGCTGTTAATTACCTTCGACACATCCCCATGAATATGTTCGGCATCTCACCTGCAATAAAAAAAACCAAAGAAAATGAGAAAATGTTGGAAACGAAAACGAGAAAATTAATATTTTAAAGTGTAAATTAATCGAGTAAAGATTGTGGTCCAATCAATGAGCCGCTAATAATAGCATTAAATTTAAATCGACATAACATACAAATTATAGTTAACACATTCGACTTATTGATACAATCAATTTGGAAAAGTTTAGAAGATTTTCGAATGATTAAACATGTTTCGAATCAGATTAAATGTGGTTTTAGGTAGCCGAAGAGTGTTCATATGATCCGAACTGAATTCATTCGATTGAATAATACCAAAGTGACATTCTTAATATGAAATTAACGTAATTGAAACCAAATGTAATCGAATAGATGAAATCGAAACCTTTAAACCATGTGTTCATATGTTGAAAATTGGTTTTTTCTTACCTTTTTGCCACCAACTTCAACCAGACTATTGCTTGCAACAACTGCAAATGGAATGCTCTCCTTTAGTTCACGATCTTGTTGTTTAAATTCTTCATCTTCATCGGAATCACAATCGGGAAATTGATATAAATCAATTTTATGTGTTTCCAAATCGGATAAAATGTTCGATTTAAGCCGTTTTAATTCGTTAGTTGTGAGTGCGTCTGCTTTTGCAATAACAAGTACAACATTGACTTTTTTATGCAATCGTCGTAAAAAATCAATATCCATTTGCCTTAAACCATGTCCGTATGGTGGTACAAAGTATAAACAACAATGAACACGATTATCTTGAATATTTCTGCGATTTACACCACTCTCATCCGTAAAGTATTGACGATACTGTTCAAAGAAAAATGAATATTTAGATTAAGATGTGTGGACACATTTAATGTAAAAATTGTGAATAGAAATCAAGGTGGAATCAAGAAATTTATTGAAAAAAAAAACAAAAACAAAAAAAAACGGAAATAACGACAGAAAATATGCGAGGCGTTGTCATTTTATTTACCTGATCATCAATGTAATTGACAACAGTCCGCCAACTTTCTTCACTGTTAATACTGTCACCAAATCCCGGTGTATCAACGATTGTTAAACGAAGTTTAACACCACGCTCTTCGATTTCCATTTGTTTCTTTTCGATGTGTGTTGTTCGTTCCAATCGTTCGGCCACCGATGGTATCACACGATTTTTATATAAATCGCCCAAAAACAATGAATTGATTAAAGTTGATTTGCCTAGCCCAGTTTCTCCGGCCACCAATAATGTAAAATCAAAACCACGTTTCACTGATTTTCGATGAACTTGCTCGGGCAACGTTGCAAAACCAATATAATCTCGATCATAGCTATTTCGTAATCCTAAAATAACAACAACAACAAAAATGTACACATATTCTTAATAATCCGTGGAAAGAAAAAACCTTGATAAATATACACTGCGAGAACTCTATTTGTAAATAAACATTCATTTAATATAGTCTGCAAAGGTTCATCGAATCATTTTCAGTTGAGTTTTCAATCAATCATTGCATTTTTAATTTACCTACGATGATATAAAAAAAAGAAAATAAACCACACTCACCAGCCATGATGTTTTTTTTTTATCTTGGGTTCCTCTTATTTTCGTGAAAAATATTTTTGTTGAATATAAAACGCACCCTGTTTTTCCCGTCAAATAATCACAACACAGAATCTCTTGCTCTCACTCTGACTCACTGTGTCACACTGTGTCGTTCTATTGCCACAATTTTTTTTAAACTTTCTTTTTGTACATTTATGAATATTTCTAATAATACAAATTCTGTTATCACTTTCAGAAATTGCCTTTTATTGAATTGTCTTGCACTTGCTTAGTTAAACCAGAAGAGAAGAAAAAAAAGGAAAAAACAATGCAACGAGAATAACTTGTCTTTCACTTCCATCTACGGCAACTATTCACCTAATGGTTTCACATTCGTGTCTAATTTTTTTTTTCTTTCGTTCGTTCGTTCTTCACATCAATCGCAAAATGTTTAGTTTGCGCTGATGAAAAACATCACACCCCTCCGAATGTGCGATACATTTGTGTCGTGTGTGCAGCAGCAGCACAACATTTATATTGTATATGTGTATATGTGTGCTGAATCCGTTTCACTATCTCACTCACTCTTATCATTGTTATTGAATTGTATTTTATATGGAAGTTGCGAGCGCGCACCGTTTATACATTTGTTGTTGTTGTTGTTGTTGTTTTGTACAAATCATTCACAGGCTGACTGGTGTGTACTATGGTGAAGTATAATTTTTTGTATCATACTACGGAACCGACAGTCGGTCTATTTATATTTAACAATGCGCCGAATCCAACATTTATTATTCTTTCCTTATTTATCAATCTTTCTCTCTCTTTCTTTCTCTTTCTGTTTTTTCAATCTCCCTCTTTTTCTCTTCACCTATCCCTTTCGCACTCTCTGCCTCCTTTAGGCACTCTGTGTTTTATTTCTTCTTCTTGTTTTTCACCGCATGTTCACCAAATCAACCGACAACTGCATATATGAAATTCAACGAAATTTACTGATTATGTTGCATACACACACACTCACACGCATACACCGAAATATGCTCAGCACAAACAACAGTTATACAGATCCGATTCAAAGCAGAAGCAACTGTGGAACAATGGAATAAATCGATAGCGAGTTGATGTTGAATATGTCTTCACTCGATGATGACTACAATGGAACTGTCGTTCAACACACGTCGTTTGTGATTTCAACGGAAAAAAAAAAATAAAGACCGAAGAAGATATATATTTAAAATGTATGTTATATGTGGTTTGGGTGACGCGACACACACTGTGCCTCACACATTCAATTCAAATGATTCAAATTTGGAATTTTTCAACTGTCAACGGCAATTGAAAACAGAGCAAGAGAGAGAGAGAGAGAGAGAGAGAGAGAGAGAGAAGATCGAGAAAGATCGAGAAAGATCAAAAGAGACAGAGAGAAAAGAAATTTTTATAACGACTCTCGATACTTTCAAAGCCAATTATCGCTTATATTTACCGGCATCATAAATATACGCATATGTGTTTGAATATGTGCGATGGAGATGTGCATGCCACAGCAATTCATTTCAATGCAAATGTATGGCTTCGATTTTCATCAGTCGTCGGCATATTTATGAAACAACCGTTAAATATGCATGACTACGAACTAAATCTTCGCCAAACATAGACCGAACAACTAGCATATTGTCGACGCATATAAAAAACGAAACAATAAAAACGCATTAAATCGCGAGAAAAAAAAAGAAATACCACATTGAAGATGATGAGAAAAACAATTAAATGTTTTAAGTTTATTTCCATGGAATTGTTTATTTCACTTGAATTTGTGTGTGTACATTTTGTTTACGCATTTAATTCGTTTTCAACTATAGAATAAATTTTTATTTTATTACTCTCTATTTTGATGATTAACTAAAATAAATAAGCTAAAAGGATGAATGGGTGATACTAGAAAAAGGAATGTGAGTGATTGAGTGAGTGAGTGAATTGTTGCTTGTTCGAATAAATGGAATAGATTTTTTTTTTTTTTTTTTGACAATGAAATGCTTCTTAATAATAATAAGTTTTTATTGGGCGCGCCGAAAGTCGTGCACACGATATACGGGATGAAATTGTGTGGACATATATTTGCATTGATTTTTGTCTTTTGTTTGCTTTGCTTGATCTTACATGTATTTTTGTTCATTGGATGCTTGTCTAAACAATACTCTCAAAATGCACTTTGAATCGAACAATTACGCTTTCCTTTCTTGACTCATTTTTGTTTTGTGTATTGGAAAGAATAACAATATCACTTTGGTTAGTATGGTTATTCGATCTTTCTATTCTATGTTCAATTCAACTACCACACACACTTTGCATTCTCAATAAACAAACGTACGTTCTAAATTGACATATTTTTTTTTTTCGTGTATGTGATTATTGTTGATGTGTTCGCTGTTGCTGTTTCTTCTTTTTATTTCATTGTTGTATCAGTTTCATGTTGTTATTGAATAAAGGTCTCCTCAACAGTTACTAATAAAAACATTGTCATAACCGACCATGAATTTTTAATTAAAATACGCATACATAATCAAATGGTGATATGGAATTTGTGTGCGCAATGACAAAAAAAAAGAATAATCGAAAATTCTTTTGATCGCCTTATTCGTTAAAGAGAATTAGTTAGTGTGCCTGTGTTTATTATACTGAAAATAATAATCAAATTTTTTTTTTGTTTTTTTGTTTTTTTTTTTTTTTTAAAAAAAAGCAAACACTTTGTGATTAAAATTAAATGTTGTTTTGTTGACTTAACAAAATAAAAAAAAAAAAAAAAATTTAATGTGAGATTTGTTGTTTGATGGTGAGAGTTTGGGTTTCAACTGGAATGAAAAACAATCTTATCTTATCCAAATGAATGAAATTTCATTCAAAAAATACATTTCAATCGGCGATCCATATTTTATCCAAATAGATTGTTGAGAAGTGTACTAAATCCATTGCTAATACTGCCCATGAATGTTGAATCGGGCACATTTTGTGGCGGCGGCCTATACATTTGATGATTTGATGCATGAATTGGTCGATAATATGGACCATCATTTCGCTGAAATAGATGAAAAAAAAAAAAAATTATATTTTATTGTTGTTGTTGTTGATGAAATTAAACGCAATTATTGACATTATTTCGCATGAAATCAATTGAAACTAATCAATGTTAAAATGACAAAAAAAAAAGATGTATAATTTTATATTGTATAGGAATGAAGATAAAAGCAAAACCATAAATATTAATTCACTAGAATGCAAACATTTTTGAAATAGCATACAACAAAATTATTAGAAGCAATTTAGCAGAAGCAAAAACATGATATGTTAATTGACCAGTGAGCACAAATAAAATGAAAAAGAGGAAGATGAAAACAATAAGCATGCGAAACACATGAAAATGGAATGGCAGAACACGATGAAATTGAATGGAATTTCATGCCGGCAGCACGAGCGCGATTTTTTGATCATTGAAAATACATTTAAAGCGAAAAGCAAACCATGAATCGTGAATAATCTATTTATATTAAATGGCATTCGAGAATGTGAGAGTGAGAGAGATGATGGCACGAGAGTATGTATCAAAATTCTCGTTTCACTTACAAAATATTCGATTTGACTGAATTGCGATTTGTTTGAGTTTTTTTTTTTTTTTAGTTTTTTGCTTTTTTTTTTGCTCGTAATTTGTTTGTTATCCAATCTCAATTCAAATC
Source organism: Resseliella maxima (assembly GCA_029041755.1). Classification (NCBI taxonomy): domain Eukaryota; kingdom Metazoa; phylum Arthropoda; class Insecta; order Diptera; family Cecidomyiidae; genus Resseliella; species Resseliella maxima. The sequence continues at coordinate 843,248 of JAQOWM010000689.1, forward strand.
GCAAAACTATTTCCATTTCCATTGAACAACAATTGGTGAATATAAGACGAAATTCTATAGTTGATTTATGTGTTAGCCAAATGGAATTTAGTATGCACTAAGGATCTATGCCGAAATAATATGTTTAGAGAGTGGGGGTTTAATGAGTGGGGCGTTTTGTTTTTTGGAGGGGATGAGGGGTCATGGCGTTGAGATTGCATTGGATTGGGAGAATTTGGTAATTCAAGACGGAAAAACTATACGATCGTTGTCATCATTTTGATGTGTAGTTTTGCTGGAGGCTCTATAAGTGTGATGCTGATATTGTTGTTTGGGTTTTGGGAATATTTGCTACAAAATGTTCAATTTGATTAATTTAACAAAAAGCTCATATCATATATTCCATTTTAAATTAAATTTGATTTCATAAATTGAATTAAATTGATTTGAATTTATCTCACCTTTGATCCTTGCAATGTGACATTGAGTAAAGTTGGATGCTGTTCAACAACCATAAAATCAATTTCCCTTGGTGCAAAACCATCCGCATATACTTCAAGTTTATAAATGCCAGGCAATAAAATTCGCCAAAATTCACCGTAACGCGTTGTTTGGAAGCCAACATCACGACCTTTTATCTTTAATGAAGCTCGTTCAATTGGTAAACCATTTCCATCGGTAACAAATCCTTGAACACCACGATGTGCTTCGGCCAAGAATTTGATCAATGACAATTGATTGTCATCCCAATATTTTCGTAATTCATGAGCCGGTGGAAATTTACAGCATGATACCTCCAATGTTATTTCCATACAACCATGCCATACGTAATTGTAATCCTATTGAAATGACATATCATTGAAATTTAACAACATTACAATTGAATAACAGTAGAAGTAAGCACTTGATGGCTAAAGTGGAGCGTCTGGACTTTAAAAAAAGATTCATATGCAAATAGCAGCAAACTCGAGTACACGAATTTTTTGCTATGGAAAAGAACAGTCTTGAGTTTAATAAAAGAACCATCTTTTCAGAAAAAATGAAATGCCAACGCATTTGTAAAACGATTTGAACTAAAACAAGATGTCTTACATCCGTAAAATGAACTTTTCCTCACTGAAAATTTACCGCATAAAATTTATCCAATATCTGTTACGAATTCATTACATTTTATCTTAAAATAACATGTTTTACGTTTTTCCATAATCAAAACTACTTATTCTCTAAATAAAATAATCCCAAACTATGTGATTTCTGCTGGAAAGGAAACTTGTAGAGGCAATGCGTTTTTAACACCAAAATGAGATGAATTAGGCACAATATCCATTTCTCTGTTTAAAGTTAACCGGAATTGACTTATTAAGTCATAAGAAAATGACAAATTAAGCAATCAAAAGTTTCATCTGGGGATCAAACAAACAATGGAACCAACTCTTCAATGTGAGTTGCTTCGGACAAAAATGCCGAAAAATGTCTATATTGGGTACTTTTTCATACAAAAGTGGCATTTTTCACCAAAAAACCCATCAAGTGACCGAACAAACAATGGAACCGACTTTCCAGTTTTCGAGGACCTATAATTTTTTCTTTGTGTGCGGAAAAGTAAGAAAAATAAAATGAAATTCACCTGCATGCCTCCAGTGAGTGGGTACCATCTGTGGAAAAAAAAAAAGAAAAAATTTTGTTTAGTACTTCAGACGAAGTAAATCCCTTGTAATGATCAAAAAAAATAAGCATTAATTGAGGATTAAGAAATCATATTAACGTTGTATCATGTCTTAATCTTCGATTGAAAAGTTCAACTTGAATATTTTAATATGAAAAAAAAAACATTAATACTACGATAATATTAAAAATATTGATAAAACTTACGCTGCTCCATTTGTAATGCCTTGTTCAAATTGAGGTGTAGCTGATTTACAAGCAACGCCACGTGACATTTTCGCGTGGTTGTTAGCGTATGTTAATGATAAATGCTTAAACACATCATCGTCTGGTGTTAACGATGGCTGTGACGCATAATTTTGGAACACTGCACCAAGTAGGGAATATGTAATGAGAAACAACAAACAAGAAAAAAGTTATTGCATTTGAATAACATATATCGAATAACGTTGAAATCAATGTTGGCTGCAAATGATTTGGTTTCTTCAATTTAATACACTTACTTTTGCACAAAACTGACGACCTACAAATTCCTTACGAAGTACAGACATGTTCAAATTGGAATAGTAAACGAGAATGTATATGTATCATGTTACATTTACGAGAAGAAGAAAATAATAAGATTTGAAACATAGATCGGTATGGCTTTGTATGTTAAACACAAAAAAGCAAAAAAAAAAAAAAAAAAAAAATGCGTAAAAAATTGAACAGAAAAACAGCGAATAACATGATTTCGAAAATTGGTTTAAAAAAAAACATGTTTCATTGGCGAAAACAACAGTATTTGTAGACATGCAGTAAAAGAAAAAAAAAACCAAAAACAAGCGGAACTATAGCTTACGATTAAACCTGAACTTGACACTCTTTGCCATTTACAGATTTCATCTCTTATTCTACGGACAATTAAATGAGAGAGCGGACCAAGCAAAAGAGCGAAAGCCAAAGAAAATGAGCCAACATGAATGAGAAAGAACGAATAAGAAAGAAAAATCGAAGTAACTTTTCTCCACTTCCATTTCACACAAAATGATGAATCAGAATATAAAACACTGTCGCCCACTTTCTCCGCTCCGATTTCGTAGACACTCGAAAACACAACATACAATGAACAATGTAATCAAATATAACCAAAATGGGAATATCGATATTTGCCATTAAAATTAATTGAATATTGAATTGTGATTTGTTAAATTTCGGATTCAAAGTAGATACTTACTAGAGTTTGGTGTATTGTCATATGGATAACTGGCAACCAATGCACCACCATGCAGTGAACCACTTAATACAAATTGAATTTTTGAAATCCACTCTTTTACAGCAACGGTTTCAGGTTGCTCACGTTTTGCATTTGGTTTAAAATAATCGGGGAAATTGCGATTTAAATCAAAACCACGTGAATTCAATCTAAATTTAGAAGAGAGAGAGAGAGAGAGAGAGAGAGAGAGAGAGAGAGAGAGAAGAGAGAAAAAAAAATCATAATTGTGTCCTTTGAACTATTCAATAATGTTTGAAGAAGAAAAAAAAAATCCAACCTTCCATGTGTTCCATCACAGGTACCTTCTTTCGAAATGGCATATCCATCTGGATTCATTGATGGTAAAAAATGAATACGAGTGTTATCAAGCAACCATCGAATATATGGATCCGTTGAGTAGCTTGATACCAAATATTGTATTAAATGCAAAAGCATTTCTTTGCCAACAGGTTCGTTGCCATGAATATTACCAATATATTTAACATCTGGTTTACCGATCATATGCTCATATGGTGATGCCGATACTACTAATACCCATAAATCACGCCCTTGCGCTGATTTTCCAATGGAATATAATGCCGTTAAATTTGGGTAACGAGCACTGGTCGCTCTGTAAATAGATTCAATTTAATTCTAATCATTTGTTATAATTAATTTTTCTTAAAATTGATTATTTGAATTTGAAATTACCTCAAAAAACGTGTCATTTCATCGTGATTGTGATAAACAAAATCAAGCAAACCTGGATCCGGTGTATAACCTCGTGAGCCAGCATAATCATTTAACGTATTTAATTGTTGTGAACTACATGTTTCAATGTTTAGATTAATTACAAATAAACATAGCGTGATCGCTCCAGCTAATGTTGCAAATGACTGCGTAAATGCCATCGTTTAATTCTCAAAATTAAATTCTTCGAAATCGTACTAAAATGAAAAAAAAACAAAACGAAACATGATAAAGTTAAGCGTGTTGTTTCCATTTAAAAGTGATACGACAATTTAAAAATTTAATTAAAATAACAAATTTAGCTAAAACCATGAAATTACTACGAATGACTCTCAAAGGTCAGTCGATCGCTAAACAATTTGAATTATCCAAATTATCCAAATCTAATTTGTAGCATCGTGTGATAAATATTATATAATTTTTGGATTTCTTGGCATATTTTCACTAAATTCGCCGAAAAAAGGTTCAAGTTCCAAATCTTTGGCATAGAATTTGCATTGACGTCATTAAAAAAAAGACCATTTTAACGCTGTTTTTGAATTATGAGTCATATGATGTCATAAATTTTCATTTTAAAAATTTCTATTTGGCAAATCGACAAAAAAAAAAAAAAAAAAAAACATTCTCATTAAACCTGAAAAACATTGTGTAACTTGTTTTGTGAACGCATCATAATTTTTGATGTTGCCTTAATACAATCAAGTAAATTGTTTACCGCGAAATCATGAATACTTTCTCTCGTTAAGTGGCTTATTTGTCACTCGAAATGTTATTTTTAGATATATAACAAATAAATGGTAACGGAAAATCCAGATAAAAAACGTTGCATATTGTTGTTCGGCTCTAGATACGAATTTAATTGACATTGTTTTCATTTTTGTTTGCGTCAAAACATTCATTCAGTCAATGATATATGAAGAGAAAAAAACAAAGATAGAAATCACGCAGAAAATCATCACAAACGATCTGTTAATTAAAGATTCATCGATTACACGAGACAATGTCATTCATTCAATAGATTCATTCGAGTTCTTTATTTTCATTAACAAAAAAAAATCTAATTATTTATCAGCCTTTGTTTTGTTATATTTTTCATGACCAACATTGGAATTCCCATAGGAAATGGCGTATGTGATATAAATTCATTTCAAGTATCCCGCGACATTTTACTGAATACCAAAGATTATTGACTTGTCTTGTGCACACTAGGTATAAAAGTTGATGATATTTTTATAAATATACAAGTTCTTTTTGCGACGTTTCTTAACATTCGTAATAAGAAGAAAAGGAACAAGTTTATCTACACAGTGACTCAGTAGAAATAGGCTGAATTGTAACTTTTTCTCCGGTGAAATGTGGGTTGCTCCATTAAATTACGATGCATGAATTTTGCATTTTAATCATTTTTACTATAGTATTTCTTTCTCTCTCATCTATTCTTCATCTGATTTGATAAATGTATACTTATTTCTCTCTCTTTCTCTCTCTCTCTCTCTCTCTCTCTCTCTCTCTCTCTCTCTCTCTCTCTCTCTCTCTCTCTCTCTCTCTCTCTCTCTCTCTCTCTCTCTCTCTCTCTCTCTTTTTTGTGTGTGTGTGTGTGTGTATGTGTGTTGTGCAGCCGTTTGCAAATGATGTTAATTGTTTTTTCCGTCAAAATGTTTGTTGTGTTTGTTCGCTGTGGTAAATGCGTTAAGTCATTGTTCGCATGTATGAACACTGAGCACTCAAGATACAGTATATAGTAATACTAGGTAACAATTGTTCAATATTAATATCACATTTGTTCGGGTGCGATGATCAATGTGAAGAAATTAGAACAAGCTTCAGTAAAATCTTTTTTTCTATTAATCGTATTTGTGTGAGTAGCGAGAGAGAGAGAGAGAGAGAGAGAGAGAGAGGGAGAGAGTGAGAGAGAGAAAGAGTGAGAGAGTGAGAGATAGAGAGAGATCGAGAGATAGAAGAAGAGAGAGCGAAGGAGATAGATAAATATTGTGTGTTCGTGATCGAGTGTAAATGTGAGTGTTGTTTTTGTTGTGTGCCAGATTTTTGAAGCGATTAAAAGACATGATCCCATTAGATTCCAGCACAAAATTGACCAGCAACGTACGCACACACCCTAGAATCGGTTCGTTTGTGTGCTGATTGTTTCAAAACCATAATGGATTGAATTCTAAATATGAAATTGGATTGACGATTAAATGGCGGTTTGACAAAAATCCGTCTCCCTTAACCTAGTGGCCCACATATATCTAGTATTTTTAGTATATGAACTTAAACAGTTTGTTGTTTTTTTTTTTTTTTTTTTTTCAACATGAAACTTGTTTAATTTCATTACGAAAATGTGCTATAAAAAAAAAGAATGAATCGTCTGCGACTTAACATGCGTATCATACGTATGTTGTTACTTCTATGGCTTGAATTCAATGATGGCATTATAGTTGAAGTTATTTGTGAATTACATGAAGCGATTGAGAACAACAATACGAAAGCAGACAGAGACAGAGAAACCAGATGAAGTATAAGAGTGACGAGATTGTAAAATATTGACGGAATTTTAACATACTGAAGACGAATAAAAAGAATGATGAGGAAGAGAGGGAGAGGGGGAGAGAGAGAAAGAAAAAGAGAAAGAGACGAAATGATAAAGTGAAACGAAGTTTATTTACTCGTGTTCCGCATTCTTATAAACATAATAAAACGAACAAGAAAAGCAAAACATATACGAATAGTTGTTGTTGTGGTTTTATTTATACAGAATGGAGCAGCGCGTCATCATTATCATTTATGGTATGGCAAGCGAACGACTCTCTATGCAATATTTCCAATGCAAAAGACTGTCGAATGAACGGGCCACTCTATTGCATTCGCCTACATCGGTGTTACGATGCATAGCCGTTGCTGCATTCACATATGCATCTATATTGACATATATATCTTTAGCCACGTAACATTGAAAAAACAATACGGTTTCAAATAGAAACACATCATTTATCCATGACCATGACCATGTTATCAAGAGCGCAGCAGACATTTGACAGAAAAGTTTATCATTTGACATTTTGAATTGGCATTTCAATGGCTTGGATGAGCTATAAAACGTTATTTGTTTTTTTTTTTCAATTTTTCGTTTGGAAAATCCTCGGAGAGATGATTTTATAAATAATAACGTTAAAATCAGTCTAAATTTAAAATTCTCAACGACGAAAACCGATTGATTTTCTCTTTTTTCTGTATTTGACCTTTCGAAGCGATAGCAGTTTTTTCAATCACATGAGTAATCAAAAATGAACAAAAAAGAACACAAATAAAAACGAATAAAAAACACATCACGAAATGAAGAAGTTCAAAAAAAAAAAAAAAAAATAAAAAAAAACACCACAATATTAAAGAAATGAAAGAAATCTTCTGCAAAGTGGATCAAATGTAGATTTCGTTTTATCTTCGGTTTCATCAAATTTCGAATGGCAAAAAAAATGTGCCAAATTTCTCGATGATTTTACGTAAATCCAAGTTCACATTCATCATTCAACTTACCAAATGTATATTCACTGTTCAAAATGCATATAGGTTGGCAAATCGTTGTTATATTTATAGTTGTCCCAGAAAATAGTCTACTTTCAAAAAAAAACAAACTTATTTATCTATATTTTTTTATTCACACAAGTTCTTCGACATTGAATCAATTCCAATTTTATTAATGTTGAATCAATAATTAAGTTCAATTAAGGTAAAACTGTCCACCAGACATTTATCTCTGTCGAAAATCTTTGGTTTTGAAAATCGATTGAAGAAAACTCAACAAAAAAAAATACAAGAAAAAAAAAAACTAAAAGTCCAAAATATCAAACAATAATTGAATTAAACGTATAAACACTTGGATTAAACTAAATGTGAAATTAACGGAAAAAAGATGTGTGTAACGAACAAAATCGATGTTGTATGTTTGTTGATTTTGCGACCGTTCAGGCCAGCTGATAAAATTCAACTGAATCGAGTTAAAACGAAAAAAAGACATATAAAATAGCGTTGTTTTGTTGTTTGTGGTATTTTTCACTTGTATGTAGCAAGCAAGAGCAGCAGCAGTGATGGCAGCAACAGCAGCCGCCGATAGTCTTGGGTTTTTTTTTTTTTTTATTTTGTTTTGAATATCAGCGGTAAGCAAGAGAGAGTGTGTCAGAGAGAGTTTGTGAATGGTGCATACCAACAAATGCCTTGGATTCATACACATCGCGTACTCTTTCACAGTGCCAGGCAATGAAATCGGCATTCAATGAAGATTCCATTCTTTCTATCTCTTTGTTGACTCTATCGCTTTTTTTTTTTCTTTCTTTATGTCTCTCTTATCCTCTCTCTCTCTTGCTCTACCCTCATATCTCACTCTCTCACTCTCCTTCTGTGCACAGATAATACCATCACACAGTGTTATTATGCATATGAATTAAAACGTTTCGGTTACATTTCATGTTGTCATTTTTGATTTGTTTCTATAGAAAACTAGAACGTTTTATCTGCTGTAATGTGTTTAATGCGTGCATGGAATATATTTTCAAACCGGTACATTGTTTAATGGGCATTTGTATCTGCACCACTAAAATATATTCAATTATACAATCGATTTTACGGTATTTTAACTTTGTCATGTGCGTGTTTCATATGAATATGAATATTTTTAAAGATGTGCACGCATCAAAAAAAATCATTGATTAACAAGTGAAATTTACTCGATTAACAAAAGAAAAGCAAAAATTAAAAAATATTTGTTTCATAATTTTCAATTTTTCATTGAATTTTGCCATATAATTTGTGTTTATTTTCGGAAACTTTTATCTTAAAATTAATAAGAGAGTTTATCTTAAAATTAATAAAAAAATGATGAAAAGGCAGAATAAAAAAGTCTAGTAAAAAAATGACGAAAAATTCAATGTAAATTGTGTTTTATTTTCAGCCATGCTTTTAGCTATCAACATACATTCATCAACTTTTGAACTGATTACTCAACATTCAGCAAAAACAGTCAACAGATCGATCTCAGATGACAGTTCAAAAGAAAAGTTCATCGACAGTTCGATCTTTTCCCCTCAATTACACGAAAAATTACCGTTGTCACGGGTTTTAAATCTTAATTGCTAATTGGTAAACAAATATCTAACTTCACTCGAAGAAAATGAATGTTTGTTTCGAACTAAAAGAAAACAAAAGTTTTGAATTGAAACAGACAGAAAACAGAAAGACAATGAAACAAAAATTTGACAACACAATTCAATATGATATCATTGGTAAATGTATTAGGACTTTAACCTGAAAGGGACAAAGCGGTGAAAATGTTGTCGTTAACGCATCATTGATTTGCAATTGTCTGACAAATATTTTTTTTATTCACCGTTTGTTCAATCAGTTTCGTTGCCAATATTAACAGAAAATCGATAATAATCCATTTTACTGAAACTGAAATAAAAGGTTCGTTGCCTGCTTGCCTGAGGTAGCTGTTAATACAATTTTAAATATATTGCAGTTAGGCAATGAACGTTAAACGGATAGCATTGCCGATGGAAGTTAACTGCATTGCAATGTTTCAATTGAATTTGCTTGTGAAGAAAACGTAGAAAAATTGATCGGAAAAATAGTCAGACATGCTGAAAATTGTGATTTGTGTGTGCAAATCTATTACGCTTTGATCGAATTGACGAAAGTGCTGTCTAGCTAATTTGGTGTACACTTACAGCTCCAAACTGAAACTGATAAATATAAATATAAAATTATAATAATAAACATGTAGACGTAATTATATTTAAGACTTAATCACTTCCATTTGATGAAGAGAAAAAAAAATATGCCGCAGAATTGAATCGAGGGAAAGTTTTCAACGGAACCGGCTGATTGTTCATTTTGATTAAAAAACACACATTTTCTTCCATTATTTGCCATTTTTCTTGTTTCTTTATTATTTATTTCGTTCTCTTATGTCGAAGTTTCCAGATTTCCACCATTTGTTAGCGGTAAATGCGTAAATTTAAAAACAATGTTTTAACAGAAAAATTTTGAGAAAAAAAAAACTGAAACTGAAACAAAACTGAAAAAAAAATTAAAAAATCTGTTGAGTGAAACTATGCTGAAGAAGAAATTATACTGAAAGTAAAAAAAAAAAAAAAAAAAACGAAACAAAATTGTTATTACTATCAGTCAATTCGATCGTATTTTCCCAAAGTGGCTGCTGATTTGATAAACTTTTCACACAGATTTGCATCGAAAAATCTTCAATTCATTCATATTTTTCCGATACAAGACTTTGCTAATCTTAACTTTTTTTTCTCTACTCTTTATGATGCCTGCATCTATTTAATTTTTAATAACATTCGCTATTGTTTTGTTTGCTAAACTCATGCGTACATCGATGATTACTCTCTAATAGAGTACTCTTTGGATGGGAATGGAAATGAAATCGGAATTGGCGCTTTTGTCTTAAAATCTTCCGAATGAAAAATGTTGACGGAAAATATTGCTGTTGCAAAAAAACTCATAAGATTCACTATTCATTAAGATTCAAAAAAATTTGAATAAATGGAATTCAATTCTTAACATTTTCTTTTTCATTTTTCATCAATTGCATTATTGACTTTTGTGTTTTATTGGTTTTTTTTTTTCAAGAAATTTTCTAATTTCTTTCTCTCGAATTCTTGAGATTTCGAACCAATTTTTTCGAATAAGTGGAAGTCTGTGAGAAATTTTTAAAATCTTTGAGAAATTTTCATGAATTATATTCGTAAATAATTATTTCAAAATGTTTTTTTTTTTTTTTTTTTTTTTAAATCTGTTAATTCCAGAAAATAAAGATAGTTTTCTTATTCGTTTGAATAATGTGTTGCTTGGATTCATCGGAAATATCTTGTTGGCGAAGAATAAATTTGTTTCTGTGTCAGCAAAGTACATTCAATTTTATGTATAAATAAATGTCGTTGACAAGACTAAAAATTAACGAAAACCGTCTTTTTTCCATTATATTTGTCGCATATCTAAAATGGGAATACCATTATGGGATCACATTTGAAAATTGAATTTATGATATGAAATAGAAAAATAAAATAAATAAAAATTGGCGAAGCATAAATGAGTGTGTCATGGTAATTCCGGTTTTTACAAACAAATGGTTGTCAACAGCATCCTGTTTCATTCGATCGTCATCATCATTATCATCTAATTCATGCATTTTATTTCCATCGTAAATGCGTTTTGTTACCAAAACATCAAAACACAAAATCTTGTTTGTTAGCGTTGAATATTTTGATTTTACAAAACAAAAAAACAAAAAACAAAAAAAAAAATATCAACGTGACAAAATGTGATACACAGACACACATTTCCGTATCAAAAATTCATGAATAGATGATGTTATGAGCATTTGGATATGGCGCAACGGTGAAAATCGTAAATAAAATATGAAAATGAAAATCTCTGCCTTGTACTTAGTCGTAGACGATTTTTTCTATGTTCCCATGGAAATATTGCCTACCTTCTGGCGGTCGTAGAGCTTTCAGAGGTAAACTATCAATCTAAAATGAGGATTTTTCTTCTTTTTTCGCATCTTCGAATAACGCAATGTCCGTTGGCAATAATCGTTTGTGCTTTTTATAATATGAAGCATCGACGTAACCAGTCAAGCAAATGTTCTATAACGCAATGGTTGCTAGGGCATGAACAAAAAAATTGTATACATTTTCATAAATAATAAATGTTGTTCATCTATTTATAAAGTCATATCATGTGCATTTAGCATCGAGTTGAAGGGTAACATTTCACTGAATATGTTAAACAACAAAACATCAAGTTGAACATCTCAAAAATTCAATATAATCATTGCCATGAGAATTGTGTACGCAAGCTTGGATCTAAGCACAAAAAAAAAACATCATTTCCGAAGACTATTGAATGAGGAGTCAACGCACAAAAAGAACATCTCATAAGCAGAAATAATAATGAAAGAGATTTCAAGAATCAACTGTTTATGATGCATTCCTGCCAACTTTGAAGCCTGCCTGAAAATTTTCAACTCTCTATCGTTTAAATTATTTGATTTAAACGTTCAAAAATTAAATGAAAATGATAAATTTTTTATTGATTGTCAATGTTGTTGCTGCTGTTATTGGTGGCGTTTTTTTTCCCCTATTTAAAGCAAGTCGTATCATTCATTGTGTTTTCATATTTCTTGCCTTTTCTGTATAATTCTTATGCCACTGTTTTGCTTATGTGATTTCATTGTGTGATGTAAGAAGGTCGGGTTTACATCACACCAAGAGTTTCAATGTGTCTTTACAAATGTTTGTAAAGGATTTTAATTACTGAAAGAAAAAAATATTTTTTTTTTTACATTGAAATTTTTTCGTTCGTTCGAGTCTTTCTTTTATTTGAATGGAATTTTTTTTTTCCTTCTTCATCGTCATTCAAATGTTATCATCGATTGTTGATTTTGAGCAAAATGAAAAAGAATCCTAAAGAGTGGTTTACAGTGCATATGAAATGGATGTGTTTGTTTGAAGCATTTGTAGACGGAGTTATAGATATGGCGAATCGTATGTAAACGTACAATTATACACACACAAGCGTGCCCACAGTGATAAAAATGGAAAAACAGCGAGACAACGCTTGAACTGATATTTTTCAAACAATCGGCTTTTTTCTTCCCCAAATAATAATCAATGAAAACAAGTGAAATATCTCATTTCATATTTTATTTCACATCGTAAGATATTTCCACAAGAAAACATTATACAAAGCTTAATATCAAGAGTTTTATCAAAGTTTTATATTAAATTTTTAGTTTTCACATTGAAACGTTTGCGTAACGGAATCAGAAATACAAACAATTCGAAATGTACGTGATGCACAGTTAAACGATGATCCTCTGACAGATATCAAATGTGCAAGCATTAAAATGATACGTATTCATCCAAAATAGAGATGTACATGAACATGAATGGTTGTTAATGACAAATCGTATATTTTTGCCGTTTCCGTTGGTATAAACATTGTACATTGATAAATCGCTTTAATACATACGTTGATAAATTGTATAGATGGCGTTAAGTTGTGCAGAATTTGAACGAACAGGAACAAAACTTATTTATGAATCAGTTGAATTATTTAAACAAAGTTTGGAAACATTTTTTGTGTTCATGTTCGTTCAAATTCGATTCAAGTTGTTCAGAATTGAAAATGACCTGTTCATATTTGTTCATGTACGGTTAAAATTCGAACAAAATCGAACGAACATGAACAGTGCGATTCAGTGGGCATCTCTAATTATAAATTGGAATACAACTATCAATTGTAGTAAATCAATCTCAACACAGGCAGAAACCAACAATGCTACCAACTCGTTACCACCCAATTCGTATCAAGAAGTCAACAGGACGTTACAACCAGATATAGCACATACGAGCCCAAGTAAGATCTCCACGAAAATTGAGTATCCAAAACTAAAAATGCCATCACCTAGTGCAAAACACATTCATGAACTAATCCAAACAGTTGGGGTTTTTAAAGACATTGTTAAAACTGAAGCCATGTAAAATAAATTGTTAGCTTTTCAACATAATTTGTTGAATCAAAATTATAGAATAACAATTTATTTCATTATGAATGCAAACAGAACCATTCCGGCAGAAAAAAAAAGCAGAAGTGTCAGGGCTTTTAGACTTTGCACGAGATACAATAGATACATAGCGATGAAATAAGGTGCACGTAGTGTCTACTACGCGTCCATTTGTACCACTAATAACACATTTTTGTGCTACCGAAAGCACATGCGGGCACATTCGTCTACAGACATTCATATTGAATACGAAAAGGGTTTGATTTTTCCCATTTTCCGATCACAAAAGCTTGACAAATCGATCGGAAGGAATTTTCTCTATTTGAAATGCAATTGAGAGTAAATTAATCCGAAAAACAATGATGCTTGGACTTGGTATAAATTGAATTTTATATTGCTGGCTTGCTTTTTTTTTGTGAATGAATGAGAATAAAAGGGAATAACAATTGGTTTTTGTCAAATGTGTTAGTGAGTGTGCGATCGAGCGAGAGTGTATGATATTCATGATATTTTAATGAAAATATATGAAAATAAAATTGTTTGTTTGAGAGTGAGAATCAATGTGTGATGATTGAATTAGTGGGTGAGTAAGCATAAGTTCAAGGTTAAGGAATAGAAAAAATAAGAAAAAGAGGGGAACAAATACTTTTGTCCATATGTTTCAGGAGAACTGGTTTTTGCATGTTGTTTTGTTTGTTTACATGATGTTTTTTTTCATTTAACGAAATAATGTGTGAATGATTGTGAGTGAGAGAGAGAGAGTGAGAGAGAGAGAGTGAGAGAGAGAGAGAGAGAGAGAGTGTGTGAGAGAACGATGAACGCATGAATGAGCGAGTTGAGCATGTATACTAATATAAAGAGGGGAATTGAAAATGGTTTTTGTCACGCCCACGCCACACCAATGTTGATGCTGCTGCTGCCATTACTATCATTAATAATGTTTTTGGTATAATATTGGTGAAGATCATGTTTATAATCACTATGCAAACAGAGATCTCTTGATAAAGACAGTTTGTTTGTTTGTTTACGTTTACATGTATGTTGTTGTTTTTTTTTTTCATTCAACGGAAATCTATATTCTATGCATAAAACGGCTCTTTCCAACATTGTATCAGTGCGAATGATAACAATTTCAAAATGTGACGATAGATTTCCATTAAATTTTCATTCGAATTTGTAATTTCATATGATTTGTAATTTCATATCTCAATATTGAGACAATGCTGAATCATTTGTAATCACATATAGTGAATAAATAATATGAAATCTCATAGGATTACAATTGAAGCCACAAAATGATTGACGATTTTCGAAAATCACAGCTTTAAGGCTGAATAATTCTTCCCCTGAGAATATAACAAACAATTGATTTTTCCTTTCTTTGTTCCGATGTTCTCTACCTGTGTTCGCGCATAGGCAGACTTCTAATTTGACAGGAATCCATCATAAACAGTTGATGCTTGAAATCTCTTTCATTATTATTTCTGCTTATGAGATGTTCTTTTTGTGCGTTGACTCCTCATTCAATAGTCTTCGGAAATGATGTTTTTTTTTTTGTGCTTAGATCCAAGCTTGCGTACACAATTCTCATGGCAATGATTATATTGAATTTTTGAGATGTTCAACTTGATGTTTTGTTGTTTAACATATTCAGTGAAATGTTACCCTTCAACTCGATGCTAAATGCACATGATATGACTTTATAAATAGATGAACAACATTTATTATTTATGAAAATGTATACAATTTTTTTGTTCATGCCCTAGCAACCATTGCGTTATAGAACATTTGCTTGACTGGTTACGTCAATACTTCATATTACAAATAGCACAAACGATTATTGCCAACGGACATTACGTTATTCGAAGATGTGAAAAAAGAAAAAAAAAATCCCCATTTTAGAATGACAGTTTACCCTCTGAAAGCTCTACGACTGCCGAAAGGTAGGCAATATTTCCATGAGAACATAGAAAAAATCGTCTACGACTAAGTACAAGGCAGAGATTTTCATTTTCATATTTTATTTACCGTTGCGCCATTTCCAAATGCTATACTGCTAATATAGTTCCCGTTAAATTGTAAGCTCTCGCTAGCATGTCATATTCGAAAGATTTCCCCTTCAATCAACCAAAATTACCATGCAAAAGTAATGGAGTTATGTTGCGACCTAAATGTATCTTCTGCCGCTTACATGTGATAAAGCACTTTTTTTTTGCTCTCGTTCCTCCTCTAGTGAGTTTACATTTCTATTCAATTCAGTTTTCGGTACGTTTCTCTATTTCTATGCACATACAGACCGTTGTATGTTTATCGGGTCGTTTGTGATGCGCGCGCGACAGTGCGACGTGCCGTATGGATGTTGTGTTCTAATTAGAATTTCCGAGCGAGAAAACAATAATGTTGTATTCCCCCCCCAAAACAACAACAAAAAGAAAAAGCCAGATGTAGAAAATAGAGCCCGAACAGCAGCTCTGAATATTTCAGTAAATTACAACAACAGCTCTATAATACCATTGACGCAAACTCATGCACATATGATATTCTAGCGTTTGAGTGGCAGAACAGTAATGCTTACGGCATACACCATACTTTGAACATTCGCTTTGGATGTATGACGAAAAATCTATTCACGAAACCAAAAAAAAAAATAAAACATTTTTCTCTATAGTTTCGGTATGCGCTGTATGGTATCCAAACGTAACAAAAATATATGTATATTATTGATACACGCGCGCTGGTTTAGACACAACATAGGCAAACGGAGCATTGCTGCCGTTGTTGCTGCTGCTGCTGCTGCTACCGAATATATCGTGAATGCGAATGTGATATCGTCTGTGTATAAGCTGCCACAGTATGAGAAAGACAGTGAAAAAGGAAATATTGAATTAAAAAATGGCTGTCGATAATCGCGATACAGCTTACAGTACCCGAAAATTTCTGTGATACAAAACCATTATTAACAAAAAAAAAAGAAACCGTTTTTTTTTCTAATTTGAACAAAAAAAAAAAAAATTAAAAAAGAATTTTTTTCGCTTGATTTGTATCGGGACATTTCAAACACTTAAAACGTAGAGAACAAAATAAAAAAAAGCAAAAATTCAAACGTGTGTATTTTATCGAGTTAAATTGGTGTCGGCTTTGATTCGAAGCAAAAGTAATAAAGGAAAATCGATTGTAGTGGAAAATCTTGTAGTTAAACTTTTTTTTTTTCTAATTCAGTTCTGGTTCGGAATTAAAAAAAATTTCTGTTTTTTAAACATTTTGCATTATAGATTGTTTTTTTTTTCGGAGCAAAAAATTCGTACATATATTTATTTCGATTTATCGTGTGTATTTTTCACCATTATGTTTCTCTCTTTCTCTCTCTTTCTCTGATTGTCTCACAGAGTGCGTGTGTATTTTAAGTGTAAATTAATGAATTTTCCGTTGACAATTTGTTTTTTTTTTCAGTGCAAATTTTCAATAAATACATAGCCATCACATCAGCAAAGCAATTCAGAAAATTTAAGGATAAATTGAATTGTTTCGTATGAAAAACTCAGTGGGTTAAAATAAGGACAAACACAAGATAGAATCATCATCACGAAATCCTCTGACATATACAATTACATTGTAACGAGATAAAAGAGAGTGTGAGAAAGGAGAAAAAAATTTTTTTGGGTACAAAAAGGAAGAGTAGTGAAGAGAAAATTGAAAAGAAAAACGCACTGTTTAAAGTGCTATGCGTGTCTCCCTATGTGTGTGAGTATGCTGAAAATCATGCGAGAGATGGTTCTTTGTTTGTTTGACGTTATTTCGATGTGAATTCGAGAGAGGACTTTGGGTTGACCTACAAAAAAATGGCATCGATTCGAACATAGACACAAAAACGGGAAAATGGTATGAGGAATAAAAAAATAAGCCATTCAAATACCAATTCATATTATATTTTGTGCTTATTATGTAGTTAGATTGTGTGATGAGGACATTTTTACGAATTATTATTAATGAAGGAAAATGATTATGAGCGAAAATGAAAAATTAATTATGAACAAAAAAAAAAAAAAGAAAAGAGGGGAAAAATTGATAAGCAATTGGGAAGGAATTGAAAATTAAAAAAAAGGAAAAATCTTTAGAAAAGTTTATGGGAAAATGAAAAAAATTGAGTAATTTGTCCGAAATGCCTAGAAAATCGATGTAAATAATTTAAAATGAGAACGAATGAAAATAAATGAGAAAGTCAAATGTTTCGTAGTATGTCGATACAATACACCTTGGTAATTCATGAAAGCTCGCATTGTTGTGTGATGATAATGATAATAACAATAGGACAATTTGTAGTTGCGTGAAAGAAAATGCAAAATACACACATAAACCAAACTGCTGAACTAATGAGAGAATGAATGTGCATAAATAAACGAAAAAAGAAACAAAATTAAAAAGAAGAAGAAGAAGAATATCAATGAAATCAATGGATTAATTGTGTCATTTGGGGATGTCATTGTGTACGTGCACTTGTTTCGTTTGATATGTATGCGAGTTTCGAGTTTGTGTATGTGTACGAGGATGTATGCGCTGTCAATAAGTATGTGTATGTATGTGATATTATGCAGTATGCAATGTTCAGTCAGTCGGTTGAGCGTGAAAATTTTTCGAACAAGTTTATTTTCCCCAAAAAATCATTTGTCGTCATGTTTCGAATACGGTAAAGCGTACCGCATTTGTGCACATAGCACACCATCAGCAGCAGTAGCAGCAGCAGCAGAACCGTTTTATATGCTTATGCGAAAAACAAGTCTCTCTAACTTCGATGTGTGTGTATTTGTGTGCATATGTACGTAAGAGATATGACGATTGTGTATCATGAAGCAGAGTCGTATCCCTATCGCAAGGCAAATTAAAGGAAAAATCAAATGCGCGTGAAAAAGATAGCGAAAGCAAAAGCGAATGGATTTTCCACACGCACATACATACATAAAATGAAAGAAGAAGAAAAAAAAACGGCACATCGCTGACGCACAACATTCATCGTTCGTTGTGACGATTTTCTCGGAGTGTGTTCTGAGTTTGTGCCACAAATTTGCTATTGGCCTAATTTCTTTTTTCATCAATTATACATATATAATATATTATATATAAGTATATCGTGCATCGAATCGGTGGTGGCCGTATGCATGCGTATAATAACTGTGTCTCTTACAAATTTTTGGTTCACAATTTGTTCGTTTCTCTGTCTTTTCCATTTATTTGATTAGCTCAATTCATTTCATTCTCTCTATTTCTCATTCTCTCTTTCTCTCTTTCACTCTATGTCTCTTTCTCTCTTTCTCTCTATGTCTCATTTTTGTCTATTTATTTAAAAAAGAAAAAAAAGCCATAAAGTACCATTCATCGATTTTAGATATATTTTCTGTGCTATTTGTTTAGGTAACTCATTAAAATTAGAACAATAATCATGTTGTCAATTTAAGTCTGTCACTCATATTGTAAAAATAGATAGAAAGGGATACAAGGTGCAGAAAATTCAATGAATAGCATAAAATGCCATTAGATATTCCGCCCACCACAAATGAGTGAACTTAAAATTTTCAAGCGTTTGATTACATAGTTCAGGCCGCATCATCGAAAATGTGGAGTATGTAATGTGTATCAATAATATGAGCAGCAACGACAACGATATGAACGGCAACACCAGCAGCAGCAGCAGCATTTTAACAGCAACAATGGCAATAGCAGCAGTAAAGCACCAAAAAAGTAAATGAGGGCCAAATGTGCAAAATTTCACAAAACAGAAAATCAATAGCGTGATTACGGCAAAGGCGTAAAGGCACACACCGACGAATTCAACTTGTATATAGTGCAATAGCGTACAAATATGATGTAAAGAGACAATGGTCGTATATAATCGCATCAATGACATGATTTCAATGCTGAAACGCTTCACTCCTTTATGTTGAAATACCAACGAATGAACGAAATGAAAAAAATACACATGAAAAAAAATAGCAAACAAATAGAAAGAGAGTAAGAGAGAAAGAGAGATAGAAAGAAAGAAAGAAAAGAAAAGATTGTAAACGGAACATCGTTTTCCATTTGCATGGGCTTATGCATGAAAATCCAATCAAGCGATTCCATTGGTATTGGCTTGTCGTTTGGAACGAAAATAGCTCGGATTCAACATAAAATATTCTCAAATACGATTGTTTGTTTGCAGTAATCCGTCGCTCAATACTGCATTTTTTTTTTCTTCGTTCAATTATTACACAGTAGTTTGGCATGCACGTCAATTTGTCGATTTGCATATAAATGGCGAAGCTTCGAGAAGGAAAAAAAAAACACACACACACAAACTAAAATGTGAATAAAAATAAAAGAAAAATTCAAATGTTCCACGAAACGAATTAAACAGGAAAATAATTTTACTCGGAGTGTGAAACAAAGTGATAGAAAGAGAAACATACAATTTATTTTTTCTCCTGTCTCTATCGACAATATTGACACAGAAGCGCAACTCGACGATATTATAATTGGGATGTAATTGAAAAATTTTCAATCATTTTTCCGATTCGTTGCGGCAAACACGTCACGTATTGAAATTTAACGGTGAATTGTAATGATTTCAATCAGAGCAATCAATTAGATATTTATAAAAAAAAAACAACAACAACAGGCGAAAACTCAGAAATAATATACATTTTATTTGTATTATTACGTTTGCTGCTGCTGCTACGGCCGTTGCTAATATAACTACTGGTTGTTGATGTTATTTGCTGTTGCTTTGATGCTTCTGCTTCTGCTTCTACTCGTATTTGTATTTGAATCTCTGTGCTCTATTCAAAGTTAATAGAGGTCGAGCTCGGTTCGTTTCATCAATTCTATACGAAATAGCTGTTTGAACTGAAAATGTGTATTGTAAAAATGAAACATGCAAATCGTAAACAATATATAATGGACAGAAAAAAAAAAACGAAATTAAACAGATCATGGATTGATTTTTGTCGACAATATACAAACACTCTGGCAAAACAACACACATTCATTCTGTTAAACAAATAGATACAAAAAATAAAAGAAAATGAACAACAAATGAATTGAATCAATGAAATATCGTGTGGCGCACTTTTCAATTTATCAATTATTAACTGTTTTATATAAACAATACTAATGTTACAATAGAGACTATCCCATTTAACGGCAATGATGATGAAACTCAAGTGTGTGGATTAGAACATTTTCATTTTCATTGAGAGAAATATTAATAATAAAAGAATAACAAGTGACAAGAACATCACTTAAATGTTAAGATCGATTGTCAGTACAAAAAAAAAAAAAAAACAAATGAACACATTTTAAATGTCGATGCTACTGCGAGTGCCAGTTACTGACTGGGCACAGTTGTTATAACTTTTTCTACATATTGTTTATTTTACATTTCACATGGTGTCATCACAAGATTAGTATGTGAATGAATACTTTACGCTAGAATTACGTCGATTAATATTTCAAATGTATTTTGGGCTATTGGTAAAAAAAAAATCGAATTTTTCTAATTGAAGTAGTGTGGAAAGCGACATAAAAATACATAATTCAGCTTTGGTGTGCAACAAACTGTGAAAAGCTTGTGTTCAAGGGGCGGATAGGAAATGATTCACAAGATTAGTCGAAATAAAACCAAATTTTTGAACAAAGAATTCGTAAAATTCTAAAGGCATTTTGGAGAAAAGTGGAAGAGAATGAACGAGAGAACGAAAAAAACGAAAGAGCAAGAGAGACAGAAGTAAAGTGCAAGCAAGAGAGAGAGAGAGAAAGAGAGAGAGGGAGAAAGAAAAAGAGAGATAGAGAAGGTGACAAAGAAAGAGAGAAGTGGCGAATGAGTGAAACTGAAAGGGAGGCAAAGAAAACAGGTCAAAGATGAACGTAGAGTGAGAAAAAAAGAGACCGATACAGCGAACGAAAGAGAAAAATGAAAATAAAAAACTGAACTAGAAATTGGTTCATTAAATGTATAAATGACACGTTTGCTGCTTAAATAACCTATGCAAACGTCAATTTATGAATGTTTTTGTGTGCGACAAATCCAAATAGTCACTTCATTTATGTATAAAACGACAATCATCATATTTTCCGTCATAAATGTTGTTGTTTAATTGCAAACAAACAAACAAAATTACAACAAAAGAATTAATAGCGAGGAAAAAATGCGCGTTTGATGTACTCAAATCGAATTGAAATAGATCGTGTCGAAATGTGAAATAGTTGAGTGAATTTCGGCGACAAAATTGTTAATTAGATCTTCCTCTATGATATGTGAGATGCTGTTTCAGTAATGTAAATATATATATATATATATTGAAATATGTGTGTAATAACAAGAGCGTGTGGCATAGTTGTTAGTATTATACCGATGTTATCCGATTACGTTCAAGTACACACAACAAACACACACACACACACACTCACACACACACACATACATTAAATAGCCGTACATTAGTGAATAAAAAGTCTTCACTCTAAATCGTATGTCATTTAGTTCAATTTGGTGCTTGGTGTTGTCGGTGCATGTATTGTCATAAAGTACAAACAATTGACAATCACAAACTGTAAAAAAAGCGAGTAAATTTTTGTTGTTATCATATCATTTGTGTACATGTCGTATGTAAGAGCGCGGGCGAACAATTCGGTCACATATTCAGTGATTTGTATTAAATATTGTAATGATACCATGTGCCATGCATAATCGAGACTTAGCATACACTGTTACCAGACCGATAACACTCGATACAATGACACTGATCCAAAAGTAATAAACAGAAAATGAGAATAAAAACACAACAGAACATACAATCACATCAACATCGGTATCCAGCAACGAAGCAATCACACAAATAATAAATTCTATTTTCATTTACGAAATTTCCAAAACAACAATTGTGATGAATGTGTTTGAAGTGGTGTGCGCAATGCGCACAAACCAACATTATTATTAGTAAGCATGTGAGAGATTTCGAATACACGGAAAAAAAAAATTATAACGTCGGACGTTCGATGTTGACGTTGTACCTTGAAAATTACACGCAATTTTTTTTTTTTTCGTTTGTTCGTACTGACAGAGCGAGAAAACCAAAGAGAAAGAGAAAGAGAGAAAGAGAGAGAGAGAGAGAGAGAGAGAGAGAGAGAGAGAAAAAGATACATAGAGAGAGAGAAAGAAAGAGAGAGAGAGAGAAAGAGAGAGAGAGAAAAATAGAGAGAGAAAGATAGATAGAGAGAGAAAAAGAAAGAAAGAGAGAGAGAGAGAGCGAGAGAGAGAGAGAAAGAAACGTAAAAATTTGTATGTGTTTTTTTCCTTCATTGCTCATTGCTACTGCTGCCTCTTCTTGGCGATTGAATTGTATTTTATTTTCTCGTCATTTTCTGTTTCATTTACACATTTGCATAACCAATATTTGCTGTGCTTTGTCGATGGCACTTTTGCACACCGTTCGGCGCTACATTACTACACAGTTAAGTTTGAAAAAAAAAAACCAAAAAAAATTATATATTTTTATCGTAATCTTCTTCAACTGTTTCGTCTTGATTCGCCGCTCATTCGCGCGCATTCGCCCGCTTTGCCTGCTGTCAAATTTCATTTTCATTTTGTCTGTTTGTTTCTGTTGTGTATTTTTTTTTTTCTATCTTTCTCGTTGGTACTGTTTGTTTTTTTCGGCAGTATGTAAAAATTCACATGATGATCATGTGAATCGAACTAAAGTAGTCAATCTCGATAGATCATTACATTGCATTTACGTTTCGTGTACATTTTTGTTTCTCTCTCTCTCTCTCTGTCGCTTGTATTTTCTGATGTGTGAGTAGATTGTTTTCTTTTTTTTCTCTTTTAATATCTAATTATCGTGTTTTCTCGTTGCATTTCGATGTTTACATCTCTATTTAACTTGGTGCATCCATTTGAAATATGATTTTTTTCACGTCGACCGTCCGACCAACCAAATACATTCTATGATTGATTCATTTTGTGTGTTTGTTTTGTGTGTTTTTTTTTTAATGAGTTACCGAGTGTAGTTAGAGAGAGATAGAGTTTCTATTCTCGGGTTTAAGGTAACATTAATTTGCATTTGGTTAGAATTATATTCATTTTAGTGCGGATACAAATGTGGCAAATTGTGTAGATTATAAGCTCTGTGTGCAATTGTTAAATAAAAATCAAATCAACACGATTTTTTTTTTCATTTCTTTCAAGCAACAAATTCATTCACAACTTATCAACTACATTTCATTGTGATAAATTCTCACAAGTTTTTGTTTGGTGCAAAATGATTAAATTCATTGTTTGGTGTAAAAATTCGGATTTTTCGATGATAATTCGTTAAAAAATAGTTCCAATTAATTTTGAAAAAAAAAATCTCTATTTGTTCAATGGGTGTTAATCATATGATATCGATTCGGTAACAATAGGAATGAAACAGAAAAGCAACGAATGAACAAAAAAAAACACAACCGAATCGCTTAATTTATTACGTTTAGTAGTAACATGCTGCCGTTGTCAACAAAAAAAAAAAAAAATAAAAATAAAAATTATTTTCGATGGAAGGGAAAAACACCAAACAGACCAACAACAAATTATGGCAGAGCGTGCGCATTATGCGCTCACACAAAATATATGACTGAACTACAAACTCGAAACAAATAAACAGAACACGAAGAAGCAAAAAACCAAAATAACATGAACGGCATAGTATCAAATTGTTGGATGGAAAAAAAAAGTTGAAGCTAGAAGCATCAAGCTGTATGCAGACAGAATGCTTCAGCACAAATTTTGTGGAGAATACACCACACGATAGCGAAAAAGCGATAGTAAAAAGGAGGAAAATTGAAACACGCTAAGAGCGCTAGAGTGAGAGGGACCCAGAGTGTAAAGGAGGGAGGGGGGACAGAGAGACGAAGAGAGAGAGAGAGAGAGAGATAGGGAGAGAGTGAGTGAGAATCATTGTCGAAAATGTATGACAATAACTACGGTAACGAAAATAGGACGGACGCCCATTTTCAAATTATGTTCTATCGAGATAGCGCAGTTCGAGTTCGGTTCGGTTTGGTTTTCGTATTGTTTGCACTGCACTGCATATAAAATCCATAATCATACATATATATTATGTGTGCCAGATTGTGAACTTGTGCATACCATGCAATCGCCCCATATCACTGTATGTGCATTCAATGTGTGCTGTGGTTTGCTGTGTGTTCTGTTTGTTTTTTTTTTTCTTCTTATTCTTTTTTATTATTCAATTCCATTCTATGTGCTGGTCATTTTTCGTTTTCGTCTTTTTCTCACTTGCTTCATTATAAATTTTGTTATTATTATTCATTTCAATCGTTTTGTGCAGTGTAACTGACATTTTATCGATACGTGTACTACTCGTTATTTTCATCGCTGAAGATCTTTGAACGTGTAAGATGTAGAAGAAAAAAAAAAACTCATTTGCAAATACACATCAAAAATAAAAAGAAAATGCGACAGAAAACCATTGAATTTCATGTGACATGGCCTTTGTGTTTCTATCTCTATCGTGACTAATATTTCGTACACATTACGTACATCATCGACGTGGATTTTTGGTGTGATATTTTTGGTCCCGTTTTATGCCGTATTGTGTTGTTTCTCTACCGTTTTGTACGCATACCAGTAACAAATCGAGAGAATTTTACAAAAAAAGAGAAGAAAAAAAAACAGACACACACAAATTTTTCTTCGTTGCGGTTTTCTTTCGTTTGCTTTTCACACATTTATTTTTCATATATGTGTCACATACGTTTGTTATGACCAATTGTTTCAACACATACTCGCGTATTTCTCGTTGAAGCAAAAAAAAAAAAGACGTTTTTTTTTTTGTTCATAGTTTCGTGTTCGAGTAATTCGTATCGGGCTGCATTTGTTCCTACCAAATTGCCCCTTTTTTTTTGCGGTGACATTTTCGTACTTTGTTTTTCGTTCATTTTTTCCTCATTTTACAAATGATTGAATAGCCACGACAAAATACGATACAGAAAAAAAAAGCGTCAGCACAATAGTTGAAAATTGAAATGTGCACCAACCACACTATCAAAATAACACAATGAAAACAATAGTCATTTAATTGTTGTCGTCAACAGCGTCATTGCGCTATGTATATCGCTTATGATAAAAAAAAAAAAAAACTAATCCAAATACAGGCTATTTTTCCCTTGCCAATTCTTGATAAATATTAATTACCGCTTTTATTTACTTATATTTTTTTCACTTCTTCTTCTCGTTAGTTTATTAGGCGGTGTTTTTAAAATTCAAATTCCATCGAAACATAAAATGCTGCTCGGAATTCCAAAGCCAATAATCAATTCAATAATTGTATGTGTGTGTGTGTGTGTGTTGTTTTTTTTGGATCTTATGCAAATAAAGAATCAAGGTCGTGCATGCACTAGTACTTATACGCAATTTTTTTTTTTTTTGCGATAAAAATTATGAAGATTAGTTTGCAAATCTGTTAAATAAATGTTGAAAAATGAAATATACAAAATGTACAAATAACGTACATACACATAATAATTGTGCAAGAGAATTATTAATGTTGCTATCATTGGTTCATTTCATGGTCGTGAATTATAAACTGCACAAACAAATAATCATACCGCAATCGTTGCTGTTGATGGCAACAACGACGGTAGCATCAAATTAACACCTTTATACCATCGACCGAAATTTAAAAAAAAAAAAAAATATGATTACGAAATCGGACAAAATCTTGGGCAAAATGCTCTTTTGTATTTGCAATAAAAACGATGTCAGCTGAGACAGAGCGAATGAGTGAACGAATAAGAGATTGAGTGGTTCAGTAAAACGAAAAGAGATAGAAAGAGCCAGCGAAAGAGTAACTGAGCGAAAGAGTGTGTGAAGTAGTGAGTGAAAAAGATTAAAAGAGAAAAAGAGAGAAAGAGAGAGAGAGAGAGAGAGAGAGAAACGGCAGATAATATCAAATTGAAGCACTAATCAAATGCTATAATAAAAAAGCGCACGCAAGACATGGACGACTTGGTCATGTATTAGGAATCACACATTGTGAAATTGTACGTTTTACGAAAATTTCACGTAAATACATCAAGTATTTCGTTTGTTTCAAAAAGTATCTAATTTGTTTAGTCGACTTTTTTCAAACGCTTTGAAGATTATTTCTTTTTTTTTTGTGACTTGATGAGCTTGGGCACACACAGGTGTATTTACTTGAATTTCTTGAATTGTTTGTGTGTCTTTTTCAAATTTGTTGTTTTTCGTTCATGCCATTTAATTCCGGTGGCTATTACGACTCGGTCATTTGGTATGTGTCGCACTTAAATTATGCAAGTTCATAGTTTTGCGACGAACAGTTGATATTTTCTCTTCTGGCACACATTCTTTCTTTTTTTTTGTACATGATTCATATTATCATATATGACATATATAATATAAAAATGTAAAAGATTTTGTTGTTAGGCAATTGACGGTACTTTTGAACTCCGTTCCGTTTATTTGCTATCTTCTACGTAAGTGAACTTTATTGAAGTGGATGACGGTATAGTGAGATAGAGATAAAAGGAGAAAGACGAAGAGTGTTTATGAAAAAATGGGAGATATTGAGAGAAAGAGCAAGAGAGAGGGAGAGGTAGAGAGAGAAATAAATGAAAATTAGATGCTTTGTGCGAATGTAACCTTAACATGGCATTTTTTTTCCAAAGAGGTTTTGGCCTTCATTTGGGAACTTGATCTATGGTTTTGACTTGCATTGTATATCAGCAAACGGTTTATTTCGCGCTTGACTGATGTGTATTGTATTGACTGACAATGATTTCTAATTCACATTTTCAAGCACAATACGGAAAGCGCACACAAATTTCCGATTTCTTACAATGCGGTTTGAGTGCAGAATATTAGCGATTTTTTTTTTAAAACGTTTTTATGTTTTTTATTTCTTTTTTTTTTGTACGATTCTATAACGAGCCTAACAAATTGTTTGCAATATGACAATGACCTAAAAGTGGTTTAGATCAAAATCAACAACAATAACAATATTTTTTTTTTCTTTTCTTTTTATTTTCCAGATTAAATGTTCCTATACGCTATAGCGAGTCTGAAACAAATCGATTCAAAGACTTGTGAAAATAAAAATATGTCATAAAAGAAATAACTAAAAACGAACAGCCGAAACACAATTAAATTTAGTGCAATAATAATATTATTCAAATCACAATAAGTGAGACGAATAAGTAACAAACAAACGAAAAGAAAAGAAAACGCTATGAAAATCGGGCAAATAACTGGCTATATTTGCTTGGCTGCATAAACAAAATTAACAAAGCGGAGAACAACGGAGACATATACAATATATTCACACACACAGAGACACACACACGCCAATCTCTCGTATGCAGAACGACGATAATTGTTCTCTTATCGTGTTAGTTTTCATTGGGTTATTTTTAAAAATCTAACTCCAAATCAAATCTTCAAGTCAACTAAACAACAAGTTACCAAGTTAAATGTTAAGCGACGTTGAATAATTTCGATTTGTATAAGTGCAATATCATTGAGATAAATAAAATAGAAGAGGGAGAAAAAACCTCGAGAAAAATCTCTTCCAACTTCGTATTTATTTCAAATTAATCGCAACGGCAAAAAGTAAAAAGAATAAAATTCATAAAAGAAAAAGAGAAAGAAAAATAAGCAAAGCAAAGATACACGAAAATCCGATTTGTGACGACAAAACTAAGTAAACAATGACTAATGTAATAAATACGTCTACAAATTCGGTGTTAACATCAAATGTACATGCGACTAGTATAACCCAGCAACCCGATGATCTATTGCCATCATTAGCATCGTTATCGTTTAATGTAAACAATTCGGGTGATCAGTCATCATCATCATCGTCAACATTGGTACATGTTAGCCAATCATTAAAAGACGAATCAAACGATACAACATTGAGTTCATTATTAAATCCAATTGTGAATAATAATACGGTTGATGTAAAAGATCTTAAAAAACAAGTTGAAAATATTGAATTGCAAGCAAATACAAATATGTTAACTGTTTTAACATCACAAACAACGGGCAATGTTGCATCTGTATCACCATCAATGTCATCACAACAACAATCACAATATGATTTTACAACGAAAATTACAGACGAAAATTCATCGGTAACTGGAATGTGGTCAAACATTGATGATGGCAGTAATCATAATGCTGTTTCAAATGGATTTAAAAATAATTCAAGCTATTCCAATTCATTGGTCACAACATTAATGAATAATACGAATATGTCAAATATGCAACAACAGCAGCAACAGCAACAGCAACAGCAACAGCAACAGCAACAGCAACAGCAACAGCAACAGCAACAGCAGCAACAACAACAACAGCAGCATCAAAATCGTCGGGCAATCACCGCATCGCATGGAGCTTTTCAGCCAGGTCTTCCACCAAATAACTGCGCACCACGTAATATGATGCCACCTCCTTCGATTCAACAGCATGGAAACCATCACCCACACAATATGCATAAATCAAACCCACAAGATCATCAATCTCATCACATGTCTATGCAGCAACAACAACAGCAGCAGCAACAGCAACAGCCGCATCCACATCAGCAAAATTTAAATTTTCATCAAACGCCGAACGCAATCGACCGCGATCCAATGCACGAGCCACATCGACATCCTCAAAAGCCCAATATGTACAATTCAAACTATCCCGTTTGGTCGAATCCTGCATCATCAATGCCATGGCAAGCACAGCAACAACAACAACAAGCTGCTATCAATAACTCCATTCCGGTAAGTTTTGTTTTTGCATTGAATTTTTCTTTTTTTCTTGAAATGTTCATACATTCCTTGGCCTTGATTCCACACTTCATCATTTACATTCAATTTTGCATTTTGTTTTTTCTTTGAAATTTATCGAATTCACATGACATTTCTTGTCATTTATTATTATTTCCAACTAAATTTTTATTCGATTTTAATTTTGCAGCAGCAACAAACACATCAACAACCATGGAATCGTGGACGTTCGGTTCCAAATTTAAATCCGATGTCAAATAATTTACCAAATCGAAAGCCAACGTCTCCAAATCCAGGCATGTCAATGTCTGCATATGCAGCGTCACAACAATGCGGCATTACGTCACCAATGAAATACAGACGCAGCACATCATTTCCTAGTAAAGTACAAGGTCATCACGGTAATGTAGTTGATATGAGTGGACAAGGACAAAATAATCTTTCGCATGGCCCAATCGATATGAATGCATTAGATGATACTCGTGATCAATTCATGCAATATCAAGTGAGTTTTCATTTTGCGAAATTTGAAAAGAAAATTCGAATTTTTTTTTTCGTTGGAAATTTTAAATTTTTTCTGTGATTGTTTCGATCAAATAATAATGGACATTTCCTTCTCGATAGGAACGACTTGGAAATGGTTATGAAATGCGTTCATTGGAACACTGTTTGAATGATATAATGAAAGGTGTTAATGATGGCGGACATCATGATTTCAAAGGGAAACCATATTATCCACGCATTGAAGATCATATCGTTGAAGAATCTAGTGGTTACGATGCATTAACACTTCCGATTGGTTCACCAGCTCGTTCATCGCCACAATCACAAAATTCAGATATGAATGAACGTTTTTCACGAAAAGTATTCGTTGGTGGTTTACCACCTGATATTGATGAAGGTAAAATTTGATTTAAATTTGTAATTTCGTTGATCTTTGAAATTTCAATTAAATTTTCTTATGATTTCTTGTCATTTTAGACGAAATCACATCATCGTTTCGACGTTTCGGGCCATTAGTTGTCGATTGGCCACATAAAGCAGAATCAAAATCATATTTCCCCCCAAAAGGATATGCATTTTTATTATTTCAAGTGAGTTTTTGTTAAAACTTGTCTTGATAACTATGGTATCTTGACAAAAATAAAAAAAATTATTGAAAATCAATGGTATTATTTAATATAAAATGTCTTTTAGGATGAAAGCAGTGTTCAACAATTAATTGAAGCGTGTATAACAGATGAGGATAAACTTTATTTGTGCGTTTCATCACCAACAATCAAAGATAAACCGGTACAAATTCGACCATGGCGATTATCAGATGCTGATTTCGTATTGGACGCATCAATGCCACTTGATCCACGAAAAACTGTATTCGTTGGCGGTGTACCTCGGCCATTGAAAGCTGGTAAATAGATTTTTTTTTGTGATTCACAAATAGACTTTGAACGACAAAAATTCATATCAATAACAATTTAATCAAAAAATCAATCTATAACAAAAAAAAAAAAAAATTGCAATTTTCTTTGTTCAATAGTTGAATTGGCAATGATTATGGATCGTTTGTATGGTGGTGTATGTTATGCTGGAATCGACACTGACCCTGAGCTCAAATACCCAAAGGTAAGCAGAAAAAAAATGAACAAACGAAACAAATCGTCAAAAAAAAAATTGAATTGTAAATGACATTTTATTTTCAATTTGTCCGGTGATTTATTGAATAGGGTGCTGGAAGAGTGGCATTTTCAAATCAACAGAGTTACATAGCAGCCATATCGGCACGATTTGTTCAATTGCAACACGGTGACATTGACAAACGTGTCGAGGTAAAACCATACGTATTGGATGATCAAATGTGTGACGAATGCCAGGGATCTCGATGCGGTGGCAAATTTGCACCATTTTTCTGTGCAAACGTTACGTGCTTACAGGTATATTGTTTTTTTGGTTTTTCATTTTTCATTTTTCATTTTCGCAATTTTATTCTCTTCTTTCTATTCGTCTTATAATTTTACATGATCTTTTTTTTGAATAAGATTTGTGTTTAATTTTTTTTTTTCACTAATTTCAATTCTGTTCTAAAAATGGTTTTCGCTTAATTTATTCCAAATAATAAAAGAAAAATAATAATCAAAGTAATTTTTAATTTTCTCTTTTAGTATTACTGTGAGCATTGTTGGACAACAATTCATTCGCGTCCAGGTCGTGAATATCATAAACCGTTGGTGAAGGAAGGTGCTGA
This sequence comes from Resseliella maxima, assembly GCA_029041755.1. NCBI lineage: Eukaryota > Metazoa > Arthropoda > Insecta > Diptera > Cecidomyiidae > Resseliella > Resseliella maxima. The sequence goes on from JAQOWM010000689.1 coordinate 874,529, forward strand.
TCGACCACGTGCTGTGCCGTTTCGTTGGTGTTAACAAAGTCGATCGTTAAATTCGTAGAGCGTATCTCGTTGCCGTCGCTATTTTTTGCAAGTAAAAAAAAAAAATCCCGAAAAGCAATCTATCAAAACAAAAAAATTGCAACCAAATACCAAACGAACCAAAAAGAAAAAAAAGTGAAACAAACAAATTGAAATATTCAAAGAATGAAAGATAGACGAGTAAAAAAAAAATGAAATATATTAGCACTAAAAGCAGCAAGCATGCAGCAACAACAACAACCGCTACACCATAGAAACTCTAAACATTTTTCTAGTAAAATTCATGAAAAAGATAAGCAAATTATTTTCGCATAGATTACACACATAATCACAATTTGTGTGTGTGTATGTGTAATTTTTCAAAGATTTTTTTTTTTACATCTATATATTTATATATATATATATACCAGACACACAAGGAGATCACGTATTTTTCTTCGACTCTCACGTTGTTTTATTTTGTTTTTATTTCGTTTGTAAGTGTAGCAACAGCCATTAGAAGTTAAAACAAAGAAAAAGAAAATATATATACGATTTAACAAAAGAAAATGAAAAAGAAAAAAAAAACATTACAAACAAATACATACGTCTAGAGCAAATTTTTATGATTTATTTGGTTGGTATGGATATGAAATATAATGGAATAAAAAAAAATTAGCCGAGAAAAGCGTATAACGTTTTTCTTTAGTCAAATAGGAATGTCATGGCCAATAGCGAATTAGATGTTCAAAGCCGCGACAGAGAGAAGATGAAAGGGAGAATGGCAAAGGGGGGGGGATAGAAGTGTGAGGCACGGAGGGATAAAAAGAAAAGATGAGTAAGAAGGACAATTCGCAGTTTAGATTTGCATGTAGCATCGAAACCAATTGTTTGTCACCCATTTTAAATCACTGTATATTTCTAACAATAATCCCAATTGTATAATTATAATTAGACAAATTCCAGTAGAACTGAACCTCTTTTTTTTAGAATGAATTTTTCAACATTTAGTTTTTACTGTAAAGCATTGTTTTCATTGTTGATCCGCTGCATCTAATTATTGTTTATAAATAACGCAATTTATACATGTTATTTACATCTTGTTGCTCTTTCGTTTTTATTTATTCTTATCCTTAACTATGTTTATCGATTTTATATGGCTCTGAATCCAATGATTTGGAGTGATTATTTTTTTTTTTTCTTTCAATTTTACATTTTCATTGAAAATCGGCTATCAAATGTGTCATGAACAACAACCGTATATCGCACAAGACTGATGAAAAAGCCTCGATGCGATTAGTTGCTCTTTTCCATTTCCAAATTTCCACAAATATACCGATTACAATATCACAATCACAATCCAATAGTTCAATTTCTTTTTCGTGTTTAATTTACGATGCGAATTAATTTTTTTTTTTTTCACAAAAAAGAAAATTTTTTTTTTTATATTATTTCTAATGTGTTTTTCGTGCAATTTTTCGGCTGAATTTATGAAACGTAGATTATACATTAAGTAAATGACAGCTGCTCATAAACCGAATTCATTTATTTTATCTGAACGTTTGAATTATAGAATTTCTTGTAAAACGAAATGATTTCGATTATTTTTATAACACAATTTTGTTTGAGTTTTTTTTTGTATACAATCAATATATTGTACAAAAGAAATGAAAGAGAAGTTAAACTTATAGAGACTAAATGAGAAGTAAAAAAGAAAACAATTTCTAATTTTGTATGCAATTTTATTCGTTTCTTTTTTTGTGTTAAATAGTACAGAATTGTGTTTGTTTTTTTCTTCGTTTTTTCTTTAGGGTTCTTATTTTCTTCTTTTTTCATGTGATATTTGTTGATTTTTAAAACTAATCAATTTAGATTCTTTTTTCTTCATCACTTTATTTGATTTTTCTACCAAGATTTTTTTTTTTTTTTTTTTGTAATATTTAATATAATTGTATCGCATATAGTAGCGAATAGTTTTTTGAAAGAATGAAAAAGTAAAATTAATTTTGCCAAAAGCCTCCGCCGGATAAGTTTCATTTTATCCAACTTATTTTAGGTTCTTTTCTGTTTTATTTATTCTAAAATGAATGATTTGAATCGAATTTTTTTCGAGAGGAATAATTCGAAAGGGATTTTTCTAAGCAAATAATTCAAAATGAATGCTTCAAAGCTAATGATGACAAAAATCATACACAGCAAAAAAACCTATCAACACACAACAAATTTAAATAAAAATGAATATCCAAACTGAAAAAAAAACTGCAAATTAATCAATAAATAGTTAAAGAGACAAAAAAATGAGACAAAAAAAAAAATAAACACATTAGTCAAATTTTAAACAAAATAATTAGCAACAATTTCTAGTTTCAATTTAAAGACAAAAAAAAGTAAAAAAAAAAAAAAAAATAAAAAAAAGTATTATGCAAAAAAAGTGACAAAAAACACATCTCCATTTAAATGAAATTTATGAATGATACTATTATATTTACGATTTTTGATTGTAATTGCCACACCCAGTGAAAAAAAACAATAGAACCAATTTGTTTGAGACACACTCAATCGTAATTATGACACAGGAAGAGAGATGTTCTCCACTTTCTTTTTTAAAAGAGAGAAAAAAAAATTATCATGTCTAGAAAATGGAGGAAAAAAAAGTGGGCAAGTGCAAATGATGTGTATGTGTCCAATCAATAAATAAAAAATTAAATTAACCATTGATACATACGCGTAAGTTGGAATGTACCTAAATAATTGCTACAAAATCTGAAATATTTCTTTTCAATAATTGAACTCTAAATGTTAAATTCAAATTCATCTGTCTGTTTATACATTATTTCTTTTTTTTTTTTTTTTTTTTTTTTTAAATATATATTTTCAACGCGACGATTTCACCATCAAAATTTGTTGTATGAAAACGCAACGAAAAAAGAAAACTTAAATTAAAGAGTAAAAAAAAGTTTAAAATTACAAGTACGAAATGAATATGAATTCTTATATACATATATTTTTGCGCTTAAACATTTTATATAAAAAAAAAAAAAAATACCATTTATCTAATCGAAATTTTGAAGTAAAAAAAAAAACAAATACCAAATACACAAACAAAATTTGTGACAAAAAAAAAAAATTGTGTAAAAAAAAAAAAACTAAGAATCGGATTCCAAAAATCGAAATTTTTCGCCTGATCGAAATTTGTTTCATCTAGGAGAACAAAATTCGTAATGTAACTTAAGTGCAAATCAATGGTAAACCTCTTCGTTTTGTGTTTGATTTTTATATTCAAAAATCACTCTCGTCATAAATTACTATATATGAATTTCATTTTTAATTTTGAAAATTTTTTGTGTCGTCTCGTTGTTATCGTCGTCAACAAAAGACTTGAATATAACTTTTTAAATACATATTTTTCGCTAAATCATATTCTTATTTTTTTTTTCGTTCGTCGTTCTCTAAAAATTAATGAGTAAAAAAAAATCCAAACTAATTTTTATGATGAAAATTTAAACATAACAATTTGTTACAACTACAAAGAACAAATTGTATGAGAAAATGTGCGAATATTTTAATGTGACAAAAAAATCGCAACAAATTTACTACGATATTACTTGATTAATTCATAGTCAAAAACACACATACACACAAACAAAACAAAAAAAAAAAAAAAAAGATGAAATTATTGAATTCAAAAATATAATAAGTTTTGAATTGAACAACCAAAAGGAGAAAAGGAAAATAAAAAAAAAAAAAAAAAAAAAAAATAAATTTGTGCACGCGTTCATATCCAATTTAACGTATAATAATTGTAGTTAATTATTGAAGTAAGGCAATTTAAAAATGAGAAAAATCACCTTCACATACAGACATAGTGAAATGTGAACAATGATGACAAACAAACAAATATACCGCTGATAAGCTTCAACAAATTCACAATAAAAGGTGTATTAATTCGTTATTGCTGAGCGATTTTCTTCTTTTTTTTTTAAATAGCAAACGTTTAACGTCAATCGATGACATAAAAAAAAAGTATAAATTGAAATTCATACAAAACTATTCAAACAAAAACATACACACATATGTGCATTGTACTATTTTTTCTGTCTTGTTTGTTTTTATCTGAAAGAAAAATAATTAACCCATTTTATAAACAAAAAAAAAATTAAACAAAAAAAAAATATATTATGAATGTATTTAATGAAACAAAACAAAAAGAATGATTGAAAGAGACAAAAAAAAAGTTAGGATGGATGAAAATATTGCGCGCGCGAACATTTAGTATTCTTGATTAAAACAAATTTTGTGGTGTACATTTTTAAAATGACCTCCATTTTTTTTTATATAATTGTAGGTAAACTTGAGACAAACTCACTAAAATGACAGAGAAAATAAAAATCTAAAAACAAAAAAAAAAAAAACAAAAAAACACAACAAACTAAACACATCTGATGAAAAACCCTTATAAAGAAAAGAAAAAAAAAGAAAATTACCGATTGATGAGTATTAGTAGTTAAATTTATATAACATTAGAAATTATATAATCACTATCCCCTTTTTCAAATTTCACTTGTTGTGCTCTATTTTTTACGTGAACAATTTCCTTTTAGTTTCATTTCGATAAAAACACACACAAACTCACACACATTTTTATCATTGTTCTTAAATTGCCCAGCAATTTCATCAGCAAAAAGAAAAAAAAATGAAAATGAAAATGAGAAGAGAAAAAATTGAAATTGTATCAAATTATCAAATCGACGATTACTACATTTATACAGTAGATTCAGCAGACATGAATTTATACGAAGATAAACAAAAAGTTACAAATCACGCGGTAGAAAGCGATAGTTTTTGTTTAAATCTTTTTTTTTAGTGATTTTCGTTTCTTCTGATTTTTTTTCTACAAAAAAAAAAATAAAAAAAAAAAAATAAAAAATTTGCAAATTTGATTTTGTATGTCGACATTTTTGTAGCATATGGCAATTTGATGAGCCAAAGTCAATTTAGTTTTCGAAATGATTGAGTATTGTGCGCCCTTTTGAGCGTCCTCATTCAAAAACGAGAAAAAAAAAAAAAAGTAAAACTTTTGCGATGATTCTTTTATTTTTCCGCATACATAGTATGGGAAATTGATATATTCTACTTTATTGAATGGATGATAAAATACACATTGTAGTGTAAACCCGTAGTGAAATGTCTAGCTAGTGACTAGACATAAACTTGAAAATCGACCTTTTTTGTGGTTTTTAAACATTTTTTTTATATAAATTATTTTCGCGCTAATTATTCCCAAATCGCCCCAACAAAAAAAAAAAATTGATCGTCAACAACCACACACTCGGAGTTTTTTTTTTTTAATTTTTTTTTTCGTTTGATATATAATGGATTTAAATTTAAACAACTTATAAAAATGATAAATTAAAACTGAAAAGACAAAAAAAAAAAAATTTAATCGCGTTAGTAAAACGAATCGGTAGTAGATGTGTTTCATTCTCTTTTTTTTTTTTTATAAAAAAAAAATAAAATTATATTACTATTTATTCATAATTTGTTTTTTTCGTACATGGTGTATATTTTTAGTCGAATTCAAATTTAGCTGATGAAACATTTTTGATAAAAATATTTATATTATTATATACAAAAGCCAATTATGGTGAAGTAATAATTGAATTAGATTTATAAAACTTAGGTATCTCGTCAAAAAAACAAACAAACAAATGGAGAATAAACCAAATCGATGATTTAAATACGCTAATTTTTCTAATTTTTTCTTTGGAAATTTGGTTCGACGCAATAAAAAGATTCGATCGAAAAATTTGAGAAAGAAAAAAAAAGAAAACACATTTTTGCCGCCTTCTGTTGCATCGGTTTATTGTCAAGCAAAATTCGCTGAATTATGATCTGATCCTGATCTAATTGTATAATTGTTTAGAATAGTTCTGATCTTATTGTGAAACCCTTCGCTAAATCGTCGTGTTTTTTTTTTCACAATTCAAAACAATTTTTTTTCCCGCACAGAGAAAGAGAATCAAAACGAAAAAAAAAATCCATAGCTGCTGATCCATTCACATATTTCCATTAAGTGTGTTCATACCGTTTTTTAATGTCGTCGATCATAAATCGCACCGTAGCTAATTCATTGGTGCATTGTGATTGAATTTTGTTCAACATGTTACTCAATTAATGAAGAAAAAAAAAAACAAATACAAAACAAAATGGTATACCGATTAAAATCCAATTGCTGAGATGAGAAAAAAAAGAACAAACACATTTCACTGAAAATGTAGAATAGAAATTACCATAACAATAGCCATGTATAGAGAATGCAAGCAAAATAAAATGGGATAAAAACATGCAGAATAATTGCTGTCAAACCAAATATGAAGAGAAAATAGAAAGAGAGAGAGAGAGAAAGAGAGAAAAAATTGAGCAAAAAAAAAAAAATGAAATGAAAAAAAAAAAACAATTTTGAAATGAAATGAGAAATGATGTATTTTTTTATGTCACTTTTTTGACTATTCAAAATGATGGTCATTTCCTTTCAAATCAGATACGACAAGACTAATAACGACAACAACAACAAAAATTGCAGTTGCACAGGAAATGCATGATTAAATGCCACATTCAATAAATAATCTAAACAACACATTAAATAGGAATAGTAGTGCAGCGACAAAGACAACTGCTACAATAACAACACACAGACAACTGCTACAATAACAGCAAAAGTAGTGATGAAAAAGATAGAAAGAATGAAAGAGGGAGAGAGGGAGAGAGAGAAAAAAACAAACTCAGATTACAGCTAAGCAAAACGACTTTCAATACATCAAATAAGAGAAGCAAATAAATTAACAACAAATTATAAATATATATATATAGCCATTAAACACATAGACAAGAACTTGATAGATTTTCTCTCTTTGTTCTTTTCGCTGTTTTTTACCCAACAATTAGTCCAAATGATTAAAAAAAAAACGAAAATATTTTTGCAAAAATAACGACAAAACGAATACACCCACAATAGAAAACAAAATACACTTTATCTATTTAGACAAAACAAATAAATGCAAACAATAAAATAAAAATAAAAATGTATCGAAAAGGATGGCAATTCAAGTTTTGCACACACTTTTCTTCTAATAAAAAAAAGCAGCAGAAAGTAGATAATACAAACGAAATGTTCGTCAAAATGTTGAATTTTAATCAGACGGAATGAAGACGGCTAGTAGTGGGAAATAGGTAGTGTTGGCATCGGCAAATTTTCTCATTTTTTTTTTTTACACTCGATTCGGTCCATTCGTGTTCCAGAAATGAATTTTGAACCAAAACAAAGAAAGAAAAATAAAACCAAGGAAAATTGGGAATAATCCAAAACAAAAATGAAATTTTTGCGAGAAAACCCAAAAATAATAATTGCGTTTAATGAATTCGAAAATTGGCTCGCATACATTTTGTTAGAAATGAATTCAAAGAATTCACATAATTTTTTTTTTTTTTTTTTTTTCAGAAATCATATTTCTTTTTGTATTGGCATTGATAAAAAATGAAAACAAAAAAACTTATATATATATAAATCTAAATATATATAAAATATATTGGAAAAACTTCTTATTTAATTCGGCTTACTCGCCCATATGAACGAGTATAAACTCATATTATTTCGTAACAAAATCGTATGTTTGCAAAAAAATACTATTGAAAAATCAACAAAAAAAAAATTTTGAACGAATAACGACTTTTTTGATCTGATTCTAATTTAATAAGCAACAAGGATGCATAGCAAATGAGATACAAAATAAAAAGTAACACATTTTTATATATTTGATTACATTTAAATTTTTCTAAATCATACACGTATTACTACTACTACTAGTGACTAAAATGCAATGAGAATGAAACAAACAAAAAATTATAATAAAAACAAAACAAAACAAAACAAAACAAAAAAAAAATACAAATAATAACACAAATTATAGTAATCACACGGACTTGCCATTTTTTTATGATTTCTTTTTTGTATTTCGTACGGATAATTTATTGGATTCACGTTTTTTGTACAAATCTTTTCTACCAATATTTTCCAAAAAGTTGTTTAGTTCAATTTTTTTTCTCTCGTTTGTATTGAAATGCATGTAATCGATATGAATTGTGTGTGTGTCAAGCGTCTGACAAGCCTTGTTATATTGAGTATTTAATAGTAACAGTGTGGCTAGCCGTTCAATGAAATGTGTGAGTCAAATGCTTGGCAAATATAATTTAAATTGATTGCTGAAGACAAACAATAAAGAAAAATTGTTGATAACATTTTTAGATGAACACAGCTGCATATATTGTAGGGTTGATGCAATATGACACAGCTTGAGAATGGTGTGCTGAGCGCCCATTTTGATCCCATATTGGTCATATTGCCGTGGTTTTATGCAAATAAAGCGAATGGCATTCATTCACAATTCAAATGAGAAAAATAAAACAAAATAAAAAATGAAAACACGAAAAAACGAAAATGGTGTATATGACGACAAGCCGTTTTTTAATGCCTATCAATCACACGAGAATTACTAAAAAAAAACCAAATAAAGCAAAAATAAAATACAAACAAGTGAAATGTGAAATGATATGATGTTATGCAACTACAAATTGAAATGAGAATCTGTTCAAATGGCATATTTTTTAAGAAAAAAAAAAAAAAAAAAAAACAAAAACAAACAAAATGGTGAGAAAAAATGAAACAAATTAGTCGCAAATTATTTTTAACTTCAGCTATGAAACAACAGAAAAAAAAATTAATAAAAATTTAGAAAAGCATCTGATGTACCATCCAATTCTGTCAATATAAATTTAAATAAAGCAAATCATCGTATTTAATGTACCGAATTCAGTTTTTTTGGTGTTTTTTTCTTTCTTTCTTTAAAATTAAGATTTTCACTTTTTCCTCTTAAATAACAAAAAATTTAGCTCAAACTTAATTTTAAATTGTTTTTTCAATTCTTTTTTCATAAAAATTGGCTCATCTATCTTGTCGCAAGATTAATAAGATTATATTCTTGTGTCACATATGCAGACCATCATTTTATCGATTGACGACTGCAGAGGATTATTGATTAAAGTTAACATTACTTACTGACGTCATGGCGAGATATGCAAATGACATGACCTATAAAAAACTAACAGTAGAACGCCAGACGAAAAAAAACACATGCATTAAACGGTCAAAAGACTTAAAGAGCGTTACCCTAATAATATCACAAAATTGAAGACGTAAAATGTTTCTAATTTAATTCGACCAACAACCGGCAAATATAATTTATTCATTTATGCACAAACATTTAATTCAAATGTACTAAATATAATGTATCACTTTATTCCAGTTATTGTCAGAAATGCAATCACAATGTGAATGAATTTAACTGATTTGAATAAGTGAGAGTGAAAATGGGTCAAAATGATTTTATCACATAATTTGGTGATACTTTAAATCATGTCGAAAATTGATGAAAATGAATAAAAATGACAAAAATCAATGCAATGCATTCGAGTACAAGAGGCATGCATGGTAACAAGAGGCATGCGTGGTTAAATCATCTTGTGAATCTCATAAAAGTTTTCATACATTAAAGGGCTACCACAAACATTTATCCCACATTTATGATATTGATCTGTATAAAAAGTTGCTGTGATGACGTTGATCAGTGTTTTTTTTTCTTTTAAAATTATCTCATTGATGAAAATTGTCTCTTTGCGGATAACATCAGTATAAATAACATAAATCGCTTGTATTTGTCTTACCCCCGTGTTCTCATTCAATTATTTCTAATATGTATCTTGATCAAGCAATTTCTTTAAGCATACTACCTTCAGTATAATCTTAGTGATCACAACGAGTACATCGTTCAAAGCACAAATAGTGATTTATTCATATTTACACATTTCATTTTATTTTATATATTTTTTTTTTAATTTCTAAAATGTATGGAATTCGTGCATTGATAATTAGTTTTGTTTATTTGATAACCATTAACAACATAATTGGTGTTGATATATTTTGTGAAAATATTCTTGAATTTTATAAAAATATCGGATGCAAACCAACAAATAAATCAATGGATAATATGTGTTCATCAAGGTAATTATGAAAATTATATGAATAATCTATCAAATCAAACAACCACAGTTAAAAGATTCATGAAAATGTTCCATCACGCCAACATTTTTTGCCAGCATTTTTGCAGCAAAAATATTAATACGAAAAATCTATAATTGCAGTTTTAAATGTCCGGTAATTCATAAATTTGAGCATGATAAATGCTATTTCAATGGAAAATCATTTGCTATTGGAGAAATGCTACCACAGGAATATATCGATGGAACATGCAAAGAATCATGTAAATGTAGTACATTCAATGGACCAGCTTCATTTGAATGCAATGAACTCGAATGTGTCGGAGATAATTCAAATGAAGATGACTCTAGAGAAAGAACTTGCATATCACAATATTCACGTTTACGAAGATGCTGTAATGATGGTGAATTGTGTGGTAAATAAATATTGATAAAAATCAATTTGATTATTTCATAATATTTTAACAAAAAAAAAAAAAAAACAAAAAAAAAAAAATCGGACATTTTTTCTCTTTTTTTTTCTTTTTTTTTTTCTTTTTTTTCTTTTTTTTTCTTTTTTTAATTCTTTCCAAGATCGTGCACAAATTTCAAGATTGAAAAAATGTTATCTGGAAGGTCGAACTTATTATTTAAATACAAAAATGTATCCGAATAGTGATGCATGCCATGAATGCCTATGCACTGACGATTTCGATAATTCGACTGCTATCACTGAGAATGTGAATTGCAGGAAAATCGATTGTTTATCGTCATTATTCCATTTCGATTATTTAAGAGATGGTTGCGTGCCAGTTTTTTATAAAAATGTTTGTTGTGCAATTGATACCAAATGTCGTAAGTTTGCAGCATTGTTTTTTTTTTAATGGAAATTTTGAAAAATTGAGGAATTTATTTTTTTTTTTTGTTTTTTTTTTTCTTGAAATAAAACAAATGATGATTTTCTAGCGAATGAAAATGATGAAATTGATTCAAAATCAAGAACAGCAAAAATAGCAAATGGACCAGTTTGTAAATTTGGTAAATTAACATTGAGACGTGGCGAAATGCTAAAATCCGAACATCATAAATATCATGACATTTTATGCAAATGTGAAATACCACCAATGCTCACATGCTTTCAAACCGAATAATTTGGAGAATTTAATCATAGTTCCTCTTGAGCAAAAAAAGAAACAAAAAAAAATCACTGAATTGTCATTTTATTATATTTAAGATTCGATAATATCAAACGATTTAAATGTTCATATTAAGCTAAATTGTTCATCAAAAGGAATTGTGTGTTTTTTTTTCTTTTTGTAATAAAATCCAAAATTTAGCAAAAAAAAAAATAAATAAAAATCGAGTTTTCTTCAAGCTTGCACCAGTTCCAAATGGAATCATTTAGTCTTTTTGTAAAGTTGAACATTGTACAGAGACTATTTACTGTTAATTATTTAATGAATATTATGTTCAATCTGAGAAAAAAAATCTTTAAACTCATGCAAATAACAGTTGTATTTATAAAATATGCGAATTGTTGATTATAAAATTGTTTATTTTGATGAAATAAGTAACTAAAAAGAATTAGCCAGGTCGCGGATGAAAATGGAATTGAAAGGTGCTCATTGCTGGACCTAATATAGCTCTTAATTCGAGGGATGATTTTAACATAACTAAAATTAAAGAAAGAAATAATTTAATTTGAATTCAATGATTTATTTTCTAATTTTTTTTATTTTTTTTCAATTTCTTTACCGTTCGCATAAAACTGCCAGAAATTATCTTTTGATAATGGTTCACGACAAAGCTCTTCCATCGTTTGACTGAATTTAGTTTCATCTAACTCCTTTAAAATAAGCTCTGTATGCCTTGCAACATTTAATCTAAAATAACAGTAAATTTTACATACAAAATCATTGAAAAAAAAAATGAATTAGATTTCACTGTATTTTTCTCGAAATTTACATATCAAGAAAATCGGTTATTTTATCTTCCAAATTTGTTTGAATCGTATCCGATTTATATACTGTTCTGAATGCTTCTTGGAAACTACCAAATAAGTTACCAAGTGTTGAATGAGCTAAATAGCTATAATCACTGTCCTAATAAGAATAAAAGTAAAAATTGTGAAAATTGCAAAAAAAAAAAAAAAAAATAAAATAAAATTTAAAATTTAAAATTTACACTTTACCTCTAGTATTAAATCACACCCAGTTTCTCCATTACAAAGAGTAAGTGAAGTAGTTAACAAAATGCAAAAATAAACAAATATTTTCATTTTTGGGTTTTCAAATCAATCAGATAGATAGAATATGACTATCATTGGTATCAAAATGTTTTACTTTTATATTCATACACAATGCGTTGGTTGTGAGAAATTATGCGCGCAGGCCTAATGGGCCATATGCAAATGGTCTCAGGCAATTTTAATTATTGCATTGATTAAATTTAACATTGAAAACGCTTAAGAAGATTACAAGCAGCTATAGTTATTAGGATTTTTGATTTTCTTCCTATCTTAACTAAAATGAAATTAAGCTAAATTTCTTTTCGAATAAACATAATGATGATTAATGATGTTTTTCCCATTGAATCAATCCACCTACTACTGTGCAAAGTTTTAGAAGCAATGCAATACATCGTTAATAATCATTTGATATTAAATCGATACTATTCAAATTGTTTGACATTTGTCGTTATTTGAATTGATGAAACACTAAATGGAAACAACAATTTCCAATTTTAACATTTTCAAATTGGCTAAATAAATAATGGTCCGCTTAATGCAGTGATGAATACGATGAGAAAGAGAATATAAACAACACAAATTAAATCCTTATATTTGACCATTTCATACGCATTTCAACAATTATCCACACAATTTGAGCACATTTGACCAACTTGCCTGTAAAAAATTATTTGATTTCGTATGAAATGGTCGTATTGTCTTGACAGCAACATTAAAAAGTTTTTTTTTTACTTTTCATAAGTAACGCTCCAAACGTATACTTTGAATCATCAAAAGGATTTTCACTAAAAATAATAAAATAAAAAAAAAGGAAAAAATGAAACAAATCGAAATTTTATTAAAAAAATTATGTTTTATTGATTCGTAAATTACTCAGTTAACTCATTAGTAAAATGGTACATCAGAATCTGTTTTTTCCTGTAATGTTTAAGCAAAACTTAATAAATTCGTTATTGATTATCAGTGAAAATGATGACTTTAAAAAGGATTTATTTTTTTTTTTTTTTTTTTTTTTTTACAACATTTCAAAATCCAAATTATAAATGACTCCTCTGGAAACATAATCATCAGATAAGATAGGATCACGATGAAAATTAACAATCGTATATGGATAAATAACAACTTGTGATTTCAATAGACCACCAACGCATAAACCATTATCTCGAAATGAAAATTCCAATCGAATTTCATAAATGCGATCCGATTTAATTACAATTGGTTTTGATAAAGTAACTTTTGCACCATTTTCATTATCATTATTTCGTAAAATATATTTCTTATTGGAGACAATCATTTCTTCTTTCGATGATTCGATCATTTCAACAATCATCACATCTACTTCAAAATCATATTCGTAAAGATGGTAGACATTATTATCAAATCGACATATATTATCCAATGTGAATGCATGCAACAAAATTAATGTATTGCATGTGAATACAGTTTTTTCGAATTGTTTAATATAGTATTTTTCATCTGAACCAAATTTTGATATTAATCGATCACATTTTACAATTTGCTTTTCATTTGGTACAATTGTTTGGTTGCATTTTCGACGATTTGCCGTGAATAGATTCGGTTGATAGTATTTTTTTGTAATCAATTGATAGATCTCTTTATATTCATCATTTGTGAATAAATCCTTATAATTTGGCATGAGTGATGAAAATTCATGTAATGACATCGAACCAAAGTGAATTCTATAAAATAAATCTCTAAAATGTGTATTAACTAAATCTCTGGTGAGAACAGCTTTTTCTCTAACATTTTTTATCCAATTCATGCATATTTCGAATAATTCACATTCAGTGCATGAAAGATTATTCAATCTTAATATCATTTCCAAACAATAAGCATCTGATTGTAAGATTAAATTCGATTTTAGCACAGCTTTCGTATCATTTACAATTATTTTTTCACATTTTTGTTTCAATTTTTTTAAATTATACATAATTGACAATTTGTAAATCCAACAAACATTCTCAATTTTTATGCGCACTGTTATGAATTTTTCACATAATTCCATACATTCAATAACTTTGTACTTGTCAGCCAGGTACATAACATTTTCAATGTTATCCATTGTTAATGTTATTTGTGAACAATAAAAAAATTGCAAAAATTCTTTGAATTCATCAGCCGATACATCGATAATCTTAAGTTCACTTTTTACCGACCATGGTCCATTGAACATTATTCTAAACACATCACTTATGATAGATAAAACCTTTTTATGCACCGGAATTCGTTCACATTTACCAATGGATTTGAAAATGAAATGAAAATCAGCCATTTTCCCGTTTAAATAATGTGAATCTAAGTTGTTGCCAAAGGTTAGATAAGTATGACTTTGATAGTTATGTCTTATAGAATTGTTGATTATTGATATGATTGAATCTATTAAGGAAATAAAAATGAAAACAATGATTGATTAATAATTTGGAAGAAATATTGAAAAACAAAAACTATGCGAAATAAACAAAAAAATAGCATTTTAAGCCAAAACAACTTTTTTTTTTTTTTTAAAATATTATCTTATTTTGCGATTAATTTGTTAATCATCGATGATGAAAACAACAAGGAAAGTAAACAAAAGAACAGTGAAAAACAATCACTTGCGCAAACAGTGATTGAACTGAAAGTGCTTTGCTTTAAAACAAATTGGAAATTTAAAATGTTATTTCGTTTATTTTCCTTATCATCACAATTTATGAATGAAATTAACAGCAAAATGGTGTAATTCAATCGAAATTGCACGATAGATGAAATTTTTTAATTTATGTTTATATAAAAAGATAAAAGTTTAAAATTTATTGTGTTTGAATAGATAAATTACCTTCATATTCATCGTTAAACATGTTGAGAATAATTTCAATATTTGTATTAAATTTCGTTCGAATTGATATGCAAAATCACTTGATCACAATTGACTTATAGCAAATAATAATGTTGTTTAAGCAAGAGTTAAAAGTGCATCTAAACCAGTCGAAGGCATAAACGTATCTGAAACCTCTCCTTCTGTATTGAGACGAAAGTGAATATCTTTTCCAAATATGATGAATTTTAAGAATATTCATTTGACTGCATGATGCAGTATGCATCTAATGGTGGCAACAGACAAAGTCTTTATTACCTTTCTTTAGATGTATTCTTACTACAATACAAATACAACTCTAAACAGGTACCAATGACATTTTTTTTTTTTTTTTTTGGAATTTGTTCTCTTTTGTTAATCATTTCTCCGGCAGGTATAAAGTGCAATGTACATGCTGACCTTATAAGGTAATGTATTTGGTTATATCAACCCGAAAAGTTCTTTCGGCGAGAACTAAGAAAATCAAAATGGTGAAAATAATCAACAATTCCTATTTTGCCTTGTTTATTAATTTTCCCGTACTCCCGTTTGTAGCATTATATTAATGAAAAATAAAAAAAAAAATAAAAATGTCCTGTTGTTAAAATATAACTTTTTATTTGTGCCATGTGCATTTCATATATTGAATCAAGTATCAAAAAAAGTTTAACAAATATTCAAATATTCACAAGCCGTTAATTTTACAGAAATAAATAAGTGATAGAGATAAATGTGGTAATTAATTTTTTTTTTTTTTTTTTTTTTTTTTGTCCACAAAAAATTTATTCACATTCGTTTTGTATTTCGTTGAGTCATGGGTCGAATTGTATGCTTTGTAAAATCATCATCACAGTGGAATTAAGCGAACTCTTGAGTCTTTTATTCTGAAAGAAAAACGTTTTTTGTTTTTCATTTTAAAAATTAAATTCCAAGTTTTTTAGTTCTGTGAATTATTTAAATCAGTGTTCTTCGTGGGCTTGCTTATAAGCGGCTGCTTTTTTTAAGCTGCTTAAATAAGCCAGCTTATCAATACGGCTCTGACGCATCCATCAACAATGCGGTACAATGCGCAGCGTGCAGTGTCTAATAACATGTACAATTGTACAACGTACACGCATACTCTCTGTTTCATGAGCGTATATTCGAATACCGTACCGCATTGTTGATGGATGCGTCAGAGCCGTATTGATAAGCTGGCTTATGTAAGCTGCTTAAAAAAAGCAGCCGCTTATAAGCAAGCCGACGAAGAACACTGATTTAAATATGCACGGTTTGCATTGCACGCCATACCCGTATATGTTGAACGTCCAAGTCGTGGTGTATAGTTGTAATTATCATCTCGTTTTCCCATTCTGGGTGTGAAAACGACTTCATATGGTTTACTTTTTTTGTCGGTTTCCTCATTAGATCTTCGTCCCAAACGCGGTCTGAAATCAAAGTCTCGTTTTTCCTGCATAAAGTAACCTAATATATATGTATTTATATACAAAAAAAAAAAAGAATTACAAATTATAATTGAATGATGACTCGAAATATATTTCCTAATTTCTAACTGTCTTGTTACAAAAATAAACAAACTTGGTTTACGTTGGAGAAGATATTGAAGCAATTGTAAATTTTTCACTTTCTCTTTATCATGATTGAGTGTATTGAGTAGTTCATCATCCGAAAGAAGTTCATTTATTAAAATGTCAAGTTCATCGGTTGATCTTTTGATTCTGTGAAATAAAGGGATTTTCCATTTATTGAAAAATGGATTTTGTGTTTTTAGAGAGGGTGTTTCAATCATTAAATTTTTAACCATTTTTTTTCTTTTTTTTTTTTGAAATTTTTTTGAAAGAATATTTTCTTGAAAGAAAACCAAAATACGCACTTATGATTTGACACTGTTGTTCCAGTATTAGGTATTTCCTATGGAAGAAAAATGTTTATAATATTTATTTCAGGTTTAAAATATTTTTTCAACAAATAAAAAATCTTCTTGAATTTATATCACTCGAACCTTAGTTAAATCAACGGACATTGCACTACCACAGAACATGAAACAAATGAGTAGAATTACAGAAATGCAAGAGATACTTTTCATTTTTGTAGTTTAATTTTAAACAAGAACAAAAAATATGTTTTTTTTTCTTTTTTTTTTTTTAATAAAATGTTGGAAAATTCAACAGAATTAGAATTAAAATTCAATTTATTTTGAATAAAACTGAGTGACTCTCTTTCGTGATTAGAACGCGAATGAATGGAATACGTAGATTGCTTCCAATTTATAGCCAATTTTGATCTAATTCATAGTCCATTGTCTTAGTTTTGCGTTTGCGTCACTTCGAATCCAGACTATTGTCTCGCAACTTCGGCATAGTAAGATTAGAAGAATTACACAAATAACACGTCATTGCAACTGTCGAATAATATCATGGATTTACATGAGACAGAATACTCAATTTATCACATTTAAAATCCAAGATTCAATATTCAAAAGCAATAAATCACTGCAGCAAGTATTTTTTTTTACGCACAGAATTCGTATCAATTGGTTTTATGTCCATTGGTAATATGCAAATTTGTTTAAATAGAAAAAAAATGAGTAAAGTAACACCAGAGATGAATAAAAATACAAAAGAAAAAACAGAAAAAGGAAAAATTTATATTGAAAAGAGAAAGAGGAGATAAAGAGAAAATTTCCCAAAAAAAAAAAAAAAAAAAAAAAACGAAAAATAAATTAAAATAAAAAAATAAATGGAAAACCGTGCATTTAAAAAAATCCATTACTTTCATTAGCCACTGTCATTAAGTGGTGCCATCTATGATCAATTTTGGTTAATAAACGACGCTAAAATGCTCGAAATTATTGACAATTGAAATGAAATGTCAAACAACAAGAAAAAAAAAACATTACAAGTTTCAACAAAGAAAAAAAATTTTTTTTTGTGCCGAAGCTATTGTTAAAGCAGACAAAGTTCGAAAAAAGTTCAAAAAAATGGAAAATAATGCTGGTAATTTGATTGAATTTATTTAAGTGTGATAATATTCAATTGATTTTATCATTTTTTGACAAAACAAATCATTTATATTCCAGATTTATTGATTTCGTTCGCACTACCAAAACATTGCAAAAAGGAAAATATTGTTGCAAGCGCTATAAAAAAGGAAGACCATCGTTCGAATAAAAAAGTGCGTCGAAAAACGGATCATGCGTGGCTACCATGCTGGGAATGTAATAAATTTTTACAAAATAAATACACATTGGCATATCATAATCGGCGTTTTCATACAAAAGAAAAGCCACAATTTAAATGCACAAGATGCCCAAAAGCATTCATTTTGGAACGAGACTTGGAGCAACATTTTAAAATTCATAAAAATCGCAAAGCATTCAAATGTTCTAATTGTGACAAGGCATTTTCTTGTGCAGATAAATTGAACGAGCATGAAGTTTCACATGATCCCACTAAGGGCCAATATACTTGTCTTCAATGTGGAAAAAAATTCTATGATGAAGGCAATCATCGTCGCCATTTAAAAAATTGTGGCCATTTTTATGAATGCACATTGTGCCCGAAAAAACTTAAATCAAAAGATAATTTTAAGGCGCATGTGAAAAAACATAGCGGAATACCAGATGTTGTGTGCAATTTATGTGGACTCAAGTATTTCACTAAGGCCCGATTGAAGCAACATCAAAAGAAAAAACACGGCCAAACAACAACCAGTGTTAATGTTCCCGAAACACCAACAGCTTCATCAGTTATTACTGGAAATTCAGCTCCAACAATGAACAAACGACAGCTATTCAGTAATGTTTATCCAAAAGATTTCGATCCAGCCCAGTTGGCAGAAAACGGTTACATTACACATTTACAATTTGTATAAATTTATTTAATTCATAAATCAGTATTCATTAATCATAACTCATAAATCATAACCACTAACTACAATTTAAATCTCTAATATAATATGACATAAAAACAAAAAAAACAAAAAAACATTGTGAACAAATTAGAATTGCCACTGTTTTATTTTCATTCGTAACATTATGACAAATTCATAAATGAACATGTATTGTTAGGTTGCTGTTTTCATTTAGCTGTTTTTTTTTTAATAGTAAAAATCAATCTTAATTTTAATCGAAACAGGAAATAATAAAAAAAACTACGGTGAAAATTGTGGTGCATCTTGATCTGTGTATACATTGTCCAATTTGAGGTTAGGATATAATTTGGCTATTTTTCCTGGTGGTGTACATAAACGGCCAGCAAAATCTAAACGCTTTCTACTCAATGCTCGATCCGCGGCTACTTGAATATCATACAAAGACCTGGAAATGAACATTTTATATTAATTTAACTTCATTCACAGATCAGTGTTTTGTTTCAAAAACTTTGTGCATTTTTTTTTTTACCCTACTATTATTCATCCTCAATTCATTGATATTGATTACTTACCGATTCCCTGAAGATGACAATGAATGTTGTGTCTTCTTTTTGCTTGCTGCTGTATCACTTGAACCGGGCGGTGACATTGGTGAATTTGTCATTTGTGAACCGAGCCGTTTTGCATCTTTATTCACATCCGACACTTTTTCATTTTTGATAAACGTTAGTAGCTTCTTGTGATTTGGTGATTGTGGGCCAATTTGAAGTAAATGTATTAACTCTTCCCACAAAAGTTTGTATTGATCATCTTTTTTAGTACCTTTAAGTCTGAAACAGGAAGAAAAAAAGATTAACAGATTTATCAAAATTGTTCGATTCGGTTTGAAAAAAAAAAAAAAATTAATTCAATTTGGAAAAATTGAGTATACCTTTGTTGTCCAACAGGTAATGTAAGTGGTTCGTGTCGAGCTTCGAATGATAGAAGATTATAAATGATTTGTTGAGATTTTAAAATTTCTTCATCGGTTATTTCATCTTTGCCAATTAACGTAAGCATTGGTTCCAAAAACTATAGAATTTGAATGAATGAAATAAATTATCAGTTAAAAATGGTCAAATGAATGTTTGAATGTTTGCGTATTTTACCTGTCGCACGTTATAAACTATGGTTGATCCAGCGGTTAGTGGGAAATATTTTGTATTTTTACAAAATTTAGCCCTTAATCGTGCGAGATTGCGATCAGGCAAACGGTCTGGAAATTGTTTCAACGGAATCAATTTAAAATTGTGAATAATTGATGCAAAATCATTAATTCGATAATCTGTGACTTTGCCGCTGACACTTTCTAAAACCGATGGTAAATCTTCTAGGCAACTACGTGATATTTGTAATGTATGAATAAAAATTTCACCACCGTGTGCTGATAGCATGTGACTGGTAATTTTACCGCCAGTTTCTCTGAAAATGGAAAACAAAAAAATTCATTTATGAAAATGAATGTTGTGATATAAATTCTGAATGAATTGAATAATACCAAATCAATGCAATAAATACCTCGGCATTTCAAGTAAAACCGATCGTCCATTGAGAAGAAAATTAATGAGACATGAACTCGGCCGAGATGTGACATCAACCGGAGTTATTCGAAATTGTGCCAAACAAGGTTGTAGTTCAGCTGCACCAATACCTCTCGGTGTACACCATTTCAGTGTGACTGTTTCGTATTCGGCATTTTCTTTGATACTTGTCGGTAGTTCTTGTACATTTCCACATATAATGGAATGTGATTTACGTGAATGGAAAATTTCAACATCATAATTTGCACTTGAACTAGCATTTTGTTCTTCTTTCATTGGAATGCCAGTAACAGTTGTACTTGCTAAATCATAATGCAATAAAATTAAATGCGTCAATTTGTTACCAAAATCACGTGCTTTTACTGAATGTACTTCAGCTTTAACTGTTCCATTTAAATCACGCAATGGCCGATTTGTAACCATTGAATCTAAACCAGATGGATGCAAATTTACAACAACCAAATGGCATTGATCAATTTTTAAAAAATCCGAAGAACCTTTTGTCGGTAATAGATTTTGTTGCTGTACAACTGTATAAAATATTTCTTCTAAACTTTTCATACTCGAATCATCTCGGGCTGATGTTATACAAATAACTCTGGCACGATTTATCACTTTTCCATCTTTTGCTAATTTTTCCTTTTGCTGTTCGGTTGGTTCAGCCAAAGCTTCAACGGCCGCACGTAAACCATGAATTACAGTGAATTCAGCTGAATGTGGTAATGGAGGGGGCACGCCAACCATTGCCATTGCATTCATTACATGCGTCAAATTTTGTGTTACCGGCGCCCATGTATTCACAATATGCGCATTGGCATCGCTTACAATGAATCGAATCTGCAAGTAGCAACACCAAAAAGAATATAATTTTAGACAAATTAATTCATTCTCGGAAACAAACATGATACATTCTTAATGAATTAATTCAATGAATTATTCTCAAGGTTTTGATCCATTTTCCCATTGAATCATTTACACTGGAATATTTTTAAATTGAACATTGTTTATGAACATTGTTTATGAAAACATACATATTTGCCAGTTGGAAAAAGGTCCCAAACAATACGACAATATTCAGCTGCTGTTTCAACAGAAGTCGTCCATAGGCTCTGAAAATAACAATAAAAACCGAGCAGCGTATGTTATAAAATTCAAAGTAATTTTTGGAATTAAAATTCTTAAACATTTCAATGAAATGAATTAAACTGAATTAATTGTTCTTTACCTTTGAAACGGGCACAACTGAATCAATCCCTTTGCTATTCACAAATTCCAATTGAAATGTGTTATCTCCGGAGATGCCTATGGAAAAGAAAATACATTGAAATTACGTACGTTGAAGTCTTATTCAATAAACGAAATGCTATTAATTTGCATACAATAGTCGCATTCTTACCAAAATACTGTGTGTGATCCAGCACAAAAATGGTTTTGTGATTAAAATCATCCATTTCTTAGTTAAAAATTTCCAAATCGACAGAATCATAACATTGTTAAAATATGAAATGAGGTTTGTTTGTATATTGAAGATGCTGTCACCGGCACTGGTGTCATTAAAATGTCAAATATTTCAGATGGCGCTAGCTGTAAATGGTTTTGAAATCAAATTCAATGAGCAAAATAAAGAGATTTTTTTTCTTTTTTATTTTTTTAGATTTTTATTTTAAATTTCTTCAATTATTAATAAATCAGAATTTCCTTAACAAGAAAAAATGTGTCTGAAAATTTCTTAAACTAATCTGAATTATTCATCATCTTTATCAGATTTCATTTCAACATCCAAGTTAGCATGTGGTTGCATACATTTTAATGTAAATTCAAGTGCTTTAACAGCAGTTAAATGTTCGGTCATACGTTTAAAATGTCGTTCTGTATATGGTAATGCATCTTCAACAAGTTTAATACGATTGGCCGGTGTGAATGTTCCATTTAAAATATCCTTTAATAAAAGATTCAATACTAATTGTGCGGTTCGTGTATTTCGTGCATTTGTATTCCATGATAATGTATGATTTAATAGTTTCTCTTTTTCCGTTTCATTTAATTTTAAAATGGTTTCATCCAATCCTTCCTCTTGAGATTTAATCACCGTTGTAATAATATTGAGTGATAATTTTGGTTTTGATAAACGTAATGCATATTTTAATGCTTTTAAATGTTTCTTTTCAAGTAATAAATTTTGTAATTCTTGTTCTTCCAATGCTAATTCTTGTTGCTCTTTAAGTTTTGTCATTTTTAGCTCTTCAGTAACATCTTTCCATTTTACTAGCAATGAATCAGCACCACCACTTACAAAATGTGTTTCATCCATTGTAACGGCCATTGTCCATATGCGACTATCATGTTTTTCAAGTGTTTTTATACATTCAGAACTTTTGATATTCCATAATTTAATTAAACCATCGGAACCAGCTGATAAAATTTGCATACCTTGACATAAAAATTCAGCTCGCATTACTGAACTATCATGTCCTTCAAATGATTTTAAACATGACATATCCGTTAATGACCATAATTTTATTGTACAATCACCGGATGTTGTCATTAATACTTGATCAATTGGTGAAAAACGTGCACACCAAATACCACGACGATGACCACGCAATACACCCAACAATGATAAATTATTAACACTCCATAATTTGGCAGTTTTATCTTGTGAAGCTGTTGCTATCATTTTATCATTTGGTGAAATTGTAACACAATTTACATCATCTTTATGTGCAATTTCTGTTGCAATACAATTCAAATTGATAACTGTATTTGGATCAAGTTGTTTTGGTAATTGCCATAATTTTATGCAAGTATCTTCACTTACCGATGCAAATATTTGATGAGAAATTCGCCCAAATGCAACCGAACCAACGGCTTTTGTATGCTTTGTACCAATACCAATGCAACGAATTGTAAAATCACTTGGATTTATTTCCCACAAACGTATTGTATTGTCTTTACTTGCTGACAATAAATAATTTCGAATTGAAGCCAATGCAAGTACAATATCTGTATGACCTTTTACAATTTTACAATTCATATCAATTGTATCATAAATTTTTAAATCACAACTATTTGTTGCAACGGCCAAATATCGATCTTTTTTACCAACAAAAACCGTGTCCAAAATTTCAGCGCTAAATCCAATAAATTGTTTTGCACAAAAGAAAGTACTTGAATTATGAATCATAATATTGTGATCAGCACTAACAACAGCAAATTGTGATAATTTTTTATTGTATAACATTTGTGTAATGGCCAATCCTTCGTTTTCATTTGCTTTTGATATTAAACTATTCTCTTGTTCGTATACAAGACGTGCTGTATTCGTTTCCCAAATTTTTATTACACCATTTTGACCGGCTGATGCAGCATAAATTTTATCATCGGCTAAATGCACATTTGCCGGCAATTTAATATCATTCGGTAGAATGATGGCACTTTCAATGGTTTCATATACGGGTATAACACGAATTTCTTCATACTTTTTTAAATCCCATAATATTAAAACTTTATCCCGACTTCCAGATACCATAAGGTTACCATCAGCACTGAATGACAATGATGTTACTTTTGTCATATGACCATTTAATGTGCATACCGTTTCACGTGTTTCATAATTCCATCCATGGATTTTATTATCATTTGCCGATGCAAATACTGTTCGTTTCAATTGTTGTGGATTAAATTTTAATACGCTTAATACACCAATACATCCTTTTAAACTGCCAATACATGTTTTACGTTGATGATCCCATATACGTACCGAAGAATCAGTACCACCACTTGCAATTAATGCAGCATTTGTACTGAAATCAAGCTGTGGAATTGGTCCATTGTGTGTTGATTTCCACATTTTTATTAAACTACCATCATTTGTTTGCCATAATTTGATTAAACTACTTCGATGGGCTGTACAAAGTAATTCATCATCATCGCTTAATGCAAATGTATAAATTGGATCTTCAACAATTTCACCTTCATGTAATTGTTCGCCAATTGATTGAATTACTTTATTATCTGATACAGAGATGATGTTAATTTTATTTTGATCTTGACAGTAAATTTTCTCCGCATCTGATGTCCATTTTACCAAACCACCGGTGTATATTGCACCATATTCGGCTTCAACTTCAAATCTAAGGAAAGAATTTTATTTTTTTTTTTTTTTTTTTTTTTAATCGAATTTTTAGTGAGGGAATTCAAATGATTCGAAATTTTAACTTACGCTTCTTTGAGCTTATGCTTGCTGGCCATGCTTATTTTACAAGTTTTTTTCTTCTTTCTTTTATTTTAATTCGTTGATTTTGGTAAAATGTTTACAGTCAAACTATTCACAACTAAAAAGAATACCACGTGCGAATGTCAAAGCAAAGTTTTAATTATGCTGTTACTTTTGACAGGTCATTTGACATTTCGCACAACATTTACTATTGTGAATGAACCCAAAGTCAAAGTCATAACATTTTTTATTGGTTATGGCAAAGTCAAAAATAAAAACAAATTCATTTTATGTGTGATATAAAAAATGATTCGATTTATAGGTGTTCATATTTTAACAAAAAATACTCTATCAAGAATAAATTTATTTAAAAATATTCAAACAATTTCCACACAATCATCCATTCAATTGAATAAATCAAAAGCCCAAGAATTAGCCGAAAAGAAGCGAAAAGATGAAGAAATGAGATGGACAAAATTGTATCATTTTAATGATATTAAATATCATGCAATTATTACAAGGCTTAAGATTTATCCAATTATAACAACTTTTCTTCTTACCCCATGCGCTTATTTAGCACAAATCAGTGGATATTGTCCGGAACTTTCACCCTTACCTATTGCAGTGATTGGTAAGAGCTTTTTTTTTTTTTTTTTTGGGAATTTTTCTTGAAAATAGTTTAGATTATTGATGAAAAATTTACTTTGTTCATTCCAATAGGCATAACTGGAAGTATAATTCTTACATTATACAGTAAATTACTTGCAAACACAATTGGAATCATGTATGTTTGTGGTCAAAATAAGAATCTTCGAGTGGCTTATATTGATTTTTTGGGCCGTCAGCATTTTATCGAAACGACAGTCAATGATGTACGACAATGGGAAAAAAGTCCAGTCAAATTTGGATTGTATAAAAGAATAAAAGTCACAAATAACAATGAGGGATTATTGTTAAAATTGCCATGGCAAAAAGTTGACATTTATCAAACGAAACTTTTTCGGCATTTATTTGGAAAATAATTTATAGTTAAATTTTAGTAAATAAATTCAAATTATTGTTTCTTCAAAGATTTTATGGCATTTTTAATTATTCTTTTTATATCTAATGGTTTAAAGCTTTGAAAAATTTACAAAATTAACAATAATATTAAAAGATTTCTTTTATCTAAATTCATTTCATAGAACAATGTTATATGAGCAACCAACTTCATAGTCATTCATTATATTCATTGTATAGCAGCATTTCAAACAGAGACTGTGAGTTTCCGTTTGAGTTTATTTTGAAGAATTTAAATTCAATTTTTTTACTAATTTTATTTGGAGCTATTTTTTTTCGTTTTAATTTTTATTGAAATATTTTTAAATGTGATAATCTTTGATCTAAAAAACAATGAAAATGTGATGTTTTTCATTTAACTTAAATTATTCAATAGATTTTCAATTCAAAAATGCAGACTGATTTATACAAGAACGTACTACAAATACTTCTTATAATTGTGAATATGTTCTTGTCATATTATAAACACATCGTTTGACATGTGCCATGACTTTGACAGATTTCGAATTATGAAAACACAAGAAAGTGAAAAAAAAATTTTTAATTGCGATTTAATTTGTACAAAAGTTTAAAAAAAAAAAAATGTCAAAATTTCGAAAAGAAGTGAGTTTTAAAATTATTTAATGAATTGAAATGTTTGTTGATTAATTAAATAAATTTATGGTAAATTATCTGTGATTTAGGTGCTGAAAATATTCAAGCAGCTTCATGTAACACGCCAAAAATGTTTCCAAGGCGA
This sequence comes from Resseliella maxima, assembly GCA_029041755.1. NCBI lineage: Eukaryota > Metazoa > Arthropoda > Insecta > Diptera > Cecidomyiidae > Resseliella > Resseliella maxima. The sequence continues at coordinate 901,205 of JAQOWM010000689.1, forward strand.
TGTGCCTAATTTAGCAAAGGCCAGAAATAAAATCAACGAAGAATTTCGAAAACATAAAGAAATTAAAAACGAAGAGGAAATCACAGAACTTATTGACGTTGCTAAGCAAGTTGAACATTTTTACAGAACACAAGTTGTGCAAGCGGTTGAAGTGGAAGAAGGCAGACATAGTATGTTTCGATATTTTTGACAATGAAACTAAAAAAACAAAAATGAAATTTTTTCCAGAAGATTCAATTTAATTTTTCATCTGTCATTTGTAGGGTTAATCATCAGAGAAGAAACTGAAAAACTAGACAACAAAGAATTTGATGAAAATGCAAATTTACCAAAACGACGAGGTGGCGGCGGCAAACAATGCTGCAAAAAACCTGAATAGAAAGATGCCAGTTAGAAATCAATGTCGCTATTTATTCAATAGATGCATTAGAATTGTTTGTTTTTGTGAGAAAAAAAAAAAAAAAAAAAACAAGTCGTTATCATTATTATTAATTATTAGAAAAAGAATTTTACCAAAAAAATTGGAAACACAATTTTTAAAACATTATAATAATAAATTGTTCACGAATATAATTTGCTCGTGAATAAACAACATTCAAATTTGTTTAAATTTTGCATAGAGAATTACTTCGTTCTTTGCGAGTTTGGATTCAATACTGCTATTTTCAATTCGTTATTACAGTTTAAGGATTGAAAAGTTACAAACAATTTTTGAGAAGAGGATCCCTAAAACACATAATCTTGACTCAATTCGCTGTGACGGCTGATTTTGTGCGTTATTTTTTTTTTTTTTTTCATCTCTCACACTAACTCACTGTCATGTTCAAAATTTACTTTGTTTGCATGTACGTCTACCGTATGGGTACCGCATCCTCATCCATTACAGAACCATTCTTAATGAAAATCTCAATACAAACCATATTGCAATATTATTGTCCATGGATTCATTTTCAAAAGTCTAAGAGCATTGAAGCTTTGTAAATAATAACTTTCATTATTTTCAATATTAAAATAGTAGATATTAATCAGTCAAAATGTTTGTTTTTCAATTTATTATTTAATTATACTTGTTCGACCTATTGATAAACCATGAATTTAAAAAATTGAAAAATTGAAAAATTGAAAAAAAAAAAAAAAAAATTTCAATGAAAATGTAAATTAGTTTAGTGGTTCATTTCATCATATAAAAAGCAATTGTACAATTCAATGTGATGTGCAATAAAAAATACCATTGACAAGTTGATATAATACGTGGAATTCACATTTAATCCATTTTGTTCGTGAGGGAAAAATTGGATGGATGGATGGATGAATGGTATGGGTGAAGCACATTGCTGTTAAGCCAATTCGAATTCATTGAATGGTATTGTTGTTGTTCATGGATTATATTCTACAGATGGTTTTGCACACTGTTGAGCATTTTTCATTTTATCTATGTGGGTTCAATATCAATTTATAACTATGCTGGAAAACGACACTTGGTCTCAGTACGCTGTTATGCGGCGTAATGTTCACGTATATATGTGATTTTGTCCTTAAACCAAAATACTTTTGAATATTGTTTTCAGTGTGTTATAGATTGTGTTGTGTGAAAAGTGATGCAAAGAACATTTCCTTCGAAAAAAAAAGAGAAAAAAAAAAATCGTAATTTTCATCAAAATTTTGTTACATCTGGAATAGTTCAAAATATAAATTAGGATAATGGCATCAGTGTGGGATATATTAACGATGATACTTTCGCAGGGTGAATGTGGTCGAAAGTTTCTTACCTTTGTTGTATACATGACAATTTTGGTTAGTTAATTTGAAACCATTTTCAACCATTCAACCATTTTTTCAACCATTAAAATATAAATTTAATTAATTTCTAATTCTACAACAGCTTGACAACATTCTGTTAACTGTGATCGGTAAATAAAAATTTATGTCGGTGAATGATTTTTCGTTGAATTTATGTAGTTAATTTTAATTTTAGTGCCAATTTTACCGGATTATCTCTCACAAATCGATCAAGAATCGCTTGAAAATCTACAGGAAAATCTAAAATACAAAAATCTTTACATACATTATGTGTCAACGATGTTTGGTGAAAATCCGCTGTTGAATAAAAATGTCACAAATGCAGATAATTTTCACTTTGATGTTGTTCGTGATAAACTTTGGAATAATAATAAATTGAATGACGAAAATGGTGCTATTGGAATTTTACTAGCTACTAAAGCATTAATGCAATTGATTTCAACACCATTTGTTAAATCAATGAGTAGTGCATTCGGATATCGTATTCCAACGGTGATTGGAACATTTGTTCTCTTTTTAGCATCGTTGAGTATGTAACTGATACTTTGGTTTTTAATTAAATTCAATTGCACACACAGTTTTTGACATTTTTCTTTTTTCACAGTTTTTGCCATCGGACAAGGATACTTTTGGTTACTATTAGCTCGTGCTTTGCAAGGATTTGCTTCTGCCTGTATTAGTGTTTGTGGCATGAGCATTATAGCTCAAGTAAAACACCTTTTTTTATTCGTCTTTCCCTTTCCCTTTCCCTTTCCCTTTCCCTTTCCCTTTCCCTTTCCCTTTCCCTTTCCCTTTCCCATTCACTTCCCCTATCCATTTTTCTTCACCATTTTCTTCTATTTTCATCGATTGAAATGCATTCTAAATTTCAATTTCTACCATTTAAAAAATTTATCCAAATATCAAACTGAAATTTTTAGATTTATCCAGAAGAAAAAATGCGATCACAGGTCATTGGAATTATTTTGGGAAGCATGGCATTGGGTGTATTAGTTGGTTATCCATTTGGTGGAATATTGTATGCAATCAGTGGAAAATCAGCACCATTTTACATAATTGCCGCTTTAATATTTACTACTTTAGGTGGATTAAAATGAAACATGACAAAAAATTGAAAAATCACTGAAGTGATGAATGAATTTGATAATAATTTGAATAATCAGTGAATTTTCATACGCAATAAATATTTTTGAATAATTAGTGTATGTTTGATAGAATTATTGTAAAAAATTTTCAGCGCTTCAATTGGCATTCATGGATATGCAGTGTTGTAAAACTGAATCAACAATGAAGGACAGCAACTACATGTATTTGTTGTCTGATCCAATTATTGTGAAAATTTTCATCGCAATTTTTGTATCAACAATTGCAATGGCCACATTGGAGCCATGTTTACCTATTTGGCTAATGGAAACACTGAAACCGAAGGTAAGGGCTATTCAATATGAAAATTTCAAATATAAACATGTGTGCACACAATTTTATATCATTATAAGAAATCTTTATTAAATTTCATTCAAATTAATACATCTGCTAATTGAATTATTTGTACTTTAAATGATTCGTCTTGTTTCACACTAGAAATGGCAAATTGGAACGGTATTTATTCCAGATTCCATTGGTTATTTTGTCAGCACCAATTTTCTAGCCGTTCTGGCTCATAAAGCCGGTGGTATGCCAACTGCCATCGTTGCACTGACGGTTGTTGGTATTTCCTCTCTAATGGTAACTTATTATTTACACTGATTCAATCCACCATCAATATATATATATATATATATATATAATTGATTCATTTTTTTAAATATAACACTTAGATTCCTCATGCCAATTCAATTGCATCGCTTGTTTTACCACATTTTGCACTTGGAATGGGTATCACTTCTTATTTTATTTTCGTTTAAGATTTTCATTAACATTTTGCTTACATTTTCCATTTAATTTATTTTTCACTTAAAATTTTTTCTATACAAGATCACCGACGAATTCACATTAAATAGAACTTTTGATGATTATTAATAGATTCACATGAAATTCACTTTTCAATATAGGCATTGGAACCCTTGACGTGGCACTAGTGCCGCTATTGGCGACAATTGTTGACTCAAAATATATGTATGATGATGATACGGCATTTGATACTGGTTTTGGTTCATCATATGGTGGCATATATGCCATCCAACAAATCAGGTTTATTTTTTTTTTTTTTTTTTTTTTTTTTTGTTCAAATAAATTATTTTTAATGTCAAGTTGATAAAATGTGTAAAAACCTTTTTTTATTCTGGATAGTGTGAGTATGGCATACTTTTTAGGACCATTATTAGGTGGAGAGATTTCACAGTACATTGGTTTCTCGTGGTTAATGACACTTATCGGTTTTGCCAATATTTTTTATGCCATTTATCTGATGCGAACGGTTCTATTTGTATTTCAACCAGAGGTTTGTAAAAGTTTACACTTGAAGAAGAAAATTCACAATTTTTGTGCGGTTTTTATTTTTTCAATTTTCCTTTTTTTTTTTCTTTTTTTTGTATTCGTATAGGGTTATAATGATAAAGACTCACCAGAAGCGAACAATAAATTCTTTCTACGATTGTGGCCATCGAACACAACGCTTTCAAGTAATTCAAGTTACAAGAGATTTTATGATGCAGTGGATAAGCCACAGCACTAGATACAAAGCAAAAAAAAAAAAAAAAAACGTAACGATGACGATGACAATGACGACAAAAAAAGGAGAAAAAGTACACATTGGATATATACATAAGCAGTCTAACGACACCAATATAATTCTCATTTCATGGTTGATTAAACAGTAATTTATTATCAGTTTGCGTGCACTCACTTTAAATTCCACATGGTCTGCGAGCCGCGTTTCTTTTTTTCACATTACGTGAAAGTACAACATACATCCTTTGAATATCGAAAGGATTTGTCAGTTTTTTTTGTCACTCTCTGCAAATGATTTTTTGATTCACACATGATTCATAAGGTATTTAAGTAGATGCCAACTTTTTCAATATTTATCATTAGCGATTTATTTTTAATTTAAAATTCAAATACGTGAATTTCAATTGAACTTAAAGTCAAAATCAATAAAATACAATAAATAAATGTTTAAATGTATTTTTTTTTTTCTTTTCATTTGTAGCTCATTTCTCTTTTCAGTTTTGGTTGAAATTTTAAAACTAAATTAAAACCACCGATATATTCTCCAATTTTCTGTTAACCAATTGGAATATATTCATAATCATCACGTCAGCAGAACATCAATTACAGAATAATTAAGTGACATACTTATTTTAGATTGCGATAAGAAAAATTTCGAAAATATTTTAGTTCATAATTACTCAAGTCGCTATTGAAAATAGATTTTGATTAATAAGAAAATGCTTGAAAGAGTCAAAGCTAATTTATATTACTGACATATTTCTTTTAACCCACATTTCAAAGACAAAAAACTGCCGCATTGTTATTAACGATGGAATAAAAAAAATTGTCAGCCTTTTCGCTAAACGCACAGTCTGACATCAACTTTTGATAAATAATCTGCTAAGTGTTTAGACATTTACCATGTTATTTCGTAAGATTTCATTTCTAATTTTATCTCTTAAATGTATGTTTGAACCCCATATTAAGGTGTCTGAATGAAATAAAAACAAAACAAATGGACTTCATGAACACGGAAATTTTTTTTTTTCGTAGATTTTTCATCTTTTTTTTTTCATTTTATTCTGTCTTTTGTATGTCGCTTTTTCAATGTCATTGACGCTTTTATTTTAAAATTGTTTAAATTGATTCTTGTAGCATTTAATCATGTGTCACATATTCGTTTTAATTTTTTTAAAAACTGTGAACTTTCTAAATTATTCACTGGCAAAGAGCAACGGATGCGATCATCACATTTCATCTAGATTATTTTGATTTTTTTTTTTTTTTCCAAATGACTTCGCAATATTCCGATTCACGGAGTAGCCACAGATTTTCTACGAGTAGTGCGTATAAGAAGTGTGTTAAAAAGAGAATGAAAAACAAGTTAGTAAATCTGTGGACATTCTCTCTCATACACACAATTCAAATACGCTTTAGTCTGTGGCTACTCTGTGATTTGAAAAACACTCTGTGAGCTGGGCAAATGGGTATTAGATAGATTGAAAAATAAATGAGATAGTGATTGTTTTTGCTAATTTTTATCTTTATCTTGTCGAGATTGAATATTTACCAAACAAAATAAAATTATATTTAAAATTAAAATATTGAATTTTAATTGTTTGCAATAAAAGTTGATTCTTTTCTCAAAAAAACAATCAGATCCATTTATGAGGTAACATACACAAATAGACGAAAAACATAAGAGAGATAAATAGCGTTGTTCTTATACTCCAGTTTGGTGTTTAATCAGAATTGGCTGTAAAAAAAAAAAATATATTCAATTTGATTAAAATGAAATCGAAGTGATTGTAGATGTTTTGGTTGAGCTTACGATAAAAATGTTTCAATTTAGCTAGGCTGACATTTTGTTTACAAACAGGGCACTGATTTCCGTTTCCTTTAACTGTCGATTCGATGCACTTGGTACAGAAGATATGACCACATGGTGCGAAAGATAATTGTTTATCTTTTAGGCCTTTTTTACAAATTGGGCAATTCAATCCCTTTTTCATTGTAATTGAATCCTTTTTACTAAATACAAAAGATAAAATCAGTTAACCAATATTATGTCATATTATCAAAAAATATTGCGTATTAACATACTATGGCAAATGACCAGTAATCATATTTCCCTTGGAGATTGGTGTTTTGCAAACAGGACAAAAATGTTTGTATGATTTGTCAAAGAAATTATTGATACAATTTTCACAATACAAATGGCCACATGATGTGATACGAACGCTTAAATCTTCTAATGTATTATAACAAATTGGACAATTAAAATTGACATCTGATTTGTAGTCTATGTCTGTTGTCGTCAAATTCACTTTGATTTTAATTGATTTATTTGTTAAAGTATGTTTTTTTGGATCCATTAAATCATTTAAATTGATTAGATCAATTGTCAAGAAATCTTGAAATTTCAATGAATCAGATAATTCATTTTTTATCAGTTTTTTAAAGCCTAGTAGCGGTAATGCTTTGCCTATCGATAATTGTGCTGACATCGATATTTTAATGCTTTTCGGAAATAGATCTTTGTCAAAAACCAATGATTTTAATTGTATTTCAAGATTATTAGTAAGTTTATCTTTGATTGCTATTAAACACCATGGCAAATTGTGTAATTGAAACGGTTTTGATTGTGTGGTCTCAAATTTTTCGATGTTTTTGATAATTATTGAATATGTACCATTGCTTTTGACATTAACTTCATCATTATCAGCAGTGGATTCTGTAAATAAAATTTGTAAACATTTTTATTATTTTCATTAATTTAAAATAAAAAATTTATTTGATTTACCTTTTTTTTTAGCACTCTCACAATGGTGCACCTATATGTTTGGATGAAAGTAAAATGTATAATGAAAAATCCTTCATATTTATTTCTCTTGTAAAAATCTTATATATAAATATTTATATATATATCTCAAGATCTTATATCTCTACAATTATATCTCAACAAATAGACTTGTGATCATTATCATTATGTAATTGCAAAAAATAATTATCTATAATAATTTACATTACCATTACCATTACAATGTGTAATGGTAATGGAAAATTTCTCAAAAATCAAACAACAATAGTGAAATAGAATATTTTCAATTACAATTACCATTTGTAATGGTAATGTTTAATGGAAAATTCAATTACATTTACTTTGTATTTAATTGCAAGAAGTAATCATTTCTTTACAATTTTGTCTACAAAGAATAAAATGATGCTCATTATCGAGTGCATAAAATGGAAAATTTTCATTTAAAATTATCATACAATTTTTAAAACCTAAAAATTATAACAATGTCACTCAATTTTTGTGATAAATCTCAATTTTGTACTTAACTGTTTGCGAATATATTGCGAATATATTTTTGTATTTGGTAAATAAAATTCATTACAATTTCAATAGAATTTTTAAATATATTATTTTGAAAATTTGGTAACGCCATAATAGCATTTCTCTCGAAATCGAATTACGTTAACATTTGTAATATTCAAAAGTAAATTTTAAAAAGTTAAAATTATGTCGTAAGAATGAATTAAGAAAAATCAAATAAATAATATAAAAATAAAATTTTTTCTCGATATTTTTTCGTCAAAATCAAGTCTTATTGAAAAGCGCAATATATCCTTATGTTATTTGCGTGGTATAAAATTCAATGTAATTGCTTCAAATCAAATGTTTTATTAATTTACATATCACATTAAATCACAGGGCGCGTATTACACTAACAATTGTTTTAAAACGAACAAAAACATTGTTTTGATTTTAATCTCTATGCATTACAAAATGAATGAAATCAAACATATCCATCTGATTTTATTCGAAACAGTTGAGTTGAAAAATATGATTTCGCAAATCTTACTTGTCACAAAAAAATCTTGTATTAGTACCCAGAATTAAAACGTACGCATTTGTTACTAACTTCATATCTATTCAACCATCGTATATTTTGACAGTAACAGCTATTGTATGTTAAAGAGCGTCAAAAAATCTATTAAATTCCATCTGTCAAAGTATACACGAATTAATTTACACAAGTTTTTATTACGTTGAAAATGTCGAATTTTGTGCCTTCAAAACAACATTTGCGGGAAGCTTTGCTTTTGTTGTTTAATTCAAAGCGGAACGCAACACAAGCTCATAAATTTCTTTCTGAAGTTTATCCTGAGTATGGTCCAGAGATAAGAACATGTCAGAAGTGGTTTGTACGCTTCCGAAATGGTGATTTTGACTTGAAAGACAAAGAAAGGCCAGGTCAGCCAAAAAAATTTGAAGATGCGGAATTGCAAGCATTATTGGATGAAAATTCGTGTCGAATGCAAAAAGAACTTGCTTTGGAGTTGGGAATTCACGAAACAACAATTGGTAAACGTTTACATGCAATGAGAAAGATTAGAAAGCTTGGAAAATGGGTCCCACATCAATTGAATGAAAATCAACTCAAAGCACGAATCGATGCATGCAGAAAACATCTTGCAGAGCACAAAAAACATAGTTTTTTGAGTCGAATTGTTACTGGCGATGAAAAATGGGTGTATTACGATAACCCCAAACGTAAAGCATCGTATGTTGATCCCGGCCAACCATCAACTTCACAATCAAAACGTGATATTCATTGCCAGAAGCTTATGCTGTGCATATGGTGGAACCAGAAGGGGGTGGTGTATCATGAGCTGCTAAAACCGAATGAAACGGTTACGGCTGATCGCTACAGACGCCAATTAGGTAAATTGGCACAAGCATTGAACGAAAAACGACCATTGATAGCGAAAAAGCATAATCGAGTTTTGTTCCACGACGACAATGCAAGGCCACATCGTGCAAACATCATTGAAGAAAAAAAAGAGAGGCTAGGTTGGGATCATCTTGATCACCCCCCCCCCCCCGTACTCTCCAGACCTTGCTCCTTCTGATTACCATTTGTTCCGATCAATGCAGATCAGCCTTGCCGATAAACGCTTTCGAAATTCTGAAGAAGTGCGAAAATGGGTCGATGAATGGATTGCCTCGAAAGATGAGGACTTCTTCAAACGAGGAATCAACAAACTTCCCAGGAGATGAGAGGAAGTCATAGCTAACCATGGCGAATATATCGGTTAATGTACTCATTCGTTTTGTTATCGAAATAAAGTTTATTTTTGGTGAAAAATGCGTACGTTTTAATTCTGGGTACCAATAATTGAACGTACTTTCGATAGTAGCACAAATTTGCTGTCAAATGACAAAGCGCGCACCCTGTGCTTTAAATGTTATGAATTCACTTTTTGTTAGATATTAATATTCATAAATTGAATTTATTTTCGTAATTTATTTGTAAATATTAGAATATATTTTCGATATATTTCGTGTATTCTTTTAAAGTGTCATTTAGACTTAATAATACAATATTCCTTAGGCGTATAATGCCATTTTAGAGGCTTCAATAAAAAAGAAACATTCGAAAAAGTGTAAAAAATACTTACAAAGCACTTTATCAATAAAAACGCTACGAAAAATCGATAAGACACCTGCATTGCGAAAAGTATTTTTTAAGATAAACTGAATTTATACATATGAAACCATATTAATACATTTTTGTTTTAATCGACAAATATTCTTTCTATTTTTCCGTTCATTGTTTGAACAATGACGCACAAGATAATCGAAGTTCGAACTGAATTTTTCGACATTTTTTTTTTTTTTGTCATTTGGTAGAAATAATATCTTGTTTTTGTTTGAACTGGCAAAATGATATAAGTTTCCGAAAAAATATTGCTGTGGAATGCGCTAGAGAAGTTGAACAAAATTTAAATTCCCTTCAAAACCAATGAATTATTCGTCGAATCCGTCCTCTCAAACTGTCTTTATTATCTGTTATCTATATGTCTATAAGTCTATAAGTCTATTATTCCATGTAAATAATAAAAACACATGAAAACTTCTCACAACTTAAAATTTTCTTTTTATTTTCCTTGAATTTTGAATAATTAATGAATAATGTTACAACTGAACAACTACACATTATTATACAGATAACAGCAAAACGATGATAACCTTGTTGATATATTCTCACTCAATACTGGCTGTAAATATATTTATTAAATTAAATTACAATCAAATCAAACTTATTCTAAATGTTTCTATAGATGAACTTACGAAAAAACTTTTTCACTTGGCTGACATTATTCATACAAACTGGACACTTATTTCTGTTGACTTTAATTTTAGCTTGAATGCATTTGGTACAAAAGACATGACCGCATGATGTGAAAGATAATTTTCTGTTTTGAAAGCCACTATTACAGATTTGGCAACGCAATTCTTTTTTCTTCGACTTTGGATTTAGTTTGCTAAAAAAAAAATCATAATAAATTCAAATAAGATCAATGTTTTGCGATATTATTCCAAAAAAAAAACATCATGTATTAACATACTATGGCAAGTAACCAGTAATCAATCTAGATTTCTCAATTTTTGATTTGCAAAGTGGACAAAGATGCCTGGAGCTTATGGTTTTTTCCAACATATTTTTGATACAATTTTTACAATACATGTGAGGAAGAAAAAAAAAAAAAAAAAAAAAAAAAAAAAAAAAAAAAAAGGAAAAAAAAAATAAAAATGAAAAGGAAAAAAAAAAAAAAAGAAAAAAAAAAAAAAAAAAAAAAAAAAAATCCATAAAAAAAAACCAAAAAAAAAAAAAAAAAAAAAAAAATAAAAAAAAAAAAAAAATATTAAAAAAATATAAAATAAAAAAAATATATATAAAAAAATAAAAAAAAAAAAAAAAAAAAAATAAAAAAAAAAAAAAAAAATATAAATAAAATTAATTTAACATTATAAAATATAAAAAAAAAAAAAAAAATAATAAAAAAAAAAAAAAAAAAAAAAAAAAAAAAAAAAAAAAAAAAAAATAAAATTATTATTTAATATCAAATAAAAATTATTATTTAAAATAAAATATAAAAAAAAAAAATACAATAAAATTAAATAAAATTGATTAAAGTTGGCAAAATTCGACTATATTCAATTTTAGTTAAATTTATTCAACTTCAGATAATTATAATCAACTTTATCCAATTTTAGTTGATTTTAGGTAATTTTATCAATAAATAATTAAATTCTCTTAATATATTGAATCAATTTAACTATTAAAATCAACTAAATACACTAGCTCGTTCATTCATTCATTCATATGTTTGAAAATACACTAGAATGTCATTCGGTATTGTATTGTTTGAAACACTGCAAAGGTAAAGTAGCCATACTGACAATATATTTGAATAGGAAGAATTTAACGTATATTTGTCGTTAGATTGAAACATTTTATTGAAACCTGTCAAATTTCTTTATGATTTCATTCACGATTTTGATCGCGAAGAAAACTTTATCAACTCTGAAATTATTATCAATACACGCAGTTTTTTATGCTGAATCTGTACATGTATGTTGATTATAATTTCGAGATACCTTGGGACGGCCTAGGCCACATGGAACAATATATGCACGTAATTCTTCAAATGTATCCAAACAAATTGCACATTTAAAATTTACACCTGCCACATATTCCCCTTCTTTTGCCCGCAAATCTATTTGAATTCGAACCGAATCATTTATTATGAAATTTTTGTTTGGATCCACCAATTCCTTCCAATCGATTAGTTCAAGTTTCAAGAAATCTTTGTATTTCAATGATTCCGCTGACTCAGCTCGTTTAAATTTTCTTGGACCTATTAGGCCAAAACATGTTGCTGGTTCATCCATAAATAATTCAGCTATCATTACAATTCTAATAGTTTCCGGGAAAAGTGTTTTATCTTTAATCATTGATTTTAAATGAATTTCAAGTTTGTTAGTTTTTTTATTTCTGGTTGCTACTAAAGACCAGGGTAAATTTTGTAATTGAAAATAAATTTCAGTCAAGTGTCAATCCATTGGGTGCGTTCATCGCATAGAGTACATAATGCATGAGTGACAATTTATTTAAATTTATTTTATTTTTGAAATCGTAAAAAATAAATAAATCCATAAAAAAATATTCATTTTATTTTCGTTTTGTATTTTTTAATTTTTGTAATTTTTAATTTTTTTTTTATTTGAGATTGATGAATGCAAAAAAAATTTTGTGATGCGATGACAAAGGAAACGAAAACCATGCAAACATGATGAGTGAACGTGACAACTATATGTTTACATGTTTTTCGTTCCACTCGCACTACACAAATAATTTGCATTGTTTACTTACGCTACATTTTTTGACTAATCCTGCGTTACTCGCTACAATTACCGCTAAATAACGCAAAAAGTAACGCAATAAATTTTGTAATGCAAATAAATAATTCGCTACAAATAATGCGCGTTATTAACGCATTTTTTCGTTACTGCCTGACTCTGATTGAAATAAAGAAAGCAAAAACTCACAAAGCACATTAGCAAGATGCAAGCTACGAAAATCCAAAGTAATAACTTCATCGCGAAATGCAATTTCGACAGAAACTAATTTACTTACACAGCTGTAACCATATTTATATATTTCAGACAGTCTACTAAGAAAATTCCTTGTATTTTTTTATTAATTCTTTTGATAATGTACAAGACATTCAAAATATTGAATGACATTTTTGAAAATATTTCCATGTGTGTTTCATATTTTTTAATCATTTTTACTTGAATTAATAAAATAACATAATAGACACAGAGTTGAGTGTAAAAACTGCATCATCATCATTAACATGGCAGATATTAATATAAAATGCGTAATTTAAAATGTTTATATTTAACAGTAAACATTTCACCAAATTAAATTTGTAATATCGCGGAAAATGCTGAAAATATTAGCGGTTTTGATACGATTTACTTTTTTTGTTAGTTGCATGTCAGAAAATGTCATGAAAATGTAATGTTTCTACTGTTCAATGTTAATGTATTTGACGAAAATTAATTCTATTTAAATGAAATTTGTTTACTCCCTGGTCAATTGTCCTTAATGTAAATTATATAAAAAAATAAGAAAAAATTTACAAAGAATTTTCACGTCTGAAAATTTGTATAGACAATTGCACTGACGATACAAACACGTGATAAAAAAATATCCACTAAAAAACATTTGCATTTATTGGTATCAAATGAATTTTTGTTGAGAATTAGAATTTGATAATTGAATTTATAATTGCATTTAAGTAATTGACTTTTGGGAACAATATAATTGAAAAAGGAAATTTGGATATGGTAATAAAATAATAATTGAAATATGAACAAATAATAAAGTATAACGAATCGTAGATAATTAATAAATGGTAACACAAAAATTGTATAAATAGAGAATAAGTTTTCTAAATAAACTAGTTCTTTTCTGAACTCAAAAGTAGCAGTTTCATTTGTCGGAGTTAGTACGAGTAGAACGAAATGTACGAGATACACCTTACATTGTATGAGTTAATCTACAAGTAATTGAACGTGAAGTTGAACGTGATACTGTACGAGTATTTATATGAATCATATACGATTATCTTTATTATTTAACGATTGATTATCATCATGCTTTGTTTCTGTCTCCACAATAATTTATCTACTGCCCAAATTTCAACAATTTTATTTATAATTATTTCCACTGAGTTACATACTGTATTTGTATGGATGATAATTTAATTTCATACAAATTTTGCTAAATTTTACTCATATTTAAAATATATGCGCAAAAAAATTATGCTTTTGTCAAATTGAATCACTCGAATCGGCCTCTACTTGATGGCCGATGAAAAAAATAATTGACGGCGTGGTTTTCCCAAAGTAATTTCCTTAAATAAAATTTGAGAGAATGAAACAACAATTGAAAGGTTCTTTGAAAATCATTGAAAACTAGTTTTATTGAAATGTTGAACATTTGTGTCGATGTTGCACTTCAATGAAACAGTTATTTTCGTTTTACGTAAATATGCTACGAAAAGTAGTCTTGTTTTCATTCTCAAGGGTTCATTTATATAACTCCCTGGCTGTGTGAACATTCTTCCTTCTTTTTTTTTGTTCGAATTGTGAAAATACAATACCATTGGATTAAAACATATTGTATAATACTACTTTATATATAAAGTACAATACAATATATTTTAATCTAATGGTATTTTCAAATAATTCAAACAAAAACAAAAACGAGTAAAAATGTTCACAAAACGAAGAATAACATTTTCAAATTATCCATATCAAAATTCGATTCACTGATATTTGATTTATTTAAATATTTCTATATTAATGGAAAATTAGATTGTCTTTAAATGGTGATTTTTATTTAATTTATATTGAATACAATGAACGTGAAGCCATATTTCAAGTTCAAATTTCGAAATTTATTTACTTTTCTTCAATGATTTGATAATTTCACCATATAATTGTGGATATTTGATAAATTGGCCATCATTTGTTAGAACAAACTTTTTTTCGCCTAACATCAGAGGGATGAACTTGATTGATTCAATATAATCTTTAATTGAAATCAGCTGTAAAAAATATTTAGAATTAAATTAAAATAACATTAGAATTTATGTAAATTTTTTCAGTTGAACTTACGGTAAAATGGTTTCGCAGTAGCAGATTTCTTACAAGTAGGGCATTTATTTCCGTTGTTTTTAAGTGTCCGTGTAAGGTATTTAGTACAAAAGATATGACCGCATGGTGTAAAAGATAATTTTCTATTCTTAAAGGTTCCAGTACAGATTGAACAATGCATTACCTTCAACCGGGGAATGCGTTCCATATACGGCAATGTTAATCGATGTGAACTCTCCCAGTAATGCGCCATCTCATATCGAAGCTGTGAGTCAAATTCACAAAAATTTATAAAAAAATAAAATAAAAATATAAATAAACGAAAAACAAAACAAATCAAATCAATACATGATTAATTCAAACCAAAAATAAAATTAGTACAAATAAATAATTAATAAAAACAATATTTATTTTGAAAAAAGAAATAAAATTAATTTCGTCATGTTCACATAAAGTCTACACATTTTTTTTGTTGTGAAAACTGGGAAAACTGTCTATCAAACTGTCAAACCAAGCATCTGTCAAACACAGTGTTTACATTTTTCATATATATACATAACAATCATAACAATTAATTTGTTGTTGTTTTTTGTAAAAATGGTAAATAATCTAAATAATTTAAATTGTGAATTTCATTACATCGTTCAGTATTTTGACGTTAATATGGTTAATATGCTTAATATGGTTATTATGGTTATTCACTTGTTTTTGTTCCAATTATCAAAATACTATGATATAATATTCTGTTTAATAGCGATTTTATTATGGAGCTTTAGTCTCCATTACAGAAATTGAGACAAATGTAAAATAATTTCATAAACAATACTTTTGCGCAATAAACGCTTGAGACAATTTCTTATCAATCTACTCGCTGATTGGTTGTAAATTCGTTCCATCGAATACGCTTGAATGCGGCCTTTTTTTCAATAAGGTAAGTCAATTCGTTGGGGTATTTAATGGCGTTAAAGTGTTAGTGAAATTCGAGAACATTATATCAAAATAAGAAAACATTCAGAATGTTGATAAATAATTTTCGGTTAAACAGTTTTTCTCTTTTTCTATCGAATGAATCTTAAATTCAAATATTTCTAGATGTATAGGTGGACGAATTGATAGTATTCAGAATGTAGATATTTTTATCAGATAAATCCACTGTCAATTAGAGAGTGCAATTCAATTGTAAAAACATATGAAGACATATTTCAAATTCACATTTTATTTTATTTACGTTTTTTCAATGGTAAATCAATATTAATTTGTGCGGAACCACACTATATCATTTATGTCAAAAATCTACCAAGTGATTAACAGCAAATCGATGACTTTATATATTCCTTTAGTCAAAATTAGCTGTAAAAATAAATATCGAATTGAATTCAAATCACACCAAAATTACTGCAAATGTTAAACTTACGATGTAAACGTTTCAAATCATTCAAGGTGACATTTTTCTTCTGACAAACAGGGCATTTATTTTTAATTCTTATTTTCGACTCGATACAATCAGAACAAAAAATATGGCCACATGGTGTGAAAGACAATTGTTTGCCTTGGAAACCTCTTTTACAGATTGGGCAATGCAATTCCTTTTCGTTCGAAATTGGATCCGTTATGCTAGACAAATGAGATGAAATGAATTAGACCAATGTTAGGCCTTGATATTCTAAAAAAAAAATGTTACATATTGACGTACTAGGGTAAATGAGCAGGAACCACATTACTCGAAGCGACTGTCGTATTTCTACAAGTAGGACAGAATCGTATGTATTCACCACTTCCGAAGAAACTTTTGATACAATTAATACAAAACATATGACCACATGTCACGATAACCATATTTAGTTCTTCACATGTATCATAACAAATTGGACAGTTAAAATTAACTTCTGCTTTATAATTGATTTCTTTTGACATCAAATTCACTTTGATCTTGACCGTTTTGTTTTTTACGAAATGTTTTTTTGGGTTCATCAAGTCGTTCCAATCGATTAGGCTAATTGTCAAGAAATCTTTGAATTTCAATAATTCCATTGACTTGCCCCGTTTCAACAATCTCTGACTAAATACCGGAATACATGATGGTGTTGTGTGAACATATATACGAGCTATCATCGATATTTTAACATTTTTTGGGAAAAGTTTTTCGTCCTCAATCATCGATCTTAAATGTATTTCAAGACGATTAGAACTTTTATTTTTTGTTAATACCAAACACCATGGCAATTCTTGTAATTCAAATATTTTCGAAGTGGATGTTTCAAATTCATTTATATTGGTGAGAGTTATTGAATATGAACTTTTGGTTTTAACTTTAGAATCCCTAACAAGAACCAATTCTGTAAATAAAATTGTTAAATTTCTTATTATCTTCCATTTTCAACATTTAATTTTAAAGATTTTTATAGCACATTCAAAATTGATTTTCAATATTGTAGCATTTATTCTTTCGAAATAAGAATTTTTATTCATTTACCACTTTTAACATTCTCACTTCGGTGCACCTATTTGTTTGAACGAAAAAAAAAATTCCATAAAAAATTGCTCATACATGTAATTTTAAAATTGAGATGAATCTGTACGTAAATTTGAATTCAAAATGATCATGAAAAATGATCAATTTCACCAATTTTTAAATGATAAATCTTAATGTTGTACATTGAACACACTACAGAAATGCCATCAAATAGAAAAATGTTCTGATTATAGTACATTTCTAGTGACGCTTATTTTCGGATAAATACAAGATATTAAGACGGTGAAACCAGTGTTGGCAATTGATAGACATCAATATACAATACAAATGTATATACAGGTGCATGGTATAAACATGTTGATAGACAATGGGCTGAAATCAGAAGAATTTCTGCACAAAGCGGAGAAAAAAAATCACCAATACAAATAAACACAGTGTAAACTCGCATCTATTATATAACCTATTGTGTTTGTGTATTGTTCTTTTTCTCCGTTTTGTGCGAATTTTCTTCTGATCATTATCATTGTCTATTTATCATGTCTATAAATGTATATACACTGCGCGAACTAATTTTACCGACACTCACATTTTTGAAAATATCTTCACAAAATGAAAAGATTTCGATTTTTTTTTTTATTGCAATTTTATTACAAGCTATTTACTGAAATATCACAAAAACATTATCAAAAAAAAATTTGTATTTATGGTATTTTTTTTGATTTTTCGATTTTTCGCTCCCAAAAAGTGCGAACTAATTTTACCGACACTTGACATTTCGAACGAAACAAATGTATTTTTCTCTAAAAATCCGGTTAATATTTGGTCCATTTACCCTTGGCATCATGTAATGCGATGATTCGACGAGGTAGACTGTCATACAGTGATTCGATTTTGGCCTGTGGTATGTTTCGCCATGCCGCCTCGATGGCCGCCGTCAATTCATCTTTGTTGTTGTATTGCCGGCTTTCTTTGTAGACTTCTCTTGCTAAAATTGACCAGACATTCTCGATGATGTTCATATCTGGTGATTTGGCCGGCCAATTGTCGAAAAGTTTGATTCCACGCTGTTCAAAATTGGCCAAAGTTGACCTGGCCACATGAATTGGAGCGTTGTCTTGTTGAAATTGCCAGCCTAAACCAGCGCATTCATAGCCATATGCTGGAAAATGAGGGCCGACCATCTCTTGGTACTGTATTGCGTTCATTCGTGTTGAAATGAATGACAGCGGCATCTTTTTCAAGTAGCCAATGGCACCCCACACCATCACAGAACCACCGCCAGATTGGCGCTTACTGAAAATCATTTCTTCGGTGCGCAAATCGTGCCAATAATAGGCAAATCCATCTGGACCATCTAAATTGAACTTCTTTTCATCCGAAAAAATGATTTTGCGCCATTTGTTTGTCCAATGAATGTGATCCAGAGCGAATTTCTTCCGCTCTTCAATATTGGCTGGAGACAACATTGGCTTACGCTTCATTTTCTTGTATTTTAGACGTTGTGAACCACTTAAAATCTTTTGAACACGTCGAACACCAACAGACAAATTGTTTTCAGTCCTTAATTGCCGGGCAGACTCGAAACTATGCGCCGTTGAAACGATTGATGGCCGACCGGTGTGCTTGTTTTGGCCATAGTTTTCGCGATTTTTGAGAAAATTTCCAACAACGTCTCTGCCTCGACCTATTTCCAATGCTATCTGACGATTTGAAATTTTTGTATAGTCTTTTAATGTAGAAATTTTGGCCTTTTCGGCGTCAGTTAATCGTTTACCGTGTCCCATTGTTGATCGATTGAATTTTGGAAGACAACTGCGTAATAACTATTGCGAAATTGCACCAATAGACGTAAAAAGATGCATAACGGTAAATTACATCAAAACAGATCGCAAAAATTTAAGCAACACTGCTTGTTTTTTTCGAAATGTCAAGTGTCGGTAAAATTAGTTCGCACTTTTTGGGAGCGAAAAATCGAAAAATCAAAAAAAATACCATAAATACAAATTTTTTTTTGATAATGTTTTTGTGATATTTCAGTAAATAGCTTGTAATAAAAATGCAATGAAAAAAAAAAATCGAAATCTTTTCATTTTGTGAAGATATTTTCAAAAATGTGAGTGTCGGTAAAATTAGTTCGCGCAGTGTACATCGGCTGTATAATAGACAGTCTATTTGCCAACACTGGGTGAAACCTGGCTTGCCACGCGGCATTCTCAAAAAGAAACACTGTAACCATTTCTATGAGAAATTCTTGTTGAGAAGTTACAACAATAATGTTACCATTTGTAAATTGAAGGCAATTTAATTATTTTTATACTCATTCTCATTTTATAATTATTAAAAACAATTGTTTCTTCTAAATCTATTTAGTAGATCGAGAGAAGAGTATGTTCATCCGACTTTATAACAAAAAAGGAGAATAAGTAATTGTAACATTGAAAACGGTTAAAAGAGAGTACGGATTTTACGATTTTGCATTTTATTTAGTATTTAAGTGAACATGCTCTCCTCTTTAGTATGGCCGAATTGATATTTTCCGTACTCTCCTTTTTCAAAAATATTTTGAATTTTTTTACATACTCTCCTCTCGATCTACTCAATAGAAATGGTAATGTGTTATTTGAATTCTTGTTGAGATTGAATCACACGGTATGATATATGTTTTACACGTATGATGTTAATATTAGAAACACTATCTAATATTAAAATATTGAAATGGAGAATATAAATAAAGTACTCACATAGCACATTAACAAGATACAAGCTACGAAAATCCAAAGTAATAACTTCATTGCGAAAAATAATTTCGACAGAAACTGAATTAAGTCACACAACTGTATCCATAATTATATATTTCAGTGTTTACTACGAAATTTCTTTTCATTTTTTATGAATTCTTCAAATGACGTCAGAATGAAATTTTTGAAAATATTATTTTCATTTTTACTTGAATTGACAAAATAACATGATACCGAAAGCTGAGTCACAAAACTCAATTATTATCATTAACATGGCAAAAAATTAATTTCAAATGCGTAATTTAAGATGGGTATATGTAATAGTAAACATCGCGGAAAACGCTGAAAATATTAGTGGATAAGATTAACTTTTTTTGTTAGTTGCATGTCAGAAAATGTCATGAAAATGTATTGTTTTACTGTTCAATCTTAATGTACAAAATATTTGACAAAAATTAATTCTATTTGTTAATTACAAGGAGTAATAAGAGATATAAATTTTCATTTGGTATAAAAATAACGGATATTTTTATTCGATATTTTTTATTTTATATGAATATTCATATCTCATATTACTCCCTGGTCAATTGTCCTTAATGTAAATTATATAAAAAAAAATAAGAAAAAATTTGCAAACAATTTTCACGTCTGAAAATTTGTATAGACAATTGTACTGACGATACAAATACGTGATAAGAAAACATTTGCATTTATCGGTATCAAATGAATTTTATTTATAATTATTTCCACTGAGTTACATACTGTATTTATACGGATGATAATCATACATTCCGTTTTGCTATTTTTTAGCAGCTCAGTCGCCTAACGTTAGTAGCCTAATAGTCGCACAAAGAACATTCACAGCACATAGTTAAGTATCCTTGCGTTTGACGTACGCAATCGCAATGCAGCAAGGCTTTACTTACGCTGGAAACGTAAAGGTTGGTTGTGACAAAGAACAGAAACTGAAACAGAAATAGAAATCTTGAAATAAATCCGTCAGATGGATTTATCCGATGGGTTTAACTGTGCGTTAGTTGCATTGAATTTTTTGCATTTATTCACAATGTGGCCTAATTTTTCCATTGTGGCCAACATTAAATTTGAGGTCACATTGAATGAATTCACAATTTATGACTTTAGCCACAATGGAATGAAACTTAATATAAAATAAATTATAAACTTGTTAACACATTTGCTTGGTTTTTTTTTCTTTTATTTCATTTTGTTTTTGGCTTTTAGAATGAAATTCGTTCGTTTATCTCGATTTTGGATTTCACTTAAAACGTCAGCTTCATCCCCTTCAATTTTGTTTGTTGAATAGAAAATTAAAATGAACGAAATTAATTACATTTACTGTTTGTATTGTTTCTTTTTCTTCTTCTTTTTATTTTGTTTCTTCTTTCTCTTTCTCTTCCTTTTTGCAATGAGTAAAAGACATATGAATCAATTTAATGAAAAAAAGTATATATATATATCAGTAATGTGCGAGCTGAAAATTCCAGGGGGGGCGGTAAGTTTAACGAAAAAAAATATTTCGGGGGGGGGGGGGGGGGGTGTTGTAAAATAAAAAAAATAAAAACAAGCATAATTTCAAAATTCAAATATATTATTTGTATAATATCGAATATTTTGAATAAAAAATATGATTTATTTGCTTAAATGCTACTAAAAGTAATTCTGATTTTGTAACAAAAGAAGAATTCAAAATAGAACTGACTTGGGGAGCCATTTTTTCGCTTTGATTACTTCTTCGTCGTTTCAATCGGAAAATTTTGTCCTTTTGCACATTGGATCATCAGTTCTTCTGTGATTATTTTTTAGCCATTATGTAGCATATTTATTTCCAGCGAATTCATAGATATTCTCTGGGCCATTCAATTTGATTCTTAATAAATCATTCACATGACTATGTGTTAAATGATTTGTTCTTTTAGAATTTAATAAAATATTCAGAACAGAAAAGCCACGTTCTGTTTTGATTAATTTTTTTGTTTTTTCAGTCCATGCGATTGAATTCATTTTCAGAAACTGTGCTCAAAATGCAAAAGTGGGCGTTTGATTGTGTACGTTACGAAAGTTTTGTATAAGTTTCTTACTTACCATTTTTGAAAAATTGCATTGATTTTTGTGTATTCAATATTTGAACGGATGTGTCATATGTAAATATAAACCGATCGCTAATATCGTAATGCAAACATAAACAGATGATGTTTTTAATGTTACTTTTATACTGCTGACATTGAAAATGTTAACCAATGTACATCATATAAAATGATGAAAGATCAAAATAATACAAATCTTAGCATTAATATTAACATTTATTGATTATTTTTTCCGATTATTTGTAGGAAGAATGCTCGATAATCATGTAATAATTCATTTTGCAAACTTGATGAAAAACCCTAGCAAATTTGAATATTTTTTGAAAAGTCATATTACTGATATATGAGGGGCTTGGAGCAAAAATGGCCTTTGAGAATTTTTCGTGCAAAAGTGTCCCCGACCTATTTGATATCAAATAGGTGAGCTAAATGATATCAAATAGGTAAGCTAAATGATATCATTTAGCTCACCTATTTGATATCAAATAGGTCGGGGACCCTATTTGGTATCATTTAGCTCACCTATTTGATATCAAATAGGTCGGGGACCCTATTTGGTATCATTTAGCTTACCTATTTGATATCATTTAGCTCACCTATTTGATATCAAATAGGTCGGGGACCCTATTTGGTATCATTTAGCTTACCTATTTGATATCATTTAGCTCACCTATTTGATATCAAATAGGTCGGGGACCCTATTTGGTATCATTTAGCTCACCTATTTGATATCAAATAGGTCGGGGACCCTATTTGGTATCATTTAGCTTACCTATTTGGTATCATTTAGCTCACCTATTTGATATCAAATAGGTCGGGGACACTTTTGCACGAAAAATTCTCAAAGGCCATTTTTGCTCCAAACCCCTCATATATATATAGATATATATTGTAAGAGTAAAAAATACACGGAATCACAAAGCGAATATAAACAAGAATAACCGTTTGGGGTTAGGTTTTTATATTGTTGTGATGTAAATAAAATGAAAACAAATAATGTGTCACATATTGAAATGTCAGATATTGTGATTATGAAAAAAGGACACGGATGTCGCCACTTTCTACGTGCATGCAACTTTTCAAAAAAATTTACATTGTAAGTATAGGGTGTATGGTGACGTTGTACTTAATGCCATATATGGAATATTTGACAGCACGGTGTTCTCAAAGTGGTTTCCTTGTAAGAATAATTCATTCTCCTTTATTTCTTTTTGTTCATTCGTTGAACAATGATGCACAATGACAATCGAATGTGAAAAGGGCTTGAATGTATATATTTTCCATAACAATTCTCACTTGTTTTTGTTTCAATTATCAAAATACCATTATATAGTTATTTTATTATTGAGCTTTGGCTTCCATTACAGAAATTGAGACACATGTAAATTAATTTCATAAACAATACTTTTGCGCAGTAAACGCTTGAGAAATTTTCTTATCAATCTACTCGCTGATTGGTTGTAAATTCGTTTCATCGAATACGCTTGAATGCGGTTTTTTCTCTTTTTCTATCGAATGAATCTTGAATTAAAGTATTTCTAGATGTATAGGTGGACGAATTGATAGTATGTAAATATTTTCATCAGATAAATCCACTGTGGATTAGAGAGTGCAATTCAATTATAAAAAACATATGAAGACATATTTCAAATTCACATTTTATTTTATTTACGTTTTTTCAATGATAAATCAATATAATAGAAAAATCAATACAATAGATCATATATGCCAAAAATCTACCAAATGATTAACAGCAGATCGATGACTTTATATATTCTTTCAGTCCAAATTAGCTGTAAAAATAAATATCGAATTAAATCCAAATCACATAAAAATTACTGTAAATGTTCTTGTCAAACTTACGATATAAACGTTTCAAATTATTCAAGTTAACTTTTTTCTTTTGACAAACAGGGCATTTATTTTTAATTCTTATTTTCGACTCGATACAATCAGAACAAAAAATATGGCCACATGGTGTAAAAGACAATTTTTTGCCTTGGAAACCTTTGGTACAGATTGGGCAATGCAATTCCTTTTCTTTCGAAATTGGATCCGTTATGCTAGACAAAAGAGATGAAATAAATTAGACCAATGTTAGGCCGTGATATTCTAAAAAAAAAAATGTTACATATTGACGTACTAGGTTAAATGAGCAGGAACAAAGCTTGACTGAGCGACTTCCGTATTTTTACAAATAGGACAGAATCGTATGCCAATTCCGAAGAGACCTTTGATACAATTAATACAAAACATATGACCACATGACATGATAGTCATATTTTGTTTTTACATGTATCATAACAAATTGGACAATTAAAATTAACTTCTGCTTTATAATTGATTTCTTTTGACATCAAATTCACTTTGATCTTGACCGTTTTGTTTTTTACGAAATGTTTTTTTGGGTCCATTAAGTCATTCCAATCGATTAGGCTAATTGTCAAAAGATCTTTGAATTTCAATGATTCCATTGACTTGCCCCGTTTCAACAATCTCTGACTAAATCCCGGAATACATGAGGGTGTTGTGTGTACATACAGCCGAGCTATCATCGATATTTTAACATTTTTTGGGAAAAGTTTTTCGTCCTCAATCATCGATCTTAAATGTATTTCAAGCCGATTAGAACTTTTATTTTTTGTTAATACCAAACACCATGGCAATTCTTGTAATTCAAATATTTTCGAAGTGGATGTTTCAAATTCATTTATATTGGTGATAGTTATTGAATATGAACTTTCGGTTTTAACATTAGAATCCTTAACAAGAACCAATTCTGTAAATAAAATTGTTAAATTTCTTATTATCTTCCATTTTCAACATTTAATTTTAAAGATTTTTATAGCACATTCAAAATTGATTTTCAATATTGTAGCATTTATTCTTTCGAAATAAGAAATTTTTATTCATTTACCACTTTTAACACTCTCACTTCGGTGCACCTATTTGTTTGAACGAAAGAAAAAATTCCATAAAAAATTGCTCATACAAATGTAATTTTAAAATTGACATCAATCTCTCCGTAAATTTGAATTTAAAATGATTACGCCACTATCAAATATGAAAAATGATCAATTTTACCAATTTTTAAACGATAAATCTTAATGTTGTACATAGTGGGACGCACTACAGAAATGCTATAAAATAGAAAAATGTTCTGATTATAGTACATTTCTAGTGACGCTTATTTTCGGATAAATGCAAGATATTAAGCCGGTGAAACCTGGCTTGCCATACGCGCATTCTCAAAAAGAAACACTGTGAACTTTTGTATGAAAAATTCTTGTTTAGAATTTCTCAACATATGTGTAGTATATTCACATTTTTAAATTTATTGAACTCCTTTAAATTCATTATAAAATACGGCGACGCCATAATGGAATTTCCCCAAAATGCAATGTGTCTACAGATTACTGCTATGTAAATTTCGTTTTTTTCCCGTGTTATCTACTTAATTTGTAGAATATTGGTCCAATTGGATTTTCACTGAAAAAACTCTACACTCTGGAGAACTTTAATTTTTACCAAAAATTGAATAGAATTTCTGTATGTTTTTCTTTAATTAACAGACGCCTAATATTTCTATTCAAAACTCAATGTACATATCAATGTAACATATGGTTAAACTATATTTTTCTGTAGTGAAAACTTTCCATTGATTCATTCAGCTATCCATAGTCATCAACACATTTATAGATTAGGTCATCGTTTGCTCGCAAGGTGAAAAAAAATATTGATCAACTTCATTAATATTTCCATTGAAAGTCATTTATCCGTATGAATGAAAGTTTTAAAATGGTTTTTTTTTTTCTGATTTGATTTTCTTTTTGAATAGAAGAGTAAATTTCAGACATTGATTAACACTGACTTGATCAGCGTCAGGAAATATCTTCATTAATTATTTCATTGCGTACCATACGTAACGTCGCTGCGCAAGCGCATTCGTATAGTGTGAATCAATTTCAATACAAAACAATCGTTGAATATATTTCGTTAGATGCATGCATACTAACGATATTTAGCATTCACACTATACGGACGAGCCTGCGCAGCGACGTTATATATGGTACGCAATGAAATAATTACTGACGATAATTCCTGACGCTGATCAAGTTACTAATCGTCAGTGTTAATCAATGTCTGGTAAATTTTCCTTCACTAGCAGTAAATAAACGAACTGATTGTAAAGCATCTGTGTCTAAAACTAGATCTAAATATTCCAAAATATAATCATTTACATGTACCTTTTGCAATTCGCTCAATTTCTAATCTTCGTTTGACTTTAATTTTAAATTTTTGAATAATCCATAAAGTGAATTGTAAAAATTGTAGAGTATACATATTTTGCTAGAATTACCGAAGCTATGAAACAGAAAATTTGCTACTCATGGTGACATCTGTATTTTGTCTATACAGTGTACCGAACTACATGAAATGTTCTATCAAATGAACAAGCTGTTTCTACCGGTGGAAAAATGTAGTAGCAGAGTACATGTAATTTTGTATGAGAGTGTACGTCAATGTCAACTGTTTCTGGGGTCTGAGAATTACATTTTTCGTTTACAATTAAAAAAAACCAAATTTTACAAAATAATTTAAATAATTTTTGAATAAATGTTTTCAGTTGGTTTTTGTTGCCTCAAGTCTCATTGACTTTTACACACAAAAAAAAAAAATTAATATAAAAAGACACTTAGTATCTACTATATGTCACCAGACTATGTCTTGTTCCTTAGATTTTATTTATTTTTTTGTTATTGTTCGGAGTGAAAGGTTATTCTTGTTTGCTTGTCAGTGAAGAACTGAACTTTATTTCAATAAAACAATTTACCATACAATGTGGAGACGCACCGCAGTGCCGCCTCACGTATAATCTTATAAGCATATTGTCAAAGGTGTTACCACCTTTGAACATCCTCCCCCCCCTGAACGGAGTGAGGTCACAATATAAAATTCAAAATATTTCTACAAATCGATACATAATTGCAAATCATTTCTTAAACTAAATCGTTCCTTTCTAACTCCGTTATCAACGTTTCGCACTGCTTGAGTTCTTCCTTCATTCGCTCGTGGACTGTATTCATTCGCTCATACAATGTGTTCTTAATCAATCGGTTGCTTCGTTCGGTAACTTTACTAATTTCGTAATGGGTCGCACAAGTTCGGTAGTTGGTGTCTTCAACTTAACTGATCGCACTAAATTATCTGCTCCTGGATAAGTTTCAATTACTCGCGCAATAGGCCAAATGCCCGGTGGTGAATTATCAATTTTGAGAATGACTAAATCACCCACCTCAATATTACATTCTTTCTTATTCCATTTGTATCTGTTCTGTAATGTGCTAAGATACTCTTTACGCCAAATATTCCAAAAATCCTGTTGGATTTTATCAAGAATTTTTTGTTGCTTGATTTTATTCATCGGTATATCGCTCAAATCTGTGGACAATGGTTGAATTGTTCGCTCGCCAATCACCGCATGTGCTGGTGTTAAATAGTTTAAATCAGTCGGCTCATCTGATAATGGAACAAGTGGACGGCTGTTTAAAACTGCTGTTATTTTTGCAAATAGCGTCTGATATCGCTCAAATGTAAGGATCTGGTTGCACAACAACCGCTTCATATGATGTTTCGCTGATTTGACAGCTGATTCCCACATTCCTCCGTGATGAGGTGCTCTCGGTGTTACAAATTTCCATTGAATCCCTTTACCATTCAACCAGTTGTTCATTTCTTCGGATTTCCAAGTCTTCCGAATATCGCACAATTCGTTATTCGCTCCAATAAAATTCTTAGCATTGTCGCTCAATAATGCTGCTGGCATTTGATAAATTGATGCCAATCGTGCTAAAGACCATAAAAATCGCTCTGTGGTCAAATTAGAAACACACTCAATGTGTACCATTCTCGTTGACATGCACACGAAAACTGCTGCATATCCTGTATCAATTGATTTACAACGCCCTTCATATCGTTTAACTTGAATCGGCCCAAAATAATCCACACCACATTATGCAAATGGTCGTGAACTTGTCAATCGTTCTTTTGGTAAATCGCTCATTAATTGGTTTCGCTCTGTTTTCTCTTTGATTTTTTCGCGCAAATCAATTTTCACAACTTCGGATTTTACAGTGTGATCTTTGTGCGTTGAATCACACTTTACTTCGTCTTTTTCCTTTTCTTTTTCTTTATCTTCTTCTTTGTCTTCTTCTTCTGATGATAACACTTCGACATATGCCCTTTTGTTGAGTGGCAAATATTCTCGCGTTTCATCAAAGTACAAAACGCAATTCCAGTCTCCCTCTCTTTTGAATTCCAAAATCGGCACTTCATTCAATCTTCTCTTTCGCTCTTTTTCGTTTGTTGTGTTTTGCTTCGCCATTCGCTCTGCCGTTTCTTCTGCTTCTACTTCTCTAATTCTGCGATTAAATTTGACCAACAACTGCACATATTCTTCATTCCATATTTCAAAAAAATGGTGTTCCGCTTGTAGCTCATCACCCTCCAATTGGCTTATAAGCCTGACGTGAGCCTCAGTCATTTTTTCATAGGCTTCATCTATGCGCTCTTTTCTAATCAACAATTCGTCGGATGGTGCCTTGTTAAATTTGTAAGTGGTGTTCACGAATAATCGGTGAAATTCAAGTGTGTGCACATGCATCTGACGAATATTTCGATGCTCCATGCTTGATTGCGAGAACGGTACAATTTCGCTGATAAATCGCACAAACTTTGAGATAAATCGCCCAGAAAATGTCGTTTTTCAGAAGAAACGGTGAATTCCGTTGATAAATCGCACAAAATTGAGATAAATCGCACAAACTTTGAGATAAATCGCTCAGAAAATGTCGTTTTTCAGAAGAAACGGTAAATTATGTTGATAGATCGCACAAAATTGAGATAAATCGCACAAAATTGAGATGAATCGCCCAGAAAATGTCGTTTTTCAGAAGAAACGGTAAATTCCGTTGATGAATCGCACAAAATTGAGATAAATCGCACAAAATTTGAGATAAATCGCCCAGAAAATGTCGTTTTTCAGAAGAAACGGTGAATTCCGTTGATAAATCGCACAAAATTTAAATAAATCGCACAAACTTTGAGATTCCAAAAAAAAAAATCGATGAAATTCGCTCAGTTGAATTATTGTAGCAAGACGAGAAAAAAAAACCGTTCTTGGTTGGCTCATGTGATTTGGCACAAAACGTTTTACATGCGTTCAAAATGTTAGGTTATGTTCGCTCTAACCTCGAGTTTCATGAAAATCCAAACCAAAAAATCATGCGTTTTTTCTTTTAATGATGATTCGCTCAAAACAGAAAAAAAAAATATCAATGTTCCAATGGTTTTCCTGGATCAGCCTGGGCAACTGACACCTCTAGTTGATAGGTCTTGAAATTTTTTTTACTATAGTCAAAAATTATTTTATTTTTGCCTTTTTCCTACCGGATAACTGAGAAAAATCAATTCGAAATTAAACGTGGGTTTCTTTCCTCTTTGAAATGCAATTGAGAGTAAATTTATCCGAAAAATCATGAGACTTGGTATAAATTGAAGTTTATACTGATTTTTGAAAAATTGATGCTTACTGTGTTTTGTGTGTGTGTGTGAGAGAGTATATTACCTTTGTTATTACATCGAAGTGTCATAGCTCTGAACTGTCATTTTTAAGACTCAATTCAAATAATTGGTAATTATAAAATTATTGACAATAACAAAAAAATAAATAAAATCTAAGGAACAAGACACTACCGTGTCTGGTGACATATAGTAGACACTAAGTGTCTTTTTATATTAATTTTTTTTTTGTGTGTATTCACACCGTATGTTTTACTTGTACAATCTTAATATAAGAAGATCTATCTAACAGCTAACTAAAAATGAAAGCAAACAAAAAGTACTTACAAAGCACTTAATCAAGAAACAAGCTACGATAAATCGAAATAATAACTTCATTGCGAAAACCAATTACTTGATATACTGAATTAATTCATGCATCTGTATGCATATTTATGTAATTTTATTTTCCACAAAGAAAATTGTTTCTTCTGTTGTTTTGTTCATTCTTCGAACAATGACGCACAATAAGGATCGAATTTTGATATGGATGGTTTGGAAATGTTATTCTTCATATTTGAACATTCTTACTTGTTATTGTTTGAATTGTGCAAATATCATTTGTTATAATAATTATAAAGAATTCAAATTGACTTCGAAACCAATAGCTGCTATTGACACATAAGCTAAAATCGATTTTTCCTTAGAAGATAATCTAAACATGAGTACGGTAACTTATCTTTGAATTTTTTAAAACTAACATTTTTTATTATATTTACAAATGTTAGTTTTACCGGATTTAAGAAAATCTTAAAAAAAAAAATGAAAATCAAACTAAAATAAGCTATTGTCAACAAGATAACGTCAATAGTTATCAATGGGATTTACCTTTATTTGGTGTCGTTCATAAACGACGAATGGTTTCGCTCACGAACAAATCATTTCGAATGAAAATAAATTTAAAATATTTAAAGTACTCAAGCAACATAGAAAAATTCAATTGTAATCAACAAAACTGAGAAGAAGAAATGATGATTGTTATCGTTGTTGGGGTTTTTATTAAACAAGAATAAGGTGTCGTTCTCTATCAACAAAATATTCTTTGTCGTTCTCAATTGACGAAAAATTTATTGGAACACACTTACTGTGTTTGTTTGATGGTTACGATTTGACAGTGCTAAAGTTAACTATATTGAATGAACGAGAGTCAAAAGAGATGAAATAAATTTTTCACATTCGAATTCTATGTATGTTGTTCTATTGAAGAGCTTTCATTTCATTACATTGATACCACATGTACGAGTTAAAAAAAACTTTGTAAATAGATTCGAGTATGAAAGCACATCCATGAAAGTTCACAATATGTACTTTTACAATATCGTTTGATATTCAGCCAAGTTCATACCGTACTCGTATATATTGCATAAATGGCAATGAATTTCTTACAAACTCGACTGTGTTTTTTTTTTAATTAGATTGAAGGCAAATTGCTTGCGTTAAATAAGCAACAGAGTATCAAAAATTGTATTGGCTTCTGTATTAATATTGGTGACTTCGGTACACAGTGAAGAAACTTTACCAAGAATCGAATTTGGATCATAAGTGGTTTAATTTAATACTAATTTCTGTATCATTTTCGCCGTGTTTTCTTTTAATTGCAAAGAAATATTTTTCGTTGCTTTGTATTTTTTTATTCTTTTAGACATATTTTATCACTAGAATCAATAAATTCCTTTCCTCAAATAAATATTTCAGCAAGAATGAAATGCATTTAACCAAAACAACAATCAAATTCGCAATGCCGTTCAATATTTAACACTATAACACAAGTGCAGAGTAGTAAAAACCGTCATACACACTATGTTCACTATTTCAATTGGTTACTGTGATCAAAAGAGTGAACATGCGTACGAAATGTTTTTCGAACTGTTAAATTATCAGTGTTAATTCAAATTTTTTCTTTATTCACGAAATCCATTGTGTTTTTTTGATTCACGAAATATAATCTTGATTCACGGTTTCATGCTTGATTCACCTTTATTCAGACATTGAATTTCGATAGATATATATCAAAACTGAGCTATAAATATCAGATATTTAACACAGCATTCCGTGCGAGTATTCTCCTCTAATTCAAAGTCTATGTAAGTTTGTATTATAGTTTCTGCTCAAACATTTATCTGCTCTTTCTACGGGAATGAACGCATACACAGCGAATGAATGTATAATGCCTGGATAAATTTTAATTTTTTTTTTAATTTACAACCATCAGTTTTGATTGTCTTCAACAAATCATAAGCTCTGTCACTAGCTCTGTCACCTCTCATCAGCCATATCTTTAAAACTTAAACTAAATGATTGTTCACATTTATGGACATTTTTGTCATTGATTAGAAGGCATGAATTTAATTTTAAAAAAACCGCCATGAGAGAGCGCAATTAATTGCTATTGTTTTTGTTTTAAATGTGTATTCGTTGATATTCAAAACCGATGCTTTCACCAAAAAAATATACATAATTTGGGCCAAATTTTTATCATTTTTCAAAGTGTTGTTTTCGTGCAAATTTTTCAATTGAATTCAATAAACGCATTGTTTTTTCATATAAAATATCAAAGTAATAGTGAATTTCGGTAGTGTTTATCAGATAAAAACATCAGAATGAATGTCGAACGTCAAGTGAAAAAAAAAACAAATAAAATTAAACTCAGTTTGAGTTGATTCACTAAGCACACGTCTTTTCAATATTAAACATTATACATTAGATTAACTTAATAAATGTTTGAGTTATTACAATGTATAGCTATCTTTAAGGACTGATTTAAAATCGGATAAATATATTTTGGTCAGAAAAGTTCTATTTCATTTGGAAAATTTTCAAGTTTGAATTTTATTTATTTATTTTTTTTTACAATAATTGGATCCTATTCACAAACAATTGTAGAAGTTCAATAAATAGTGTACATTTGCTAGGAATTACACCCTTTTTTCATGCAACACCAGAGGCTTGAATAACAAATGGATGTCTTCATTCGAAATCGGCTGTAAAAATGCATTGAATTAAATTAAAATGACACCAAACTTTTTGTACATTTTACACAATAGTTGAACTTACGGAAAAATGGTTTCAATTTAGCTGGTTCTTTACAAACAGGGCATTTATTTCCGTTGGTGGAAAGCTTCAGTTTCAAGCAATCAAAACAAAAGACATGACCACACGGTGTATGAGCCAATTTCTTGTTTTGGAAAGTTTCTTCACAAATTGGACAATGCAATTCTTTATTTTGCGTTTTCTCGTTCATTATGCAAGAAATTAAAATAAATTGAATTCAATCATTATTATGCCAGATCATTTAAAAAAACATATTGCATCTTGACATACTAGGGCAATTTTGCAGGAATCAAATTTGACTTAATCAATATTAAGTTTTTACATACAGGGCAGGATGGTATGCTTTTATATTGCAAGTGTTTATTCACACAATCATCACAAAACATATGACCACATGGAGTGATGTGCATATCTAAATTATTACACGGCTCAAGACAAATTGGGCAGCCAAAATTAATAAGTTCTGTTGATAGTTTATATATTGGTTTATGTGCCTTCAATTCTACTCTGATTGTAACCGATTCATTTGTTACGAAGTGTTTTTTCGTGTTCATCAAATCTTTCCATTTGATGAGATCAATAGTCAAAAAATCTTTGAATTTCATCAATCCCTCTTTTTCATTACGTGTTATCTTCCTGTTTGTAAATAGTGGAATACATGATACTTTTGCTTTCATTAATAATTGAGCCATCATCGAAACTTTAATTGCGTCCGGGAAATCTTTTTCATTTTTAACCAATGATCTCAAATGTATTTTTAGCTTTTCATCACTTTTGGACGCTACTAAACGCCATGGAAATTTTTGTAATTTAAACTCAGGTGATTCTATTTCCTTAAAGTTATTAATATTAGTGATTCGTATTGAATATGTAGCGGTTTTATAACCTCTTGTATTGGCTTCAAGCTCAAGAAGCAATTCTGTAAATAAAATTCAAAACAATTTTTTAATCTTCTCTTTTGAACATTTCGAAAATTCATTGTTATTTCCAAAGTTGTGCTGCTATTTGTTTCAATATATTTTAGCTCTTTTTAATTTGAATGCATAGTTCGTGTATTGCACAATTTTGGGAGTTTCGCTGGTTTCAGAATAATATTCCATATCAAGAGTGAAAAAGAGAATATTGAAAGTGATAATGTCAAAAAGTCATTATAATGATGACCCGCCGTGTGTCAATTTATATTTCAATACTATCTTTTTTACTCTTGGTTAGATTTAACAAAGAAACAACAACATATTTCGTCATTATTTGTTCGAAATTTCATTTACTCAATATATTTATTTTATGAAAATATCAGTTGTATTTACCACTTTTCCGTTTAGCTGCCTCACATTGATGAACCTATTTATTTAAACAAAAGATAGAATTTCTTTTGAAAAAGCTGTTTATGACTTTGTGTTAAAGCTGACGTGAATTATCGAAATACTTTCGTTGTTACTTATTAAATGAAATTATATTTCAAATGAATATTTCAAACAAATATAACATGCGAAGAGTTGAGTGTGTGAAGATCATTGTAAACACCAATCACATTACATTCAATTATTTAATTTATACATTTAACATGTTGATGTCGATATTGAAAACGGCCCTTCGCAAATTTGATTACAAATACACATGATTGATTTCACATAAATTTCAAAATTTGAAAAATTTAAGTAGATTTGAATAATACGACATCGCTATACATTTACAATTTATTTTTATATGTTTCTCAACATAATATGTTGAAATCGGTTGAAAATAACTAAAAATCAATCCAAAAGAATACATTTATTCGTGTGAAGAATTGAAATAAACAAATTATTATACGTAATTCACGCAGAAGATTCGATTATTTGAATTAATTTTTGAATAATTTGTTTTTCAGTTTGTTGTCTCGAGTCTCAGTTACACTTAAACACACTGTATGTTCTACACGTACGATGTAATATTAGCGAAGGTGAATTAAAAAAAGCAAATAAAAAGTACTCACAAAGTACTTTATCAAAAAGCACGCTACGAAAATCCGAAGTAATAACTGCATTGCGAAAGTCAATTTTGAATAAACTGAATTAATCCATGTATCTGTATCCATATTTATATATTTGAATTTCTACCGACACAATTCTTCTTATTTTTTTCTCCGTTCCTTTAATGACGCACAAAACAGACAATCGTTCAATTGTATCAAATGGAATGTTTGAAAAAATACATTTTCAAAAACATTATTTTCAATTTTTGTAAGAAGCTTGTTACTTCAAGTAACTTACTTGTTACAATATATTAGGCGTAAAAGTAAAGTATCAACTAATTCAGAACACTCAAAAACACATTTTTTTGGCATTTGAATATTGTTCGGAATATTTCCATCAATTTTAACATTCACAACCCAATTTTGCCAATTTAGCGAAACAATTTTTTTCTGTGTTCATATAAATAACAATTTGCTGTGAGTCTCTTTAGGACTTGTAGAACTTTAATTCAAGCATATATTTGGTTATTAAAACATGCTAATCATCGGTCAATGAGTACGAAAATATACAAAAATAAAGTTCTTCTTAAGAGGTGCCACTACCGCTGTCAACATGAAAGATTTGGGCTACTTAATAACTGGACACCATAACAAGTTCTGCAATTCAATTTAATGAA
This sequence comes from Resseliella maxima, assembly GCA_029041755.1. NCBI lineage: Eukaryota > Metazoa > Arthropoda > Insecta > Diptera > Cecidomyiidae > Resseliella > Resseliella maxima. The sequence goes on from JAQOWM010000689.1 coordinate 936,800, forward strand.
GCATTACATATATGCTCCGTTTATCATGAAAACTCCATTTATTTTCAATTAACAACAAAAATAACAGTTATTTTATGCGAAAAATTTAGGGGACTCTTTTTTTGAACACTTTACATTGAGTCCAAATATCAAAAATATAAATATTATGAATTCTGTTAAATTTATGATTCGTGCGACATTTAAACTATTAATTGAGTTATACTGCATTGTATTGTTTTCTTTACACGCGGATATTCTTGAGTTCTGTGTCATGTTACACACGCATGCAATTAAATTTCCAAAAATCTTGTCTAGTAGTGAACTAATCTTATTTGTATGCGTATGTGTAATGCAAAAAAACGTTGTGTGCAAATAAAAGTAATAAAAACAACAAACAACATTTTGACAATCAAGGATTTTATGAGTTTTGAATTGTATTGATTTTTGTGAATTATTTAAATTCAATAAATTTTAGGAGTATAAATCAAGGTTCAAATTCATGTGCCTCTCTGTCTGTTCGAATTTTAGCGAAAAATAAATGAAGAATTATTGTGATCTCTATATTTTGTAAGTATCTAGACAAATGAATTTGTTTTTTGTTTTTTGTTTTTTGTTTTTTGTTTTTTTTTTTTCACAAGTTTGATCTATTGTATACAACAATTCGTCTTAGCAATATTTCTTATAAACAATAAAAGTTCAAATCGCTTTGTTATTTTGAATTACACTGTAAACCATTCCGTACTACAGACGCTGACATTGTTATGTTCCTTATGTTTTATTCAAAATACTTCTTATCTTTTTTCTTTAAATCGGTCCTTTAATATGAATCATTCAAAGCCCTACCTATGCGATCGCAGTAAATCTTAAAAACTACTTACAATTTTTGTGTAAATGGCTTTGACAATGTTCTTGGGCACGTAATTATGTTGATTCCCGATGAAAATTGATAATCACTGCCTTGAATCGTGGTTCTCGGTAAATTTGCCGCTAATTCCGTGAAATTCTTTCATTCTTATGATTCGCTGGTAAATTGCGTTGAATTTATTGGTTAATGTCACACGGATTCACTTTTCTTGGCAATTAAGGCCGATTCACGAATAACTTGATGGATGTTAACGCAATGAAGGCGAACAATTAAATTAAATGACTCGTTCTTTATAATTTACCCTTTGGATGATAAATTGCGTGTTTACTTGATGAGAGTCTGGATAAGAAGAAAGACAAATCAATTCACTTTCAATCATTTGACTTGATTTCTCTTCACGTTTTGATGAACTGTCACTTTCTTGCAGTTTGTGATGTTGTTTCAGTTGCCCAATTTAGTACATTGTCAGCGCTCAATACTTAAGCTATTTACATACAATGCATGTGCGCCAACTTCACGCTCTTGATTTATTCCATGAATTTTAATTTTCTTTTCTTTCTTTATTTTTATTATTTTATATTTTTTTTTATTACTCAATTGATTTGAATTAAATTTATGGTTTCATCGAAACCATAACACACTTCCCCTTCTAATGAGAATTTTTTCAAGAATTGAAAAAATTATCCAAGGTACTTACAATTCAACTGATATGGATATTGCGTTCGATATAGTCAGAGCAAAGCATCGTATGATAATCACAGAATTTTTTTTTTTCTTTTGTAATTCATATGAGGATCTTCTTTATGCATTCTTCGATCCCCTTTTTTTTTTATATGTATTCATTTATCTACTTGAGTTCTTTTTTGGGAAATTTCCCCTTTTCTTGGCTTTAGCCTTTTTTATCTTTTTAAATGAATTATTTTTTTTTTATTATTATTTCTGTTGGGCCAATGCCTCTTTTCTTGTGAATATGCTATGTGGAAATGCGAATTATGCATACCTTTCTTTTCTCAATGTTTTTTTTTTTCTTTGCCACTAATTGATTTGGAATTACTCCTTTTTTCTATAGCATTTCATCTTACGTTCCATTTTTTTCTTTCTTTTTATTTTAACGTAAGTTTACTGTCTTCTATCCTTCTCTCAGACCAACTGATTCGACGTTCACTGAACATTTTCTAGGAACTTGCATTCCGTAGTTTGACGAAAAATTGCTCATCTATTGTATTTTCTAACAATGTTACTGGAAGTCGACGTTATCAATCTGAAATTGTTTCGCTTGGCTAAGTGCCGATTGCTAATTTTGCTTAGAATTTTCCTTATTCTCAAGTCAATTTGTAATTTTATCAACCGATCTTTGATTGATTGCTTGGAGATTTCTCCCCGAACATGATTGCATTCTTAAATGATCACATTGGCAATGTGATCATGGAAATTGGAAATTCCATTCCCAATTAAATCAAATTTTAATCTTGTGAATCACAATGTCTTAGTGATTCCAAGTGCCTGGAACTTAACGTTCCCAGAGAAATTAATTGTAATGATTGACCAAACTTTTCGGGTTTGTCCATTATATTGGAGTTTTCATTTCCAACCAATTAAAATTTTCTAGTCTTTTGACGGGTTCAAAGTTCATTAACCCTAGTGCTATTTACGAGTTCACCTATGTGTATTTATTGCCTCAGTCGTTAGAGGGCAATTACATATTTTCACCTCGTAATCGATATCTTTCAAACTACATCATGGCCTTGACGCGTTTTGTATCTCATTGCAATCGTTGCAGTTTATAACTTACCTTGGACTTTCGTCCCAATTCTCATCTATTTGTGGAGAAATTATCGTCTTTTCTCTTGAAATTCAATTTTGGACTTAAGACGTCCCAATAATTATCTAAATGGTAGAGAAATTGTCATCTTTTCTCTGATTTTATTTAACTAATTTAATTCTTGACTTATCGATTGATTTCTCGTAAGTGATTCTTTCTTACCTATTGATTGAGATCAATTTCTACTAAACTTTACTACATTTCTACTTGAATATTCTGAACTCTTTTCTTGCTATCTACTGAAACTTTTGAAGTTTTTTTGAAATTTTATTATATGTATTGTCGTATTAACATATCTGGGCAAATGCCGCATGTTTGACTATTGCTAAGTTTTACTCGCCGATTGACGATAGATTTGATTGTATATATGGTATGTAACCGATTAAATTGAAGGAAATCATGGATTGTGCTTAAAATTAACTTTCTTCGTCCTTGTCGCTACATGTAGTGTATGTTACCTAATTGTGACACAACCCTTACTTATTCTAGTCTTTACGACGCAACAAGTCTTGCATCGCCTTTTCAATAGCCTTGAGCTGCTCTTCCCGGAGCTGTTCCGCGTCAATCTTGCGTTGTTCTTCATACGCTTTACGCTCGCGTTCGCGCTCTTCATTTATTAGCTTCATTTTTTCGTTGATAGCGTCTGCTACTTGCTTGTCGAATTCTGCCTTGACTTCGTCCATGTTCTTCAGAATCGCCTTGTGACCCGCCAATCCGGAACCATGGCGTCGTTGTGTTGTTGGTGTTAATATCTTTGGAGTTGTCCCAATATTCACTTCCGGTTCGGGTTTGCGTACGCTTTCGCCAGCCATAAAGCTTGCTGGTGACATTAATCTCAACGGTGGTAATATCATTTGTTGAGCTTCACTAGAACGTGCCATTGTCTTACGCATTTGTTCATGGAACCAAGTCGACGATGCCGTTGAGCTTTGCGATTGTTCGCTGGCCATCGATTTACGATCATCTTCAATTGCAATTGCTGCACTTGTCGATGCTTGACGATCAATACTTTGTAATGTTGCCATTGGACGTGTTCGAGTGTATAATCGGGTATCACGCATTTCACCCCCTTGGTTTTCGACCCAAGCTCGATCCTGTGTCTTATTCGCTTGGACTGCCGCGTTTCGAGATTCGAGTTCGTTCATTAACTCGCGCAGAGCAGCGTGGGCATAATCGCCATTTGGGCGCACGAACAAAATATGTTTGTTGTACACGAATGTGGCTATTGCGTGTTCGTTTTGACGTTGGTAATCGAACCGCTTGATCTGAGCATCACTGAAATATCATTTTTATGTGAACATCGTGCTACTTGTCATTTAACGCAATCTGATTTTGAGCAATCGGATCAAGATAAATGTTCATTCTGAACGGTATGTTTCTCTCGTGCAATACGTGAGCGTGCTTTATACCTTGTCATCGATTCGATGGACAATTACCTTGTTCGCCTCAGCCATACTGATGTGTTTTCCCGCCGTGTCTCTGGGTTATCCGCTAGCTTTTTCGCGTTGCGTGTTTTTCCGATCTGTAATTCGTTCGTAGATGGAATGAGATCTGGGTATTTCAACGTTCAAATCTACAACATGCAGTGGCGTAGCTAGAACAAAACTTCGGGGGGGGTTTTGAAAGAAAAATCAAACATTCCCTTTAATGATTTTACTTTATTTAAAATATTATATTGTTACAGTACATACAAAATATAAAATTCACAACAATAGTTATCTATTCTTCTCTTTGAATATATTGATAACTTCTTCAACGCCTATTTTAATTTCTCGATGAATGCTTAACAAAGCTAAACCGTTTAACCGATTTTCACTGGTAGTATTTCTTAAATAGGTCTTGATGCGTTTTAAAGTTGAGAAACTGCGCTCTGTGGTAGAAACAGTGACCGGAATTGTTGCACAAACTTGTAACATTTCAAAAACGTTAGGAAAAATCAGTTCATTACAAAAATTTATTGCATCGATAAAAGTGAATGGTTTTTCGTCCAATTCAACCCACTTCTGTTTCCACAATAGAGCTTCTTTTTTATTTACTTCAATGCAATCATAATTGATTATGTTCGGCCATTGTTGCATAATTATATCGATGCTTTCATTGATATGCGTTTCATCTAAAGAAACTATTTTGTATGGTAAAATGTTTTCAATTTTAGCTAATACACGCTTATGTTTTGAAAATCTTTCATCTAATTGGCCTATAAAATGGTCAAGAAAAGGAATGAACACTGTTAAGCGAAAATAGTCTTCTGCGGAATCGCATTCATGGTTATCTCGATAGCGTTGATTTTTTGCTATTCTTGGAATTTTGATTTCCGTATCTATATTATCGGCCAACATTTGAACAGCTATAAATAATTCGTGAAATTTCTTGTCTGAATTGTGGCGTAATTCGTACAATATATTTCTTAAACTATCACATGTTTCAACTGCTGATGCTAGATCTAAATTTTTTGTTTGCAAATAAACAGATAATGGCTGTGTAACGGAAAAAATTTCACGAATTACAAGCATTGCAGTAATGAAAGATCCACATTTCAAAGTTTGTTGAAGAATGAAAGCTTGTTTTGAAGTTTCAATGTTGCCAAGTTCTTGCATTCTTTCTAATGCTGTGTAAATTACCGGAAAAAAATCGTAAAAAATTATAATTGAATCAAGGCGCTCCACCCACCTTGTCTCGCAATATTTCATCAGGCGTTTTTTTTTATTTCACCATCAGATAATTCTTCTACAACAGTATTCAAGCAATCTTGGCGCTTTGCTGAACTGCGGAAAAAGTTTATGATTTCATTCATTGATGCGAGAGTGTTTCTAATTATTGGGGTTTGACATGAATGGCCTATGGACAAATTCAGTACATGATTCATACAGTGAATATAAAGCGCTTGTGGATATTGGGCTGTAATAAATGCGGAGCAGCCTCTAAATATACCAGACATTGCACTTGCTCCATCAAATCCCTGACCCACTAAACAATCTAGAATTAATTTTAGGTCTTCACATGTTTTTACTAAAGTTGTTGATAGTCCCTTTCCTGTGACATCAGTCACGGGAACAAATTTCAAAAAATCTTCTCTTAAAACTGCTTTTTCATTCGTTTTATCAACATATCGAACACAAAGGGAAAATTGTTCGATACCACTGATGTCAGTGGTTTCGTCGGCTAATATGCTGAAATACTTTGCCTTGTGAACTTTTGCCACAATTTTATCAGTAATGATTTTTCCACAGATATCTATTAATTCGTTTTGAATTTGTGGGCTTGTATATCGTGCTTGTGTTACTTTCAAATGATTTTCTAAAATTAAATCTCCAGATGAAACTCGAAATCGAAGCAAAGCCCGAAAGTTACCATCGTTCTCACTGGGACCAAAAACACCTAAAAAGAGACTCCTGTTTCATTACTTTGATGTTTTTGGACATACTCAGTCCGACACACTGGATGGAAAAAATCAATTTAAAAAAAAAATGAAAGATTAAATTCAACTTTCAACCAAAAAAAAACTCATGTTTTTCACTTCGATTTTCAAATTTCAGGCTCTTTTCAATTTTCTTGATTTAAAATTTTTTTGGTCTTGGGCATTTCGGGGGGGGTTTGAACCCCAAAACCCCCCCCCCCTAGCTACGCCACTGACAACATGCATTTTTCTACTTTTACGATTCTACTTTTCTACGAATTTTCTAACTACAATTGCGAAATTTTCTACGTTTTGTTTCTTAATAGTGCTTGTTCTTTGTTGACATGTGCCATGCACTCCCTGCCCCCTCACAAAGGTCCTCCTTGCAGTGTAAAAAAAAACTTGGCCTTCATGCCGTGAAATTAACGTGAATTGTTCGCATATTATCGCGCTATCGTTTATGATAAGATAATAATGCACAATTAATCGCACTCAATTGTTAGACGTAGACTTGATGTGTAAAATCTCGTGTCTAGCCGTGCTTTACCCCCGTCTATCGATGGTAAAACCATTCAGCCCTGTCTCGACATCATGTCCGAATCTTTAATGACGAAAATAATTAATTTGTGCCTGTTGATTGCACACTTCTCACCATCCATGTTTCTATTGTTACCGATATTCATGTCCTTTTCCTTTCCAGTCGTCGCCAAATTTATCCGTCATGATTTTCACTTATGTTATCTGTGAAACTTCTGAGCATGATACTCAGCTTTTCTGCCAGTTTTCACATCCTCTAGTACATACGTATTCGTGCCTGTCTTTTCAACTATTTTGCATTCAACTGCCCTTGGCGCTAATTTCTGGACATAATATGTCGACTTATCTGACAATTTTGTGTTTTCTCGGTATACTGTTTCTCCGACTTTGTACACAATTGGTCTCTTTCTCAAGTTGTACTGTTTCATAGACCTTTCTCTAGCCTCTTTAATGCGCTCTTGAATTTTTTCCCTCAATTTACTGATATTCTTCATAACCTCGTCGTTTGCATCTACAGTTCTTACGTACTCACTAGCATGCTGTGGCATTTTCTGACCGAAATTAATCATATACGGTGTTTCTTGTGTACTAGTATGCGCAGAATTATTGATTGCATTTGCAATTTCTTGTATATTTGCGTCCCAATTCTTGTGATTTAACTCATCTTTCAGAAATGCTTTCAATGCGTTGCCGATAGTCTTATTCACACATTCTGTTGGGTTGGCTTGCGGAAAATAATTGGCCGTATACCATAGTTTAATTCCTTGTGAATCAGCGTACTTTTTAAACATTTCTAACTTGTACTGTGGACCGTTATCTAATAAAATAATTTCTGGACATGCATACTTCAATACTACTTCGTTCTTAATGAAATCAGTCACTACTTGTGCTGTTGTCGAGCGATCTGCTTTGACTATAGTGAACTTTGAAAATAAATCAATGGCTACTATGATAAAACGATTTCCTTTTTTGCTTAATGCCAAAGGTCCTATGTGTCAGTTGCTACTACTCTCCATGGGCGTTTTGTTTCGACAAATTTCCCTGCTTCCGGCGTAGTAATCTTACACACAAAAAACGTTTGGGGTATGTTCATGATATTCATTGGTAACAATACATGTTTACCACAGTTGTATTTGACTCTACCACATGCAACGTAATAAATGTGACATAGTATTAGTTTGACAGCAATACTTTTTCACAATGAGTCTGTTCGACATGCGCACATATTTATAAAAACTTGCATGTGGTAGAATCAGAAACAACTGTGGTAAACATATATTGTCACCAATGAATATCATGAACATACCCCAAATGTTTTTTGTGTGTATTGTATGGTTTAATTACTTTGCACGTTTGGCAGTTACTAACATATTCTGTTACGTCTTTGCCCATTCCTGGCCAAAAGTATACGCTTTTTATCTTAGCTAAAGTCTTGTATCTACCAAAATGACATGAGCTAATCTCGTCGTGATTGTCTCTTATAACTTTTTCTCTCATCTCACTTGGCACGCAAATACGCCATAAGCAATCTACATTGTCACAACTTTCATTGAATGATTTCTTGATGTACAATAAGCCGTTCTGCATTTTTAAATTGTCGTGTACTTGCGAATGTTCTTCAAATAATCTTTTCAATTTCAAATACCATTTGTCTTGCGTCAATGCCAAATTCGTTAAATCTATCGAGTCTACTGCTCTTGACAAAGTGTCTGGTACTACGTGAAATTTACCTTTTCTATGCACAAGAGTAAAGTCATATGCCTGTAGCCTCAACGACCATCTAGCTAATCTGCCTGTCGGATCTTTGAGATTTTTCAGCCATAATAAAGCATGGTGATCAGTAACTACCTTAAAATGAGTTCCCTCAATATATGATCTGAACTTCTCAATACTTAAAATGACTGCTAAACATTCAAGTTCTGTTGTATGGTACTTCTGCTGTGTTGCAGTGAATTTCTGGCTCATATACGCGACTACCTTTTCTTCTTCACCATGTTTTTGAATCAATGCGGCACCACATACCTTACCACTGGCGTCACAATGTATCTCAAATGGTTTACTATAATCAGGTGGTGCTAACACCGGTGCTGTTGTCAATGCCCTGATTAATCTCTTGAAAGCTGTTTCGCATTCCGTTGTCTATACGAATTTAACTGATTTCTTGAGTAACTCGGTCATTGGACCCGTGATTTCTGAGAAATCTTTTATGAAACGCCTAAACCAGCCTGCTAAACCTATTAGTCTTTGTATATCCTTAACACACGTAGATGTTGGTAAATTCTCAATTGCTTCTATTCTTGATTTGTTCATACCTATGCCTTGCTCGTCTACAATATGGCTTAAAAACTTCAACCTCTTGTAACAAAATTTCGATTTCGTTGGGCTAATCGTTAGGTTAGCATACGTAAATTTTGCTGCTATTCTTGACAACAGGTCGACATGCTCGTCGAATGTTTCTGAAACTACTATAATGTCATCGAGATATGGAAAAGCATTCGGCTCGAATTCTGATCCGAAAAGTGAATCAATTAGACTACAAAATTCTGCTCCGCTATTGGTCAATCCCATTGCCATTCTTTCATAAACGTAAATTCCTCGTGAAGGAACTGAAAACGCTGTTTTCTCTTGCGAATCTTTATGCAACGAAATTTGGAAAAATGCGTCTGTCATATCTATTGTTGTGACGTACTTGGCTTTCCCTATAGAACTCAATATACGGTTCGCATTCTGCTGTGGATATGCATTTTTCTTCGTAACTGGATTTAACCATCTTGCATCCATGCATATTCTAATCCTATCATCTTTCTTGGGTACTGCTACCAGTGGATGTAACCACTCTGATGATTCTACTTTACGAATGATACCTCGTGCTACTAACCTATCTACTTCCTCGATTATTCGTTTCAATTTGTTTGGTGGAAACATTCTTAACTTGCATCTATAAGGCTTTGCGTCGCCCGTATCAATCTTTGCTTCTTTCAACCATGTCTTGTTTAGTTTGCCTTCTGGTTTGCAAAACGGAAATGACTTGATTACGTTAGCTAATCTCTCCTTCTGATCTTCGTCCAAGTCATGTTCTGTCTCTACACTTAAGCATTTCGGTGGCATTACGTCTGCTTCCTGGTTTTCAAACACGCTTCTAAACTCTGCTTCAAAATCTATTTGATCAACAAATTCGTTCTCATTATGCTTGATCACCCTGATGCCATACGTATTACTCATGAAACATGGCTTTATTCTATATGCATTCCAGAAATCCATGCCTAAAACTAACTTGGTTGCTGCCTGTGCTACCACTAATGTTGGTATATTACGCTTAATGCCTCTAACAACATATGGTACCTTCATATAACCTAACGCTTTGTGTGACGTTCCGTCTACTGTGGTTATCCCTACGTTACACTTGTACAGTTTGTGTCCCTTCTCAATCAACTTCTTATATAATTCTTCATTCATAACTGATGCCTGTGCACCGCTATCTAACAAACCTCGTGCAAAATCTCCCTCAATACCAACTATCAAATATGGTCTGTCATCGTCGTTTAAATTGAGTTTGGCGCTTGAAATACTCTTGTACTTTCTAGGCATTTCTCCTGCTATTGTGTTCTTTTTCTTTGCTAAAAGCAGCCTGTTTATTGCTCGTCGCCTACTCCTTGGTTGTCGTAAGCGACGCTTTACAAGTTTTTTGAGCGATTTAATCTACATCCGCATGCCGGCGCTATAACTCCTTCTTTACCACAACGAAAACAAAAGATTCTTGTAACTGGCATCGGACAATCCAACAACCAATGATTTCCTGTCTTACAATTATAACATCTAGTCGATGCACTGACTGCTGTTACGGGAAACATCTTCGCTAGTTCTTGTTCGGTCACGTTGACCTGATTAATCGTGCCTGTATTTTCTTTAACTTGTGTCGCTACGGTTTCCTGATTGTAGCTATTTGTGTTCGCTTGTGCTTGTGCATTTTCGTTTGTACTGTTATGAACGTATGTTTTCATACTGTTTGGCATATTGACTGTTTTGAACACGTTTGGTTTCTTTGTAACTTTTGGATTAACCCTCGTGACGCTACACTCGTTGTATTCTATTTCATTTGTATCGTCGATTGTGTATTCTTCTATGTCTTGACAACTTTCTTCGCAATGATCTTGTTCTATACAATGTATTGGCATTGTCGTTCTGCGTTGGAATGATTGTCTAAGGTCATTTCTAGGTTTGTCATACAACTTGTCTGCTGCCTCGAGTTTACGCAAAAATATGCTTAATTCTTGAACTGATGTCCAATTCTGACTCATTGCTCTCGATCTGAGTTCTGGTAAAAGACCGTTCTGAATAATACTAACTCTTTCTACTTCATCATAAACTTCGAGTGAATCAAATTCCCTAATAATGCTTGAAATAAATTCAGATGATGTCTCTGTACGTTTTTGTCTGATTTCTGCTAACTTTGAGTAACAGTAATGAACTTTGCTAACGGCGTTGTAAATTGCTTCAGTAAACCTTCTTTCAATTGTGTCCAATTTCTAAAGTCTTTCTTGTACTGAACGTACCAATTGAATGCATGTTCTTTTACTATGTAGTGAAATCGTTGGAAAATTTCCGTATAGGATATCTTCTCTGCTTCTTTGTAAACATCTAACTTTTTCAAGAAAGCATGAACGTCTCATTCTTCAGGAATTTTTGACTTGGGATTACCCGTGAAATACCAGTTCCACTTATGAATCGGAACGAATGATCGTCTTATGCTACACGATGAACTTGAGTGATATGAATCGTTTGATGCTACGCTGCGTGCATCATCATCAACAACAACAGTTTCGTTTCTTGGTGTTGCTGCTGCTCGGTTTATGTTTGTTCGCTGCGATAATTCGATGTTTTGAATACGCGATGACATAGTATTCAATGATTCCATCATTGTGTTGATTGCAGCAATCATGCTGTTCGATGTATCTGTTTGGGAATTATCCCGATTCATATCCGCATAAAATTGATTAGCGCTCTGGAATTGATAGCGTTGTTGTTGCTGATCTTGTGGCAACCCATATGTGTTTCTGTTGGTGTATACAACATGTTCATTCTGTGCGAAATTTACACTCTTGGTCGATGGTCTGGTTTAAAATACCGAATGGAATTCTTGTGTTCGTTCGTTGGTTAGTATTAGTCTGACCGTTAAGGTTGTTCGCAGAACTCGTTTGCGGTCGCGAATTGTATGTATTATTTCCGTCTTGGTAAATTGTATTTCTACCGAAAATATTTGGTTGATGTTCACTTAGGCTTGTGTGTGCATCACCGGTACTTAAGTTGTGTGCCATTGAACTTGTAGCGACACCATGTATTGGTCTACTATTAGGAAAATTCAAGTTGGAATTATCGAAATGAGATATTGGAGTTATGTCGGATTCAGCTTGTGGAATTAATTGAACTTGTGCAATTCGTGATGGTAAACTCATGTTAGTAGTCTTCTCGGCCATAGCCGCTTCTGTTTGCATGTCATTACTCGGGGCTGTTTGTCCCGTTCCTACATTCATTTGTCTGCCACGTCTGTTGAATGACTTTACTTTGTTTATGAACTCATGATATAACTCTGCCATTTCATCTACTAATTTCTGAACTGAATGAGATAGATCTAAGTTGTCTTTTACTCTCGGTATTTTTCAGTCAACTCATTATGCTATTGCTATAGTATTTGCTATTTGATAGGTCCTATTAAATAGTATCTAGTATGTACTATTAGCATACTAATATTAATTATCATCAAAAATCAAACACCAATCATCAACTATCAATCACCATCATCATGGTTATCATTATCAAGATCACCGTTATCATCATCATCAGCAACAAGAAGATAGTTGATAATAATAGTATGCTAATAGCACATACTAGATACTATTCAATAGGACCTATTAAATAGCAAATCCTATAGCAATAGCATAATGAGTTGACTGGTATTTTTTCTACTCGTCCACTGACGTGCAAAAATTTACTCATACATAAATCTTTCTTGGGTAGCCCTATCCGGATTTATTTCTTGTAATAAACGCTTGAGATCCTCAGCTTTCCTTGAGTTAACTTCTAATTCGTCTGTCGGGGAACCGAAACTACCTAATGGCTCTTTCAATTCTCCTTTACGTTCCCTAATCATGCATGAGCGCAAACGTGATGTTGCTTCTCTTCTTTCTCTACATAGCGGAATGTTTCGAATTGTTAACTCATATGCTACTTCTCCGTCTGATAGATACTCAGGTTCAATTTGGAATTGACTAACCGTTACAATTGGTTCATTTGATCTATTCATCCTGATTCGAAATGATTATCCAACGACAATTAAAAAAAAATTTAAATTAAATCTCTTGTTTCCTACTAGACGTAACTTTTCTTGAATTAATTCGATTTAATCTTGACCCCAACTATTCTTGAAATTCCTAGTATTGATCAATTTCTATTGAAATTCATTAATGTCCACTAAAATGTGTTCTTTGTAAGGTTACACTTTGATTTGGGAAAGATCTGGCATGAAAAAGTACATGCGGTTGATGTCCTAACCTCAATGTGTGTTTTGGAAATTCCGCAAGAAAGTAAAAAAATTTTTTTTTTTTTTTTTTTAAATATTCTCACTTTGCAATCAATTTGCCAATCAATGATCAATTAATTTAAATAAAACTTCTTGAATTTCAAAAATTGTCGAATGTTCCAGCAAAATATGTTTTAAATTCTGTAATGTATTGAACTGCGCAATATGATGGTTCGGAATAGAATGATTTTATTAAACTTAAAATGAATGTACAATGGTGTTTGTCTTAATACATGTGCTGTATGTCGATGTTATGTACTAAAGTGGTTGTGTACTTAATTTGATGCTGAATACTTAACATGCCCCTACTAAAATTGTTTTGATTACATTTTAATTTTATTTTTCAATTTTACATTTTAGTGGTGTATGTTTTTGAAAGGAATCATTTAATTATTTTAAACACTGTAAAGAAAAAGCATTTATATTTTCTAACTACTTTTCCATCCATTCTAGGATGGAGTATTCTCTCTTTCTTATCTAAATTGGTTTGTTTATCCAAATATTCTCCCTCCGTGCTCGAATCAGAACTCAAATGTGATGCACACGGCTGCATGTCATTTTCATTGGACTTTGAATTCTTACTCTTCAACGAATGCTCACGCAACCCAGTATTCAAACACTCTCGAGAAGCGTCCTCAACATTTTCATTAATTTGATTTTCATTTTCATTTGAATCATAAAACGATTCGTCACTATCAACAGATTGATCGCGCATTTGATCTACGTGTCGTTTAATTTCTTTATTATTGTGAGTGTAGACACAAGTATACGTTCGAGTACCAATTTTACGTTGAACTGTTGCTTTAGACCATGAAGGATTATTAGGATTTTTGTAATTTCATAATCATTACTTTTTGACCTTTTTCAAAACTAACATTACGTTTTCCCTTATAATTCTTCTTTTGCTTCTCTTGATTCTGAGTAATTTTCTCAAGTACAGTAGGTGGTTTTAGATTACTAAAACGAGTTCGCAATGAACGTCCAAAAAATAACTTAGCTGGTGTTTCTCCAGTTGTGCAGTGAATAGTGTTTCGATAATCAAATAAAATTCTGCTTATTATCGTATCTAAATCGGAATTTTTCATGCTGTTTACACTTGCTTCTAATGACTTTTTGAATGTCTTAACTATATTTTCAGCTTGACCGTTGGTTGAAGGATGACCTGGTGCTGTCAATATATGTGTGATATTATTTTTGTTAATAAATTCTTTGAATTCTATTGAAGTGAATTGAGTGCCATTATCCGATACTACACTGTCAGAAATATTTGACATTTTTTGTCGATAAAACAGTTAAAATAAGGAATTCACGAAATTCCCGCGAAAAATATTTCATTTCCAAGAGAAATCTGTGAAAACGTCAAATTTATCAATTGAAATGTCACATTTCATAAAAATATTAGCCAAACAACGAAATCATTGTGATTGTGTGAAAAACATTGTGATTGTGTGAAAATTAAAAAAATGGAAAAATTATATTGTCCGGATTGTGGAATAGAATTTAATCAAATAAATGAACTAATAAAACATTTAAAATCAATTCATTCATTTAAAGACGGTAAACAAAAAATTCCGTGTGTATTGAATCCGAAAGGTGTTTTACTTTGCGATACGATATGTATAACATTCAGTGGTTTAAAAAATCACATAAAACACTGTAATTTGACCAGAGAAATTGTTAATTTACAAAAAGTAAACACTGCTGTTGAGGTAATGTTTGTTTTATATTCAATTAAAAAAAAATACAAATACTAATAAACTTGTTAATTTTTAAAGGATGCAATTGGCGACCCTAACCTCAAATTTGTCGAATCGCATGAAACATATATTGAATCAGAATTGGCTTCGAATCTCGAAAAAAATCTTGATTTGGTAAAAATAAAATAAACAATTTTGGAAATTATCATCTATATGTATATATATTTTTTCAATTGCTATTTAGATGGAAAATTACTGCTTTGATCTAACAAATTGTTCATTTACAAAAAAAGCGGATAAACAAGAAGAAACTGACACAAATTTCATCCTGAATACATCTCATTCAAAAACATATTATGAATGTGAGGAAATGAATGCAGTATTAAATCAATTTTGCAAAGAAATAAACAATTGTTTAACTCATGATAATGCCAATTCTATTTTCGAAAAGACGATTGTTCTATTCAAACAAATCAACTCAATGAATAAAATTCTTCTAACTGATGACAATGGGATGGATGCAATACATGTAGTAGACATGTCTACGGAATTTGTTTGCAGTAAATTGAAAGAAAATAGCACAAAATATAAAAGAGAAAAAAAGTATGAAGGAATGAAATCGTATGTAGCTCCACAAGAAATGATGATCGGTGTTCGATGGGATTTGGTTCGCTTAATAGAAGCTCAAGTAGCAATACCTCGTTTAGTTCCATGCAAATTTCAATACATATCAATCATTAAAACAATAGAATCGTTGTTGAGTGAGCGTAAAGATTTTCAAAGGGAATTTTTTAAAAAAAATCATGTATGTGAAAAAGGTGTATATGTCGATTTTTGTTGTGGAAGTCGGTTTCAAAATAATCAACTTTTCAATTCGATCGAAAATTGTGTACAAATTCAAATAGGGACGGATGACTTTGAAATAGTTAATCCTCTAGGATCGAAAGCTACGTTACACAAAATTTGTGCTATTTATTTTGTTATCAGAAATATTCCACTGAAGTTAAGATCGAAAGTAGATAACATTTATATAACTTCTTTGAGTAATACCGATGATGCAAAAACCAAATATACCGACTTTAATGATTTATGGCATCCAATTGTGCATGAAATTTCTCAACTTGAAAATGGAGTTCATTTAAATAACTTTATGATTCATGGTACACTTACAAATTTGTCTTATGATAATTTGGGTGCTCACACAAGTCTTGGATTTGTTGAAAATTTTTCTTGTACAAGCAATATGTGCAGATTTTGCTTGTGCAATCAAGAACAACGAAAAACTCTTTGCATTGAACAACCTGAGCTAATGAGAACAAAACAAAACTACGAAGAACATATTGAAAGTGTTTCAAAGTCAACGAAAGTGAATTATAATGAAACAAAAGGCATCAAGCGGTACTGCATTCTAAATGATCTCAAACACTTCCACATAATTGAAAATCCATCCGTTGACATAATGCACGATCTCAATGAAGGAGCGTTTCCCTTTTTAATGAAACATCTGTTCAAAAATCTCATTGGAAAAAAAATTATTTCTGAAGACAAACTCAAGAATAGAATCCAATACCATGACTACGGATACTTGAATCGTTATAACATTCCTTCTGCATTAAATATCGAAAAAGGAAATTTAAATCAAAGTGCCACACAATCCAAATGTCTCTTAATTAATTTACCTTTTATCTTGTTTTCTGAGCGTGAGATTGAATTTGTGAAAAAGGTTTGGAATTGTGTTACATCTCTTTTAGAGATAAATGAAATCGTGTATTCAAGCAGGATCGAAGAAGAGGACATCGTGCGCTTAGAAAAAAAAATTAAAACTCACTTGCGCTTGCTTCAAAATTTATTCGACGTTGAACTCATTGTAAAGCACCATATTTTAACGCATTATCCAAATGTTGTGCGTAAAATGGGCCCGTTAAAACCAATGAGTAGTATAAGATTCGAACAAAAACATCAAGTTTGCAAAGGCTTTGCCACGGATGGCAACAATTTTATAAATGTCACTAAAACTGTAGCGGTTAGGCACCAGCAATATATGGCAGGTGTCGAAAACAGCTATAATGATACAATAAAGTTTGGAAAGCTCCGAAAAATTGATCTTGCACTTTTCATTTCATATTTGCCAGAAGAATATGAATCAATAAATGAAATTTTTGAAGTCGATTTTTTGCAAGTAAATATGTTCGTATACAGAAAAAATCTCGTTGTGTTGAAGAATAATTCATTATTTGAAATTGAGGGAATTTTTTGTATTGCAAAGTCTTTTTTTTTGTTTGTTGTTGAATTAAAATCTCTCGGTTTAGATAAATTTACAAATAGTCTTAAAATTAAACGGAAAGATGACGTGAATAAATTATTCATTCCATTTGATTCATTAGATGTCAAAGATGTTTTTGAAAAAAAAAGATGTCGCAATGAATTTTACATTGTTGTTGATACTTTATTGTTAAAACAATTCAAATAAATAAATAAAAATATTGTGTTAAACGTATTTATTTTCTTCTTGTTGTCAATTTTTAGTGCAGCTCGTATTCTTAAATAAATTTTCGACACCCGTGCAAATGATTCGGTGCAATTTACGTCGTTATGAGACTCACAATTAGTGTTACTTAAAAAATGCATGATGACACAATATTTACACACAAATTTTGATCTTTTTCTTTACACAAAATTATCATTGTTGTTATCGTTATAAATAAATCACCAATGCAAGTCTCAAGTGGACTATGGAAAATAGAGTTTATGAATAAATTAATAATTTCATTGAATCCTTTTGACATTTTCAAAGACGTCTTTGAAAGAAAAAACATATGGCGATAATTTTTACATAATCGTTGATACTTTATTCTTAAAAACTCTAATATTAATTGAAGAAAACATATTTTTCATCATCACAGTCTTATTTGATTCATTATATAATCACATTTGATGCTATTTTGTGCAAAATAATTACATCATTTCTGAAAAATAGATATTTCTAATGCAAATATGTATATTTGTACTAAAAATCACGGTGAGTTTTTTTTTATAGAGCTTGCTTGAATTTTTATGACTAATTAACGAAAAAAAAAACACTCAATAAAACTATGAGCTTTTGAAATAAAAATTCACATGCATTAAATTAACCGATTAAAAATAGTTTTCATCTTTGGTGTCGGTTTTTTTCCCTCTGAGTCTTTATATAAAAAATTTTTGATGAAAATGATCATGTTGGCTAACGCTTCGTCGAATTTAAGATCGAACACATAATGCACTTTGTAATAAAAATCGAATGCATTTGTAAAGCTGAATGAAGTTGGCAACTAAAAGGAAAATAAATTAATCAAATTTAATATAGCTCAATTATATATTTTCTTTAATATTACCGGAATAACATGTCTCTCTACAACAACATTATACGACAAAATTTCAGTTTTTGCTGCTCCCACAGCTACAATGTATGGATGATTGTTTTTTTTCTCTATCATATCATTTGGTGGTGTTCCAACCTGAAACAAAAGGCCATTAAATATTTATGTGTATTTTTTGGATTTATTTAAATTAAATTTCCTACCATAGCAAAAACAATGAGTTTATTGAAGACTTCCAAAAGTGGTTCGCTATGTAGTTTACTTGTATTACGTTTCACTTTTGATGGGAATAGTCTCAACAGCAACAAAATATTTTCAATGTCATTTGCCCAACCAGTTATTATGCCACAACTCTCAGCCTCACAAATACTTCGAACTTTATTTTCATACTTTGGCCATTCCAATAAAAATGATGCATTGTTTTTGTTTGTTGCTTCGTAGTCAATCAGCAGCTATAAAAATGTAATATGTTTTAATATGTAATTTCAATTTCATGCATCAATTTAACAAATAACGGGCTCTCACCAGCTCGGGATTTGAAAAGAAAAACGGAAAATTTTCTCGATAGTCTGATTCCAAATTCAAACACAATTGTCTTCGCATCTCACGTGTTGAAGCTAACTTCTTAACAATTAGTTCTGGATCTTGATTTTTAATAACTGTGGTTTTGAGAAACAGCAAATCACTTTTAGCGGATTCAATATCAGTATCCAAATATATATTCGGTCGTTTTGATTTTTTCAGATTTTTATCACCACTGACATCTTTGTTTGCTATTAGCTTTATATATTTCAAGCGATTTGACCAGGTCGAGCCGTCTGTAGTTAACAAATTCTATGAAAATTTAGTAAAAATATTTTTCTTTTAATATTTCACACATCAACAATGTTAAATTCATCAAAAAAATTAATCAGTAACTTACAACTCCTTCGTCTTCTGCCAACTTATCTTTGAGAGCAGGAAATAGAGATATAACAGCTCGTGCTGTCATAATTTCTTGTGTCTTTGGAATATTGTGTGCACCAAAAGTGTCGCACATGAATGATATAGCAGCTTTAATGATTTGACGTCTTTGTTTATTCATAAGCTCTAAGCTGCTTCTCAGTTTTAACAAATCATTGAAATTATGTATAAAATACTGCTCAACCATGCTTGGCGTAACCATAATTATATTTCCATGTGCAACTCGCATTTCAATAGATGCGTCAATGAAATAATTGCTACCGGAATGAAATGTAAGAATGATGTTTTTCAAATCATTGTTTGGAATAATTGCCCCCAAATTATCTTTCAATACTATGCACGGCATCAAATCTTTATTTAAATTGATTTCGAACTTGGATATCACTGAATAAATGAAAATGATACATATATAAAAAATCAGTTCATGAGTTACTTTGATGATCGATGTGTACTTACATTTTTCGGAAAAACTCTTAATATCCAAATCACCAGGATCAATACTCATATATTTCAGAACATTCTGATATTTTACACGAATCCAAATTGGCTGGGCACAGCCCATTTTAAGTTTTTTTTATTGTAAAATGAAAAAAAAAAATATTTCTTTACGCTGTTTCACTAAATTATGTTGCTTGCGCAGCTATATATTTGACGGTTAACTGTGTTTGACGTTTTGTCGGTTTTTCCAGTATAAAATGATTTTTTCACGGGAATATCGTGAATTCTGTATTTTCACTGTATTACCGACAAAAAAATGTCAAATTTTTTGACAGTGTAATGTTTCAATTAAACCAAATCGGCTAAATAAATCTCGCAATTTGTTAATTGTGAACGATGATGTGATTGTTTTCGTTTTGAAAACTTCAACCCACTTAGAATGTGAATCAATTACTATTAAATAATAATAACCAAATTTAGGCCCTGCATAGTCAATGTGAATTCTACTCCAAACAGAATCTGTTGGTTTCCACGGAATTAATTCAGCTTTCTGTGGATTTGATTGTAATTCTTGGCATGGTAAACAATTTTTTATCAAATTTTGAATATCTGTGTCGATTTTTGGCCACCACACATAAGAACGTGCTAGTGCTTTGGTCTTAACTATTCCCATGTGGGATGAATGCAACTCTGCCAAAATGAGTTTTCGTATTTTTGAAGGAACCACTGTTCTAAAACCCCACATAATGCATCCATATTGAACTGTTAGTTCTAATGCTTTATTTTTAAATGAATCAAAACTAGAATCTAATTTATGACTGTCAGCGATTAAGTCATATCACGACATCGTGTCTGTGGCCGGTCCGTCTTTTTATATAGTTTTCGTATGGTTTTAAGTTGTGTCATTTTTCTTTTTTGATTTTAAATCGTCAACAAGGTGTATCTTCATTCGGGCATTGTGAAGTTTAGTGGTTTTGGTCATTGTTTAATTAAAAGTGAACCAGTTTTATTCGCAAAATTTTCAATTTGTTTTGTATGACATATGTGATTTTTTGTTGTTTGCTGTGGAGTTTTGTGTAGTGTCATATATCATTTTTCACTTATGTCAATAGTAATTAATCACCAAGTACTTGCAATTAACTCATAATGGATCTACATAAGTGCTCCACCGAATGTAAAGTACGCTCAAAAAGCAGCGTAACATGCTACACCTGTAAGGGTTCTTTCGCGATTAAATGTTTTAAAATAGACAGTGTCATATGCAGTAAAATTAATGCTGAAAACTCCCACATCAAATTCATCTGTGGCCAATGCCAAAATAAGAAGCGTAATTCCATATCTGCGCAACCGTGTCGTAATTTAAGCATTGACACAAACCAGATTAATGATAACATAAAGTTATTACTTGATAAGCTATCAGAGTGGGCGCCCAGAAATTCAATAAATCAAAACCCTTCAACGTCAAGTGATAAGAAAGCTTCGAATTTGATAACACCTGATAACGATAACCAATCCAAACCTGACAACATCAATATTTCATTGATAACTAAGACTGATAACATCTACCAACTTTTAATCAAAGCCACTGATAAACTCGATAAATTACATACGTCGAATGATGAAAAATCTAGCAACCAAAAAATTATTTCCGCGATTGAGAAATTAAATGCACCGGTTGCACACCCAAAACCGATTAGTGTCCTAGATAAAATATCTGATTGGTCAATGTCTATAAATGACTCGATGAACGATACAGAAAAAACTCCAAATAAACGGCAATCAATATACATCAAACAAACAGTTGATGAAGATGTTTTAGATATTATTACAAAATCTGACAAAACCAATTGGGAAACACAAGATAACATCTTACGAAAATTGAATGAGCAGGATTCTTTGCTATCTTCAATTGAATTAATATGCAAAAAAATGGATGCCAAAGAACAATCTTGTTCCTCTAATGAACAAAAATCACACTCGATCATAAATCGTTCAGAATCTGTACTAGTTGATGCAATCAACAATGATCTGTTGTGTGGTATTAATGAAAGATGCGAACGCCTGGAGACAGCCTTATCCGAACTGATAGCTACCATCAATAAAGATCATCTTTCATCAATTAACTCAAATGATTTAAAACGCATGTTGGAAGAATTACGCTCATATGGTGATAATCCACAAATAGAAGGTTTAGTGAATTCTTCTAACACAGAATCACTTGAACAACATGTTATTAGGGCATTGTCATCAGGAGAATTCGATGAGACAACTGTCAGTCCCACTATTCCATCAACGGTTGTGAGTCGACAGAATGAATTAATTGATCGGCTTTCCACACAAACAACGCTTCCGGCCATTTCATTAACAAGTGAGTATCATATCACAAAATTCGAAAACTATATTACTCCAGAAGATATAGTAGATCATATAACGACGCATTCAAGCATTGAAAGTAAATATATCAGGGTATTCAGATTGACTAAAAAAGGACAAGATGTGTCGAAACTCAAATTTGTAAATTTTAAAATCGAGACAACGGAAGAGGCTGGATCGATTATATGCGCTCATGGCTTTTGGCCTAAACATTGTAAAATTTCGAAATTCATTCGGAACAACGTATGCTCATTAAGTAATGATTACATTGTTGCCCAAAGCTTTTCACAATCACAATCAATTTCGAATAGCGATATTCATCAATCAACTATCAGCTTTCCGACAAATTCAATTCACTCTCAAAATTTTCAATCAACTCCACTTCTTACCGAAGCAACATAAACAGTCAAGCTAATTCAACTTCACCCATCGATGCCTCTGTCATTCTTTCGAACACACACTACTCTCTCATCTATAATAATATGCACAGCGTCAACAACAAAACTGATGAAATTCTAAAATCAACTGGTGTTGGTTTCTACGATTTTATTGCACTAACGGAAACATGGCTTATTCCTGAAACGAGTTCCTCTGAATTTTTGAATGCTAACTATAAATGTTTTAGAAAGGATAGGAAAGACTCGAGCATTGAAAAAGCAATTGGGGGAGGTGTTTTGATTGCTATTAAGAATGAAATTGATGGGGATGAGTTCTCCGTTCATGAGATGAAGGATCTCGAAGCTATTTGTGTCAAGGTGACATTGCAGGACAGTGCTCTTTTCATATACTGCTTGTATATTCAACCGGATGCAAGCCTGGAGGTATATTTAGCTCACCTTGCGGCCATTGATAAAATTGAATCTTCGCGATCACCGAGGGATATTTGCACATATTGTGGTGACTGGAATATGCCCATAATTAAATGGTACGAAAATGATAATGGACTTGATTTCCTTCCAATGATGAACGAATCTCAATGTGCAAGAGCTATAATAGCAAAAAAAGTTACTGACCATATGCTAAATATTGGACTCTCCCAACTTTGCAATCAAACCAATGTTTCGGGTAATGTGCTTGATCTTATTTATACGAACATTCCCGAATTATCAACAGTTGAAGCTGCGGATATGTTGATCATTCCACACGAATTGGCGGATAAAGCTCATGTCCAACTTGCGCTTACAATTGAATGTGAACCTTCCATACACACAATTGATAATACTCATGGATCAATATTATGTTACAAAAAAGCTAACTACGATTTAATTAACGACTGTGTTGAGTCCACTGATTTTAGCTTCCTTCAAAAATGCGACAACATAAATGAAATGGTTGATATGTTTTACAATTATCTATACGATTTGATTGATGATCATGTACCAAAAGCAACTATTCGTATCAACAACAAACCAGTGTGGTATGACAAACAACTATGCCATCTTAAAAACGTTATGAGTAGGAAATATAAAAAACTTGGCCATACTAGAAAATCAAATTCTGAGGCTGACTCTTCTGAATTTATCTCAGCTCGTAATGAATTTGACAAGTATCACAAATTGAGGTATAATTCTTACATTAAGGACATATCTGACAAATCGAAAACGCATCAGAAACAATTTTGGAAATACGTTAATGGTAAACGCATTGTAAATGTGATACCGAATAAAATCACGTACCAAGATGTTACTGCTATTAATGACATGGAAAAAGCCAAACTCTTTGCAACATTCTTTGAATCGGTGTATGTTAATCATGAAACTGACTCAGAGCTTAAAGAATTCATACATAACAGGAATGATCATGGCAAATTTAAAATCATATGCAGTCCAGAAGCAGTTTTCAATGTACTGAATAGTCTTGATACGAATAAAGGAGCCGGCCCAGATAAAATCTCTCCCATATTACTCAGGAATTGTGCTGGATTGCTTGCATGGCCATTAAGTATTATTTTTGATAAATCAATGTCCGATTCTACGTATCCAGAGAGATGGAAAATGGGCCAAATTACTCCGATTCATAAGAGCGGCAAAAGAACGGATGTAACTAACTACAGGGGAGTAACAGTTATGCCAACATTGGCGAAAGTAAACGAAAAGATGATTTATAACCAACTCAAAATGCTTATTTCACCTCGTTTATCATCGAATCAGCATGGTTTTCTTTCAAACCGAAACATCGAAACTAACTTAATGTCATTTACATTAAGAATTACTGAAGCTTATGAAGACAAAGCGCAATTGGATGTGTTTTATGCTGATATAAAAAAGGCTTTTGATACAGTGAATCAGTCATTGTTAATTAGAAAATTAGCTAACTTTCCAGTCAATAATCAATTATTGAAGTGGTTTCAGTCATATTATACTGGCAGAAAACAATTTGTTCGTGTGGGATCTTCTACATCAGATCTATTCGATGTTCCGTCGTCGGTCGGCCAGGGAACAGTATTGGGACCACTAATGTTCTTGATAATGTTTGATGATTCGGATGAATCTGATGATCTCACTGTCTCTTTCAATTTTGCCGATGATAAGAAGAAGACTCATATTATCAAAACATCCGATGATACGTATATCTTGCAGAATTCTATTGATAATTTTGTAATGTGGTGCAACAAAAATGGTCTTGAGCTCAACATTTCGAAATGTAAAATCATGACTTTCACACACCGCCGGAAACCAATTGTGTGTGATTATTTCATCAATAATACGAGGATTGAGAGGGTTTACGAAATGAGAGATCTTGGGGTAATTATGGACCCGAAACTCAACTTTTCGACTCACATCGAATATGTCAGAAGGAAAGCTTTGGCAATGTTGGGCTTCGTGAAAAGAACTTGCAGGAACAAATTCGAGATAGAAAGCGCGAAGCTTTTATACTATACACTCGTCAGATCGCATACTGAATTTGCATCTTCGATATGGTCGCCTTTTTGCAAATCGAAGATCAATGCAATTGAAAGCATCCAACGTCAAGCGGTTATGTATATTCATGGTGATTATAAACAACGCGCAGAAAACAATTATATATTAACGCCATATGATCAAAGATGCAATGAGCTTGAAATGGTTTCGCTTATAAGAAGGAGAATTATTGCATCAGTTATTCTTATACACAAAGTCATTAGCGGAAGATACAAATCTGATGATATAAGGTGCCATATGTCTTTGAACAACGGAATAAGAACGGTCCGTAACCCTGAGTTTATTCGTATACCGAATTGTAATACGGAGTATGCGTTGTTCTCTCCATTTAACATGGCATGCAGAGCTTTCAACTATGCAGCGTTGTTTTTTTTTTTTTGGACTTGTTCTTTCGTATGTAGATCC
Source organism: Resseliella maxima (assembly GCA_029041755.1). Taxonomy (NCBI): domain Eukaryota; kingdom Metazoa; phylum Arthropoda; class Insecta; order Diptera; family Cecidomyiidae; genus Resseliella; species Resseliella maxima. The sequence goes on from JAQOWM010000689.1 coordinate 962,130, forward strand.
AACGTTGCCATCGGAAATTTTTAGACAAAAGCTGTTGAGGTTGCCTGATTCATGCTTTGGCCGATTGATCGAATGTTGATGGAGAATTTTTATTTTAGGCGGTTTCTTTTGATCGGCAAAAATGAAACCTCCAATCCAGGTGATATGCATTAATAATAAAACAATTCAAAAATTATAAGAAATTGTTTGTTGATAGATGGATGGGCTGACTGTGGAACGAATAAGAATGGACGGAGATGGAATGATGTGGAGGCTGGGACAGGGTAGACGGATCAACATCGTGGAAACTATTTTTGAATTTTTAGTGAATCGATTTGCAGAAATTAGAGAAAATATTTCATTTCACTTCATATTACTTATTTATTTATTTATTTATTTATTTAATTATATTATTTATTCAAAGTTTAGATTTCTTTTTTGTTTCTGACTTGCCTTTGACTTGAATAATCTTTACTATTGCTTGATTTTGTTTAGATTTTATTTATTTGCTTTGAATTTTGCTTAAAACGTTTTGTAATTTCGAATTTTAAAATGTCGGCTTGGGATTAAGTAGACAATAAAATCATTATTATTATTATGAATTGTGCCATTCTCAATTGCTTCACATAATTTGCTTAAAATTGGATCACGTCGTGTTTCCATAGCAATATCTTTAAAATTTATACATAAAACATTGTTTGACTCTATCAAATTAACATAATTTGCATCTTTACTTTGTAAATCGCAACACGAAATTTCAGTTTTAATTTGAGGTATTCTTGACAATTTGTCTGCTTCATTGTTAATACCCTTGACATATTCAATTTTGTAATTGAACCCACTTAAAATAAGTGCCCATCGCTGTACGCGTGATGCAGCCATCAAAGGAAGTCCTTTGTGCTCACCAAAAATGCATAGTAATGGTTTATGATCAGTCAGCAATGTGAAATGGTTGCCAATCAAATATTGTTTTAGTTTTACTACCGAAAATATGATTGCCAGTGCCTCTTTTTCAATTACCGAATAATTCAATTCACATTTAGATAAAGACCTTGAAACAAATGCTATCGGTTTTAATTGATTGTTTGAATCTCTGTGTGATAAAACTCCTGCTATTGATGTATTACAAGCATCAGTCGTAAGTACGATTGGCAGTTTGGGATTAAAATGAGTCATCACTTGATCTGAAGTTATTTCTGTTTTAATTATTTCATAAGCACTTTGACAATATTTTGACCATTTAAACTTGTTGTCTTTTTGCAGTAATTTATATAATGGATCCATTTTTTTAGCAAAATCTTGTATAAATCGTGAATAATAATTCGCCATTCCTATGAATGCTCTTAACTCATGAATGTCATTTGGAATTGGTGCATTTAAAATTGAAGAAATTCTATCATTATTTTTATGCAATCCTATTTTATCGATGGTAAAACCGAGATATGAAATTTTGTGTTGAAAGAAAACACATTTATTTCCATTTAATTTTAATCCTGCATCGGATAATTTCTTTAAGACTGATTTTAAATTATCAAGATGTTCTTTGAATGTTTTACCAGTGACTGTAATATCGTCTTGATAAACTACTACATAGTTTATGCCTCTTAGTAAATTTTCAATGTGCATTTGGAATATAGCCGCAGCTGGCTTCACACCGAAAGGTAATCGTTTCATTTTGAATGTGCCAATATGTGTGCTCCAAGTACATAATAGTTGTGATTGTTCATCTAAACACAATTGATTATATGCCGCAGTCATGTCTAATTTACTAAATAATTCTCCTCCTTGTAACGAGGCAAAGATCTCTTCAATGAGTGGTAACGGATATTTGACATCGTCAAGAAATTTATTTATTGTGACTTTGTAGTCGCCACATACACGTAAGCTACCGTCTGGTTTTTGAACCGGTACTAATGGTGTACCCCATTGTGAAGTATTTACTTGTTCAAGAACATCATTTTGAACTAAATCTCGTAATTTCTTTTCTATTTGTGATTTCCAAGCAAATGGTATAGGTCTTGGCTTGACAAAAATCGGTTTAGCATCTTTTGAAATTGATAATGAAATCTCGCAAACATTGTATTTGCCTGGTTTTCCGTCAAATAAATTTGAAAATTCATTTTTAATTTGATCAATGACGGTCGAAAATTTCGAATTTTTAGTGAAATTCACTGATTGTGTAATTGAATTAACTGAGTTAATGTAATTTGTTTGAATTAATTCGAATCCAAAGGCTCGAAGAAAAGTTCTTCCTAATAACGGCGGTGCTTCTTCATTGGTCACAACAACAGTAATACGTTTGGTGATACCACGATAAGTAATACTTGCTTTACACTCACCCAACAATTTAATTTTATTTCCTCCATAACCTTTGTATGGGATTCTGCAATTTTTCATTGGAAAATGTGATAAACGATCTTCGTAGAAAGTCTTCGAAACGAATGTGCGTGGTGCTCCCGTATCACAAGCAATTGTCATCTCATTTCCGCCGAATTCGACTTGCAGCCAGTATACATCAGATAAGGATTCTTCATCAGACAAACTGTATAATGAATAATCAAAAGAATTATCAATTGAAATAGAATTTAAATTGTTATAATTATTATTATCATTTGAAATGTAATTAATATTTTTTTTATTTTTATTTTTGTTTCTACAAACGCTGCTTAAATGTCCTTTAATTGAACACGTGTGGCAAATTGCGTCTTTGAATTTACAGCTAATTGAGTCATGCGTTCGCCAACCACACCTCGTGCATGCTGTTCTTTTTTTTTCGGTTTCTTTTCATTTTGATTGTTGTTGTAATTTGATGATTTACGGTAATTTTGATTGCCACGTGATCGAACAAAATTTACACTGGAATCCATGTGCTCGTTACGTGTTGCAAATTTCGTCTCATAGATCATCGCTTTTTTTAATGCTTCATTTAGTTGAAGATTTTCGTCTTCTTCACAAATTTTGGTAAAGATTTTCTCCGGCAATTCTGTGATAAATTTGTCTTTCACAAATGAATTTAGTTCCGATCCGTATTTGCATTCCAATGCTAGTTTTTTTATGCGTGCGTACCAATCCGAAATTGATTCGTCATCATTACGTCTTGCATTGTGAAATTTTTTTCTCTCATGATACACTATCGTTGGTGGTGTATAATGTTCTTTTAAAATTTTACATAAGTCATCGTATTTCTCAGAAACTGGTGTTTTCGGATGACACAAACTACGTAACAACTCGTACGCCGATGAACCAATTGATTTCAGTAAAATTGCTTTCTGTGAATTTTCTTCAGTGCAATTGATTTCCGTGAAATGAATGTCTAATCGCTCTTTCCAAATATACCATTTGTCTTCAATTGGATTGAATTCTGATACAGTCGTCGATTTAATAACTGTATTCGTCTCGTTCTTCGACATGATTATTGATTTAGCAATTGAAATAAGGAACAAATTTCAATAAATACAAAAAAAAAAAAATTTTTGTTTCAATTTACAAGACTTAAGTTTAAATAAAACTTTGTAAAAAAAAAAAAAAATGTGATTCGTCGTAAAACGTTTGAATCTGCCTGCTTGTCGCCAATTGTAATGTATTGAACTGCGCAATATGATGGTTCGGAATAGAATGATTTTATTAAACTTAAAATGAATGTACAATGGTGTTTGTCTTAATACATGTGCTGTATGTCGATGTTATGTACTAAAGTGGTCGTGTACTTAATTTGATGCTGAATACTTAACAAATTCAGAAAATGGAAATTTTTATTTTTTATTTAAGTAAATGTTCAGTGGTTTCAATCGAAAAAATGAATATCTTTGAGTTTTCAGAAAAATCAATCAAAAAATCTTAAATCTAATGTAAAAATAGGAACGAAAATTCTTCCTCGTACTTCTGATCTCACCGAAAACTTTGCAAATATGTAATGGAACGCTGATTGCTTCCAATCAATTGAACTGTATTTCTTGGTTATGTCTCGTTTACCATGCGGTAATGTATCGATACACGTGGAATGTCTACCATGTGGTTCCCCTTGAAATCAATTATGAATTTGCGAGCACATGCATTGAATTTACAGTTTTTTTTTTTTTTTTTCAATAAGATAGTTCTTTTCATAACAATTTATTTATAATTCTTGGTTTGATTCCCGTCGCGATTCGAAAATCAAAATTAATTAAGTCTAGATTTTCAATCAAATTAAATTTATGCTGGGTGTGTAACACCTTTTCTCATGAAAATGCAAAAAAATCAATTTAATTTTACGTTGGGCGCCAATTTTGTTATGTTCCTTATGTTTTATTCAAAATATTTCTGAAATTTCAAGCGGGTCGTTTTACGGAATATAACAGAAATGATACTTCTTATCTTTTTTCTTTAAATCGGTCCTTTAATATGAATCATTCAAAGCCCTACCTATGCGATCGCAGTAAATCGTAAAAACTACTTACAATTTTTGTGTAAATGGCTTTGACAATGTTCTTGAGCACGTAATTATGTTGATTCCCGATGAAAATTGATAATCACTGCCTTGAATCGTGGTTCTCGGTAAATTTGCCGCTAATTCCGTGAAATTCTTTCATTCTTATGATTCGCTGGTAAATTGCGTTGAATTTATTGGTTAATGTCACACGGATTCACTTTTCTTGGCAATTAAGGCCGATTCACGAATAACTTGATGGATGTTAACGCAATGAAGGCCAACAATTAAATTAAATGACTCGTTCTTTATAATTTACCCTTTGGATGATAAATTGCGTGTTTACTTGATGAGAGTCTGGATAAGAAGAAAGACAAATCAATTCACTTTCAATCATTTGACTTGATTGACTTCACGTTTTGATGAACTGTCACTTTCTTGCAGTTTGCGATGTTGTTTCAGTTGCCCAATTTAGTACATTGTCAGCGCTCAATACTTAAGCTATTTACATACAATGCATGTGCGCCAACTTCACGCTCTTGATTTATTCCATGAATTTTAATTTTCTTTTCTTTCTTTATTTTTATTATTTTATATTTTTTTTTATTACTCAATTGATTTGAATTAAATTTATGGTTTCATCGAAACCATAACAACATTTCGGATTAAACGGCAATTTAGTACCATATTACTAAAACAAAGTTCAAAACTACTAGAATATTTGCATACTGAAACATTTTAACGAAAATTTCAAATTTAAAAAATATCGTTAAAATATTTTAGTATGCAAATATTCTAGTAGTTTTGAACTTTGTTTTAGTAATATGGTACTAATCTGCCGTTTAATCCGAAATGTAAGCGTCTATAGTACGGAATGGTTTACAGTGTAGTCATTAAATATTGATGTACTTGTGTTTTGGATTAAGTTCATGAGAAAAATGAATATTTTTGTAGATTCATTAAACATGTAATATTTTGCGTCTGTACTTTTGAATTAGCTCAAATAAAATTTAGCGTTTAAACGTTAAAATAAGAAAATAAAAATGGAAAGATATGTAAATATGTACGTATTACAAATACAACAATCAAATTATCTAAAAGCAAATCATTCATACAATAAAAAGTTTATACAAAAACAGATATTCAGTCTACGTAAATCAACTACTAGAAATGCTACTCACGTTTTGTTAAACAATAGCAAAGTAAAAATTAATACCATTTCCCTATGTTGACGTAAATTTATTGGAAAAATATAGCATTTTTACTAATTGCGGAATTCAGTCTTACTCTTATTAAAATTCTTCACGGTTAATAAAACATCTTATATCTTAAAAAGTTATTGCCAAGACCTTATGAAAAACAAGGCATTCATAATAATTGAGGAGTCAAATTATACTCGTAGACAATTTTTTACAAAATAATTGTTCACTATTGTAGATTTTTAAGCGAATAAACTAATGATAACACTCGATAGAGAAGAATTTTACAATTCTTAAAGCATGTTCACCTGGTTCAAAATATTAAATGTTCTCAGACCTTTTCTCCCCTCATTTTAAAATATAATCTAGAGGTTCAACCTAGCTCATAGCTTTTCTCTGATTGGTTCAATATATTGCTAGTAAGTTTGCTAAAAATGTATCAAAATGGGCATTTTTTGCGGATTTTTCATCTATTTAAGTCAACAAATTGTTTAAGAGTATTCTCATTATAAACATATGGATATTCATTTCTAAGAAAATTTACAGCTCTAAATTTGGCATTAAAAATACTGAAATTTCAATTAAAAATTAAAATATCCGTTAGCTCGTTTTCAAGGATTAATTTGGGGAAGGTGTCTTAAAATACGTAATTATGGGTGTACTTAAACTGTACTAAGTGCACTCACAATTTTGAACTTGAATTTAACAAATCGCTAAAGCTAGAATGTCTAATATTTGCCTATATTTTACAGAGATAGTAGTCATATCGCAGATCACCTAATAAAAAATATCGAATGAACCGTTTAATCGTATCTATTTTAACCTGAAAACCACTTTGTTCGAATTTCAAGTATCTTTCCATGACGGGACTTTCATGCATATTTTTTTTATTGTTCAGTCGCAAAATATTTTAAAGAAATATAACAATTGTTCTTATTTTTTAAATGAATATTTTTCCGAATAGATATTTCACATATTTTAAGATGTATGATGGAATAGTAAATACCACGTATGCGTAGTTTAATCTATTTATTTTTCTACAATAATTTTATACTTTTCACAAAAAATTGTAGAAGTTTAATAAATAATGTCCATTTGCTAAGAATCACACTGTGTTTTCTTTCATATAACAGCAAGGGTGGATGAGCTTGAATAACTAATGAATATCTTCATTCAAAATCGGCTGAAAAAATACATCAAGTTAAAATAAAATGATATCAAACTTATTTTAAATTTTATACGATAGTTGAACTTACGGAAAAAATTTTGCACTTTGGCTGGTTTATTACAAACAGGGCACTTATTTCCGTTGCTTGAAAGTTTCAGCTTCAAGCAATCAAAACAAAAGACATGACCACACGGTGTATGAGCCAATTTCTTGTCTTGGAAAGTTCCTCCACAAATTGGACAATGCAATTCTTTCTTTTGCGTTTTTTCGTTTTTTATGCTAGAAATCAAAATAAATTTAATTAAATCATTATTATTACAGATTATTTGAAAAAAAAAAAAAAAAAAAAAACACATTGCATATAGACATACTAGGGCAATTTTGCATTAATTAAACTGCCCTTTGCAAGTGTTACGTCGTTACACATTGGACACTTAGGCTTGGAGTTAGATGAAAATAATTCAGTCACACAACTTGAACAAAACATATGACCACATGAAGTGATGCGCATATCTAAATTATTACATGGCTCAAGACAAACTGGGCAGCCAAAATTAACAAGTTCTGTTGATGGTTTTGGTAATGGTTTATGTGCCGTCAATAGTACTCTGATTTTAATTGCTTTATTTGTTACGAAACGTTTTTTTGGATTCATCAAATCTTTCCAGCTGATGAGATCGATTGTCAAAAGATCTTTGAATTTCATCATTCCCGCTTTTTCATTACGTGTTATCTTCCTGTTTGTAAACAGTGGAATACATGTTACTTTTGCCTGCATTAATAATTGAACCATCATCGAAACTTTAATGGCGGCCGGGAATTCAGTTTCATTCTTAACCAATGATCTCAAATGTATTTTTAGCTTTTCATCACTTTTGGATGCTACCAAACACCATGGCAATTTTTGTAATTTAAACTCAGATGACTCTATTTCCTCAAATTTATCGATATTTGTGATTGTTATTGAATATGCAGCTTTTCTATAACCCTTGGCATCAGCTTCAAGCTCAAGAACTAATTCTGTAAATAAAAATCAAAACCATTTTTTAATCATCTCGTTTGAACATTTCAAAAATTCAGTGCTAGTTGCAAAATTGTGCAGTGATTAGTTTTAATTAAATTTTGAATAAAGCTATAATTTTTGCGCTAATTAGCATTTTTTTAATATGACGTATTCATACAAATATTTCAAAATTGTTTATTAAAAATAAACAAGATATTTTGTAATTATATTTTTTGAGATTTCATCTCAATATTATGTAATATATATATAAAAATAAAATATATAATATATTTTATGAAAATATCAGTTGTATTTACCACTTTTCCGTTTAGCTGCCTCACATTGATGAACCTATTCATTTAAACGAAAGAAAGATTTTTTTTTTTTTTTTAAAAGCCTTCAAATTTACTCCATACAAAGTACATTGAAAATAACATGTTTATCAAATGTTTACGGCTATAGCACATGATTATTTAGTGATTGATTTGAAGTTTGATTGAGTGAAGATTTGTAATGTACTGAGGGAAGACGAAGTGTATGTAAAATATATTCATTTACGCCTATACTGTCGCTTCGTATTGTATGTTCGTGAAGCACTTCTGAAGCTTCAAAATTGGTAAATTTAACCCACTATTATATCGTACCATAAACTATTATATATTACATTAACGTAATTTTAAATAATATAAATACAATATTGTTATACTATTACAATTTATTATTAACAATTATCAACATAATATGTTGAAATCGGTTGAAAATAACTAAAAATCAATGTAAAAGAATACGATGTGTGATTAACATCGTGTGAAGAATTTAAATTAACAAATTATTATACACAATTCACGAAGAAGATTCGAGTTAATTTGTTTTTCTGTTTATAATCACAAATCTCAATTCCACTTAAACACACTGTATGTTCTACACTTACGATGTATTAATATAAGCGATGATGAATTAAAAAAAAAAAAAACAAATAAAAATTGACTTACAAAGCACTTTATCAGGAAGCACGCTACGAAAAGCCGAAGTAATAACTGCATTGCGAATGTAAATTTTAGATAAACTGAATTAATTCATGTATCTGTGTCCATATTTATATATTCTGGTTTCCATCGAAAAAATTTTCCTTTTTGTTATTCCTTTAATGACGCGCAAGACCAGCAAAATACGAAGTGAAATGTTTTGAAACATTCGATTTAAAAAAAAAAAAAATATTTCAAATTTTCACACACTTGTTTTTGTTTAAAATGTCGATATTATACAAGATGTTTTTAGAAAATTTTCAAAAAAAAAAAAAAAAATAATGATTTGAATCGATTTCAAAGGTATAATATAGGGACAACAATTGTCTGACGATATATTGAATAAACAATAAAAATTACTTCATACTTTTCAGAAAAGTAAAAAATACTTCTTTTTTTTCTTCATCTATCTATATCAGCCATTTGGAGTGAAATTTTCATGTTTTTTTTTTTTGTATTTATCGTATTAGCTATCGATCCCACATAATTGTTTTCAATGCTTTTTTGCTGAATAATATCTCATTTATGACTTTTGACGCATTTTTCTTTTACTGGTATCAACAATATATGAAAAGAATTTGGTAACATAAACCGAATAATAATATATTTTTGTATGAAATGAGCTTTATATTGACTTATTCAACACCATTTGTTGCTAATGTGTTGATATTTTTAAATGCTTTGCACAAAATTCATTTGAGTGTTCTGTGCATCGGATAAATTGAGGTTAATTCTTTTGTGCTTTACTGTTTATGTTCGAATGACTTTAATATTCTCAATGGAAAGTTTCTATAGCAATAGATGGCATTAACTCTTTGCTATTGTTCCATTATACGCCATATGGCTGGTAATTGAATGCCTCTATATAGATGTCTACCTATCATATATGATACAGTCAACTGTCATATCATAGGCGAAATGTCAAAAAATCAAACAGCTTCGTTAGAAAATGCTGAAAATTTCATGATTTTTAAATTGATTATTTTCATTTTGAACTTGTATCGATTTATGATCAATTTATGTGTAATAAAATATGCCCAAAAAACCCATTTACCATTTATTGTCAGAAAAATGACATTTTTATCGCTATTACTGTAACGAAATCTTGTTTAAAGTATTAAAAACAAAGGAAATATACAAAAAAAAAAAAAAAAAAAATGTGCTTAAATGATAATTTTGAACGATAAAATACCGATAATCGATTTATTATGCTCGGTATACGATATTCAGTAAGCTAAGCTATCTGTATGCGGATCTCTGCTTTCAATATCTATATCAACAATTCAAGCAAGAAGCGCCTCACTAAAAAATGGAAATTAAAATTGTTTTTATCTATTCGACCGGTATTATGAATGGTGTTTCACTAAACGAACCGGATGAGCACATTTATTATCGTCAAATATCATATTATTATTAATTGTAACAAATTTGAATAATGTACAAATTAAATGAAAATAAATGTCTTATCATAAATACTCATAACAAATATTTCGATGATTCATCATAAATATTTCAGGTTTTTTTTTGTAAATTTTTTGGTTCGCCCTGCTTATGAACATTAAATTATTCCCAGCAACTAACATTGCATTCAATTTTGATTTTTCTGCCGTAAACAGTAATTAACAGAATGTGTCAACGCATTTTCGATAAATTGTGCCCATGTAAATGTATTGGTAACAATTTTCCGTTCATACTAAGTTTTAATAAAATTCGTATGCGTTGAAATGAAACGACTATCACCAATACATTTATATCGACACCGTTTGCAGACAATGCGTTTACATATACTGTAAACTACTGTTTACAGCAAATAAATCAAAATTGAGATTATGATTATTTTGTGTGTAAAATAAAAGGAGTTTAATTTGTTATTAAATATAATTTAAGATTGTTGTAGTTTGAATTCAAAATCATTTTATATCAAAATGAGTTGACCATTTAAAATGGGCATTGGCATTTATTTATTGTTACACATGCTCTTCAAGCACAGTATGTTGATAATGTTCTAAAGATAGAAATTATTTTTCTTCGAATTCATTTATTGTGAAATTTAACAACGAAAAAATTGTGATTCGTCTATAAAATGTTTTAAATTATAACAATTACCTTGTACTTATACACAAAAATAAATAAATAATTACAACGATATAAAGGATTATTTATTTCAACATCCAAGTAAATGTATTAGTCATTAAAAATGTATAAACTTGTGTTTTGGATTGGAGTTCATGAGAAAAATAAAAATTTTTCAAGATTATTTAAACATGTAATATTTTGCGCCTGAATATTTAAACAAGTTCAATTCCAATTTAACGTTTAGAAATGAAAATGAAAATAAAAAATATTTCAACAGATATTATCAATACAATAATCAAATTATCTGAAGTAAAACATTCATACAATAAAATGTTTAGCAAAAACAGATGTTGAGTCTACGTAAATTTATTGGAAAAATAAATAAAAATGATACTTGCAAAATTCAGTTTTAACTCTTATTAAAAAATTTTTGCGTTAATAATACATCTTAGTCAAGTACTTATAAAAAAAAAACAAGATATTCATAATATAATTGAAGGTTCAGATTATACTCGTAGACAATTTTTTTTTACAAAATAATTGTTCACTATTGTAGATTATTAAGCGAATAAACTAATGATAATACACGATAGAGCATTTCATATTGATTTAAAGAATTTTAGAATCTATAAAGCATATCCATTCTTTTGAAATGAATAAATTTTATCGAAATGGAAATATTATTCTTCATTTTGTGAAAACTCTTAACTGCTCTTGTTTTCACAAAAACCATATGATTGCAATATCCTGCATATATACAGCAAGTGAAAAAAAATTTAAATTTCTTTCAAGCAAGTGGAAACTACATTTGACAGCTGAATACCAGAACAATATTTGGGATTATAAACGATCATTCGTAACGTTTCTATGCCTCAAATGAACTGATCTTAATGTAATAGTGATATCAGAATGTCAATGATATTGTCCCTTGCTTTCAAGACATTCTCTGTACAAACCAATTGATTAAACACTAAATGCTTTTACCCTTCATACATACAGCATATCCATCAGTTTTCAAATACCATTACCACAAAATGTATTTACTTTCGATAAAACTGTAGCTAAATTGATTTGATAAGCGGTAACTATATAATAAAATTTAAATTCATATATTTGTATGTGAGTCTTGGACGAAACCTTCCATACAAACCTGTTTATGACATCAAAATAATATGATTTCGATTTGAGATAGGCATAAAATCTGTTTTTTTTTTTTTCCTTTTCATTGAAAACTAGCCAAAAATTGCTTATAATTATTATTGTTTAAGGAAACATTCTTATTTTTGTGTTAAAAACTTTCTCAAGTCATTTCGAAATTTCGCTCAAAATGTGTAAATTATTGAATGAAATTCCTGAGAAAAAGTTAATAATAGTTTTTTTTTTAGACGAAATTAATCAATAATTTTCATTTTATCTGTTATGCCATATTGCACACAGACGGGTGATGCGCAGTTTTACTGCACAATTTTGCAGAGAAGAGTTTTCTGCACAAAACAATACAAAATGTGCGGAAAACTGGCACAAATTTGTTCCATTTCTCAAAATTTTTTTGTACCATATTAATTGCCATACATTGTTTTTTGGATAGGATATATCCATAAGATCTCCGCATGAGCTGGATCTGTGTGTGCGTTAGCCGCAATATAAAACACACACGTATAATGACGTATTGTATCAGCGGGCAACCAAAATTAAATGCACACCTAAAAATATTTACCAATCGATTTTTCACGTTTTTCCGATCGGAAAATGGAAAAAATAAGTGAACTTTGGTCCTAGCTCATTGGGGCCCAGTTCATAGATTCAAGACCTATTGATAGAGGTGTCACTTGCCCAGGCTGGCTGATCCATGGATTCTTAGGATTTGGCCAGGATTCCAGAACTTCCTATATGGAATTTCATATAAATATCAGTGTGCATAATTTTAGGTGTATTTTTATATGTTCTGGAATCCAGGCCAAATCCTAAGAATCCATGGATCAGCCAGCCTGGGTAAGTGACACCTCTATCAATAGGTCTTGAATCTATGAACTGGGCCCCAATGAGCTAGGACCAAAGTTCACTTATTTTTTCCATTTTCCGATCGGAAAAACGTGAAAAATCGATTGGTAAATATTTTTAGGTGTGCATTTAATTTTGGTTGCCCGCTGATACAATACGTCATTATACGTGTGTGTTTTATATTGCGGCTAACGCACACACAGATCCAGCTCTTGCGGAGATCTTATGGATATATCCTATCCAAAAAACAATGTATGTTAATTGCAAATACTGTATATTTTTCAGTGATTATCAGAATCAGATTCATTTTTTCCAAAATTAAAAAATTAATTTTTTTCCAAAAAATAAGTAAATTAAAATAAATAATTTTCAGTCTGCTATTTAATAGGCGGTATTCGATAGGATAATTATGCGCACTAATTTTTGTATGAAATTCTATATGGGAAGTTCTGGAATTCAGGCTAAATCCTGAGAATCCATGGATCAGCCTAGGCATATGACACTTTTATAAATAGGTCTCGAAATTTTGTTCGCCACAGGGCAAAATCCATTTATTTTTCCCATTTTCCAATCGATCGAAAGATTTTTTCTCCTTTGAAATGCAGATTTAATTTGATAAGTCAAAAATAATTTTTTCTCATTGAATTTAAATGTGCAAATAGCGCCTATCGATCTATTAAATAGCAGACTGAAAATTATTTATTTTAATTTACTTATTTTTCGGACAAAATTAATTTTTTAATTTTGGAAAAAATTAATCTGATTCTGATAACCACTGAAAAATATACAGTATTTGCCATTTATATGGTACAAACAAATTTTGAGAAATGGCACAAATTTGTGCCAGTTTTCTGCACATTTGTGCCAGTTTTCTGTATTGTTTTGTGCAGAAAATGTTTCTCTGCAAAATTGTGCAGTAAAACTGCGCATCACCCGTCTGTGTGTGCATTTATGATACACATTACGGTGTATATCTCACGTTTTATACGTACTCTTAAGTCGTATATTCATTTCAAACTATGTTGATAGGAATTTTGTTTATTTCTCGACGTCTCAACGCCTTGTTTATTGCAAAATTAACAACAAACACCGTGTTTTTCTGCTAAAATATTTTAATTCAATGTATGAATGTAAATTATAATAATTTATGAAATGAAAATAATAAACAGGGTCAATCATATCATCTGATATCCCATAGTCAAAGGAAATTGAATTCCTCTCATGCGCATCGAAATAGGTAGGTGTTTGATTAACATGCCTGACAGGTTGTAATACGTTGCAATAAAATTCTACTTTTCAAATGATTAAAATAAGTATACACAGAAAATAAAAAATCTGCACTATTCACAACATTATGTTGTAAAATAATATTTGGTTGGTTGTAAAAAATTGGATAATTCACAATCTTCATATAACAAATGTTGTAATTTGACATTTCACAACCTAATGTTGTGAATAGTGCAGATTTTTTATTTTCTGTGTACTTGTGTTTTGAGTTAAATTGTCAACAAGTTCATGGAAGAAAACAAATGTTTTTCTAGATTCTCTGAAAAAGCCAGTCTTGACGTAATATAGTTGAACATAAGAAATTTTAAATAAAATAGAAATGGAAATTTAAAGATATCGTATGAAAAATATAAAAAGTTTATCAAAAACAGATGTTGAGTCTACGTAAATATATTGAAAAAATAGATGAATAATGATACTTACAGAACTTAGTTTTAATTCTTATTAAAATTCTTCGATAATAACACATCGTTGTTATTGTTTAACAATTATGAAAAACTATGCCAATTGTCGATAATAGTTGAAACCGCAAGATTATATATGTATGTATAAATGTGGATAATTTGTCCCAAAAAATATTATTGTTCAGAGCATCGATTGGAGATTGACTACTCTATATATTAGCAGGCATTTTACATTCTCTATAAGCACATGATCAAAGCTCAAATTTCGATAATAAATCAAATGATAGTAAAATAAAATAATTTTACATTAAAATTAATAAAAAGCCATATAATTCCATTTCAAATGTTGTTTTTTTTTATTTACATTTCAAAAGTGGAGTCTGTTCGTGAATAATTTTAAATATTAAGAGAATAATATTCATTTGTTATAATTCATTATATGGATAAACACAGAGCGATGCACTTATATCTCCATATGTTAAGTTCTTCATTCGGTATTGGCTGTAAAAGATATATTGATTTAAATAAAAATTGCGTTAAATTCATTGTAAAAATTTTTTTTAAAATTAAACTTACGGTAAAATGGTTTGATATTATTTAGTGTGACAGCTCCAGAACAAGTTGGACAAATATTTCCATTGCTCGAAATTGTTGATTTGATGCATGAAGTACAAAATACATGGCCACAAGGAGTGAAAGACAATGTTTTATTTTCAAAGCTTTCTTTACAGAGTGGACATTTCAATTCACTTTCTTTCGTTCGTAGATTTTTTACGCTATAAAATGAAATCAATTAGGCATATTATTTCGAAAAAAAAAAAAATAAATAAATAAATAAATGAAAAATGTTTCGTATTAACTTACTAAGGTAAATGAGCATTAATTAAACCATCAACTTGGGTTGATTGGAAGCAAGAAGGGCAAACAGTATTGTTTGTTTTAAAATACGCTCTACTGAAATAGTCTTCCATACACTTGCCACAAAACATATGCCCACATGGTGTGATAAAAATATTTGCTTCTTTAGATGTTTCAAAACAAATTGGGCAACTAAAATCGAATTTTTCTTGTGAATTATCATATTCGGCTTTATCTGCTTTCAAATCCACATTGATTTTAATCGCTTTTTTTGTCATGAATTTTTTCCTTGGATTTATCAAATCTTTCCATGGTACGAGGTTAATTGTAAGTAAATCTTTAAAACGCAATGACTCACATTTTTCACTTCGTTGCAATTTCTTGTGTCTCAATGTTGGAAAACATGCCATTGTTAATGATGAGCATCTATTTAATTCAGTTATCATTGATACTTTAATACTTTTTGGAAAGAGAACTTTTTCATTGATTTTTGATCTTAAATGTAAGTCAAGATTTTTGGAACGATCATTTTTGGTTGCTACTAAAATCCATGGCAAATGTTGTAACAGAAACTCTTTTGATTCAACAGTTTTCAATTGATCAATATTGGTGATAATTAGTTCATATGAAACTTCACTAACACTTTTAACGACACTAATACGTTTAAGAATTAATTCTGTAAATGAAAGTATGAACATTTTTTTATTAATCTAATTCAAAAATGAAAACTTTTGGCAAATCAAAGGCAAACGAAATATTCTTGAAAGCATTCATTTTAATTCTTAGATATTTTAATGCTAACAAATGGGTAAAATAGATTGATTTATAATATTTACTATGTAGCATTCGATAGTTGAAAATGTGAAATTCTAGTGCACTTACCACTTTTAGCGCCATTACATTGGTGCACCTATTTGTTTTTTTTTAAATAAAAGAAATTATTCCATTTGAAAAAACCATTGATTTAAAATTTCTATAATCATTATTTATATAACTTCACTCAAAATAATGATTCTTTTTTAAGAGAATAATTACAGGTGTCAAGGGTTTGTCCTAGGGGCTTTTATCTACGCGAAAAATTCGTATAAATTTGCAAATTTCATACATTATTTGCGAATTAATTGCGAATGCGTACATATTTAAATGAAATGATTGTGAATGCGTGAACCATTGACAAATTGGTAAAGTCTTGTTCAAAAATCATGCAAAATTAGTATTTAATCATATTCTCTGCATAAAACCACAAAAGCTAGCATAAGAGGTTGTCTATAGAAAAACCGGAAAATTCATTACTTTTATTCATTCTAAACGCTTCATTTGGTGTCAGTGAGTTCAATCTCAGATTCATAAATTGAACAATATTTTATTTTAATTTCTTGAGCATTTTTCATCGTGAATGAATTTGTTTTTTCACTTTGAACTTTTTCTTCATTTTCACAAAAATTTTGTCCACATCATCCATATCAATAATAATTTAGTGTAAACACAGCGCCTCTTAAGGAGAATTTCAATTTTAGTTCAATTTTGATTGTTAAAACATGCCGATCATTGCACAATGAGTACAAAAACATACAGAAATAAATTCCTCCTGAAGAGGCGCCACTATCGCTGTTAAAATGAAACATTTGAGCTACGGTACATTGTACAAAAAAAATCGCCTACTTGTTGAATTATTGTGAAAATATTTTTCGTTTGTAATAAAACTGATGTGTGTTTTACAATACCATCTTTTACAGTATCATCTTACGAAGTAACATAGTTGGCATTCATATTATCATATGGATGTCTGCCAAAATAGATATTTTGGAATGGTGAAATTATACGACAGTTTCGTGTAAAATTTAAAATTTTAACATGAAAATTAAGAATTATGAGACATACAAACTCGAATTATCTTTTAACTGTTAATTAATAAAAGAAAATGAAAAATACATACGAAGCACTTTATCAATAAGCACGCAACAAAGAACCGAAATAATGACTGCATTACAAAAACCAATTTAAGTATATACTGAATCATTATTCACATTTGTATCCATATTTTATACATTTTAGCTATCATAAAACAAACGATATTTTAAATGTAATGTTTGAGAATACTTCATTTCGTATAAATTCTTATATATTATTGTTCGAATTATCTATCTAGGGGGATTCAATTACTTGAAAACGAGCGAAAACTTGAATGAATTCATTGCAAACAGCACTGTTTTCGAGTATATTTTGGTTCTAAATATCATACAAGTCGGTTAAATTTTGATACGATCAACGATGTGAAAATTGGTGATGAAAAACGTGAATTTTGTAAGTCAATTACATATCTTGGTGTTATTTTCGACGAAAATCTTTCTTTTCAAGAACATGACAAATGTAAATTGCAGAAAGTGTACATACACCGTGTGTTAAATCGCATTTGTCACTCAAAGCACTTTATACCTAATTATATCAAACGTGATATGGCTGCAACGCTTATTGACCCCATTATGGACTATTGGTATGTAGTAACTTATAGCTGGGGTGCACATAGCACTCAAAATCAGCTTAACCGTTAATCTTGTTGCTGACAACGATAAGATTCGGTACATCTTTGATTTGAATCGTAGTGAACATATCGTGAATGCCTGAATGATTTAACGCCTGAAAGTAGAGTCGTCCTAATATCCAAGCAGTTGTCAAAAAAGGCTCCCAAATATCTGAATCACATGTTTATTCGAAACGATGAAATGTCGCATTATTTACTTTTCCAATTAGTTTTAAGCTTTAAGCTTTTCACTTCTATCTTTTTTCTTCTTTACACTTTACTTTTATTTTTATTTTATTTCTTTAACATTGTTAACGTAATTTAATTTTAAGTGAAATTATTATTGTATTTCCCCTGACTCTCCAGAGGCAGGCCGATTTTACCATGATTTTCCGGATCCAATCTTCATTTTAATATCACCCCACCCCTGATTGTATTCTCTTTGCTAAAGTCGTAGTCATGGGCGGAATTTATGTCACATTTGGTCTATGACCAGAATGTTTACAAGATTGCTAGTGAACACATAATGGCATACATTTAGGTTCCGTAATAAATACAGTCATGGACAAAATTGAGTAACCGATTGCCAAAAAAATTTGTTAATGCATTTTTCATGATCTGTTTTCTTTTTTTTTGTTAATATTTTTGCACTGTCTGCTGCGTAATAACATGAACTAAAAGTAACTAAGAGCATTTTTGGAAATATTTTTGAATTTTTTTTTTTTTTATTAACAAACGTAACAAAATGGCATTTTTGCGATGGACAAAATTGAGTAACCGGTGTATGTTTTTTGAGTAAATATGAAAAAAATTAAATTAAATGTCAATGAAATGTTCATATTTTAGTATTTTGTGTTTCCACCTTTTGCTTTAATCACAGCTTGAAGTCGTTGTGGCATACTTTCGACCAATTTTTTCAAATAATCGGAACTGAGTTCATTCCACGCCGTTTGGAGGCCTTGATAGAAGATATTGGGGTTAGTTCGATCCTTTGGCGGCACATTTGAGTCCAGAGTCGACCATAAATTTTCAATTGGATTCAAATCAGCACTTTGAGGTGGCCAATCCAACAAATTGATTGCGGTATTTTCAAAAAAACGCTTGGTTACGCCGGCCGTATGCTTAGGATCATTATCTTGCATGAATATAAATTGATCAACAATGTTCATTTTGCGTGCAGATTCTTTCAAATTATGTGCTAGTATATTAATATAGTACCGGGCATCCATAATACCATTGATTTTATGTAAATTACCCACACCAAACCACGAAAAACAGCCCCAGACCATGATGGAGCCACCGCCATGTTTCACTGTTTTTGTGGTGTGTTTGTCAAGCAAAGCCTCGCCAACTTTTCTGTATATTTTACGTCGTTTCTTCTTACCAACCAGTTCAAATTTGCTTTCATCACTCCAAATGACATTTTTCCAGAAAGAAATTGGCTTATCAATGTGTTTTTTGGCAAATTCCAAACGCTTCTGTTTGTTCCGTTTTGTGATCATTGGTTTTTTTATGGATACACGGCTGAAAAACTTTTTTTCATGCAATCTTCGGCGAATTGTTTTTGTTGAAACATTTAAATTGAGTTGATCTTTGATTTCTGAGCTCGTAGTATCTGGTTTTTTCTTTATTTGACGAATAATTAGCGCATCATCTCTGACAGTTGTGGTTCGTTTGCGGCCACGGCCTGGCAAGTTACTGATTTGCTGCGTTGTTTCAAACTTTTTACATATTTTTATGACAGCTGCCTTTGAAATTGAGTATTGTTCAGCGATTTTACCAAAACTGATACCTTTTTCACGATCCAGAATAACCAGATTTCGTATCTGAAGTGCGATTTCTTTTCGTGCAGCCATCGTATCAATACACACCGATTGAATGATTGTTTGTGCATAGCACCGTAATACAAAATTTGACAAACAAGTGGTTTTCTATTCAGAATAACGGGATTCACTATTCACAAGTGTCATAATACATAAACAACGCCGTAGTGTCATTTTGTAAGCAAAAACAATACACCGGTTACTCAATTTTGTCCATCGCAAAAATGCCATTTTGTTACGTTTGTTAATAAAAAAAAAAAATTCAAAAATATTTCCAAAAATGCTCTTAGTTACTTTTAGTTCATGTTATTACGCAGCAGACAGTGCAAAAATATTAACAAAAAAAAAGAAAACAGATCATGAAAAATGCATTAAGAAATTTTTTTGGCAATCGGTTACTCAATTTTGTCCATGACTGTAAATAAATAAATATAAGAGTAATGTATATACGTTAACATTTCCGATAGTTTACATTCAAATCAGTGTCATGCCATTAAATAAGTTTATTTCAAAATTTATTCGAAAATATCATTTGCTTTACAACGTTTTTTAACTGAATTAACATTCGATTGTGAGGATTCTATCATTTTATTCTCGGTTTAAATAGTAAACTCAGTAAGAAATTGAATTATTTGTAAACCAAACAAACATTAGTTTAGAAAACACAGAATCATCAGATAATGAAAAAAATCAGAATTTAAATTCAAAACCCGGACACAAATCAATATATTTATTGACAAAAATATAAATCGATTATTTTAATAAAATTTCCAGTTTATGAAAAATATTTTCGTTCTTCATTTTTTCATAGAATTTTGTTGATTTTCCGAAAATTTCCCTTATATTTGTAAACAGACTATTGTCATTTCAGTTATCAAAATTACATCATTTGAGAATTGCTTTTGAGCTCGTATAAACTCGTATTATAATCGCAGAAACTCGCACAACTTGCAAAACTTGAATGAATGAACCCCCTAACATGCGATATTAGAAATTTTTTTTCTTGCGTAAAATTGAGGATATTATTTAATCTATTTGATGTTAACATCTATTGAAATTTATACAAAAAGAAATGTGACATTTATAAAGTTCAAGTTTTTAACATTTTATTTAAATTTATTCCAAAGGAAAAATCATTATTTTCTCATAAATTTAAATATTCAATGAACAATTTTTATTTACGAAAAATTACACGGCTAACAACGATTGCGATGACTTTATATCCACGTTTTATTTTCACTCATCGGCTGTAAAAATATATATTCAATTAATATGAAATTGCATCAAACTTATTGTAAATATTTGTTTTGAACTTACGATAAAAAGGTCTCAAATCTTGCTTTACATTTGTTACTTCATGAAAACAAACTGGGCAAATATTTCCGTTTTCAGACAGTTTTTTTTTGATGCAGGAAGAACAAAAGATGTGTCCACATGAGGTAAAAGATAATTTTTTGTCTTTTAAACTTTTTTTACAAATTGGACATTCGAATTTACTTTCATTTGGACGTATTAATCCTGTTTTGCTATAAAATGAGATAAGTTTAAGTCACTGTTATGTCATAATATTGAAAAAAAAAGCGATTAAAATTATTGTATTTTTACGTACTAAGGCATTTGAGCCTCAATCAATTCATGTATCAGGGCTTTTTGATGACAAGACGGGCAAGTGGTATTCTTTACAGTTCCAAATGTGT
Organism: Resseliella maxima; assembly: GCA_029041755.1. Taxonomy (NCBI): domain Eukaryota; kingdom Metazoa; phylum Arthropoda; class Insecta; order Diptera; family Cecidomyiidae; genus Resseliella; species Resseliella maxima. The sequence goes on from JAQOWM010000689.1 coordinate 983,576, forward strand.
CCTGTATGAAATATGCTTGGCTGAAGAATCTTTCGAAACAAGTGCCACAAAACAAGTGTCCACACGGCGTAATATAATAATTTGACTCCTTGGAGTTTTCATAACAGATTCGACAATTTAAGTCAAATACTTCAGGTGCAGTATCAAATTCAGCTTTATTTGATTTCAAATCCACATTGATTATAGTCGTATTGAATTTTGATACAAATGATTTCAAATGTTTCAATGGTACGAGATTGATTGTTAGAAATTCTTTGAAATGCAATGACTCAGATGATTCACCACGTCGCACTTTTCTACGATTTAGTATTGGAAAACATAATATTTTTGATGAGCCTTTTTTTAATTCAGCAATCATTGATATTTTAACACTTTTTGGAAAAAAATCTTTATCACTTATAGTTGATCTTAAATGTATTTCAAGCATTTTAGTTTTATCATTTTTGTTTGCTACTAAAATCCATGACAAATGTTGTAAATTAAATGGTTTTGACTCAGCAGTTTTCATTTGATTGATATTAGTGATTGTTACGACATATGAGGCATCACTAAAAGTTTTATCCAATTTACCAACACGCTTAAGAAGCAATTCTGAAAATGGAATTATACACAATTATATGTGTTCACAAAAAAAAAAAAAAAAAAACATTTAATATTATAAATCTAGGCTCACTATTCTTGAAATATTATTCCACTGGAAGTGGGTGAAAATTGAAATACAAATGATAACTTAATACTTTCTTGATTATGCATTAAATTTGGTAATAATAGAAATTAATGGAATATTTATTTATATTGTTCATTTTGAATAGTTAAAACACATATCGCGAAAAAGTACTTCTAATTCTAAGAGTGTGAATAATAAAGAATAATTAGCTCGATTTCTGAAGAAAAAAATATTTTTTGTGCATTTTATTCATTTGAAATTTCTACTTATTGATTAAAATGTGATCTCGAAATATTCTTACCACTTTTAGCGCCATCACATTGGTGCACCTATTTGTTCGAAAGAAGAAAAAAAAATATTCCAGTCAAAAGCTTTTCCTAAAATTCACTTCATATAATCATTTGATAGTTTGCGAATAAATTTTGCATCGTTCTAAATTTCATTTAAACATGATGTGGTAATTCGGACACGTATAATGTTTATTTAGAAAAAGATCCTTAGAACAGTTGATTTTTCGATAAAATAAAAAAATACTTACAAAGCACTTTATCAATAAGCAGGCAACGAAGAACCGAAATAATGACTGCATTGCAAATGGAAATTTTATTATATACTGAATCATTCTCCATATTTGAATCCATATTTTATACATTTTAATTTTTTTATCATTTCTGTGAATGCGTCATCACCAAACAAACGAAATTTCAACTTGAAATTTTCAAGTGTAATGTTTAATAATACTTCATTTTGTGAAAATTCTTATATGTTTTTGTTTGAATTGTAAATACAGGGCCCGAAATGCGGTTAGAGCCACGTACATTTTCAAGAAAAAAACATCATAAAAACAAAAGATTTTTTCTTCTCTTTACCATTTTTTTGGGAAAATATAAATGGTCCTAACGCATTTCAGGCACTATTTACAATTCAGACAAAAACATTTAAGAATACACGAGATAACAGAAACCTTTTCTAGAATCTAGATTTCAATGATGGTACGATCATCATCAGAAATATAGAACTATACAGTTTTCAACTATTCAACTCTCACGAATGCGTACATTTTTACGAATTTTTCATAAATTTCGGCGAATTCGCTTATGAACATTTGCACAGTATTATCGAATGTTTACGAATGCATTTGCTTCATTGATAAATTCGTAAACATTCGATAATACTGTGCAAATGTCCATAAGCGAATTCGCCGAAATTTATGAAAAATTCGTAAAAATGTACGCATTCGTGAGAGTTAAATCCTCCTAGAGTTTTATTTATCGACCATTCCATACCAGACTGAAAAAACATATTGAATACAGAATATTTTGGAACTACTAGGCAGTTCAAAAAGTAAGCTGTTAGGTAGCTGATGGAGCCACAAACAAAATAAAATCTCTTTAGTGTTCGATAGATTAAACCTTCAAACGATTACACGTCAAATTTCAAAACATTCTGTAAATTAGTTCGTGTTTGACAGCTTTAGAAAGCAAACAACTTTGAGTCTTTTTTTTTCATTATGGAAAAAAGTGAATTTTGTGTTGTAATTAAAAATTATTTTTTGAAAGGTAAAACCCCAAAAGAAACTAAAGAAAAGCTTGATAAACATTATGAGGAATCTGCTCTATCAGATTATATGGTTAAATACCGGATACGCAGAATTTAAACGTGGTCGTACAAGCACAAGTGATGAACATCGCTCCGGACGTCCAATTGAGGCAACAACACCAGAAATCATTGGAAAAATCCATGATATGATATTGGACGATCTGAAATTGAAAGTGCGTGAGATGGCTGAGCTTAACTGGGTGTGTGTTTAATATTTTGCATGAAAAATGGGATGCAAGAACGATTTGTGCAAGATGGGTGCCGAGTTTGCTCACAATTAATCAAAAGCGCATTCGAGTAAGAACTTCAATGAGCAATTTGGCCATTTTTCAAAAGAATCACCATCAGATGGATTTATTCGACGGATTTGACGCTGCGTTGGTTGCACTGAATTTTTTTGCATTTATTCACAATGTGGCCTAAATTATAAATTCCGATTTGGAAAAGTGAAGAGCAAAAAAAAAAGGTCCTCAATTTTCAAACCAAAAAATCGGAACATTTTTCTCAAAAACAGAAAGACGTCAAGGAAATCAGTTTTTCGCTCGAAAAACCCTAGCTTTTATCAAGCAAATTTTAAATAATATATGTTAATAGCACAACATTTCCAAGAAGATTCAAAAAAAGATGATTGATTTCGTTCGTATTCAAAACAGAACTGAACTTTATTAAAATGTTTAATTTAGATGGCGAAAGCCATTTACAAAAATTGAAATGTATTACCTTTTATGGTCATCAAAATTGACCACAAATAATGTAAACTCATTAAATAATTGAAACTAAATTTTGAAAGTGCAATGCAAGCACGTTTAGTGAATTGAACTCAAATGGAATTAATTACGAAATATGAAATATGAAATATGAATTTAAAATATGCAAAGTTATCATTTAATTCGGTCAACGCTCTTATTTAAATTAATTTTTCTCTTGTTCATTCATGAACATTCTCCCCCCCCCCCCCCCGAAATCATCATTCAGAACGTCTTGTAATGTTGTACGTTCGATTTTTAATATGACTTCTTGCTGTAGCTTTCTCGTTGTTTGGGGTGTATGCAATTCCTCATCGTCAACGAACGCCCGGTTTATGCGCTCACGTAGCCTTGGTTTGATCTTGGGTTTTGTTAGTTTGATCTCGTTCTCAATCATACACGAAGAATTGATGCGTGAAACATGTGTTGGTGTCGGTAAACGATAAATTACGGTTGGTGTTGCTTGATTGCTGCTTACATTCAGGTAACATATCCACATGATATAAAAGAAGAAACCGAGTAAGCAAATAAATGCCATGCTCACGACGGTTATTGTTGAAAACCGATGACTTTCGACGTTTTCAATGGTTACTGCATTCGAATTATGTTGATTGTTGTTGAACAAAGAAAATTTCGATTCTGCATTAATTGTTGTTGGTAAGATCATTGCAACTGTAATTATTAACGCAACCGTCGATAACGTTGTCTTATTTGTATTGATGGTATTCAACGCTCTTGGTGCTTCTCTTGCTGATAATTGTTGTTGTTCGATGGTTGCACGTAATAACGGGCAAATTTTTGTAACTGGACGTTTTTTGATGTTGTCTTTTGTTTTGAGTGTCACAACTCTCGTGACACCATCTTCCCCCGCGTGTTTTTTAATAACTCGTCCCATAGGCCATTTTGTTACTGGCACATTTTCATGTTTTATTAAGACGATGTCGTTTTCGTTTATTTCTGCTTCATTTTGTTGCCACTTCGTTCTCGCTTGCAGTTGATTCAAATACTCTTCCTTCCATTGCTTCCAAAATTGCTGAACCATTTTTTGAACTAATTGCCATCGATTCAAGTAGCTCGCTTTCTCTTCCTCCAACTCCTCGTCGACAATCGCTGCTGGTGCTGCGTTGGTTAAGAAATGAGCAGGTGTCAATATCGTTGTGTCACTTGTATCCGCTGATATCGTTACTAATGGGCGCGAATTCACCATTGCTTCTATTTGCGTTAGTAATGTAACCATTTCCTCGAATGTTAACTTGGTCTCGCCAATTGCTCTTATTAATAACTTTTTCACTGTTTTCACCCCCGCTTCCACGAGACCATTGAAGTGCGGCGCTGCTGGTGGTGAAAACTTCCACATAATGCCCTGTGTTGCTAACTCGTTTGCTATGTCCTCCCCATATTCCTCTCTTTCCTTTTCTGTTAACTCTTTTAACAACCGATTTGCCGCTACAAAATTTGTTCCGTTGTCACTGTTCATTGTTTTGACTTCGCCTCGTCTTGCAACAAAACGTCTTATTGCTGCAATGCATGCTTCAGCAGTCATATCGCTTACTACTTCAACATGGATTGCTTTCGTTGCCATGCATACAAAAATACATATATAGCTTTTTGGACTTTTGCATTCCTTAGTTTCGATGCCTTCACGTAAACCGCACCAGTGAAATCTACCATTGTATTTGTAAATGGTTTGCTCACGATCATCGTTCGACTCAACGGTAGATTGCCCATCCTTTGTTTAACGTCTTGGATTAAACTTTTGCACTTCACGCAATTTTTCAATGGTTTCGAACTGTTGCATGTCCATTCACTATCCAATTTTTTTGCTTTTCTTGGAGTGTAAAATTTTGCATAATTCTTGTTTTGTCTTTTTTGGATTGGGTGTCTCGCGGCATATTTCTTTTTATTCTACCGCCGATCGTGTAATTGTCATTATCAATAAATATTAAACTTTTTATTGCACTTGTTTTTTTCAGTTTTTTATTTGTTTTTAATGCCTTTATATCGTCGTAGAAATGTTCTTTTGCACGATTTGATTATTGTAATCGTTGCTTGTCTGATTTTTCAGCTGTAATTGGACCTTTCTTTGTGGTTTTTTTCACTGTCCAGTTTATAAATGATTTAGTATGCAAACACTCGTTGCACCTTATACCAAGACGAAACATCTGGTACTTAATTTTTTCTTTTTCTTTTTCCACTGACAACAACACGCACACTTTTTGTTCATTATCTGTCTCACCTTTTGTTTGCAAGAATTGTTCATAGTCTATTTGTTCCCGTAAAAACTGTGGCCCGTGCCACCACAAAACCTTATCTCGTAATTCGTTGCCGTATATACCGCGCGACGCACAATCGGCTGGATTTAATTCTCCTGGTACATGACACCAAACTACATTTTTTATTTTCTGAATTGTTGAAATTCTCGATGCAACGTACTTTTTATACCGTTGTGGATTCGCTGAAATCCATGCAAGTACAATTTTCGAATCACACCATAAAAATGTTTTTTCAATGTCTGTGTTTACACTTTTTCGCACTGTTTTTATTAATTTCGTTAATAACACTGCACCGCATAATTCCAATTTTGGAATTGTTAATTCGCTTATCGGAGCATTTTTGGTTTTTGCTACTAATAAATTCGATGTTATTTCGTCGTTTTCGTTAACACATCGAATGTAAACACCTGCTGCGAAAGCTTGCTTACTTGCATCGCAGAAGCCATGAATTTGCACCGTTGCCTTTCTAGTCATGAAAACCCATCTCGGAATTCTAACCGAATTTACTTCTAACGCATTCTCTTTAAACTTCATCCATTTATCGATGATCTCTTTTGGAGTTCGTCGTCCCAATTCAAACACAAATCTGACTTTGTTTTCAACTGCCAAACACTCTGCATTAAAATTTTCGCTTTTGACACCATTGGAGCCAGCCAGCCCATTGGATCATATAAAGTTGCTATTTCTGCCAATAGTTGTCTCTTTGTTTTTGGCCTTTTTTCTATGTCAAAATTTACCCTGAACGTAAATTCATAGTGGCGGGTTGCCAAGCTACACCTAGTGCCTTCGTTACCGCTTTTGTTTGTTCTTCTCGATCGTTGCTTGGTATTTGACTTAAGAGCTCTGGTGAATTACTCACGAATTTTCGAATGTTAAAGCCAAAATTGTTAAAGACTTTTTTCAACTGCTTATAAATTTCGATTGCTTCTTCGACTGAATCTGCTCCTCCCGTGTAATCATCTACGTAAAGCAATTTACAATCGCTTCTGCTGCTCTCGGAAATTCTTTCTCACTTAATTTTGCAATTTCTTGTGCCTCGTATTGCTAGAAAGGGCGACGGTGACAATCCAAACGTCACAGTTGTCAGTTTATAACTTTTTATTCTTTCGTTTGGTGATTTTCTCCATAATATCATTTGTAAATGTTGCTGTCTTCGCTAGCCATATCTGCTTATACATTTTCTCTAAATCACCGATTATGGAATTTTCAAATTCTCCAATTAAATCAATGTAAAAATTGTTGGTTGTGTAATTTCCCGATTGCCAATTGCTCATTTAAGGTCTACCATTGCTCGTTTTTTGTGGCATTGTAAAGTACGTAATTTAGTCGTGTCTATCCTTGAATAAGTGGTGCGGTATATAATGCGCATTTTCAGGAGGATTTTCTTCCAAACCATGTGCTCTTAATAGCGTCGTTAATTGCTTCTGAATATTGTCACAAATTTTGAATTTTTTTGAAATCGTTTTTCTACTGAAATAACGTTGCTAAAGCCGCTTTTTTCGCTCTCCAGTCGGGTTTCGTTTTATTTTTAAATGGATTGAAACGATGATCGACCTCTTTTCTCTTTTTGTTGTTTCGAAAAATATTGTTCGAAAATTTTTCTTCTTCTGTTAAAAACATTTATTTTCTCGTGCTGTCCATTTCATTAATATCTTCTGAATTGAAGAATTCGTAATTTTCCGTTTCTCCGTTTCGATATTAACGATGTCACTGTAATTGGTTTTGTTTCTCTTTTTTAGATTGGGCCCATTATGAGCCACCTAATTCTGAATTTTGGGCAATCGGCTCTCGTCGCCCTTTAATCAAACCATTTTTCAAATTGAGATTGCGATCCAAGAAAATATAATTGATTTGCTATCATTTATAGTCGGATAGCATATAACAGATTTGAAATGTGCGTATGGTGTAGTCGCCTTTGAACACCTTTAAATTCGTGATTTTTTTCATGACTAACGCTCTTGTGCCCAAAATATAACTATCTGAAAACCGAGGGCGAACTTCAATGTTTACCCGTCTCTTACTTTGTTTTCAATTGCAGTTAAACCTCCGCCGTGAAATTTTTCGCCTGAAAATAGCGATTGGATGTTTCTGTTATAATAGCATTTGGGGCTGCGTCAATAACTGGTACTGATTTTTTCCACTTTTTGTGGTCACAGCAAATAGCGTGGCTAATAAATTATTCTCGTCTTTTGTTACAATCAATGCACTAACATTGCTGTGGCAAACCATTATCTTTCCTTTGTTCTTGTCTTGGTTCGTTGAATTAATGCCCTTTTGAATCTTTTTTAAAGTCAAAATGTACAACGTATTATGTTTTCGATCGCACTTTTTGCATAAAACTTGCTTTTACATTGACGAGGTCATGATGTTGTAAAAAAAAAAAAACTTTTGCTTTTTTTGCCCCTCGTTCCGTCTTCGGTCCAAAGCTTCAAATGCTTTGCACCTATAAATTGTGCGGTTTGTTTTCGAATATGTGAATTGACGGTGTTTCTTTGTGTCTTTTTTCATTTTTTACTGAACTTCTCATATTTCTCATTTTTTTATTTTGCGTTTTTCTGTTTCGGTATCGTTTTGAATTTAAAAAAGTTTTCAATCGTTTTCTTTGATCTTCCATTTTAATTAGCGTTGAATCTTTGAGAAATGTTTTGTGTAATTTCTAATTCGTCGTTAAATAGCGTTAAATTTCACTAAATTCGAATTTCGTCGTAACAAAACAGTTCACACTTCGTAAATATTAATTAAAATCGTCGTATAAAAATTCGAAGGACCAAAATGTTAATAGCACAACATTTCCAAGAAGATTCAAAAAAAGATGATTGATTTCGTTCGTATTCAAAACAGAACTGAACTTTATTAAAATGTTTAATTTAGATGGCGAAAGCCATTTACAAAAATTGAAATGTATTACCTTTTATGGTCATCAAAATTGACCACAAATAATGTAAACTCATTAAATAATTGAAACTAAATTTTGAAAGTGCAATGCAAGCACGTTTAGTGAATTGAACTCAAATGGAATTAATTACGAAATATGAAATATGAAATATGAATTTAAAATATGCAAAGTTATCATTTAATTCGGTCAACGCTCTTATTTAAATTAATTTTTCTCTTGTTCATTCATGAACAATATACCATTCAATCAAATTGAAGAGCTAACAAAAAAAATCAAAAAATATAACATCACATTGAAAGTTTACATTTTATATTTTATTTTTTATTTCAATATCTTTGAAAAAAAACATTTGTTTCACATAAATGTATAAATATTCAATGAATAATTTTCATTTGCGAGTAATTACACGGCTAACACCGATTACGATGATTTTATTTCCGCGTTTTATTTTTATTCATCGGCTGTAAAAATATATATATATTTATTGAATTAATATGAAATTGCATCAAACTTAAATTTTTGTTTCAAACTTACGGTAAAAACGTTTCAAGTTTTTCTTAACATTTGTGACTTCATACCAACAAACTGGGCAAATATTTCCGTTTTCAGACAGTTTTTTTTTGATGCAGGAAGAACAAAAGATATGGCCACATGGGATAAAAGATAATTCTTTGCCTTTTAAGCTTTTTTTACAACTTGGACATTGGAATTTACTTTCATTTGGACGTATTTTTCCTGTTTTGCTATAAAATGAGATAAATTTAAGTCACTGCTATGTCATAATATTGAAAAAAAAGCGATTAAAATTATTGTGTTTTTACGTACTAAGGCATTTTAGCCTGAACCAATTCATGCATTAGTGCTGATTGATGGCAAGACGGGCAAGTGGTATTCTTTACAGTTCCAAATGTGTCCTGTATGAAATATGCTTGGCTGAAGAATCTTTCAAAACAAGTGCCACAAAACAAGTGTCCACACGGCGTGATGTGATAATTTGACTCCTTGGAGTTTTCATAACAGATTCGACAATTTAAGTCAAATACTTCAGGTGCAGTATCAAATTCAGCTTTATTTGACCTCAATTCCAAATTGATTGTAAGTGAATTTGATTTTGATACGAATGATTTCAAATTTTTCAATGGTACGAGATTGATTTTTAGAAATTCTTTGAAATGCAATGACTCAGATGATTCACCACGTCGCACTTTTCTACGATTTAGTATTGGAAAACATGACATTTTTGATGAGCCTTTTTTTAATTCAGCAATCATTGATATTTTAACACTTTTTGGAAAAAAATCTTTATCACTTATAGTTGATCTTAAATGTATTTCAAGCATTTTAGTTTTATCATTTTTTTTTGCTACTAAAATCCATGACAAATGTTGTAAATTAAATGGTTTTGACTCAGCAGACTTCATTTGATCGATATTAGTGATTGTTACGTCATATGTAAGATCACTAAAAGTTTTATCCAATTTACCAACATGCTTGAAAAGCAGTTCTGAAAATGGAATTATACACAATAAAAGGGGTATATGTGTTCACAAAAAAAAAAAAAAAAACATTTAATATTATAAATCTAGGCTCACTATTCTTGAAATATTATTCCACTGGAAGTGGGTGAAAATTGAAATACAAATGATAACTTAATATTTTCTTCATCATGCTTCGAATTTGGTAATAATAGAAATTAATGGAATATTTATTCATATTGTTGATTTTGAATAGTTAAAACACATATCGCGAAAAAGTACTTTTAATTCTAAGAGTGTGAATAATGAAGAAAGTAGCTCGATTTCTGAAGAAAAAATTACTTTTAGTGCATTTTATTCGTTTGAAATTTCTACTTATTATGTATTTATTGATTAAAAATGTGATCTCGAAATGTTCTTACCACTTTTAGCGCCATCACATTGGTGCACCTATTTGTTCGAAAGAAGAAAAAAAAATATTCCAGTCAAAAGCTTTTCCTAAAATTCACTTCATATAATCATTTGATAGTTTGCGAATAAATTTTGCATCGTTCTAAATTTCATTTAAACATGATGTGGTAATTCGGACACGTATAATGTTTATTTAGAAAAAGATCCTTAGAACAGTTGATTTTTCGATAAAATAAAAAAATACTTACAAAGCACTTTATCAATAAGCAGGCAACGAAGAACCGAAATAATGATTGCATTGCAAATGAAAATTTTTATAAATAATGATCTAATCTTCGTATCGGTAACACTATTTATCTAAGCCAAATTTCATCTTGTTTTTTTTTCTTTTCAAATTTGAATGACGCACAAGATAAATGGAATTCTAATAGTTAGTCGAAATAAAAATTACAACGTTTATAGTATTGGTTTCGACAACATATATGCGGGATAAATAGAAATAGAAAAATATAAATTTAAAAAATAATAGAAAATTTGCTTTTAATTTTGTGACATTCCTGTGGAAACTTTTTAAGCTCTATCGATCTGCATCATTAGTTTTTGCCTCTGAACATCCTACCGACTTTTTTTGAGGGTTTTCCCTCAAGATTTTTCTCCCAAAATCAATACCGACGCAGATTTGAGTTTTAAAGAGTGGTCAATCCACAGCTACATACATGTATATAATGTTGTAAATATAATATATTTAATGTAAATTTGTTCATTATGAAATTGTCTATCAATTGGTATCATTGGTTTTTTTTCCTGTTCGTCTCTTTTATGCAGACACATCACACCGCTCAATGTCTTAGGGCGAAAGAAATAGCAAAGCCTGGAACTGAGTATTTTAGGTTACCAATATTCATTCCGCATATGAAGTGAATAATCAATTAATTATTGCAATACATATCATATTTTGATGACATGATTATAATTAATTTATAATCAATATATTAGAAATGTATATATGAAATCATAGTTTATATTCATTTTGCTATTTTGATCAAATAAATTGTTTTAAAAAAAAGTGATTTTTCTTTTATTGGAAAGAAATAAAATTGATGATATGAAACAAGCTGAAAAATATTTGTTTTTTTTTTCAAATATTTCTTCATACATGGTTTTTGCGACAGAACTTGTGCGCCGATGTAAGAAAACAAATATGCAGAAATTTTGTTTCGAATTATTTCGTAACTGGGGTCAATTCTGCTTGTTCAAAACAAGTTTCACAATAACATTAGTTACAATTTTATTGGAGAAAATATCAAATAATTCATATAGTTAAAAATAAATATTTTTCTAGCTGTAATAAAATTGAGATCGAATAACTCCTTTTTTTTCTCTCTTACATTTTTTCTCCTCAAGAAAAACTGAATATTTGCAGTTGAGAACTACGTAAAAAAAAAAAACTTGCAAAAACATAATTGCTTAGTTAGTGCGTAATATACAAATATATTCAAAATGAAATCATTCACATTAACACTATACATGGGCAAGGGGGGAGGGGATTCGGGTTTTTTGTCTATCCTCATCCCCGAAATTTGTCCTTTGTCTGATATTCCACCGCCTAGGGTAAATAAAAACGAATTTTAGTCGCTCGACACAAAATTCGTATTTCAAAATGAATTTTGATCGCAGCAAAATTCCCATAGAAATTGCACGCGCGATCATTTGAATTTTAGGATTAAAAGAATGTGCTGTAATATGAAAGTAATTTTCAATTTATCTTTTCATGTATGTTACATTGTTATAAATCAATGAATATAAATTATTCAACTAAATTACTTTTCACATTGGTTGTAGTGCAAAAGTAAAAGATCAAACTGTTTTCATTATGATTTTCATTTATTTAACTGGATTTTTGTTTAATTTTATTATTTTCAGTTATTTTTATTATTGTTTTCTGCTCAATCTCTTTATTTTGTCTTTATCCAAAATAGAGCGGCACTAATTCGACTTTCCTGTGATACTTTAATTTTATGATCATTTAATTCCTTTCTAAAATTATTGTCATTCGGTTTTTTTTTTTTCCAATTTGCGCTGTACGTTGTGTATACAATGATTTCATCGTCGAGGTTGCGTTTCAAAACAGAAAAATTTTTATTACGAAAGAGAAAATTATTTTGTTGGTTGTTTTACTGATGTAAATGTTGATTAAGCCATAAAAAGAGGCCTATAAAATTGTACGCAAGTGGTGTGTGCATGCAAAATAAAAACCGAATGTTTAAAATGTTGTCTATATTTATTTTGCCTGCATGTACAGAATATTTTTATAAAAGAGTATAAAGATGAAGGAATCGAAAAACAAGTAAAAGTGGAAAAATGAAGAAAAATAATGACATCGAAATGAGGAGGAGCAAAAGATGAGAAATGTAAGTGACAAAAAAAAAAAAGAAAGAATTAAAAGCAAACGACAAACAGTTTTGTACTTGTCATGTGCTCTCGTACATGCTTCGATGAGGGGAGTAAAAAAAAAAGAAACTACTTGAATGAATAAAGAAAATCAAATGATCATGTCACAGCAAAATAGAATGTTGTTTATCTTTCGTGCGAGAGGGCGAACGACAAATCGACAATTTTCATTTTATAAACGATTTTGGCGATGAATATGAAAAATGGTTTCAATTCTCTTGCGGCAAAGTGTCGAGAACATACAAATCAAATTAAGCCGTTTTGTGCGGTCCATGAATGTTGTGATGCAATTATGAAAAAGTATCTATTTTGTTTTTAAGCAATCGTGCAAACATTCATACATTTTACCATTCATCCATTCATTAACTGTACATATTTTATTGTTAATAGCTCGTGTCACACATTTTGATGTGCGCATCTTTATATACATATACATGCGATATGCAATGCTATATATTGCATGCTCAACCGTGCACATCGTGTAAAAACGGAAAATAAATTTATGCAAACAATGTAATTTTTTGTGAAATTGCCAGGCAATCGGTAAAAATACCAACTGAATTGACCGACAATGTAGAAAAAGTGCAGAAAAAATGAAAAAAAAAAAAAATCGAAAAAAAAGAGAGTAGAATATGTCAAATTTGAGATTAAAGTCAAAAAATGAGAAAAATATTCGAAAAAAGGGAAAAAAATCGAAAAATGACGGAAAAAGAAAAAAACGAATCGGGAAACAACTATGAAAATTGCAACAAAACAGAACCGAACATCATAAACATTGATGTTATATAGCTTGAAAATTTCGGCTAACTGCTTTGAGTGATCGTAAACATGGGTGATAATGCGAATCAATTTATAGCCAATAAAGAAAGAAAAGTTCGTCAGTTGGTTGCTATTTGGATAGAGCTATAAAGATCGAAACAAAAAAAAAAAAAAAAAAAAAAAGAAAAATGAGACAAAAATTTGTCGCAGGAAATCACGAAATGAAAGAGAAAAAAGAACAGTATGATGTATAATAATAAAAGTCACATGCAATTTAAATGGTCGCATATTCTCAACTACATCGTTTTATCTACATACTATCAACAAATTGTCGTCACCATTTTTTTTAATTGAAAGTGTAATATTGTTGCGCGTTGATTTTACGATGTCAAAAACTAAATCTAAACCATCTGCACATTTTTATTATTATCACTTAGGAGTAACTATTAAAGTCGCATATTGTAAGTGATTTGTTTGGTGTGCGCGATGCGCATTGGCGCTCATCCGCATTCATGCTCAATATTTCGATGTTTATTCTTTGTCCAATCGTATTAGTTTGATGTTGCTCTTCATTCATCCTTCTCTGTTTTTTTTATTTATATATTTTCATTAATTGCCATGTCTTGTTTTTCTGGTCGCACAGTGTTTGTCACATTTTACACATCACAATAATTTTTTTTCTTTATCGTCATCATCATCGTCGTTGTCGTCGTTGTTACTTTCGACGCTGTCAACTAAAAACATGAAAATGATCGTGCTCGCGAAACAGTGAACGTGCATTCGATACCGTCCAACCGAACACACATGAACAGAAACAAAAACAAAAACCAAACAAAAAAAAAAAATAAAACCGTACAAATTTTGATCTCACTTACATGATCCGGCTAATACTCGTATCGCAAAGACACTTAACCATAGCTCTCTGTTTCTATAAAATGTCGGAAAAATAAATGTTGTCATTTAAATGAAAACAACAACACAACAAAATGAAAATGAAGAAGAAAAAACATATGAAAAAGAAATGAAACGAAATGAAATGAAAATGAAAAGTCAAAAAATAAAAGATACAGATCTGAGATTGCTTTTCCTCTTTTCATATTCAGTTATGCGTAGTTTTCCACTTGATCCGGACATATATTGACTGTGAATAGAGGGATATTTTAGAAAATTCTCCTTGCGTAAATCGATTTGTTTTCATTTCACATTTCATTTAATTTTTCATTGCGCTACAAGAAGTTAAAAATGTAAGAAGTTTAGAAAAAGAGCGTAAGAAGGAGAAAGAGAAAAAGAAGAAGAGAAGAGAAAGAAAGAGGGAGGAGAGAGAGAAAAATATAAAAAGAGAGAGAGAGAGAGGGAGAAAGAAAGAGAAAGAGAGACAAAGAAAGAGAAAGAAAGAAAGAGAAAGAGAGAGAAAGAGAGCGAGCATGAAGTATAGAATGAATCGGAGTGAGAAAAAGATATCAAACGAGAGTAAATGAGAATGAAGATCATCAAAACACGATAAATAGGAACAAAAAAAAAATCGGAAAAGAGGGAAAGTGTTTTGTCGCGTGCGTATGACATTTAGTTTGAATGGATTATCGTAAAGTCGTCGACGAATTGTCTTGTAACGTATCGTATTCGTGTCGTTTAATTCGGGGCCGTTTTGGCTTAAAAATTTCCAAACAACGCCACGATTATTTGTTTGCGCACTCTGTTCAATTGCCATTTATCTGTTGACGCGCCAGCATCATCTATTATTATTAAAATTGCGACAACCGATATTAACTCCAATAATTTTCAAGTCGAAAAAATAAACAAAATTTAATTTAATCACTTTAACAATGTTGACAAATAAATGTGTGAATTTTGAATCAAAATTTTCGCCAAACTGATTAGTCAAAACAAACGAGTGTTAAAAAAAGTGATGAAAAATATATTGGCGATATAAATTAAAGGGATATTTTATTGAGTGAAAAGTGATTTGGATGTGATTCAAAATACAATGGCATTGTGAGACAATGAGGTGAAAACGTCAAATACAAACGAATGAGAACATTCATTTTTGATGCGCTTCCGCGTGTGATTATGAAAAAATTAGTAAACAATTCTGTAGTGTTACCGAGAGGAAAAATATTATTGCATGCGACCAGTTATAATAAAAACAATTATTGCAAATTGCATTTATCGAGTGAACAATTCCGATTGTGTGCAATAGAGTGTGTGGTTATTTCTGTGATTTTGTTTATTTGGCAAAATTTATTCAGATTTATGAACCGACAATTAATGATTGATGATAATTGTAGTACAAATTATGTGTCGATGGGAATATTATCGCCCGCCACAACAACATCAACATCCAGTTGCAGTAATGAAGAGGATGTATCACATTTACCATCATCAGCATCATCATCAACTGTTGATCATTTTGAACAACATATTTTGGAGCCCATTACACATACCGTTAATGGTATTCAAATGACAAAAAGACCATGCTTGACATGGGCATGCAAAGCATGCAAAAAGAAAACCGTTACAGTTGATCGCCGAAAAGCGGCTACATTGAGAGAAAGGAGACGATTACGAAAAGTCAGTGAAATTTGCCATTTTTTCCCTTTTTTTATTCTTTTTTTTTTCTTTTTTTTTCGTTCATTTGCTAGAGAATGAAAAAAATAAAATATTCTATTTTCGCATTGTACACTATTTTAATTGGACGAAATTAACAATTCGACTAATGCTTTTTTAAAATAAATGAATAACTGTTAATTAGTTCACACTAATTAGGCACTCTTTTTTTTAATACATATTTATTCATTTTTCCCTTCATTCGACGCCACTCTTGATCAAATGTTTAGGTGAACGAAGCATTCGAATTGTTAAAACGATGTACAAGTGCAACAAATTCAAATCAACGACTGCCAAAAGTAGAAATTCTTCGTAATGCTATCGAATATATAGAAAATCTAGAGGATTTGCTGCATGTAAGTGTTTTTTTTTATTGTAAGAGGCAGGAGGAAAAAAAAAATTTCTCTCAAATTTCAATACATTTCAATTTAATCTAAATTCAATCAAATGAAAATTAATTGATTTTCATTTGACATTTGAAGGAAAATGTACATAAAAATATGTGGAAAAAAAAGAAAAGTTGAAAATTCAAATGAAAACTTGAGACTTGAGATGAAATTGTAAAATAAACAATTGAATTAAAATAAAATTGAAATTAATCATTGTTTGTATTGAAAAAAGTAAATTAAAAATATTTCATTCCAGCAGCATGAGGTTGAAGTGCAACAGACAATAAATGACACACAAAGTCTTTCGTTAAATAGCAACAATGATTTTAATACATTTAAGCAAAGTTCAAATAATATCTCAGCACCTCACAAATATTCAGTAAGTTGACACAAAAATATTTAAACATCGTAAAACATAATTCAACATATTATTCTATTGAATTCTATTTTGTGTTTTTAACTTTTCTCTCTCTCTCTCTTTCTCTCTCTTTCTCTCTCTCTCTTTCTCTCTCTCTCTCTCTCTCTCTTTCTCTCTCTCTCTCTATCTCTCTCTCTTTCTCTTTCTCTCTATCTTTTTCTCTCTTTCGTTTCCTTTCTTTTCACATCGTTCGAACGTGTATTGTGCTGTGATGATGTCGTTGTCATACAGGAGTTTTGGCAACGTTCGCCGGTTTTCAAAGAGCGAACACAAAGACAGAGAGACTCAAGCTATAAAATTTTGCCAATTACTGGTAAGCAAAAGCAAATGAATGTCGCCTTTTTTTTGTTGCTCTCATTTTATGTGTGTGACTTGAAACAAAAAAAAAGCAATAAAGTAAAATAATTTTTCTTTTCTTTGCACAATTTGTTAAAATTCTTTTGTGACAGGTTTATCATCGTCAGTTCATGCGAATGATGGAAATGGCACCGCTAGTCTAGAATATTTAAATTTAATTGTTCAAAGCATCAATTCGACCACACCAATGTCATCATCAAATCAACCACAAACCTTACTGTAACAAATATGACGCGCTTCAAAAGCGACGACCAAATAAAATTAATCACTTTTCTACTCAATCCTTTTTTTTTTCTCTCTCATTTCCTCTCCCTTTCCCTCTCTTACTCTCTTAATCGCTTCCTCTCTTGTACTTTTTTTCTCTTTTCTTTTTCTCCTTTCACTCTTTGTTTGTCCATTTTTCATTCTCCCCCTCACTCCCCTATATAAAATCCAAAACCATATTCATTTAAACGAATTAGCATGTAAGCATCATCGGCAGCAATAGGATATAGTAATAATTATAATTTTCTTAAAACGAATGAAAGAACAAGAGATGAAAAAATGAAAAAAAAATGAACAAAAAAAAAAAGAATAAAAAAAGAGTCACAAATAACCAGCGGCGAAAAACTTCATAGCATCAAACTAATGATACAAAATCTATTTTTGTCAACAACTGCAAATAATATATGTCGCACGAATATTATAATAAATGCCCGTACTCGACGAGTACGACACACACACACACACACATTCACACATAGGCACACTCACACCGTGTGGATAGAAAATCAGAAAAATGTCACGAAAGAAAAACAAATTGAAGTAAACGGCAACAACATTAGATGAGCAATAAAACCAGTAACAACAACAACAAGGATGACAACAGAACGATAGAACACAGAGAATTAAATCAAATGATGTTTTCATAGCGAAACAAACAAAATGGAAAAGAATAGAAGAAAAAATAACAACAAAAAACACGAAAAATGTGAAAAGGACAGAGAAAAGGAAGAGAATAGGCAAAGCACGTTAAAACATAAGCAGAAAGAGTAAGAGTTAGTTTGTGACATGGTTGCAAACAGACAAAGAGATACATTTAAATAAACAAAATTGTGAGATCAGCATATCCCATTCGAAGACAGTAAAACAGATTGGATTTGTGTTCATTATTTTTGTTTCATTTTCAAATCGACATCAGCAGCAGCAGCAGCGAAAGAAAAAACATACAAAATTTCCTTGTAATCGGAGTATGAATTTTCATTTGGCTTGTGCCGTCATCGGTAGTCGTTTGACGTTGTTGGCATATTAAGCGCGCCAATTCATCTTTCGATCCCGTTATTTATCTTTCTCTCAGCTGAGACTGATCACAGTTTGAACGGCGTGCGTTATTTTCTTTTCTTTTCGTTTTCGATTTTCTTTTCTTTTTTTTTTTTCTTCTTCTTCTTCTTCTTCTTCTTCTTCTTCTTCGCTTTTGTTGTTGTTATTGTTGCTTTCATCGTTCTGTTTGTTTTTGCTCATGTTCATTTTCGTTCATAATGAAATAAGTTTTTCTAGCATTGCATGCCTCCGCATATTAGAGTTGAATTCTTCGATTAAGAGAGCGTGAAAGGGCTTATTATTTTTAGACGATTATGCATTGTATCGAATTGTATAACATACTCTGTCATTCTTCGTCTTGAAGTCATCTTTTTACGTTTATTATTTTCATCATTTCAAGCCAATCATTTGTAAAGCCAAACAACATTCGATGTACAATGTACACATTATGGGTTAATTTCAGAGATCATTAACAACATCTCATTTAATATCGCTCAAATGAAACTGCACAATTTAGATTTTTTTTTTTTCTTTTTGGCTCTAAAATCCATTCATTTTATTTATAATTATTTTATATTATTTTATTTGTCTCTCTCAATTTTGTTCTTTTTAATAAATCTTAAATTCTAATTTAGTTTAGTTTAGTTTATTTTTTGATCTGTTTTTTTTTTTCTTTTCTCTTTTGCATTTATGCAATGTTGATGTAACAATAACAAACAATTAACTTTTAAACAATTTTCCATGCAAATTCAAATTGCAATGATTCTCTTTACATTTATTTTTGTAAAATGTGCGACAAATCTTAATTTGATTTCAAATTCTAATTGAGCTGATTGGTCATGTAAAGGCACATTTGAAATGAAAAGGTATTTCTTTTTAGTGATTTTTTCTTTCTGCTATTTTGTTTTCTTGTAAAAGGGGTAAGTAAGTGCATTTTAAAAGCCATTAAATGCCTATCAAATTTGTCTGAAAATTGGTGAGTTTTAAATTACTATTATTTTAACATCTGAATGATAAGATTCAAAAATTCAACTAAAATCAATGGTAAATAATGACAACTTATACTCTAAATATTTACATTTAAAACATTCATTTTCTATTTATTGTTATGATGTGAGCGTATCTGATGGACTTTATAAGTAAAGATGCGATGACTTGAAGACAATTTTACTTTTTTTTTCAATAAATATCAAATTAATTTGTTGACCTAGGTTCACCAGACCAGTTTGTCGGCAAAAATTTCAAATAACTCAGAGTCTTGAACTAACATCATCATCATCGTTGCGATCAAATTGTATAAAATGGCATCAAGTCGATAGATAGAGATCAATAAAAGAACAATTTATTTCTACGGTACGGATTTGTTCTATAACATATGTCTCTCGACTTTAAAGACAAAATTTGTGTACACGCAATGTATATGTATCAAATTTGATTTGTGAAATCATTATTTGCACATCGTCGACCTTTCAGTACACTTGTTATGGGTCGTTCACGAATTGTTGGTGATTGTGGTTGATGCATTTGTTTTGGAATTTGTTGATCGATACCATTTCGTGTCCAATTGATTGCGGTTGCCGAATGTGTACGCCTTGGTGCAATATTATGTGGTATAATTGGATTTTTTGCACAAACCCGTTTACCCGTTTGCCATCGTCGATGAATAAATTTCATACGTTCAATTGCAATAATAACCAATGCAACTGATTTAAGTGATGGACATTTTCGTTTTTGTTGTATTGTTTGCATATTACCATTTAAAGCGTTTAATACTTTTGCTTCATTACTTTCATATGTATTTACAACAATCATTAGGTAACGCTTTTGATGGATTAATGCACGTCGAAAACTTTCCGTTCGCAAATATTTACCAAATAAATGATTGGCACGCTCTTCTAAATCATCACGATCAATGCATATCATTTCCAATTCATTGACTTTCTTTTGAAGTACATGTCGTTCTTCGGTTAAAATTTGAAGCGTTTCAGATAATTGACGATTTTCTCGAACATTTTCACTTAAATTATCATTCATTTCTTTTAATTTGGCTAATAATTGCTGTGGAATGAGACCGCCATTAATCACATTACTCTGTTGATAACCGGCTACGAGGGATTCAGTTAAACGGGCTTCACGTTGTGCACCACGATCAATGTCTGTTTGCAAAATTGATACACGCTCTTGCAAAACATCACGTTCTCTTTCCAAATTTATTAATTTGTTCTTTAGCTCTTTACACGTGGCAATGCTTTGGGTGAGCTCAATTCGTTGCTTTTCATTGCGGGCATTTCGATGATTTTCCGCATCTTGAAGTTGATTTATTCGTGACTGCATTGTTTCAATTTCATGCACTGATATTGTGTATCTGGAATAAATGCAAATAAGAAAATAAAAATGAATATAAATGTATTGAAAGAGGAATAAAATGAAATGAATCAATTTTTTACGAACTTTTCTTGTGCATCCTGTAGTTCCTCTTGCAATGTTTTATTCTCACGAATAATGCGTTCTAATTCATCTTTAATCCGTTCACCATATGCCTTTTGTTCGCTCAATTCTTTTTCAAATCGATTTTTCTCTCGGCCCAATGACTTTTCCGTGTCTGATGCCCGTTCTTTTTCCCGTTCCAATTGTGATTTTAGCAATTTAATTTCATCATTTTGACACTTAAGCAATTCTTGATCCGATTCACTACCTTTTATCAATCGTCGTGGACTTGCAATTGGTGATTCATTCAATGATAAATTGCTTGTACTTAATTTGGCTCGTTCAAATTGATGTTCAAGCATTTTTGTTGATAATTTTGATGTTTTACAACGTTCTTCTTCAAGCAATTTATTTAATTCATGTTCAGTTTCCATGGCCGCCTCTAATCGCTTTGTCATAACTTCAATACAATTTGCATCTTGCTGTTGAACATATGCAAATTTCTCACGTTCAGATTCCAATGAATGTCGTAAATGTTCAATATCTTTAATTAATTCATGATTTTCAATGCGCAATGTTTCCAATTCATCGATATTTTCTTCATTCGATATGACATCATCATTTTCATGATTTGCCTTCAAAATATTTTCATCAAGTTGTGCTGAATAGTTAAGTTCTTGTCGAACTTTATTGGCAATTTCATCAAGATCATCAAGTGCTATCTTAATTGGGCTTGTTGATCGTTCAACATATGCTTTATGCTTGAGTTGTTCAATTTCTTGTTTGAGACGTACATTTTCATCGCGATGCGTTTGAATTTCAATGCGAAGCTCTTCAACACTTCGTGCTGTTTTGGAATCGGTCAAAATGTCAGTCAAATGGAATATTTTTTTTTCTTGTTCTTTAATATCAAGCAAGCATTTCTCATAAGCAATCATTTTATCGGCTAATTCTTGTTCGGTATCGGCTAATACATCTTTTACATCGGCCAATTCCTCACGTAATTGTTGCATTTCGAAATGATCTGTTTCATCCTTATTTTCTTTTGACAATTCAGAATTTTCACGTTTCAATTGCTTTATCAAATCCAAATTTACTCGCTCCATATCGTTGTGAGTTTCAATGTCATTTTGTAAATTTAAAATGAGCTTGTCTTTTAATTTGATTGTATTTTCCATGGAAACTAATTGCTGCTTAATTACACCATTATTTCCACGTTCTTCATTCAATTGACCAACAAGTGTATCATATTCACCACATTTTTTATCATAATTTTTCGTTGCTAATACTAATTCACCTTCAATTGTTTCAACTTTTATATGCAATTCATCGATTTGACCTCGAAGTGTATAAATTTCTTTATTCAATATTTCCTTTTCCATTTTGAATTCCTCTTGAAGTTTTTTACTTTCGGCGGTGACATCATCAATTTGCTTTGTTTTATCTTCAAGTGACAATTTTAAATATTCAATTTCTTCAATGAGCTGCGTTTTTGTATCATCATTATCATCATTATTATCGATTGAATCAATTTTTGTTACATTTGAAAAGTGTTCGCTTAGCAATAATGGTGTTGGATGTGTATTTGTGTCATTTGTTGACTTTGATGAGAATATTATTTGACGCGGCTTCAATGGCGGTGTATTTTCATTGTTGGCAAACGTTTTCAAGGGATTCTATTAATTAAAAAAGTTAAATGTTTATTAGGATTGTATTATAAATGATGATGAAAATGGCAAAGCGATGCAAAAGAGTAAGCAAAAAATAAAAAAAAAAGAAAAGAGAAAATGAGAGAAAAAGAAAGAAATGCAACAAAAATGTCAATTTACATGTCAAATTGTACTCACAAAACTCAGTCGTATACTGGATTCCGATGCTTTTCGAATGTAATCATTATCAATAAAATCGCTAACGGCATTTTTCGAAAAATATTCGGTAAATTTGTCTTCAGCTTTGGCAAATATTTGTGTATCTCGAATTTCTTTGAGTTCTTTCTCTTTTGCCTCCAATTGTTCCTTTAAATATTCAATTTCTTCCGTTTTATCAGCCAACACTGTTTCCATTAAATCGGGCAAGGCAATTTTTGTTATCATTTCCGTTCGCATTTTATCGCGTAAATTTTTATTTTCAATATCTTTTGATGCGATGCGTGCCTCTAATTTTTCAACAAATACTTTACTATATGTGTCATTTCCTTCGTTGATGCAATTATATGACGCAATCTCGGCTTCTTGTTTATCGATAATTTCTTTGCTTTGTGCCAAATGATTTTTTAACACACCAATTTGTTTATCGCGTGACGATATCGTTTCTTTCAATGCGTTTACTTCCTCTTGCAGTTCGTAGACTTTAAGATTTAAATCGGATGTTCCAGCCCGTTGTAGCTCTTCGGCACGTTGCCGTTGTTCGTCCAATCGTGATTGAATACTTGTGATACGCATTAGTTGTTCATCCATCTTTTCACGCAATAAATCCCGTTCATTTTGTAATTCCTTTTATTTTCAAATGAAAGAAAACAAACAGAAAAATACAATTATTTTTTACCATTATCACACAATATTTATGAGAAACGATTTAAATATGAAATATTCATTTTTGTTGAATATTTATTATTTTGATAAATTATAGAAATAAAAACGAAAAATTCTTTTCATTCCAATGAATACCCACACACATATTTATCACAATATTCAATTTTGCAACAAAATCAAAAATGTTTCTCTTCTAATCAGTTTCAAACAATTAACTTAATTTAATTCCATTATGGTTAGGGCAACAATACACAGTAGCACAACTAAATTCATTCAAATTGAATGAATTCGATTGAAAATTGGCGATTTTGACAGCAGAATGGGCAATTCGTTGCTGTCGAATCAAAAATGACACTTAGTTTGAATCAAAAAAAAAAACAAAACAAAAAAACGTTCTTGTTCATTGTCTGTGTTACCCTGAACTGATCAAACTGCGTCAAGAACAACATCTTTATTATTCTCTTGCCAAGTTTTGTGTATCAAAAATGCCATATCGTATTTGACTGAACGATTATAAGACGGAATTTGTACAGTTCAGTTTTTTGCACACACATGTTCTCTGTATAAATTTAGCTTTGTCGACACTTTTTTTTAAACAACAACAAATATATTGATGCTGTTGTGAATGTTTTTCTATCTTTCCCCTTCACTCTTCTTCGCTTCCTTTCTTGCGCGCTGAGTTTGTGTGGTTCGCATAGTGCATTGGAAGCACAATCATTCATTTGATTCATATAACATTGAGATATATGAGATGAGAGATGAACATAACAGCAATGAGAATATAGTGACAACGAGACAACACAGAATGTGCCCGCGGAAATGTCTAATTCATTCAACAAATGCTCCACAGACGATAAAAAAAAATATTACTCTCTTTCTTTCTCTTTCTCTTTCTCTCTCACTCTCTCGGTCACTCCGTATCTCTTAGTCTCTCTTCCTCTTTTTGTTTCTCTTACTCTGTCAGTCTCTCTCACTCTCTCCATTTTTTTTTCATTTTTGATCCACACAAACAAACACTCATGCTCAAACAGAGACCGAAAACTCAATAGCACGACTAACTAAAACAGTGTTTGTAGGCTGTGTATACATGTCAATGTTCGGTAATATTTATCAAAATGCGTTTTGCTTTAAATTGAACAATCTGCATTTTTTTATGTGTGGTAATTTTTCAATTAGCATACAATTTATTGCCGTTAATTCGATATAACAACAAGTGATTCAGACGAAAATTTGTTTGATTTTTACAATTCATTTTTAATTACAATTTATTTTTACCAATATCAATTCAAGTGTTAACGTTAAACAACTTTTATTAAATTTAGTCATTGTCGATGAATATTTTTATATTTTTACAATTGCAAAGAAAATTATCCGACAAATTATCGCTAGGATATGTAAAAAAAAACATACGATGTGTTTAAAATGCTTGCTAATCTATTGCGAAACTATTTTAATTTCAAACGACATGTCATAAAAAGTTCTGACAAAACAAAATGAAAGACAAAGAGTAATTGATTGAATGAGAGAAATTTAAAAAAAAAAAAAAAAAAAAATTATATGTTTCTCTTGTCATGACCTTCTGTCAAGTATTCGTTTTAATTTTTCTTAATGCTGTATGCGTCTTTATGATGCCATGAAATTATATGATATACTAGAATATTGTTATGATAGTGTTTTGCATATACAACTTAAAATAAGAGCCGTTAACTGTGGATAAAAACGTGCTTGAAATTGAATATAACAACAAAGACAGTTCGTTGAATGATCGAACGTTCAAATTGTGACGAACGAGAATATAAAAAAAAATAAAAATACCGATTGAAAGAAGGAAATGAATCAGAGTGAAGATCTTTAAAAAGCCGTAAAAACGCACGCGGACTATATGCGATATCACATACTAATTCAATCAATGAAACAAAAATAGACTGAATACGAATAACGAACCATTTTGCATTTGTATTCTTCCATTCTCATCATATGAAACATATACCACTCTGAGCGGCTTATGTATGTCGCAAATACATGTCTATGTTTCAAGTAGAATCTCTATATAAACGAGTCATAGCACTCTAGTACAATAGGAGAGAAAAAAACAAATAGTTTTGCTGCTGTGTGAACTTTTGTATATCAATTATTTAGTCTTTAACTGAATCTATTTATTCTTTTATTTCGATATTTTTTCTTGTTTATTGTGTACTCTGTATAAGTACAATGAGCAGCTGGTAAACAGTGCAGAGTTCAAAACTGGCACTATAACCGATTAATTAGTAAATAGACATCAATTTATGTATCAAAATACGAAGTGTATACACCCAAATTCAAACGTAATGCCTATTTTGTGATTGCAATTTACAATTAAAATACCGATTGAAATAGTAATAGTTTTAATAAGTTTACATACCATATAGCTTGTGTGTAATGCTTTGATTTGCATTTCTAAATCGCGTACAAGTTTAATGGCCGCCTCTTCAACCTTTGAATGTTTTTGCATTTTTTCGATAATTCGCATTATTTGATCGACTGGGAATGATGGATCTTTAGCTAAATATTTGAAATTTCGCGGTGAAATAGCCGCATCGAGATTATTACCACTGCCTCTTACAGATACATCTTCGGATGGACTACTGCATGTTGTTATTGTGCCCGTTCCCATATGCACCGATTCCAATACATTGATCTTACGATCGAGATTATCTTCAATTTCACGCAAATGCAATGCAATTCGTTCAATGGCCGCACTTTGATCAGCATTTGGCTGCAAACTTTCCAATTGCTCTTCCAATTGTTGGATTTTCTCTTCATATGTCGGTGCAATTTCGGATTGTGACAATAAACTTTTCATTTCGATTTGAAGTGATTCATTTGTTGTTCGTTGGCAATCAATATCATTTTCAAGTGTCTTTAATAAATTGTCTTTTTCTTTGATTTGCTTTTCAAGCTCAACAATGATTTCACGCAAATCGTAAATTTTATCGATTGACTCTTTGAGATCGGTTTGTAAAATGGTGTTGGTTTTTTTATTACTTCCCAAGGCAGCCTCTAATTCTTGCACTTGTTGTCGCCATGCTTCACTCTACAGAAAGAAAATACACAATTTATGATTATTTTCGACAAAAACTAAAAATCAAGTGAAATTTATCAAGACGATTCGAAATCGTCGAGTTCTCCATTAAATTCGTGCAAAGCAGAACTTGATATTCGATCTTTTGATTAAAATTGGAAATTTATTATTATTTTGATCATTCAATTTGCATTAGTGACATTTCAATGTAAGGAATTTTGTCCTTTGATATGAATCATTTCCTGTTCAATCTTCAAAAAAATCGAATTTCGAGTGTTCTACATTGTAATCTATTGAGTTTCAATGGATCAAAGCGGTGATTCATTGCCAAATGGACGAAATTCAGTTGATCGTTTTTTGTTAATATTTTTGTTTAAAATTTTATAAAATGGTTGAGATTGTGTATCACCAATGATAAATGGCAATGAATTTTTCTTATCCATTAAACGTTTTTGATTGTGCTAATTGGTTAAAAATCAAAAATGAAATCAAAGTAAAATTTTTTTTTGTCTAATTTTACTTAACATTATATAGAAAATTGAATTTTATTTGGGTTCTGGTTTTAAAATAAAAAAAAAAAATCAAAACTATGGTTCTGCTTTTAAAATCTATGTAAGTAAACAGTGTGTTAAGATGTAAGGAACTAAAAACGAAGTTAGCTAAGCATTCTGTCAGTTTTCAAATGTACTTGTGTATTGAATTTATCTATCTACGGGTGAGAAAAGCCAAAAGGGTGTGCATGGTCAAAAAAAAAAATAAGTGTAAATAATATGTTTTCCGCCCCATTCAATCAATCGACACGATTGTTTTGTCTACGTTTCTAAAACACGGCAAATCCAACATGATAAGTGCTGAATTGACATACCTCCTTGGCAATATTATCATATTTAAGACGCTCCTTATCTACATCGCGTAATTTCGATTCGAGCATATCAATCTTTTTGCTAAATTCATCGCGTTCGGTTTCCCGTTCGGCAGCTTGTTTTTCCAAAAATTCTAAGTCTTGTTTCCGTTGATTATAGGCGGCATCAATCTAAAGCAATTGGTATCATGGTATTTTTTTTTTTTGTGTTTGGTCAGGTATGGATTTGAAATTCAAAATTAAATTTCCTTAGGCTTAGTGTATCAGAGCCACATCACATGGTCTCGTGCAAATTATGATTTTGTGTGCAAGCGATAATTTTGGTTGGTCTCGTGCAAAATGTTTTCGAAAATGGATAATGACTTCCCTGACTAAATGACTATATTCTGAATGAAATTGAGAGTTGAAAATCATGCGATTGATAACCTAATGCTTGTGGTGATAACCTATTGTTCAGTTTTTTTTAAAATTGGATTTTTGAAGGATTCCTAAACCATTCCAGTTACAAATGCAAAAGGAATTTGGACAATATGCACTGAATTTCAACTGTTTTGTCAATAGACAGGATTTTTTTTTTTGTCATTACCACACCAGGTAATGGGTGGCAATGATTCGGATGATGAACGGAATATTGATGAATTATATAAATTCTCATGCGATGAGAATAGCTTGAATTGAATTTTTCGAAAGACAAAAAGCTGAAAGCGAATTTAAGTGTAATTCTAACCTGTTCATGAAGATCTTTAATTTTTTCCTTTTCTTCTTCCACATGACGATCACATTCTCGACAAAAATCTTCCAACAGCTGTGAAACATCTGATGTATTTGTATTGTTGAAATACTGTTTGGCACGTTCTTGAAGCGCCGTAAATGATGTGGCTGCTTTATTTGCAGGATGTCTTTGCGGTGATCTCAATTGACTGATACCATATCTAGTGAAGGAAATGAATATTTACTTAAAATTATTATGAATTTTCTTAAATACATAAAGGAATATTCATTTGAAGTGAATTTAGCTCAAAAAATAAAAAAAAAAAAAACAAAAAAAAACTACTGACCCTTCGCTAAGTTCCTCGCTTTGACTGTCAACCAAATTATTTAATTTCTGTGTTAATTCATGTTGTTGTGCAAGTGATTCAGCGAGTTTCTTTTCAAGTTCTTGATTTTTTGTTTCGGCCACTAAGAGTCGATTTTTTAGATCATTCAAATCGGAATGCGATAATGTTTTATGTTCTTGCCTATCAATTGGCATAAAATTTGGTATACTGAGCCGTGGTCTTTGATATAAATTTTCTACATTAAAATCATCTTTGGCCATTTTCAGTCCATCTTCTTCTTCGAGTGATTTTTGTGTTTCGTCAATTTCTCGATTGTCGGTCATTTGTTTATGAACAACCATTTTTTCGGATAAATGCAATAATGTATCGGCTTCAATTTTTAATTTTTCCAAACATTGATTCAAATCAAATTTTGTCGATGCATTCTCTTCTTCAGCTTTTTCATTGACAAAGTTCACAAGTGATGGATCATCGATCAATGATAAAATGCTACTAACATCAGGTACAAATGATAGGCGCATCGATTGATTACCAATCGATGAGCATGATTGATTCAATTCATTGATCGGTGAATTGGGTCGCGATTTTATGAATGATAATAAACCATACTTTGTTAACTCTTCAGCCAATGATGCATTTAAGTCATTTTCAAATATAGACACACATTTTGCTAATTCATACAATAAATGCCGGAATGTGTTGCACAATTCACGCAGGTTGTCACTGTTTTTTTTTTTTTGTTGTAAAAAGTTAAGAAAAAAACAAAATGTTAAAATTGAGTGAATGAAATCAAACGTATTTTTATTCAAACTGATCTCTTCTTACCGTTCCGATTCATATTTTTCCAATCCTCGTCCATTATCAAAATCCGTATGTCGCTTGGTTTTGCGTTCCAGTTGACGTTGATGATCATTTTTCAAACGAGACATCTAATGGAATATAAATAATTCATGGGTTAAAATGGAAAAACAATTGGGGGAAAAATACGAAAATAAATTTTTTTAAAAATTTAAAATTGAAAAAAAAAAATAAACGAAAAATTTTTTCTAAGAAAAAAATCCGAAAAAAACGAAAAAAGAGAAAAAAATTATGTAAAAAACTTACTTCTTCTTCATGCTTTATTTGCAGTTGAGCGATTTCCAATTGACTTTTGGCGGTGAATTTCTCACGAAGAAGTATCAGCTCGGGTGGCCAACGTGATTCATCTGAGATGGGTTCCGATAGAAGAGTCTTTCGAGAGGAGTAAACGAGAATAGAATTTAGTTGAAAATTTGACGAACATTTCCAAAAATATAGAGAGTTATAGAGAACAAGAGAAGAATGCACCCAAGATAGAACAACAAAAAGAAAACACACACTAAGAGAGACAAAATACTAAACATAATACACACACGACAAATATAAACATAGTAAATTTGAATTTAAATTGTATCTCAAAACATCCTAATGTAAACATTTCATTGTTGCTCGTGTTTTCTAAAAGATTTATATGCCCAATTTCGAGTTGTTATATAGAAATGAATGCATTTTTAACATGTGTTTCATTGAATGCTGTTTATACAAAATATAGGGGACTGCGAAAAGAGTAGAATGAAGAAGAGTGCGTGCGAAAGATATAGTAAATTTTATATATACGATCTTACATCATTAGAGTCAAAAAAGACATTTTTTTTTTTAGTTGATGTTGCGTAAAATGTCCAGGATTTAAAGTATGCAACATTAAAATTTGGCTAATGACATTTCACAATAATGTTTTTAAATAGGAAAAGAAAAAAACAAAAAACTTAACGACATCATTGAACTTTTCTGAAGAAAAGGTCTAGTAAATTTAGTTAAATGATTATGTGAAAAGCAATTATCATAATTATGCATGTCGAAGTACTTGGGAGTTTCAAGCGTTATGTCTCAATCTTAATGTAAGGCAAGTTTTCAATGTGAATAAAATTTTATTTTTATTTGCCACCGAATAATCATCATATGAGACGGGTAAAATACAAAAAGAGAAAAAAGCAATGAAAAAATTGTGGTTTGCTATAGGGTTCGCTTATCAGTTTCTATTTTTAAATTCTTCATCAATTTCTATAGTTTTAATTAGAGTTTCTCTGGATAAAGTTGATGTTTAAAGTACTCTTGATTGTACTGAACAATTAGACAATGATTTTGAATGAGTCTGCATCATTAATACGTACACTTCGTCCTGGGTAATTTTTAACTCGTCGGCCAACTTCAATTAAGACGCGCAACAAATAAGCTTCTGTTTTGTTTTCGTCCAAAAAACACATTACCGTAAACACATGCGCAATACACAACAGTACATTTAATTTAACCAAAAGTACAATGTTTTATCTTCGAAATTTGTATGGGCACTGCACTAAATTGAATTATGCTTAGATAAAACGACATAAAATGATTGCTTTTAGTTTGAACTATTTCGAAAATTGAAATTTTTCCCTTTTTTAAATGTGTAATTTTGTTTTTCCTCGTTTAAACGTCTGTTTCACAAGTTCTTTTTCGCAAATGCTCGACAACGTCGAAAGGCAGTCTGAGTAGAGTTTAAATAATATTAACTGCCTTTTGTTCATTAAATTCACATAATCTCAGTATTTCAATTCAGTCTTATCGTACTCTGTTGTCATGAACTTTACAACGCACAAATGAAGCATGACGATTTTCTTTCGGTTATCTCTCTTTCGCAGATAGAATATTATTTGCTCCCTCCGCACTTGGATTTGTTTTCGTCAGATTATTTCTGTTTTAAAAATTAACTTCGTAAATGACCAGTCAAACTTTGACATTTCAACACATTTGACGACACTGTCCATTTGCACGTACACAGGCTATTCCGTAGGGACGCCACAATATCCTTTTTTTTTTTTTTTTTTTCTTTCAATTTTTTTTCGCCTTGCGTAACTAGATCATGCCTTTGCAAAACTATATATATCTATTTTTTCCGCCATTCAAGTAGACAATGTTGATTTGATAAAATTTGTTATTTTGTTTTCTCATTCAAAAAATAATCGTTTCACAATGATCACTGAAAAAAAAAAAAAAACTAAACACAAAGCGCACATTGAATGCGTCAATGTCGGACACCAAAAAATATAATGTGCATCATACAAGCAAATAAATGAGACTAAATGGTTTGAATCAGTTTGAAAAAATTATTTCATCTTAACATGCGTCGATTGAAATCGACAGACTTTCGGTTTTGTTTGTGAGCGAGATGAAATGTTTGACGCACACATGCGGGATCGGCGAACCGCATTTCGGATGCTTATGTATTAAATTACATGTGTTTTAATCAAAACGTTGTTGCTCCTTACAAATATGACCGTGGAGAAAAACAACATTAAGAGAGACAGAACAACGATTGAACGGCATCACAGCGATTGTGGGACGAATAAGAAATAAAAATAAAGTCAGAGAGACAAAGATAGAGATACATTCAATACACATGCACGCATAAAATGAACATGTGTATACGGAACACAACAAAGAATTATTCGATTATTTTTTTTTTTCATTTGTTGAAATATATATTTCAAGAGGGAGAACTGTTTGACGAAACGGCAGTTTAGTTTGATTCTTTGATTTTCACACATCTCGTTTATATTTATTGCGTTTTAAATTGAATGCAGTGCCATGCTTGTTGTAATTTAATCTTTTGAATGTGTCAGTTACTTAGATATATACATATTCACTTACAATTCAATTGAACATTCGGTAAATACAACGAATTGAAATGCAATCGATCATAGATTGTGTGTGCGTGCTTTGGTGTAAACAAAAAAAAAAAAAAAAAAAAAAAATCAACATTGAAAAGAGAAGTAGAAAAAAAACAAATCTTATCGAAGTTCAACATAAAATTCCATTTACTGACGATTTAACGGATTCATTTGTTTTTTTTTTTCGTTTTTTTTTTAGATTCAGTCATGCCATCCGACTATATTTAGACAGAGTTTGGCATTTTTATTCTAGTTATACTTTGATACAGACAACGATCGTGTAATTGCGTTCATCACAAATGATAAACATTTATGAGCTGAATTAATGTATTTTTTTTATATATATGGTTGGGCGATGGATAGAGCAATGCATCGGAATGAAGTAATATGATTAACAACAATGCACAATGTTGACATTTATCAACATGATTCATATAGATAGCACTATCAATTCTTGATAGAATTTATCGTGAAATGAAAACAATTTGAAAAAAAAAAGAGTTGAAAAAAGTGCATTGCCTTTTCACAACAGAAGGAAAGTATCGTTCCCTTACGAGAGAGATGAAGAGAGAAAGAGAGAGAGAAAGCGAAACAACAAGTATGAAATAAACGAATGAAAGAGCATAATTGAAAGAGATGAAAATAACGGATAAAATGAACGCTTGAAAAAAAAAACACATTCTGCCTGTCTCCCCTTGCTTCGCTCCATTCATCAATATAAGTCGTGTAATAATTCACTTTTACTGTTGTATTAATCAGATGAAACGGCACGTAAAATCCACACTCATTATGTTCAGTTGACGATTTCCACGAATAGATTAAAGCACTTAATGAATAAAAAAAAAAAAATTATTCAGTGAAAATTCACTTGCACGGACTCAAAATGTTATGCACTTTCTATGGATTAAAAATCAACAACGGATACACTTTTGTTATATTTTTTTCTTCTTTATTTCCTCTCCAAATATATATATATATATATCGTTCTCTGGCAGCGATAATCTCGAAAAACAATTGTGATTTAATTTCGCGCCATGTTTCGTCGTTTTACTTGTCGACAAGAAATTAAAACTGCCGTATCAAATTGCACCCACAATATTCAAGGAAGTACAAATCATTCAATGAATATGAGAACTAAATGAGAAAACAATTCAGTTTCGTATATCTTATAAATTCAATATGATTGTATTGAGTGATGAATGTGCGGCGTGCGACTATATGTGGCCAGAGAATTGTTGAAACTGTTTGTTGAACTAGGTTAGGTATAAAAGGCGTTGAAATGTCTAACAGGAGGTAAGTATTGCATTCCGCATTCGTGAATGTTGAAAAATATGTGAAAAAGAATAGAAAAACAAAAAATCGACTGAAAACAGCAAAAAAAAAAAACAAACGAAATTTCGAGCAAATGAGTGCATACATATCAAAGTGAGTGTCATACACGCCTGATGCCGATGCCAGTTGAAAACATTACAAAAATAAAATTGAAATGTGCTTGCCGAAAGAAGACACCAAAAATAGATCAGAATAATGATTTTCGAAGGCCCAGAATGCATTCCAATTTATTTGAAGCGCAACGTGTTTCTATTGGGCATTAAGTGAAACGCAATGTTCAAAATGCAACACACAAATTACACACGATTCACATTTCTTTTTCATTTCTTCATTCATTCGATGTAAGATTTAAATTGATGAAAATGGTTCCTGGTGTGCGCGCACCATCGTCTCATTTCCCGCGTCAATATCTATTTTTATCTGTGCATCGGCGGGCTCAAATTCATGCATTGCATACGCAATCCGGGATTTATATACATTTCCGAAATTGCCCCAAACCAAATCAAAATATTATGAAACACGAATTTAATACTTGGCAAAAAAACACCATTTGCCACAAGCGCAATGAATAAATGAATGCAATCATTTTATGAAAATCAAATTAAGCATTTTGCCATTTTCTATTGATTTTTCTATGCAAATGAAATATCGTTTTTATACACGACATGTGCATCCATAAATTTCTGTAAACCAATGAAATTGCGCCGTTGCACGCTTCATTCGCTGTACCATTGACATTTATTATATTGATCATTAGAATTCTATTTTTGTATTTACCATGAAATTTCTAATGATGTAATACAACTGAATGGAATGGAATGGAATGAAATGTAAAAAACCAATTCCCGTATAGAAAAATATCAATGTTGAAAACCTAATTTGTAGTCATTTCAAATTTGATATGAGCGGCTTACTTGTATTTGTACTTCCAATTCATGCAGCATATCCTCTTTGGCAAATTTCACTTGCTCTTGCAAACGTTGATCGTACTCATTCACCAATTTGTTAAATAATTCCACTTGTTCTGGGTTAGTTTTCAAATTTTCTGAGGTTAGTAGAACTATTGGTTGATCAGTTGATGTTGTGGTGGTTAGCTAAATGATAATGATGATAATAATGGGTTAAACACAATGAAAAATGGAATAAATTGTAAAGAAAGGTTAAGAGCATTGGCGATATCACCGGCATGCGATTTTAATAGAACACTGAGTGAAATGAAAGTTATTTAATCGATTTATTGCGCATTGGAATTTTGCTAAACATTTAACATGAAACTGACATGAATCCTTCACTTTTTGCTCAATATTTTGACAATGAATTCTCTTTGTTGTTATTTCTCTTCTTCTCTTCTCTCTCCTTTTTCTCCCTCTCCCTCTCTCTCTCCCTCTAACTCTCCCTCTCCCGCTTTGTCTCCCCCTCTACACCTTTTTCTTTCTTTCACTATCTTTCTCTCTGTACTTTTTACTCTGTTTCATCCTTCAATCCATCTTTATCCTCATCTCATCTCTCTCTTCATTGCAATTTGAATAACATTCGAAAGTTCAAAAAAAAAAAAAAAAAAAAAAAATCATATTTTTGGCATATTTTTCGACTATTTTTGCAAAAATGCGCCACAGAATATCTAATTAAATTGCCAATTAAAATGAGAAATTTCGTTTTAATCTCGAATAAATTATTACGTTATCGCTTTTAATTTACATTGAGAAACGTAATTTGTTTTGTTTATTTTTTCAATAAACAGACAGAAGAGATTTGATGTTTTGTATGCTTTTCCCATGAAACTGCGGTTTGTTGATTTCGAAAAAGGAGAACAAAATAGCATGAAACAAAAAATGGTATGAAATTAGACAGCTTGAGACTAGAGTGTAAGAGCAAGAAAGTGGGAGCGCAATAGGTACCATAAGAATTGATCACAAAATGAAAATGAGCAAAAAGTTATTAAATTCCAATGAGAATGACAAACATGAAAATGATGACAAAATAAAACATTTGATAATTGATAAGCTCACCAAATATTCATCATCAGCCTGAGCGCCTTCGATTGATTGCAGTTTATATTTCAAATGTTTAATATTTTCATCGTGTGACTTTTTCAATTCGGCTATAACATGACGATAATGTTCATGAATTTGTTCATGCGTTTGTTCGCCATTTTCTGATTTACTATTATCCAATGATCGAAAATCGCGTTGAATATTTTTGCCAATTTTTTTAATTGGACTTGAACTAGAGCTACGTATATTTGTTGGTGTTAATTTTCGATGTGTTGGACTCGCAAGTATTTCACCAGTTTTGCTTGTTCGCCTAGTTTCATTTGGCAAAAATATTTCATCATCTGACAAATCGGAATTGGTATCATTTGAATGTCGGCGACTTTGTTGTGAAAACACTTCTTCTGAGTACCTAAATTGGAATGAGAAGAAGAATAAAAAAAAATTAAGTTCAAACTCCAAAATCAATGAATTTTATTTACTTACTGTTTTTCCATATCAGTGCATTTTCGTTCAAAATACATTCGCAAATTTTCCATTTCCTTTTTATGAATTTTACCAAGTTCAGTACGCAATTCAACAACTTCAGTCGAACCACTTTTAATGTTTGCCAATAATTGTCGCAATCGATTTGCTTCCGAATCTAATTCAGCCTTTTCAATTCGTTCTTGATTCAATTTTTCCTTAATCAGATTCAATTCAGCATTGAGCATATGTTCAAATTGTTCTTCAACACGAGCAAATAAATCAATTTCCGATTCACTTAGACTCTTTTTGAACTCTTCAATTGTTGAATTTGCACTTTTCACAGTTTCAAATTTTTTGGTCACTTCGGGCTTTGATTCTTCTTGAGCAATCACGTTTTTATTCAACAAATCATCGTCTTCACCATCACTTCCATCAACTAATTCAATTGTTGTTTCAGATAAACGTGGCTCATTGAATGTATCTCGATCTGTAATCCATTTTCGTTGATCATATCGCAATTTAATTTTCTGCGTTTCAGTTTCTAATGATTTGTTACGGTCATTTAACTGTTCATTTAATTCAATGGTTTCTTTTAATGATTTTGTCAATTCTTGTATGATATTATCTCGTTTGGTTAAGGCAATTTGAAAATCGGTCATCTGAAATGTAAACGAATAAAAATTATAATCAATTCATTATTATAACAAGTATGACATGAGTTTTGCATAATTATTTAGAGGAAAAAAGTTATTTATTTGCTCAAAACTAATTGAAATGAATTGGATACTTGCAACAAAACACAGTGTTTTATTACAAAACACAAAAATTTTGTTTGTTTGATTTTCGATTTATGATTTTTCGTTTAGATTTTTTCAAAAATAATTCTTAATTTTTTGCGATTTTTGATTTTCATTGACTTTTTCTTCTGAATTTTGTGTTTTCTTCAAATTTTGGTTTCCACTGAATTTTGAATTTCTTTTGATTTTTTTTTTTTTTTTCTTTTTGCTTCAAGTTTTAATTTGATTTTCGGTTTTCTATTTGTCTTTTAATCAATATGAATGTGTCGTTTAGTTGATAATTTTATCGAGACTAACGTTCCGAAAAAGATTTTAGCTGGCAAATTGTTACAATATTATTCGATTTGGTAAAGTGGGGATGAAGAAAAGAACAATGCAAAAAATGGGAGTGTTAAAATGTATTGAAACACATGTATGTTAGTTGGTCACCGACGCGTGTCATCAGTCCAGATAAGTAAATCTGCGATCAATTCAGAATGAAATCTGAACCGAAGCAAATTTTATCTGTATTTTCAAGAGTAAATTTTATTTCAATTTTGAAAGGAAAACATTTGCTTTGTTTTTCTACAAATGCATTTCGAATGGTATGAAGTATGTAAGTGTGAATGAAAGAAATGGTAAGAAACTATTCGAATTTAAGAGAAAGAAAAGAAAAATGAAAGGACTGTTTTGTAAAGAAAGAGAGAAAGAATTATTCGAATAACGTTATAACGATTGACATATGAATAATGTACACAATTCAAATGAAATTCATCAAGTTCCGTATGAAATACGTAGAAATGGTTTCATTCCATAAATGTAGTAAAAAGACTCTAAGTTAGAGAAATGTTCACCCCAATTCGGTACTCTTTTCTTCTAAAAATGCACATCAATGCATTTGTTAAGGTGATGATCGAGGGAGTAAAATTGAACATGAAACATGCGTGTTTGGCCAAGCCTTAATCGGATTGTTTTTATATCCATTATGCATGCATGCATCTAAGGGCATAATTCCCTTATGTTATATTTTTGGTTGATTTGCCATTCATTTTTTTTTTCATGTGGGACGATGTACGCAATTGAGCTGCACATTACAAATACGTATTGACATTGGATCGATTTGAATAGTGTTCAACTTCATCTAGTACACGCTGTTTAACATCAACTAGCACATGTTTGAATGAAAAAAAAAAAACAAAAAAATCAATGTGCATGATGAGCACAATGTGCACAATGTGCAAATCACATGTTTTGCTTAAACATAAAATAGAATGCTTTTCAATGAATGGTTACTCTGTTTTTGAAAAACAATAGATTTTTATGTGACTTGTTGTTGCATTGAATGTTACATGAATTGTTCTCACATCATGTATTGTCTGAATTATTCAAACGAACAAAGTTATTGTATTTGTTCAAATGCATGTAAAATGAATGAATTTGACTAACCAGAAAATATTCATCTTGAAATGCTCGATATTCCGTTGAATTGGTTGTAATGCTACTTGAATCTCGTCCAGATTGTGGAAATTCTTTTAATGAATCCCGACGGCTACTTGATAATAATGTTTGATCAAATGGTCCCATCGAATATTTTTCATAATTGATATTTTTTAATTCTTTAATTTGATTTTCCAAATGAATTAAATTCAATTTTAATTCTTCGTTGAAATATGCTGCGTTCATATTTAGGTCAGATTTACCGTAAACCGTACCATCAGTGACTGTGCTATTTTGTGAGCTTGTTAAATGTTTACTTCCAACCGATAAAAGGTCATCGTACACATTTGGTGGTCGATTTTCTTTATCAAGTGGTAATTTATTTACGGCTTCATCGATAATTTTTCGAATTTCTTTCTTTTTATCTGTTGCAGTCGGTATGTTATTGTGATGACTTGATTGTTCATCAGTCATTGATACCTCTTCGATTATCGATAATTCGGGTAATGAATCCTCTTCGATTGGTTGACATTTTTTGATTTCTTCAGTTTGTTTCTTATCGGATTGGCTTTCTGACTTTGACTGAAACTCTGATTTTGATCGCACCTCTGATTTTGAATGAACCTCCGACTTTGACTGAACTTCTGACTTTGACTGAACTTCTGACTTTGAATTAATCTCCGAATTTGATTGAATTTCCGAATATGAATGAGTCTCCGATTTTGATTTTGATTTTGAGTGACTTTCCGATTTTGAGCGGCTCACCTTATCTGACATGGATTTTGATCCCATTGTTTCAATACCATCCGATTCAATTTTGGCCGATACACCATCCGATTCAACTTTGGCCGATGAATCATTGATCGATACGCCTGATAAATCTTCCATTGATCGTTGTTCTTTTGCATTATCTTCATTTTGTAAATCAGAAATATCACTCGTTGTATTCTGATTTGGATTATTTAATTCAATTTCAGAATGTGATCGTTGCCGTTGCAATTCTTTTAACGAATGAATACTAATCTTATGATCATTTATTAATATCACATCATTTTTCTCGTCACTTTTACGACTATTGCTATTTGATTTATGACTGTCACTTAGTTGCACTAATTCGACTAAATTTGATTTATCTTTGGATTTTTGCATATCGTCATCATGCGTTGTCGTTGTCGTTGTGACAACATTTATTTTGTTTAATTTCTCGGCGCCTTCATTAGCATTATCTATTTTTAATTCAACCGATTTTGAACGTTGTGAAAGACTGTGCATTGGTTCATTGACACTGTTGTGTTGTTGTGTATTCGATTTTATTTGAGTTTCAATCATAAAATGTTTTGCAATATTATCACCCGATAGTGATTCGTCTAAAATATTTTCTACATCGAATTTGGTAAATTTTCTTATGCCATCACTGTCGACAGCATCACTTTTATCACTATTTTCGAAATCAAATAGTTTTCGCTTTTTTTCATCAACCAATTTATCAAAACGTAGTGCTGGTTTCTCGATACTATCTTCAACAGCACTGTTTGATTCAATTTCTTCAGATATATGCTCGGATATTGAAATATTTAGCGAATCTTCGAATTCATCATCGTCGTGATTTTTGGCCACATTTCGTTTGCCAGAACCATTGTCAATTGAATCATTTTCATGTGATGTTGATGGATTTAAGTTTGCCATTATTTTGATAGTTTATCTTTGGACATTTGACAACATACACACGCACATAAATAAACGCACTTATTTGAGCTTCACGTTTCAGTTTCGCGTTTGAAATCCACCTTTATATTACACGTTCGTATATGGTTTAATTTCAAACGATGTGTCTATCTGGAAAAAAAATATATAAAAAGAACAAATGATTAATATTTAAGCATTTTCTCCAACTCGTCAAGCTACAAATATCGATTTTCTTGGTTTTTGACCTCAAATACAAACTACAACTGAATAAAATATGTTATCGATTTTCAATTCAGTCATGCATAAAATTTATATGTCGACTAAGTTACTTGATTTAAACTCAAAATGTGAAGAATAAAAAAAAAAAATATAGGACAATTTGCATTCGAATTACTAACATTTAGTCTCAAAAGCACATTTAACTAAACAATCAATTCGACAACTTTATCAAATTCGTTCTAAGTTTATACGATTAAATGATTGGCAGTCGAATGATTAGTCAATCAAAAAGAGAAGAAAAAATCGTAAGTGTTTCTCTCGTTGTGCGTTACAGTGAACAATGTAAGAAATGGCATTTTTTTTCAAACGCAATTGTAAACAATTATTTTAATTTAACTGGCACCAGCCCTTTAACTGGTACTCGAGACTGGTAAACTTCAAAATCAACGATATAAAAACATTTTAATTTGATTGCAATGAATTTTTTGAATGCAGTTAATTGTCTTTTTTGGCCCACGTTCTAATACTTAGTGAAAAGAAAAGAAAACAAAATAACGATTCCGACACATCGATTTACGACAACAAATTAAAGAAGCAATTTTGTCGCAATAATCCTCTAGCATGCGATCGCACCGCTTGGCACTGAAATATATAATCAAAAATGACTTTCGATTTCTTTACATTTTTTTTTTTTTTTTTCATTTTATTCTTGCCATAGACTGTTTTATTCTCAATACAAAATAGATATTCGTGCTACTCTTAATGTTATTTTTGCTTTTTTTTTAAACATATTTCAACATCAAACATGCACTCATCAACCACCAAAGGAATTTTAAATTTAAATCCAAAGAATGTACGGATAGTATTTCCGATTTTTCAACGAGAAAAACATTTCAAAATCAAAACATGCTAGGATTTCGAATGGAAATGCTATTTTAGCAATGAAAACCAGGAGACTTTCTTGCTCTCTATTGCTCTCTCTCTCTCTCGTTTTTCTCTCTCTCTCTCTCTCTCTCTCTCTCTCTCTCTCATATTCTCTAACTCCTCTTACTCCATTATTCCCTCAATCCACTCGACATGTGAACCGCGTACTCTCTTAATTTACACATTGAAATCGATGTCGGTATTACAACATCTACCTTATTACAAAACTATATGAGTGTTCCCTGTTGGACGGTATGATATAAAGTAAACGACATATGCTAATGCTTGGATTTGTATAAATATAGATTTCATCTTTCGGAGAAGTCGGACTGTTTTCAATTTTTACATCAAATATTTTGAACGGATTTCACTCAAATGTTATTTAAAACATAATAAGAATCAGATGTACAGTGCGAAAGAAAAGAAAAGAATGATGATGAACAGTGCAGTGCAGCGAAGATAAAGTGAAGAAGAGTAACGATAAACAGTGTAAAAGAGCAGCGAGAAAGAGTCAAAATGAGCAGTGAGGAAGAATAAGAGATAAAAAAAAAACCGCA
Source organism: Resseliella maxima (assembly GCA_029041755.1). Taxonomy (NCBI): domain Eukaryota; kingdom Metazoa; phylum Arthropoda; class Insecta; order Diptera; family Cecidomyiidae; genus Resseliella; species Resseliella maxima. The sequence goes on from JAQOWM010000689.1 coordinate 1,024,974, forward strand.
AGACACTTCATCATTTGCAGCAGTCATTTGAAAAAGGTTCGTGTAAATATGTACGATGTAGGAAATTCATTCGAATGAGAATCAGCTAAAAAAAAACATCTAAATGTGAATTCTAAAATGAATCGAATGCTGAAAAACACGGTGTGGCTCATTTAGATTGCGACTTAATGTTTTCTAAAATACAGATCATCTAACACTTGAAATTGTCTATCATATTCACTTAAACTCTCTTGTTAGAATTAATGAATGCGCGTTAGATCAAATTAAAGTATGATCTAACTGCTTGCGCATTCTACTTTTATTGATCTTTGCTGTTTATTCCTGAAAATTGCCATCATTCGTCTCAAAACACACACATGCACACACACAAACACATACACTCAGGCGCGCACAAAACTGTTTTTAATTTGTATCAATTGTTTGCTTTCATCATCGTTCACATCATCTGAATTATATATACTTGGAGCGATATGATCAATGTTCGTTCTGGTCGATTAGTCGTTTTGAATAAAACTAAAATGATATACATTGAACTGATTTCCTCTGAGATTTCATTCGAAATTTGGGAGAATCAACGAAATAAAATTAAACACATTCGGCACAATTAATTTAGTTTAGGTATGAACACAAATGAAAAACACATGGTAGATTTAAACACACGAATTTTTGTCTTGAATTTAAATATTTATATAATACGATTGGGCGGAATGCACACATTTATAGTTAATCGATTGACAATCAACTATTGACTATTCGCTATATTGCCGTTCAATAAAACAATCAAGTCAGTCAGTTAAACATCGAATTGAATCAATCGATTCTAATCCAATGGCAATAACGGTTTTAAATGATCGTCTACTAAAGCAAGCAATAAAATAGCTCCTTAACCAGGGACCAAAGCCGAACATTTTCAACTATCGAACATATGCTTCGGATATAATGACTTATTGTAGTACATTTACACTGTTTACTACTCAACAACACAACAATATTGTGTTGGCAGACGGATAAACTTCACTTTATAAAAAAAAAAAGAATTATTTTTGTTTTCTTTGCATTTCGCCTTTTCTATTGAAACAACAATACAACAAGAGACAAACTACTTCAACGATGAATTTTATTATGTGTTAATTGGCCCCTTGAGAAGAACAATATCATCAAAGTGAGTTCGAATTGGATACGTCATTTAAAAAGCACAAATGCACACACAATCATGTTCGTGCAGTCGCACTGGTGATGTGGTTGTTTGAGAATTTGTTGTGTGTTGTTTGAAAAAATGAAAAAAGAACAAAAAAAAAAAAAAAATGTGGAGCACCGTCTAAACAGTTTGACAGTTAAGAGCCAGCTCGGTTTCAATGTGTGTCAGGCAATGAATGTTCGTAATCACAAAAATATGTTAATTTTAATTTTCATTTCGAAACAATAAGAAACGAATCGAACTAGACTTTGTTTACTTTTTTTCGACATCGAAACATCAAAACATTGTGGTACTAAGAGGTAGGCAAGAGGGTCGGTCGGTAACGACAGGTTAATCGATGCCAAGAAATTCGCATGTGAATTTCAAGTTAGAAAAGAAAGAAGAAGAAAACGGAAAAACTATACATATTCGTCGATCGATTGTTGCTAAACATTTTCAATTCAGCTTTTATTTTGTTTGCCATTAAAAGTTCATGACAATTTTCATATAATAAAATCCATAATAAAGGATATCGTTTTGCTTTGCAATTATGAGGTTTTTCACTTGTGAGCACGCAAACCCTAGCATATTTATGCAGTATTAATAAATCAATCAAAATTCATTGTTTGAAATGTTGTTTTTTTTTTTTCTATTTTCAAACAGAAAAAAATCCCATCTACTTACGTACATTGCATTATATCGTTCATAGAGAATATTGCACAATTTATCAATAATTCGATAATTCTATAGATAAATCATGCATCGATTGTTCACTTTAAATATTATTAAAAAATAAAATCTAAATAATTTTAACGGTATTTTATACACAATTCGATGAAAAATTCTTGTTCTATAGCGATGACACTATAATAATTATAGTTTTAACAATACATAAAAACGACGCAATAATTTATTCAACAAAAAAAACTTATGATAAAATAATAGATTTATCCATGTACACAATTAGTGCTTTGTTTTTCATCTTGATCTATTTATAATTTTTTGGTGCAACAACGATATTCACAATATTTTGCACAACGAATGTAAATTGAAAAATTAAAAACACACACACGAATGGCTCCTTTTACAGAATGTGCTCGGCTGGTGTCTGCAAGCAACGCGTATGTTTTCGGTTGTGTTTTGTTATGTTAAAACATCGGTTTTCAAACTGGCCGTTTTTCTACTACACTGTCAAACTCACTCACTCATACATTCACATTTACAAACATTGCTACGGCCAATGATTTGTGCATGTTTAACAATACCGCATGTCTGTCTCAGTACGATTTGTACGATTTAGGAACGTTGAACATTTGAACGGTTGTGGTGAATCGTTTGGAATATGAAAATAATACGTTTGAAATTTAAAAATAAAACGTTTACATATGATAAATGATTATTTCGTGCTATTGCATTTCGTCAATTTCGATGGGCAATTCGAAATGGAACTTTTTTGTTTTTTTTTCGAAATATCTCAGAATTTTTCTCCACATTTATTTCCATGTATGTTCGATCATTTGCATTGCAAACAGGAAAAGCGCATTTTTTTAAAACGACGAGTTCTGTTCATAAAACGAACAGCACTTTCATCGGTGGTAGAATTGTTCATAAACTTTAAAAATTCAATATTTTCGAAAATATTGCTTAGTTAAAGTAACTCGTCGATAGCAACTCCTTCTTCGTATAAATTCGTTTAAAATTAATGACATCAAATTTTGCATTTTACGAAAGAATTCAATTGTCTTGCAGTTCAAAGACAATTGGCTTCGTATAGAAAGATAACTTAATTGACTACATGGAAATGGTATATTTTTCAAATGTTTGATTTTACGAGAGGACATTACTAAACTTTTGAAATGATGAAAATGAATTGATTTGAGTATATTATAAAAAAAATGCTGCATCCATATTATGGAATAATATATAAGGAATTAGTTGTAAATGCAAAATTGTTGGCACATGACTGATATAATGTATAATCCCTTTAACTAAACTTGACTCTAATAGACAATACATATAGATTTATGTATTTAATCGTAGCATTTCTTTAAAGTTGTTTTCTGCGATTAAATTTAAATTAACTAATAAATTGGCAAAGATTTGGCATTTTGATTTGCGAAGAATGTTTGAATTTTCGTAAATATTTCCTTTCAAATCCAAATATTTTAGTTGAAAAAATTATTTTTTGATTTTAAATGCTAGGTATTTAACTGAATGTTGAATAGTCAAACAATGATAATAAATGTACTGTTTTTGAGCAGAAACACCAATAAGGTGTGCGACAAAAAAAAAAAAAAAAAAAAAAAAATTTAAATGATTTCAAACCGAAACCAAAAAAACCAAGTTTCAACATAGCCTCAAATTGTGTATGAAATCAAATGGAAAATGAAAAATGTCAAACATACGGCATTTATGGTGTATACAACCAACTTCACATTGATTCGTAAATTCTCTTCTTGTGTGAAACGTGTTAACTTTGTCATTGTTACAGCTTGATTAAAAGAGAGTCTCATTTAATTTGTGAACAAATTTGAATTGAAATTTATAAATTGAAAATGTCTGAAACTGAAGCCGCATCTGGGCTATTTTCGATGCCAACATTGCAATACAATGAGGAAGGTTGGGGACCGCATGAAATTTCCGAAAATTTTCGCGTAATGCCATATCAGGTAATTTTTTTTTTTTTTGCAATGACTGCAATGGTTATGCTTAAAACACCCAAATGACGATCAAAGGATGTGATACAAAAATTGAACATTTTTTAATGCAAACAATAACAAAAGTGAAAAATACAATCAATTTCAAAAAAAAAAAAAAAAATCTTAAAGTGTTTCATGTTGTTAAATACAGAAATACTAAAATGCAAATCATTTTTATTTTTCAATTGTTATTACGATTATTCAGCCATTCAGCAAGAGTGACCGTATCGGCAAAATTAGTGATTGGACCGGCACCGCCACTATGGATAAGAAATTTCCAAGTAAGTTAACATACAACATGCATTTTAATTCCCAAACACAAGCAGATAATGTGATTCGTTCAAAGTCTGAAAGTGTTTCCTGGCTACATTTGTGGCTTTGAAAAAATGTGAGGTTATGAAATGTATTGTAAAATTCATGAATTAACATATGCGATATTTGGAACCATTCACTCAATTTTTATTTTGTTTCATTGTAGATAAGTACACTTCGCAATTTGGAACTGGAAGCCAATATGCATACTATCACGATGAGGATGAGACCACTTTCCATTTGGTTGACACTGCTCGAGTTCAGAAGCCACCTTATCAACGCGGACGATTCCGTGGAAATTCGCGTCATATGCGGTAAATATTATTTTATTTACTCACAAAATTCATTAAATGCAAAAGAACATTTAATACCATTTCTCAAAATTGACTTTGTATTTTTACTTGAAATTCATTGTAATTTGTTGTTTTTTTGTTTCAGTGGTCGCGGTAATCGTGCAATGAATGCAGGGGGAATGCAACAATTGAATAAAAATTTGAAAATGCGTGACAATCGTCGCGGTGTTACACGTAAATGGGGTGCTCGTGGTCCACCACCAAAAATTCGTGATGCATCAGTTGCTGTTCGTTCCGATTGGGTTACAATTGAAGAAATGGATTTTCCACGTTTATTAAAATTATCATTGCCGGGAATTAAAGAAGGCGAAGATATTCGCCGTTGTGGTGCATTGGAATTTTATGATAAAACATATGATCGTGTTAATGTGAAAAATGAACGTCCATTGCAACGTGTTGATCGTATTTTTCACACTGTTACCACCACCGATGATCCAGTCATTCGTCAATTATCAAAAACTGAAGGTAATGTTTATGCAACCGATTCAATTTTGGCAACAATTATGTGCAGCACACGTTCAAACTATTCATGGGATATTGTGATTGAGAAAATTGGCGGTAAATTGTTTATGGATAAGCGTGACAATACTGAATTTGATTTATTAACTGTAAATGAGACCTCTGTTGAACCACCAAATGATGATGGAAATTCAGTGAATTCACCTAGAAATTTGGCTATCGAAGCTACATTCATCAATCATAACTTCAGTCAGCAGGTAAATTTTTGTAAAAAAAAAAAAACTCAATTTTTAAATTGACAAATTGATTAACATTTGTTTGAAACAATCATTCGAAATTGAAATGACTAATTGTTTTAATGTTAAAAATGTTCAGGTATTAAAAGGAGGTGAAAAATACAAATTCGAACATCCAAATCCATTCATCACCGAAGAGGAAGAAGGTGAAGTTGCCAGCGTTGCATACCGTTACCGTAAATGGGATCTTGGAAATGATATTGTAAGTTTTAAATGAAATTTCACTTTTTAAATGTTGAATTTCAACCATTTTTTTTTTTTTCTCTCTCTCTCTCTCTCTCTCTCTCTTCTCTCTCTTTCTCTCTCTTGATTCAAAGGTATTGGTTGCCCGTTGTGAAATGGATGCTGCTGTACAAACACCAAATGGTGAACCGCAATTTTTATCAGTGAAAGCCTTGAATGAATGGGATTCAAAGGCAGCCAATGGTGTTGATTGGCGTCAAAAGCTTGATACGCAACGTGGTGCCGTATTGGCCAATGAACTTCGAAATAATGCATGCAAATTGGCAAAATGGACAGTGCAAGCACTGTTGGCCAGTTCCGATCAAATTAAATTTGGATTTGTGTCCCGGGCACATATTCGTGATTCATCACGTCATGTTATATTGGGCACATCACAATATCAACCACAACAATTTGCAACACAAATTAATTTAAGCATGGACAATGCATGGGGCATTTTACGATGCATTATTGATATTTGCATGAAACAAAAAGATGGCAAATATTTGATCATGAAAGATCCAAATAAGCCAATGATTCGTTTATATGATATTCCAGATAATACTTTTGAAACTGAAGGTTCAGATAATTCTGGTGAAGAGTAAACACCATAAATATACACGTATCACTCTCCCGTTTCAATCGTATTTCTTATAAAATTTCAACTAAATAATCCCTTTTTTTTTCAATAACAAAAGCATTGCATCGACAAATTTTTTATTTTTGCTCGAAACCATCAAATCGCTTTTATTTGTCTATATTTACATATATCCATTGTAGGTACTGATTTCATAAGTTTTAACGTTAAACCATAATTATCTTAATTGTTTAACGATATGAAAATTAAAGAATTCAAATCATTTGGATATCAAAATTGTCACAGAACAACCAAGCGTTTTTTTTTTTTTCATTTTATTTTCTTGTTTAAATCCATATTCGACCTTGATAAGATCGAATTTAAACTTTCTCTTTCGGCTTTAAATCATATCAATACATCATACAATACACATCACAAGAAAAAACACATTGATTTCAGCGTGCTGAATATGGCACGAACATAGAAGTCACGCAACATGACATTTCATTTTGACAGTTTGTGTCGCATTGTCAATAGCAAAAATAATTTTCAATCAACATTGGTGTTTTTAATAGGCTATTACATATTCACAAAAATATTCAAAGAAAATGCCCACATACGAAATGGTTTTGCTATTCCGGAAATTGATTCGGGTAAGTAATTATGAGAAAATATCAAATTATAGATGGTTTTTCAAATCGAATTCATTGGAATTCATTGAATTCTTAAACCATATTGTTGAGCATAACCTCAATTCTGTTGTAAATTTCAGCCCGATTTAAAGGTAGCAGCAAAACGTACAGCCGAACAAATATTCGATCGTGGTGGTTTCATAAGAAAAATTGATTATTTGGGATTCAATCAATTGCCATATAAAATCAGTAAAAATTATGTACCACATCGTGAGGCCGAACAAATCATTTTTAAATTCGATGTGAGCTCACAAATCAAAGATGATTTATTAGAGGAAATTAATCTTGATGTTGATGTTGTTCGTTGTAAAATATATCCGGTGATCGTACCAAATGAATTTACTTGCACACTTGAAGATGAATTGAAACCAGTTTCTGAACGTGAGGATGTTAAAAAATTATTGGAACTTCAGAAAAAAGCCAAAAAGACAAGATGGTTACCACAAATGGGCATTGAATATTATCCTTTCCAACGATAAATCAATTCAATCGATTTTTAAATTGGCTTTAGATTAGCATGCATTATATTGATTTAGTAAATAAAGATTTAAAGAGAAAACAAATGATCGTTTTAATGGAAATTTTTCAACAAGAAATTAAAAGGTTTTTTATGTATTATTTTGAAAAATAAGTTCATCCGACAAAGTTATTTCTCCACAAAATAAAAACATCTTCATTTACGTCAACAACATTTTTATACATTCTTTCCATGGCGATGAAACGTCCATACAAACACGTTAGGGCACGTAGAAGGCTACGTCATGTAGTTTGCATAACGTAGCTTGGGCGCGTAGTTCCGACGTTTCATCGCTATGATTCTTTCTTAATGCAGACTCTTATTCTTTATTAATATATTTATTCATTTCAAAACAGATGCTAATTCGCGCAACACAAAATACATTTTGATATATGCATGTACAATTTTAAATAACACCTACGAAATAAATACGGCATCATTTTAATAATTCATCTTAAATTGGCTGGAATTGCTTTGGACATTTCTTAAACAAGTGTATACGTTAATTTTACCTCTGTTTCGTAGAACGCTTTAATCAGTTCACTGAAAAATGTTGAATCGAAAATTTTTTGTATTATTCCTTATTGGAATCATCATTTCTGAGGTTGGTTTAATTACTCTCTAATACAGAGTTTTATCGATTTTTATAAAATGAATTTTTATTAATACAAAAAAAAAAAATATATGATATAATATCGTTGACAGTGTCTTATTGCGTGTGCCGAACAGCCGAAAAAAGAGGGAAAAAATGTACAAACAAAAAAGCCGTTGCCAAAAAAGCAGTTACCAAAAAAATCATCGTCTACGCCAACGGTTGCTGGCAAAGCAGCTGCCACTGCCAAAAAATATCTATGCATGGGCGATCCAGCTAAGCAAAAAAAAGGCTACAGCCCTGAATCTTTTAATCTGAACTTTGATCATACATATTCGATAAAAAAATAAACTGTACCGTTGCATTTCTGCAAATGATGATTATTTTTAAGAAGTAAAAAAAATGTTTAACAACTCTTTTAACTTCTTAAAAAGATTTCATAAGATCATGTATATTCGGGAGAGGAAATTGATAGTTTTTTTTTTATTTCATTCAATCAACATTAATTCAATAAGTTTTTAATGGCCTTATCTTTTTCTTGAGGAATTTAAATTGTTAATGAAATAGAATAAAAAATAAACGAATTTAAACCTTTCTCTGGTATAAATACAGATAGCATATTTTTATTATTTATACTTGTCGACAAAAACTCAAACCATCACTTTAGATTGTATTGAAAAAATTTGGAATGAACTCAACAAATTTTTCCATTACGTGAATTTCTAAAGAGAAACCAGAAATAAATGGAAAATAATTTCTTCTTTAAATATTAATCTTCTGAATAATATCGAATTTAAAAGAAAAAAGACAATTTTCTTTTTCATATATTTAAAAAAAAAAAAAAAAAAAAAAAAGAAAAGAAAAAGTTTTTTAAGCCTCAGTCATATTCAAAAGAAGAAACAAATGAGAAAAATTTGCGAGTAAAGAATAAAAATTAAAATTCAACAATTTTAACCAACAATAACTACTTGTTTATGGATTATTGATGCCAAAACAAATGACAAATTATTATGATATTAACACATGTACCAGTTTATAAATAATTTTAAGCATTTATTATTTTTTGTATTTTCATCATTTTATCGTATTCATGTTGTTTACGTAAATTTGAGTAAAATTCTGGAAACATTTTTTCCAAATTATATAATTTATATATATTCTCATTTCAATAGTATTATTCATAAAATATAAATAAATAATTTTTTTTTTTTCAAATAACAATTTATAAAAACATATTAATATTTTGCAATATTTCAATTATTAAGCGTAGATGACTTATTGCTATTAAATCGAATTTATTAGTCAATTAGAAACATGTGCGTTTCAGTGTTTTTCGTTTACGTCAATAATAAATAATTTTATTAACGCTTCTGAAAGTTCTTTGTTAATTAAGTCTAATTATTATATTTTTTTCACATTGTTACAACAATGATGTTATCTATACAAAACAGATGTTCACCGTGCGAAAACAAATTACATGTATGTCTTAATAAAAATGCATTCCAGGTATTTTATCGAAATTCGTCAAGATATATCGCCAATATACAGTATGAATATGTTGTTTTTAACTCAATTGTCATTGATACTTTAGCTAAAATCATTTTAAGAGCAGTTTAGCTGAATTATACAATTTTTTTTTTCAATTTTCCTATTTTTACAAGTCATTTAATTCAATAAAATTAAAAATGTTGAAGCAAAAAATGTTTGTATTGCTATTCATTGGAGTCATCATTTCAGAGGTTTATACAATTATATTGCATACAGATTATGATTATAATTTACTATTCAAATTTTTTATGATGAAAAAAATGTATTAATATTCTTACAGTGTCTTGTAATTTGTGCTGTTGGTAAACCACCACAAATGAAAAAGTCAAGCTCAGTAAAGCAATTTATAGAAGGTGCGAAAAAATATCTTAATTGTTTCCAATCTCAAAAAGAGGAAAAAATATCTTGTGTATGTATACCAATATCTTATAAATATGACTAAATTAGTGATTTTTATATTTATGGAGTAATATGAACGGAAATTCTTCCTTTCATTGATATTTTCATTTCGTCCCTAGACCTGAAAAATGTTTGATTTGTTATGAATTAATTTATTTTTTTTTGTTTTCTTTTTTATAGTGTGTTGTATCGTGTGAACTCAAAGATCACACAAAACAACCCCAAAATGTTAAAAAGTCAGCTTCATTGAGAGAATTTTTAGATAGTGCGAAAAAGTATTTATGTTGCATGGATCCAGATAATCATGATAGCACATCCTGTGTATGTATCTCAATGATTAATTATATTCAGTGATAATTATCACTTTGATTTGATTATTTAAATTGATCATTATTTGATTTTTTTATTAATTAATAAAAATGATTTCATTATTTTCTACAGTGTCTTGTTAAGTGTAAACCAGGTCAAAAGCAACCAGAACTGGTGAAGACATCGTCCGTAAGACAAGTCATAGATGGTGCTAAAAAGTATCTATCCGGTCAACAGCTAAAAAAGGACACATCTTATAGATATAGTCCAATGTCTTACAGAAGAAATTTCGATGATCTGTGTAATGATGAGGAATTTTGAATTGTTTTCTATTTGCCACCATTTTGAAACGATTATACAAATTTGGATTATTATATTCAAATTCAGCTGTTGTTTTTTCGTATGTAAATTTTACTAATCGTCTAAAAATTCTTTTGTCATATAAAAATATTGTATCAGAAAATTATTGACAGTTTCGGACCAAAATTTAAAACAAACTTTATTATACCTTCTCAACATTAATGCAATAGTCATTTTTGGCAATCTTTAGGAATCAATTAAATAAAATTGTAAATGAAATAAAAATGTAATAAATTGAAATCAGATGGAATCCAATCATGTTAAAAGATTGAATTTTTTTGCTTAATTTCTTGTTTTTTTTTTTTATTTAAGCATCTATAATATTCGTTTGAAGTTAACAACTTTTGAAGTTAACAATTTAATCGCTAAAAATTTCGTAAATATATTGATGCCAAAACAATTGCCAGGTTATATGTATCATCAGCACATGCATAAGGTTTTAAGAATGTCAAAGCATTTTTATCTTTTAAAATGTCATTATTTGAGTGAGGCTTTTTGTTATTCTCAGAATATGGGCCATTGTTCAAATTTTTTTTTTCTTTTATATATTGAAATATGCATCTGAAATTAAAATCAAGTAAAGGTGCTTATTCAAAATTTGAATATTAATTTCGACAAAATACAATATGAATACGCTGTCATATCATCAATTGTCATTGATTCTTTGGTTCAAATAGTTCTAAGATCGGTTTAAAAAAAAATTTCCACCATTTTAAGTTTTCCAATTTTACGCTAGATTTTTCAATGTAACGAAAAATGATTAATCGTAAAGCGTTTGTGTTTTTCATTGGAATCATCATTTCTGAGGTTACTTTAATTACTCTTTAATGCATACAAAGTTATGCCTATTATTGTAATTTAATATTTCGAATTTTTAATCTTGCAAAATGATTTTTTTCTTGCAGTGTTTTATTGCTTGTCCACCGCCGAGATTAAAAGAAAAACCACGAGAAATGAAAAAATCAACGTCAGTTAGACAACGTCAGTATAGAAAAGCTGTAAATGATTTCAGAAAATATCTATGTTGCGGCAATGTAGAAAAGCAAAAAAGAACACATGTTTATACCTTTGATTCTTATAAAAAGAATTTTGATGAATGACAAATTTCGACGAAAATATTGAAAAAAAAAAAAAAAAAAAAAATTCATTGAAAAGAAACTAAAAGAAGAAATAAAAAAAATTCAACAAAATTTAGAACAGTTTATTCGCAATTTATTTTTTTAAAAAATTTCTTTATAAATTCCGAATAACTTTCTTCTTGAAACTGTATGGATTTCATCGAACTCAAACAATTGCAACAGATTTGATAGGATATTAACGCCAAAACAATTGAGAATCTCTATCACAGCTTAGAAATAATTGAACTTATTCATTATCTTTTATAATTTCATTATTCTAACATGAATGCAGACATTGTTTGCGCAAATTTTTAGAAAACATTTTGTTTAACTTGTGTATTTATTTGCAAAATTGTTCATCTTCATGTTGTTTTCAAATTGAAATTATTAATTGATTGATTTATTTAATTAGGTAATGTAGATATGTTTAAGAATCATGTAATATTTCAATTGTAATGCGCCCAATCTGTCTGATTTATAATGCGTACAATTTGCCCTATTTGTAATGAATGTCTGCAGCATTTGAAACAATATGGAACACACATTTCTGTTGTGTATGTTTTTGTGAGAATTTCATTTGTTTTTCTTGGAATAAATACAATATCTTACAATGCATGTCGACGCTTTTTGAATTTATACGATTCTAATGATAACAAATGTTTGATATGGCTGAACAAACACTCAACCAAACGATTATCGAACAGACAAGAGAAACTGTGATGGTTTCTTTTGTTCTTTTTTCGTTCGTTGATGTATTTTCTTCGTTATCTGAATCGCTTAAAAAAAAAAAAAAAAAAAAAATGTGTTGTTATTCTTCTCAGTTTTTTTTTTTCTTAAATCCGATTATTGATTCATCGTCTTTATCTTAGTATTTGCCATCATTAAAATATAAACCGAATCTTATATGACGCTTAAAATTGACTTTCTTTTTTACTGTAATCACTAATAAAATTATTCAATGCTTGAAACATATTGAAATTCCAATGGAATGATAAAAATAAGAAGAAAATAACAATGCATTGATAATTTTGTTTATAAACGTACACTTAAAGAGATCATGTATTGAAGACGATAAAATATAAGTGGAAATCGGAATCGAGTCTAAATTGTGCAAAGACTCGGATCATTTTTTTGTTTTTTGCTCTGCAAAATTATTTCTATAAATATTCACCGACGTACGTAAGCATTTTCAAAGTCAATATCCTCTAGTGTTGCACGAAATGAGAAGTTTTTTTTTTTTGAAAAAGAAAGAATCAATCAAGATGAATGTCTTTATGGAAATGATTTTATTCTTAAATTTCGACACATAAAATCGTCCATAAACAATCAAGCTAAATTCGTATCAACAATCAAATATAAAGATAATGTGAATTCGGACAAAAATAGAGAGAAAAAGAACAGAATATATTTGCATTTGAAAGAACATTCGTTTTTTTTTTCTGTAATCCTCCCATCACAATAAATGCATATTTATATTGATTTCTAGTTTAAGCTTCAATCGAAAATAGCATAAAAACAGGATTTATCTCGAACAAACAGCAATTTCATAATGATCCGTTTTGCAGTTCGTCAACCTTTAACAGTATCACTGTATCTTTTGTATTATCTTCGACTGGTCTATGTCAGGTATAACAGTATGTGCCATAGATTATGTCAAACGCTTGGTGATTAGAGAATGCAATCTAACAGCGGGACAACTGCAAAAAAAAAAAAAAAGAACAGTTCATGGAAATTACGACCCTCTCTCTAAATGAACATGAATGTGCCAATTTAAATAACAGTATTTTATTCAGCGAATTTGTTTCGGAATTTGTCTTTTTTAGCCTTCCCTTCATTCGTCTCTATTTTCTGTCTTTCTGCCTCTGTCTCTTCTTTTTTCTCGATATTTTTTTCTCTCGAAATTGCTTTTATCACTCTCAAACTCTATCTTTTGCTCTTGATCTTTGTCATCTCTCTCTCTCTCTTCTCTCTCTCTCTCTCTCTCTCTTCCCCTCTCTCTTTCTCCCTGTCCCTCTTTCTGTCCCTCTCCCTCACTCTCTATTCACTCATGTCCAACATATTCATTTCAGAAACTGTAAATACGGTATTTGCGATGCAATTCATTTAAATTAGTTCCCACGTTTATGCGCGATGATTTCTTGTGGTTTTGCTGAAGCATTCAACAAAAAACGAAAGAAAAAAACAAGATAATAGAAAACTATCTGCCCACCTTACCTATTTGTCTTGTTTTCATCTTCATCATGCGCAACATATAACATAATATACAATATGAAACTGATGCCAACAAAGCCACAGTTACTACTATGTTGCCAATGGTGTAATTCACGATGAGCCAGACAATGAAATTGAAAACATTGCTACTGATTTGATGAATATACAACACAAACACTGAATGGAATGGATAAAATGAAAGAAAAAAAGAAAAAAAAAATACAACAACCATCGAATGAAACTTCGTGCATTACATAAATTTCAATTGAATTATTTGTTACTTTGCGTGATTTTCTTGTTAAATAAATGAAGACGAGCACAGTTTTGTGTAATAAAATTCATGTCGAAGCTTCATCGCTTCGATTTTGTTTTGTCTCTTTCTCTATCTCTTTCAGGCTTTACTGTTGTGGTCTCTCATCGGCATGGGCATTTTTCCTTTTTTCATCGTCGTGAGGCAAGTTTTCAAATTTTAATTGAAACGTTTCTTTCCGTTGCTTGTGATAGAAGACATTGTGACTATGGCTGGTGTTATTAATGATGATGAGTCAATGAGCGCAATTTTTTATTTCATGATTCGATTTTTTTTTTTCGATTCAAAATTGGTAAACGAACAAAATTGAACGCCAAATGGAAAAGGCAATCGAAACGAAATGATATTGTAAAAAGTATTAATTTTCAATTGTTTGGTAGTTTCATTCATTTCATTTGTGATATTTTCGAAAACAATTTGTCATTCCATTGTCGATTCAATGACACCAAGGGTTGGTTTTGTAAATATAATCTATAATCATAATTATTAAGTGCATTTACAAGCGCTTTCCATTTCAATTTAATTACCATCAATGTATCAATGGACTTTTGGACATAATGTGTGCATCATTAAATTTATCGAAATTATTGCTTGTTGTCGTTATATCAATTATGAATTGGAATTGTAACTATCAATTTTCTTTGTTACAAGACATGCTTTACATTCATTTTTGATTATGGACTTTTTCTTATAATCATTAATTGGACATGGTAAAGATTCCAAGGAAATATGAATTGGTAATGCTTTGAATGTAATATTTTGAAATGAATGTAATGCATTGATTGGGATTTTTTGTTTCATTACAATAACAGCAAAGAAAACGAAAAGCAACATAAAAATTATGTTTAAAACTTTTGTTGGCTGTGATTCGTGCAATTGATTAATTCGGCACCAATATAAATTACACTAATTTCCAAATCACTTTAAAATTGATCACCTGAACACCGTCAGCATTCTCATCGTTATCATTGTTGCTGTTAAGCTTACGCGTTTGCAAAACTTAAAATGCTAAAGATATCTTTGGTTCTGTTGATTATCGGCTATGGCAAATGTAAAATTTCAAAAGGACAAAATTAAAAAGATAGGCCATGCTCGAAATGGTGTTTGGTGGTTGAGAGACGATTATTGTTGTTATCGTAGAGTGTGGTTGCCGTGTCTAAAATATCCAAGAGCCTAATTCAAAAACAACGGACCATGTTTGCTCAATGTAAAGTATGCATTTCATTTATTTTGTTTTTTTTTTTTTTTGGGCAGAAAAACACTGTATTCGTTGAGCATGCTAGGCAATAGATTGGTGGATGGTCACAATAGCGAGAATATCTTACAAACCATTTTAAGCGAGAAATTTGTATACAAAATACACATTTAGTCTTAAAATTACATACAGACACACATAGATACACGGTGAGTATATGCATACACGGTTTATAGTGTAAAACAAAAACAAAAGCAGCGGTTGCTGCGTTTTTTGAGCCACTCATTTGTCAACATACACCTATACAATTTTCCGGTCCACAAGTTTTCCTTCGCCCACAAGATGAACAGAAAAACATATGGCATTTAAATCGGTTTTCAAATATTCTCCAAACAAAGCGAATAAATGGAAGTGTATGAGAGAGCTTGTCGGGCACGATATATACATTTTATGTGAATGGCTTTTAGCCATAGCGCCTTCTTACTCCCTCTCTCTCTCTCTCGCTCTCTAACATTCTGTCCTTTTCTCTTTCAGTTTTGCACATTCTCTTAAATGGTTGCCTCATGTATATGTGTGCTTGCAGCACGCTTCTATCGTTTGATATACGACATATAATGTCCTTTTTGTCTCTCTATAGCTGTTTTGGTATCTGTTGGTGCAGGTCATATGGAAAATACAAAATCTATTCGATGCATGGCATCCTATTCTATTTTTTCGCATAAGCGAATTTCGGGGTCGAGCAGCTGAGCTGAACGCAAATATGCATAAAAATTTTAATGGAATTTCTAAATGACAATAAGATGCAAACAGATTTTCGCCCATCTGGTCTGGCTTTTATTTAATTTTCGCCCTATTTTGAGTTGAAGAGCGCGCCTGAGCGACGCATAGAGAAGGCGAGGGATTATGTGAAAGGGATAGAACAGGAGATAAAAATAGATAAAGAGGAAAAGAGAGAAAAGGATTGAGAGGAATAGAGAGAGGGAGAGAGAGGGAGAGAGAGAAAGAGAGAGCCAGAGGAAGGAAGCGATAGAGCGATAGAGAGAGAGAGAGAAAAAGAGAGAGAAGAGAAGAGAGAGAAATGGGAGAGACAACCAATTTTTATGCTAATAAACATTGAATAGCTTTGTGTGTCTTTTGTGTTCAATGGGTTTGGATGTTGTGCGACAATCAAATTGTTTCACCTTTACGGTAATTAAAACGATTTCTGCAATTGTCAGCGTATTTAGAACCAAATCGACATACGACACATTAAACATATAAATGGCTTTCAATTTCACTTGTTTTCCACAGTTGAGTTTCAAGTGAACACACGAAAGATTAACAATGAAAAAAAGCGAATTAACAACAACAACAATGGCATCATCATCAACAACAACAACAACAACAGCATACGGCATCAGCATCAGCGCTACAGTAACTAAAGCAGATAAAATAATACAATTATCCATTTGATGACATCACAGATTAACACTTGCGGGTAACAGCCAAATGTTGAACAAGTGAGATTTTGTCAAAGTTACTCGTTTCTCTCACTCGTTTTCTCGCTATAATTACAAAGTCAAATGATGGGTAATATTTTAAAAGTTAAACAAAATGACATTCGATGAGTGTGAATGAGCGTGAAAACATTTCAACGTGACACCCAATTTGGAATCTTTCGTCTGGTGAAATCCTATCGCGAGATTGGGAAGAAAGTAAAACGAGAGAAATAACAACAACAACAAAAAAAGGCGACAAACATCAACAACGAAATCACGATAAATGCAAACACATTTCCACATGGCGATGATAATTGCTTGCAAAAGTACATTTTCAATGTGTTGGCTGGTTCGAATGGTGCGCGACGATGTCGTATAAATCAAAAGTGGAAAAGTTTTGACAAAACACATCAAATAATCAATGGCACTCTTGTGTGTTCGCGATACCCAACACCGTTGCGACTTTTTTTTTTCTTTCTTGGCTGCTTCTCTATGTGTTTCTGTCCCTTTATCTCTCCTCCTCCCTCTGCTTCTGTCTCGGTTTATATGTGTCTTTCATTCAAAAGGTTTTTGAACCAATACGCATTAAAATTGCACTAAACATTCATTTGGCTGCTGCTGTTGCTGCTTGCGCACAAACGATTATACAAAAAAATAATGATGATGATGATATTTTCTGTGATTTCTTAACGGTTCATTTTAGATTGATATCAATTTGTTGCTGCGACGGTTTTTTTCCTGCTTTTTTCTTCATTTTTGGTGCTTAATTTTTCCCCATTCTCGATCTTTGCATAATTAGTTCTGATAAATTCTCCTCTCACATTTCCAACGATATCACCATTACGAATGGACACCGATATAATGTTTGAATCTGAGAAAAAAATTAATAGAGAAAAAAAAAATCCATAATAGAAAATAATCGGCGGCGCCATTTATATACGCGCTCTAAATGATTGAAATGAGCATTTCCTTCCATTACATATTTGTCAAACGAAATTTGAACAAGCAAAAAAAAAAAACTTGAACGGAATATGAACAAAACGACGGAATTATAACTATTGATTGTGACAATTGGGCCGTTTTTCATCGAAAACATTTGATATCATCATCAATTGAAATAATCACTTTTATAATACCATTCGACGTAATTGTTTTGTACTTTTTTTTTCCACTCTTTTTGTCGCTATCGGGCAGCGTGTTTTTTTTCCTCTTGCCATTTTTAATAGAGTTACAGGCCAACTACCGTATTTCATTTTACTGCTGAACCTTTTTTTTTTACTGTCGAGCATTGTTTTTGTTTTACTGCGACCATTTCACTGCGGATAGTAATTTTTTTTTTCTTCTTCTTCTTTTGGCGGACAATTTTTTTTTTTTTTCATCTCTTATTTCATATTTTTGAACGAGAATTGCGCTTATTGTTAATGACCCAAAACCTTGAACTTCAATTTCTTCGGCTATGTTTTTATCGACAACAACAGCAACATATCAGCGATACCATAAAAGAAACTATATAGTCCATAATAGTTTTGAAATGCGATTGACGCACGAATGTGCTAACTCATGCACCGGAATGGGTTTCTCGATTAGTTCGGCAAGTACCAGTTCACATTTATTTTATTTCATTTTTTTTTTTATTCATTTCAATATTCAGCTTAGCTCATTTGAAATGTTCGTGCCAAAAATAGTGTTCGATTTTATGCTTTGTCTCGTCTTCACCGAATAAATTATTTTGTTTTTTTTTTTCAATTCATTTTGCTTTTTTGTTCATTTATTCATTTTTTTTTTCATTTCTTCATTGTATGAGTTTTAACACCGAATGCATGATACATTTAAGCAATATTATTTTATTCTTCTTCTTTGCATTGAATTGTATTCGCGTGATATGACTTCGAAACGGTATAATTTATTTGATGACTTTTTTTTCCCTTTCTTATGCTCATTCATTCTTTCTTTCTTTCTCTCTTTCTCCCTCTTTTTGTTCTCTATCCCTCCATTCTCTTAGGTTCATTTTATTCTATTCGTTTAATTCAGTTCGATTGCCGTGCAAAGACAGAAAAAGAATGAAAGAATGAATAAATAAGTGTATATAGCGCGCTAATCGAGTCAAATTGACTTTTTTTTTTTCTTTGTTCTGCCAGTTTTACCATCATCAATCGAAAATTTGCAGAACGATTCGCGCCTCGATCAAATTGAATAATGACTATTTTCTTTTGAATTTCAACAAAATGATTCCTTAATTTTGGAAGCCATGCAATATTCACTTGAACCAAATAACTGTTTCATGTTGTCGTTTTCTCTCTCTTTCTACTTTGTTTTGTATTTCATTGCTTATAGGTTTTTGCATTCGCATTTCCGTACATCCAAGTCAATGGCAAACAAATTGCAAATGAAACAACATATTTATGGAAATTATCTGTGATGGTCGAATGGTTACACACTTTTTTTCTTTCTTTCTTTCTTTATTTCTTTCTTACTTTCTTTCTTACTACTCATTTTGTATTGTTTTTATGGAATTGATAAATTATGTAATGCGGCGGAAATCGGTCATTTGTTGAGGAAATAGCATTAATAAAACGTACATTTTCGTTAAAGAAAATTCTCATTTTCCGCTAGTAAATAGAGAAAAAAACTTTCTTTTTCTTCGTTAGCGAACAACATTGGCGATCAATCATAGTTTCTAAAGTCATTTCAACTCTTCCTGACTTGTGTGAATCTTTTTGAATCTTTGCTTAATAAACCATTTCTATTGAAATATTCTTTCGTTATTTGCAAAGCTATCGCAACGTTGACAAAATGAAATTTCTTGTAAATCGAACAAAAAGTAGTCTGCACGAGTTGAACGTTTACTTTTTGTCCGATTTGAATGAAATGAAAGAAAACTCAATCATTGCAGTTGCTGTGAGCTTTGATACTTACTGTTGAAAACATTTGATTGTTTTTTTTTTTTTTTTTTTTTTTTCATAATTTAATAATATTTTCATGTTTACGAACAAAGGTTAGGTTTTCTTTATATTTGATCTTATTTCTCTCTTCAAAAAGGTACGCTTCAAATAAAAAAAAAATCTCAGATAATATTTATGCCACAATTATTTCAATTTATTCACATTGTAAGGGACTTGTGATCTGAGTTTTATAAAGCTTAATTTTTATCCATATTCAGAACAATATTCAGTTTTTTTTTTTTTTTTTTTTTTTTTTTTATAAATAAAGCAATTGAATTTAATAAGTTAAATAATCAATAATACATTTAATTTTGTTAAAATATATACTAACTACTTCCAAAATGAATACAATGGCACTGATCATGTACATAATTGCACATATTTGAAAAATGGCCATAACGCTTTTGATTTGAATTTGTGTTGTCACTTTTGATGATTGAAATTTACGATGATCTGAATATGAATTAATCCAAAATTGTAGAAGACCAGACTCTTGATATTTTTGCAATTCTTTGTCAAATGAATCTTTCAAAATGGTTGGTTTATGAAAGTATATAACATATGTAGAAGTGAGCAATCGTTCTTTTGTTAATTCCAAACGACGGTATGGCGAATGCAACATATTTAAACTTTTATAACTGAATTCAGATGCGGCTGCCACACAAAATTTCTCACATTCATTTTCATCGAAATATTTGAAATAATCCAAAATAGGTAATTCACTCAAAACAAATCTAAAATGATCATAGAATTAAATAAAACATAGAAAAATATAGAATTTATAAGAAAAAAAAACTACAAAATAAAAAGAAAAAAAAAAAAAATTGTAAATATATGCATAATGAGCCTACCTTTCTTTATTAAAAAGCACATCTAACACTGTAATTACTGCTGGAAATGCCAATATTTTACAATTTGATGCTTGAATTTCTTCTAATGTATCTATTGGAGATTCAATTTTGACATTTTGCCTTTCATTATATAAAGCTGCCTCATACCAACTTCGAACTATAAACCATAATATTATCCACAATGAAATAATTGTTCTTGCAAAATTACCAACATTATGGCCATTTGCAATGCGAGAATTTGGTATAGATTTTCCCAAAACAATTAGCCATATATTAAGAATTGGCGTACGATTCATATGACCTCCAATATAAAAGTGTCTCCATTTTTTTGTCAATTTTTTTGATAACATTATCAAAAATATCATTAAAAATATAACTAAAAATGTAAGATACCATACATGTAACATAAATGGTGCCTTTAAATGTGATATATTTAATATTGTAGATGTGTGTAATTTAAACACAAATCCGACTGATGTATATAAAAATGGATTACTTTCAACAAAAAATTTTGATCGTCGTTTCGTTCGTTGATTGCCGCCAATCGTTAAATTTACTTGACCAGTTAACATCAATTTAAAATTCCCAGTTGATGTACCATTTTCATATAATAAGCCACCATCGTCCTTTGATATATTGTAAATAGGCGTGAAATTGAATTTCTCTTTGATATGTTGAATTATTAAAATTTCAATACCACTGAAACTGATATTTCCATTATTCATTTGATGATGAATGGCCAAAGGATAAAAATTATTTACAGCAATATATAAAGGACATCGATTAAAATTCTCCAATTTTCGTGGAAAAAATGATTTGGATAATAATATCGAGTTATCAGTGAAATTGTTCAATGTGAATGATGCAATTTTTATGTGTTTTAAAGAAATGCAATCCTTTTGAAATGGTTCAAATGTATAAAGAAACCAAAATGTATTCATTTTTATTAAAACATGCGAATTGATTAAACCATTTCTCCATAATATTGTAAATATTTCATTCAATGTTTTTGTTATATTTTTGATTATTCCAATGAAAATAATCAAAAATTTCTGAGACAAATGAAATTGTTCAACTCTTGACTCAATGAGAATTATTCTGTAATACAAATTACATTTCATTAAGCTCTGTAGATTTTAATTTAACCAAAATGTTTTGCATACTTACTCTAAAGTTTTGGAATCTTCAATCAAAAGTAAATTAAATGCATATCTTCTATGAAATGATTTATCCAATTTATTGAGAATTTTGTAATTTTGGTTTGATAATTCAATATTACAGAATAAATTGAAAACAAAATCATCTTGAATATAATTTAGTCGATTTTTGAATGATTTCATTACTATTGAGAGGTAAATTCGTTCAACGCTAAAGTATTTAGTCATATAGTTCACAATTATTCTGCTTGGAATATAGTCTTTACACAAACTTGATTTATTTACTACTAAATTATCTTGAACTGTGATTGCAAATGTGAAATTCAACAGAAAAAACAATAAATTTATGTGAAAAATCATTTTTCTTCGAGAAATTTCCGAATTTGTAAACGCAAAGTCAGACACAAAATACAAATTAACGCACCATCGAATTCTATGGACAATCTTACTGGGTTCAGTGATATACTCGATCTTCTGGCATATATTTTACTTTGGATTAAGTTTTGGACTGTCCACATTGGACACCGTTAATGACTACTTTCAATATTGTATTTGAATACAACAATAAACATCAAACGATATTAAACAAATGATGTTTACTTTGAAACAAGAAAATGTATTTCAATTTGCATTTGTTTATTAATATGAAATATATTGGTCAAGTTATTGTTATGTACTTAGAAAAAGTTATTTACTTTGAAAAACCCATTTTACGATGCGTAACTTCTTACTAATTATTTCCAAAATCAATACAATACAGCAAATCGAATAGCAATCATTTCAAAATTATCAACAAAACAAGTTTTCGAGTAGTTTGACGATTTTTTACTTGTGAATCATTTTGTATGGTTTTTGGAATCGATTGTTTAAGGAAAAAGCATTAAAAAAACTTACATTTTTGTAGAAACAATAATTCTCATTTTCCCATAGTAAATATGAAAATTACTTGTTCGACGTTAGCAAACAACATTGACGATCAATCATAGTTTCTAAAGTCATTTCAATTCTTCTAATCGACTACAGTTAATTGATGTCATTTGAATATTTGTATTTTTCATCTAAAAAAAAAAAAATAAAAAATTCTTGCAAATTTGTCTCAATATTTGGTGTTATTTTTCAATATGGCATCTCCTCTTGCCTTTACATTCGAGTTTAAACCTAACTTTTCTCAAGGACCGCCATTACAATTTAATTTAAGTGCAAATGTCATATGTAGAAAAATGAAAATGTTGTATATGTATAAAGAAAAAGAAGAAAAAAAAAAGAAAAGGAAAAAAAAAAATTGGAAAATTTTTGTTTTTTTTTTTTCGTTATATAAATTGATGTTTTTATTGTTTATTCTGAATATATAATCTATATTTCATTTATTATTGCTTAAATTTCATTTTTCATTCATTTGGTAACATTATTCAATGAATCAATAAATTTAATATTTTTTTTCCCCCTAAACAAGAAAATCGTGCCAGAGTATAGTCCTGTCATTTCAAATCCCGTACCTGTGTGTTGCCATATTGTTCCTCGATCGACTAATGGTAATAGATGTAATAGTGTCGATATTACAGATTGATATATATGTAATACGTATGCGATGAATTGTCCTTTTATGAATTTGATCTCTCCAATCTTTAACGATATATAGATTTTCGATTATAGAGGGAAACGTTGATGCATTATTCTGGTACGTATGTCAAGAAAATCATAAAAAGACTGTCAGCATAAAAATTATAAAGTATACTTTTGTTACTTTTTCATCATAAGCACGTGTGCAGTTGAAATTGATTTACGGCAAAATTATTATTTGATTTATTTAAAACCGTGTGTGTGTGTGTGTGTTTGTAATACAATACTTATACTTGTGACACATCATCAAGAAAAAATTATTACTTACAATTTTCCATTTGATTTCAAGTTAAAAAACATTTCGGTGGAAAATATAATTGGGATTATTCCTGTTTTTTCCACCTTAAAAACTTAAAAATAAATAAAATAAAATAAATAAAAAAACAAAGAAAAATGAATCGAATTCTAGATCCATACTATTACAAACCTAAAACAACAGTAATTTGCGTATCACCATTACCTTACGAGGTAAAATACAGAGAATCATAAATACTTTAACAATTCATTTCAAATTGCTATAAATTATTCATTGCTCTTTTTTTAATTTCAGCTGACGTTTTGTAATTTAAAATTTGGCAAATACTACAAAATGTTTGAAAAATTTGGTAAAATTCGTTTTGTTGGAATGGAGCCAAGAAAAACACATGAATCAAAATATGGAATTGTGATTGGATTTATTGAATTTGAAAATGAAGATGATTCAGTTGCGCAAGAGCTAATAACCAAAGGATGGTTAGAAATTGAAGATAAAAAGATTCAAGTTAAATCATACGCAGAATTTATAGCACAATCGAGAAATATATCTGCTGTCATTTTAAATATTCCAATATCAAATAATAGTTTATTGCATCCATCTTCACCTGATTCAACTACAAATATATTAAATGCATTAAATGATGATTGTTTGCGTGAAATATTTAAAAAATTACATTTTTCAACACTTAATTCAGTTGCAAATGTGTGCATAAAAATTCATTGAATTCACTAGATATTTCAAATATTTATGGATATGGTGTGTGTATTTTTAAATCTAGCAAATATTCCATAAATATTTAAATATCGCGTGAATATTCTGAATATCTACTAAATATATATATTCATAAAGGGTCCTCAGCCCCTAGGCATTTACCATTAAATATAAATTGAAACAGATTAATTTAATGGAATTAGAATTGGATCGTATACCAACAATATCAACAATACAAAATTTTTTAAGCAATTTTGGTGCCATAATTACATCGTTATCAACACTTCGATACAATTTAAATGTTCGTTATGATGAAGATCGACAATATGTTGATTTTCAATTAAAATTAATTCATAAATATTGTAAATCACTTAATAAATTGGAATTTAATTTTCATTTAAATGTAACCGATGAAACATTGTATGAAGTTCGTGGCATATTTCAAAAATTGAAAAAATTCAAAGCCGTTTATTCAAATAATAATTTACTTTTGAGTATAATTTCCGTTAATTGTTTAGAATTGGAAATTTTAATGATAGATGCATATTATTTTGGACAAACCTCTATGATTGTTATACCAAAAATTCCATGCCCAAAATTAATTGAATTCCATTTTGATCCTATGTCAGCTAATCATATATCCAATCATCGATATTTTCTAAGAGAAATAATAACATTTCTATTTGTAAATACACAATTAAAAATAATAAAAATTAATTACGATTTAGGTTCAGATGTTAGTATAAATTTGGATAAATTCAATGAACTTAATGAATTAAAAATGAAATTCAATTTAGATCAAGTTCTTATAAATAAATTAAATTCAACGTATCTTACATTAACAAATCTAGATTTGAATTTACAGAATTTAAAATTTGATAGAAACACAATAGATCATATATCAAAATTTCCAAATATAACATCTTTACAGCTCGATCAAAATAGAATAGATAAAGATAATTTTATTTATTTATTAAGAAAAATGCCAAATATTGAAAGATATCATTTGTATGATATTCATCATAGTTGTATTAATAGTGAAGATTATGATAGTAATGATAAAAGTATAATACATCTCATTGAAACAATTATTCAACATTCAAATCGTTTAAAAACATTAAAAATTAATTTACCACGCTATAATAGACAATATATATTACGTCAATATCCAATCAATATTGAAAACTATTATGACATTTTAAAAATTGTTGAAAATCGACAAAATCAAATTAAATTAACAATAGAAATAACTATTGAAGGTGTTTCAAAAAAGAGTACAGATTCAATTCTTATTTTTAAC
This sequence comes from Resseliella maxima, assembly GCA_029041755.1. Lineage (NCBI taxonomy): Eukaryota > Metazoa > Arthropoda > Insecta > Diptera > Cecidomyiidae > Resseliella > Resseliella maxima. The sequence goes on from JAQOWM010000689.1 coordinate 1,050,635, forward strand.
GTGGATGATTTATTATTTATCGGACAAAGATTGAAATTGTTATTCCATTGAATAATTATGTATTAAATATAGTTAAATTGTTCTCATTATCAATATATATATATTTATGTTTTTGTGATAAAAAAAATTATTTTTAAACAGAACATTGAGATAGATGTCTTTCATTTCCAAGTTGAGCTTTACAATCAATAAAATTCGATGATTTTGATGGATGGCTTTTTATTCACAAATTCATGATAGCTATTTCCGATAGATTGAAAATTATTCCAATAGTGTTTCAAATTTTTCCATCATGATTTTTTTTACCATTATGAGTGTCTCTGAGAGCTAAGCCCTTTTAGATTAGAACAAGAAAATGTATTTCAATTTGCATTTGTTTATTAATTGGTCAAGCCATTGTTTCGAAATTAAAGTTAACTGAATTGCTGCGCATCACCAGATTAGCGACTACTTGTAACGGTTTTATCACTGAAGTCGATGAAAAAAAAAACAAAAATAAAAACCAATCCACTTAATGTGCAACATGAGAGTTCGGAATTGTCATATGTTTTTCTATATATTTTAAATCGATTGAACATTTTCACACATATTTATTACAATAATTCTAATGAAAATGCTAGCAAAAAAAACAACACATGATACATGCACATTATATTTTAAAAACTGTGGTATTTTCAATCCAAAAATTATTCGTAAATTTTAACAAGAACGATAAAATGTGTAAATTGAGGAAGGGTCAGTAGTCTGTGGACAAAGCGATTATTGTTTGAAATTGAATGAAATATTGCGGTTAAATTTTGGTTAAAATTTACGAAAAAGAAAAAAAAAATGAAAATTATAAAACAAATGAGAGAATGTAAAAGTATATATTTGTAATTTGAAAACAGATTCATCATCTCTTGAACATGGAAAATTGAAAATGTATCACATTGACGTGGTTTATATGGGTTGAAATCTATGTAATTATCTACTCTTGATCGGCATGGATAATTACAAAATAATTTACAAAAATGTTTCTCTCTATGCACAAATATAATTTATATGTTTTTCAACATCAAAACCGCAACAAAAAAATGTCGCATTTTTTTTTTTTTTTTTCATACAATTCAATTAGCTAAAATTGAAATTGTATATTTAATAAAATTTTAATTTGGTTAATGTAAACAAAAGTCAGTGTCAATACAAATATTTGGCAATTGTATTGATAGGCTTTGTGAATTCGAATCAATTTCAAATTTTTGGATTGGAATTAGACTCAATTTAAAAACATTGATGAAAATGTTTCCGTTCTGTTTGAATAAAAGAAAAAAAAACACATATCAATAATGATGACATCACCAGCAATGCACATTTTTTTGCTTTTTTCAAGAGATAAGTGGGAGAGATAAAAACTCAACCGAAAATGAAAATTCGGAATAAACAACACATTCATACTATGATCTCTCTATCTCTCTCCTTTGCTTTGTATGTCCATCTAAGTTTTCTTTTAACAGAATCGATCAAATCAATTATTTTTCACATTTTTGTATATTCATTCAGAAAATAGTTCGTCAGCGCCAAACGTGAGAAAAATTATCGATAATTATTTCACTTTTTATCGTTAGAAGAATATATAAAAAACTAAACTCAAAATGAACAAACGTCAAATTGGCAGCACATCATCAGATGCATTAGAAGTAAAATCGAAAAAAGAAAAGAATTCGATAGCTGTTGCTGTCAATAATCGAGTACAAGAAACTTTTTCGATTTCGATCCGATACGGATCTTCAAACCTTCAAATTATCGACAACGCCGAAGACTTTTCCGATTATCACCTATGTATGGATGATTTGATTTTTTTGAAAAAATATGCACACTGATACGTGAACATCTATTCATTAGTATTGAAAAATAACCGGCTTCAGTCCATTAAACGAGTGTATTCATTGGGCTTTTGTAATTGGCAAACAATAATTGAAACAAATCAATTTAACGTGATCACAAGCGTTTTTGTGACAAATCAGCATTTCCCATTAACTGGGAATGAAATTACATGTCTGAAAAATATTCTGGGTAAAATTGAGCCTATTCAATTGCACAATTGTGATATGAATCTTGAATTTCATGCAAATTTTCCTACTCTTTCAACAATTCTACATCCATAAAAGGTTGTGCATATTTTATAAAACTTAATCAGAAATCATGATCGGTAAAGATAACAAATGACTTTTAAATCATCATCTTACAATCAACTTAATCACGCTTTTCATACAGGAAAAGATTTCAAAAATCAAAGAGCTCGAAAGATTCTTTGAGATGTTAACAACTTTGAATTTCTTTGATCAAATAATTACTTGTTCAAATCGATTAAAGTGAATTGGGACGTTTTGATTGCGACATTAACTGATGAACGCTTAAATTGGTCAAACTCTTCCGAAGAAATGGTATAAATAAGGAATTAAAATTGGACTTAAGCCATCTGATTCAATTGGATATAACTGAAATGGCTAAATGATTCGAAATCGAAACTTTAGAAACTGCACTTGTTAAACTCGATGGGATTAAAAGAAAAAAGGAAAATTTATCTAAGACGGTTTATATTCGTTTCTTCGTCATTCACTTAGGTAATTTGAAGGCGATCTATGTTAAAGATACTTTAAAAAAGATCCTAAGCTTGGTAGCCATGAATGAGAAACATCAAAAATTACTCTGTGCACAGGAATTCATTATGTAAATCACGAAAGACGAGTTTTTGTTGGAAAAATGAAACAATTTTGGATTTGTTTGAATTGAGTTGAAATGAACCGATTCTCTCATCTGGAATGATGATAAAAAGGCATTATAAACCATACAATTCTCTTGCTGATAATAATAAACTAACGTATTTTTTTTTGTCAATAATGCTTAATCATTTCTGTTCATAGAAATTAAACATTCATTAAGATTCGAAACCTAATTCCATCAAAACATTTCCTATCTTTTAATAAATCTTCATTCTAAATTAAATTTTTTAATTACAATTCACATATTCATTATCCAGTTTTTTGTATCTCGTTATTTGAAAAATAAAGTCTGATAATTTCCATTGAAAAATTCATTGTATTGTTAATATTCATAACTGAAAGACTCATAATCAAAAGCCAAAAACATTTGTTTTTTTTTTGTTTTTTGAAAAATTGAATTTTTTTCCCCTCTAATGAATGCCACCTAATTTGTTGGATCAAAATAGTGTATTCAGTAACTGTTTCAATTTGTATGATATAAACAATACATAACTTAATACAAATATTTGGTGATTATTTTGACAAGCTTTGTGAATTCAAATCGATTTAAAATGGTCCATTCATTGAACTAAATTCAATTTGAATAAATCGGTATATTGATGAAACTCGTGTCTATTTATTAGAATAAAAAACTAAACATTAACAATATGGCGATGGTGACATCAGTAGCAATGAACATTGTTTGTGGTATTACGAAAGGCAAAAAGAGACAAAAAAAAAAAAAAGAGCGATCAGAATTCACATCGTCACAAAGCATTCTTTTTATTTCAATATTTATTCCGTGTGTCTATGTTCCGTTGGCTTGCGGACTGACTGACTGACTGACTGGGATAACTAATTGATTGAGTACATTTGATTGTTTGCATCACATTGATTTCTGTATGTGAATTCGTTATTTTGCTGCTGTAGGCTCTATTTGTTTGTTATTTTTGATTTATTATCTGTTCGTCGCACCGAAACCATTGGAAACGTTTTCATTTCAATTCAATATTTTTTTTATTCAATTTCGATATTTAATATATGTAATCGAATCGTTGTGCTAGTGAACAGTCAAACAATGGCAATGTTGAAGTCGAGATCGAAAGAAAACAGGAACAACAAAGAGAGCAACAAAAAAAGATGGAGAGTAAGTGAATGAGAATGAGAATGAGAACATATACATCGAGAATAAACACCACAGCTGCACTGTGATTGAGCGTATTTCAATTGTCAATTTTCAGAGACAGCTCTCATGATATCGTATCGTAAACAGTTTCTCACTCTCTCATTCTTTTTCATTCTCTCAGTATGCGTTTCTTTTCTATGCTCTTTCTGTCTTTTACTCACTTTCACATACCCTCTATCTCGCTCTCTCTCTCTCTCTCGCCTTCTCTCTCTCTCTCTCGCCTTCTCTCTCTCTCTCTCTCGCTCTCTCTCTCGCTTTCGCTCGCGCTCTCTATCTCACACACATAATCCCACATTCTTCGTTCAGTGTGAACTCTATTAGATATTGTGCATGCAAGCATACATTCGAATGACAAAAAGTCGAATGTGATGAATGTAATGGTTATTGATTGACTCGAATTGCAAAAGTATCAAAATGAAAGCAAATTCCGAACGCTCTCTTACTCACATTCTGGCTGATGTATTGAACATCAGCATACAAAGCATACACAAACACACACTTTACAATCTTCCATGAAATATGTTCAATGACATACTGCAAAAGAATGAGAGAGCATTGGGAGCAAGTTTCCTATTGTGTTAATGGAAAGGCGACAAACGGAATAGATGTATATATCAGCGAGAAAATATGCCAAAATAAAATATTTATATTTTGAAGAAAATATTTGTATGTGCGATCGAATAACAAGCGGTTATACATTAATGTATTGCATTACATCATTGTGCCGTAAAAACTTTTGTATCGCTTAAAAGAGTAAAAGAGAGAAAAGATATAGAATAAACAAAAATTTGAGCATGACGTAACTATAAATGGATTACAATTTCTTAGAATTTAAGGGTTCAACAGCTTGAAAATAGGCCGCAAGAAATGCTCAAGTGGAAGATATAGCGAACAAAATAAAAAAAAAAAGAAAACCGATGAAGAATATACAATTTTATTTTCGGCCAAATTTTCAATCCAAATATTTTATTGAAATGACGAAGCATTACTTACGTCAACTCAGTACATTTCTTTTTTTCTTTCTTCATTCACTTAATCCCGAAGAATGTCTATTATGGTTTCATTCGGAAAATGGGGAAAATGGAAACTGCTTTATGAATTATTTCGGTTGCACACAATTCGAAATTTTTACCAAAATATATCATGTCAATGGAATGGTTGTGTGTTGTTGAAAATAGATCATAATTTATTAAAATTCAAGCAAATAATCTTAATTTCAGCAATGCAATATGCGAATATTATCATGTTGAATACATTGCAATTGTTTAATTATGTTCTCAGTACATAACATAATTGTTACTAAATTACAAAGCATTATTACTACTAATGCCATCTTGATATCTCCGCATCATTAGTAACAAATTGTGGAATTTGGTTTTTCTTCAATTCATCTCTCATTTATTGTCATATCAATTCATCATTTTCTTAGACATTTTCCTTTTAGTTACGCTTGGTATTATGCAGATAATATGTAATATGACCACATTGTTGGTATTTTATGCATCTCTATTTGAAATACCTTTCGTTTGCCTTTGATCGTTTAATTGATTGAATGATTTATGAATCAATACATTTTTGTGGTCTAATTTATGCATATCATTTATACGATAACAGTAACAAAATTATGAATATCTATTGAGTACAAGGCAATATGTTTTGAAATTTTCAACAATATTTATATCCATTAGTAATGATCTTTGTGCATTTTCATAAAATTGAAGCATATTAAATTCATCTATTGATGGATGGTTCTACTACCTGTGTCGAAATAAATGAACGCCGATATTGTCACATCGATATCGATTATGGATATTCTTTTCTTATGTAGAATGCGACATGTGTGAAATTGTATTAGAAACAGAAGCGTAAAATTATATGAGAAACGGTATACAAAGCGACGTGAGAAGAAGAAGAAAAAGGAACTTACTTGAGAACAAGTGTATGATGCGGTGTTAAGAGCGTTCTGGTGAATGATGTAGAGAACGATGTTAAAAACGATAGCAAAATGAATGTGTAGAACGATCTGAAAAATCAAACATTTAATTTAATCATGAAAAATGAAATAAATCAATGATAAATAATGCAAAAAAATATCTCAAGAAAAACAAAAAAAAAAAAAAAAAAACAAAAAGAAATACAAAAAAAATTGCCAAAAAAAGAATTGGCCTTCATTCATACGAAAATTATGTGAATAATTATTCAAAAATGATAGAATGGTAACATCATCAGCATCTTGATTGTATTGCATTTGTAAATCAATTGAAATGTCGGTCGATTTACCAAAAATTGAGCATTAGCCATAAACTTGTCCAATAAAATCGTATTCTATTTATCTGTAATGTGCTATCATCAAATGGCAATAGTACGCTTAAATAGGTATTGTGTCCATTTTGATAGTTGCATTTAGCGTGTGTGACACTGAACGACATTGATGACAGCGTCCATTTCCAACAATGTGAATTTTCGATTTTGTTCCGTGAGCATTGTGTTTAAAATACCGTAAGCTATAATATGTTCATTCTCGTCTTGTGCAGAATACACCATATTCCATCTATCTGTCGCCCATTCGTCGTTGCCGTTGTCGTCATCATCATCAACATCATCATTGTCGTCGTCGTCATTGTCGTCGATATTTTTAGTCAAGTTGTACACATAACGAGATTCTGGTAACATGCATGTTTTGGATGTTCTATCATTTTATTACTTCGCATAGCTACAAATGTGACCATTACTGACGTTACAATGTCAGTCTTGCATTGCCGATTTTGGGCATTAATTCACGAAAGAATGACGAAGCGTGTGTTAGTGTGCGTGTGCATGAGTGCAAATGGGACTATGGGCGTGTGTGTGTATGATTTTGTGTGCAAAACGGGGGAGGGAATTTGCTAGAAAAACAGATACTAAAACGCTATCCGATAACAATCATGCAAAATGAACTCAAAACTTAGACGACCACTGGCAAATGATTTAATTATACGTGTGCGTTTTTAGGACATTTTTGGCCAGTATTTCCATTGCATGCACATTTTAAACAAATCTAAAACGTGAAGTCAATGTTTTTTCTCAATTCCCAGAAAATTTAAGGCTGGTCAGTGTTACAATTTTCGACATTTTAATTGAAATGAGATTTACACTCGAAACACAAATCTCATCGACATTTAATGCAAACTCCACTTGAACAAATTGCACGAAAACTCAAATGAATGAATTTGGGAGCAAAAACGAAATGAAAAAAAAAAACACAAAAAAAAAAAATGAAATTAAATGTTCGTTTTGAGCTTTAATCAGAAATGCCTTGAAACAAAACGAAAGTCGAATCGACTCATTATTTTACTCATAAAAACGATATTATATTCCACATCACAATTGCTCACAATGAATTGTTGTTTTTGTTTCTTTTTTGTTTTTTTTGCGAGCTCATCAAAAGGGGACGATGTCAATATCAGTTCCATTTCTGTGTGAAATTTACTCGTTTGTTCTTTTTTGTTTCTCTTTGTATTTTATGTTCTCGTGTATACTGTAATTATTGGAACTTTTGGAATTATACACACTTCAGTATTTTGTAACATTTCAGTCAGAACGATTGTATTTAATTACACCCAAGTGTACGATTTTCTGTGAATTATTCGCATAGAACGATGAATTAAATAAAGATATGACTTTTCGATAACTCCCATGATAATTATTATATGCACACATTACAAATGTCTAGGCAAATTTGTTGCAAATCGTTGACTTTATTTTGAATCTATTTGATTTGATTCACTTTTGTGAATATAAACAGATATTGTAGAGGAAATATCGTCATTTTTAAGCAAATATTTCAAATTTTGTCAAGAACAACGGTAGAATGAGAAATAAAAGAGAAATGTTGAAATGGCTTGATGACATTTGAATGACATTTTGTATTCAGTGGACATTTGGTGATTTTGACCGTCTCGATTTGAACGGAATCGGACTCTTGTGAATTTCACTTGAAATTCAAAACTTGTGATTTCCACTTTTTAGTTCAATTTTTGTGAATTTGTTTTACTTACTTAAAATGTTACTTCAATTCATCTGACATCGTTTCATGATTCGATTTTTTTTTTGTAATTTTGTCATCTTATTTGAATCTTTCACTCTCATCACCTTGTTTTACAAAGGTTTATCTCCTATGATTCTAAATTTTCTTAGTTTTTCTCTCAGTCTTTCCTCAGTTTGTCTTCCAGTCTCTCACCAATTTGTCTCCCAGTCTTTCAAGTTAGATAAAAACCTAGTTTAAATCTCGTGAGCATGACATAACTCTTGAAGCTAAAGCTCAATTATCCAATTGGTTTACCAAAGTAATCATAACAATAATATGACTAAATCGATTCGAATGACGTGTAGTAAAATTGTAATCTGTAATTTACATAGTTCAAGAAGATGAATTTAACATGAATAGATGCAATCAAAAGTATATTTTCTTATTCTACGAAAGAATTATTTGAATTTATTCAAGCTAAATATGTATTGTTTGTTTGGTTTCATTCAATATATTCTCGCTGACAAATTATTTCATACATAAAACATTCAATGTGATGTAGACATTTTTGTTGTCTTTTATTATTCAACTAAACTATTCCATTTTGCATATTTCCGTAATGTACGATAATTATACGATTTAATAAATTATATTCAAGTCGTCAAAATAATAAATGATATGCCAGTATATTTGCATATATATATTATATAAATGTGTATACACCTGTAAAACAGATATACGAGTACGGTGGTCATCAATTTTGATAATGAAAATCTTGTGTGCTCTACCGTTTTATTACAGGAATATCATTATCATTGTCATTATCATAGCATAGCATGACAATAGCATACATATACAAATATATATGCCAATCCACAATGAGGTGTACTATTTTCTATTTCCCATCGACTTTACAATGTCAATCAAATGGTGTTGGCATTAATTCACTGAGAATGTTGACTGAGGCGAGAGAATGAGGGCACAGTGCGATAACAATCGTGCGAAATAAGCTTAAAATGAATATGACCACGGGCAAATGATTTAATTATATACGTGTGCGTTTGATACCAAAAAAAAAAAAGAAAAAAAATTTTTTCTCTCTTATGGGTGAGGCCATCAAAATAAAATGCGGTAAATTCGAGACTATGCCCGTTTAGTTAAATCGGGTCTTTGAGGTATTGTTATGAATCAAGACGAGGAACCAAACTACGCAGACAAATAGAGTGAAAGAGAGAAAAAAAGAAATGAGATAATGAGAGATAAAGAGAGAAACAACAAACTTATGCGCTACTGAAATCTAATTAGATTTCTGTTTTTTTTTTCAGGTGAGTTTTTGTTCATTCAACCATTTTGTATGCGATTCACTTTGGTTTTCCACATTTTGCACACAATACTCTCATTTTCGGAATGATTAAGAAATGGCCATAAGTAGGAAGGTCTTGACTTCCTGCTTTAATGATTGAAAACACTTGCAAAACAAACTCGCGCGTTATGTTACGCATTTTCAAAAAACTAACATAAGCATTCGTGCCATTTCATTTGTGGAAAACTTCTAGTGGAAATAATACAAACACACAAAATTGCGTCGTAACGGTTATTAAGTCTTGCTGCTCAATGGTGATGGTTCAACTGTGCTAATTTTACCGAATAACAAAAATTATTATATGTTTTTACTATTAAATTTCATTTCCAAAGAAAGTTCCGTTTAACACGAAGATGTTATGGTATTTTATGTCGATGATATTGGTTAGTACGATTATTGCATTTAACAATAAGATTTCGGAGAAAGAAATAGAGTGAGAGAAAGAATGAATTTTTACCGTATTCGAAGTATGCAAAACAAATTGGAATTATTACAAGCATAAAATGTAAGTAAAGTGGAGTTTTTCCGTTGTAAAAATATGTATTTAACCATATGGCAAAACATGAATTTTATAGTAGTAACAACACTTGCGGTCTCTATCAAATTCAAAATAATTTCTTATGGTATTTATTTTGATCATAATATTGTGTTTTATTCAAATAACAATATTTATGGACATCAAAAGAAAATTCATTGCTAATTTTCAGATGGAATTTCTTCGCTTCTTTTTTCTCGAGATAAATCAGAAGAAAGCATGCTGTGGTTGATGCGAGGCGAGAATCAAAAACTCAATTCTTCCCAATTTGACTTGGAGAACATGATTCGACTGATGCAAAAGATAAAAACATAAGCAATAAATGACTTCCATATTAAGAAAGCATATGCACATTAGCATATGTTGCATTAAAAACAACCAACAATAGAAAAACTGATATGAAACATTGAGATAGAACGCGAAATTAAGAGAGAGAGAGAGAGAGAGAGAGAGAGAGAGAGAGAGAGAGAGAGAGAGAGAGAGAGAGAGGAGAGAGAGAGAGAGAGAGAGAGAGAGAGAGAGAGAGAGAGAGAGAGAGAGATAGAACGAGAGAAATGAAATGAAATAACTAGCACTATTACATATCGTTGAAAATGATCCATTCGATTCAAATGAAATCGGACTATTTAGAATGCCTTTCTGATGAGTTTTTTGCTTTTTATTTTGTAGGTAGGCTTTATGCTTTGACGCAGAATGGAAAAAAGAGAGAGAAATTGAATGGAAGAAAGAGAAAGAGAAAGAGAGAGAGAGAGAGAGAGAGACTGCAAGAAAGTGGGAAAGATAAATGGAAAGACAAGAAGAGAGAATGAGAGAAAGCCAAAATAGACCTACAGAGTACAAGCAAATCAGCTGAGCTGATATATATTAAATTATATAATTTGTATGGTCCGTACATATGGCTTCCGCACTTTAAACAACTCTCGCATCGTACACAGTTGAAATCTCATCAAACGAAACCATTTTGCACTGCACTTGATGCCAGTTGTCGGTTTGAATGAAAAGGAAATAAACGATAAGAGAGAGAGTTAGAGAGAGAGAGAGAGAGAGAGAGAAAGAGAAGAGTCAGTAATCAAATAGACAGTTGCATATATTTAATTCAATCAGCTTGTAATAACACTTTACGACCATCTACGTCGGGCCATTTAAGGCAATAAATAGCTTGGTTAAATCGTTGTTCTTATGAATTGTTATCGTTGAATGGATTAGAGTGAGCGCGAGCATGAATATTAAGCCAGTTGAATGAACTATAACTGAAGAAGATTTGGTTTGTTGATTTTTATCAAAGGCAATAAAAAAAAAAAAATCGAGAGAGAGAGAGTGAAAAAAGGGTCACTTTCTTTTTAATTCTTTGCAACAATGATCACATACAGCGATACAGTTCTGACATATTCGATTTAAATGGGATTTTAACACGTTCCATTCTTTTGCGATATAACAATTTCATATGACCAACCACGCTGACCAAGGAATATGGATGCCAAATAACTCACGCATAATAGAGAAACAGAGAAAATGAGAAAAAAAAAAAAATAGAAAACTGCTCGCACATATATTTCACCCTGAAATGACCAGAGGATTATCCATCAATCCAAAACAGAGATCAGTCGTTCTCCGCACACCACAAATGAATGCCAGAGAATAGAGAGAAAGAAAGAGACAGACAGAGAGAGGGAGGGAGAAAAAAAAACGTCAAGCGTACGCAAATCCCACAAATTTTGCATGAAATTATAGTCGGTTCAAGCGAAATGATAACTGCTCGCTGGGGACCTTATCTATTGGCATGTTTGTGCCATCTCATTTTCGCTGCTTTGAAATCACCCAAAACCGAATGCAATTTGCCGCTGCCGCTGATAGTGTTGTTGTTGCTGCTGTAGCTGTTGCCGCCACCGCTATTGGTGCCATCATCACACAGCATATATTGCATACGTATTTTCACAAATCACGCATTTGCTCACATCAGAAACACTTAACCACTATAATATTGCTCAATTCAATGGTTAATTTATAATATGAAACAACTGAATAAAATCCTAATATCTGATTGTGTCATTCTGTCTGTGGCTGAAGCGCTTTATGTATTTCATTTCGTTTGACAATGTATTTTATAATTTACGCAGCCATTCGTTGTATTTCTGTTTCATTCCATCTCACATACAAATATAAATAAACATACGGTGACTGCTTGTCTTCATCTCTCTCCCATTCTCTCTTTCTCACCGTCTCTCTGTCCCTTATTCTCCATCTGTCTCCCATTCTCTGTCGCTCTGCCTCTCATCTCATTCTGTCGCATACATTCTGTGCATCTTTCAGACAGAATATTCGTGTGACATACAGAGAGACGATATATATATATATATATATTTCTTTCATTGCTTGGAGATTCTGCGAAACATAATGTGGCAGTGGCATTAAGCGCAAATAACAAATAATAATGCACATAAATAAAATGCTGGAAACAAAAGAACAAGCATAATGCTCCACACACACACACACATACACGCTCACTTATTCTCTCATTTTGCACACATAAAACGAAACACGCAAAAAGAGAGTGAGATACAGGGGAATGGTCAACGGCAAATCGGAAAACGACGATTTCAACTGTTCGAGAGTTTCCAAAAATCGAGAGAGAATGAGAGAAACAGAATGAGAGAAGCAAAAAAAAAAAAAAAAAGAAACAAGCAACAAGAACCTAACGGAATGGCGAATATAAATTTCATCCGTACTAAATATGTTCGATCTATCCATAAATTACATGAGAATTTGCTGTTTCTACTGCAATCATAGAGATATTTTATATTGTGAAGGAATGAGTAAGGTCGAACTGTTTGTATCGTCATCATATAATCTATATATACAACATATTTGTGTCTATTTTTTTTTGTTTCTCTTCTTCATCTTCGTTGTTATTCTAGCATTTGCCAATCTTTGCCACTATTCTATTCTCTTTTTGTTCATTGTATGTATACGAATGGCCATCAATTTTCCCATCGTATGACAAATATTCTTCTCTCCATTCTCGGTGTGTCACCATATGAGCAAATGGAAAACAAAAGACCCTTCTCCATATTTAGATGTCATTTGGATATTGTTATTTTCATCTCGAAATAATTGGTGATGCCCGTTGTCGTGTTGTTTCTCTTGCTTTCAAATGCAATGGCTGACTGTTCATTCAAATAGAGAAAATCAATGCTCACTTTCATTAAGGGAATAATTTGTAAATAGATGACATGAAAAACCGCAAAATTTTGCTATCTACGCACTCACGAACACGCACACAAGATTTTCATTTTATCATTTCAAAGCATACACAATTTATATACATATGTAATTATATATATATATATATATATATATATGTGTGTGTGTGTGTGTGTGTGTGTGTGTGTGTGTGTGTGTGTGAAGCATGTTTGACAGAAACGTATTCACATTTAAATTTTGTGAAATGTTCTCTTTTTCTGTCATTCAGTCAGAAACAAAACCGCCGTTTATTTTATCAACACACATAATTCATTCGAATTGAAATGCGTACGCACACGCAGCGATGCACATATTTACGCAATGTTTCTGGGAAGAGAATGAAAAGGTGGAGGAGGAAGAAGGAGGAGGAAGAGGGTGGATGAACAGCGACAGAGTTTAAGTTTATCGAGAAAAGCCAAAACAACAAAGTCACTCATTCACCAAAAACAATTCTGTCATTTTAAAAGCCAATGAGAAAACAACGTCATTCATTCAGAGAAAACACGAAAATTGTGTTTTATGTTACACTGTATAATGCATATAAAGTTGCAAGGCATATATAGAAAATCAACATAATACCAATGGCTGAATCTCTCTCATGGGCAATGCAAATGGGCAATTCAATGATACAATTTCATGGTTTGACCGCTACACACACCAACAATTCAAATTTCAATACTGTGGCTTTAAAGCCTCAAATGTTGTAAGTATCAGCAATATCTAATTTTGAAATAGTTTAAATTCATGTTAATGCACAATGCTTAAGTTTCAAATTCTCTTTTGCTGATTGCCAAAATGGCCAACAACACATACACCAAAAACAATCAGAATAATTCGGTAAAATTGACATTGCGAGAAATAATTTTCTATCCAAAAATTGTTGCCGTTTTCATTGTTGTTGTTGTTGTTTTTGAATCGAAAGTTGCAATTTAATTGTAAATAAATTGAGTACAATCAAAATTCATCAGAGAGTCACTTTTTCTTTCTCTACTTAAATTTCTACAATGTTTGCTTTTTTCAATTATTTTTCTCTTGACGAGTATCTCTCTCTCTCTCTCGCTCTCTCTCCCTCTCTTTCGCTGGCTTGAATTTGTTATTCTGGTTTCATAGTAGAAATTTGATGCTTTGTTGAGTATGCACTCGAAATGATACAAAGTTCGGCGAAAGTCAATTAAATGGAAAAATGATACAAAATGAACTTGTAATGCATCTTGAAATGGCCAATTTGTAATGAAGTGTAGCCAAAATAAGTAATTTGAATCAAATCAAATTAAAAAGTTTGTCTCGTTTCATACGGTTTTTTTTCCCTATTTGAGACAGTTTGTTTCTGTTTTTCAGTCTCTGGCACTTTTTTTTTTCTTCGTCATGAGTATTTCCTTGTATAGCGTTTGCATTACGTGTCCTCTCTACTTAATTGTTTGCAATTGTTTGAATGGTTGATTTTGGAAGTGCTGCACTCACGCAGTGCTAGTTTCGTATTTCAAGCGAATTGATAAATTTTTTTTTTCTCTTTGAATAAACTTTTTGTTTTACTTATAGAAAGAAGGAAAGGAAGAACGATAGAGAATATAAGAGACAATGAGAGATAGAATGAAAGAGAAAGAGATCTCTGAGACAATATGAATGGCGAATGAGAGAGAGAGAGAGAAAGAGAGAGAGAGAGAGAGAGCGAGAGAGAGACAAGAGAGAGAGAGAGAGAGAGAAAGCAAAAGACTAAAAAATCGGTACAAGAATGAAAGAGATGCGAAATATCGACTAAGATAGTTTGACACAGAGAGGGAATGAAGCGAAAAGGCAAGTGTATTCATATTACAAACGACAAAATTGTCATTAGTTTGTACAATTTCACATAATTTCCTTATCGAGTTCATTGTTCGCATCAGTTCACAGAGTTAGGTTCTCATGGATTTGGCGCTCGATTTTCGGTGCCAAATACGAAATGTGTTACCATAAAATGGACAATTTAAAATTATCTGCAGAAAAAAAAACCCCGCGACACGATACGATTTTCACAGAGGGCATTCAAATGAATTTGAAAATGTAGTAGTGAACATTTGGCTCGACACAATGAAAAAGCGAAATAATGGCCTGTCTGAATTTTTCTGGTGTGATTTGGTTTAAGTTTTTTTTTTTTTTTTTTTTCTAGTGTGATTTGGTTTCTCTTATAAAACCATTGGGTGTGTGAGCCATTCGTGTTACATTTCACAGATTGATGCGATTTAAATAATGAACATGAACATACTAGTACTATTTATCTGGTATGTTGTGTCATTTTATTTGCAAATGCTATCCATGTTGAGCGCGATAGCCAAACGACGAGTCGACCGAATGGGGTTCAATTTCAGCACCGGATTATTCGCGGTGTAATAAATTTTCACTGTGCGTCAGCTTAAGTGTAATTATTTTCAAATATCGGTACAGATAGCACACGTACGAACATAACCGTTACAGAGATTTTACTACGGTTATTTCATGTCTGTCATCATTAAGACCTCAATTCAGCTTCAATGCGTTCATCAATGCGATGCCATTTTCAATGCTTGGGTTTTTTTTTCTTTTTTTTTGCTTCTTTCCATTCATTTTTGCATTCATCATTCAATACTTGAGATTTTTAATCATTCTCTGTTTCATTTTTATATTTTACCTCATCGCATATATTCGCATTTTAAATGAATCTGTTTTTCTAAAATGAATGCATTTGCGCTTAAATGTTGTAACAAAACGTACAAATAAGCAAACATGTAATATGTAACCGATAATAAATGCGGTTGTTTACCCGAGCTATTTAGACGACACTCTTAAAAATAGACAAATCAAGCGTTTATATGCTGCCAACGTACTTCAATCCATAATCATTTGCCAGCGCTGAATGAATGAGAATGAAACAAGTTCAAACAACATCCAAAATTGATTGAAGCATTTTGTCTGTCGTCAAAACAGACAAGGAAGAGCGGAGAATTAAGCGAGGATGGAAAAAGATAAGAAGGAGAGAGAGAAAAGAGGAGATGAGACGAAATTTGTGGAGTGAGATAAAGAGCATGAGAGCAAGATAGCAAGATATAGAAGGAGAGGGTAAGGAAGCGAAAGAGACAAGCAAGAGCGAGAAAGAAAGTGGGAGAGGGGGAGTGAG
The DNA here is from genome assembly GCA_029041755.1 of Resseliella maxima. Lineage (NCBI taxonomy): Eukaryota > Metazoa > Arthropoda > Insecta > Diptera > Cecidomyiidae > Resseliella > Resseliella maxima. The sequence goes on from JAQOWM010000689.1 coordinate 1,066,836, forward strand.
AGAGAAAGAGAGACGAAGAAAAAGAGAAAGAAAGAGAGAAAGATCGCGACTGGCGTACTCAAAACCGCGTCTGATAAATGGAATTTTGATTTGTTGTGTACTTTATGCTATCCGCATAATATATGTGTTGAATGTTTTTTTCTCTGTTGATATAAATGACTGTAAGTGTTTGTTTACATGCTCAGCAATGAGAAGTAAACATTAAGTGCTGAACGAATCAATTTCAACTTGAACTATGAACGGTACCATAATTTAGGTTAGCGCTCAAACTGAGAAATGAATGGCCAAAATATAAAAGAGCGAAAAGCACACCGACACAATACAGCACACAGCACAGCAACTATCCGAAAATAGACGGGAAAAAAATCATTTGGATTTCATCGTTTCGTTTTATTTTTTTTCATGTTTTTTTTTTGCGGTGCGTTAAAAATATACGCTGAAAAATTTGTGTGTACATTGTACACAATGGAAAAACAGCGGTAGACTGACGGAATGAAACAAAAAACAAACACACACATAACATATGACAATTGAGAAACTCCATGTGCGACAAAGCCTCACGTCTACATTATGAACGGTTTTCTGTTTTCAGTTTGTTGTTGCTGCTGGCAGAGGCAAAAATCAGCGTCAGAATCAGCCGAAAAACAGTGCAAGTAAACAACAGATAAATACATACAAAGCATGCTGACATAATGAGCATTGCGACGCCGTATTGTTGTTGTTGCTGTCATCGCACACAATTACATCAATTCGATCGATGAAACTCTAGTTGACTCTGTTCCACTTGCCGTTTGATATGATACGGTGCGAATGTGCCAACCGTCTATGTGCCACATTTTAACTGTGTATGTGTATGCGCGCAAAACAGAGTGAGTGGGATTCAAATAGCAAAACTAAAAGCATGAACCAAATGAAAAATCTCTACAGCTGAGCGGCGGTAGCTGGTGAAATAATATATACACAAACTGTACGGTATGGTTCGTAGAAATTTCAACAGCAGTAGAAGTACCGATAAACCAGCGCCTATATATGTTTTGCTTTGTTTCACAACGTTACTGCGCTGTGAGTCTTCACCGTGCATCGTTCATTTCAAAATAATATACATCGCGCGCACAATGTGCTCACAAGTTTCAAAGTGAAGAGTGAAGAGTAGTTGAATTGCATAGAAAAATAAAATAACATACAACATAATAACAATAAAAATTCAGTGCGAATTATAGTGAAACACACAAAAAATACCATACTCACAAAAACTAAGCAGGAACAACATTTTCTATACAAACAGAAGAAAGTAAATGAATAAAAAAAAAACAACAAACGCATATTTTCCTCTGATCAAATCAAATGATAAGAAAGTGTTCACTACACGCGAAAATAAACTTTAGTTTGGTTTTCTTATTTTTTTTTCTTCTCTCTGGTGTTTGTTTTCTTCCTTCTTATTGGTGTGTTTTATGCTTAAGTGCTAAGGAAATGCTCGTGTAACGAAATAATATTGTCATTAAGAACTTCCTCCTGTAATAAATATTGCGTGAATCAAAATCATCGGCGACCAAACGCTGACGGTTTTTTTTCTCTCTCTCTCTCTCTCTCTCTCTCTCTCTTGTCTTTGCGTTTTTTGTTAGTTGACAAATCCCCACACAGATAGACAGAGAGACAGAGAGAGAGAGTGTGAATAAAGAAGTAAAGAGAGAAATACTGCAAAAGGAAACTTGAATTCATGACGATAATATTCCTCTCCGTGCTTGTTTTATTTTCGCTCTGTCTTCAATAAATTGTACACCCAAACCAAAATTGAATGCCGACACAAGCAAAAAATAAATTAAACGAAATATTATGACCGTGTGAATTGAAAACGCACAACAGCAAAACAATTATAGATAAATGTGAATTGCTGCGGCTCGTGTATTTTGATTGGTGCTAAAGTAAAGACTTAATTCAATGAAAAAAAAAAATAAAATTGACAAAGTCGAGAGAAATATTTGTTGAAATAGAAAAGGAACGGAAAAGAAAATAACAAATAATAAATGAACACTTAGCAAATAACGAATCATTTTGCACATTCAAACAAAATACAAAGCAATTATATGGAGATTTTCTTACGATAATGACAATTTCAATTGATTTGTAAATAAAAAAAAAAAAATGTTCTGAAGGATAATGACGTACATATGTGCCAATGTTCCAATGTTCCAATGACACAACGTGAAAAAACAAATTGATTAAAAATAGAAAAAAAAAAAACTTAGCTCGTGTGCGTCTGACAACGGACGCTAAAGGAAAATCGATTTGTTTTGTGCTCATTTCATTTGACACTTTGATTTGACTGTCTCTATCTCTTTGTATATCTTCCTCTAGATATAGGCTAGAGTGAGAGAAAGAGAGAAAGAAAAAAAAACGGCTAACGCAAAAAATCAGAAGCAAAACAATAAACTTGGAGACGAAAAAAAAACAAGAAAAAACGCATTCGATTGTTTCCTCTTCTTATCGGATAAACGGGACGCATTCCCCGTCATATCGACCGACCATTTGCAGTTCGTAGTAACGTGCATAACGAACGGCAAGGACACGCCATCACAACGTCGACACAATGACAACAACAACAAAACCATTTGATGCAATGCACAAGCTCTGACAAGTGTTCGATTTCGCAAACATGCTCACAAATGCGTTCACTATATATAACTATAGAGAACATGTGAATGATACACTTTGCGTATATTTCGAATGCTAATATGCGATAACAGCATACAAATCTCACAACATTTGAACATTTTTTTTTTTTTTTTTTTTTAAACAAAGTGTGAGAGTTACAAGAAACAAAACTAAACGAAAACAAAAAACATTGACTATTGAAATGCATTGTATGCGAACAAGAGGTTGGTTGGTTTTTTCTTTCTCGATAGTGCTTTTTACATCGATGCGGTGTGAAATGTAATTTGCGTTTATTTTGTTATTTTTTTTGGTTTTTATTTTAATTTCCATGATAACGGATGAACTAGCGGACATTTCAAGCATTTTTCTTCAAGCTGTGCATATCCTAATAGAATTCACTTGTTTAAACCGTTTTAATTTCTAGCATAATTTTACTACTGTTACCACAATACCGTTTTTGGGTGGTGCATTTTTCTGTTATTTTTTTTTTTTCTTTTTCGGCTTGCTCTCATTTCGGTATGTGTTCACAGTCGGTTGCACAAATGTATTGACCTCGAATGCATGCACGTTTACAACCCAAGGGAATGAATCGCATTTTGTTTGCGGCAAAATAAAACGAAGAAAAAATAAAACACCTCGTATACGAAACAAGAAATGGCAAAAAGCATAGAAAAAGGAGATGAAAAGATCTTGATTGTTGATTTGATGCCAATGATGTAATTGCCAGCTAAGCGTAAACCCTGAATTGCATGTCTGTTGCAATCGTTCGCACTCACACACACACACACACACACACACACAAAACACTTTTTTTCAAACTTTGAATGTGTTGTTTTTTTTTTTCTTTCGTTGCCATTTCAAGTATTCGAATTGGCAAACAAACAAAGCAAACCCACTATCGCCACAGCATTCCCATTAACAAAGCGTGGACAAGAAAAGCACCATATTCACATTATTTTTTCCAAGCTTGAGATAGTATGTGTAAATACCAAAACAAACTGTCGAAAACTAAAGTGTTAAATTTGTGAAATATTTTTTTTTATAGAAAGATAGAGAGACAAAGGAAGAAAAAAAAAGACAGAAAAAGAAAAGACAAGAAAGAGAGTTTTGAATTTTAGAAAAATCAATGAAATTTGCAACCAAGTTCCATGTTACGGTTAATTTTTATTTCGATATATTGACATTCTACACCTACAGCGTCGATAACAGTGATAAGATATTAATTTGATAAATGACAACAGCAACAACAAAAACAACGATCAACGATACTTAAACAACAACCCATCCATCGACCGGTCACATTGACTAGCCGTAATTTACGAGAAAAAAAAATATATTTATATATTTCAATTGACTTGCAGTTTACGGGCTGTACAATAATTGCATTGTTTTCAAGCAACAATTTATACCTGGTGAGTACAATATTTTAACGATAATTTCATGTTGGTTTTCAATATACATCACGTTTACAATTACAATGTTTAAGCCATTAAAATAACAAATCACTGTAAACTAATCGATAAAACAGCTGCTAGAGCGATTAATAAGGCAACAATAACATCATCAACAACAACAACAACAACAATGGAAAAATGACGAAAAAAAAAGAAAAACATATGAATAGTTGAACGGAACAAAACAAGCGGCTCGGGATAGCAATTAACCCGAACGTTAACGTTCATCGTAATGACAAATCGTTGTTAGCCATTTTATCGGATAATTTATACATGGTTAACATTTTAAAGATCATATTCAATGTTTGCGTTCTATTTACGATCATAATATTTAACTTGTGTTATTATTTCGTTTGTTTGTTGCGATCGAAACTCGAGGTTTTTTTTTCCGCCGCATTAGCTATCAGATCAATAAAACGCATTGTTTGCAAATATTACTCTCTCTATCGAAATCGTTATTACGAATATTCAAGTTTTTCTACAATATGCTTATCGTATGTCATTCAATAAATCGCTATACGAATTGACAGCAATTGAATCGGCTTATCATCGCAGTATAACGTACACAATTGAATATATCTAAAATAGCATTTTGCATTTGTCTCTGTAAACTGTGATTTAGCTGACTATATCTCAGCTAAAGAAAAAAAACACACAAACAAACACACACTATGAATAGATTTCGTTATAGCGAAACAAGTTCTATGTTGGCATTGCAAAATATATCATATATTTTCCGGCAATCATTGTGGGGTCATCGCTTGTTATCAACTCTGACTCATTTTACAATTTTTGAGATTGAAAAGAGTTACATGTGGGAATTATTGAACAAAACGTATTGTTCTCACGAAAATTATGACCCATTGGATTGATAAATGCGTGTTTTTTCGGAGAGCGGAGAGATGGTGTACGCACGACAAATTTGAAGCACTAAACAAACGGTTGCCATTTTGGTAGTGCATGTTGTTGGTACGAGCCAAAAACCAAAAATGGATAATGTGCATGTTATCATTGCCACGAATGAACGTATATATCTCAGCTCGTGTGGCTTGAGTGTTGTACTTTTTTTTTTACTCATCTTTCGTTACCATTTGCACCGCGTGTGAACAGCATCGTTTAATATTCGACGACGACGACGACGGGGCTTGGATGTTAAGCTGCACTGCGAATGTGTGCTATTTATATCATACACTATGCACCACCATAAACCACCATCCACATGTATATGCACTTGTGTACATGAGATATAGTCCATTGCTAAACTTGAGTAAAATAGCTTTGCCAGCATAGTTTGCTAAAGCTTATTTCGCAGTATATGTGGATGCTAGCTCACGTTGTGATTGAACATGCATTCGCCTTTTGCATACAAGTGACATGCATGCATTGCGAGAAAAATCCAAAAAAAAACCCCGACGATTTATCGATTTTATCTGGCACATTTTGCCACATCTCAATGAGCAAAGGATTTAACCACTCATGATGCTTCGACGACTTTTTACCATTGAAACTATGTGCATAGGATTTTGCGAAAACGATAGAGTAGTTATGGAAAACTATGAAGAAAGATATGGTGAAACCGAAGACGAATGAAAATTGGTTTGGAAAAATGAAAAAAAAAACATACCAAGATTATTTGTTGGTCGACAAGGGTGCTTTACGTTCTTGTTACAACGATCGACCTTTTTTCTCCACAAAATCCAATGTTTACTTTTACCGCACACATACACATGCAGAACCATATATTCAAGACAATATGAATGGCGAATTAGGGAGAGAGTGAGAGAGAGAGAGATAGAAAGAGAGAGAGAGAGAGAGAAAGAGAAAGATAGGAACGAGAGAAAGAGTTCAAATGATGTTCATTCAATTGTTGTCATTGTTCAAATATTATTTGCACCGTTTGTCTTCTTCTATTTTTCTTCAACGAGTGTCATAAAATGAATTACCACATGAGATTAATGTGGAAATGAATGAAGAAGTGAGAAGAAAAATAATAATAAAAAAACACCAACAATAACAACTCATACAAAAACTAAAGCATAAAAAACGGTGTAAAGTAATAAACGTTTTATGTGCTATTCCACCTGAGCATCAAACGACGGTTGCTACTAACATCAAATCGTATCACCGAGTAACGGCATTTTAGTTGTTTAATCTATGGAATAATTTTGAATTATCGTCTCATATTTCGAATGCAGTGTTAATGCTATGTTATTTACATTGCGATTTGTTTTCTTATTTTTCTCGCTTTTTCTTATAAACTTTCAATAGTTCTCTTTCTATTTATCTATATCTCTAGTTTCATTCATTTTTTTCTTTGCTCTCGCAACAACATCTCTATCGAATTGAAGATAGAGAGACGGGGCGCAACTTTGTCTCGTGTCGAATTTCTTACATTTGCCATCAAGGTTTGTTTCATAACAAACTATAAATTTTACTGTGAATAAATATTCACAGTCACTTGTTAGAAACTGTGTGTTATGTCGCGCACAAAACTAAGCACACATGCACTAACTTTATGAATGACTATGGTTGTGCATGCATACTGTATGTGTGTGTTTGCGAGATTTTTTTTCTTTTTTTTTGCTTTGGCTGGTTGTTATCGAATACGTGCATAAATCTTGATTCATTCACGTATGGATATATAATTTGGAATGCATGTTGCATTTGAGAGTGGCGCTCTGGTACATACATTTATTTCCATTATGTGAAAATAATTAACTCTATCGCTTTTTCTTCTTAGTCTGGGCACTTTGTGTGTATATTTGTATTGTGTATGTTGACACAAATGGCAAACGGGAATAGGAACGATTGTTGCTGTGAGGCAATGACGACAAAAAAAAACAAGCGACGAAAACGGAAAATTAACTGTTACCGGGAAATCAATTCAATGAACGAACTATTGCACACCATGCCAAAGAAGTACGAGAAAAAAAAAGGAAAATACAAATAATTAACTGTGATGCTGCACTTATCGCCGGAAAAACACTGAACTTTACTTATTATTACAGTCTTATTTGTGCCAATGGCGTTCGCGTTTGCCACAGTGTGAATATAGAGCGAACAAAATACAGAGAAAATGGGAGAGAGAGAGAGAGAGAGAGAGAGAGAGAAAAAAAGATACAAAGAGAGTGAGAGAGAAAAAACAAGATTGACATTTGTATGCAGCTTGGAGTGTTTGAATGGTTCGTCATGCGGAAATCCTGTGAAAAAAATTCCAACCTATCAAACGAATCAGAATCAGAATCAGAAAGAGATCGAGAAAACGAGAAAGAGATAAATAGATGGACCTAGAGCTAGAGAGAAAGAGAAAGAGAGAGAGAGAGAGAGAGAGAGAGAGAGAGAAAGAGAGAGAGAGAGGGACACATACACATTTCAAACAGAGAACAGTAAACAGAATAAAGTTTGCAAACGATGTATGCAATATGCATTAAACATTTTCATATTTGTCGAAGTGAAATCGATGGATTTCACCATTTACCTTCAACAACGAATACGTTTGTAATCAGTACGCTGTTTTAGTTTTTATTTTTTTTTTTTTTCGTGTGTTCACTTGTTTGAAACGAAATCATGAAGTTCACCTCATGCACCGTCATATACTTTTAATTACACTCGAAAAAGTTTCTGGTAAGCACCAGGTAGTTGACATTGTAATTCAAAATTGGCCAATGAATTCTAATGAAAATGTTAAAAGTTTAAATGAAAATTGGAAATAGTCATCAAAAGCTTCAAAACACTAGAAAAAGGTAAAAAGAATAAGATGGAGAGAAAAATGGTGAAGCAACAAAACAACAAAGTCGACAATCGCATTTTCGATGGCGCACTTTCACTTGTGAAGTGCATTACAACTCATAAATATACCAATGGAATCGACTGCGAGTATGCTTTTGCTCACATTGTGCAAGTGGAAATCTGGAAATGGAATAATTGCATTAGATAACTTGCAATTACATTTTATTTAGTTGAACAAGTATAATACCCGATTCAAAATATTTAGATCGCTATTTTATACAATGGCAAAATCGTAAATGGTTTTAGTTTTTCAACAATATTGTTGTTGCCATTGAATGTGTTGGACATTAGAAGTGTACAAAAGATGATATGGCGACTGAAAGGATATACAAGGAAGCGAGTATTTATCGCTTTCATTACAAAACAAAATCCGCCCCATAGTGGCAATTTGTGTATGTATATGTGTTTACATTTGTGCGTGCATTTCACTCGATGCAGTTGCATTCATTGCAATGAAAAACAAAATATGCTCTGTTTGTCTAATTTGCTACCTTTTGTTTGGATTTCTCTTCATCTCTCTCTCTCCTTCGGCTTGAGTGTAATCGGGTTTATGTGTTTGCGATTAACGTTACAGATACAATAAAATTGTTTGTTCTGAATTGGTGACACACAATAGTAGCCAAGCCAGGCGACAATGACGGCAACGCTACTGTTCACCACCGCACATGAACAACACTGATCGGGCATATATTTACACTTTTAAAGAAACAACAACAAAAGCCCAATTGGAATTGCAACCAAAGAGAGATTGAAAGGAAGGGGATGAGCAGTAGTTAGATTGATAGACAGAGAGAGGGATAGAGAGAGAGAGAGAGAGAGAGAGAGAGGGAGGGTGAGGGTGAGGGAAGGAGCAAGAGAGAGAAAAAAACAAAAGAATTAGATTTGACCCCAACTCGCTCACATTTGGCTTGTTGTGTTTGTTCGCCATGGGATTTTCACATTTGTATTGCAGATGCATTTACCCCACCGAAATCGAATTAATGCTACAATTTTGAATTACACGTTTTGTTGGAACGAATCGCAGCCATGGAAGCAGACACAAATATACACATAAACAGACACAGAAACACACACACAGTAATTCCAACGCCATGACATGGCATAGTGTGGCCAAACCGATCTCCAAACTGCAAAACAATTAACATTCTATTCGCATCATAACCATTTTATTTTATTTCATGCAGAATATTCGTTTGATTATATAAGCAAATTAGTTTGTCGATTTTAATGATCTGCAAGCATGCGCTTAGGTTGGTCGGCTTAGATTTTGGATTTCTAGCCGAATTGGTTGCCTCGGCAAACATTCTCTTATTCATAATTTATTTAGAGGTACATAAACCGATACCCACAGACACAAGAGAGAGAGAGAGAGAGAGAGAGAGAGAGAGAGAGAGAGAGAAAGAGAGAGAGAGAGAGAGAAGCCCACACAAATACTTGATTGTATGTATCATTACAATGCATTTATGAAGTAAATAAGTAAATCAAGCATTCCCCAGTCTATGGTGGCCACTGTCCCAATTTGAAATAGTTTATCGCTATTTTCAACTCAACCAGATAATGGCTTCAGCTTAGAATAATAATTGAGTTTTTGTTTACAGTCTGTGTGTTACAACGAGTCGATAAAGTTTTTGGCGTTGAACACTTACATCGAACTGCTTGGAATTTCTAAACGAGCTTCGTACTTTATTAGGGAAAACTTCTTCATTATTGTTTAATTCTCTCATTTTTTTTTTGTTTTGCGTTTTCTCAAACTCATCGAATGACTTGAATAATGCAAGACATGATTGCAAATTGCATTATTTTTCTTATGAACTTGAATCGAAATCTTTAATGCATTCTCATGTCAAAGACCTTCCATTTATATTGACCAATTCAATATTACGCTAATCACGAAATGCGTCAAATAATTAATGCTAATCAATATTGAATCGATATCATATTGCGCATTAGTCGACTTCATATTCGTGTTGTTGTTGTTATTGGTGTTGTTTTTTTTACATCAAAATTCATTTACACGATTCAGACCATTAGTTTCAATTAGGTCGATTCCAAATGGTTGTGAACTTGTTGATTTCAATCGAAAATTAAGACATTAGTTTGAAAATTGATGGATTTAGTTTATAACAAGCAAACAATAACGACCACAAATGATTATATTATGATGATGATGATGATGATGACGCTGGCAGCAGCGGTTACAACTTGCACGAAATGTGATGATTAAAGTGAGAGGCTGCTAGCCAAAATGATATTCAACATTTTTAATTAAAGTTAATTCGAAAAAATCGCTTTTATGATCTCTATCACATGTATGTATTCATGCAGAAAAATACACCAAAAATACACACACAGAGACAGCTTCGCTACCAATAGACAATTGGAACATTGTCTAATTCACAATTGAACAAAATAGCTATTAAAAAGCATTTTCAAAGAGGCGGCACGTCGTCATCCAAAAAAAAAAACACACACACAACAAATCGAGATCAAAAAATGAACAAGCAACACATAAATTATCATCACTAAAATATGAATACAATCGCAAATGGTGCGATTAAACATTTTTGCTTTAAAGCATATCAGCGCAAATGAGTATGTGATTCATCACTTAACTAATGACTATTCAATGTTTTAAAACATTAAATAAATAACTTTTGAATTCACAATATGTGTTGAAAATTTCGTACAAATAATTTTTTGTTGGTCGGCTCATTTTTGTTTTTCAAAAACTTCCAAATTGGAAAATTAAACGAAATTGAAAATATGCTGAATAAGAAAAAGATGTCGGTCATAAGTGGGGAACGAAAAAAACGATTGAATAACAAAAAAGTTTCATTTCTTAGAACATAATTATCACCGACAGAATTTTAAATGTACTTACGGTTTTTGTTTTCAATGTTTTGGTTTTGGGCTTTCGAAATATGTTTGTTCGCAAAGTTTACGTACATCAGCTTGATTGGCTTCGTGGTGTATTGCTCCAACCATTACTCATAAAATATTCCATAATTTACGTGATATGAAAAAAATACGTACGATAAAAAAGGTCGAGAAGCAAATACAATTTTAATCGCCAAACAAAAAAGTGATCGCTTTTAGTGATGACTGGCGGATGTTGGCATTGTATGTGTGTGTGTGTGTACACGGTACAACGATAATGTGTGAAGTTCAGAACGCACAAAAAAATACACAAATATTGATAATAATTTATACAAATAATATCGGCAACAAATCAACACCTTTTTATCCAATTTACCTAGGTGGATTTATTTATGCCAATAAATATTCATAATTGGAAGACTCATTAACCAATTTTAACAATTGTATATGAATTTCTATCTCTTTTTGTATTTCTCTATCTCTCTCTATCTCTCACGCACACACACACACACACACACACACACAGAGAGGAGAGAGAGAGAGAGAGAGAGAGAGAGAGAGAGAGAGAGAGAGAGAGAGAGAGAGAGAGAAAGAGACATTTTGTTTTTGGTGTGATCGTATGCCAACTCGCTCCCGTTTGATTGTGCAAACAAGCAAAAATGCGATTGTTAAAAAAAAACATGCATGAAATTATATTTATAAAACACCACAAACCAATTCGAATTTCACACGTGTGCTGTTGATGAGGACAAAATGCACGCGCAAAAGTGCAAATGAATACAGAAAAGAAGAAAAAAAAAAAACAAACTCAAATTCAGCCGAATAAATATTTAATTGCCGCGAGATGGTGTTGTTGATTATTATCGATAAATATGATTGAATATCTTGCATCGCATCATATTTATTAATTTACTGCATAAAAACAGCGATTGAGCCAACAATAAATAAAATAAAATTGCAACAAGAGAGAAATGCATCGTGAAAAATGAAAAATAACAGCAACTGTTTTATGTACACGATAAAAGGAATCGAATTTAACCCCCAAGCCATTAAACAACCGCCAGCAAACAGTAACTATAGAGATAGAGATAGAGAGAGGAGAGAGAGAGAGAGAGAGAGAGAGAGAGAGAGAGAGAGAGAGAAAAAACAATTTGCCAAAAACGATTGCAAATTTACACTCACTATCGATTTTCATCAATGCTACTAAATAAGCAAAAAAAAAAACTCTCTTTCGCGCCCGCACCCACATTCACACACATGTGCATGTGGCTTCGCCGAACATCGCTCCACATTGATGTATGCTTATAGCTGTATTACACTCTTACGCATGAGAGAATGAGAAATAAATTGGTTGACGCATATCCCATGTGCATGTGCATGGCCAATCGCACCAACATAATGGATCAATTCAAAATCACAAATTGATTCAGTCGATGAAATGCACCAGTCTGAATGCAACCGCGGCAACATTCGGCGATAACACACAAACGTAAAATTTAATTTAATCATCAGCACAGCACTAATCCGACTTAAATCGCCAACAATGAATGCAAATGCCGAACTAAAATACGTCACATTAATAGATTTTCATGTTGCTTGAATATATCGTGCATGATATTTCTTTCTCTTTCGATTTAATGACGAATCTCTCACATTCAAACTTTTTTTCGCACATTTCCTCTCCCGTTCAATTGCTTCATCACTCTTTTTCTCCAATTATCTCTCCTGGCTTTCTTCTCGCTTCCCCTCATTCTCATCTTTCACACTTTCGCTCATAAAATTTGCTCGCACTACTTGTTCATCGAAGGCATTGGTTGTCTCGAAATCAGATCAAAATGTTGGAATGCGATTTGTATTTTGCTGGCACCAAAACCATTTCGTGAATGATTGGTTTTGCGAATCAAAATACAAAATCTCTCGGTTTAGCGGATTACCGGTCCCAAAATTTTCAATGTACTATATATTGATCCCAATCTCTTTACATCTATGTTCATATGTCTATATCTCAATAGCACACTCTTTAAATCTCGACTTAAAATCTCTCTTTGTAATGCGTAAGCATATTTTCATTCATTCATGTTGGTGACTAAAGCGCATATCTGTTCAAATCGCATTGCTACATTTTTTGTTATAATTTTTTTTTTCTTTTTTTTTTATTGCTACATTTCTTTTGTAATACAAAGTAATGTTGGTTTTCAATATAATGATATATGCGCAACGAAATGGCGGAAACAAAAAGAAAAAAAAAAAATTCGTGATCGATTGTCGACAGCTTTTCAAATTACAATTACGTCTTCAAAATCGGCCAAATGGAATCAACAACTATGTATTCATAAATGTAATGCTTGAATTATTTGAATTGACTTGAATTTTTTCGTAAATGTATTCTTAAGTGCTCATGATTATGTGTATAGTCAATTAGTGAAATAGATTCGCTGAAAAATTCAAACGAAAATGAAAAGCAGTGCAATGTGTCAGCAGCGAAACGATGGATTTGATTTTTTTTTTTTTTTTTGTGTTTGCACCCGTATGTGTGTGTGTGTGTGTGTATTACGGAAATTGAAACGGCACGAGCGCGCAATGTAAACGCGCCAAAACGAAAGCGAACAAAATTACTTTTCGCCAATCGCTCTAGCAATAGCTCATAAGTTACAGACAAGCATTGTTTTTTTTTTTCCACAAATGATTTGATTTTTTTTTTCCCTTCATACTATCGTGCATTCAACAATATTGGCGCGAGCAGAAATTATGTAATTTAAACTTACACGAATGATTCAGATTACATTTATACATCCATATTATTTAATATTGTTACAAATTGAAATTGAAATTAAAAAGTAACACGAAATGCAGCCAAAACTCAATTGAAGAGAAGGAAGGAATATGGAAAAAAAAATAAATTCCACAACAACATAAACATAATAATAGCAATGTTGCGTGGCACTGAGAGAGAAAAAAAAAACCCTCGAAACACTTTTATCGAAATTTCTGCTGTGTATGTGTGATTTTTATGGCTATTTGTTATGTTTCATGAACAAAATCCGGAACGCAAACGACTACAAAATGTTCTATTTAAATTGCAAAAATTGCTCAAGTGTGTGCAAATAATGCCATGGAAATTGAATAAAATGGAAAGAGAAGGGGAGAGGGAGAGGAAAAAAGGAGGGAAAGAGAGAGAGAGAAACAGAGAAAGAGAGAGAGAGAGAGAAATGCACGAGGGAGCAAAAGAATGAATCAAAGCGGTAGCAATGCACGCATTCGACTCGAACCGTTTATGGGCATTGTGTGTACGCAAAGAAGTGTGCATATATGATGCTTTTCTTTCTTTTTATTTTTATGTTTTTTGTGCTCTCGCTCTTTTTTTTTGCTCTCTTTCACTCATCTAAGACTGTTGCGCGTCGTAGCATTGTAATATAGTTGAAATGTTTGGTTCGTTAGTCAATCAAATTGTGGAAATTTGTTGTTTATATTCATTTGTGATTGTAATTGTGTTTGCGTTATAAATTTTGTCAGAAATGAGAGAAGAAATTCATTTTCACATGGTTGACTGAGAAAGAGATGCCGTTTTTCTGTGTAATTACGACGACCGGCTCTCTTTCTGTTTCTTAATCATTTCCTTTTGTTAATTCACTTGGAAGTTCACACCACAAAATGAATGTGTGTGTTTGTGTGCGTGATTTTCAACAGTATTAAGCACACACACATTTACCATTGGCTGCTAAGCTCTTTAGTTTCAGCTGATTCATCTGCTAGCTGTCAGCTCTTTTTAACCATTTCATTCTTTTATCAGAAGAACTTTGTTACCATTTTATGGGCTGTCATATTTTATAATAAAGGCATTCGACTCATTTTGAATTCCAGTTCATTTTTGCTCTAATTGAAATGATCGTCGTGACGAGATGATTGAAAAATTTATCCGGAACAATGGAAATACAACGGAATGTAGCATCAGCCCGTACCAAACTCATAATATCTTATATAAAGTGTGGAAATTGTGTGTGTTTTTTTTTTCTTTTTTCTTCACTCTCCATTCGTTTTTCACACAACTTGATTCACTGTGTCTCGGTCGGTTCTCGCTCTTGTTCTATGGACGCGTCGCAGTCAATATCGTTCGCTTAATTGTTATTCACAAGTGTAACATCTGCGCTTCGCACGAGAAAACTACAACTTTGCGAAATCAATCAAATCCAAAGTGGTGTCTCTTTTTTTTTTGCTTTTCATTCACTCATGCTGGCATTGAAGCTTCTCCCCATCGCTGACACTCGTTCTCTTTTACAATTTTTATCTCTCCCTCGGTTTTAATCTCTGTCTCTCTTGCACGCTCTTTGCATTTTTCCCAATCTCTTCATCTCTTTTCTTTACTCTTCTTCCCTTTCTTTCTGTCCCCGCTCATCTCTTCTCAATTTGCCGCTGTATTTTTTTTATTTTCAATTTTTCGCATCGCCACTGGATCTAATCACAACTTCACCGTTCGCTTTTTTTGCACTTCATCATCGAAAAGTTTCAGTTATTTTTTTTTTTCTCCAAACTTTGTTGGTACACATTTTTTTTTTCTTCATTCCACTTGTTTTTCTTCTTTCTATTATTTTTCATTCGTGGCCATTTCTCATCTGGCTTCGTTCATTGCTGTAGTTGAACAACTCTTTACCAACTTATAATTCTGAGTGAATTGAACATTGTGAAAAATTGAATAAAAAAAAAAAAAACAAATTAAACTCAACGCAACAGCAACGATTGTTCAATATTAAACCTCGGGATGTTTGCAATAGTTAATTTTCTTATTAACATCAAACAATCGCACCGATTATTCTTCTTGCCAAGTGCAAACCATTCAATTTGTAGAGGTTTTTGAATGCAAAGTTTTCTTTTCTTGTAAATGGAAAACAGCGAAGTAGTAATGAAAAAGAAAGAAAAAAAAAATACAGCACTGTAATAACAATTGAGTTATCGATTTATTAAAGGTGGTTGGGTCCATCGAATCTGTTATTATTACACACACACACACACATAACAACAGAGACAAGAGACGATAAAACAAGACAAGAGACCAGAAGAGAGACAGAGAGACACACACACAGAAAGGAGAGAGAGAGAGAGAGAGAGAGAGAGAGAGAGAGAGAGAGAGCAAGAAGTAGAAAATTCGCAAGTGAATTGTAATCGATTCATTTCAGTGTATAATTAAAAATTAAACAAAACAATGCTTTACAACGGGTTAAATCACGAAAATCGTTGCACCAAAACGATTGAATGGATTGCATCGGCAATGAACGATGTGGGTAATCGATCGTCTGGAATATGCCTCCAAAACATTTAATTTTCAACACGAGCTTAATTGGCCAAACGTTTTGGTTTTTTTTTTTGTTTTTTTCTGTGTTAGTAGAGTTTTCTTTCCTATAATTTCGGAATCGAACAACGAAAAAAAAAACTTTCCATTTTACTTGGTTGAATTGAACTAAATTTTTGTTTTTTTTTTCCTCATCTATGATTAATTTCCATTGGTTTGGTGTAGTATGTTGCGGTGTAATGTAGTATGGCGTATATTTGATTTGCGTGCATATTTCAAACCATATTTGGATGAGTATTTTGTAAGCCAAACCTTATTCTTTTTACGAAGACATTTCGTTTACTTCGCTAGCTATTTTACTAATTGTTTTTATCCATTTTGAGCATTATTTTTCTTGTATTTTTTTCATGTTTTGTTTTTCTAGTTATTTTCGATAGCGGAAATTTTTTCTTTTTTACCTTCCATACAATTAGCCCGGGTAATGTTTCGTTCGTGTCTGATAATTGGCCATAATTTGAGGCAGTGAGAAAAAAGCCCTTCTGACAGAGAAGAGAGAGAGAGAGAGAGAGAGAGAGAGAGAGAGTGAGGGAGAGAGAGAGAGAGAGAGAGAGAGAAAGAAAGAAAAAAGAAAAAAGTTAAATAAAACTAAATTGGGCCTTTTTAGTGTTTAATCGCTCTTCAAGCAGTTGTTGCTATTTTTTCCTCTTCTTCTTCTTCTTCTTCTTCTTTTTCTTCATTATTCTTTGAACAATTTTGCTCTTATTCTTTAGCGCTTCGTTAAAAAAAATGGCATGTGTCACTGTAACAGAAAATTCATGAAAAACATAAAAAGCAAAAAAAAAAAAAAACAGCAATATCAAGAGGAGAAAACGGCAAACGATCACATGAATTTAGGTCTCTAAGTGCCTGACATTTTTTTCTTTCGCTCTCCCCCCCCCCCCCTTTCTCTCTCTCTCTTTCTCTCTATTCATGTTCTTTTGCTTGTAAGACTACGGTTTTTCTAGTGAGAATTTATATTGTGTAAGGTTATGCGAGCACATTCAACTTTTCGCTCTTATTTTCTTCTCATTTCATGCCGATTTTCTTGGAAGAATAAAAAGAAAAATAATATAAGAAGCGGCAAACGTAACTGTTACTCAGATAAAAGACGGCAAATAGAAAATGGGTAATGAATGTGGTAATAGTTCAACGACAAAATTATTTCACTCGACCCAGAGATGCTTTTACAATGGAAGAAAAGTGTGTATTAGTGTGAGTATTTTTTTTTTAAAGAGCCACTTGTAAAATTCAACAGTCAAGCACTTCAATCAAGCAACATACTTCCATTTCTTTTCGGTCTTTTTCCATCTCCAATTTTAAATATAGAAAATTGGAATAGAGTTATCCGAGCAATATTTTTCATCACTCTCGAAATACGAAAATTTAATTTCACACAATTTGACACATAAAATTTGTCACAGTCTAATGCGCGAAACCGTTTGATCTTCTTTTCTTCTTTCGAGAATCTCTAACGGAAACGAAAAAAAGAAAAAAAAATCGTCGACAAATCGATGATCTCACTAAGTTTTTATTTTTGCATTTAAACGGCACATTTGGTACTATAGCAAATGAATTAACCGACTAGCCCGAAAATAACTTTTGAACCAATAATGCTGACAACAATCTCAGTCAGTTTATATGCTCAGCAACAGTTCGATGATTCATCGACGTGTAGCACATTTTGTTATGTTTCATTTTGGTTTTTGGGTAGATTTTTTGTCGACATATCAAATCATTGATCAGTACAACAACATCAGCCGAATCGAATTCGACAGACGCAAAGTGTGCTATTTGCTAGCTACGTGAGCAATCATACCGACAAATCGTAATTTTAGTCATACTAGATCACAGCGCTAACGACGATTCTTTTTTCTTCTTCATTTTCGTCTTCTTCTTCTTCTTCTTCTCATTCATTCATCGCAGTTGCTTTTGTTCTTAAGTCTCTAAGTCTCTATTTGTTCCTTTCTTCCTCTCTCCTTCCCTCTGCCTCTCTCTTTCTCTCCTTCAATCACTTAAATATGATTGTGTATATTTGAGAATGCTTAAATCGCATTATTGCGCAGTCAAAATGCTGTTGACTTCTTAATCTCATATGCTCGCCCGCCCGCTCACTAATTCAATGAAATTGTTCGGCAGCGATGGCAAAACAATGCGACCAAATGAAAAAAAAAAAAGAAATAGCATACTCAAGACAATCACAAACATAAACAATTGTAATTGGTTTTTGTTTGCTATTGCGGAATTTTCTTGTATCGCCATTGTCTCACTCACCTCTACAGTTCGATATAACGATCTCAGTCTAGCATTGTATCTATTTTGAGAAAACGAATAATTCATATTATAAATATTCCGAATCGAATTGGTCTGCGGTGAACATGAATGCACACCAAAAATGACACTACAGAAATTATATTTCCGAATGAACTAAATGAAAAAAAAAGAAGAAATGAAATGCAAAATGAAACAAAAAAAAAATACGAAATCCTATAGAATGACGACGAACAAGAATCAAATCAAATGGTTCGGAACAAAGTCAATAGAAGCATGAGAGAATTTAAATGAAATTAATTTGGTGAAATATTTGTATGATTGAGTGAGTGAGTGAATGAAACGAGCATGGAATTCATAATTATTGAATGTCGCATTTTGGTTGCGCATGATGTGATCGCGTCAAGCAATATCTTTACGCTCAATCACACTGCAGAATCGCGTTTTAGGCATCTGTACAGTTGTGATGAATTTTGTGTGTGTTTTTGTCTTTTTTCGTTTTTAATTCGTTTTGTGTTGTGTCGTACATTACAATTTCACCGTTTCATCTTTTTCAATGCGATGAATATTGTTTTTTTCATTAGCGCCAAAATGCAGTGTCATTAAATTTTTTTTTTCTCGGTTTCGGATTATTATTATTATTTGTTTGATGATTGATTCTTGTTTTTTTGTTTCGATTTATTTGTCTCTTGCTTCGTTCATTATATTGCATTTCATGGTTATGTGCGAAACGATAAAAATGTGAGAACATATTGTGGTATGAAATATAAAATTGGAACAGAAAATGAGAAAAAATTGGAAAGAAAGAAAGAAAAAAAAACAAGCGGTGAAAATATGCTCGAAACGAATATTTTCATTGAGAAAAATTGTTGATTTTTTTCATTCTCCGAATGCTGAATCGGGTGAACAATTTTTTTTTTTTTTTTTTTTTTTGCATATCAATGGTGAAATCGATTCGGTAGCAAACGCGTTACTTTGTTTAATGCAAATATGAATTGTTGCCGTAATGCAAGTGAAACCAAAAATATGGAATCAATTGTGCGTGTGTAAATAAGAGGAAATATTAATATCGGCCGATATTTGTACGGGGTTTTTTTGTGTGTGTCTCCGCAATCAAATTCTCTCTGTCTTCCTTTTCTTTCTTTCTCTCTCTCTCTCTCTCTCTCTCTCTCTCTTCCTCAACTCTTTCCCTTTCTCTCATTGGCCTATGCTCCTTCTCTCACGATCTTTCCATCTCTTTCGTTGTGATTTCATCTCTCTCCCGCTGTGTGTATGTCTCCTTTTCCTTTTGTGTACCTTATTTTTGGACAAAAGCAGAACACAGGCACACAAAAAACTGACAAAACCCCAAAAACTAAAAAATAAACCGAAACGAATCGAATAAGTGTACCACATTTTATATCATTTAGTTTTTGTTTGCGAATCGTGGCTTTGATTTTCATCACATTCGTTTGTACAATCTATTTGAAATGCTTTATAAAAATTCTACGTTTATTTTTATGTATATTTTGTTTTGTTGTTGTTCCACTCTGTGAATGCTTTTGTCATCCAATCGTTTTGTTGATTGTAGTGCTGTTCAGTGCTACTGACAATGTTTACAAACAATTATAAAAGCTATGCCAGTGTAAAGAAAAACAACCAATGTAGAGAAAGAAAAAGGAGAGAGAGAGAGAGAGAGAGAGAGAGAGAGAGAGAGGACTATGAATAAATCGGTTTCAATTATTTGCGTTTTTTTTACATAACTCAAGCTGTTTGTTCGGCGATTTTTAAATATATACAAAATTTATGTGATTTTGTTTTATCGTTGGTCCGTTTACTTTAAGTTATAATGAGATAGATAGAAAGAATGAATACACAGCGTAAAATATAAATATTAAATAAGTTAAACTAAAATGTATTTTTCGGCGACGATTTTTATTGTTGTATTTTGGAATTTTAAATTGAAAATATCTAAGGTCCAGTGTGGACCATCCAGAGCACTATTAAAAAAAAGAGAAAAAAATCGCTACTGTTCAAAAAAAGTGCTGTATTTGTTGAAGCACTGAATATATGTGATCGGAAGAATGTGAGATCGACACTGATGAGAAGCGCGTGTCCAAATACTGTTTTTTTTTTTCATTTCTTCCCGCATTTTATCGCTCATGTTTTGTGTGTGTGTGTGAAATGTTGGCGTGTGTTTTTTTGCCAATTTTTTTTTTGTTTTCATTCACTCATAGCATCTGTGTGATATGCAGACACAGTTTCGGCAATTCATTGGTATCGTTTCTGGCAGTCAATGCATAGTATGCACTGCATACTCATTCAACTCCACACACTGTTGTTCATCCAACTCCATACACAGTGCACCTTCAAACTATAATAATAAAAAATAATTTGCATCTATTATTTGTTGCTATTGTTTACTCCCGCTTCTCTTATTCTCCACTTTGAAAAAAGAGTTTTTTTTTCTCGGTTTTTGGTTTATTTATTTCTGACTGAATTTGTATTTTGCTGCATGCTGTTCTACTGCAATTGCAGCTTGTGTGCATATTTGTATTTGCCGTTAGTATTTTAAAAATGAATGCCGACGTTTCCACGCAAATGAATGCGTTGAAATGTGTATTTCGATGTCGGGCGTTAGTTATGAGGTGCGCAAACATTGTACAAAAGTATTTATAAATAAAGAAAAAAAAAGACAGTTTGCATATTATATTGCATTATTTGACTTTACACACACAGTCACTCTTGGGCAGATCGAGAGAGAAAAAGAGAAATAGAGAAAGAGAGAAATATACATATTCAGTGCACTTCACATGTCAAAAACTCGATACGATGCACGGTGTTTCATCCACAAATTCATTTTATTTTCAATGGAATGCAACAATGTAGTGCAATTTTCAACGGTATTATGCCGAGCTGTTTGTGTTTTTTTCCCTCTCTCTCTGGTGTGCCTTGTATCTTGTTTCTTCTGCATTGGTTCGAAATTTGTAGTTTTTTTTTTCTCTGCTCCTCTTGACTATAATTCACTTCTATTTTTATTCGTTCGATATATGCTACTGATACAAATACTTTATGCCAAACAACGCATACAAGTGCACACATATTCAAACGGTGAATCAAATAAAATAGTTGGTAAATAGTCGTAGAGTATAGAAAAAAGCCTTTGTAATATTGGGTTTCGGTGTACACAATGGCGAGTGTATGCAAGAGTAAAAGAACGAGATGGCATGGCGAAACTGTAAATAAAATTTTCGATATGAACCTAAGAACGAAAAAAAAACAACAACAACATGATTGCACTCGACGTAAACATGAGCGCACAAAGTGTAGTGAACGAGGAAGGAAATAAAATGTCTATTTTGTTCAATGAAGTTCTAGACATGATGATTTACTTGTAGCGTGTGCCGTCGTCGTTGTCGTTGTTGTTTTTTTATTTCTCTGTTGGTTGCTATCGCCGGTTGTACGATATAATCAACAACAAGCGCAAGAAATATGTAATTTCATTTTGGTTTTTTATTTCGTTGATGATTTCAGTTCAGTTCTAGTATGTACACCACTTTTCTTTTTTTTTATCATTATCTTTTTATCGGTGATTTTTTTCCCTTCTTGTTCGCCGCTTCACCGAATGGCATACACAGACCAATGTTAAACCAAACCAAATCCCAATAATTTCAACTCGACGATTACAATTGAATGGCATCTAACAACAAATTCACTTTTTTTTTTGTTTGAAACTATTTGAAAGCATGAAGAAAATGCATCGACACTCACGAAATCAAATGATTAGAAATGTGGAAGAGCAAATAATGACCTGGAACGTTTTTCGTGCATTTTCTGTTGTTTTTTTTTTTCTTCTTTTCGCTTTGTTGTTTGTATGGTCGTTGTTCCTTTTTTATTTCTATCGGTAAATATGGAACGTTTGCATGCGGTAAATGAATGCAATTTTTATGTGGGTTTGGGCTTGGTCTTGAACTAACACATTCATTCAAATGCTAAATTGGCGCTCATTCGTACATTTCTAGTGCAAGCAACTAATTTACGGATGACGAAGATTAACTCAATTGGTTTTTGTTTAAACTGTTTTATTTATTTCGCATTTGCTCTCTCTCTCTCTCTCTCTCTCTCTCTCTCTTGCATTTATCTGTGTACTCTCTTTTGTAATCGTTGTTTTTGCTGGCGTCCGGATCGTGTTTTATTGTCATTGTGCGCGAGCTGCAATTTGCTCTCTAAAATAATTTCGTTTTCAATGGGCATTTATTTTGATTTGAAAATTATTCACGTAATGGTTTGTTCAGCTTTCATTTGACTTTTGCCATTGTTGCTTGTGTATGTCATTCATTCAATCATCGAAGTGAGACAATTCGATTATATCCGTCTTTGTTCGTCTCGTTTAGTCTCTTAATCTCGTTCGATTTCGACAGAAGCAGCAACAGCAACAGAAAACAAAAACAAAAAAAAAAAAAAAAAAAAACTGGCTCCATCGCTGACTATTGTTGTAGTTTTTATTTGTACCGCTCAATTCAATGTGAATTGAGTAATTTTTGTTAGCTGCCGTCTAAATGATAAATCACGAACGCAAATAATAGACAGACATTAAAAAAAAAAAAAAAAAAAAAAAAAAACGAACGTCAACAAAATTCATTCTGTACACATTTTCTAAATGCAGTTCAATTTTCCAAATTATCCTTTTGGCAAATACTAAATAATGTTTTAATATCAGTCGATGATTATTTTAACGATCATTGCGTGTTTCATATAATCAGTGACAACCATGCGGCCGCTCTCCCCATACACATAATGTCGATTTGTGTTGTTGATGTTGAAAGAGAGAAACAAAAAATTCCTTCAGTGTTTAATAAATTCCATGGGAAAAAGTGCTTCAAATCAATCACAATCTGTTTCTCCATCCCATGATGTTTGATTTTGCAATTGGGCAGCATTTGAATATTGTCGCAATTAATTGTAAAACACAAATTTTTGCCATTTATTGTAATGGGAATATTGCATTCAATATTTTGATATAAATAAATCGACCAAATACGAAATGCATAAATTCTTTTTTCGCCAGTTTTCATACACAAAATTACTATCCGCTGTGACTGTGACTGTGTGTGTGTGTGTGTGCAAATTATAGAGAGATTTCTCTATTTATCGCATCATATGCGTGTATGAATTTTACCGCAAAAACCAACGAATTGCTATCGACATCAACAGTCAGCATTTGCGCGTCCCCATGAGACTCATTTATTAGTTATTTGTTGTGAGTTATTAGGCTATTCGGGGTTATTAAAATCATTCTGCATGATTATAGTTTTTCAATTGCTCTAATGACAATAATCATGTCTAATTTTCTGCAGATTAGTTATCCATGTCATTTTTGTTGTTGCTGCTGCTGCTGCTGTTGATGTCGTTGCTTTTTTCAATTTATCGAAAGCATTTAAGCTCGTACTGTTGCTGCTGGGACGCAAGGGTCACATGAATATTTTCTCGCTTGATCGCTCCCTCTCTCTCTTTCTCTTTCTGGGACTCTCTCTCTTACATTCTCTGCTCCATGATTTTCACTTTCGCATTTTGATATTTATATATTGGGTGCTGTTTGCAAATTGATATACAAACAGAAAACGTGCCTCGAATGTGGTTGATTACGCACGCAAAATTACTTTGCACATGCATTCAAGCAATAATTTATAAAATATTTGTGTTAATTATTGATTTACACATTTAATAAAATTCGATATTTGTGTATCGGTTTTTTTCCACTTCATTTTTCGTTTTTGTTCTGTACTTCGTATAAAGTTCATATAAACAATTGAGCTACTTTTTCCTCATTTGCTATATGAAATGCACGTTTATACATAATTCAAGTATAAATGCGATGGCCCTTTAAATTGTCCAAACGAAACCATCACATATTGTATTACAATCGCTCAAATTTCGAATTAATTAAACGTAATCCATATTGTTTATATGTATAAATACTACAAGACTTACACATATAACTGAATATCTTGGTGAATATCAGTTTGAATATAAAGCATAATTCTGCATTAAAAATGCGATGCGAACGAGCGGAAAAATGCGATCCGTATTGGCTTATGAAAATAAACACACGAATCAACATCGACTTACATCGTGTACGTTGTGACGGTAGCAAACTCAACCAACAACAAACACACAAAACACCAAAGTTTTCTAATTAAAATTTTATAAAGTATGAATAATGGAAACGATAATCAGTCAATTTAGTCAATTTATGCCGTGTTTTCCATCGTACTTTCGTATGTGTGTGAGTGTGAGTTTGAGTGTGAGTGTGTATGAGTGTGTGTGTGTGTGTGTGTGTGTGAGAGTGTGAGAGTGTGTGTGTGTGTGTGTGTGTGTGTATGTTGAATTTATAGTCGATGAGCAGCATGTGACGCTCGTTTTGCTTTTGGTTTTGAGTTGATGTCACCTGTGCCCCAAATCAAAGCCAATCGACAGTTATATTCGGTTTTGTATGTCTTATGCCATTGCAATTGCCTCAACCGCTTATGCAGCCAATATCCTGCTCGTTTTATCTGTCGTTCATTCTCTATCTCGCTTTCTGTCTGTTATGAAAGCTTTCCATCTTTTCATGTATTTGCTATTTCTTTTCTCGTCCGCTCTTCTCCCTCTTTCTCTCTCTCTCCCGCTCTTTCTCTCTTTCTCTCTTTCTCTCTTTTTCTTTATTCTACTCTCTACTGTACTGTCTCTTTTACTTTGTTCACTGTCTCTCTCTATCTCTTTCTCTTTTGAATTTATAGCATGTTTATCGTTCAAATCCCAGAAATGGGCCACACAATAGAAAATCTGATTTCGATTAAATATGTGTGCAGGTGCTGCATACGATATAAATTGGCATGAAACATGATAAATGTCAAGAATTATATTTAATTTATCAGGAAATTATTGTGTGGTATTATCGTTGTGGCAGTTGAAAACTCAATGTAACACTGAGGTCTTTGTGCTTAACTACCACTAATCAACTTTAAAGTAGCAATAGCAGCAGAAAACAGCAACACAAATATAGTACTTGCAAGCAGATCAATAGACAAGGCACGTTGCTTAACATGCATCGCTTTACATTTCGATAAAAATTATGATTATAATAAATGTATGGGGTGTTTGAATTTAACCAGGTTAACCTGACACAGATCTATATTTTGCATTTTAGCGTATACACTCACGCTCACAATAACATACAAAATGAAAAAAAAAAAAACAGATAGAGAAACCACAACATATGAAAGAGACACAAGAATCTATGTTTGATTCATTAGAAAACGTGATTAAATTTTTAATCTTTTCGATGATTAAAACTAAAATTATTCTCCATCGGCCTTGAGTGATAAAATAAAACAAGAATGGCAAACAATAGAATAGTATTTGTTGAATGGAATTGGCCCGTTGGCGACAAATGTTGCAAATCTCTCCCATTGTCGGTTCAATTTGAACAAGAAAATTAGAATTGTTCGTTTAACTATTTATGCAAGAGCCACATATCAAATTGGATAATACTAAAATGGTTGAGCTCGCAATCCAAGGAATAAAATGACCCACATCATTATGGAATATTACAACTTTGTGCTCTAGTTTAAGGCGCTTAGATTTCACTAATCTTTAAAACAACATCATTTACCAAGAAATGAGCAATCCAATCAGTTTGTGCTATTTGAAACATATTTTCCAAGCAAAATCCATAGCATCTTGAGTATGGCTTTAGCTTAGTAAATTGAAAACTGAAAAGAAAAAAGAGAATGAAAAAATTGAAAAAAGAAGATGAAAAAAACAAGCTGGGAACCTTTTTTGGTCCGCATTGTCGTAAAGAAGATATTTCATTCAAAGATATCGAAAAATGATCCCAAATCAGCAAATTGACCGAAATTTGCATTTCCCTTGGATTTCAATTCAATTGTTAAGTCGAAAATAACGGAGAAGGAGATATACAAAAATTTACAATTTTTTTTTTTCTTTTTCGCTTTTTGAATGAGGAGGAAAGAGAAAAAGGGCAATTGTGTGTCATCGTATCGATAGACTAGGTGGAACAATTTCGATCCAATGCAGGAACTCATTAGATATTGTAACATTCTCTTTGAAACATTATCCACAATGTAAATTGATCCGGAGCAACTACTTAAGGATTTTGGCCAAGTAAAGTCTGCCATTCAATAAGTTTTCTTCGAAGAAAAATGTGTTGTGTTGCAATATTTTGCTCTATGAAATGCAAAACGATTATTGTTATGGATATAGAAAATATTATATGTGCTTGTGATGATGATGGTGCAATTACAAAATCATTGCTTCCTCAGTGTGATAAAGACGACAAAGAGGAAGAAGATTGAAAAGAATCAAGAAAAATCCATCAGTTTTCCATCCTGTAAATGTATATATCAACATGGCATAGACAAACTCTCGTTTTCGGTCTTCTTCTTCTCTTGATATTTTGCCTCTTTATCATTCTAGTTTTCGATTTTAATATTACTCGCTCTTTTCATCTCTCTCTCTCTCTCTCTCTCTCTCTCTCTCTCTCTCTTTCACCCTCTCTCTCTCTCGCTCTCTCTCTCTCTCTTTTTCTTCTCTTTATTTCACGAAGCGTCGTTCGAGCTCTCGTGCATTCGTTTGCCAAACGGAAACTAATGGAAAAAGTAATCAATACAAAAAGGAAAATAAATGATGGTAAACCACTAGTGTTCGCTACATATATACACAGACACACCGACCAACCGACCGACCGAAGAGCGGTGGTTTCGATAAAAACCGATGCTCTGTCTTGTTTTGCTATGTGAACTGAAATATATCCTCCAGGTCTTTTCTTGTGTGTCTATCGCTTGGTACTACCATCCAATTACAAACAAGAATCTTTCTTCTGCTACCAATTTTCAATCTGCTCTTTTCTTGGCTTCTTCTAACACGTTTCTTGTCCATTTGTTCGTTCTTTTCGTCATATTCAATTCAACCGTTTCGTCGTCTTCTTCTTCTCTCTCTTTACCTCTTTTTTTCTCCTGTCTCTGCCTCTTGTTGCATGCAACGGCATATCATTGCTGCAACGAAACTTATGTTGACGATGTCATGTCATGCAGAAAGTCTTGCGGGAAAATAGCATCAAATGAACAAATAAAAAACACATCAAACTCAATGTAATTTAAATATAACATCCCCACAATTTTGAAGAAATTGAAATAGATAAAGAAGAAGAAAAAAAAAATACGAAGAAGAAGAAAAAACTGTTTCTTCTTTGGAAAAATCTTTTTGAAAATCATATTCGTTCGAAGAAAGTTTACGTTAGTCAAATATTATTTCTTTTTTCTTTTTTTCTTACATTTATGCATCGAATACACACTATTCCACATGGATTTCCAATGTAGCAGTTCCACTTTTCTATTTCGTACTGTAAAAATGCTTCCGTGTACTTTTCTTTCTTTTTTTTTTTTTGTTTTTTGCTCGTTGTTATTTTGCTTTCTGCTGTTGTCTTATGTTTTGGTCGCACATTATATTGTGAGCATCATTCAGGTTCCAAATATGATGCACATTTCTATTTTTGGTGCAAAGACAAATAATAAATGAGTTTATCCAATGGAAGCCGATTCATTCTCTGAGTGAGACAACAAATGAATAAAAAAAAATGTTGAAGAAAATGCAAAGTGAATAAGAGGAAAAAATTAGAGAGAAAAGAAGGAATAGAGAAACAGAGAGAGAGAGATGGAGAGAGAGAGAAACAAAAAGAGTCTATTTTATTTAAAGAAAAGGAAAGAAAGAAAAGAAAAGAAAAAAGCAAGAAAGACAAAAAGTTGATGAGAAAAATAAACAAAAAAAAAACTGACTAAACACGATATGAGAAACGGAAGTAAATTCGAAGTGACTAAAAGAAACGAAATTTTCGCACACAATGTGCAGATGGAATCAAAATGAGATGGAAATGGAGGAGCAGCAACAAAAAAAAAGAGTATCCAACTAAAAACGATGTCAAAGAAAAACGTGACATCAATATTACATCACCTTGAACTACCTGGTACGTATACGGGTATTTGTGTAGTTCATCGGATTGCAGATGTGCTTGCACATCGTGCATCGATATATGTGTCAGTGTTTATGCAATGGAATCACTTTATTTTATAATTTACGTTGAACTCAAATCAAAAGTATGGAATAATTTAATAATCTTGCATCGAAGCCAGAAGAGACAGAACCGATGCCATCATTTCGATGAAATGTATAGAAAGAACGAAAGAGGGTAGAGATGAATAAAAAAAAAGCGTGTGACTTCATGTTTTCGGTTACATTAAAAGTTGAGCCAATATAATAATGAATGTCACTAATCCTGCATAACATAATTCCATACGATGGAAAACAAAACACATGTTTGATGTCAACTTTTCACGCGCTTATTCATTACCCATGCATCGCGATGGGCATATATGTCGAATTTCGTTGCCATATTTGCCGACAACAACAACAACAACAACAACGAAACCAACAGCAACAACCACGACATTGATGACAACAACAACAACAACAACAACAAACACGATGACGACGAGATGACGAATATCGTTGCGCTTGTGTGTCGATCGTGAATTATGTTTCAATATCAACCAATATTGAAACAATCAATCCATTTGTATACCGATGAATATGCCAAATGAATGCAAGTGCAAAATGTGCACAAATCAATCGAACCGCATACAATTCACTAGTGCCATTTCAATGCATAGCACGAGACCGCGTTTCTCATTTACTTGCCCTCTGCTTCTGTCTACCTTTCTCTTTCGTTTTTGCTTTTATTCCCTTTTCGTTTCGTTTTCCATTTATTTGATTCTGTTCGATTTTGTGGTCGTTTTCTTTTTATTTTTAAATATTATTCTCAATCGCGTGCTTTCCTTCACCCACAAACAGTCACCACGTTGCTACTAATTTATTCCGTTGGTAACGTATGCAGTTTACACTATGTATTCTCTGTGTACAATCGATCAAATTCACATTGCAATCCCGATGAAAACGTTGAAGGAATGCGTAAATTCAGTGTTTTATCGAATGCATCGCGAGAAATATGAAAACAAAACAAAAGAAATATCAAAATCAAATAAATTGTCAAAAGGGCGGATTAGAGTGAATGAGAGAGAGAGCGAGAGAGAGAGTGAGAGAGAGAGCGAGAGAGAGAGAGAGAGAGCGAGATTGAACCAGAGAATTTCAAGAGATAGATTGATAGAAAGAAAGAGGTGAAGAGGGAGGACAGAGCGAGAGAGAGAGAGAGAATAGGGCGAGAGAGAGAGAGGGTGGAAGAAAGAGAGAAGAAAAATGATAGAAAGGAAGAAATGGCACGACGATATAATGCATTGCATTGGAATGATCGAAAAGCAGTAAATTGAATTATGAGCACAACGTACTAAATCAATTGAAATGCAAACACTATCATAAACTGTATGGTGTAACGAGTATATAGCAAATGGTAATATGGTTTTGGATGATGGTCATAGCCATACAATGATGGCACCTACCAAAATCATCAGCCAAAAAGCAAACATATATTATATCGATAAGAAGATAAATCTTAAACAAACATGCAATATTGAACGGTGACGAATTGGATTTTGGTCTGTGAATGAGGATTATTGAGTGTGAGGTAGCGGTGCAAAAGAGTATGAGATTATGGTTGACTGATTGAGAGAAGTGAAATGGGAAAGGGGAAAGGAGAAAGGGAAAAGGGAAAGAAATAGAAGAAAAGAAGAAGGAAGTGAGAATGAATCGAGCGTATCGATATGTGTCGAGTATGGAAACGATGAAAATTTTACATCAAACATGCTTTGAAATGCCAACAAGCATATACACACAAACATACACACATTTATTGAATTGATGGTTTGCCATTCGCTGATGTTGATAAATTTTCCAAACACTCGTTTCGTGTGCAAGTCAATTTATTGCATATACTGTCGATCACATAACATACACAATAATCTAAAAACATCAACCAAATCGAATGAATTTTCGAAAATTATTCCGATTTAATATGAAAATAGACATATTCATTGGGGTGGTGTATATGATATATCGATGTACGACGCCATTTGATCTGTTTACAAATTATGCATTCACTTATACCATCATTTGCTCATCGTTTTATCGCTAGTTAATCATAATCATCACTTCACATATATTATTATATATCAAAAGCAAAAGCAAAAGCAAAACCAAAAAAACGAGCTATTGATTGGCCTGGAAATATTGTTAGTGTAAAGGAAATAAAAGTCAATCGCATTAACGAATACGAGAAAATTGTGTGCTGACACTAAGCACACATAAAAGTTTCAACGGAAAACACGAAACAACTAGCAAAACCAGTTCACACCAATTCACAACGATTGAAATCACATTTCGATTTAGAAGCAACACCCAAGAGGGCATATGTGTATGATGATTACAATCGACAATAAAATCGAGAAGATGGAAAAACAAAGACGATGAAAAAGGAAAAGGAAAAGGATCATGAAAACCAAAGAACATTTATTGTTCTTGTCTGTGTCAGTATGTGAGGGCGTGTGTGGGTGTGTGTGTGTGTGTGTGTGTGTGTGTGTGTGTGTGTGTGTGTGTGTGTGTTTGAAAATCCCGTTCCACACCTAATCATTCCAAGTCGAATCAAGTCGATTTCGACTTCGAACCCGAATCATACATTAAAATCGCACGTTCTTGTTGTCACTAAATTTCAGTTTGTTTCATTGCTATTCGAACAGCAGACAAAAACAATTACATCAATTTCTAGCTGAAAGCTGCAGACATCGCGTTAAATTATTTGCTATTTTCTTCAATCTTCACATTCCGCAACATGGTATAAATTATTATGTATAGTGAATGCACATTGCACATCGTATATTGCACATTGAATTAGAGAATGAGAGTGAGATTGAGACTCAGACTTAGACAAAGAGGAATGAGAAATAATAAGTAAGAGAATGAGAATGAGAAAGAGAGACCGATGAAGGGGACTGGTAGGAAAGAGATAAAATATGGCACACGTTCACAGTCGTCGCATAGACGCGTTCACTTGGCCTGACATCAGGCAACAGCATCAGCATTCAATGAAATACATCAACTGAGAATGTATTTAAACGAGCAAAATCGTTGATAACATTCAGAATGTACTATCTATATGAAGTCTGGAATAGATAAATTGCTTTACTCACCGCGTAAATGCACATACCAACTCTACTTCGTACACAATCGCCCAATAAAATATTGAAATTTACTCATTCGAACATGGCAGTCAGTGCATTCAATATTCTAGAACTCAATCGATCGCAAGATATACGTAAATACAAATGTAATAATAACAATAATAATCATAATAGAAAAAAAAATGGCATAGATTATACAATACAGTGGAAACAACAGCAACATCGAACGGCAGCAACGAGTACACATAACTTGTAATAGCTACATATCCGATGACGATCGGAATCACACGTCTCTATTTTGCCTTTTATGGCGCCTCCGTAACGAACGAGCAAAGCTCTAGCACATATTTTATGAGTGAAAAAGTGTGCCCTTTCTTTCTTTCTCTCTCTCTCTCTCTCTCTCTCTCTCTCTGTCTCTTTCTGCTCTCTTTTGTTGCCATCCCAGCTCCATTGCTCGCCTTTAGAATTTGCACCATTATACAAAATGCAAATCTAAATTCATCGCAATTTCACATTTTGGCGCGTCTGTGCAATAATAGAAAATCGTAACTTCACTTTATCCATTGCCGTGTGCAAAATGTGCATCTTACGCGAAGCAATAGCTATAGCATTTCGTTTACATATTGCCAATGCTAATACCAATTGCATGCCATCGAATTGATGACTCTCGGTGTCTCACTCTTTCTCTTTCTCTCAATTTCTCCCTCTCTCTCTCTCTCTCCTCTCTCTCTCTCTATTGTTACGAGGCAGTTTGCTTTCGTGCAATCACAACAATGCTACTAGCAGCAGCAGCAGCAGCAACACAAGCTGCATTGTGACAATGACAACAAAAACCAAACTTGGTACGAAAATTGTATGCATTGGAAATTACGTTTGTGCGAGCTCTTCCGATCGCTTCTTCCCATTCTCGTTTTCATCATCATATGTACTGTATGTGTGTATCATGATTTGCAATGCACACTGGCGCTACAATCCATTTCCAATGCATTTGTCTTTTTGGTCCCGTTTAATCTCTCATTCCTTTCGTTTTTCTCACAACATTTGAATCGTTCACGCGACGATCCACCAATTCACAAACTGCAATTGTTATTACAAATGCAACAGCAACAGAAAAAACCCCTCCCGATTGAGTAACATATTATGCATTACATGCATTTAGTTTCAACTTTATCGAAGAAATTGTCGCTCACGTTCATTCCATCCATGTTTTATTCTCCTCTCTCTCTCTCTCTCTGTCTTTTCATATATCTATCTCTCACTCTCTCTCTCTCTAGCTCTATGTCTCTTTCTCTTTTCATTTTCTATCTCTTCCTTCCGTTCAAAAATCTATTCGGCGCCAATACTGATACTAACACTGACACCAACATCGACACTGACTATCGACAATTTTTGTGTAAACAAGCCATTCGATTTTTCTTCACCGTTCCTTTCATTCTAGTTTATGTTGCATGTGTGTGCGCGCACATAAATGGGATGGGAATTTTCGATGTCAAAATGCATCCATACAGACACAGATATATAGATTAAGTTTAGGCATTAAATCGACTTGATCGGAATGAGAATCAGAGCAGCGCACGCAAAAAAAAAAGACAAACAACCCATTTATATAGTCAACGGTTATTTTTGGTGTCTGTGCCTTATTTAGTGAGTCTTATGCTTGAGCAAGTTGTTTAGCAAACGAGATGAGAAAGAAAAGAAAAACAAAAACAGCTAGAAAATATTATGCTGAGAAAAGGTTTTACATGGATAACAAATGGTGACGATGACGACAATGATGTTGGTGGCCCAACCAAAGACTACCAACAATCAAACAACACAAAAATCTCACAAATGAAGAAGGCAAGCTTTGTTCCTTTCAAAGAAAGAGAAAGAAGCACAACAAGGAAGACAAAGAGCGAGAAAGTGAAAAGAATATAAAGAGAGAGAGAGACAGAAAGAAAGAGAGAGACAGAGAGAGAGAGAGAGAGAGAGAGAGAGAGAGAGAAGAGAGAGGAAGAGTACGACAGACAATAAAATTGGTGCATTTGAAGAACATTCATTTTCACTTGGGGTGCCTGCCACCATCCCGGTGTGGCTGTGGGTATGCATTCTTGGCGTGTATTAAACAAATGGATCTGTATTAAATTTGTGCGCTTGTAAGTTTACTGAATGCGATGCATTTATTATATGGTAAAGCGAATCGTGACTATGAAGATTGATGATATTAGAAAATAAAGTCTTGCTGCAATTGTCTTCTTCTTTCCTCCTCCTAAATTTTGTGCGTTTTTTTTTTGCTATTTGTGAGAATTCTCTTCGGAATGGAATGAATTTAATATACACATATCTTGTCGCATATCGTTTTTTTGTCTTTCTCTTTCTCTCAATTTCATCCTGGCTGCTCCCTTTATATGAGTGTGTCATCCAGTGTTTTCGTTTCTTGAATTGCATAAGTTTTGTGCAGTTGTTATTTTTAACGGTGACTGTTGGTGTAGATCATCAGTTGCCGCACAATATCCTCTATCTACTTTAGAGGAAAAAAAAAAACGAAACTTTCTCATGATTCTTTTAATTTTTGTTTTCGTCTTCATTCTTACTTTTCATTCTTTGTTCTTTCTTCTTGATTGCTTTTGATTCGGTTATATAGCTCTATTGTATGGATTTTTTCGATGCGGATGCACATTAAAATAAAATGTGCTGCAAAACCAAAACATCGTGAGATGAACAGAGTGAGTAAAAGAGAGTTAAAGAAAGGTGAAAAAAGAGTGAAAAAGAGAAGAAAAAAAAGCTCAAATAAACACTTTCCTATTCAAGCTAAAAAGAAATGTACGAAACAACACCTTGCCTGCAAAGCAAAACTTTAACAAATTCATGCAATTGAAAGAAGAGACCGTGCATACAAGAAATGAGAGAGTGAATGAAGAAAAAATGTGGCTAAAATATTGCATTGCAAGCAGTCTGAACAAGAAACGACATTGACGCTCAACTGTGAAAATAAATCGCATACAAACAGCAGTGAATGCATTCAATTTTTTATTTCAGGACATTCAGCCAAGTGAAAAAAAAAATTTCCTACCAGCAAGGTGAAGAAGCAAATACTGAGAAGCACGGACAACAAGCCAAAAAAAAAAGCGGAGAAAGAGAGAGAATACAGAGACGAAAAACAAATGGAATCGGTTTTGTGTGTGGTACCCGAAACAGAAAAAAGGAAAACAAAACGAATAAGATAGAAGCAAAATATATTTATATGAATATTAGATGATGGCACGAAAAGCCCATCTTATTCTATCTTTTATTTTCAATCTCATAATACTAACTGCAACACTGACTCCTGTTTGACTTCTGGTTAATATTGTTTGTTATATCGTGCTTGAGTCCATCTTGTAAAGTGGAATTTGTATAAAAAAAAAGAATAAAAAAAAACAATGAGGTTAGAAATAGAAATGAAATCGAAAGAAATCCAAAACGATGAAAACGGCAAATACCATGGAAAATTGGATAAGAATCAAGATAAAGAGAATAAAAGAAAAAAGGGAGAAAAACGTACACCGTTTAAAATCGCTCGCGACTAGTTGCCACTGCACATTTACATACGCTATACATCTTTATTAGACTATTTTTCCATGCATTGAATGTACTCATTCTTTCGAATGTGCCGCACACTGCAACAAAACAAGCATTGAAAAATCAAACACATATACGCGAGCGACACTGCACAAAATTGTAAAGGAAATAAAAGTTGAAAGAAAATTGGCAAAGCAATAAGGCCAACAACGGTAACAATTTCACAGTCGTTCACGTTGTCGAGGCGAGTTGATACAAGTAACGATATATCAGTCCAAAAAAAGTACGATGTTTGTATGCTCCTGCATTCGGCAACCGTGGTATTATGTTCAAAGTTTTATGTAGTGCACTTTTACCTAACATGCCTTTCGAAAATGATTTGCCATTATATTTGCTTCTTGTTGGTTTGGTTAGGTTTGACTTGGTTATGCTTTTGGCGCGTTGGTGGCATATTATTTCTCATCATAAGAATGCAAAACATATACGCGCGCACACAATGCAAACCAGGTGAAATTTCACGAAACTGGTAAGAATATGTTAGAAAAGAAAGAAATCAAATACAAGCGTTTTACATTCGGTTGCATCAAAGCCAAGAATAGCTACATTGGCAAGAATGGTTAACGACTATACTGCGGTAGAGACGATGGTTGAAACAGAAAAAATATCAGAATTAATGTGGATGAGTAGGAAAGTGTCAGCAATTGTGTGTGTGTGTATGTGTGTGAGAGAGAGAGAGAGGGAGAAAGGAAATGAAAATTGGAGACAAGAAAAATGA
Organism: Resseliella maxima; assembly: GCA_029041755.1. Taxonomy (NCBI): domain Eukaryota; kingdom Metazoa; phylum Arthropoda; class Insecta; order Diptera; family Cecidomyiidae; genus Resseliella; species Resseliella maxima. Next base: position 1,102,677 of record JAQOWM010000689.1, read on the forward strand.
AAGAAAGAGACAGAGAAAGAGAGAAAAAATTAGAAAGTGAGAGAAAAAATAGTAAAAAAGAAGAAAGAAAGGAGGAAAGAAAGGTGGAAAGAAAGAAATGGAAAAAGTGAAGGACAAAATAAGAGACAAAGAGAGAAAGAGATGTAAAAAAAAAACCGAAAGGGAGTGACAGAGTGCAAAATTCATGTATACAATTGTCGAGAAAATTGAGCGCGAAGAAGCAATAGAATAATTAAAAAAAACATTCTCCCCGATCATCGTCCATCTATACGAATATTGTGGCTATGTTTGGCCTCGGTATGAATACATTAACGATGGAAATGTTTAGTGCTAACAGGAACTCCGGTAAAAAGCTTATGCCAGACAAGTAGCAAAAGAAAACAACACCGATATAAACACAAAAAACAACAACAACAACAAAAAAGTGCCATACACAAAATACATAGTTGCAAAAAGCGACAAGGAATATGGTTTAAGACCAATGATGACTGCAACACACGATTCAACCAAGGCACTTTGCTTTCTCTCTAACTCACACTTTTTCATTCAATCTCCTTCACCTTGTCTTTTTGCCCCCCGCATGCTCTCTTTCATCTAAACAATCGGGTAAAATTCAAATAAGTCGCCAAGTTACACAAATAGAATAAATAAATACGAATGTTCGCGTTCACCAATACAACCTTCTCTTCATTTCATTCGCCACACACACACACACACAAATCCTCTCCTCTCGTGACTGTGAAACATCCATAGAAAAGTAACAAATAACTGCAAGGAAAAGTGAATGAAAAATTTATGGAAAAGTTAATCTGGTTGAAATTTGAAATGTTTATAAATGGTCTCACATAAGTGTAATATGTATGCATTTGCTGGGCGCTTGTTTGCTTTAAGTTCGAACATAAGTGAGCTGGGAAACTATTTTTTCCTTTGCTTTCTCCCCCCCCCCCTCTCTCTCTCTCTCTCTTTCTCTGTCTTTCTTCTTTCCTCAGTGCACACAGAGAGAGGGAAAGAGAGGAAGAGAGAGAGGAGAGAGAGAGAGAGAGAGAGAGAGAGAGAGAGAGAGAATGTTTGTAATGCACGAAATGCTGCATAATATAAAGTTGTGTGTGGTATTTCAACGGTAATGCCGGCATACACTGGTCGTTGGCGGCGACGGTGGTGATGGTAATGGAGCAACGGAAGATGAGGCTAAAACACAAGTTGAAATAGAGTTGCTCATATGTTTTGCATGCTGGATGTGTCGACGAATTTCTAATATTTGAGCCAAACAGAGATGGATGATGATCGCATGCATTCGGATGGCCACTGCCGCGAATTTGTGCATCGTTAGCCAGAAGCTGTGTATTTTCTACAAAATCCATGCTGATGATGATGATGATGATGATGACGACGACAAGCAAAGAGAATATTGCATTTTCACTACATGCAGAGATATAATCCATTTGGCAATGCACACACGCTTCGAAGCTGATGTAATGCTGCTACTACTACTACTGTTGATGTTATTGAAGCTGTTGTTGTTCTTTCGTTCATTCGGTCGTATTTCGCTTATTTGTTGCTAACAATTTGGAATGGATTCATGAAGAAGTGCATTGCATTTTTAGCTGGACTTGGAAGCGTGCATTGTGAGATTGTACAAAAGAAGCAACAGACAGAGAGAAACGAAAAGAAATAGAGGAAAAATACCCATCGCCTATAAAAACAGATGCTTGCCATTATTTGACTCGAAAACAAATTGCCCGCTAGTAAATTTTCATTGTGAATGCACTTTTTTATCATTTTTATTTTTTTTATTTTTTTTTTTTTCACTTTTTTGGCTGTTTCTGGTTTTCTGGTTATTCGTCTAGATATTGTTGTTTTAGTTAAAATTTGTTGTTGTTGTTGTTAGTTTAGCTCGCGCTACGTTGGCCCCTTCATACATTTACGAATTTACTATTATTCCGTATATTTTGTTTATTGTTATTATTACATATTGCAGTTGTTGCGTTGTATGTGCGAATGAGTATGAGTTTGAGCTGGCTGCAGAACAAAAAGATAGAGAGGGGGCTGTGGAGAAAGGGAAAATTGCGAATGGTTGTTTTTTCTGCTTGAGTTGCTGCTGCTTTGATAAGCAAGCAAAGTTCCGGAATTTGCTGCAAATGAGCTACGGTCACGAATTTATTTTCCATTTTGTGTGTTGCAATCTCAGTTCTCAATTTGCCTTAAACACATATTCCATATTATAAAACTTCAAATGAACAAAAATGGAACAACTACAATGCCATCAATGACGACTACTAAAAAAAAAAAAAAAAAACGATAAAAGAGAGGCAAAGAGTGAAATAAGCAAACGAAAATGGCAAATAAACAAATGGAAATGAAATTGAAAGAGAAAATAAGCAAGACTGCAGAGTTTGCCGTAGCATGTACACCAACCAACAGAGTAACTGACCAATTTTCATAGGAAAATAGAAATTCTCATTGGTTTCCACACCTCTAACATGTATAGCGGAACATTTGCGGTCGGTTGCTATGGTTCTGCACCTCAATCCTTAGCATATCAGAAACGACGTTCACTGTTGATGATATGACCTCATCCGAATGTATTGCCATAAATGAGATTTTGATTTCATTCGAATGTCCCGGAATATTCAAAATGAAATGATTTTTCAATTTTGTTTGGTTGTTGTGAGCATTAAATAAATTTCCATTCAATAACAAATGGTGTATAAGTGTATGTGTGTAAGTGCTCATTCAGATATTTCGTTCTGTACTCTTTCTCTCTCATTTCTATATTATCAATCATTTACTGATACATTTTCAATGCTATTAATTAAAGAGAAAAAACGTAGTAAAGTGAACCATATGCAAAAACGATTCTGATGAACTGACCAAAAATTCGAACCAACACGCACCTGATGTGATAACAAACTATACAATTTGCACAACAACCACTGCCAAATCGTTAGCAAATATATCTCGTTATAGACTGCATTTCTCTAGCATTCTATTGCTCCTTTTCTCTGTCTCTCTTTCTTTCTTTCTCTCTCTCTCTCTTTCTCTCACTCTTTCCCTTCTCCTTTTCTTTCTCACGCTTTCACTCTCACTTTCATTCTCTCTTTTCCTCACGCTCTCTTACTCCCCCTTCCTCTTGAACACCCGAGAATCTAGCCGTTTCTAAATAATATACGAAAAATACTAATATAAATGAAGAACCACATCAGATACTTGAAATTGGCACTTCACAGCATTTACATGTTGGCATCTGTATCTTGATTTGTTTGTTGTTGTTTTTTTTCCTTGGCATCATTTCATGATTCTTTTTTCAATCGAAAGCCATTGAAAACCTCAAATCAATTTAAACATAACCATATATTCATCGAATCGAATGTTAAATGAATACAAATCAAATCTGTCTGAATTTCATCAATCGACACAAAATCGATGAAATTTCAATAAATAAATAAATAAATGAAATTCAAAATTCTTATTGATTGTGTTCCATTCATTTTATCTGGAAATTGAATCTCAATTCATGAAAATTGTTCAAATTTCATGCTGTGGCGCCGATTCAACCGACAAAGACCGAAATATTCATCCAATGAAATATTTAATCTTAACTCTAGCATCATTCCCATTAGCGAAAATATCCAAGCTGAAAGATCGTATAAACTGATCTGTATAATATTTTTTTTTTTTTTTTTTTTTTTTTTTAATAATAATTTCAGTGATTTTTTTGTGTGTTTTGAATCTGATCTGGTGTTTCGTTTTTTTAATTTAGTATAAAAATAACTCTAAAAGTAGCACACATAGGTAAATATTCTATAAAATATGTTTGTGTTTTTGCAGACCCTGCGGCAAACAACAGTGAAAATTGTATAATTTTCCTTGTTGAAATTCTGTTTTTCATTCGGGATAACTTTACGTACATCGACACCATTATCATACCTCGTACGGCTTGGAATATAACATCGTATCGGTCAAAAGACAGAAAATACACGGACCAGTTGTGTATATAACATAAAATCATTTTGAAAGGTAACATTTGCATACGATGCTATACAATAATTTATATGTAACAATACTTTGGTCGAAAATCGAAAGCAATTAAACATTTTTCGACACAATTTTGTGTTTTAGCACACAATAGATTCTTCTTCGGTGCACTTTTTTTTTTTTAACCAAATTGTTATCTCAAAATTGATATTTATACTTGGATCTAGACAAATTGGCGCCAGGTCAAAACAAGGAGATAAAAATAGAAATAATGAAACAAGAAAATAATATTTAAGGAACATGGTTAGAAAAGAGAGAAAAAAATAAATAAAATGAGTGAAATAGAGAAGGTGAAAAGCAGACAGTTTGAGAGAATAAGAGAGAGGGAGAGGGAGAGGGAGAGGGAGAGGGAGAGGGAGAGGGAGAGGGAGAGAGAGAGAGAGAGAGAGAAAGAGATGGAGAGAAAAATACTGCATGAAATCAAATTTGTTGGCATTTCCAACAAAGTTCACTTTGAAACTAACTTTTTATCCGGTCATAACAATTTTGTTTGTTGTTCTGTCTGATACCTCGTTCGTATTCAACGTGAATAACGCATTCATATCGTAATAAAAACTGCCGTGCTTAGCATGAAAATCTGGAGCATTTTAAGAATTAACACCGAAATCTTTTCAGCTGTTGCGTGCTTTTTTTTCTCTCACTCTTCACATTTTTTGTTGAACATTTTGTATAGATGGAAACGAATAGAGATGAGGAGAGAAAAAAATATATGGATAAACATGCATGATAATAATAATTGCTTGAAGTGAATAGCGCAACGAAAAGATGAGATCGACAACAACAAAGCCATAACGGACGATGTGTTATTTTTTCCTCTTGTTCACAAGCACCGCTGAAAAAATGATGGAGAATGAGTGAGATACACTGATAAACATGATTATGATTTGGATTTAGATTTTATTTATGAGATTTGTTTTTTTTTTTTCTCTTGTAAATACTTTGCTTTTGCATACACATGCGTTGAATTGAATTCTTACTGTGTACACACTTCAGTCAAAAAAATACCAACAATTCGTGATGTGTTTGAATGAATATACAGGAATACATTGTATGAATTGGCATTGTTTTTTCTCCAATATGTGAGTTTGCATATGACAAAACGAAATATTGAATGCGAACAAAGAGGCGCGAAAGAAGTTGGAGAGAGGTAAAATGGGGGTGAGAGGAAAGAAGAAAGAGAAGTAGTAAGATAAAAACGGAAGACAGAGAGAGATAGGGAGAGTTAAAGAAAGAAAGAAAGGGAGAAAAAGAGAGAGAGGGAGAGAAAGAGATACAGATAGAGAGAGAGAGAGATAGAGAGAGAGAGAGAGAGAGAGAGAGAGAGAGAGAGAGAGAGAGAGAGATAAAGAGAGGGAGAAAGAGAAAATCTCAGATGAAATGTGAATAATTTCGTTTCAAAACGGGCGTCAAGCGAATCACAACGTCATTGAATAAGAATAAAATGACAATGGGGTCTTTATTTTCTCAGCGTGTTGCTGAATTTGATTATGGCATTATATGAATATTGTGCGTATCACAAAATGCGTTGCTTGTTAACAAACACTATAAAATTCAAATTGAAGAATGATGCCGGAAAACAATAAAAACCATTTGTCAAAGCGATTTAGAAAGTATTCGATGAAGGACGACAAAAGTTATGATTATGATGTTATAAAAAAATAAAGAAAAAAAAAAACATAAGAAATGAAAAGTGTGATGATTGCAGCTATAAAATAGCGGAAGACATAAGACGTTTGATTGTAGTGACAAGACTTTTGATTAGCAATGTAAGACACTGCATTTTCACACTGTTTAAATACTCAAAATCTGATGATGACATTTCAAAAGACGCAATTGCATATAGAATTTCAAATGTTTTATTCAATTGCGTCTCATTTCTGAGTTTTCCTTTCAGAATACCAACATTTTTTTCCCTCGCATTGTTTTAATTGTTTTTGACAAACGTTTTTGTTTTTCGTTTTCCTTTCGATTTTGTTTTCGAAACGCACAACGGACACTTTTTTTTCGTTTATCAATGGATCTCTTTTTTTTTTTGTTTTCATTTATCAACGGACCTTTTTATTGTTCAACTCATTCGATGTTATTCGCGAACGTGAATAACAAATTATTTTGTGATGAATGATGACAAAATGTGAATGATATAAATCCAAATGCTGAACACATAATATATACGATACAATAAAAATGATGTCCATTTTATATTTGCACAAGCAGAGACAAACAAACACACACACACACATACAGACACGCATACGCACCAAATAAATGCGCATGAATAATTGATTGAATGCCTTGCTCAATTTCGATGCCCATTATTCAATCGAAATGGAATTATTTATTTCTAGTTGCCTACAATCATCGTATTTATATTTGGATATTGTGGGTATTGTGTGTAAGTACCAATGGAGAGAGAGAGAGAGTGTGCGAGAAGCGCAATGTTCCCAAATATGTGTTGTGTAGCAAATGAATCGGCTTTGAATTATGTTTCGAGTGCACCGGATATGCACATATATTCATATTCAAAGCAGACGAAAAGTTTTATGAATGCCATTCGACCGAACGAGTCCATTACAATGCTCTTCGGCTAAATACAGTCACTCTCCCATTCTTTTGCTCTAATACATACTCAAAGAAATGAGAATGAGAGCACAAAAACTTTTAGCCGGAACTGAAATGGAATTTAAAATGCCAGCCAGAGTGAAAAAGAGATGCAAAGTCATCCTGGTTTTGAATTTTATAATAAAGTTGTCAACGTTTATTTTAATGGAAATTTTTCGCATTTTTTTTTTCTTTTCCTATTTGTATTTTGTTGAATTTGTTCAAATGGTATTCAAATTCATTTTTTAGCAAATCAACTTGAAAAATTCTCATTAAAACGGCAACAACTTCATAGGCGATCGTTTTGAATGTTTATTCGTTTTTTCATTTCTCATTTCGTTGTCATCATTTTTGTTTTTTCAGTTTTTGTTGTTTCAAATCGCCAAGAAAATGGACATTTTGTACTTTAATCATCATTAAAATAAAATAAATTCGTTGAAATTGTTGAATACATTAGAGAAATTCCACTTGAAATGCAAACAGAAGATGGTATTTATTGAAATTTATTCTTGATTAAAAATTTCAAGTATTCTACGCTTATTTTAATTATGGATTTTGTTGATGAACCGTAGAATAATGGGCATCAATAGCAGCAGCAACATAACCATCATAAATGAACTGCATCTTTTCAAATTGTTTATCGCTAATGAGATATTTTTCTATATCTCTTTCTCTTTTCTGTTCACTTACCTATCTACCACACCTCAGGGAGCTCCCCCCAACATTCTCTCTCTCTCGCTCTGTTTCAAGCACTCACTCGCTTTTTCTTTTTTTTTTTCTTGCATCTTCCTCTCAAGAATTTTTCTCTTTCGCATCCTATCTCTTTTCCAATTTCTCTCATATTCTCTCTCTCTCTCTCCGCACATCTTCCTCTTGCTCTCCTTCCTCCTCATTCATAATTCTCGTGCAATGATGTACACAACTTTGCAATTTTAAATTGTGCAAAACGAAGATTCCTATTGTTTTCAATAATGATAAAATCATGAATAAATCAATATTCAGAAAATCACTTTGGTAAGCAATGTGAATCATCTCAAGTGGTTGGTGGTGGATGAATAAGATATCATATAACCCATGAAGATGAACGATAGAACAACCGCTTCGATCAACCACAAAAACCAATTTCCCGTTATTATCTACGAATTGAATGGTGGTGTGATTGCTTGAATTATGTTGAATAGGTAATTATCTCCGTAAGCGATATGCAGTATATTAAAATGTGGTTCCATTTGATTGTGCTAAATCAAGCACAAGGGCGAATACCATGAATGTGGAATGTGTATGGAAATTGTGCGTGGTTGGGAGCAAAAAAATGCAAGAAAAAAAAAAAAAGAAAGAAAGAAATATGCGGTAAATTTAGCTATTGTACGGTTCAAATAAAGACACTGTGATTTCTTGTATAAAATATTCCCGTGTTTCATTTCATCTCGAGCCAATCTCGAATAATATTCGTTGTTGTAATGCCATGTTCATTGTACGCGCATCAATTACCTCATTTTGAATTTTATTTCGATTGATTTGGTGCGATTTTTTTCTTCTTTTCTTTTGCGTTTTCATTTTACCATCGGCTTTTCCGTTTTATTTCGATTTCGATAGCAAAAAAAGCGAATTTTGCCACTTGAATTCGATGTGATTAAAAATGATGGGATATTTTCAGAGTGCAATTTCTGAAAACAAATGAACAAACGAAATGAATGGACAGGCACATGCACATACAGTAACCCAACGAGCTATTATAGAGATCGAGAGTTTGAAAGAAGAATGGAAAATGAATAGAATAGGTAGTGAAAAAAAAAGATGAAATGAGCGAAGCAGAAGAACGTTTGCCCATACCGAATCCGATGGTGCGAAACCGAAGACCATTCCTGTTTTCGTGTCTACTACATTTTCTCTCTCATTTTATAGATGAAATTTAACAGATAAAATCGTAAAAGCGATTTTTACATCCTTCCGAAGTGTGTTTGCGTTTTATTGTATCTTGAGCTTCATCGCGCGCGCACACTTCACGGCAGCTGCTTTGCACTTTGAATTTTAAGCCCTGTGTAAAATCAACGACCGTCTACTTGTTGTTGCTGCTGTCGCTTTTTTTTTTTATTTTTTGCTTCTGCAACTGATGCTGCCAACTAAGTATTGAGGCGATGAAAGCGTAAGACCAAATAGTTCGTTTCGTCTGCCGTCTTTTCTTGTCATTATCAATGTATCAGCTTAGCGAATTTCGGTATTTTGGCCTTTATTGTTCATTGCATGACTTTTCTTCATTCTTTTCCATTTTCATCAGAAAACGTTACTTTTTGGTCGTTCGCATTTTCTCTCTTTCTGACACACCTCTCTCTCTCTCTCTCTCTGTATCTCTTTCTCTTTCTCTCACACACTTTCGCTGATTTCTCCGTCTTGCACCGTGTCCATCATGATAAAAGTAGAAATAATAGTCACATTTCGGATTTTGATGACGTAATATTTGTACTTGCACATTTAAAATCGAGCGACACCCGAGCTAGCTAAAAAGAAAGAAGGATCTGAACACCAAATGTCAGGCGCTAATAAATAGTAATTTTATCTCACATAGATTATAACGAGCATTCAGTCTAGCAGTTTGAATATCTTTTCATCTATTTTCTCCTTCTCACTCTCTCTTTCTTTCTCCCTCTCTCCTTCTTTCTCTCTCATTTTGTGATTTTTTTTCTACTTTTTTTTTTTCGTATCGCGTGGGAGTTTAATGCGATGATCCATAAGCACTGGAAAATTCATACTGTGAAATCTGTCATCGTCCGTAATATTACGGCACACACCGGCGGCATTCACATTCACATTGAATGTTTGCGCAAATGCGCTCACAAGCAATAGCGTAAAATGAATTTTAGATTTTATGACAAATGATTTTCTTTTCAAATTGCTATTGTTTTTGTTTCATTTAAACCGACTTTAAGCCATTCGTTAAACTTTTCGTGCTCTTTTTTTTTCTGCTCTGACATTCAAGTGCAATTTGGCCGATTTTTATGGAATTTGTTTTTCGTTTTATTCTTTCATTTTACCGGAAATCTGATGAACTAGTGAACTATAAAAGGAAAAACGGCAAGTGAAATAACTGGAGAATGAGAAAGTAGTAACGATGGAGAAAGAGATTGAAAGAGGGAAAGAGTAAGGGTATGAAAAGGACAAAAAAATTTTTTAAAGAGATTGAAAGTAAGATCGGAGAGAGAAATAGAGAAAAAGAGACAGAGAGGAGAAAATAAGCGCGGAATAGTAACTCCTCTGAGCCAACCAAGCTATTTTCGTCTTTATAGGATAGTTCAATTCTACATTTTCTCCATAGATTTTCAATTTTTTTTTTTTCGTCTTCTTTTTGCAAAGAGAGTAAAATGGAATCGGGTTTTCAAGTAAGATTTTGCTTTGTAGTTTTGAATGTTGTAAGAGAAATAAGGTCGATATTTTTCACATAATATTGCGACGTAAGAAAATGGTTTTCAATCACGTTCTTCATTGAAATTTTCTTCTTCGTTATTTGTGTGTGTGTGTGTTCTTTTTTTGTATGATTTTGAATAATGAAGTTGCGAGTGACAAACAAAGATTTTAATAAATTGCTCTCATCGTCCAAAAGGTGAAATTCCAAGCAATACAAACAGTAGAAAAGTCGCTAAATTATGAGCTCTGCAGCTCAATTGAAAGTTTCAGATGGATTTGGATAGATGAAAAGAATTGGAGAGAAATGAAAATAAATTGCCAGAAAACGGTTTGAGAAACCATTGAAAAAAAAATAAAGAAATCAAATTACAAAAGCAACGTTCTTCAAAGAAAGAAAGAAAAAAAAAAAGAAATGCTCAAACTAAATTATGACCAAATTGACACCATTACCGCAAATTAAACGGATAGAGCAAATAAAAAGCATATAAAAAGTCATGAAAAAAAGAGAATATAAACAACAACAATGACAACAACAACAGAACAAAAAAACATTCAACGGTCGAATCATAAGTGCTCGGTCAAATATTGTGGCAAAAATAAAGACAAAACCAGATTAATATATCAGTACACTCTGACAATGTACGATTCATACATGAACGTATAGCGCAACAACCTTTTTGATAGACGAAACATTTCAACCGAAACAAATAAATGAACAAAGTTTATTGAGTGTGTGACACGTATCACGTCGTTTGTTGGTCGCGCAAAATGCCTGCAATGTATCTTTAAGTGTTCTAAGATGACAGCGCTCGAATGTACAAAAGAAAAAGTGAGATGAAAGTAACCGCCGTATTAAAGCCGCACAATTTATCATTTTCTAATTTTTTTTTTTTTTGATTTTTTGTTTTGCTTCTTCGTCTGTTCTTCCGTTGCACACTATTCAATCTTTTTCGGTTAGTGAATTGTGTATTGTTTCGCTAAAAAGAAACTGATCCAATACGTTTTGTTTGCAGTAGAAAATTTGTTATTGTTATTGTTGTCGTTAATTTTTTTTTTTTCTTTTTTTGTGACGTGAATCAAGGTTTTAATAATTGCGCTGACATCACGTGATACCGTTATCTTTTGTTGTTATACTCCTCAGAAATGGAGCATTAACACTGGACGAGACAGTACAAATAGCAAAAAAAAAAAAAACATACTTGCTAAAAGCGGATATTTATTGTTCGTAGCAGCATTTTTATGTCATCATGCCTTCAAAAATGTGTTCAACTAACTCTCACTCAAAGAGCTTAAGTAGCGCAAACAGACATTCATAACAGAGACAAAAAAACAAAAAACAATCTCTGTCGTTAAATTGCTGCTTCGCATGAATGTGAATGAACAACAAAAAGTTTCGTATGAAATTTCATACGCGCTGGTTGTGCACAACTTTTCCAGAAAAACAATGGCATTTACTTTTCTTAATTTCACTCATCGTTCATCTATTGCGGATTAACCGGAGTTGAGCTGGGCAGCTGGACCATTTTTTTTTTGCTCATCTTTTCTTTGTCTATCCCTCGCCTTCTCCTTTTCTCTCTTTCTAGTTTTTCCCTTTTTTCCCATTCTTCTCTCCCTTTCCTCGTCCTTCTTCGTATCCTTCCCTGTCTCACTCTCTGCTTCTCCCGCTCAAATACTCGGTAAAACCCAAATACAGCTAAAGTTTTCTTCTCTTTTTTTTCTCCTACAATGAATTGTGTCAGAATTTTTTTTCCTCACACAGTTGGCATTTTTTTCATGACAATTTCTCTCGATATGCATCAAGGATGTGAAGTGAATAAACTAAACATGTAGAAACAGAGGAAAATCAAGTTGTTTTCTACGAAAAATGCTAAAACTATCATAAAAACTTTCTCTTAACAATGGAACTGAGCACTGATGCACTGTAACACGAAAGAGTAAAAGCATGAACGGAGGGTAAAAAAAAAATTGTAAATTGTCATTGTGATGCACATCGAAAAAAATTCCGCGTTTACAGTTTATTTTTGTTAAAAAATAAAATTGAAAGCATTTTTTTTTTTTCTTTCCTGTCGAACGGAAATGATGATGGGGATTTGTGACGCCAATGTTTCACTTTACCTTCAATTTTGGTCGAATGCATTCCATGCATTTTACTAGAATCAGAAGTTCAAATCACGGGTGTAGTACAAATCAGTTTCTAATTTCCCGAATGCTAACGCCATCTTTAGATTTTTATCGGCATCTTTGCTAGGATTGCGATGACATTTGCACATAATTCCGTTTTCAATACAAACATTGAGATGGCGTTAGCATTCGGGAGGTAAGAAAACTGCTTTGTACTACACCCGTGGTTCAAATAGTATAGATAGTAATTATTTGTGTGACACAGATCCGAATGCACGGTGTATGATCGATGTACATTGTGCATCGAAGTGATTCTCCACTTCTCTCTCTCTCTCTCTCTCTCTCTCTCTCTCTCTCTCTCTAACTCTATCTCTCTAACTCTCTTTTACATTCCTTCATTTTCCCTTATTTAAACCCCACTCATTCATATCTACTCATTTCCACTATCTACCGTTGGCTTTTCAAAGCAAATTGACAACACAACGAAAATAATCAACAAAATCCCAAACATATTTTTACATGGAATTAAATTGGATGATTGTGATGATGGGAATACATCATGCAACATGCGCACACATTGACATAACAAATAGAACATAGCACATCAGAAATGAGACCACACCGACAGTAGCAAAAACAACAACAACAGTCAAATACATATTAATTCAATTGAAAATGTGCAGACAAAAGATATCCGATTCGGAATGTTCGATCAAATTTCACGTGTGAGTGTGGCTCTGTCTTTCATTCTAGATGTGTATGTACTGCTCATGAAATTCCATCCTCTATATAATATATTATATTTTGTGCTCGAATGAAACACGATGGCAATGGTTCATGTGAAATGGGCGCATTTCTCATTTGACATATGTAATGCACTTGGTTTGATTGATGTGCTTCACGAAATGGTTTCGTTGTTGCGAAAAGCGATTTTCCATACACTCGCGACATGCGAAATGTCAGACATAGAGAGTTAGTAAAAGAATGTACGATCCACAGTTGTGGTGAAGGTGTTTTGAGTTATTTGATATTCAAGCGAGGCGACAGATGGTAACAAGAAAAATGTAAATAACATTACTGTGAAACGCATTGTTTCACTTGAATTTCTTTTTATTAAATAAGCAATTGCTAAATTGTTTTTCCAGTCGGTGAAGAAAACAAAAAAATGAAAAATAAAATAACTACCGTCGATTGAACCACATCAAAATGAAACGTCTCTCTCGGTTAAAGTAAATAAGCGCAAAATCTACCAAACAACTTGAACTCAAATTCATTTCATATTGTTGATTTTAGTGTATTTGTTTCAATTTCTGAATTCTCTTTTACTCATTTTGCTAGAAAAGGCAAAGAAAAAATTGAACAAAATAACATACCAAACGTAAGTAGCGAGAACAATTGAATTTGAGTCTGTATTCACATTGAAATTTCTAATAAAAGAAAAGAACAACATGAAAATGAAGAGAGCAAGAAGAGAGAGACGGAGAGAGAGAGAAACAGAAACACACACACACACACACAGAGAGAGAGAGAGAGAGAGAGAGAGAGAGAGAGAAAGAGAAACAGAGACACAGAGAGAAAACTCAACTAAAGCAAATATTGTCAAATCAACGATGAAACGCATTCAAATGCGATAAAAATTCGAAAATCAAATGGCAACGACACCAATTGTGTCGGTGAACAGAAGGGACCAGTTGCAAATGAGATAATCCGAACGTAATTTGCCATTTTATTAGTTTTGCATCTTATTTCTTTTTCCATTCACATTTCTCCATTTTCAAGTTTTTGGGGGAAAAAAATCTTATCGAGATTTAAATGCAATTGATTTCTATGGATTTACTCTACTATTTGGTCTCTTTTGTGGATTTCTTACCTGGTTCTGAAATTGTTTGATGATATCAATGTCGATTAGAGCGGCAATATATGGAATTCTAAGAAATGCTCAGCTTGACACACCTTCTCACAATGCCATTTCAAGTGTACAATGTGCGATCGTGCATGAAATTCATAAAATTATTGCTATTATTTCTATTGTGATTATAATTATGATTATGTTCATTATTTTTCTCCATTTTCTCAAACAACATTCGAATACGATACGATTAATGTAACGGTGAATCAATTTTAAATGGTTCCGCATTCATTTTTCAAACAACCAAACTAGAAAACCATTTTGGTGACCATAGTCATATCATACATACATAGAGAAACGGAGACAAATACGAAACTGAGGCAAAGATAAGAGCCAATAAGTCATTCAAGGGGAACTTCAATCACAAGCACTCGATCGTGTCTCAACTTGAAATTGGTTGAGAAAACTTTGGTATTTTTCAATGGAAAAATTGAATTGGAAGAATGGTATGAAATCAAATGGTGTTTTGTGGCTTTTACAGTGAACAAGGGAATGAGATAGATTAAAAGAGTGTGAGAGAGAAAGAGCAAAAGAGAGAAAACTAGTGCAAAATGCACACATGTGGTGCAGCAAGAATGCAAAAATTGATATTTACGCAAGTGAAACGAGAGAAAATGAACAAAAATGATAAACCAAATCATGCGAAACGTGGTAAAGTACCAGCAGTTGTCATGAAATTGCAAACAATCGAGATTAACTGTGTGTTTCAATGTTGATTTTTTGACCAATGTGTCATAACATTGACATCACAACAACACTTGAAAATTTTCTATCTAAATCGTGTCTTGGCTCCATTTTTCGGAGACATTCTTCATTTTCTTCAATATCAGTTCTCGAATATTCCATCGTCTCTGTACATTTCACATCTAAATTGTTTATTGTTGTAACTTTGCATTATGTTTTCTCTCATTTAGTTGCCATTCTTCATGTTTTTGTCGGGCACAAGTTAAACAACAATTGAAACATTTACAACTAAGTAACAAGAAAAGAAAAAAAGGTGAAAATATTTTTCGAATGACGACGACGACGACAATGGAGCAAAAGAAAAAAATCGAGACAGCTTTCGGACAAAAGTCGATACAACGAAAACAACAACAACAATGATGTAAATAAGAAAAAATGGAGAAAAAGAACGAAAAAATGAAGAAAGATATTGTGTGTGTTTAGATGGTGTGAAAAATCGTTGTTCAGTGATAACACCGTTAAATGGAGTATGTGCATATATTTGGTTGGGTGCAATTGCTTTTTCGTTGCCCATGTCTACGTGTTTATTGTGTTGATCAGGTTGACTGGTATACTAGCTCATTTCTACACTTGCCATAAATTCACAATAGACATGGTGCGCGTATAAGAACTCTCTCTCACTCTCTCTCTCTCTCTCTCTCTCTCTCTCTCCATCCCTACTTCCTCTCTATCTCTCTATCTCTTTCCACCTCTGTAACAGTAACATTCCAACAAGTTAAAACTTCTAAAGTAAAAAAACGAAAGAGAATGTAAAGAAATGGATTTGGAGCGGGAGTGAGGGCGAGATATCAAAAAAAAAAATGCACCATTTTTGCATATGACGAAAGAATACCAACTGAAGTATGTGACGGGAAATAAAGTAAAACTGAAAATAAGACGAAAGAAAACGATAAAATATGTGAAAAGAAGCGAAGCAAGTAGAACATTTCATTTGTCGTCGGTTGGTTCGTTCGTTAGCCAACGCAAGCTTCTGAGGAGTGAATGAAATGGAGGGATTTGATGTGCGATTGTGTGTCTGGGCATGAATCATTGTGTGTGCACTGTGCAATGTTACAGATGTTGTGCATTGCTTAGTTGTTTACATTTGTATGCTTTCTTTGACTCGCTTGCTTAGAAAATGCCATCTATGCATGTGGCACGTTTGTCTCGCTCAAAAATGCTGCTCGCTATTTTTCATCGTCTACTTTTATTCTTGCATTCTTTCTTATTCTCTTTCTCACTCCCTCTCTATTTTTATCTTTCTCTTTCTCTCTCCCCCCTCTCTCCCTATCAAGATCTCTCTCTCTCTCTCTCTCTCTCTCTCTCTCTCTTCCATACCTCCTTCTCTACCTTTTCACATTTTTCTCTCCCAGCCATTTTTCAACTTGATTCTTTTTGTCTTTTTGTGTTTCTTTTTTGTTGCACCGGAACTTTTATATTCAACGACTTACAACGCAACACATGACTATAAAAATATGCAGAAAATTTTCGATGTCATTCCAAGCATTATGATGACGTGCTTCGTTTAAAAGTCGAACAAATACATTTTGATGCAGTCGACAAATCATCCAGCCTTCAGCAAAATGTTATTGCGACGATTGTCGCGATTTTCATATTTTCTTCAACATTTTAAATTTTACCCAAAAAAGAAGAAATTTTGTATTTGACGGGAAAAATTGAATCACATGTGGTCCAAGTTGTTGTCTGTATATATTTTCATAGCAAAAGTGCTGTCAATTGATTTCAACAAATTGTTGTTCTATTGAAAAAGAACGACTAAAATATCGTTCATGTCTGAATATCTGCGACAATTCATTGTTTGTACTGTGTGAAAATCATTTTTAAATTGTTGTCGTTGCTGCTCACATTTTTTTATTTATTTTGTTCGCCGCTGCACACTTTTTTTTTCTTGTTGTTTGTTTTATTCTATTTTGTGATAAGATGATAACTAAAGTGTCGAGCAAGTGTTTGAGAGAAAAACTTGTGACAAAGTATGTGAATGTCAGTTAAAAATTTTAACCTTTTCAATGTTTCATGACGTTGATTTTGGTGCTGCATTCCGGTGCATTTTGTCGACAATAAAAGAGGATGACAAGAGCGTGAGTGCCACGACGTGTGTCTTTGGATCCAAAGATGAAATAAAAAAAAAAAAAAAAAAAAAAAAAAAAACAACAACAACAAATGTTGAATGAACGGAACAAACGGCAACATTCTTTTTCATCTTGGTGTGCAGCTTAAAACGTGAGCATCGTAAATTTTTGATAGTTTGAAGTTTGTTTTGAGAGGCATACACAGGGAGAGAGATAAAAAGAGGGAAAAGAAAGATAGCACCCAAAACATACACACATATTCAAGTAAGAAAATTATTGTCGAAAAAGAACTTTTCTTGTTATAATCTTAAATCGACAAATACCGGTACCTGACGCTCATCTCGTCAACAACTCACATAAAACTCTCTCATAAGCGCACATTCGATAAACACATTGCGTGTACATTAAGTTTTTGAATGGGAAGGCAAAAATTGTGAGGATGAGAGTGTGAGCGTGAAGAGCACACATCACTTTTCAAGTAGAGGAACATTAAATTAATATTTAAACGATGAGTGAAATACTGACTTTTCCCATTTGAATGCAATGTAAACATGGTAAACCTCAACGAGTCGATGTGAAGTTATTCAAAGTCTCGACTCGTCTGTTTATACATATTCGTGCGTTCATGTGTATTTATGTGCGTGTGCTTGTTTGAATGAATACACGGCTGAAGTTATATAGCTAAGCAGCGGATGAAACACTAGCGCGAATAATTATAGTTACATTTGAATAAAACAACCGAAAATTGTGTTAATGAGATAAATTTTCCAGAAAATGATGTTTTTACTAGAAGAAAACTTGCGCTAGACTGACTAAACTAACACTCATCATGCTACTCAAACAACTGCTTGTTTGAGTTTATCGCCAGAATGACGTATGACTGCCATTATCTCTGAACCATCTTTCTTTCTCTCTCTTTCTCTTCTTTTCTCTCATTCACTCAAGCTTTATCATTCTATGTCTAACTGACTAGTTCTTGCTCCCTTGTTCTCTCTCTCTCTCTCTCTCTCTCTTTCTTTCTCTCTCTTTCTCTCTCTCTCTCTCTCTCTCTACCCTACCCTCTGTATTGCATTCCTATATTCTTGTTCTCATTCTCATTCTCATTCAATCTCAACATTCTACCGAAACGCACGATCAAACGAAAGTTTTCCATATTTAACCACATGAAGTGGTGGAAGTGCATCATAATTATGAAACACGCAGTTTATATTATATCACCCGAAAATTGGCAAACACACAAGTCGCACACAATAAACGCAATTCGATTGCAATGCTCACAGTACGTAATAAAGTCAAATGCACGCAATTTGAAATGTAGCCCATGGATTGGTTGTATGTTGAAAAGATTGAATAAAAGAGACCAAATAAGCGTCAGTGGTGGATGAATGGGTTGGCAGGAAATGCATGGGTTTATTAATATATGATTGTGTGTTCTACAAATGGAATTCATTTCGATTGCGAAATTTGTTTTTTTTTACATTGTCTTTCATTTTTATTTTGTATTTTTGGTGTACATTTTTTCGTTTCATTCGAAAAACAAAAAAAAAAACAAAAAAAAAATTTAATACTTTTCTGATGTGTATACAAACATTTTGTAATGAGTTTATCGGATGCAACGGTAAAACGGCCACCACGGTTCTGAACCGTTAAATGTGTAATACAATTTAATTTATTCCGCACAATAATGTAATAATTGTTGGTGTTTAATTGTGTTGTTTAAACATTCATTTTACGCAATTATAATTTTACGTTATACACACACAGAGACACACAAAATGTACGTTTTTTTTTCTTTTTTTTTTTATTGTTATTATTATTTTTTGTTGGTTGCATTTGGTTTGTGTAGCAAAAACAATGTTAACTGGACTTTGTGGTATCGTGTTTGTCGCACTTTTTGTGGCACGATTGCGTGCTTTATGGCTTTGAAAATAGTTTGAGGAAAAACAGAAATGGGACATCAAACAGCTTATGTGTGTGCTATCATTTCACATTTGCCCGACAAAAAAAAACTCATTTGAAGCCACATTAATCGGGTATAAATAGATGAATAGCGTAAATCTTTTCATATTCATTGCGCCGAATTATTATTATTTTTTGTTGTTGTTGTTGTCATTTAATCTGTTTTTATGTTGTCTTGTTCATGAATGATGAGTTAAATTTATGTGTGATATGTGTCTGATTGGTTGATATTTGTCTGCATTTTAGTCAATGATAATAATAAATACAAACATTTTGATGATTTTTGTATGAGCATAACACGCAATTTAACCATTTTATTTTCACGCAACGATGTTGTTCTAACAAAATTCCCAGCTCCAAAAATACAAATTATACGAATTCGAATAGAAAACACTTTCATAAAATCTAATAAATGTTGAGATTTGATTTGATTTGATTGAAATGGCACCAAGAGAACAACAAAGAAGAAATGGCTCTATTTTCATTTCGTACAAATTTAATTCTCTAATTTCATCCATTAAGTTAATCGCTAGCCATGTGAAATGCATTTTGAAATGAAATCAAGAGACTAATTTTGTGCTGCCTTTGAACTAGATAAAATTCTGCGTCGACAATTGCTCATGAAAGTGATGCATGTGTGGCCCTCCGTTCAAATTCTTGTTTGTGAGTCTCTGTCACCGTGAATGTGAGAAAGAATGAGATTAAGAGAGTTGGAGAGTGAGAGAATGAGGGAGCGAGTCAGAGCAGAGTTAGAGACAGCTTCTTGGCAAAATATCGAGAGAGAGAGAGAGGGAGAGAGTGAGAGAGAGAGTGAGAGAGAAAGATCAAGAGAGAGAGAGAGAGAGAGAGTGAGAGTGGCAAACAAAGAAAAAGGCAGAGTTCGTGCCAAAAACAAAGCATTTCAACCGAATGAAAAAGTACAAATCTCCAACAGATTATCTAGCGAATGGGAAACAATAAAACTTCAGTCGAGTGGAATGTTTTCGAAATTATAGTTCGATTTTGGTATCTACCTCTTGAATTTTAACACTGAACACAGATGGATGTGCCCATGCACAAACTCACAATCATTGCCCGGTCCAATCTCTTATTCAACCATTTCGTTTGCGCCGAATATTCGTTAATCAAAAGTCAGAGTAGAAACAAAGCGATTCCATTTTCTGAAGAAAATTTTCCCAAATTCAGAAAGGAAGAAAGAAAGGGAGAAAGAAAGAATAAAACACAAAAAAAAAAACTATGGACAGTTCAACAAGCAACATTTGTTGACTGTTCGCATTCATAGCCCAAAGCATCGAAGAATCGTTCTGAGATTCTTTTTTTCATTCGAGCTCTTTTGAATCAATTTGTACGATGGCCACGACTGATGCTTGTGAGTTGAGTTTTACTAATCAAAAATTCGGCGATGGTTTCTAATTTATCAACGTTTTTCGATTTTTTTTTTCTTTTTCTCTGATGTCTTCATAAGGTGGATGCTTCACTTCCACTGAATCATTCTGAACAGCAGAACACGGCACTCAACCTTAAAGCAAACTGATAAATAATTGTGTGTGAGTGTGTGTGTTTGTGTATGTGTGTGTGTGTGGAAAATAAACGGAAATGCTTTAAAAGACGACGTCGTTGTTGCCTTTAAGAAAAACTTCGTCAGCGATGCAATGCAAAAGCACACATGGTGATGGGAAGCACGCTTTCATTTCATATATATTTCCCATCGGATTTAACATTCGGTATTCGTTCTTTTTTTTATGTCTTGTTTTGTTTCCGTTTCGAAGCATTTTTCTTTTGCGTCATGTCTTTTCAATCTCACGTGAGAAATTGTCGGATACACGAATATGTCCAGCATTTCGAACGTTTGCTTGTTGTTATTCCATTGCTTACTCCATTGCAAAAATGGAATTGTATCGCACATCGACTCACAAATTTGATAATTTTTTCATGCGGAATCTCTTGGTTCATTTCTCTGACGCTCTCTGCTTTTTTTTTCTTTTACTCTTCTACTCTCTCTCTCTCTTTCTCTCTCTTTCTCTTTCTTTCTCTCTCTCACTCTCTCTCTCTTTTTTTCAATTTTGCTCATTTGAAATTGAATTGTTTCCATTTTTACTTCAATCTCGATGAAAAGTTGTAAAACGCAAAACAAACTAGACCAAAGCACAAAATAGAATAAAACAAAGAGCTGAATTATAGTTAGTGTGACTAGAGACAAGGAACAAATTGTATACAAACTATACATGGGATCGATAATAAATTTATTTATTTTCCCGTTGTGGATGTTTTCATAACAAAAACCGAGCGACAGCGAATCGAAACGAAAATAGTAATTATTTGAATTTTCGCCCACCATTTGAACACATCAACAAATTTAACGATGCATACACATAACGACATGGCTATGATAACCGTCGTCGTTTAGCCACACATCCGATGTGTATACGAATGGAATTGAAAAACTATTGGGTTGCATTTCGTTAGTTTGACGTTCCATAAATATGTTGTTGTGTCGCAGCCGATGAAATTTTAAGCATAATTGAAAAACATGAAAATGGTTTTTAATCATTTTGATATAAAATTGCATTGATTATTACAACTCTACACACACTCAATCTCTCCCCCACCCTTCCGCATTTTCTCTTTCATTTCAACAGACAATGTTGGATGTATGAAATGGAAAATGCATTTTCATTTTGGCATAAAACATTTCGATTTAATAAATAAGCAATCGATGCATTAAGCGATTTATTCATCATTTTATGGAATTTAATTGCATTTAGCATATGTTTAGTGTTGAACAAATAGTTTTGATAAACGCCATCCAATTTTATGGCCCAATACTGAAAGCATTCCAATCATCCGTATAATGTTCAAAGGCCATTACATAACTATATACACAAATGATGTGTAGTGTATTCAATTTAGATTTATTGTACACTGTTTCAATATAAATCGATGCAAATTCCCAATGGGTTGAACAAAAAAAAATCGTTTGTTCAAGGAATATATAAACAGAGATTTTTAGTAGAGATGAAATTGCTTAGTTATTTACCATTCGTCCAAAATTGAGTCAGCTCGACAGCATATCCGTGTGAACATTAAAAAAATTATTTTTTCGTTTTCCAGTAACAACGTCATTGGTCTGTTTAAATTATTGGGGCTTCCAATTAATTTGAATGCATGACTCATTTTCTATACTTAAACTGTCTTGATCCATTTTGAGGCTAAATGGTTGCATTGAATCGATTAAAAATTATTATCAATAAAAACCATTGAATCACTTGCATTCCATTATCGTTAGTTCCTTTCATTCATAATGATGGAGTAAAATTGTGTTTCGTGCAAACCAACGATAATTAAATTCAATCAATATTAATGAAAATTACAACAAACGCCATTCAACTGAATAAATTCATTCGTTAACTGACAAAACACGAACACATACAAAAAAAAAAAAAAAAAAAAAAAAAAATTAAACGGCACTTTTTCACCGTCCAATACAAATTTCAGGAAGTTTATTAAATGTAGAATTTTTTTTAGTACTATAAAAGCCATTTGTTTGCAGTGGCGCGTTCGATGTATGTTTAGTAAACAGTGTGTACGCAGTTGTATTGTTTACGGTTATGCAATGGAATTTGGAGCAAAAAAAAAAAGAGAGAGAGAGAAGGAGAGAGAGATTCTCTCTGAGAGAGTAAAAAAGAATAAAAAAGCGAGAGAGAGATAGAGAGAACGAGAATGAGATCGTATTTTGTGCGCTGTAGTTTGACATTGTCCTTCAAATGGGCAAATTGTTTACTCATCGTGTTTACATCATCTAAATGTATGAAAAAGAGAATCGAAGAGAAAACAAATTGGTATAAACAAATATTAATTAAGCTGGTAGATAAATCCACAGGTGAATTGTAATCATTTATTTGTCATTCATTTTATCTATCAACTCAATTGAAATGAATGTTTTGATTCAGTAGATTTAAATTTAAATTCAGGATTTGAAATTGACAACATTGAACAAACTTGAAATTACTTTCGAATGTTGAGATTCTTTTTCATTTTGAAATGTCAACGAAATGTCTTTATCTCAAATTTCAAACATGATACCGGGGCATCATGTTGCTTTAAAAGAAGTAACAGGGCGTAGATATGTCCATGTGAAAGACGGATTGAATATGTCTCAAACAAAAACGACATAGAGCAGAAGTCAGACAAAGTGATTCATTCGAGAGAAAGAGAGAGAGAGTGAGAGAGAGAAATAGCACTTTGAATATTACTCTTACATGAGTAATTCTCAGTTATCGTTAAATTCCACATGATAATGTCGACGTCAGTAAGATGATGTTCAAAGGCTTCTCGATATCATTTCTTTGTACACATTTATGCATATTTCTCTCTCTCTCTCTCTCTCTCTCTCTCTCTCTCTCTCTCTCTCTCTCTCTCTCTCTCTCTCTATATTTTCTTCAAAATGTCTTTCTTTACGTTTTTCTTTTGCAATTTCAATGTTGAATATTTTCGACATTTTGCCACAACTTTCACACTCACATTTTAGAAGTTCACAATTTTTACAGACAAACCAGATCAACAGCCTACTTTCATTCCTTTTTCTATGGCCATTTAGTGAAAAGAAAGACCATTATCGCTTCTTTTTTTATGACGCTTGAAAATTAATAGTTAATTATTTTTAATGTATGTTTCACTTTGAAATGGTCCAAAATCATGCTTATGTTTACGCATTCAGAAACGATTCGCATGCTTCAATAAGAACAAAAATTGTGTTTGTTGCGTGCGGTTTACTTGTTTAAACAATCACTAAATTATTTGTATCACATTTTGTTGGTTTTTATTTGATTTGATGTTATGTGAATTGAAAGTAAATAGAAAAAAAAAACCCGAAACAAGACAAGGTAAGATAGAAATGATGGCAAGATAGAAGAAGACATATAGACATGAGAAACATGATAACGCACATTTCTTGTCCATATATATATATATAAATATACGTTTAAACGAAAACGAAAACGAAACCGTCAATACACCTCGTACTGACTTTGCTTGTCATTGTATTATCTCTGTATTTTGAAACGTGTCTCTATCTTATCGCATTTAGTCATGTATACATATATTCCCATTTTGAATGAAATACTCAAATAGCATTCTATTCCTTTGGTATTGTTTATTCACTTCTAAACTGAAGTTCAACCATCATATTATAGTCATTATGTGTATATACAAATAGATATTTTCTTCTTTTTTTGATTTGGTTTTTGATTTGAATAAAATATTCATTGGCATAACTGTGTATGTTTCTGACTATGGCGTTTCAATTTCAAGTAATCAAATAACAAATACTTTTACTTATATAATTCAATTTTTGACCAAACAATTCATCAATTATTCATTAAATAATTATAGATTGTTTCTTTTTGTTGTTGTTGTTGTTGTGAGAGTTTTGTCTCAATTTGATCCGATGATACATTGTGGCCACAATCAATTTTTAATTTTACGTTTTGTTTTTCATCTCCCTTGTCATTTTTTTTATGGTCGAATTTATTTCATTTCTTTTCTTTTCTTTTTTTATTTCTCTCTGTACAGAAAGGTGTCATAAAAGTTTTGCAAAAGTCGTGATCGAAAGGAAAACTGGGCCAGCGAATGGAAAAACAAAAACTTTGCGACAAGACAGGACAGAAATAGACAAACAAAAAAAAAAAAAAAAAAAGGTGGAAGCAGTTCATCAGTGTCATTCACATTCAAGAACTTGTAAGACCAACGAAAACAGCGCGCACGTTATTATGCCAAGCAATTTGGCATTTTAAACAGACACCAACTGATGACAATGTATGCATCACTTTGGCAATGCGTTCGTTTGCTTAAACATCGTGTTGCTTCACGTCAATCACAAACTGCGCTAATCATCAACTGCCATACTAACATCAGCAACGTGACAAGAAACTTTTTGGCTCTTCAATTGCATGAAAATACTGATTCAGGACAATACACTTACTGAATCTTGTTGGAGTTTGTTTGTTTTTTTTTTTATTACTTTTGCCATTTGGGCACATGATTATTTTGTCCGTCGAGAATGGTGAGATTTAGAATTTACAATCAAATACCCGTCATATTTATTCAATCGTAATTTATCCATAAAACACACGTGCATTAAACTAATTATTTGAGCGGAATATTTTACAAAATCTGTGCAAACAGAAAATTGTGTGAAAAAAAAAAATTAAAATAGTGAGAAGTAAAACGAATGAAAAAACTACTAAAATGAAACAGAAGACAAATGAAACAAAATAAAAACATTATATAAGACAATATAAACAGTGAAATTCCTTGTGAAATATGATCGCAGTGAATTATAATCGCAGTGAATTACAATCATAGTATAAACTGTTTACAGATGCAATCAGACACATTTAGTGTACGTTTTAAATGAAAAAAAAAAAAAAAAATAGAAAGAAAGCCGAATTTACGATTGCCACAAAACAAATGTACAATAAAAACCGATCAAATTTTTGTTTCCGCGACGAAATAGAACGAAAAAAAAACAACCAATCTCTGCCCAAATAAATACCAATGTGGTTGCTGCGTCTAATAACAGAAATGTAAAACCAATAAATAACATTTGTGCAAAAATTGTGTGCGCATTATGTGTTGATGTTAGCTGAAGAGAAGAAAAAAAAAAGCACATTTATCTAATATTTACAAATTACCTCACAATCAGATGATAACTTCACAATAAATACGGCAATTTAAAATTAAATACGATTTCATGACGCACACCTTGCTCGGATATAGAAACAGAAGCATCGTATAAAGTATCACCAGCATATATTTGCTGAATAAAGAAATTGAAGAGAAAAAATTTTTTATTTTGGTTCTTGTTTATCGGACGACATTCATTGATAAAACTGATTGAGTGTATTTTGTGCAAAAACAAAAAAAAAAAACAAACGAAACACATAATACCACGAAATAAATCCGTGTGCAATGAAAAATGGATTCTAGCTTAACTGCATCGAAAGTAATATATCTTCCGCGTGAGTGAAAGCAGAGACAGAACAGAGAATACAGAACCAAAAAAAAAAAAAAAAAAAAAAAAAACAAAAAAAAAATTGCAAATAAACAAACATACACGGTGTTGTGCGTGGATAGAATTGTGTTTTGCGGTGCTGATACTTCGGAAAAATATTCGGTGCCAACATAGTGACAGAAAGAGAAAGAAAGAGAAAGAGAAAGAGAAAGAGAAAGAGAGAGAGAGAGAAGAGAGAGAGAGAAAGCAACCAAACGGAAAAAAAAAATAGAAGAAGAAATAAACAATTGCTGGGTGTGATTTTTCTCGAAAAATTGCAAACACTTTGTTTTTATGCTGTCATTTTGATTCGTTTTCATTTACCGTTTTCGCAATTCGCACTCGATGCCGCCTGTTTGTTCTGTTTAAATAAATTTATTTATGCTGTAATCGTTTATTGTTCCTTAATCGTATTAAATGTACGCGAGCAAATAGCATTGGTACATGCGATTCCTATATTTTTGCTGATACAGTCAATATAATATGTTATATGTGCATTAAATGTAAATTTTTTCTTTTTTCGTCCACAAAACTCTCTTTCTCACTCCTCGTACCATCATAGAGGTGGATAGAATAATTTTGGTTTTTATTTCGTTCATGCTTCTGATTGCATGGATTTTATGCTGAGTCTGATGATATTGAAAACGTACTGCGAAACACGTAAACAACCAAAATAGACACAATTTTATTATTAGTGTGATTTTCAAATATTCTTCACCATCGTCTACGTCATCGAGCTTCAAAAATTCGAGCCCAATTGGTGCGATTTTATTTTCTCTCACATTCATCGTTATTAGTGCCTGTTCCTGTGGTTTTACAAAAGAAAAAAAAAATATCGTTTTTGTCGCGTATTCCCGGCCAATAAACTGAAACATTTTGGCTTTGAATTTTCTGAATCGACCCAGTGCAAGAGAGTGGGCAGTGAATGTGTACCGTGAATATTGGTTTTCATTACATTCGCATTACATTATCACACCGTCAGTGACAGTGACAGTGACATTGATCGTGCTTCCATAGATAGTGATACCATTTGGCTTGAATCGTCTACAACAGTGGCGGTGGCAATAAAGCTGTGATTATCGCCTGTTAGTCTACCAAGAAGAGTGGTTGTTGAGCTCATCCATCGTTGTGAACGTGTGTGAATTGCTTTCAAAACCTGTGTATGTGTGTATGTTTCATTTACACAGGGTGTGTGTCTTCCTCATATTGTACGCGTTTTTTTTATGTACACGTCTTTGAGAGAAACTTCCATCGACACGTTTAACGCTTTGAACAATCCGAGAAAAAAAAACGAAGAGAAAAAACTCACGTCCAAGCCCCCCACACATGCAATCATACACGCAAATTGATAAGTCGAATCAAGAGACATCAGCAATAACAACAACAACAACAACGACGACGACACGTAGAAAAAAGACACGAAAAGAGGGAAAGCATCGAGAAAAAAAAAAGCGGTAAACGAAGCAAGTGTGAAATTATGTACACCCATCAGCATCGCTACTACTTAACGCAATAAATAATGACATGAAAACACATCTTTCCCATTGATCTATTAAAACTCAATTGGTGGAGCACACAAAATCTATGAATAATTTCTTTACGAAAATAAATATATGATCAAATCAAAATGTGACTTGTGCACACACATCAAATTTTTTTTCAAGTGTAAATAAATAATAACAATTCAAGTGACAAAACGGAATAAAGTAAAAAAAAACCACACACCGAAAAATAAACAAAAGAAAACTCGAAAAAAATGAAACGAATGATAAATGAGGAAAAAAAGTGGAAATAATCAAATGAAGACACGTTTCAAACATAAACGCCAGATATTTTGAATTTATTGACAATAATTGTGACGATAAAAAGAAAAAAAAAAAAACGAAACAAACACTAAATTTAATGTTAAAAATTAATTGATACATTTTCATGCCAAAATTTTTTTTAAGTATTATGATTGTGTAATCATTTTATTTAATACGAAA
Source organism: Resseliella maxima (assembly GCA_029041755.1). Lineage (NCBI taxonomy): Eukaryota > Metazoa > Arthropoda > Insecta > Diptera > Cecidomyiidae > Resseliella > Resseliella maxima. The sequence continues at coordinate 1,130,550 of JAQOWM010000689.1, forward strand.
ATCTCAAAACTTCCAGCATAATTTAATCGCTTTTAATCATTTGTCTTGGGCAGCTGAATTAATTGATTTGTGATATTATACGTTAAATTATTCCTCCATAAATCGTTAAATTTCCATAAAAAGAAAAAAAAAAAAATATAACAAAGTGTAAGAAAAAAAGGAAGAATAACTCGTGTAAATGTGAAGTATTTTAATCATTTAATCGATATAATAACGAAAAAAGTCGAAGAAGAAGAAGGAATAATCACTAAGCGAAAGGAAATTATTTTGTCGTTAAATTTGTTAATTACGATTCATTTTATCCAATTTGTGCTAATTTCTTCAGCTATTCAGGCTCAAAAGCCCCTTAACTGTAATGAGCAAAGTGCTAAACGTATACAACTGGATATATACACGGAAACAATTCAAAACGTATAAAATTCCGAACAGAATGTATCTATTTGCTCAAATTGGTCGAATTTACAATTGCTAGTATATTTCGTGCCAAAGAAATCGTTTATTCCAAAATCTACCTGCTGAAAGAAACGCGAGTGATTTTTTTTTGCGTATCGTAATCAATTTACAAATCTTTTTTTTTTTTTTTTTGTGCTTCATAAATTTGCTGACGCAGTTGTAGACGGTTACCCCCCACACAGAAAAGTTTCATAGCCGCTAATATACTAAACGCGGTTTATGCACCATTTTTTTTTTCGTATATAGAAAAGCAGATAGAAAGAGAGTAGCTGAGCAGTAAATGTAATATTTAAGGTAAATATTGAAATATTATGATTGTAAGCCGTTGTGTGCATGGTTCTTGACTTTGAAGAAAATGAATACAATTGGTCATAATAATTCGAGCATTTGTTGAATGCTCGTTAGGTAGAAAGAGAAAAAAAAAATATATACCCGTAGTTAATTTGGCAATCTCAACTTTATGATTTAGAATAATTTTTCGACAATAAAAATGTTCACAGATCGCACATGTTCGCACGTTGCAAGCATCGTCGTCGTGCTGTTGAATGAAATAAAGAAGAAGGAGGAGAAGGAGGAGAAGAAGAAGAAGAAGAAGAAGAAGAAGAAGGAAAAATAGAGAAAATAAAGCAAAAAAAAGAAAAAGAAAAAAACGAAGAGAAAAGTGAGGAGGAGGAGGAGTTGAAGGAGAAGGAAAGAGACGAAAAACTGTTTTGCTAAAAGGCCGATTTTACTTTTAAGCAATTTCCTCCATTTTTATTACTCGAAATTAATGTAAATTCAAATGAGAATCTTCTGTTATTTTCTTCTTACCTTTTTTTTTCCTGTGATTTGATGTTCGTAATTCAATCGTATCAAATGAAGGCTCAAACAATCTGTAACCAAAGTGAATTTATCCTTTTTTTCCGTTTCTAATTTTCTGATTTTTTTTCTTGTCGTGTCCATGCAATCATAGAATTTCTTATTTAATCCGGGACAAACGGCAGAATAGGCAAAGCTAAAAGTGCCAAAAACGTAGCTAAACTTGAATGAATACGAAACCAATGAAGACAAATGTAAAGCTGAAAAAGAGAGGAACACATATAGATTGAAGCAACACATTTTTAGTAGCAACAACACAAGACAAATACGGTTGATTCTTCAAATCACAATCGGTCGTCGTAAAATGACTTACGGCCAAATGCCAAAGAAAACATGAAATAAAATCGAACCAAAAACAGCAACAACATGAATAAGACATAGAAAAACCTCTGTTACAGTTAATTAACGGGAGAACGCGACTGCAAATTTTGAGAGGGAGATAGAGTGAGAGAGAGAAAGATAGAGAGAGAGAGATAGAGAGCAAGAGAGAGAAAAGAGAGAGAGAGAAAGATAGAGAGAGAGATAGAGAGCAAGAGAGAGAAAGAGAGAGAGAGAGAAAGATAGAGAGAGAGATAGAGAGCAAGAGAGAGAAATGCGAAAAAAGAGCGAGGAAATCCCGGCAACACAATGGTTTTGATTGAATTACGACCGTTTTTTATGATAATTTTTTCGTTGCGTATTCCTTTTTTTTTTTATTCCATTCTGTTGTTGTTATTGTCTATCGTTGATTATTTTGGTGTGCTTTTTAACGACACACCATTGCACATTGGCTGCTGTTTTAGCCGCTTAAAATTAATCTGTCGGGTGTTGTTTTTTTTCTTGAAGTGCAACGAAAATGAAATGTCATGGCTTCAAAATATATGGGCGTTCTGGGCATATGAAAAAAAACCCACAAAAATTAGAATGTGATTTTTTCAGATGATTTGAGACCAAATAAGCAAAGGCTGTGTGAACAACAGCAACGCAAGCCATGTTAGTATGCTGGTGTAACATAAATCTATGCTCGATGGTTCCGATAGCATGAGTGAAAATGATGTACAAACGAAGATCCAGAAGAACTGAGAAAATTAAGCAACTATATGAAGAAAAAAAAAATTGAACACAAGAATAAAAAACCAAGAAAGCCCGCACAAAAAAAAAATGAGAAAAACAAACCAAACGAAGGAGAAAAACGAATAAAAAGTAGATGATGTGGTAAGGGGAAAAATTGGCAAAGAGACCGACAACAAAAAAACGGAAAACAAAAAAAAAAAAAAACGTGAAAACAGAGAAGAAAATTATTCTTTTGAAAGTAATTTTTACTGAGGAGATAATGAAAAATGTACTCGGGCTATTTATTATTATTGTTATCATTATTATTATTATTAGCGGTGTAGCGATGAAGACGATGCAAAGCGTTTCGCGTTTTTCACCGAATAAAACAAAGTTTACAAAGTTGAACGCGCAAGATAGATATATGTATTCGTTGTATTATAATGAAGAACCTTCTCACTGAACACTTCGAATTACAATGTTAGACCATCTGCGAACTTTTTTGCCACAAGCCAAAGCGCGGCTAGAGAAACAAAAACACTGAACGAACAGTGGTATGTGTGGCCTGGCTAGATGAATATGCGACGGTGTTACAGTCAGTTAGACAGTTTATTTGTGGCTTTAGTCAAAGAAGTCGAAACAATAGTCGTTAAAAAGAAGAAAATGAAGAAGGTGAAGAAGTGGAAGGAGAGAAGAAGAAGAAGAAGGAGAAGATGAAGAAGGAGAAGAAGAAAGAAAATAGAGAATCCTCATCATACAATTCCATCTCACACTCTCTCATTTACTCACACCCTCACTCCACCACTCCCACATTTTCTTTCTCATTCCATTTTGTATGGCGAGTGCCAAATTGTTGCTGCCGGTGTTTTAAGCGCGGAAAAATCGCGTTTTCATTTTCATCGTGTTTTGCTAAAAACGACAACGACACTTACATTGCTGTTGTTGCTGTCGCGTACGCAATGAAAATGAGTGCAATTTATCTTACGAACAGAAGTTTCCGTTTGGCCAACGAATTGCTCTATGTCTGCTGATTGTTCTTCGTCTTCTTCTTCTTCCTCTTTTTCTTTTTCTTTAACTTCTTCTTCTTCTTCGTTTTCTTTAGTGTTGTTGTTATTGTAACCGTTTTGTTGGCTTAATTGCTGACACTTTATTACACCTATAATTGATAATTTTACACAATGTTTTGTTCATTTTGCCTATAGAACGATAATTAAGTTATTATCTGGTTGAAGGAGCAAAAGATAAAATTATCGGTGATTATTATGTAGCTCTCGGATTTCGATTGTATATCAATATGATCGTATTCCTCACACCATTTGCATTGAACCAATCATATTCATCGATTTGCTAGCAACAAAACTTTGTTATTTGCATGCCTGTCGTCTGCCTTTATGCCTGCCTGCTTACTTGCTCTGTTTGCCAAATTGGTGAATCCAATGGCAAAACCAATATCTTTAGCATATTTAATCGATTCACGTGAAATAGATACGCTTTATATGAATCTCTTCAGGCGTGTTTATATTTATCGATGCACTGCAATCTTTCGTACGTGCTGTGTACGTAACATACAAAGAGGAACGCTTTCAATGATATACAATGTTCCGCAATATTTGGTCAATCAAGGTGAAATTGTTTTGGATTCAGTAGCAGCATCAGCATCAGCAGACACCGTCACAGCGACAGAATCTCTCACTCTCTCTCTCTCACTCCTCTCTCTCTCTCTCTCTCTCTCTCTCTCGGTTTATCTCTGTATGTACTCAGTGAGTTCAATGTGATTTGCGAGAAGATACTGATTCGAAAGTTGCTAAAGAAAGTTAAATAAAAACAGACATTTCAGCAAGAGAAATATGAATGCATTGGTTGTTTATTCGATTGGATTGCAGTGAAACGCGATTAAATGATTGCGCACGTACAGAGAACATTTATTAATGAATCGAAATTCAAGAATTTTCAAACAGATCCAATATAATTTTCCGACGAAAATCATGTTTCGTACGATATTCAATTTGTTTTTTCTTTTCATTTGATTTTCATTTTGGCAATGATGCGTCATTTTCATTTTTTTTTTTTTTTTTTTTCTCGAAATCAACTCATTGAGCATCGGCAATTTTGCATACAATTTGAATCATTTCTATTCACATAGAAACATGCACACATATGCTTAAACAGAAATAAATTAGCTTCACTTGTGATATGGATTTCACATTATGGACACTGCAAATTATAGAACACATTTGGGTTATCGAAAAAATTTTTGTCAAAAGAGTCCATTGCACACAATTCAACTTCTAATTTAATCCAAAATCGGATATTTCAGTATACATTCGGCACATAGATTTGCATTGAATTTAATTTATCTTTGTTCAATTTTCAATTTCAGGCTAAATCATAACCAGTAATATCAACTACATTGCATACATCGTATTAGCAAAAGCAGTGAGAGAATATTTTGCCACATTTCTACTGTATATAATTGGATAGCAAATCACTGTTCAGTGTTAAAATTTGCTTAAAAAGAAGGACGATTGAACACACATACACACACTCACACAGTATACATATATCAACGATAACGGAGTGGTTTACGAAAATGGGTCTGATGAGATCGATGAAGTTAAAAGAGCGCTTGGCCGTTGGCCTCGGCGTTTCGCTAGTATTGATTACCATACTTCTCATAGCCGATTTACAAATGGATATGAATATGTCAAAGGGTCATTTAATGCTACCAATGCATGCAAAACTTAGTGCACCAAATGATTCTGATCGGAATGGCGTATTTTCAGCATTCAAACAAAAATTTCAATTAGGGTAACACGATTCAATTTCTACTTAATTTTTCTTTCTTTTACATTTTCTCATTTTCTTTCTATTTTTCACATTTTCCCTCCTTTTTGCTCTCGCACTCCCTTTTTCTGTCTCGCTCCATCCCTCTCTGTATAATGGAGAGATTACTTTCTTTGTTTTTCTTCTCTCTCTCTCTCTCTCTCTCTCTTTCTCATATTTTCCTATTTCATTCCAAGAGATTTCTCTTTCGTCATTTAATCTTTTCGCATTAACGCGCATTGTTACATTTTGACAGCAGTAAATCTGATACCTGTCTATGTATGTTTCGAATTTCATTTTGAATTTTTTTTTTTCCTCCTTTTTTGTTGTTGCAGAAATTTGATAATGCCCAGAGTGCAAACAGTATTGTCAGTAGAACAAAGTGCTGAAAATTCGGTTACAACATTACGTGCTGCATTTAAGCGAAAAGATAAATTTGAAGACCTACACGAAGCCATTGTAAAGCTAAAAACCAATGATGAGAAAACCTCAAAGCAAGTATCCGTTGAAGCAGACGCTTTTCCATCGCTTGCTGAACTACTTAACATGCATCCAAAGTAAGAATCAAATTATAAAGCAATTTCATATTGAATTGAAGTAGTTTTAATCGGTGTTTTAACAAGAAAAATGCACTTTTATGATCTGTTCACTGTTTTACATTATTTTATCATCTATTTTTGTTTTGTTTTTTTTTTTTTTTTGTTTTTTCATTTTGTGTGAGTGTGTTATCTTTCACATCCACGCTAACTAATTCACAATACACACACACTAATTCACACACCCAATTTGTACGAAAATTTTCAAACATGCACATTTTCTCTATTAAATGATTTTGCAAAGACCACGTTTTTGTTATTGCTTCACCCTCACTTCTTCTTGTTTTGCTTCAGTGAAAATTCAACGAACTTAGATAAATTTCACCTGGAAATCAGACAAAATGAACTGTATCCAGAGAACTCAACTTTAGTCGATAAATTATTACAAGATATGGCAACGCATCAGATTTTGCATGCTGGTAAGTAGAATTTAAACCATCAACTTCTCTCTTCTTAAAAACGATTCTCGTTTACGTTGGAATGGTATCGGTATCGTTGTCTTCGTCGTTTTTGCCTTTATCGTCGTCTTCGTCGTCGTCGTCATCGTCATCGTTTGTTTTAAGCTGTAATGAGAAACCACGAAAGTAAATTTAACTTTTGCGCGAAATCAAGGCATTTTATTTATACATCGATACTTTTGGGGGTGAAAATCACACACATTTTGAACAAATTTCTCAAGAGATCGGCAGACATCGACATGAATGCACACGCTAAAGAAAATTTAAACTCATGCACACATATGTTTTGTATAGTAGTATCACGATGCACATAGAGATACAGACATAGAAACGTAGAAACACAAAATACATTGATTCACTTAAATGCTGTTGCGAAGCTTTGTGTGTATTTGCGTGCGATGCTTGTGCTCGCATAAACAACAAAAAAAATTTTGCATCAACAAAATGCGATTAAAACAGGAAATTTCCCAGGCCCGGCCCGGCCCGGCCCGACTCCGAAAAATTTATTTGGCAAGAAACTTTTGAACGAGTGAAAATATTTTACCGCGTTTCACTATATTATTACGAATTATTTTATAAACAAGATTATAAACTGGGTTCTATTGTTCCGTGTAATTAAAAATGGAAATGATGGAAATGGCGGGATGAGTGAATTCACGTTTAAATATCGATATTTGTTCAAATGCGATACAAAAGTGTGAGTGTGTGCGCGCTGTTGCACATTCGATATAGCATATAAATTGAAAATGAAATGAGGTCCAACCGATGGGAGCAAAGAGCATACACCATTGAATAAGTAAATTTGGTCGTTGTAATGCGTTCGATCTACATTCGTTTTGTGCCTTAAGACTTTAGGCACATCGTATCTTTAAAAAGTTTTAATCTTTATATGTTTTAACAGTAATCTGACGCGTGTGCATGAACATTCTTTGTTGTTCAAGATCGTTTCTATGCGTCTAAAGATTATAAATATAGACAAGTTATAGACAAAATACGAAAGATATAATTTAATACAACACATACCGATCTCATCCACCTCGAATTGAACCCAAAAAAAAAAAAACATCCCATGAAACGTGCTAAAGATGACGCTATATTTTCCTGTTGCAAACGAAAATAATCTTTGCAAAAACAACAAAAAATTCACATTTCAAGAGTCCCTTTTTTAATCCATATTTTCTCTTTTTCTTTCTTTTTCCTCTCTCTTTCTCTCTTTTTCTTTACATGTTTACAGAGCAAAAAGAAGGCGGCACTCAACTGAAACTAATAATTGATTATGGTAACAATTTTGAAGCCCTCTTCAAACCGATGAGGTAATTTTCATAGTGCTTTTCATGTACGCAACATTTTGCATTCGCTTGGCGTCGTCACCGTCGTCGCCGTCGCCGCCGACATGCAAATGTTGTGGACGACTTTTGAATTAAAAAACATTGATATTGCCTGAACTTTAAATGGTTTTCGTAATTAAATATTGTTAAGATTCGTTTATCGTTGTTGACTTTTGACGATTTTATTTTACTTATCATCTCTTTTAACAATCGCAAACAATATAATCATTGTCTTATTTTAACATCTCGTTTTTCATTCTTAATTTTATTCGCTCTTTTGATTTCTCTTCCTCATTCTTTCTTTCTGTCTGTCTTTCGATCTTTTTCTTTCTTTTTTGTTCTTTTTCGTACTGTCGCTCTCTTTATTTCTCTTACTCGGTCTATGTCTCTCTTTCTTTCTCTCACGCTATCTCTCTGTCGCTTGCGCTCTCTATCTTTCTACTTCTTTTCCTCTCATTCTTTCAATTTATTTTTCCTTAATTTTCATTCTTTCATTTATTCTTCTTCTGCACATTTACGTATGTATAGGTTTCCACGTGAACAGCAAACGTTACCAAATCATTTTTATTTCACTGACTTTGAACGACACACCGCTGAGATTGCTGCATTCCATTTAGATAGGTAAGTTGGCTTCTTCTCTTTCATTGTTTTTTTTTTTTTTCGTTCTCTTCTGTCTTTTCATTTTGTCTCTTATTTTATGATATCGTGTGCAAAACCGACGAAAACTTTGCAAAAAGCACGTTAAACATTGAATAAGTTACAAATTCAAAGTGGCCAAACAAAAATAAAGAGAAAAAGAAAAAAAAAATAAAATGATTATTTTCGATTTAGACGATGTGAAATGAAACAATGCATACAATCTCATATTGAAAGTAATGAACAAGTGTTTCGTGAGCGTGGCACGTTCATCGATGACGGTCACAATTTCCTTTTCATAATTGTTCATTTTGAATCACCGATAAACATCCATAACTGTCTCATTATTTTATCATCATTGGTGGAACATTTTTCTTTTTTTTTTTTTTTTAAATTTCATTTGTTTTCTCTTTCTCTTTCTTTTCCCTTTTCTCTCTTTCGTTTTTGTTGTTCACATTTGCAATTTATAGAATTTTGGGTTTTCGACGGGCAATGCCAGTTACGGGCCGAACATTGAACATAACAACGGAAATTTATCGAATTGCCGACGAAGATCTACTAAAAACATTTTTCGTATCGCCATCAAATAATTTATGCTTTCATGGAAAATGCTCTTACTACTGTGATACATCTCATGCCATTTGCGGCAATCCCGATACGCTTGAGGTAAAATACTATTTTGGTTCGCTTTTATATATATAGATTTTTCAAATCACGCGATCTCATCTTTTTCCAATTTTCTAAAATAAAGAGGAAACGGAGAAAGGGAGAGAGCGAGAGAGATAGAGAAAAAAACAAACTTAAGAAAAATTAATGTTGAAACATGAATGCGAAATTGCTTACAATGTGGACTACGACGATGGAATGAAAACACTTGTTTCAATTGTCATTTTATTCGATTACATTTTCATTTTTTTTTTTTTTTTTTTTTTTCAAAATCACAATCAATTCTTTTTTTCTTTTTGCTTTTCTGTAATCATTTTTACGTGCCGCATTCAAATCGATATTCATTTATCTTTTGCTGTCCATCGTTAATATTTGTTCAATGAACAAACACGTTTTATCAAAAAATCCATTTAACCATTTTGCATTGCAATAATAATAATAAAAGAAAAAAAAAATGAATGGAATGGGAAAGAAGAAAAAAATAAAAATTAAAATGTGAAGATGAACATTTTCTACCCCATTCATTGTTATATATGTACATGTAATCTCAATTTAATGATTGTGCTAAATGTCTTCCTTTTCATTCTTTGTTCATTATTTGAAAATGATAGGGTTCGTTTGCGGCATATCTTCCCAAATTCGAGAGGTCAACACGAAAGGTAAGTGGAATAACGGAATAATAACAACAGAAAAAGCAATAGAAGTAGTGAAAAGGAGACAGAAATAGAAAAGCGATGGAAATCTCGGTGAATTTTATTTTGATGAGATTCTGACGAAGCAACAGCGAATAAATTGCATGGAAAAGTGAGAAGAGATAAACGAAACTGTGCTGCGCACCACGATGTGTGAGAACGGCACAAAGAGAGAGGTATAGAGAGAGAGAGAGAGAGGGAGGGAAGGAGGTAGAAATGAAAGGAGTGAGAGTGGATTGAAAATCAAAGTGTATATACAAACAAACGGCGGATGAAACGGCATTAGGAAAGCTGGGCTTAATCGAACTCCACTTACAGTTAATGGGATTTGAGAGATTCTTATCAACTGTTACAAATCGATTTAATTTGAACACATTCACACATACAACGATACGTATACTCACTCTCTCTCTCTTTCTCTCTCTCTCTCCACTTTTGCTCAGTTGATCTGATGCTTCGGTTTCAATACTTTCACTCATCCTTGCTCTTTGCTATTTTTCATCTTTTGATTCTTCTATGAATTCACTCTTATATGTGTTTTTTTTTTCTGCTCATTCTCTTTTCATATCTCCATCTATTGCTCTATTTGGTGAAATCGTCCCGGCTCTTTTTTTTTTTTTTTTTTTTTTTTTGTTCGATTCTTTTTCTTCGATTGCGTTCCATTTCGCATAATCTCGTTTCGTTGGGAAATGAATGGGATTTGTGCGCGCATTGTTGGTGTTGCTTCTTGGAATAAATTGTAAGGCTTGGAGACACCCTTGGCGGAGAAGCTATCATAAGCGTCGAAAAGCAGCATGGGAAACCGACCAAGATTATTGTAGCATGGTAAGAAATCATCTCATTCTTTAAAGAAAAAAAAAAACATTATATGTATCTCTTAACCCACCTTTCAAGTCTTTTTCACTCGATTTACGAAAATAACTGATCCACTACAGTTCAAATGCCAAGAATAATAGTGTAAATGCTGTCCATCAATTTTGAGAGACGCACCACACAAGCTGTAAAAGATTGAGCTGAGGGAGAAAGAGAAAAAAGAAACCGTTTTGTCGACTTGTTGTCAGCGAGTGTACATTTGATAGTGGTACAAGCGAGATAGACAAATGCGGAAATAATCATAAGAATTGGTTTCAAGTGTGTCTTCGTTTTTTTTTTCTTTTCTTTTTGCGCAGTTTGCCTGCACATCTAGATCAATTATTGAGTTGAATTTTATCTTTATGGCACGAAAAAATAAGACGGGCATCTCTTCATTTTGCTCTCTGCGTCACTTCGATGATTGCTGAAATTGAAGCATTGTAGTGTGGCTTCGGGTGCCATTATTCTTCCTTCATCATCTCTCCTTCTCATGTCTGATGTCTGATATTGTTGACGGTTTCTTCTTCATTTTTTTCTTTTTTCTGTTCCTTTTTCATCTCATCCAAAAATTTTATCCCAACATTTTCGTTTATTTAAGTGCTTGATTTTTTATTTCCATTTGATGTTGAACGATGATAGTCGTTTGTCTATGTGCAAATGCGTGCCCATCATTTCGTTCAACGAACAATTCACTTGATCTCACGCTCACTCTATCTTTAGCTTACTAAATTGAAGCGCATACCGATGCCGTCGCATCCGCATCCTTTCCCATTTTCCTTTCCATTTTGCACTCAACATTCGGATCTGTTCTAACAATCGGCTGTTCAGACAATGTTCTTCGGTGATGTTATTATTGTTATTGTTGTTGTTGCTGATGCTTATGCTGCTTCCACCATTTCGGCGCAACGTTTCATACTATTATTTTCTATTCAATTGAAAAAACAAACAATTTTGAATGTAATGAAGCAGAGTTACGTATTTAATCGAATTTGATAAGGAACGAATTGAATTTTATTTACCGCACGCGAACACTTGAGCACATTCAATGAAACAAAAAGACGAGATCTATGTGATTTTGCTTCTCGGAAATATATAAAATAAATAAGAGAATGAACAACAACAGCCAGCAGCAGCAACAACAACAACAATAACAACAACCCAAAAGCATATGAACGGTGAATGTGTGGGAGCTAGAGCGAACAAGCTGACAAACAAAGCATCGTTAGAGAAATGATTTAACGTTTGCCATTGTTTGTATAGGTGAAAGATATTCATCCGTATAGTGAAGGTCGACGATTAATCGATTTGATGGATATGGCTGTTTTTGACTTCCTGACAGGCAATATGGACCGTCACCATTACGAAACATTCAAGTGAGTGCTTTTTATCTTAAGTTACACCATAAAACACACCAAAAAAAAAAAAAAAAAAATAAAACCAAAATTGATCAAAACCACCTCTCTCAGCACACAATATTCGTTTGATAATTAAAAATTTTCATCGATTCTTCTCTCAATATCTCATTCGATTTTCCAATGGTTTACAGAGTATTCGGTAATAATACGTTCACATTGCATTGTGATCATGGGCGTGGGTTTGGTAAACCATTTCACGATGAGCTATCGATTTTAGCTCCACTGTTACAGGTATTACAGCTTTTGCACCTACATACATCAACAATTCATTCAACAAGTTTATGTTTAACAATTTTGCGTTTTTTTTTCTTTTCATTCCTCTTCTTCTCTTTTTTTGTTTGATTACAGTGCTGCATGATAAGAGCGTCAACACTTGAACGGCTTTTAGAGTAAGTATTTATGAAGAACAAATAATTTTAATGAACCAAATGTTTATCTATTTTCGGTTCTCTTTTTGGTTTTATTTGCATTCGTCATTTTGTTGACATTTTTACGTTCTGACGAAAAAAAAAAAAAAATAACATTTGTCATTACAATTTGTGTAGATTTCAAAGGGGACCAAAACCATTGTCAGCTGTGATGCGCGAAAGCTTAGCAAAAGATCCAATAGGTAAGTAACAAGCACAAACCGAAACGTTGATTTTTGTCGTTTATTTTTTATTTTCCCCGCACATTTGTGTAGCGCCAGTTTTGTGGGAACCACATTTAGAAGCACTCGATCGTCGGGTCGACCTTATACTAAAAGGCGTTCGAGATTGTATAAAAAAGAATTCCATTGATGATGTTGTGATTACCTATGAAAATGTCGTTTTTACTTAGAGCCTTCAAACAAATTAGAATATACACAAGAATTTTACTCGATTTTCAATCCCAAATGTATTCCCATTCAAGCCAGTCCAAGTTCTTTTTGATGAAATTGAATAAAGGAAAAAGGAAAAAAAATATATATAAAAAGGAAACGATGGAGAAGAAAAATGCAGTAGGACAAAGAAGAACGAATAATGGAAAATGAAGAAAGGGAAACGAAGAAAGAAGAAGAAGAGAGAAGAAGAAGAAGTCGAAGAAAAAGATTAGTAAAATCAACAAAACACTTATTGTAATTAAATTCTTCGTTTTCATAAGCACTCAAGGGAAGCATCGCTTCAGGTTGATGAAGAAAATGGACTTAGAAATTGAAATTAAATTGCGATTGTGGGTGAAATGAAAAGAGAAAAAAAAATGAAAAGCTGGAAAAAGAACACATGAAACCAAACATGCAACCAAGACTTTTTTAATTGAAGAAAAGAAAAAAAAAAATTATATAAATGTAGATAAATAAGAATAAAATTTTATTTATGTTATCGATTGAGATGAATTTTACATTAATTTTAGCTCTCTTATGTTATAAAAGTTGCTTAAGTTTTGTTTAAATTGCTGAGGAAAAACAATTCGTTTCATGAGCTATTGTTTTTAACATTTCTTTTAAATATTTTGCTTCGAAATGTTTTTTTTTTTAAAGAAATTGTGCATCTTTTTGAAACGATCGAACAAAAAATGACGACGACATCGTCGAAGAAGAAGAAGAAGAAGAAGAAGGAAGAATATTTTTGTTATCAAGAAGAAGAGAATTATATAGATATATTTAATTTTATTAACGAAAACCACAAAGAAATTAATCGATGTTGAAAAATGATATTAGACGAGAATAATTTTAGCATAAAATGTTTTAAGCCAATTAATTTAATATTCTGTTTATATGAATTATAAGTTGACGAATATGATGAGAAAAAATGAAAATGAACCAACTGTGTATACCTTGAGAAGGAAATAAAATGAAAAAAAAAAAAAATCCAAGAATGTCTTATACCGAATACAAAATTGCTGTGTTTTCTTTTACATTCATTCATATTGTTGCTTCTTTTTGCTTGATAAGTTTATGTATCGATTCTAATTAAATCAATCGTTCAATTGATTGACTTTTCTCAAAATGCTGACAACACTGATGCGATCTAAGTGGGAAATTAGCAATCAATTAGTTCGTGTCACAGGAGCACCAAATTCCGTTGAGATTCGATATCTGGATTATCAATTTACAAACGAGCTTCTGGTGGCACCAGAAACGATGAACCACAACAGCATACCGCTATATTGATAGGGTAAGTACTTGTTTGCATTTGATGTATCGTTCGATATTGGCATCGTTAGTGCGAAAAATATCAAATGTTCAAACATAAAATATTCCACCTAGCTGTCGTATACATTATTCATCGGAGTTTTTTTTTTCATTCACTCTCACTCTCTCTCTCGCTTTCTTTCTCTTTCTCTCTCTCTCTTTCTCTCGCCCCCTCTCTCTTTCTCTCTCACTCGCTTTCTCTCGTTCAAACTCGCTTCTTCAACACAAAATTCAACATTATGAATATAATGGCATGAAGGTGCGCACATTTTGATGATCAAAGCCATTTTTCGTCGTTTCGAAAAAGGAAATTATGTCGCCTCGAACTTGTTAAATTATTTCGACACAATTCATTTGAACTGGGCCAGGCATTTTGTCACAAAAATGTTATGTGTGTGCGTGTCATGTATCTCTTTTTCGCTTTCTAATTCTCATTCATTCTCTATTTCTAACAAAACAGGCAATGTGTGTATTTGCGTCATACATAATTGCCTGCAAGCACATCTATTCCAAGAAAGATGTGTTGGGATTCATTTTAGATTCGTGGCTTCAATGCAAAAACGTGTATTTTATTCAAAAATCGCATTTGACAGTTGACGAATCGCGTAAAAAGCACTCACTCAGCTTTATATGCTGTACTCGTTCAAGTTGTTTTTTTTTATTTTTTTTTTTTTTTTCATTTTTGCTGCTTCTCTCTAATTCTCTTTCTCTCGCTTCCGATTTCTCTCTTTCTTCCCTCTCTTTCATAGGCAGCTATTTCAATGTGTTATTCTCTCTTTTGAGCTTTTCGTTCAATTTTATCTGTGTTCACCTCGACTGCTTGATGCATATTCGATTAACCAATCGAGTTGTGAGCAGTTTTTTGTGCATGCCGCAAATCTTGCGTAGATTGAGCACTCAAGCGATAATGGAAAATTGGGTGTTATCCAAAACATGTTTGTGTTTTTATATGAAATAAAACGTATATCATTCGAACGAATTACTGTATCGATAGTTTGAGATTTATACATCTTTTTTTGATGATTCGAGGAGGCTACTTTTAATTTTTGACCGAATTTCGAATGGGTAATTTTGACAAGTTGAATAAACGCTTGAAATATTCCCAAATTTCAAAATATATTTGCTTTTGGCAAAAATCCAACGAACACCAAAATGTAAACAAATTAACTTTGAATAACTATTCAGCACTAGATCAATAGCCTTTCACTAATAAACCTATCTGGGTCACTCCAAAATCTAGAATTGTTTTTACACTGATTACAAAAATTCCAAACTTTTTATTTTTTATTTTTTTTCATTTTATTCATCATCACTCTCGCATATAAAATAATATTCGTGCTTGCAGACAGCATCATTCCATTTATAGTTTTGATAATCAATTAAGGATACACACTCCTCTTGTACTTTGTGATAATAACATAAAAATTCCCCTGAATTATTATCTGGTTGGTCTTTTGCCCAATTTGTATAATTGAAATCATTGCTATTTGAAAACCAATAGAATTGTCTGCCATTTCCTTGACATGTTCCTGATGTCCACATAATTTGATCTTGAAGATCTTTGTAAACATAATACAAAAGTTTATTGATAATTAAAAAAAAATTAAAACAATAATTATTATAATCAGTTCCACTCACCCGTCTGTTTGATTGCTGATATAATACTTTCACTTTCTGCTTTCGTTTCGATGCTTGCCAAATGCATATTCAAAGATCTACACTGAACATTTGCTAAATGCCAATTTTTCTAAAGAGTAAAAAAAAAATACAGAAAATAATAAATTATACAATCGATCAACTTTTTTTAAAATACCTACCTTTACATCACTAACGTAATAGCGTTTTGCTATTGCTACATTTTTAATGAAAAAAAATTAGTAAACTTTAAACGCTTCAAGGAATAATAAATTTGTTACCGATTTGGATTAAAACGATTACCAATAAAATAATTTTCATTTTGATTGTGATAAAAACTGGAATTTCTTTTTTGTAAAAATCAAACAAACAACTTTCTTCGAATTGCAAATTGTACAAAGCAGAGTTATTATGCTTACGGTAAGCAGCTTAACCAAGAGCTTAACATAAAAAAATGGAGAAATTTACTGAATTGATTCCGACAAACTGAGGCATTTATATAACAACGTGTGGAATTATCTTATTCTATTTGGTTCAAGTGTTATTGTTTTTAAACCCAAGAGCAAAACAAAAACATTGAATAGATAACAAAGTATTTTGGTGATAATTAATGATTATAAAAATAAATTGGGTCATCAATCTATTCATCATCACAAATTTCAGCACGACGAATTTAATTAAATGTATAAATTTCTTGACAATATGGAAATTTTCATGTCGTTCAAACACTGAGGGATACACACAGGTGTCATAAAGCTCAGATCTTCATTTCGATCCACTCATGTTAGAATTTATGATTCAAAGATTTATGACGATTCATAGACAATCACTTAGAGAAATTCATTGATTGGTATCCGTTTGGCTGTTTCGCATCTACCCCGGAGGTGGTACCCCCTAGTTAAATGTATCGAAGAGGACAATTTTGTCCTTCCGTCCGTTCTTCTTTAACGTCGCAAAATGTTGTGTCCGTCCTTTTCTCAAATTAGGACAATAGGACGGACATACATTTATCCCACTTTGAAGTAGGACGGATGGACCCCATATTAAATATTGTCCTAAATTGTCCCAATTTTAAAAGCACAATTTATTAGGACAATATGGAGTTCGTCCGTTCTAATTTGAAGTAGAACAAATGTGTGTCCGTCCTTTTGTCCTAATTTGAAGTGAGACAAAAGGACAGCCATAACATTTTGCGACGTTAAAGTAGGACGGACGAACACGAAATTTCAGAAAGTGTCCATCCTCTTTGACACCTTTGCCCCTAGTAACGATTGCCAGATTGAAATTGTTGACAAAATCGTTGAATGATTATGAAACTCGATCGATTTAATCAAAGATTACAATAAAGAGATATTTACCACTTGAGCTGCTGTTTTTTCAGTTTTCTGTTTTATTCTTACTCATTTTTATCTCTTAACTTCTATTTTAAGACATAATCATAAGTTTCGTTTTATACTTTGTATGAAAAAACTTTGTATGAAAATTTTCTTTTAATCAACATTTATTGAAATGTGTTTTTTTGAAAACTATTGACTTATAAGCTTCTTTGAACACATACTTTCAGGACGATGTACGGGCATTAGGTACATGTAAGGGAAATGGCTTTAACTGTAATGAATATTGGTTTGATGAAAAAGTTTTTTTGGCGAGCCGTGTTTAACTATGAAAAATGACGTTAATTTAGAATGGAACGAAGCAGATTGAATTTAACTTTTTCTGCGAGAGTCATAATAAATACGAAATAAAAACAATACATTGAAATTTTTGGATTTACTTATCTTTGAAATAATTACATTTATGCATAATGAAAAAGGAAAATCATGCGTGAAAAGAAACATTTTTTAATAAAAAATTACTTCATCTAACTCTTATTTTGACTTTGTCTCACACTCGCTCTCTTTCTCCGTGTTTATATTTCTTTTGCCCTCCCTCAATCTCTTTTATAGACAGCAAGTCATTGCATTTCCATCTCTTGCTTTCTCTTTCTCTCTCTCTCTCTCTCTCTCTCTCTCTCTCTCTCTTTTGAGTGTTTCGTTCAATTTTTATCTATATTCACCTCAACTGCTTGATGCACGTTTCTTTACCCAAAGCTGTGCTTTATGTGTGTGTGTGTGTGTGTGTATGAGTGGTTATTTTTTGTGCATGCGGCAAATCGTGGTTTCTTGCGTAGATTGAGCGCTCAAGCGATAATGGAAAATTGGGTGTTATCCAAAACATTTTCGTGTTTTTATATGGCATCAAACGTACATCATTCGAACGAATTGCCGTGTCGATACTCTCACTTTCTTCGTAAGTCAAGCAAACACAGGAGCTGCACATTGAAAAAAAAACTAACATAACGACATCACTTATGGAAAGATATCGTCTACATGGGAACAATTTGATGTATGGATTATGTGCGATTTTCTTTTATTTCGTCTTTTTTTTTTATTTGTCCGCTCACACAATCTTTCATTCCCTTTCACATTTCTCTCTCTCTCTCTCTCTCTCTCTCTCTCTCTCTCGCTTTCTCTATTTCTTTCCGTTTTTTTTTGCCTATGAAGCGAATCAAGTAAATCCATCAAGTAATAGGTAAGCAAAGTTTGTCTGAAATGCATTATGGTAAGTGGCGTTCTCTCGAATGCCACTGGATACATCAACGGGTAACTAAGCCATTCAATGAACAAGCACGAGCGCACACACGATGATTGAAGTGGATTGCGAGCAAAAGCCTTTCGGAAAGCCTCATTTTATTGAAGAAAAAAAAAAACAACAACGAAGAACAAAAATTGATGGAACAAAACACATTGGCGAATAAATAAAAAAAAAAAATGTTGCAGAAAATTTCTGTCAGAAATATGTAGATGATTTTTTTTTTGTGCTCGTAAATTGAAATTTGTTTATGTGGTTTTTCATCACCAACCCAACCCAGACCTGTTCTTTGTCTCGTTCACTCTATGAATCGAAACAAATTGAAAATATACAGCAAACTGCGGTCATGCAATGAAGACAAGATGCCTTTGATGTTAGTTATCCGTGTAAAATGTTTGACCAATTTCACATTCCATGCATAAAATGGATGTAATTTTTATTCATCCATAAAAAAGAGATCGACAAAAATGTCAACATGACATTCACAAGCCGTCCAAACGTACTTGAATTTATATATATACAATACAAGAAAAAAAATGTTCATAAAACGAAGTGAATAGTCCGGTAGAGAATCGAGACTCGATTGCTATGGAGTAGAGTGTCATGAAACAAGAACACAACGAGTGAATGAATGTATTTGGCAATTGTTTTGAGTATGTATGTTGCTTTTATACATTTCCTCCTTTTATCTTCTTCACGTCCCCTTGCACTGTGCCTCTTTATTCTTCCCTCCTCTTCTCCGCCCCAACATTAACTCACAGTGTCGTTTGTACAACGTTTTTTTTTATCCACTCTCTTTCTGTACTCTGTGATTGTTGTGTTGCCATTGCCAATGCATTTACTCTTGTCAGGAAACTCTAAATAATTCATTGAATTAATAATAAGTGATGTTGGCGTTCGGTATGATCTGTGTGCACACCGGTTGAGTGTATGTACCTCTCTCGACTATCAAATGCTCGGTACACCGAAAAATAACACAGAAAAGAAGAGTGAGAGAGAGAGAGAGAGAGGAAGAAAAAAAAATTGTGATGCATAAAGAATAATATGCAATCTATGCGGCATGAGTATGAGCGAGAGTGATGTGTGGATGAGGATGTGAATGTAAATATGAATGTGAATGTGTATAATATTGTAATATAAAATGTGCACATATCGTTTTTTTCCGTAATACAAATATATCCGTGCATACGACATACCATTTAGTCGGAAAAATGGAAGCAGAATGAGCACAAAGTCCAAAAGTATATACAATATTGTGGATCACATTTGTGTATGCCTAATTGGAATGAGAGAAAACGGTGGTTGAAATTCAATTCACCAGAGTTTATCTATTTTATTCGATGCATCGCATTTTCAATTGGATATCATGGTCAAATATATCACGTTTTGTGCCAAAATGTATTGGGCAAGTTTCACGTTTTATTTTTTCTTCCGTTGTTTTTTTCTTTTCTCTTTTTCTCTATCTCTCTCTTTCTCTATCTCTCTCTTTCTCTATCTCTCTCTCTCTCTCTCTCCCTCTCTTTCTCTCTCTTTTCTTCTTATCATATCTTTTTATTTTTCGATTCATCTTCAATTTACGTTCTTCCGTACACTTGATAGGACTGTGATGTATATATATACATTTCTTAATATATATCAGCTACTATTGCTTCAATGTAAATTGTATGACAACCATATCGACAATCATAAGTAGGCAAGAAAACATGATGTTGAATTGAAAAAAAAATATACGAAAAATCCACTCGCATATTTTCTTCTTTGTTTTTCGGTCGGCATGCTTTTACAGAGTTACAATTGCCATAGCAGTCGTTATCATCTTCATCGTTGTCGTAGTTGTTGTCGTTTTAGTCGTCGATGGTAATGCCCGACAATTTTTACGTAATGTATTATTTACTGTGAGTACTTATTTATTTAGTTCAGGATTTTTCTTCTGCTTTCTGTGGTTGTGATAGAATTTCACTTGCAAGTGAGAGAGAGAAAAAGAGTGAGGAGTTGATAAAAAAAGAAAGAAAGCGAAATGAAGGGAAAGATAGGAAGAGAAAAGAGAGAGAGAGAGAGAGAAATGAGGTGTAAAAGGGTAAGAGAGATTGAGATACACTTGGAATCTCTTAAGTCGATTTAGCGTTATTTCTCGTAGGAAATATCACGAATTACTCGAACAAGTCTTCTCTCTTTGTTTCTCTCCTTCTCTCCTTCTCTTTTCACCGTATGCCAAAAAAAATACACGGCACGAGCGAAAACGAAATCGAAATATCCATCGCCAGCCGAATAAAAATAACAAAAGGAAATTTTTTTTCGGTGAGGCAAGTGAAAAAAAAAAGAGTGAGCACTCGTAGCACGTAATCGACATGACTGCCGTATGTGATGCGGCTGAAGAATGAAAGCGGACAGTGGAACACTCTTGTACCGAGAAAACTATATCACATTCATTTTTCGACGGTGCTTTTGCGATGTGGAGAGAAGCAGGCAAGAGAGTAAGGGTGGAACAAAAAAAAAACGATCAAATTCACAAGCAGCACACGCTCTATGTCTTCTTTTGTCGGTAGAAAGAGTAAGAGATGACAAAATGAAAACGGAAAAATTCCTGCAATTGTTCAATTGTTTTATGTTTTCGTTCGCAATTTTTTTTTTCTCTCCTTCTTTCCACTTGCATTTTAGTCGCTTTTATTTATGAGTCGCTTTGTTTGGATGCGTAAGACAATAGATTTTCCGTGTTACTTTTCTCTATTTGAGTGTATTTTGTTCGAATTTTAGGATGTTGTCGAGAATATTGAAAATATTACTACGAAAGCAAAAAAAAAGAAAAAAAAAGAAAAAAAGCAGTATCTCTGCTCGTTTCATATGTGTCTTTTTTGGCCGCTCACTGGAATTTTGATGGTGCCGGATATTTGAATGAATTGCTGCCGTTTTCCTGTACATCACTTTCACAAGCAAATGTGTAACATTCGTTATTGTCGACGAGACCACAACAACGACAACAACAAGATGGAAAGCTGCGGTGAGAAAACCAATGCTATTCCT
Source organism: Resseliella maxima (assembly GCA_029041755.1). Taxonomy (NCBI): domain Eukaryota; kingdom Metazoa; phylum Arthropoda; class Insecta; order Diptera; family Cecidomyiidae; genus Resseliella; species Resseliella maxima. The sequence goes on from JAQOWM010000689.1 coordinate 1,151,798, forward strand.
CCAAGTCCATTCCATTGCATTCTTACATTCTCTCTCTTTCTCTCTCTCTCTCTCTCTCTCTCTCTTTCTTTCTCTCTCTTTCTCTCTCTCTCTCTCTCTCCATCTCTTTTCTCATTCTCTTTTTTGCCTATTTGTTGTATCATAGAAACTCAATGAAACTAAATTCGTTTTGAACAAAAACATTACATATGTTTGTGTGGGCATCCTGAAATGGATAATATATAAATTAGTCGAACGCCTTGTGAGTAATAGTCGAAGTAGTTTTATTTCGTCTTTTTCTGCTCTCAACCCTTAACGCCTTGGTAGATTGTAGGCTGGGAGCAAAACTGGGCTAAATTATCCAAATTGCTGTTGAATATTTTGAGAAATATTTATTAATGTAAAAAATGGCCAAGCCATTATATGCGTAAATAATAGAATCGAGTAACAGAGTCATGCTCTCTTGATTATTTATCAAAAAAAGAAAAACGAGAGTAAATTTAAGCGAACGATAGAAAAAATGAAAGGGAGAGAGAGTTTAAGGTATAAAGAAAGAGAAAGAAAGAGAGAAAAAAAGAAACCAAAGGGATGGAGAGAGATAAAAGCAACTTTTCTGCACTAAATTCCGAAAAAACAAGGCAACGAAATAAAAACATAGAGAGAGAGAGAGAGAGATTGGCATTTTATAATTTGTAAGAATGTGCCTCAATTCAATCCATTGTAAATTCAAATTATGCGATTTTGTGTGCATTTATTCCTTTAATTTTCATTGTTGTGGCACATTTCGTTTCGTGTATTTCCATACAATTCTTGATTATTATTCATTTTTATGTATATTTTTTGAAAGCTTGCACTCGCTGTTGCTGATGGTTTTTTTTTTTCTTCTGTGCATTCATTGCATCAAACAATATTCAATTGTTTCAGCGATTATTTTGTATGCAGTTTTAATGTTTCATTGAGTGTGATTGTGCATTGTGCTTATTCTGGTTAAAAGTGGTGTTGACGAAGTGAAATGAGCTGTACAATAGATTTTTCTCTACTCATTTCCATTTATATCCATTAAGATGTCATATTCACACGTGCCTTTTTAATGTTGATAATATTTTCGTTGTTTTGAGTTCATTTTTTCTTTCTCTCTCTCTCATTCTCCCTTTCGTTTCGTTTGTTGATTGGATTGCCTTTTATGCTCTGCTTCATTGTTTTCGAGATGTTGCGTAAGTGAGTGTGAAGCGTATAATCATAAGAATAAAGAGGAAAAAAAAAATCCATGAATCCCCGGAACAATTTGTGTGCTCATGAAATCATCATTCATCGTTGTTGGGGCGGGAACACAAAACATAATTTGTTTTCCAGTGAGAGAAACAGAGAGCAAACGAATGCACAAAAGGAAAAAAAAAACGGTTTGAATGTTAGTGGTTGTTGTGTACCATTTCGGCATATATTTCCCTAAATATATTTTATTGTAAAGCTTGTTGTCATTCTCGGATTGCGACCTTTTATGATCGCCTCTATATATCTTGCGCTGTGCCGCTCTTCACTCTGAACCAAAAAATGAAAAAAAAAAAAAAAAATAAAAAAAAAATAAAAAAACAGATGAAAAACGAAATGACAAAAATCAAAACTAAACTCCGTACAGGATATACGCTTTGTTCAACCGGATGCTTCAGAGATGGAGCTAAAAGTTTTTACATATTTAAATTCAGTTGCACACGGTTGTGATTTATTTGTAAATTGAATGCCATTTTTTACCATGATCCAGTGTATTTTTGTGTAAATGTGTATGTGCGTGTGTGGGCAAACGTACACGTTTTCAGAGATAATGTGTGGCCATTAAATGGTTGAAAGGAGGCATATTTATTGTATATTGTATTCAATTCAATTTCAAATATATCTATGTCTTTGAAATGCGGATACGGATGTGTCATATCTTGATAACCGTGTATTATAAACATTGGAAATAGAAAGTGGAAGGGAACGAGAAAGAGGCAACAGTGAAATAGAAGGAGAGAGAGCGTGAGAGAGAGTGGGTGAGTGAGTGAGTGAGCGGGATGAAAATTGAGCGAGCGTGCAAGAAGAGATCGGCACAGAAATAACACGTACGAAAATGCCAAAGCAAATAAATATGCATGAGACTGACTGATATATCATCCATAGCGTTATACGAAAACGCAATCAAATCTTCGGCACGATGACTTTGAAATAAAACACATCATTTACATAGAAATCATTTATATGGGGTATTTGTTATCCAGTGCAAATTTTCACTTGATAAAATTCAATTTAGCACATTGGCTTTTCTATGAATTTATAATTCTTGTTTTCAATACGTTTTACACTCATCTCGTTTCACTTAAAATACATTACAATGGTTTATGATGATTGATAGAAATGGCTTGGTAACAGCTCGTCAAGTAATCATAATACATGGAAAAATATGAGTATGAGTATTAGTAATAATTGTTGAGAGTGTGTATGTTTTTCAGTATTTTGCATTGAATTAGTCAATTTATAAATACAAATCGAGATGAAACATTTATAAAATTATTTCGCAAAAATACTTTGTCTTGCCAGTGCCCAACAACCAAGACAATTCATAAGCAATATGAACAATAAATCATGAGCTTGAATTATTATCAAATTAATCCACAATCTGAGTAAATATATCGAGCAATTAAACAAAATTCACTTGCACCTGTATTATGTGGTCGGTGTGTGTACATGTGTACGTATCTCGAAACAAAATGTCTGTTTACATTGATTATTGGGCTGTATGCTTCAAAGTTTGCTATTTATTGACTTCAGTCGCTTAAAGGCTGTTTGCGAAAAAGTCTGTAGCCAACGGTGTGAATTCATTCAATATTAATCTCTGAACAAATTTGTCATTTGTAAAAACGTTCCAATTTCATCGAGTGCAAGAAAAAACGACAAAAAAAATAGAAGAATATGCGTCAAACAGGTGACCGCTTTGCCATTGTTTTAGGCACATCACTGGTTGCCATGACATTTTTCTTAGTATTAGATATTCAAGCTGGTCTAAATTTACGAGGTCCAATATTACCATTGCCAGAAAATTTTGCACAACAAAATGAAAATGAACTGGAACTTGACAGAAAATCACTTACACAGCATGAACAAAGTTCAATTGAAAAGCAATATTCTGTGGAAAAAAACAATCAATTAAATGAAAATGGAGAACAATTCGGGGATTTTGATATATTTGCTACTTTGAAACGAAAAATTGGCTCACAGTAAGTTGATTTTGAATTTTAACTCAAAATAATTAATTTAATTTTAAAATGGTCAATTTCAACAGTAATTTCATCATTTTAAAGCTGAAAATAGCACATTTCAAATGAAATAGGTCAATTTACGGAGAAAACATTTTATTTGAAAATAATCAATTTTACGAGAATGATAATTTTTAGCTTTTTTAATTGATTTACGGATATTGCAAATTGAATTATCACATTTAGTACAATTATTGTAACTGCAAATTCAATCAATCAATTTAACAGATTTGAACAATTTGGGAAATTAAGAGAGTTTATTGGTTCAAGATCATCATCATTGAATCATGATATAAAGGATATTTTTGATTTGTCAAAAGATCGTTTTATTGATTTACAAGAAGCCATTGAATATATTGAGATGAGAGCCGCAACGGGTACTGATTCCACTAGTATTGGTACATTTGATGATAAATCCGAGCAACTAACCCTAGGCTATTTGTTATCGGCTAAACTGAAGTAAGCATCTCTAATAAACTATTTAACACATTTCGTATTTACACAAATTAACATTTATTATAATGGAAAGTGTTTAATTTTCAGTGAAAGTTCAACAATTTTGGACAAATTCAATTATGAAATCAAACAAAATGAATTGTATTCAAAAGATTCGAAAACAATTGATGACCTAATTCATGAAATGGCAACACGTACAATTTCATATGTTGGTAAGTTAAATTCGAGTTAAAATGGATAGCATCTGAGACAATCAGATTTTGGTCAAAAAGTTGTCCTTCTTCATTAACAAAATTCGTAAATTTCAACGTAAAATGTATTCGTTTTGTGACAATTTATAGAGGAAAAATCAGGCGGAACTCAAATTAAAATGACAATGAAGTTTGATAATGGAATGTTAGCACTGTCCAAACCAATGAGGTCAGTTCATTTGCGTTTTAATAAGAATTGTAATCAATAATTGATGTAGATCTTGAAGAATTGTATGCTTGCATTAAATAATTTACATTGTCATTCTCAAAATAGATTTCCTCGAGAGCAGGAAACGCTTGAAAATTCATTGTTGTATGCTGACTATGAGCGACATACGGCTGATATTGCTGCTTTTCATTTGGACAGGTTGAACATGATTTCTTCAATGACATATGAACGTATGCCACTGCTGGTGGTAGTGGTCACAAATTGTGATTCACAATTTTAATTGTTTTCAAATCATTTTTTTAGGATATTGGGTTTTCGACGTGCATTCCCTGTCACAGGTCGAATATTGAATATAACTTCAGAAATTTACGATCTCGCAGAAGATACATTGAAAAAAACGTTTTTCACTTCATTGCAACCATACAGTAACAAATGTTTTTTTGGAAATTGTCACAGATATTGCGATATCTATCATCCAGTATGCGGTGAAAATGGAATGTTGGAAGTAAGTCGATAAAATGTTCTACATTTACCATAGAATGTTATAAATGATGTTTTCTTTTCTTTGTGTTGTGTATTTTCATTTTTTTTTTCTTTACTTTGCAGACATCGTTTATAGCATATTTCCCCGTTTATTTGGGCGTAGAAAATAATGTAAGTAAAAACATTGCCTCAACTGGATTTAATTTTGTTCGCATGAATTTTTTATTGAAGTTTTTCCATAGCGCATTATGCATCCTTGGCGAAAGTCCTACAGTCCATACAGAAAAGCCATTTGGGAGCGTGATCCGAATTATTGCCAAAAAGTAAACATTTTATTATTCATGTTAATTTTGTGTCTTTTTCCAAACACCCTATCCCTCCTGCTCCTCTTATCTTACTCCTTCTCCTCCTCCTCCTTCTCCCCCTTCTTCTTCTTCTCCTCCGCCTTCTCTCTCTTCTTCTCCTCCTCCTTCGGAGGACCCTTCCGTCTCCTCCTCCTCCTCCTCTTTGTACTGACTTATTTTCTTCTTATGAAGAGCGAAGAAAATTAACCAAAATTTTAAATGTGTAGGTGACGAGTCGACCGCCCTACAATGAAGGTCGTAGAATTTTCGATTTGATGGACATGGCTATTTTTGACTTTTTATCTGGAAATATGGATAGGTATCTTCATATACAATGAAATAAACATTAACATTGAATAAAATTTTCAATCATTTTTCTAGGCATCATTATGAAACGATCAAGTGAGTATTTAATATTTTATTCAATGTATTGCCGCAACATTAAATGGTTCAAAATCTCTTAAGGCCAAAAATGACTCTACTTCATTCTCGCAATCACTTCTCTCATTCCTAAGCATTCCCTTTCCTTTTGAACAATTCTGTATCTCTTAAGCATCTCTGCAAATCTCTCAAACATTTCTTTCCCCGTAAAATATTTCCCACTAAAAAGCTCTCTTTTCTACTTTCATTCACAGAATTTTCGGCGAAAATACATTTACAATCCACTATGATAACGGTAGTTGAAATTTCCTTAGATAAAATCCGCTTTATTATTTCAGTATGTTGTAATTTTACTTTCTCTTTCTATCATTTTTTTTGTGTGTGTTATAGGAAGAGGCTTTGGACGTCCATTTTATGATGAACTTGCAAACTTAGCACCGCTTGTGCAATGCTGCATGATTCGATCGTCCACATTGAAAACACTTTTGAGGTGAGCATTTTATCTGTCTGTTTGTGTGTGTTTTAGTCTATGTATGTTACTGTCAATATTGGTCAATGTCTGTGTTTATGTGCGCTATTTAGAATTTAAAGTTTGCTAGCAATTGCTAACATTTTTGACTGGCTAACCACATTTGATATGTTTTGTTATGGTTTATCGCAGATTTAACAATGGGCCAAAACCGTTGTCACAATTAATGAGAGAATCAATGGCATCAGATCCAGTCAGCAAAAATGCTCCCGTTTTGTGGGAACCACATCTCACTGCACTTGACCGACGTATTGGTATCATTTTAACCGCATTGCGAGAATGCATCGAAACAAATCCCGTGCATGACGTAATTCACAGTGTGAGTGAACTTCACACTCAATAATGATTTTTAAGCAACAATTTTACTGAAAATACAAATTCTGATTATCTGTGATTGCAAAAAAAAAAAAAGAAAAACGAATTAAACAATCTGCAAACATTGTGTAAATGAAATTTTCGATGTGTTTTTTTTGTGTTACAAACACAATGTAACTCATTTTAAGCCTTTGGCTTATTGAGAAATTATTTTTATTTTAATTAAATTTCTCTCGTTTTCCATGTTGAAATCGAGTTTGATTGTGTGCAGACAAAAGAGAAATCGATCGATTTTTTACGATTTTATTTCACAATTTAGGTGAACGGATTTGAGTTGAAAAAAAAAAAAAAAAAAAAAAATACGTATCATGTAACGATTTCATTGAAAGCTGTTCCATGTGATTGAACCGTATTTCGAAATGAATGCAAGATGGGGAAAATGTGCATTACAAAATATCGATTTACGTAGGTGCAAATATTCAATCGATCTGAATTTATTGAGTTTTAAGTAAATTGTAGAATTGCCAGAGTTAAAATCAAAGCGCGACATCGAACAGAAACAAGCAAAAATGTTTATACGATCAAAACGTGCCATTTTTATAGGTTTTTGCATTTCAGTAATTTTCACAACAATTCTTCTTATCGCACGAATTCATAATGATATCAGATTCACTAGCGATTATTTACTGACACCAAAATTTGACTTTACAAACAATATTCAACCGAATAATGCAAAGTGCCATAGACCATTTGAATTCAAGTAAGATTGTATTATTTTTAAGTTTTATTTTCAACTTAACACTACTTCAAGTAAATATAAACAAAGTTTTATGTTTTGTTTTCATTTTCATTGCTGATGTTTTTTTCTTTCTGTGTTTTCTTTCTTTTCCATTTCTTGCTGTCAGTTTGAAAAGTTTTCTGCAACAAGCGGTTTGCGAACCAAAGGATTCATATCACGAATTGCAGGATGCTGTTGAATACATTGAATCAAAACGGCCGCCAAAAACTCAATCGCAATCCAATGAAATTCCAACACTTGCCGATTTTTTCTCTCTCAACTCCAAGTATTGTGAATTCAAAGAAAAACGAATTAGTTTTGCTCTTTCTCTATCTCTATCTTTCTCTCTCCCTCCCCCCTCCCCCTCCCTCTTTTGTTGATGCAAAAACTTATTCTTTTCTACTTGCAGTGAAAATCTTACGGTGTTGGATAAATTCAATCTGGCAATCAAACAAAATGAATTGTATCCGGAAGATTCAAAGTTTGTTGATGAGCTTTTGCATGAGATGGCCACACGGAAAATCGTCCAAGTTGGTAAGTTTTTATCGAGAGAGAGAGAGAGAGAGAGAGAGAGAGAGAAAAAGAAAAAAACAGAAAACTTTATTATTATGAACAAATTGATCCGTGACATAAATACAATATAATTGACAAATTATTTAGATGAAAAAAGCGGTGGGACACAACTTAAATTCAAAATTACGTTTGACAATGGAATGTTTGCAATTGCTAAACCAATGAGGTAAATTTAATCCACATCCGTATACTATATTACACATTTTGCAATTTAACGGTTCATTTTATCCATGAAAATTAATTATCGTTTTGAATTAGATTCCCACGGGAAGTGGAAACACTTCCAAATCAAATGCAATATGCTGAATTTGAACGTCATATCGCCGAAATTGCTGCTTTTCATTTAGACAGGTTAGTAATGTTTAGATTTTCAATTAATTCCATTAAATTAATTTTCATTAATTTCTTGTGACAGAATCTTGGGATTTCGACGCACAATGCCTGTCACTGGCCGCATACTTAATGTGACATCGGAAATCTATGAAATTGCATGTCAAAATTTAACAAAAACTTTTTTCAATAGCGAACCAGGAAATTATCGATGTTTTTATGGAAATTGCGAACAATATTGTGACATTTATCATGCAATTTGTACAAATAATGATTTAATTGAAGTAAGCAATGAGATACTGCTATTATCAACGGTCAAAAAATTGCATCATTAACGTTTTCCCCACGAAAAAGAAACGAAAACAATGTATTTGAATCTTTTCTTCAAATTTTGTATTGAATTCTCATTTTTTTTCCATCATTTTGTATATTCCTGTTTTTTACCAAAATTCTTCACAAAATTGAGGGGAAAATGTTATTGCAACTTTTCTACATCATAGTAGTGGTTAAATATTCATTTAGAACTATTTACAACTTAATGTCTTTGTGTGAATGAACTTTTTCAGACTGCTTTTATCGGATTTCTTCCATTTTATTTTGAAGCTTACGTTAAGGTATGTTATTTACCAACAAAAAAAAAATAATATACAAACTTACTGAATTGTTCTTTTAAGGAAACAACGAGTCCATGGAAAAAATCGTACGATAGAAAACGAAAGGCCATATGGGAACGAGATCCAAAATATTGCGATAAGGTGAATTCATAAAAAATCTGGAAAAAAATGAAAACGCGAATCTGCTCAAACATTGACTTTGTGTATCAAATTTTAGGTTAAAAAACAGGATGAATATAAAAGTGGACGAAGGTTGCTTGACCTAATGGATTTGATTATTTTCGATTTTTTAACCGGTAATAAGGATCGTCACGATTATGCAAGATTTAAGTAAGATTTTTTCCCAATGAATTGATTTTGAAATGGTTTGACATTTGAAAATTAATATAATTTTTGCCATTATTCTGCATTTTATAGAATTTTTGGCAATGAAACGTTCATGGTTAATTATGATAATGGTAATATGGCAACACAATTTTTTTTCCGTTTAATCGACTAAAGTCTTTTTTCAAACATTTTAGGAAGAGCATTTGGCCGTCCAAATTATGATGAAGAATTGAATTTAACGCCAATAATACAATGCTGCGTAATACGATTGTCTACTTTGAAAACGCTTCTACGGTAAATATTATTGTCATTGAAAAAATTGTTTCGTGAATAATTTGAAATTCAAAACAAAAAAACAGACACTTGTAGCAAATCAACAAACCTCATCAGTCTTCATATCACAACGTTCCGTTTTTTCTTTTTTTTTATTTTGTTTAATCACAGATTCCACAATGGTCCAAAACCATTGTCGCAACTCATGAAAGAGTCATTGGCATCAGATCCGATTGCTGTGAATGCACCCGTACTATTGCAACCACATTTAGACGCATTGGATAGACGTGTCGATATAATATTGAAAACATTTCGTGAATGCATTGAAAATAAACCTGTAGACGATGTGATTTATTCACGAAATTTTTTCCAAACCGATTCAGTCTCTTCAACACATTATTCATAGAAATGTAAATAATTGATTTGTAATCAGTCTTGAATTGATGAAATAAATTTCTGTTTGAACAGCTTGTTGTTGTCGCGCAATCAAATCTTTTTTTTTCCCTCATTTAATTTTGTATGTGTGTTTTTTTCTCTTCATTTTCTTTATTTAAGTCCAACTCATTTTCACAGATCATTTTATTCATTTATTAGTCACATTCAATTGTGAACACATCAGTGTATATCTTTAGTTGGAATTTGTTTTGAACGAAAAAGAAAAAAAAAATGCGAAAACTTTTGCATCGGCCAGCTTTAGCATTGGCCGCAACACTTGCGCTCATTTTTGTTATAATTCTTATAAAAATTTATTGTAAAATTCTTAATATATCAATTCCGGTTCCCATTGAAGATTATGAACATGAATCATCGAACAGTGATGGAAACCACAGTTCTCGAGATAATCATGACATGGCAATTGAAGGACCACAATTACCAAATCACATGAAATATTCAACTTTTAATACAAATATTACATTTGGGTAAGTGAAAAGAGCAAGTTTTCTTTTTTTCAAGCATTTTTTTTACAATTTTTCGAAATAGTTCTGGTCCATTTAGCAAAGTGAAACGTCCCAAATTTTATGACGATTTCAACAAACTGAAATTATCCAAATTTTCCACATTGAAATCGGCAACATTTTATTCGGTTACGCTTCAGTAATTGGTATTGTGTTAAAAGTGCGATGTTGCCGATTCAAAAATTAAGGTTTAATTTATCATGAAGTTTAATCGATTTTTTTCATTTAAAATGCTCATTAATAATAATTTAGAACGTTTGAAGCGCTAAACGAAAGTTGTTTTCTTCGTGATGGTGTCGAGTATGCTTCATTTTTCAACAAGCCGGATGATTTTTTGGATCTTCAAAATGCGGTTACAAAAATAAAACCCGAAACGAAACAAGATACAGAGGTTGATACCCTTTTTGATTTGATTGACTCGAGTTACAGGTGATTTGAACATTTTATAATGTCTAAGATTTTGCTGTGCATATTTTCTGCGCAATTTCAGACAATTAATCATTGAAATTTTTCGTTGTTTCGCAGTTCATCTGAAGATAACAATCTAATTAAATTTTACTCGGAAATTAATCGCTATCAAATGTATTCACAAAATTCCGAAACAGTGAATGATTTGCTTTATGATATAGCAACGCAGGGCATTTCAAAAATTGGTAAGAATTTTAAGTGAAAAAAAGTGACAAATTGAAGATTGAAAATCAAACGAAAAAGAAAAAAAATTAACCGTTTTAACGTCAAAATACCAATTGTACATGAATGTGTAAATCAAATTACAGAGGAAAAAGAAGGTGGAACACAATTCAAAATGACGGTCACATTTGATAATAATATCGTTGCTTTGTTTAAACCGATGCGAGTAACACGTGAGCAACAGGCGTTACCAAATCAGATTTACTTTGCTGAATATGAACGACACACCAGTGAAATAGCTGCATTTCATCTTGATAAGTTTGTTAAATTCATTTGATTTAGCTTTGCAATTGTAGTAATCCAATTTTTTTGGCACCGTTTTTCTTTCTCTTTCTCTTCTTTCTCTTCTTTATCTTCTTCTTTCTCATCTCTCTCCTCTCTCCCTCTCTCCCTCTCTCCCTCTCTCCCTCTCTCCCTCTCTCCCTCTCTCCCCTCTCTCCCTTCTCTCCCTTTCTCTTCTCTTTCCTCTCTCTCCTCTCTCCCCTCTCTCCCTTTCTCTTCTCTTTCCTCTATCTCCTCTCTCCCCTCTCTCCCTTTCTCTTCTCTTTCCTCTCTCTCCTCTCTCCCCTCTCTCCCTTTCTCTTCTCTTTCCTCTCTCTCCTCTCTCCCCTCTCTCCCTTTCTCTTCTCTTTCCTCTCTCTCCTCTCTGCCTCTCTCCCTCTCTCTTCTCTTCTACCTTGCTCCCCATCGTTCTCACTCATTCCAGTGTGTTAGGTTTTTGCCGAGCAATGCCAGTGATTGGACGAAGTATAAATTTAGTTAGCGAAATGATGCGACTTGCTGAGCCAAGATTACAAAAAACATTTTTCATATCACCAAAGCCAGATGAAAACGTTTGCTTTACGGGAAATTGTAAACAATTTTGTGACGCATACCATCCAATTTGTGGACGTAAATCAACACTAGAGGTTACTTCATTTGATTACAATGTTGTTTATACATATTGTTAAATTGTATTTGTTCACAGGGTTCATTTATGACATATTTCCCAGAAGTCAATGGTTCAGATCGCAAGGTAAATATAATTATGTTGATTGGTATTTAAAAGAAAGACAAAGCCAATGTCAGCTGAATGAAATGAATTTTCTCATAAATATTATTTTGTAGACAAGGACACATCCGTGGGCTCAATCATATTCAAAAGATGCAAAAGCACAATGGGAAAATGATCCAGATTATTGTGAAAAGGTTAATATACATTATTTTCCATTATTTTAAATCATTTTGAATAAATTAACAATAAATGTAAAATTCAATCAGGTCGTTGAATTGGATCTTTATTCGAACGGACCATTATTGCTGGAATTAATCGATATGTCAATTTTTGACTTTATGATTGGAAACATGGATAGGTGAATATCGTTTCATAATAATAAACCAATGGGTTTATTTCCTTTATACATTTTAAATTATTTAATTTTAAATCATTTTTTCCAGGCACAATTACCAAAGATTCGAGTAAGTTGAACTATTTATGAACAGTTTAATGGGGTTCGGCATCTAAATAAAGTAGTTAAATTACATTGAATAATTTATTCAACATTTTATGAATTACAATGAATTTAAATTTTCATTCAAATAATGAAAACAATATTTTGAAAATAGATTTTAAATCATCTTAAATTAACCCACTGTTTCCGGTCGGTCAATCCTAAAAATATTACCTAGGGGTTTGGATTCTAATCTAATAGATGCGAATATGTCAATAATATGCGAATTTTTCTGCAAATATTTTCGCATATGGTGGAGAAATTCGCAAATGGCGGCCGAATATATTCGCAGAATATTCGTAAAAAAAAAGAAGCTATTTGCAAAAACCATGAGTCATTTACAACACTTAATAATGCTGTATGATAATATTAGACCGCCATATTGAATCGAATTTTAAAAAATTATCCGAATATTCTGCGAATGATTTATATAAATACAATTTAGAATCCATTATACGCGAATAAGGTTATTTGCGAATAGATCAAATCCCCTAGAATATTACTAGAAAATTAAATTGCTAATTCTTCGAATTCAAATATTTATCAATTTTATTTATAAAATGGATTGTCAAACAGAGCCTTCGGAGAAGATACATTCACTTTGCGCTATGACCATGGACGGGCATTTGGCAAAGCTTTTCATGATGAATTGAAAATCCTTGCGCCTTTGCTACAATGTTGCATTGTCAGATCGTCAACGCTTAAAACGCTTTTGGAGTAAGTATGAAATATAAACTAAATTAATTGAAATGTACAGTTACTTTGTTCGACAGTTGCATGTTTGAGTTTTCAAATGTTTCAAATATTTAAAATATTTCTTCCAAAGTGTAGTAAAGTGAAGTGAAGTGAAGTGCAAATGTAAATTTTCATCCATTGATTTTTGTTTTTCTCATAGAATTCACAATAGTAAAATCCCATTATCACAACGAATGAGAGACTCATTGACACAAGATCCATTGTCACCAGTTTTATGGGAACCACATTTAGAAGCTTTAGACCGTAGGCTAATTATCATATTGCAAGCCGCTCGTGATTGTGTTAATAGATTTACAGCAGAAAAAGTGCTAATTCCAACAAATAGTGTTAGTTTTGAGTAAATAGTCATGAAAAGTGTCCTTTTGAAAGACATCTTTTGATTTTTAAGATAAATTGCATTGTATTATTTACAATGATTTCGAAATAAATAATAATTTACATCAGATCATCTAAAAAATATTTTTTTTTTTCTGTTGACTTTTGTGCAATTTCTTGACTTGTCAATCTATTTCATTCGTCAATCTATTTCATAACATTTAGCTCAATTCAATAAATCAGCAATGATACGTGATAATGCAATCACATGCAATATATGCGTGTAACGATGTTGAAATGAAGAATGAAATATTTATAGAATGTTCTTATTGCAATGTATCTGTTTGATTTAAATATTCAAATAAATGTCAGAAAAATCGATATTTTTTTATCATTCATGCATTTGCAGTGTTTCAGTATCGATTGTGTTACTAGTCAAGTGCAACCGAAAAAATGTTGAGAAATATCGGACCAAAAAAATTAACAGATCGTTTGGTTATCGCTTCAGCATTCTCAGTCATTTTAACAACGATTTTCTTGATGGTTCACATTAACATGTTTATGCATCTGTCAAAGAAAATACCAACAAATGACGACGAGATTCCTCCATCACTCAAAGTTAAATTTCAAAAGTAAGTTGTTCAGTATTCTATGGTTGAATATTTTGTTCACTTCATTTTCAAGCTTTTTTTATTTTTCTTTCTTTTCTTTTCTTTTCTCTGCCCTTCCGTCTTAACATTAACTTGATTTTTCGGTTTTTCTGTTTTTCTTATTTTCATTTTTTTCCCGTTTCATCTCCTTCTTTTTTTTTTTTTCTTCATTTTTCATTTTCCCCTCTCCATCTTTCTACGTTGAAAATATCAGAAATCCCGAATTATCCAAACGTACAATAAGTGATCAATCAATTGAAACTATGAGTCCAATAATTTTACCAACTGAAACATTTCATGATATTCATGAAGCTATTGAAAAGTTGGAAGCTGATTTATATGGCAATTTATCATCAATTACTTCAATTCATTCGAAACAAAATTTAAATCAAACACTTGGTGAATTATTGCATATGGAAATCACGTAAGACAATCAATATTTTAATAATCTTTATGGTTTTTCCATATTTTTGTTTCATTTTACAAAATATTTGTATTTTATTTTCTATAAAATGTTTTATTTAGTGATGAAACGACAAGTTTGGAATTGTTTCACATGCAAATCACCGCAAACGAAATGTATCCAACTGATTCAAAAGTCGTTAAGCAATTATTAAATGATATGGCAACATTACCAATTCTAAAAGTTGGTAAGTATGGAAATAGATTTTATCGATTTAGTTGTTTTTAATAGTTTAAACATCAAGAATACATTTGAAATATATAAATTTGTAGAGGAAAAAGATGGTGGTACACAATTTAAACTAACAATTACTTATCGAAATGGAATGAAAGCACTTTTTAAACCAAAGCGGTAGATTTTAAAATTACTTTGCATTTATTGCATGTGGTCTTTTAATGGCTATACAATTTGCTTACAGATGTGATGGAAACCAAATAAATCCACCAAATCAAATGTATTATTCAGAGTATGAACGTCACAATGCTGAAATTGCTGCATTTCATGTTGATCGGTAATAGACTATACAGTTTTAGAACAATTGTGTAAAATTCAAAATAAACAAATATTCACAATTTGTAGCAGTTGAATGTGTGCGGTTTGTTTTTTAAATAGGCTTTTAGGTTTTCGACGTGCTTTACCAACCACTGGAAGAACCATAAATATGATAACTGAAATAATGCGCATTGGAAATAGTGAATTGAAAGAGACTTTCTTTAAATCACCACCACCAGATGGGAATGTTTGTTTTGTTGGCACTTGTGAACAATATTGTGATTACAATCATCCAATATGTGGAAATGATGATCAAATTGAAGTAAGAATTTGAGGAAATGAATTTTTCATTTTTTTTCTTTTTTTTTTTTTTGCTTTTGAAATTTTAAGAAAGTATTATTTCCAACATTTTACATCTGATGAACATATTCCTTCTTGAGCAAGCCAGGGCGAGCTCCTTTAACACTTTTTCGTTCATTCAATACCAATCCATTCTCAATTGATTTTTAATTTTGAAATGATTTTTATTTCAAGGGTTCATTCATGGCATATCTTCCCAATGATGATGATACTTATCGAGTTGTATGTATGACATACCTAAATAAATATATTTTATCTGTTTTTCAATTTATATGGGCAATTTCATGCAGAACCATACTCGAGAGTAATTTTCACTTGAGATTTAATTTATTTCCATTTATCTAAAAGACAAATTTACATCCATATATGAGAACTTATGATGCATTTGAAAAAGCAGAATGGGAAACAAATCCAAATTACTGTGCAAAAGTGAAAAATGAATATCCGATTGAGAAGTCACGTCATTTATTAGATTTTATCGATACGGCAATATTGGATTTTTTAATTGGAAATCAAGATCGACACAATTTTCAAACATTCACGTAAGCTACATGTACAAATTTAGAGAGACATTCCATAATTATTCGTTTCAAATAAGTTGAAGCTTTGAATGAATTGAAGCTTAAAGTAATTCGAACGAAATGAAAATGTTTCATATGAATTTTGTTTGAAAACTCTATATTCACGTGTAATAAGCTTCCGTTTATTTTTCTAAAAAAAAAAAAATTTTCATTCATATGCTTTCGACAGAATATTCGAAAACGCATTTCACATGCATTATGATCATGGGAGATCATTTGGTCGTCCATTTTTCGATAATTATTCCATTTTGGAGCCACTAATGCAATGCTGCGTAATTCGAGCATCAACACTTAAAACATTGCTAGAGTATGTTCAATTAAATATTCAAAAATCATAATTTTCCAAAAAACCTTCATTCATCAAAATTGAATTTTCGCATTTTAGTTTTCATCATGGAACAAAACCAATGTCGGCCGCATTACGTGAATCATTAGCAAATGATCCAGGTAAAAATAACCTTAATACGGTTTAATGCTTTTCCCTTTACTAATTGAACTATGCATTATGAAATACACAGTTGAACCAATTTTATGGGAACCACACCTAGAAGCCATTGACCGTCGAATTGATAACATTTTAAAAGAGGTCCGGAAATGTATGGCGAAAAAGCACATCAAAAATATTATTTATTTCAGTTAAATATGAAATGAGGATTGATCGGATCAACAAGCATGTTGAAAATCAATAATCTCGTACAAAATGAGCATTTACATGAATTTCGTTTAAATATTTATTAAAAAAAAAAAAAAAAGAAAAAAGCAGAAACAGAAAACTAACATAAGTTAAGCTCCCATATTTTGAAGTAACATGATTTGTAGAGCATACACATTTAAAGCTCATTTCCATTCAAAATGTTATTTCAATTAAGACGTCACATTCACACATCATGTTTGTTGTACTTGCCATTTGAAATAGATATTAATTCATTTTTCGCAATTTCCTGTAAAATCTTTCTCGTTACAGCCTACACAATAACTGACTTGAATTCGGTACTTGAGTAGGCGTCATATATGTATGTGTTGTATGCGTTTGAATACGTGTATTCAAGAAGCAGTTGTCATAATAAATTACAAATTTTCCATTGTCATATTCTATAGTTCGTTTTGTTTGTCTGTTGTTCTGTTAGCATTTTTCAGCATTTTGCACTGTTGATTATTATGGTGCTTGAGGAGGAGCACAAGTTAGTTTCTTAAATTGAAACTACAAAACTAGAAACACACACACACACACACACACACACCAAAGAAGTCTATTATTTAAATTTTGCCTAGCACTTGTGTGATTTATTTCACAAATTGAATATCATTTTTTAAAGTGTGTACATTGAGATAGAAATTGAGAGAGAGAGAGAGAGAGAGAGAGAGAGAGAGAGAGAGAGAGAGAGAGAGAGAGAGAGTGAGAAATAGTGTATTTGTGTGTTTAATACCACGCTTTCTCGATACATACATTTAAGAAGACAATGAGAATGAGAGAGAGGGGGAGAGAGACAGAGGGGGGGGGGGGATACGTATGTGTATAATGCCAGTGTATCCGGGATAATGTGAGACCATTAAGTAGTTGAGAAGCCGGATATATTTATATACACGAATGAATGAGCGGTATATTTACATGCAAGAATACAATCAAATGGCTTTATGCCAGTTTGGCTCTAATAAATTCAGCTGCTCCTTTCAAGATATTATGTTATTTCGATTGGATTTCATTCCATTCCATTCCATTTTAGTTTGTAGGTAGGAACAGCGATATGTGTGCAAATCTATCTTGCTACCTTTTTGAGTAGTTGCTATTTCGTCTTGGACGGCGTGCATATGAAATATGTAAATGGTAACAACGGCTGAATGCGTATTGCTGAATCAATGAAGAACAAGAAATAGAAAACGAAACAGAAAACAAGAAAACGAAGGAGATAGAGGGAGAAAGAAGAAGAGAGGAAGAGAAAGAGAGAAGGAGAGAAGGAGAGAGAGAGAAAAAGAGAGAGAGAGAGTGAAAGAGAGAGTAAAAGAGCTAAACCGAGAGTCAAATGTCCGTACAAATTAAAACCCATATATTTTCAAGTAAAAGAATACAAAATCAAGCGACTTAATCAAATACTCTAAAACCTGACATTAATCTTTCACTTAGAATTTAATTTGCTGCAACGGTTAATGCCCATTCGAATACGTCGGAATTATATTGCTTTGAATCGGTCTCTCTTCTCACAAAAGGATAGAATATTTTCAATATTCCAACAGACGGTGATTAGTTTATTATGAGAAGATGGCGTGTTGGCGTACGAAAGAGAACGAAGAAGAGTAAGAGAGACATTAATTGAGAAAGAGAGAGAAAGAGACAATTTCGGGAAGAGGAAGAAAAGGAGAAAGGAGAAAGCTTGAGCTTTGAATGCCGAGTCGGTAACAGCTTATTTGAACATGAATTGCATTCATTTTCATGTTCGCTGCATCGACGCCTTATTTACATATTTACAATGATAATAATAATTATTTTAAGTACACACAATAGTGTGCGGAGATAATGCTGAGGCCAAAATGTTGGTCTTGTCCAGTCTATATGGAATGTGTGCATAAATGTAGACTGTACGATTTGTATTATGACAGAATATTATGTATATTGGGTTGATACTGTCTCTCTCTCTCTCTCTCTCTCTCTCTCTCTCCCTCTCTCTCTCTCTCACTCGGTGTGTGTGTGTCCCCATTTGCATGCAAACTGAAAAACCATTTTCAATATACTTGGCATCGATAAGGTTTAATAACCCAATTTATTGCATCGTATTTTACAAACTGTATATAAAGTGCGGTTTAACTGCTGAATATTTGTCTAAATGTGGTTCGCATATGCGGTGTATTTGTTTGCTAAATCGTTCGTTTACCATTGTCATTCTGATGGAAATAACATTTGGAAATGCTTGTGAACTATTTTCGAGACACGACTATTTTCTCGCTTTATCTCAATAATCTCGTTTCCAATAATAATATTTGATGGTGTATTGTTGTAGTTTTTCCTCATTCCACATTCTGACCCTTTTTGATCATTTAAATCCGAACACCATATCAAAATGTGCAAAATATGATATTCAAATTGTTTCGAAGAAACGGCCAAAAATAAATACGAATTCGAAAAATATTCACTAGGATTGGTTGTACATGTTCGCAATCAAAATCATCTTTGGAGTATGTTTTCGATACCAAAAATGTGCATGCAATTTAGTTTGAATTGTTTAAAGCATGCCACGTATTAATTTAGTCTTCGCAAAACATAACATAATTTGAACATTTATACCATCCGCAATATATAGATGCAATGCATAATTCAATAATTTTGTCAATCATGTTATGTGCTTTGTTGCGATGTCATCTTCAAAACGATATTTGTAAAACTAAAAATTGCTCGGTTACAAGAAATATCGGAGAAATGCCATATTGTTGAATGCTACGTTACGAATACAAATGTTTTCATCTAATTCGAAACCATTTTGCCCCACCCCCCCTTTTGCATGTCTTCTACCGAACACATTACCAGCCAATCTTTAATTGTATTTAACAATGCGAAATGTACTTTGATCAACCGTGAAGTGCAAATATGATCAAAATTCATATGCTTCGTTTTATTGCAATTCAAATCAACTGCCAAATTTTAGTAGCCTCTCTCTCTCTCTCTCTCTCTATCTCACTCTATCTCACTCTCATCTGCAATCTGTCGGTAAATTCAGGCTCGTTCAGTCTAAATTTCTCGTCCTTTGTGTGTGTGTGTGTGTGTGTGTGTTTTTGTGTGTGTGTGTGTGTGTGTGTGTGTGTGTGTGTGTGTGTGTGTGTGTGTGTGTGTGTGTGTGTGTGTGTGTGTGTGTGTGTGTGTGTGTGTGTGTGTGTGTGTGTGTTTTAACATCCTTCCATTCTCTTTCTCAACTCAATACTGATTTCACTTTAGATCATAAATATTTCAGCACTGAGACAACTAAATTACCGGCTATATTTCACTATGAAGTAATAATAATAATCTTTCCTCGTATTTGTTCATATCAACAGGATGCTTGAGCCTTGATGCCCGTAAAATAACCTCACAAGCGCCGTGATACGTATGTAATCTTCAATCAGATCAGCAAATATAAACATGTATACAGAGAGTAAGAGAAATAGCAGGAGGTTGAAGAGAGAGAGAGAGAGAGAGAGAGAGATAACTACAAATACTTGCTTTTCACTATCCACAATTGGAATATGAACGCCACAAATTCCCTACCCATTTTGAGGGCAGCATCAACATATATATCGTGTTCGTCGTATGAATGTAAGTGTGTGTGTGTTAGCATTTGTGCACACGTTGTCATCGTCGTTTTTGATAGCTAGTTGATTGTATGTTTGTTATACGATTTCTAGTAGATTTTCATTTGATGACGTTATAAATGTTTGGTAATAAATATGATCCGATTTCATATGTTAGCATCGTTCGTTGTGCATCTTTATAAGTCCATTGTAATGGTAAAATGGCATTGAGAAAACAGCCATTTATGTATCCGTATATTCGTGCAAAATAGTGACGTACCGTCTGCAATTTGATAGATAAAATCGTTACGTTATTTACGCGCATCGTATAACAATGGTATAAATGACCGAAATTCGTTCATTCTTTTTTACTTTATCATTGTGAAAATGTGATTGTATTTGTATGAAATTGCTATCGACCTAGTTTACGGTAGATTTCGATTGGTTTCAAAATGAACAAAGAGAAAAAAATAAAATAAAATAAAATAAAGGTATGGCTTTTGTTGTATCGAAAACTATCGTCTTACCGATGAGAAAATAAAAGCCATTTCGATGTCTCGATGGTTCAACAATGCTGAACGAACACACAAATAACATAGAGAAAATGAACAGTATGGGGTGAAATATCCAAAGGTTATGCTCTTTCTCCAAGAAAATTATTAAATAAATTGAATAGACGTGTTAGTATTTTGTTGCTTACTTCAGCAGTTACTACCTTTTGATGCTGCTGTTGCTGTTGTTGTCGATGTTTTTGCTTCTATTGCAATGACATTGCCGATGTTCCGTTTGATGAACGGTAATTGATGCGTATTTGTGAGCGTGTAATGTGAGTGTGTTAATGTTAAGTCAGTCGTCGTCGTCACTGAAATGTCACTCAATTCTATAAATGTCTTCTATTTGTAATGCTCTACCACTTAACTGTACACCTTCAAAATGTACAATTTCGAAAATGTTGTAGGTTTGTTTTGTTTACATTTGTACTTCTCTGTTCATTCAACAAACATTGTTATATACTGAGAAAAACATTGAATAAAATCTACTTTGAATACCAAGTGTAGTACTTACTTAACATCAAGATTTCCATGAAAATCCATTTCCCAGTTCAAAGTCTTCGAGTCTAAGAAGCTTGGAATAAACGCTAACTGCTTTTCGAAAATGACCCAGTAAACAAACAAAAAAACATAATATTCTCAAATTTTCAATGGGAAAATAATGCGTGCATTTCCTTTTTGCCATTTCAACAATATTTTGTTTTGATAAATTTTCATTTGAATCATAAAATATGTGTACAGCAGTTAGAGTGTCAAAAGTAAAGAGATATGCAATCTGTCAGATGAAATAACACAATCAATGGAATGAAAAACATAATCAATGGAAAATAAATGAAGAAAACACACATTTTTGTCTCTGATGAAATCTTGAAATTTATTCATCTCATATTAATTTGTTTTCATTTTGTCTTTATACGAACATATTAAGGCAATTTACATTTTCGATACCCTTAAATTTAGTTTAATAATTCATTTAAATGGTATTATACTGTTTATATAGTAAGTGAATTATATTTTCATTTTTTGTTTTTTTTTTCTTTTTTCTTTTTGCTTTGTTCTTTTCATCTTGTTTGTTTGTTTTGTGAGTGTTTGTATCTATTTAATTCTCTTCCATTCATACTCGCTCTGTGTTTTTTTTTTACTCTATCATATCTATTTCAATAATATGCGAGTGAATGTCTGATTCAAATGGGGACTATTCTACGTTTTCGAGATTTCCTTTGTTCTCGGAAACAAATGAGAGTGCATGTATTCTTAACTTTTCTTTTATTCTTATCTCTTGTATTTTCTGATCTCATTCATACTAATTTTTTTTTTCTTTCTTTCGTTCTTTCATTAATTTCTCTTTCTCTACCATTTTTCTCCATGTGACTTTCTCTTTTTATCCGTCTCTCCATTTCTCTCTTCCATTCTGACTGCGTTTCATTTTTTTCTACATATATTCACAAATGCTGTGATGTCAGTTGGTAATTTGCATCATTTTATTTTCTTCAATTTATCTCTTAAATTAGGTAGATTTAATTTGTCTTCAATTATTTTTCTTTATGCTATTTACAGGGGGATTTTTACCTAATTCTTTATGAATGAAATGCAATAAAATGAAGTTTGTATTTTCATTTCAAATGAAAATTTTCCTATCATTTTATCGCTTTTCACTCATCAGCATTACATATTTTGTCTCCATTCACTCATACAAACACTTTTGCGAGAAGGCATTTGATATCCGATGCTACTGTGTTGGTTGTCAAATAGATATTCTCTATCTTCATTTCTCTCTTTTCACTTTTTCAATGTTTTTTTTTTCTCATTCTCTCGATTCGATTTTTCGCTCTTTCAGGACATTCTCTTCTTGTTGTTATTTCTTGCTTTTTCTCGCTCTCTGTTTATCTCATATTCTTTCCTTTCCTTTTTCTTTATCCCTCTCTCTTTCTACTTTTATCCGCAGATAAATAATCCTCTCTCACTAATACTATATTTCTCTCTGTCTCTCTCACTCTCTCTCTTCCTCCCTCCCTCCCTCTCACTCTTTCGCTGTCTTCTACCTTCAATCTCTCTATGTCTTTCACTCACTCTCTCACTCTCCCCCTCTCACACTTCGGCTTTTTTTTCTTGTTAATGAGAAAAAAAGTTATTTTCATAATATTTACCATTTGCATCGCATTTTTTCCCTCATTCCATTTTTCTTTGTTTTGTTTGTGCTATTTTGATAGCAAAAAGCGCAAAATTACTGCAAATGAAATTCTTTTCATCATAGTGAAAATTAAATAAAGTAATTTAAATGTTTCGTGTGGATAACACTATGAAAAACTAGTGTTTATTTATTTGTCTATCTTCATTTTCTGTTTTGATTTTCATTTGAATGTAGCTTTTTTTCCTCTTGTCAGGTTTATATTCTTCTGTTGGTGTTTTCAATGCATTTCACATCGCATTTCCGGAATCATTTTTAATTTAATTTGAAAACATGAAATAAATATCTTTTTTCCACCCTCACTTTCGTGATGCCATTGAAATCCGCAGAATTTTTTTTTTTTTTAATTCTCTTTCGCGCGCAATTTCTCTTTTCGTCTCTGCTTGTCTCTTTGCTGAATTGGTTGATATATCATTGCGAAAAAAAGTCCACAAAACAATAACGAAAAATCATCCTAATTAAGTAATTAATTGCATTTTAAAGGCTCGATGCTTCAATTTGCCAAATTGTGCAAAGTTTTGTCTGTTTTATTTGGCATATTGGTTAAACATGAAAAATAATGGAATCAGTTTCAATTTTACATTTCGTTTGGCCGCAATTCCTTGACACGCACACATACACACACATGAGACCAATTCAAGCGAAAACGAAAACGAAATGCGAATCGACACAGTTTGTTGGATTCATCTAAACTGTCGACCAACCAGTATGTAACTCGTATCCCGTTTCACTGTTTCGGATCTATATATGGAGCGGGGATTAGGCTGAGAAACAGAAAGAAAGAGAAAGAGAAAGAGAGAGAGAGAGAGAGAGAGAGAGAGAGAAAAAGAGAGAGAGAGTGAGAAAACAAACGAGCCGCATTGTCAATTCTGATTCTGTACGAGTTTCGGAATAGGAATTCGGTTTGCGGTTAACTTTTGTCAAACATTTCCGGCTGCAAGTTGCCAATTTTACATGAACGGACGATATAAATGAGCAGCAAAACCAAAAGTGCAATTGTATTCTATGGATGGCTGCAATTTGGTGTGCGAGCATAAGCGAGCGCGCGCAAACGTTCAGACGAGATGAATAAAGTGGATGGTGAACAAGTCTCAGTTCATTGCGTTATTGAATTTGATGAATAAAATTTGCAAATTACAAACGATTTGTGCCCGAGCTTTGTTGGCACCGGCACAACATTCGTTTTGCATCGTTGCCACAATTGAAACAAACTGCTCTAATTTTCAAATGAACACCGAACAATGAAGAAGAAAAATAATCTCGGACCGACACAACTTGTATTTCGCACATTTTCTCATTTTCGATGATGCTTCGATGCAATGGGTTTTTGTACGGGCGCTGACGATTTTTCAGAATCAACGAATCCACATATTTGTTTCATTGGATTCACGGTGAAGGGAAATGTATACCATTTGATATGTGACTCATTTCTTTTTTTTTTTTTTTTTTCTTTTATTTGGCTCGTCCAGCAAAAGTTTTACTCAAAGCTCTGCGGTTTTTCTCTTTTTTTCCTCTGCCACAGATTAGCAAATCCGCTCTCATTCGAATCTCTTACATAAATTTTATGTTGAACGAAATTTATATGTCTTTTAAACGCAACGTGCCAAGCAACATGATTTCATACGACTCGACTACACAGTCCATTTGTGTATATGTTTGAGCGCGCTTTCTCTCTCTCTCTCTCTCTCTCTCTCTCTCTCTCTCTCTCTTGCTCTTTTCTTCATCTAGCTCATTCATTTCTATAGGCCAATGAAGTGTTACGGTCATAAACAGACTTGTCTCGAAGAAGAAAATAATACATATTCGATGGCATACAAGTGCATATCTCTTCATTTGGGTTATTTTTTGCGTGTCTACGCTCTCTCCAAATGTCGACAATGTGATTCATTTGGGGATTGGAATAAGACCATTTAGGGATTCATTTACTTTTAAATGGCACGCTTTTTTCCCTTTCTCACATACTTTTGCATCAAAGCCATGCACTTTTCAACATATTTCTCATTCACTGCCATCTTTATTCTACTGTGAATCTCTCTTTCTCATTACCTCTCTCTCTCTCTTTCTCTGTTTCTCTTTCGGGCATTTATCTCTCTCATTCACTCTTTCAATCGCTCTTTCTTTCTTTCTCTCATTCACACTCTCCTCCTCCTTCCCTCTGTGTGTGATTTTCTCTGTTTGTTTGTGATACTCATTTCGTCGTCACATAAATTAACCTAAATATTCGGTTGATTTTGAAATATTTGCTTGAGTATCCATTCACTCTCTCTCTCTCATTCTCTCACTCTCTCCCTCTCTCACTTTCTCTCACTCTCTCTCTCACTCACTCTCTCTCACTCACTCTCTCTCACTCACTCTCTCTCACTCACTCTCTCTCACTCACTCTCTCTCACTCACTCTCTCTCACTCACTCTCTCTCACTCACTCTCTCTCACTCACTCTCTCTCACTCACTCTCTCTCACTCACTCTCTCTCACTCACTCTCTCTCACTCACTCTCTCCCATTCTCTCTCTCTCTCCCTCTCTTTTTATCTATCCATATATTCTTAACTTGCCATTGGCAATATTGTTGTTCTTGCTGTTCTACAATCAATCTTTATTTGGGACGATTCAATTTTATTGCGTTGCTCAATTAAACATTTCGCTCAAGATAAAAGCCAAAGGTATCAGTATACAAACACGTCATGCATCGCACAAAATATAGACTGTTTACATGTTTCACCTTCGCAGCCACTACAAACACAAACTGAGATACACATACTACACGCAAGATTAAAAAGACAACCGAAAATCGAACGCATTTCGCAAAAAGCACAGCAACCAGGTACAAGTCACCGTTCTTTTGAGCTCGACTGGCATTTTCTGAATTGGATTGAATTGGATTGGATTGTGCTTCAAATGCGTACAAAGCATTATTTAGGTGCTGTTGCTGACATCGCACAAAAACAGAATATCAATCGGTTTTATAGGCATTGATACATCAGCGTCTATCAATTGATTTCGATTACCCAATGTTTGTGCCACGTTAATCGCTACGGTGTATATCTTGTTTTCTTTTTTTTTTTTTTTTATTATTCTGTTGCCATTTGCCATGTGTATTTTATGAGCGCTTTATGTCAAAACCGATTAAATACACAAAACGCCGAAACCCGAAAAGGTCGACACACAAAACTCACATATATATATATATCGCATGAACTCTGCACGAGTTGCAAATGAAAAGCCACCATGATGTGCATGAGAAGTTTCAAAATGCTCACAATGACGCCTGAATTACAGCCTTACGCGTATTTTCATTTCATTTACCTCTCATTCCATCTATCACTCTTCACCCCAGCTTTCTACCCCTCTCTCCCCCTCCCTCTCTTGCTCTTACTCACTTTCTCCCACTCAGCCACTCTGACTGTTGTATGTTTATATTCCCTATTTTTTTTTTGTTTGTGCCAATTGATTTGCTAAACGATTGAACATGCTACATTTTTGCCATCAAAAAATTTCTTTTTCGATATACGCTCAAACAACATGCAATATGATACTCGAAATATGCCAAATATTTGTGGCAAATTTCAATCGACTGAGATATCGTTATCCAGAAGTGCACATATAATTTAGATAAAAACCTTCTACGAACATCAAACAACAACATGGACAAGAACAAGAAAATCATCGGTTCAATAAATAATTTTTCACTCACCAATTGGGAAAAACAACAACAATCACCAATTTGGTTTATGCTTGTTTGGTGAAAATATTGGTTGTCATTGATGTTGGGGTGGGCCACATTTCACATATATTACAAATATATCTATTTTTGTTGTTGTTGGTTACGTTCGATTGTATGTAACACATACAAATAATTATATGATCGGTTTACATGGTGAAATGGTAAGTGGCTGAATAAACGGCGCAGATAACGAGAACGACTAAGGAAACAAAAAGAGCAAACAGCAATGAAATTTGGGCATTTTGGTAAATGCCATCGCTTGTAATAGATTAGCTAATCGAGTGGTTCTTCTACACATTTTGTGTGTTTGTGCAAAAGAGATTTTTGCCTCGTTTTAATGTTACACACGCATATTTCGCTCGCTCTCTCTGTCTCTTTATTATTCGCTTTTACGTTCATTTTCGATTTCTGGTTTTCGCATACGTTGAATTGCACGTGGTTAAAATGCTTTGAATGATTTTTCTACGCTCGCCTAGTTATTCTATTCCTAAAACATCAAATCATGTTGGCTTTTTCTTTATGGTTTGTTTGTTACGCCTGCTATTTAGTTTCTCGTTTTCTCTTACATTCGCAATGAAATGAATATAATAGCATTCACAGGATTTATATTCGACTGCTTTTGTTTGACTTACAAATAAGCCGAATACTAAAATGAGCACCAAATTGATGAAATGAGCCACCCAACCCAAGCAAGAATGTCAAGAAGCCAGCAAACAGAATACACACAAACACACACACACACACACACACACACACTCATATCAACAGCATAGACAACAATGACAACCATTTTCTCCGCTCGCGAATTATATAGAGAAAAATAATAACAATAATTTTTGTGCTAATATTTCGTTCATACATAATAAATAAAAATAAAGGTGTAACCTGAGGCTTTGGCTACCATTTTTAATATTGATCTTTCGTGCATGTTTCACTTTGGTTTCGGAATTTATGAGTTTTAATGTTTTGATGTGTTCGTCGTTGCCGTCGCCATCGCCGTTGTCATTTCCATCATCGTTGCCAATGTTGAACTTGTGGCAATGATGGTTCTCATGAAGTCATTGCCTTCATTTCTATCGTTTGCACACGCACAAACACAAACGTGTGCCTGATGGTCATCGAAAGAAAAATGATGGAAAGTGTGTTTGTTTGTGTTGTTTTGTTGTTGTTGTTTTTGAGAACTGCATTCATATTGACTATAAAATCGTCATGTTCAGGCGACAAGAAGATTATTTTTGTGCGCGCTCGTGCGCTCGTATGCCAATGCATGGTAAAGTCGAATCTAATGGCATGTCAAGCGTATTGTGTCACGCTAAAATGAGATTTATCATTTGTTGTTGTTATGTTTTTGTTTTCTTTTTTTCTTCTGTTTCTTTCATTCCCGATATATACATAATTGTATCATTGTATGCGTTCGACATTGCTGGTGGGATGGGCACACTAAGCTCATACTCTTTACTTTTGTCTTTTCATTCACAACAATTGAGTGTGTGTTATTTGATTTCATTTCGGGTGACTGAATGATTTTGCTGTTTTGAATATTTCTTTCGTTCTATTTGTCTTGCTCTTTCTGTTTCTCTCGCTCTTTTTTCTGTAGCTCATTTTGGCTCTCTCTCTCTCTTCCTCTCACTATTTGTTTCACCGTGTTCGTGTCATCTGTGTTAGCGTGTTGTAAATATTAAACACATTTACCATTTGTTTCACCGCGTTGCTAGATTGCGTTTTTGTTATCCTTGTTCAATTCTTAAACCAGATTAATTCAACGAGACAGGTCATACTGAGCTTGTGCTTGTGTTAGTGTGTGACTCGACACTCGTATCATTTATGTGCTATTAATAACATTAATTAATGCATTTGAAAGTTGTGTATTTCGAACGATACAAATTGATGGCGCAAAAAAAAAAAAATAAATAAATATATAGCGGGTGTTCGCACGGGCTCACAAGCACCGACCGACCGAATTGAAAATAAATAAGAATTATATGAGTTGCAAGAATGACAAAATGCGCGTGATGAAAACGTTCGAACGAACTTCCAAAGTGACTTTTCATTTCAATGAGCTGGTATTAAGGTGTTGTTGGGCGCTATGATGAGTATTTACTCAAACCCCAACCCATCCGTTTTCTTTAATTCCAAAACAATGTTTTCGCCGTCGTCGTCATTTCTACATTTCCATTTTGCAAGAGAAAAGTCAGGCAAAGAAAAAGTTTCATATTATTAATTTTGGAATTATCGCGCGTTCATGCACGGATTGACTTAATGCGAAAAAGCACACGAAACATTGTCGTCACTGTCTTGCCGCCGTCGTCGTCGTCGTCGTCGTCGTCGTCGACATTGTCATTACTCTTGCACGAGCAAAAACTTATGCGACAGATAATTGATGAACCTGTAAATGATAGTAATTTAGACATAATCGTTAAATAAATAGCTGATAGCCATACAAATAACCAATAATTTTCTCATTTGATCCCCTTCATATTCTTTTTAAACCGTCTTTTGTATTTTGCTTATATTTGTTTTTGTCGTTCTTTCCTTTTATTTCTCCCTCTCTCTAGCCCCATTTACACTTGCAAAACATTTTCTCATCGTTTTGATATTTTACTTATCGTCGCGCCGTTTTGTGTACCGTATTTTGAATAGCAAAAATGATTTCCACACAGTTACAATAAAATCATATGCCATGTTAAATATATACACAATGAATTTAAATGTTAAAACTGGCTTTATGGTTTATGGTTATGCAATATTTACCGTTGCAAACAAACGAATCATGGGGAAAAAATGAGCTTTTTCCTGGGCAAGAGAGGGCAACGAAAGAAGAGAAGAGGTAGAGGGAGAAAGATAGTGCGAGTGGAAGGAAGAGATAGATAGAGATTGTGTGTATGTGTGAAAGAGAGAGAAAGAGAGAGAGAGAGAGAGATGGAGAGAAGGAGACATAGAAAACGAATTGTGCTATTCAGAACGGATGGTGAAACCCCGTTTTCATTTTTTTCCAATATTTGCATAAAAGTGGAGAAAATGGAAAAAAAATGCAGTAACTAGAAAGAGGAAATGACGAAAGCGAGAATTGGAGAAAATGGCTAGATTGAAATAAGGAAAACTTTGCAATTGCCTGAATGGCAAGAAAGGTAGAGAGAGAGAGAGAGAGAGAGAGAGAGAAATAAGAAGGAATAAAAGAAAAAAAAAATATGTGAAAAGCTTTAGTTATGGCAATAGAAAGCCAGACCAAGACCAAGTCAAGCCAATCCAAAGCACAAAGAATGTACCACAAAAGAAATGAAAAATGCGCGCAAATTATGCAAAATTCAATAATAATAATACTAATCTAATATTCTTTACTGCTGTTTCATATAAACAGTAATTTATTCATCGCACGTCGACCATTATACCACCTATGCATTATAATCTAATTCGTGTGTGCGACACAAGCACAGCGCTACCGGTACACACACACACACACGACCTCTCTCACTGTATCATAACGTTACATGCACACAATCACGAATTCATTCCCTTTCAGACACTTTTGGGAATGGTCTACCACCGAATTGCACCAGAAAACTCAAAACTGTGACTTTGGGCTAAACTTGAAGTTTTCGCATACGCAACTGTAACAAATCCTTGGCAAAAGCGAATAGTTTGCAAGCGAAAATTCAGAGAAGAGAAACAAAAATGAAAAAAAAAAAAAAAAAAACTAACTATTCGATGCGACTTTATCGTTGATTCATTGTTATGCAACCGTTTCTCTCACGTTTTCACCGCGTTACATCATTTAATGAAATCGGGTTTTTGTATGGACCATCGCATACTACAGGCAAACCTAAATGGAGATGTTTTTCCGGCAAATATTTTGTGTTACCTTTTCAGGATGGCTTCATCTTTGTAAACGAAAGCAATTCTTTGCCTGAAAACGAACTTTGCATTTTTCCATTTTCTCATTCATCGTTCTACGCTTTCTACATTTTTAGCATTTTATTCAACGTGAGATGGTAGACATCAAATCACACGGGAGAAGTGTGTAAAATTTTACTACCAACTGTCCTATGGATGAAAATTGACGCGTTTTTCTCTTTTGTTGTGTTGCAACCGGAAATACAAACAAAGAAAATATACAATCTTTCTATCACAAAAGCTAGAAAGCAAATGTGTAATTCGCGATTAAATCAACTATTTCATGCATTACAACGAAATGAAGTTATTTCAAAGCAAAATCCTCACATCAAAGCTTAAAAAGTACATTCGAAATTAGGATGAAGAGAACAAAAAAAATAGCACGAAAACGGGAATCGGGTCGGCTGTTTTATAGCTCCACAGCTCGTACGCGTGTTTACTCCGTGTGGATTATATGTATATTGTACAAACAAAAACAACGAAAATGCAATAAAACCGCCCGAGGTTCAAACTTGAAACACAAATACTCACAAAATACACCGATTCCTTCTCATAATCTCAATAACCATTGCATACTCGGTCTCTTTCCTACGCTAGTTCTTTCTATGAATTTCTTGATCTCTCTCTCTCTTTCTCTTTCTCTTTCTCTTTCTCTTTCTCTTTCTCTTTCTCTCTCTCTCTTTCTCTCTCTCTATTTTTTCGTTCGTTTTATACTCATATTAAATTGTGTAATAAAATGCAAACAAAGTAATTTTCTGTGCTGCATCGAATTAGAGGACACGATGAGTACGCTGTTCAAATGTGAATTAAATATAATCATGAAAATCGCATTTTGATCGAGTCATTTGATTATTGTTATTGTTCTTGTTGTTTTTCCTTTTGTTTTTTTTTTTCATTCTGTTTGGCTGAACAAAATCAAACAAATCCTCGAATAACTAATTTTTATGATTGGAAAATCGTTTAATTTATTTACGCGAAATTGCATTTGCAAACTGTCGACTTTTACTGTGTGCATATTCTCAAATTGCATTTTGACTTTATGTAAGGCCATAATGTTTTTAACGCGATGCTCATTTGCAGAAAATTTAGTTCTTTAATGCCATTGCAAATAAAATAATATAAACTATCGGGAGTGTGAGAGGAAAAGGGGTGACAGAAAGAGAGAGAGAGAGCATGAGAGAGAGTAAGTGAGAGAGAGTTAGAGAGAGTGAGAGAGAGAGAGAGAGAGAGAGAGAGAGAGAGAGAGATAAGAGAGAGAGAGAGTGAAAGAGAAAGTGAGAGGGTGAAAGGGTGAAAGGGTGAGAGAGAGAGTAAGAAAACTAGGCGACTATTCGAACGAAAAAAATAGAGAGAAACCAAGAAGCAAATATCGAAAAGAATGTAAAAAAAGGAAATCGATGGTGAGAAGTGCGCTCACATACTGAAAATAAATTTGCTTCAAGTGAAATTTCTTGGAAACATTTTTATTGATTCATTAAATGAGTTGACGTTTGATTGAAGCTTGGTTTAATTGCAAAAGTTACAGCCAATATATAATTGGACCTAAATAATCAATACTCAATATGCGATTAAGATTCCAACTCAAAAATTTATGTTCAAGAATCCAAATGCATCATATAAAATGCATTTAATTGATGCACTCAATGAATACAATCATTTCAGTTAGTTAAAATGAAAACTGCGTAAAATTGTTACCATTGTTTCGTATATAATTTCTCCGAAAATTGAGAAAATTTCAATGCAGCAATGTGGACCGACAAAAGGCAGATTTATTGCAGTTGCCAAGTATTATTAATTAAAGGAAAATAATAATGCACAAAAACAATGCATGTGGCTGACGGCAAAATGCACAAATAATTTGTCCATAAATTCAAACTTTATTTTGATGAAACATTTGCTATTTTCCCGGCACAAGATTCTCTTCCTCTTCCCACGTATTTCTTCGTAAATCGGAACAGAAATTTTCGGTTAACTGTTTAATTGAATACATTATGAATTTTGTGCATTTTCAATTTGTTCAATGTGTCAATGTCACGTTGCTCATTCGTGTTTGTTTAAGCTTATATGTCATTTGAATTTTATTTATCATAATTAACTGTTCATTAATTTTTTTTTTCTGGCTTTGCGCTCGAGAAATCCAAATGAAAAATACATTATTACAATGGAATTATCAATACTCATACCAACGCCACTCATACTAACAAACACGGATAATCTAATATATATTCATATGCAATGAGAAAAAAAAGAGAGGAAATTATTGTGATAATAATCACATAGTTTAGTGAAAATCGATTGAATCTTTTTCAACGAAAAAAAAAAAAAAAATACTGCTGCAGTCAACTCATTCACATTAACACATTATCATTTATTCATCATTTTCTTGTCATTACACATTTATTCCCCATTTTTGTTATTGTTGATTTACGAGCCTGAATTAAGCCTGCTTTCTACCTTTTTCTCTTTTATTCTTGATATTGCTTTCGCAATTGTTCTCTGTTGTTCTCACTCTATCGCTATTGGCCTCATTCTTTCTCTCACTCTCGTTATTGCTTTCACTCTTTCTCTTACTCTTGTTTTCACAATTAATCTCGATATTGTTCTCGTTCTCGTTCTCGTTCTTGTTCATAAATTAAGCGATATTTCTCTCTCGCTCTTTATATGCGTCAAAAATTCTATTCACAATTACATTTACAGAGTTCTCATTTTCTAGTCCGAAACGAATTAATCTACATTCATGACAAATATATCACATTTTATGTGTTAATTGATGGATATGCTCGAAAAATGTAAATATGATAATGGATTTTTGAAAATAAAAGAGAAAAAAAAAACAGCAAAGTATTGAATGAATGAATGAATACATAAATGTCAAGAGAATTCATGTAAATACAACAATATCGGAATTTCAATCGTTTTTCCACCAGTTTTATTATTATTATTATCAAATGAATGCTCAATTTTACAAAGCTGTTTTGTTTTGTCTGCTTGAACAAATAATCGGTTGTTGATTTTTTTTTTCCCCCCTTAAGCAATATAATTATATATTATTACATCAAATAATATTATGAATTTAGCCTTTTTCCATGCAAATCATAGTTCATTGACACAATTCATTTGGTATGGTTTAGCATACATAGGGAAATGTACTATGTGAGCAATTTTAATGATTGCATAATATGATTTATATGTATTATGCATGCGGTGACCGGAATTTTTTTTTTCTTCTGGAGAGAATTTCATATTTGATCGTAATCATTAGTAGTGACATTGCTTTCATTATTGATTTAGTGATGAAAAAAGGAGATACAACAATTTATTGGTTGAAATTTAAGCCATTGGCTTTAAATCGAAGACGAAAATAAAATTGAGTTTAAAGTCAAGAGACTATTGAATTGATTCACAAACCATAAAACTGTGTTTTCAATGTTTAAACAATTCTTATTCATTTTTTATTCATAATTCGCATTATATTATTATCTCAAATCTTATGTAGTTTTGATCCATTAAAGATGTTCTCTGTATACGATTTTATTTTCAAAAAAGTCTGCATTTATAGAAAATAGTTGACATTTTCTTGCTTGCTAATATTTGACATTCTACTGCTTGTTCATATAGCCAACAATTCACTGCTTGCATCATTTACTAAAAATTGTTTAAATTCTTCTCAATAATCGATTTTCCTTTGGAAAACTCTTGACAACGTTTGCATTCTTTTGTTGATTTATAAATATTAAATGAAGCCAAAATGACAGAGAAGAGAGAGAGAGAGAGAGAGAGAGAGAGTCAGAGAGAGAGAGAGAGAGAGAGAGATAGAGAGAGAGATAGAAAGAGGGATAGAAAGAGAAAGAGAAAGAGAGAGGGAAATTCAAGTAGTTGGCATTCTTTCGACGTCAAAAACTGTTGAAATCACATAAAACGCCATTCAAACTGAGATACAGATACACATAAAGAAAGCTTCAAATGATAAACAGTCACCACCGCAAAAGTATAAGTATCATTTTCATATTTAATGTGAACATTTGAAGAGAATACAACAGAATACAATAATAAGAAAAATATGGAATCGATACTGTTTCATAGAAGTAATTCGTTTTCAATATTTATGGTGCTATTTAAGTAGATATGTTATTTTTACACACAAATTGACATCATTACACTATGAAAGAGTGTGAATAATGAATAGAGAACACAGTAAATATATTGAATGAATGGAAATAAAAGGATGAAAAGAGATGAGATTGCAAATGACAAATTTTGGCCAAAATATGAACGATGTGGTTTTAGCTTTGAAAAGGTTCAAGCCAATTAGCTGAATGCTTTGATCCTTTTAATATGCAAAAGCTATTCGGTTGAATGTGATAAAGAGTGAGAGATAGATACAGACAGAAAGAGAAAGAGAGAGAGAAAGAGAGAGAGAGAGAAAGAGAGAGAGAGCAATGTCATTTCGTCAACTGTTTATTGATTTTTCATTGACAATCATTAATTACGGAGTCGAGTATCATGAAGAGAAGTTGATGCTATTTTTGCATTCTCATTCATTTGATAAATTGACGAAAATGCTTTTGCGAAAATGATTCGTATTACCCTTTGAATATTTAAGTTAATTAACAGGCCAAAGTGTGGCAAACAAAAATTCATTTTCTTGACAACAAGCAACGCTGTAACTAGCTAACGGCCAAAAGACGATTTTCATCTTCGAAAATTATGATGCAGCACGAAAACTGCATCACTCTCTCATATTTAACAAAAAAGTCGATTTGAACGAAACAACGTTCGAAAAGACTTAACATTTATTGCGATATGGTTGAACAGAATACATGGGCTTGACGGGACTTTTATAATTCAACCATGCACAGCTCTTGAGTTGCGTCGACAATCAGCTCGATGTTTCTTTCTGTTGCACACTCATTCACTAAGTCTTTCATTTTCTTTCTCTCTCTCTCTCTCTCTCTCTCTCTCTCTCTCTCTCTCTCTACTATCTACATCTCTCGCTCTTTGTCGCTCGTATTCGATCTTTCCAGTTATTCTCATCCACATACTTAGTCAGCCATTCTTTCATTCTCTCTTTTTCTCTCTTCCATTCGCTTTTCCTCTTTCGATCTTTTCTTTCATCATTTTTGCACTTATTCCATCGTTTTGTTTATGTTTTTCTCCCTTTTTGAATTCATTTTTCTTTCGAAGAATGCTTGTTCACTCTCTCTCTCTCTCTCTCTCTCTCTCTCCTCTCTCTTCCTCTCTCTTCCTCTCTCTTCCTCTCTCTTCCTCTCTCTCTCATAAGCTCACAAGATATGTGTAAAATGAATCGAAATAGTGAGGCAACATTTTATGTTGTTTGTGCCAAGTGCTTGTCGCCGCTTTATTGCGCTTACTTTTCTATTTAAGTCATTTTTCAAATTAATTACTTACTCTTTGCATAAGTTTTGCTTTTATACATTTTATTGCATATAAGTAATTTTTTTTTTTTTTTTCAATTTCACTTCATCTTCTCGTCTTGATTGTTGTTTGCAATGTGTGCTGGTATGGTGATGGTGTTGCTATTGCTGTTGTGTTTGTTTTTGTTGTTCTTTTTCCACATATTTTTTGTTTGTTCTTTCTCAAAATGAAATTAAAATAAATTACGATGAATTTTCAGTATAAATTATTACAATCGCCAAAAGTTGTACGTATTTTTGAAGTTTTTTTATTTTTTTTTTTTTTTGGCAGAGAATTTGATTGCTGCACATTTGTTTTGCATGATCATGGTCATCAATCAAAATGCAATAGAAAATGGCTTTCTATCAAATCATAATTCTGTCATTAATATGCAGCCAAAGTGCAGCCCAATTTTAATGTATCAAATGCCAACACACAGTGTGTCCATATGCAGAGACAGAAATGGAAGGGAAAGACAGACAAGAGTTTGAAAATACTTTTCCACTTTGATGACTCAATGATTTCAATATTTGTTTAATGCTTCACACAATAGTTTATTCCCATTTCAAAATGTGTGTCGTCTGAGCTGGTTTTTTATTTGACTTTTTGGTAAAAATCTAAAATCATTTTTAGGGTTTGATTGTTTTTCTCTCCTTAAATTTATACGCAAATTTACATAATAAATAAATTTTTTTTTTTCCATTTTTGTGACTCTTTAAACTTTTATACTTGTTTTGTTTTGCTTATTTTATACTTGAATTTTCTTAAATTAGGTCCTTCTTATAGGCTAAAAGTTTTGCTAATTTTTTTTTTTTTTTTTTTTTTTTTTTTATTTCTGTGTTGTGTTATTTTTTCTTTCGTCTCGTTTTCGTTTGCTTTGTATTTGATGTACGAGAAATATAAATATGTATATGGAACAAGATGATGCGTTTTGTTAAATGTGTTTGATGTCTTAAATGTTATTTTACTCCTTTTTTTCGCATGATTTTTGTTTGTTTTTCTTTTATTCTGTCTTTGTCCCTTCCTTTTGCTTTTCTTTGCCTTTCAATTTCATTAATTCTTTCTCTTTCTTTCTTATCTGTTTTCCTTATTCATTTTCATTCTTTCCTTCGAAATTTCATCTATTCTTGAATTTTTTTTTTTAGTTTTTTCTTTAAATTTCTCTGTTTCATATTTTCTACCAGTTTTTTTTTTTTTTTTTTGGTTTCTGTCTCCATTTTTGTCGTTGATGCGAATAAAAAGAGTGAATTTTTTTTTTTTTTTTGATAAAAGGAAAAAAGGGAATTAATTACGTCACATGATATGATGATACAGTGTTTTGATTAGGGGTGGAGAACAAAGTATTTGCTAATTTGATAATTTCATATCCATTGAACTCTTAACTCTCTGTTTAGTGCGTATTTAACTATTTTGTATCTTTTCATTAGATATAGGAAAGTATGTATAATGTGTATGTCACAGTAATGTTTTTTTTTCTTCTTCTCTCTTTTTAAATGACTAATTCAAATTGTTTGTTTTTGTAATATTTATCAATTATTTCGTATAATTTGTTTTTCCACAAACGCTTTCATTTGAAAATATCTTAAATTGACTATTCATAAACATCTGTATTTATTATACTTATTTACCATTCAGATTATGTTCCAAATAATCGTTTCTAATTTATATCATTTGTTTGTTGTTTTTTTCATGTTGGTTTTGTTGTTCATATTATATTTTACACGATTGGTTCCGCATATTAACATATATTTTGAATTTTGTTTTTCTCTTTTGGATATTTTGCTATAAATCATATTTTTCATTTTCACTATCATTTATATTTTATTTTCTTGTTCTTGTTGTTGTTTCATTTCAAAAAATATCAATTTTCACATAACACAAAAGCCATTTCTTGTTAATTAGTTTATTTTTCTTGTTTTTTTTTTTCTTCTTTCATTTGTTTTATTTTTTTTTTTTTTTGTTTTTTTTGTTTTTGTAGGAAAACACATTTTCATTGGAATTAAAAGCAAATCAAAATATACATAATTAGAGAAATGAAATTACGCTAGAAATTGCTTAAACAATATTAATAACATTACTAAGCTAAATGCCATTGGTTTGCTTACCACACGAAGTTCGGCCGCTGTGCTTCGAACTGTATGAAATAGAAAAGGGAAAGAAAAATAGAGATGAATATAAAATATTATGAAATGAATTAAGTGAATGTATAGAAACATGAAAAAAATATATTATAGAATATGCATTCACTTAAAGTTCAAGTAAGAACAAAATTAAAGTAGAAATGAAATTGTGTTGCGTGGCCATTGGATACATGCTTTGGTGATATTGTAAGTGAAGACTATAAAAAAAAGACGATAATTTTCACAAAAATCAATTAATGCATTTGGACTGGGTAAAATGTCTGTGATCATATATGCTTTACAACCGATATCAATTCGACGAACTTCTTAGGCAACAACAACGATGACACGATGACGAAGAAAATGATTGCGATGGTGACAGTGGAGAGAAAAGCACACAAATATAAAGTCCATTTTGATGTAGACACACATAAACGCATGAAGTATATATTCTTGGCTGTTTTATTTGATCGTTACAAAAGCTTTGTGTTTGTGTGTGTGTGTGAGGTTGTTGCCAAGTGTATGCACGCATTATGTTTGTGTGTTTTTCGTACGTTTTTCATTTAACGTTGTATTTTATTATTATGGTCTTCCTTTCGCATTCAATAATCATGTGGTCACGCTATTTTTCTTACATTCATCGTCAGTTATATTTTTTTTTTTTCTTCCTTTCGTCTTCAATTCCACATCAATATTCTTTGAATGCACAAACGAGCGAAACGGTAAATGTGTGCGTTTCAATAATAAAATATATGATATTCATGGCATCGGCATTTAATATCCCCGTACACATTTCGAGCAAATGTATTGTTTGTATGTCTATCGGGTTTTGCAAAACGCAGAGAGGGAAGAGAGAGAGAGAGAGAAAGAGAGAAGAAAAAATGCGAACAAGAGAAAAAGCCAAACGTCGCTAGTTCAATTTTACCGCAAACGCAATTCTATTCATGTACAGATGAAATGAACGCTGGCTACGCGTAAATGAAAATGCTTCTCTTTCATTCGAATTTAATTCATTTGAAACACACAAAACTCTTTTACTTCATTGTGCAAATAGTCTCTTATTTCATTTTCTATCTCTATCATTCACTCTGTCTTTCGCTTTCACTCCCCTTTCTCTCTCTCTCCCTCCCTCTTTCTCTCTCTCTCTCTCTCGCTCCTCTTTGCTGTCATTCTCTCTCGCTCTATTTTTCATTCTCTCGCGTTTTCTCTTTCACTTTCTCTCATTGACTTTCTCTTTCTCTCTCTCTCGATCTCTCTTTCGCTTTCTCCAACATTTTCATATCATTTTCACTGGATGTCGATTTTCATTTCAACATTTGGCTTGTTTTATATCGTGTAAATACGTAAAACGTGGCAATATTACTATACAACATATTAGCTCAATTGACAACACAACGTGCACAAGAATAATTTTATTTTTGTTGGTTGTTTGAATGACATAAAAATATACCCCGAAAAGAAATAGAGAGAAACAAAAAATTACTAGGCAAAAGTGTATGTTGTCACGAATGTATCAAATGAATAAAATGCGAGAGAGAGAGAGAGTGAGAGAGAGAGAGAGAGAGAGAGAGAAAGAAAAAAAAAAAACGACCAAAATGACGATATTTCGATCCAGTGCGTTCATGGTTGCTACACAACATACGATTAAAAAAAAAAAATGCGCGCATACACACACGAAATAGAAATTGCATGGGCAAAACAACGGATTCCATTCGCATTTAATGGAGAAACATTTGTACAGAGAGTGTGAATGAATTTTATTTGTGATCGCATGTCACAGTTAGCGGAAGCAAATGTACATTTTTTTTATTTAAGACTCACAACATGGTCTCCTAACCATTATGCACAATGAATTACAATGTAATGTCCCACAGCGAATATATACTAAACACCTTTAGACCATTCAATCCGATTTTCAATTGCCTCTCTCTGTCTCCTCATCCCTCTTTCACTTTTTCCATTTCCATTTGAAATGTTGCTATTCGAGCCGAAAATTGTGCCTGTCAAAATCAACTACAATTCACATAACAATTGGTATCTTCTGGGAAAATAATTGCTGTCCAGTTTTTGCGTATACATACACACACACACACAGCACGGATGCTATGAAAGTCTGAATTCGATTCACCTTCGATGAAGCCATCAAGTGAATCCAGTTTCCGGTTCTCATGCGGAATAGTTAATCGAAGTGTGTGTGTGTGTGTGTGTGTCCCATTCCCAAATCGTTTTTACTTTATCATGAATCTTTAATGGGCAAAAATGACAATTTTTCTTTACCTCTCCATGAATATGAAATCAACATAATTTTTCCTGTCCTGATTCACAACTATTGAATAAATGATGACAACAAAATGTAAAAACCAAACAAAGAAAAAACAAACGAAAAACCAAAAGAAAACATAAACTTTTCAAATAAAATGCTTAATCGAAGATATTGCTGGTCATTTGATATGGGTTTGATGGCACATTTTTGAGACAATACTATTTTCGGGCAATTTTATTCGCAAAATGAAACAATGGAAGAGAATTAGAGAGGAAGAGAAAAGGGTAAGAAGAGAGAAGCCGACAGACATAGTATTAGGAAGGAAGAGAGAGAGAGAGAGAGAGAGAGAGAGAGAGGGAGAGAGAAACAGAGTGAAAGAGAGAGAGTAAGAAGGAGAGAGAGAAGAAGAGAGAGAAGGAGAGAGAGAGAGTGATAGAAGAACAGCAAGAGAGTCTGTATTGTTTGCACGCAATTTTTTCGTCTAGATATTGATTATGCATTGTAATAAAGTAAACAATGTTCATGTGTTCATGTGTTCATATATTCTCTCATGTGTTGGAAGCTTTTATTGCTGATATTTGACAATTTGGTACAGAATTTGGATGCTTTTAGTAAATGTTTAGTGTATGTATATGCGCATCATAGTTGGCTAGCGCTTACCAATAAAAACATTAATTTATGTATGTACGGTTTTGTGAAAATTGCGTGCTTTGTTCCTCTGTCACTATAATTTGGTTGTGCTTCTTGAATCGTGAACAAGGTGATGTATGTAACAATTCAGGCGCTGCACTGAAGCGCCAGCACGTTTCACAATTTTTAGCCGCATTGGCATATTGCGTTCTTACCGCAATAATAACACAGGTGTACAGTAAAATTGGAAGGTTGTTCTGTTATACACCTCGCTACATATAATTAAAGACTCAATTAAACAATCCTCGGGTGAAATGGGGAAATCACGTCATGAGTGTGCAAACACACATACACAGTGTAGAGAAGTGAAATAGAGAAGGAAAAAGAGGGAAAAAGAGAGAGAGAGAGAGAGAGAGAGAGAGAGAGAAATATCGAAGGAAAAAACGCTAAAAAATAAAAAATACACACTCTTGACAAAACTAGCAAATGACGGGAAAATTTTGCTCCATTTGCACATAACAACAAAACTTGGCCGGAACTACTGAAATAAAGGAACGAAGCATAGTCGCGAAAAAATGGTTGAAAACCGCATGCAACACAATACGAAAAGCGAAGCAAAAGTGTGTGATAGTGAGCTAATTACAGGTCATGTTAATGTTATTCTAATTTTTGATTGTAATAATTGAGACCTTTACGTGAACGTATATTAATGTGGACAGCATTATGAGCTATGACGCGGCATGTGACACAAACGACTATTTATTTCTGATTACTTTAAATTTTCGCTTTCTCTCTCTCTCTCTCTCACTCTTTCTCTCTTGCTTTCAGTCATTCTTTCTTCCTGTTTCAAAACACCAACCACTGTGCCTAAGTGTTCGCTGAGCCGCAATCAAACTTTGATTTTAATGACTTTGGCAGAATGGCACACATCGACTCACTCTGCGAACGAATAAAAGAAA
The DNA here is from genome assembly GCA_029041755.1 of Resseliella maxima. NCBI lineage: Eukaryota > Metazoa > Arthropoda > Insecta > Diptera > Cecidomyiidae > Resseliella > Resseliella maxima. The sequence goes on from JAQOWM010000689.1 coordinate 1,193,632, forward strand.
GAAAAAAAAAACCAACAATGAATGGAAAAGAGAATGAAAGAAGAAAGCGAGTAAGAAGGAAAGTGGCATAAACAATGAAAAATTACAAAACGTAAGCAACAAAATGTTTCCCCTGATCCTAATGATGCGAACGAAATATGCAAATAGACATCCAGGGGGGGGGGGGGGTTGTGAAGAATAAATGTGTTTATTTACGCTAGCTGGCCAACACAGTCTTCAATTGCACTGAAATTTTTCTGCCGAATCAATATGAAAATACCATTTGAAAATACCTTATTGAACTAGCACGATACACAAATTATATATCCATCAACTGTTATTTAAGTGACGGAAAGAAAATAAAACACACACAATTTGTGATTACGCTGTCAGTTTTGAAAGTTTTGTCCAAACTTTTCTTGTGAAAACTTCATCAAACACGGATTTTGAAACAGATTTTTCTTTTTCAAAAACACACAGATCAATCAATTGATTTGTTGATAGAGAAAAAAAAGTCGAAGCTACGTGGCTATTATGATGAAATCAAAGTCTCAAAAGACGCGTCTTTTACTTTGAAGGAAAAGAAAAAACTTCGATTAATCAATATAATTGGGGCTTAATTTTATTTCAGTTTCTGATGACTAATTTTTTTTTTTTTCACTCTGAACTAATAATTTTCTTTTCTATGTAGTTTCAATTTTGAAAGAAAAGAATTGAACGAATCGTGAAAAGGGATTATTATGAAATTCATGAATAAAAATTGAGTATAAAAATCAAGCTGTCTGGTTCAACTATATATTCGTGTTACAATGATTTGTCTACATTTATGACATTGTTCTCAAAGACAATAAAAATCTACTGATTTCTAAATATTCGTGACAATTTTTTTTTTGTTGTTCTGTACGTGAAAATTATTTGAATTGTAGCTTTAGTTACAAACTATATTATGCAATTTATACATATAGAAATTCCGAGGAATGCGTCTAAAACACATTTTTTGAATTGACGATGGTCTTCTGTGACCCGGCTAAAGAATTGCATGGAAATTGAAATTCAAATGAGTGAAATGAAGTTAATGAAAAAATTCCGAGCAATGTTCGCTTTTTACATTTTTTTTTCTTCTCTTATCTTGAACAGCAATAGCTCTTTGAAATCATTTTGAACTCAAATTATACGAGTGAAAGAAAGAAAAAAGCGACTGAAAGAGAGCCAACGCGAAAGCTGTAGAGACAGAAACAATCACTTTGGAGCAAAAATCTAGCTTTCGTTCTAAGAGAGTGCATAGAGAGAGAGAGAGAGAGAGAGAGAGAGAGAGAGAGAGAGAGAGAGAGAGAGAGAGAGAGAGCGAGAGAGCGAGAGAGAGAGGGAGAAAGAGAGACAGAGAGCGATAGCTAGCTGCAAAGATGAGAAAAATTTCGCGAAAATATGCAAAATAAGCATTTCAAAAGTTTGAGCATTTTTTTCATTACAATTTACACTGCCGTACAGTCAAAGTCGCATTCTTAAAATGATTAATTAATTATCGCAGTGAATTGCGTTAAAAAAAAGTTACAACAACATACAATAGCGTGAAAGAGAGTCGACTAAACTGAAAGTGGTTAAAAAGTGCACATTGAAAATAACGTTTGGCGAGATTGTCGATAGAGATGCACAGCGAGGGAGGAAGATGAGTGCAAATGAAGTTTCGGCCACTTGAAAAAGAAAGCTATTTATTTGCTGTACTCATCCATTTTCGAAGTCACATAGGTAGTATGTATTTACATAAGACGTAATTTATGGCATGAAGCATAAGCCAGCCGACGAACTAACAATGAATTTTCAGAGTTTTCATTTAATAGAAAAAGAAAGGGATAGTAACCAAAAGAAAGAAAAACCGTAAAAGAAACAGATATGGACTAAGTGAAAAAGAGAAAACGCGACCGCGTGGAATTCATCGAGAGTAGAGAAGCGAAAGAAAAAAAAACTAGTCATGAAAATTAAAACGAAAACCCTTGACTCTCTCTCTCTCTCGTAATAATAAACGCACGAACATTTTCTCTCAGTTTTCTTTCGTTACATGCAATTGTTGTTGTTATTATTGTATTTCTGTTTCGTGCCGTATCGTGATCGTTGTCGCCATTGAGCGCCGAAAATAAAATTCATTATTCACGAAATTATGTTTTGAGCGACTGAAACCATTAGCCAGCGATATCTAATTTTATATTTTTGTTTTTTTTTTTCTCCTTTTCGCTTCAAATATTCGTAATAATAATCGACGACAAAAGCTTTGCTCAATTAATCGCAATATGGCACATAATAGCGTTACTTTAGTATATTAAAACGCATCCAATGGTGGAGTGAATGAAGAAAAGAAAAGCAACACGGCGCTAACCCGTTAAACCAATCACATTATACACTCGCGCACACACACACACACACAAACACAAACACAAAAAGACATAAAAAAAAAAAATATGAAACCAACGATAAAAGTGTACCCATGAACATTGAACATTAATTATGTCGAAAAATATGAAATTCCAACAAATGCCACTTTGTTACCTTTCGGGTTACCTGTGCTGTGATGTGAATGTACTCTTTTTTTTTTTGTCGCGGAATCGAATGTCGAACTGGCCAAACTGGAATTTTATGCTCAACAGAGAGAAAATAAATCAAAGCATTGCGAAAGAAATGATTGAATCGAACGGAAAATAAAGGAGCAGCGTTACACAAAAACTTTCCAAATAACCAAGTAATTATACTAATCACTAATCATATTGACCTGCTGTTCAAAACCATAGTCACAACACAACCAAATGGTGGCACGACAGTGGATTGGGTGAGGGAGCGAGGTGGTGGGTGAATATCGAATCGAAAACGTATTGACGACGCCAAAGTAACGATACCGTAAATAATATCGAAATATAATGTAACAAAAAAGGAGGGGAAAATGATGAAACAAATTTATGTTGTGAATAAAATATTCAATTCGATTCTCTTGAGTCTTCGAAATACATTTTCCTATCAAAACACGCTTCACATTCTCGTTTCGGTGTTTTTTTTTTCTCTATTCTTTTTGCTCCTTCGATTTTGCTATTTCTTTATTCTCACCTCTTCTTTTCTTTGTATTTCTTGTTTCTCTTTACTTCTCTTACTTGTATCTTTCTTGTCTTTTTTTTTTTACTATCTCTCACTCCTTTTCATTCTGTTTCCTGTTCCAACTTGCGATTTTCTTTTACCTTGTATAATATATAGTATAATATCAATAACTACAATAAAAATCATTCAAGCCAACACTTTGAAACAGGTGAACAGGTATCGAGTGTTCTACCTCTATTGAATTGAATCGTTTCAAATGGAAAAGTGAAGGTAAAATAAAGAATACGGTGCCAAAAGGTGAACAACAACCAAGAATAATGCTGAAAGAATTGGAGCGAGTGCAGGGTGGATAGAAACACACACACACACACAGAGAGGAGAGAGAGAGAGAGAGAGAGAGAGAGAGAGAGAGAAAGAGAAAGATAAGAGAGAGAGAGAGAAAGAGAAAGATAGAGAGAGAGAGAGAGAAAGAGAGAGAGAGAAAGAGAAAAAGAGTGAAGTAAAAAATTCGAATGAAGCGAAATGAGACGAAATACATGAGTCAGTGACAGTGGAAAAATGAGAATGAGAAAACATTGGTGAATCAATACATTGGAGTAAAATATATGCAGTGTATATTTTTACGATTCAATTTGACTTGGTGGCAAGTATATTGAGCTAGCACATTGATTCTTATCAAGTAGCACAACTGCCGAGAACTACACTCGAATCGTATTTATATATACATATCGAATGCGATACACTCCATTCAGTCAGGTTGAGAGGCGCATTTTATCATATAGAGCACAAGGTGTTTTTGGTGCGTTGTCGTCGTTGTCGTCGTCCTCATTGACATCGAACATTCACTGTTTTATTGCAATAATGTATGATTCTTATGGTAAAATCGTAAACAAAAATTGTTATAGTTGCAGCCGATGTAGAAATGGTGTGTGGAAATCACTTTGCGTCATAACGTATGTGCGGTGACTGATGATTTGTGCTTGTGCTTGTGCTCTCTTATTCATTCAGCTGCTTTTTAATGCCCATAATACAATAATAGGAATAATAAGGTAAAATGGGCTCGGTATCGAACACACAACCAAGAAAAAGAACCATATGCAGACGCGCAGCAGAGAAAATATTATGATAAAATCAAAAATGGTTAAAGCTCATAATATTATATAAACATTTTCTCGGTCGCTCTCTCTCTCTCTCTCTCTCTCTGTCTCTCTCTCTCTCTCCAATATTTCTCTGGCTTCTGTACACTGACTCATTTGCTCTGTGTTTTTTATACATCAAATATCGTGTTTTTTCCTCATTTATGCGGGATTCTCATTGCTTTTAATGCTTACATTCAATAAATTGTTTTTTTTTTCTTCACCACTGGTTCGTGTATTCATTTGGTTTTTCCTCATAATATTGGCAACGCTGTTTCCTGTCCACCAATTTTCGGAAGTAATAAAAGTTGATTCAAATGACAAAAACGACTAGACATCCATCTCCCGTTAAATGTAATTATATCGAAATAAAAGTGAAGGGCGCCAGCGAACAGATGATTACAGTTCATTGCTGCTGTGCTCTGTTCAGCTGTGCTTCATGCTCATGCCACAATATATTTCAATTGAATGAGCAATGAATCGTGCCAATGATGAAGATGTCTTGTAAAATAGATGTTTTTGCTAATTTGATAAGCAATATATATATATTTTAAAAACATCAAATTCAAGACTCTTCATCACAATGCACGTACAGTATTGCATTTGACTGGATGGAATAGTGCCACAATAGCGCCGGTACAAGTTATAGCACCAATGGAGCGCGAGTATATACAGTGCAATGAAAATTGTTAAATGGTTGCAAATATTCGCACGACTTGAGAGCTTAAAAATTGAGGTGGAGGAATGAAGTGCATACACAAATAAATTGAATGCGAACGCTAACTTTAAAAGCATCACAGCAAACATTGTGTTTTGCTATGCATTTGCAAATAAAAGCAAATGCAAGGAAAAATCCTTCAGGAAATTGAGAACATTTTTTATTTTGTGGCATTTTTCTTTCGATGTGTGTGTGTGTGTGTATGTGTGTATGTGCAGTGCACACGCAGTGCCACTGTCTCATGGCTGCAATCGTTTGTCTTGTTGGTTTTTTATTTCTTTACCTCTTTACTCCTTCACACTCTGTACTTTTTCTATGCAATTTTAGATAGTCAACGGTGTTTTATAGCGCATATTGTATGCATTAAGCATTTTAGATGCATGTGTCAGAGTAATTGAAAATGGCATAAAACTTACACACACTCATTGTCGGGGCAGCCAACAAACACTAAATTGATAAAGAACGACAGCATTTGGTGCTGAGAGAATATGAGTGTAAAAACACACATCAAATAATAGCAATTTAACTGGTGCGATGAAGAAGCGAACAAGGTGAACACAAACATACATAAAGAGGAACAAAAAAAAAAAAAATCGGGAAAAATCATAGAGAAGGAGTGAGAAGAAGACAGAACGTTCAAAAGAAAATGTGTCTGAGAGAGAGAGAGAGAGAGAGAGAGAGAGAAAGAGAGAGGAAGAGAAGGCCGTAATGGAAGAGTAAGAGAGAATAAGCGAGAATGCAATGTCTTCAAACACAAAGTAAATGACGTTTAAACGATTTAATAAGGAATTTTTTTCTTTGTGTTCCGCGAGGAGAGACACGGGATTTACGCCACTGTAAATGCTTCTTTGCATGTAAAATAAATGTAGTTTAACGGTAAGTTACGATTCCTGGCGTTTTATTACAGTTTACATTTTCGGTGAAACGAAGAGAGAAAAATGGGCAAAAAGAAGACAGAGAAAAAAAAAATTGTTGAAATAAAATGGTTTTTCGCTCGTTCGCGAGTATTTTGCTCTCATTTATTTTGGTTGGTTCAACAACGCCCTCGAAATGAGAATGGCTTTGGCTTCCACTCTCTTTTTTTTCGACAAATTTTCTCGAATCCAATATATATCACCATCGTGAATTGGTTTTTTGTCCAAAAAAAATAAAAGAAAAGAAAAATAAAATAAAAAATATCCTGATGTTCAGTGTCATTTTTTTGATTATATAAACACATTTATAGTAAATGTCGACAACGATGTCGATGGATGCGAGCACAGGTATAGCTGTGTCTATATGTTCACGAACGCACGTATTAAATGAATCAGAAATTATGCAGGAAAACGGAAATTTTTCATGGTATTTCTATCTCTATCATTCGTTTCGTAGTTTTTTTTTTTTTTTTTTTTTTTCATTTTTTTCCATTTCGAAAAGTGAGAAAGTCTCTTGGTTTTCCATTCTATTTGGGCAATGAAAAGAAGATAAAATATGGATACTTATAATCGTTTTATAAAGACGGATGGTTTCGTTATAATGATGCCATCACAATGGCAAGAAAGAAAAACGAAAACTGCTACCCCAAATCATACGGCTTGTGCAAAATGTGAAACGATGATAAATCGAGCTGATAATTTGGATTGTATTAACACAGCAGAGAGGAGAACAAGAACAAGGAGAAGAGGAAATGAAAGATAGGGAAAGATGGAGAGAGAGAGAGAGAGAGAGAGAGAGGAGGAGGGAAGGAATCAGAACGAGAGAGAAGAAGGCGCCTCACGTGCGTTGAAATAAATCGAAAAGTAAATTGAAACGGATTCGTCTACAAATGACCATTCACTGCGGCAGTTCCAGTTAGCATTCAGACTATTAAATGCCGTATGCGAAATGCGAACTGCGAAAATTCTCGTTCGTGCTACGATATATTTTACAGGATTGTGAGAGTGTGTGTCTGTACGAAAAATGAACGATGGCAAAATGGCACACAATATGTTAATTAAATCAATAATTTTGAGTGATAGACACAAAAAGGGCGTCAAACTGCTTTTCCTCCTATATTTATATAGAATCATCGCTGAATACAGTAGTAAAGTTATTTTGTTATAATTATGATACACTATACAGTATATACTAGTGTCGGCCGGATGAATATTCCGAATAAAAAATAAAAATCCAACCAACGAACAATTTACTGTACGAATCTGCAAACGTAATATACTCTCTGACTCGAACAGCCTATGAAAATAAACCAGAGAATGTGCCCGGAATGCTAACGTGAATTATTTCTGTTGAAAATACACACACTCATACACAGTTGGAATGAAATCACCATCGATCATTATCTTATCGATTGAAAAGCCTGAAAACTATGTTTTTGAATGCGAGATTCATATTATATGTGTTGAGTATTGAATTCTCTTTTTTTTTTTTTTCATTAAGTAAAAGTAGTTGCACCTACAGTAGAATTGGTGGCAGTTCTAGCAGAAATACCAACAGCAATAGAAACGCAAATCGTAGCCAAATGTTGTGAAAAGTAGCGTTCAAATTGGCAAAAGCTCGTCATATAGAAATGACTTGAGAAAGTACAAACTGACGAATTTGTACGATGTCAGAGTATTGAAAAGTTCAAAATATTGAATAACAATTTTAAGCGTTAGATTTCATAATTTTGCCGCGTCAAAATATGTGAAATATAAAGCATGGCAATGCCATGGGTTTTACAACGTATTTGGCATTCCATACATTGCTCATTGGTTTGGTTAGCCTGTTTCATAATTCAATTGCGTTCGTTGCGAACCGGTTGTCGTGTTTTTCAAATAACATTTTCACCAAGTGGGTTGCCTTTTCGCACGATTCATTGGTCTCACTAAATATACGGGTTTTGTGTGAACAAAAGTCGAATTTATGTTTTCGAGTTTTGGGTTGAATCGACTAATAATTCTTGTATTTCGGTTTCGGTTGGCGAGTACACACACGCGAGAATTGGTTTTATGTGCCATTTTTCTTTCAGTTGATATATATTTTCGGTGTGTGTGTGTGAGTGTGAGTATGTTTTTCAGTATGCATGTGCCTTCCCTTTGGCTTTTTTTTATTCTTTATTCGTTCATCGTTGCGCTCTTTCTTCTGAACCACGCAAGCCGTTTCCGTCTTGTTTTCATAACCATAAATGTGTTCATAATATCGCAATATGCTGTTCGCGAACAAAGTCATAAAATAATTTAATACCCATTTTTCTTCAATTTTTCCCTCATTCCTCTAATTTCTTAGTGTGTTGTGTATATGTGTGTTTTTTTTCACTCTCTTTTTCCTATTTTTTTATTTTACTTATTTGAATCTTAGGCTCTTTGATATTCTTTTGTTTTCATTCTTTTGCCGCTCGGTTTTTTCGTCTTTGAATTTTAATTCATTCGCTTATAGCCGAATAAATAAGGCTTTTGTGTTTAACATTTCGGGGTTTTATTTCTTTTTGTACACTGTATATATGCTATTCTTCTCTATTATATTTTTCTTTTTCTCTTTTGCTTTTTTCACATTTGCCTCTTGCAATTTAATGCGATTCTAGTTTTTCCTTTGCATGCTTTTCCTCTTTCACTCTCGCACTCTCCCTATCTCTTTATCGCATTTCGCTCATTTTTTCTCCCTTTCCCCCTCTCTCTCCCTCTTTCTCATTTTATTTCTTCGTTTTTTTTTCACATTTCAATGTCTTTCTCACATTTTGATTCTGCTGATCCGCTTGCTGATTGTGTGAAATGTATTTAAGAACTGACTATTGGATTACGATTTCTTATTCGTCGTCTGCTTTCATTCGGAAGCACTTTTCTTCCTTAAAAGCATTAAGGTATTTAAATATAGACATACAAACACAGCAGGCATTTTTCTTCGTTACTATTTTCTTTTTCTATTTCTCTGAAATTCCATTTTCTTTCATTGCTTTTTTACATTCTCACACATTTTCCGATTTTTCCTTTCTTTCTTCTGTTTTTACTTCGTCACTTCTAAATCGGTGTGCTCACCGGCGAGCAACCCTTTTGCATTTCAGTCGCGAATGATTTGTTTAAAATGTACAAACATTTGTCTTGAATATACAAATACACACTCATATCTTCATTCAATTCAAAACTCACCCCGACGACACTCAGTTCGAACACAAAATGACTTGGAAATGAAATTAAATGCCCACAAGAAATGAAGAAAAGGCGACGTGAAACTAAATATAATTCTCCCTCGCTGTTTTTCTCTTATTCATTCATTTTCTCTTTCACTAACTCATTCTCTCTTTCTCACTCACTCCTTTCTCTATTTTCCTCATTCCCCCGGTGTGTATTTTTTCTCAAGGTATATGACTTTTGACTTATCCAGTTGAAAATGAAGTTCGGGTCAAGCATTAAGTGTGATTCACAGTGCAAAACCAAATGCGATGATATTAAAGTGCAGTGAATTTTTATTTGCTATATGTTTGTTTGGGTACGATGAGGTTTATGCTTTTTTATCGTTTATTCTTTTTTTATTTCCCAAACAATTCACTGACCATTGTAAAACCGGCCAACACAATCTGACTAAAAAACCAACGCATGAGATATATAAAATGTGTTTATTCCTTAAAATGTAAATTTCAGATGTGGTAGCATTGTGGTGAAAACTCGGTTAGTTGTATCAAGAAAACAAAAAACAAAAAAAAAAAAAAAAAAAATAAAAAAATAAATAGATTCGTAAAAGAAAGTAGCTTGGGAAAGAACAAAAACAAAGTGGCGCGGAAATGCGACGAGCAAAATTATGAAATAGCCGAATGAACTCGTGTTCACTGTACTTTATTAGTTTGAAAAGGTTATTCGCTGAACAGTGTAAATTGTACAGCATTGCATTTGACGGTGATATTATTCGGTTTGTTATTTTTTTTTTCTTCTTTTGGCTTTGCTGCCCATTCCATTTTCGTATACTTTTTTTGTCTCTCATTTTGAGTGGCTTTTTCCCTCTCCCCTACTCTCTCTCTCTCTCTCTCTCTCTCTCTCTCTCCTCTCTCTTTCTGCCTCTCTTTCTCTTTTTGTTGCACATAGAAACGTAACCCAAAAGACATAAAAACGCTACGCGGGACTTCTTGACCAGAAATTTTATTTTATGATTATGACTCGCAAGATCTTTCCGCTTTTCGCACAAATACACTTACACACACGTTCATCGGGTTATAATGCAATGGTTAAACAGAAAAACCGTCCATGATTCATATCATCTGATGATATACATATGCGTACAATGGTGTTAGGCGTGTTTGCTGCCGGCAAACAAACGAGTACGTAACTCGGAGTAAAAGAAAGAGAGAAAAGGCGAGCACAAGAAAAAAAAAATATGTATTTCTCATAAATTAAGCGGCATAAAAATGCTGAGAAGAAGAAGAGAAGCAGCCAACAGTCGCGGTTATATTTCTACATTTGCTTTTATATGGCCATTTGTTTATTGCCATACAACATAAGTACAACGACTACATTTTCTTCCAGTTTATTTTTTTCCTTTTTGCTTCTTCTTTTATTATTACGTTGTTGTTATTTTCTCTCTCTTGTCGGTGAATTTTATGTAGATTTTCATATTCGCGAAAATGTGACATTACAACGTTAAGAAGTATGTTCTTGTCGCGCTAACAATTCAAGTACAGCAATTCTGCGAATAAAAACATTGTACGAATCACGCAAATATAACACTCGCCAAGGATGAAATGAGCCAACAAAAAAAAAAACGCATAGCTCTAAAAACAACAGCAAAAATACTCTCACGCGTAGCAAAACGAGAGCGACACACACACACACACACAGAGAAGAGAGAGAGAGAGAGAGAGAGAGAGAGAGAGAGAGAGAGAGAGAGAGAGAGAGAGAGAGAGAGAGAGAGAGAGAGAGAGAGAGAGAGAGAGAAAGAAAAAGGAAGAAATGAAAAAAAAAAACAACAGCAACATAAATGTTAAAGTGACGAAGGAAATGAGAGGTTGTGAACCGAATTCAAGCGACCGTAAACTCAAACAAATGACATAATAATGAGCTATGGAACAATAAGTTCTTCGAATCGGAATGAAAATGTACAAACATTGTGCGAAAAGTGGCGAAAATCAAGTGCGCCGGCAAGAGTCATGGTGAGTGAATGCGAGAGATAGTAATATTTTTACGAAGAGGGAAAGAGAGTGAGAGAGAGAGGTCGGGCGAATGAACAACGTGAATGGGAGGAAAACTGTGTAAGAGTAGAATGAGTAATACAACACAAGATGTTTTTAATGATGCACTTACCTAATAAAGATACTTCACGACTATCGGTCAATGGGGGTTTTCGTTGTGGATTGTTCGTTTTTCGGTTATTTCCATTGCTTCCAAGAGGTACCGGCTCTTTTGTTTCGGCCAATTGAATATGTATCAGCGATGTGACGCATTTGACATGCATTAAACCATCAGTAAAATGCGAACTATCCAATTGCAAATGAAGACCCGTTATCGTTGTCAACATACCATGTTGATGCACAATCGGTGGATACGTTATCACTGCTGAATCGTCCACCTGGTTATTTTTTTTTTTTTTTTTTTACGCCAGTAAACACAACGACCAATCAGCATACACACGCCATTTTCAGCAGACGAAAAAAGACAAAAAAAAAAAAAAACAAAAACGAAACAACATCAGTATATGGAAATCAATATGTGCAGCACAGATGCTACATTACATTAATTCAAATAGAAAAAAAATTAAATATAAATTTATTCATTGCTAAAAAGTTCAACTGAACGATAAATAATAATTTACGATATCGTTCCGAGCACAGAATAATAATATAGGCAACAATTGCTGAGAGAAAAAAAAAAGAAAACGAAACAAAGAACCAAAAAAAAAAAGAAAAAAACAATTGCGGAATTGTATCTATTGTCGAACAAACAACTTACCGGTAAATCATTGATGAACCATAGTATGCTCGCGGAAGGATGCGATCGGCCCGATGTGCAATTGATATTTAATGTATCACCTATTTCATATTGGCTTTGTTCACCACTTATGTGCGGACCCTCTTTGGGTAAATCTGTTCCATTATGCATGGATACAAATTGTCAAATGAAACAGAAAAACCAACTTGTATTAGAACATTGTGAACAAAAGGCAAAACTATAATCGGCTAGAATATTCTTGTGTATGCTGTATGGACGTGTGTGTATGTGTATGGATGTGTGTATTATTGTGGCTTTGAATGTGGCATTTATTATGCATCGCATAATGTTACGCAGAAAATTGTTGTTTTGTTTTGGTTTTTTTTTTTTGAAGCATTTTCTATTTCAATCTAAATTTAAATCATGTAAAATATTCACAAACAACCCAATGCAAATGGGTGTACGTAATAGAAATGCGGCCATCAACACAAACAACTAATGGAAATATAAAATTTCAAAGAACGATACAGATTAAATTTAACATTTATTACGAATTTAAAGCTTTCATTTTTTTTTTTCTCTCATCTCATTCTATATCGCGTTGTTCCTCCCACTTTTCCTCCCATTCATTTTTGCTTTATCACAATATCTCCTTCTCTACCTCTCCTCCTCCCCCGCCATCTTCACTCTTTCATTCCATCTCTATTTCTCACTGCATAACATTAATACATAATTGTGCATTTATTTTAATTTCACTTGTACAGATGAAGTGAACAGATTTGTGCTTGGTTTATTTGATGTTCTCTTGCATATCCGATGGGATTTTTATATCGCTTTCATTTCTCTTGCATCAGCTTTGCATAACATGTTCTAGAACTAAACATTTTATCCACGGAAACGGAATTTCTTTTTTTCATCTCAAACTGTGAAACATTAACAGTTTTTGTTGAAAGTAATAAAAAAAAAAAAAAAAAAAAAAAAACTAAAAGATAGAGAAAATGGAAAAAAAATGGTTCAACGCTTATCGCTATCTTAGTATGTGTGACTCTATATCTTCTGCTCATTTTAGGTTTTTTTGTTTTTTCTTCTCTCTTGTTGTTGACTCAATTCGATGACACTTTATTACTGCAAACCATATGATATGGCATAAAAACTTGTTTAGGCCGATAGTAAAATAAAACTATGAGGATAAAATTGTGTTTACGGTCGCCGCTAAGGGACTTGGATTATTGAATTTTAAACGATTTGCGCATTGTAATAAATTTCCATTGCAAAAGCTGCTATGAAAGCGAAGTTTTTCCATTTCAACATAAAATATCATAACAAACATGTTTGGGTTTCAATCGACTACTGGGTACCCAATGGAAGCAATACATGCTTTGCGTTTGGCAAAACTACCAATGAAGTGAAACGGATAATTGAAGGGACAGAGAGAAAGACAAATGATCGAGAGAAAGAGAGAATATTTAGAGCGTGAGAAAGGGAGAGAGAGAGGGAGAGAGAGAGGGAGAGAAAGAGGGAGAGAAAGAGGGAGAGAAAGATAAAGGAGAGAGAGAGAGAGAGAGAGAGAGAGAGAGAGAGAGGGATAGGGAGAGAAAGAGAGAGAGAGAGAGAGAGAGAGAGAGAGAGAGAGAGAGAGAGGGAGAGGGAGAGGGAGAGAGAGAGAGAGAGAGAGAGAGGGAGAGGGAGAGAAAGAGAGAGAGAGAGAGAGAGGGAGAGAGAGAGAAAGAGAGAGAGAGAGGGAGAAAGAAATAGGGAAAAGAGAATTATAGAGAATATTGAAGAGAGTGAGACTGTTGAAGTACTAAAGTCAGAGAGAAAGGGAAGGAAAATGTGAAAAGAACAGAAAAAGAGTGAGATGTAATGTAAAATTCAATGGAAAATGTTTTTATACATGCAATGCATATTTGTTGTTTGTATAGTGAATGAGTAGTGCTTCGTTTCTCTTCATATCTTATTGAAACGATCGACATAGTTGAGAATCAAAAGTTTTATGTAAATTTTAATGTCTAGATATATAAAGTCCTAAGTTCATCAAAAAAGCGAAATACCAAAAATGAGATTGACTTATACTGATGAAGTTGACCAGTTTCTGTTCGGGCGAAATTTGTTTGGTTCTCATCTCACTGAATTATTAATAATGTTGAACACGCAGCCAAAAAAGGAAAAAAAAGAAAAAAAAATAAAAAAAGAAACAAAAACACCATGAAGAAATAAATTCTTGCAAAATATTGCATCAAGCAAAAGACGAAAATAATCGCTGTAATAGCCACATAAAATGAACTTTTCATTTCTTTGGCACAAACGAAACTTTTTGGTTCGTTTCGTTCGCTCACTCATTTTATGCACTTGAATGAGCCATCATATTGAAGTCAATATAATAAAACCTGAACACCAAAAAGCACCAACTTTATCTAAATGAAAACTAAAAACTTTCATCTACAATGTATTGCATAATGGAGTTGACACAGAAAAGCCCTAGAGTTAAGTTGAATTTTTATTTTCTCATTTCGATATCGATTAAAATGTTTATGTGGTTTGGGGATGCGGATGCGGGTGCGGGTACAGAAATATGTATATGTGTATAAAATTGCTTGCAATTATTTGAAAACTTACAAACTATTTCCATTCGTCCTTCGCCTTCCACGGAAGAAAAGTTCGGCGCTTCGGCTGATATCTCACAGCGATACACTCCACTTGATTTTAGAGTGACACGTCTTAACATCACTTTTACGTCATTTGATAATTGATGCTGTGGAAAATACAAAATAAAACCATATTAAATCAATACAATTTCGAAATTTTATACAAAATATTTTAATATTATTATGGATTATTTCGCATATTTGCAAATCATATATGTGAATTTTCCAACCCACACGATAATCAATTCAATTGCAATTACAGTACGAATGAAGAAAAAAAGTCGCATGACTTTTGTTTCCATTTTCAATATATACTATCGTCGTCGATCGGAGAAAAAAAAAATGCTCATGAATGCGACTTTCCATTGCTACTTAACAACGTGAAAAACTCTCGCATATTGAATTATTTTGCTTAATTAATTGGAATATTGTATACAGATTCAAGCGACATTTCGACAATATATTTTTTTTTTTCTCCATCACATTCAAAATGTATTCATTCCACAGAAATAAAGAGTCAATGTTATTGATCAATTTGCTATGGCAAATGAATTCATTTCTCGGTTATTAAATTGTTGCGCTCAATATATACATCACATCAATTTATTGAAGTTTTTTTTTTTTTTGTCAATATCAAATATACACCACAGAATTGCATAAGCCGAAGCCAATACTAACCGATAAAAATGAAAATTATTAAACGAATAATTGATTGAACTTAACATAATTCGAGTGTATCAATTTAAACTTCATTTTCCACTGCATTTATTTTCGAAACAAGCTCTTTATTCAACTGAATTTATCATTTCAGTCAACAGCATCTAGACAATATGAATGGATAAAACTATGGTTACTATGGTTGATGGTAGTGATGGTATGCACATAATTTCGAGAAAAAGAAAATTAACCACACAGATGAGTGAAACTGATATTTTTCCATTAGCATTCTTCTCTTTATTATTATTTATTATTTGAGAATAAATCGCTTTTCATTTAAAGAAATGAGAGAAATTATTTTTCATGAAAAAAACTTAAATTTATTTGATTTTGTAATGTCGCGCATCACGCGCGTTTTTCTTCATTTTTAATAAAATGAGATTGAGTCACATAATCTACATTTTTATTTTTATCATATAATATCTGAGTTGATGTCAGAGAATCGGTGAAACAGAATAATTGCGTCAGAATCACATCACTATTAAGCCAAAATAATGAATTTAATGTTGATATTATGAGAAGATACATCTATCAATCTACCTTTTAGCTAATTCTCACTGGAATGACTTATGAAACAAATTCCATTGACATAGTGTACCACAAAATACATTACATGAGCAAGCTTTGAGAATTATTGCGTTAATGGCAACAACTATTTTCTACTTTTAAATCTATTATCACTAGCTAACATTAAACTGTTATAGAAAGTAAAATGAACCACGAATTTAATATAACGCTATTTAAACTGCTATTTATCATATTTTTAACATTTTAGTCGACTTTGTTTCTAAAAATTTAGATCGAAAGTTTCAAATGTGTGTGTGTGTATTTTTTTTTTTTACATTGTTGACAAAGTGTTCACGAATTTGAATGATGCAACATAGCCAAAAGGTCGACCACATGCTTTGAATATTTGATTATAAAATTGTTACCACAAGAACTAAATTAATTTTTATTCACAAAATAACCCTATTTATGATACGAATGAAAAAAAAAAAAAACGATAAATGATGCTTGAGTAATTTTTATTTTTGGCAACTTTCAGAAAACAAAATGGAAAAAAAAAAAAAAAAAAATTCAACGATGACATCGCATTGAAAAGCTCATTTTGATGGGCCCAACTGTAGCACAAATTTAAATTAATATGATACTCTGTTCGTGAACCGTAAAATAAATTGGATGCGGAAATAAATTTTCAAGGAAGAGAGATAATGAACGCTCAGGATAGTGAAGAAGGAAGAGAGAGAGAGAGAGAGAGAGAGAGTGAAGGAGAAAGAAAGAAAGAAAGAATGAGAAAAAAAGTGAAGGAATGTAAAATGTTGGAATTTTTAAGAAGATGCTGAAGATAAGCGCTACACAAAAGACGATGAGCTCGACGAGACGACGAATGGGAAGGAAGGAGTGGGAGAAAGATAGAAATAGAGATACGAGATTGATAAAAAAAAATGTGAAAGAGAGAAGGGGCAAAAGAAAGGGAAAATGGGAGAGAATAAGAGCGAGAAACAAATAGATTGAAAGATAAAGGGAAGATGGAATATAGCAAGAACGAATGACAAAAGTTGTTTGCCTGTGTGTCTGTGGTTATTTCGTAAACGATTAAAATAGCAGAAATCATATATAAGACGGAATGAATGTTCCATCTTAATAATATTTTAAGTACTATCCATCTATGCTTTTTTTTTTCTCGTCTTTTTTTTCCGCTATTCAGGCGCATCGTGGTTCGCTTGTTTATCGGTCGGTTTCATTTTTGTGTGTATTACGTGACTTTATTCAATATGAAAAACTGTGAAATAGATAGAGAAACATACAGGAAGGAACAAAGAGAGGAAGAGGGAAAGAGAGTAAAAAAAAAGACAGAAAGAGGGAGAGAGAAATAGAAAGAGAGCGAATGAGATAAAGTGAATGAAAGAAATCCAAAAAAAGAAAGACAGAGAGAAGAATAAAAAAGATCATTCTGCGTTTCCTTTCTATTCTTTTCCATTCAATTGATGCTTCATTGCATCAGATTAAAGTTGCGTCTGGTCCTAAATTGTATTTTTATGTAGAGCTCTTTTTATAGTAAGTCAGGAACCAAAAAAAAAAAAAAAAAAAAAAAAAAAAAAACGTAACCAACCGCAGAAAGCGAAGAAAAATAAAATTTTTTGACGAAAAAAAAAATATCATTGGATGAAAAGAATAGAATGGCAAAGAAAGATGCTTGAGGTAGTTCGAAGGGGTCTAAAAATGATGAAGGAAAAAAAAAAGAAAAACTCAAAGCAATATATTAAATATAAAATGAAAGAATAAGAACTGAAGCTGTTAGCATAATGGAACGGTATGACATTTCAAGTTGGTGTCACCGTCGACGCTTTCCTTAAATGTCTTTTGTAGAAAATAATCAAAATAAGAAAAAAAAAAAAAAAAAAAATACTTACATCAACGCGTACCCCATCCACTTTATAGCTTTGTTGCGTTGGATTGGCCTTTGGTACGTATCGATAAAATTCTTCATTATCTTTGTACCATTTTACTGCATAAAGTGTTTCCATATCATCATTGTCTGATGAAGCACTGTTGCTACTTCCGTCATTTCGACTGTGATCAACTCCATTGTTATCATCATTTATCGATGCATATATTGTTCGATGACCATAATCTTTATTGTTATTAAAACGATTGTGATAATTTCGATTGTTGTTCTTCAGTTGATATTGGCATTCAAGCAATGCTGAATCTCCATGAAATTTGTATGATGGTATTACAATTTTCGTTAATTCCAAACTAAATGATTCTGTAAACAAAAGAAAACAAAAACGGAAATCATTGTTAATCAGACAATTTTGAGAATGGTTTATAAGACTTAAATGTGTGAGAAATGCTTTATAAATGGTAAAATGTATTAAATGATACATTGATGTGTATTCAAATAGATATTGTAAATGGCCTTTTATGTTCGCTTTTTGATTTTGTATGAATCGGATGTGCTCTGTGACATGGTCATATATCAACATCCTTTGGAACATTATTAAAATAGATTTTAACTTGAATAATGGAATTAGCCGATGAACTTTTGACACACACATACACAAGCGGCATTGAAATTTATTTTAAATCAGCATCCTACATTGATACCATACATCAGATGCAATTTTAATCCCTATTGGGGAGAATATTCTCAATAGATCGATTATTTATTTACCAATGTATTTGTTACCTATTAGATCAATTAACATTCATTATATTGTGTGAGTTGATTTTATTCAAGGAAAAACACATATTTATACATACATGCAGAGCACATTGTTATACTTTCCGGAATATTGAATTGCCGCATGAATTCTATTCACTTCTTAATAGAATCGAAGAGAATCGTGAATATGTCAATTATCACTTGTATGTCACCGTTTGTGGTGTTGTCAACGGTTTGAATTGTTTTATCTCAATACATATCTGAGGTTTCGATTTGCAAGTTTTAATTAGTTAATCGCTTTAACATGTAAATCTAAAACATATATATATATATATTATATAGAAGTTTGCTGATTGATATTTCTGTGCATAGACGAGACAGATACGCTATGTTTTTTTTCTCAATTTTAAATCCATTCTTTTACCTCGAGTTGAAGTTATTCAACCATGACAAATACTGTGAATAATTAACTGAATTTTGGAAAGATATGTGCACCATTGTTGCAGTGTTTCCGATTGGTATTAAGGGATTTAGTCGATTCGGTTCTCTATTTCAAATATTAAAATTCATTGTGCCATTTTTAGCCTATATATGGAACAGCCTTTATCCGAGGCGGCTCTATTTTGCTTGAAATCAATTTGCAAATATTAAATATAATTCCAGTTTTCGAAAGGAATCCATGTATTGCGTCCATTTTTTTTTTTTTTCTCCAAATTTTTAATTCATGAAAATTGAACACTCGATACTCATCGGGGGTTTTGAAGTTGGATAATCAATTCACTGAACTAACAAAAATGCATTTACTATATCTCTCGCCATTGATGCAAAGAGGAAACAGTCGTGCATTCGTTCAATAAATAAAAAAAATACTGTACTTTTTCAATTCAACCCAAAAACGGCTCACTCTCTCTCACACTCTCTCTCTCTCAATCTCTCCCACTCACTCTCTCTCTCTCTCACTCTCTCTCTCACGCTCTTTCGTAATGGATTCGAACTCTAGATAATGTTTTTTTGGCTCTCTCTTTTCATATTCTCATGCCAGTTTTTTTTTTATCTTTTCAGTTCCCCAATGTAAATATACCAACGACAACTATTCTGAGCTCGACCAAACATAAAAAAGTATTTACAAAATTGATACATAACCAATGCTTTCAAATGCACCATGTCAAATTGTATAGAATTTTTTAATTTTTTTTCTCTCTCGATTTTACACGTTTCAAGCAAAAATGGCCACTTCGAATTGGTTTTTCAATATATCGAACAGTTTGTAGGGTGCATGCATAGACGATGCATTCACACTGTATTTACAAAGCAAAGCTTTTTTTTTTTTTTTGGTGGAACACAGATACAGGGCGAAATGAGGGTATCGGAGATTTTCCACTGTCATTGCGGTTCATGTCCGTTCTTACCACTGAATCTAAATCAAGACAAGTGGTAAAATTGGATTTTTTTTTTCTTGTTTCTATCACACTCTCCATCGCTCTAATTCTCTAACCCTTACTCTTTTACTCTTTTACTCTTTCTCTTTCTCTCTCTCGCGTTCTCTCACAACCCGTTTTTCTCTTACATTTTCTATTCGTCTATCGATCATCCACTCATTCTCTATCTGCATTTATGAAAAAAAAAAAAAAAAAAAAATTCGTTTTTCGCGATATCATTCCATCATACAATTCCAATTGAAATTGAAACTACTAAATTTATTTGTTCTTGGCCTTTTTTTTTCTCTATTCGTATTTCAACCAACACTTGATCTCAAAACAAGTTGATGAATCGATGTGTATTTAGGACATGGAACAATACAATAATGAAATATTCAAATATTGTAGTTTACTCGCTGCATCATTTCATTTATAGCCGAGTGTTTATTATGGTCTCACAATACGGCATTCCATATTATGAGAATAAGAACAATTTCATAATTTCAAGATGAAAAAATTATTCTTGGATTTCAATGAGAAATTAACATGCCATCAATCATCATTCGTACAATTTTGCATGAATGAAAATTGAAGATATTTATAGATAAATCTGTTGTTTTCTTCATATAAAAATCCAGTTAAAACTTCAGTTAAAGTAGATCAGAGAAAGAAATGTTTACAAAAAGATCGCCCACGTCTATGTGAGTAAGTAAGCGGCAATAAGATCCTTGAATCATCTTTAAATGGTTTTATTGCAATTAAAATGCGTTTTTCCGTTTGAGAAGAAATTACAAGACTCAACATTGTTCAAGTGCATTTTATTTCATTTGAAAACTTCGCTTCGAAATCAGTACAACTGCATTACTTTATGGGAGCGTTGGGAGGAGGCCATGATTGTAATTTAGGTCAAAAATCCTATAGATATCAATGATTAATCTGATTTTGTGGCCAAGAGCAAGAACCTCCAAACTTTTGTTCGTTTTCTTTTGCTTTTTCATCTGAAATGTTCTCGTTGCATCGTGTCAATAATTCATTTGGCATGTATATGTGTACCGAAAGTGAATTATGGAAATCCATAATTTTTTTTTCTCATCCACTTTCGATTACGTTGGCCTATTTATATTTCGATGCCAAAACTATACCACACGCATTGTCGCATCTCAATTATTCTGAATCCTCTTCATTACAATTGTGGCCAGTTTTTGTTTATTCATGAAAGAAATACAATTTGTATGTTCGATGCATTTTGAAATTTTTCCATAAACTGTCAATTCTAAATCATTTAATGCCTAGATCGATACAATGATGTCAATATTAAATATAAATTTCAACGTTTTTAAATTGTATTTGCACCAATATTTAATTTGCATAGTTAAAAAAGAAGAATTTCTAAAAACATTGTATACAATTGCAATTAATAATGAATATTCGAATGGGAAATGTACTATGGTCAGACATTAATAAAAAGCAAGTAATTTGAATGTCAGTAAAATTGGCAATTACGGTGAAAAATCGATAAAATCAAACGATTTTAATTGTGACAATTGAAGAAGAAATGGGTTTGCAATTAAGAAAAAAAATTTTGTCATTGTAACGCTGATTGCTGCATTTACATTATTCATTTCCAAAAGTGGTTTGGACATGTTTGCGAATGTGTCATTGTGCTTGTCTGTCTGCACATTTACACATTCTTCAATTTTGCATCACAACAAACCGCTTGTAGTTGTAAAATTAAGTAGAAAATTTCTAGTAAAATCCATTGCATTTACGTATTGCTAAATTTCATATTAACTGAGTTTATTGTAATGTGCAATAATTTAAACATTATTGTACTTTGGAAGTTAATATTTAATCGCTCATGTCGGTTTAATTGTGCGAATGGTGACTAATGAAGAACTCAGGTCACTCCATTATTTACTTCAAAAATTAGCATTTTTTTTTGGTTTGAAAATAGTTCAAAAATAGAATGTTTGAATTGTTAAAGAATAAGTAACTTGTTCTATTCAAGTGGAGTAACTGAATATGTATGATTCATTTTAACCAAAAGCTAGACCAAAAGACGTTGATTTGTATGCAGTTTTTAATGAACATTTGAATTATTCATTTCGTGAGCATAAATTTTTTCATCAAAAATAGAATTTATTTTTCACTGCAAAAATTGCTAAAAACATTTGCTAAACAGGGATTGGAAGATTCAGAATAAACAGCGAGGGGAAACAAGAAGGTATAAAAGAGAGCGAGAGAAAATGAATAGAGAGATAGGAGGAGAGAGAAAGAGAGAGAGAGAGAGAGAGAGAGAGAGAGAGAGAGAGAACGAGAGGAGATAGAGAGAGAGAAAACCCGAAAATAAACAAATCATTTGGTCATTATAGTCGAATGAAAATGATAATGATTTTAGGCTTTTGTGCCAAATGCAATGGAAACAAAACGATAGTAAATATTAAATTGGCTTTTTCATGAATGTATTGACCATTTAATTGGCACACATTTTGCATAATTAATGGTTGAAGCGATAATGTATCGACTACGATGCGATGAGAAAAACTAAATGAATAAACGGTTATTGAACCAAATATCCAATACCAAAAACTGATCGAAAAAATGAGCGAGATACAGAAATAGAAAGAGATATACAATGAATAAATTCAAATGATTTCAATGTAATAATACAATTTTATTACATTGAATTGTGTATTGACGTTGCTGTATTTATTTGTTGTGGCATAGGAATCGATTTCGTATTTAAATTGGTGGCTTTTCATTTATCAGCTCAAAGAGGCCATGTATATAAATATATAAAAACGAACAAATATTGGGGAGTCGAGATTAAATTGTGCGCACGATATATGAATCAAATTGAATTTAATTGACACATTTCACAAGCTCAATGTGACTTTTTTTTTTTTTTTTAATTTCTTTAGCTTCATCGCATCGTTTCACAAGCATAAAATGTGATTTGATACATACGCTTTATTGCTTCATTAAATCGTATATTTTTTTTTTACCGATACACAACTGTCAACCTATAAGCTCAATCGCAATGCCAAAATGATACCAAGTAATAGCAGTTAGTGAGGGAAAGAGTGAAAAAGATCGAATCAGCTTCATTTATTTCAATCTCCATAACAAACATATTATGACAACACTTATATTTTGCATATGACAATCATGAAACCACTTTTACACATGTTCTTTGCAAAAATCCACTTTCATCGCATTATCGTTATCGAAGCATACAAAAATGTAAACTAATTTTTGCTTTTATAATCATTTTATATATATATGTATACATTCATTTCTATATGGCTCATCTGGATGCGAAAGCTTTTTGTTGCTTAAGCTGTTGCCGTGGCTGCTGCTGCTGCTGCTGCTGCTGCTGCTGCTACTGACAACAATTGTGCTTCGTTTTCAGCTTACGAATGCCGCAGATCAAATTGATATGAAACGGTAATGGAAACAATTCACAGATATTTTTCACGTCACATAACCGACTTACTTTCCGGCAATTTCCCATTCAAAAGTCATTAAATATGCATACAAGACATTTTTACAGTTTGAATCAACTTTATCTATTCGACTTAGGCAAACAAGTACCAAACGCAAAAGGTATTCAGCATGAAACATTATAACACAATGTGCATGATCTTTTCTTTTTCTCTCTCTCTTTCTTTCTCTCTCTCTCTTTCTCTCTCTCTCTCTCCCTTGTTCGCCTCTTTTCTCACACGCATTCCGTAATGGCTAAAAACCAATATGTAAAATCGTGTTTTGAATATTACTTAATCGGATTAATACGCGAAGAAAATATGCGCTAAAATTTACATAAATGTTGTATAAGCAATTACGCTTTTGTAACGTAAGGAAACAAATGAATCGGTTTGGAAGGAACAGTTTCAGTCAGTTAGATTGGATTGTATGCTTATAATATTTTGCAGCAGCAAGTGAGAATTTGTGTATAGGTTCGTGTATATGTGTCTGGATATAATTTTACTGGCGTTTGGTTATTGGCTTTGCTTTGCTTTCACTTGTATTTTCTGTCGTTAGCAATGGTTTGGTATTGTTAGTACTATATGAGCTTTGGATAACGAATTATGTCGCCTTTTATCTCATCGTAGCAATGTGTAAATGAACAATTTGAACGAATTTTAATGTTCGTCTTTGCCCAAAAACGCTTATACTCAGATGAATATAATTACAAAAATCAACATCAACTGAGAGAAAGAAAAGGAAAAAGAGGAAGAGAGAAAATGAGGACGATCGATCGAGCGACAAAGAGAAAGCCAAAAAGAGAAAAGGAGAGATCCACAGAAAAAGAAAGAGACAGAGAAATCAAAAGAGAGGAAGAGAAAGAGAGAACGAAAGAACGAGAGAGATAGGGAGAGAGAGAGAGAGAGCAAGAGAGAATAAGGGAGATAGCCAGAGAGTGGAAGAGAAAGATTTTGTAAAGCAAAAATGATAGTATGCAAACGAGTAGAATGCGACGTCAGAAACATTTTCAATAATGGTAATAGAAAGTGTAAATGTGCACAAATAGAGTAAAAACAGTGTTAAAGCTTTGCTTTAAATTATAATCTTAACCAAAAAACTAAAGAAAATTGGAAAATATGCTTGTGTCGCATATATGTTATTAAATTGACGAAATAATAACTACGCACTAAAATCACAAAGTAAATAGTCAAATCATATGTTATGCGTTTAATGAGAGAATTTTGTTAATAGGTTCGTTTCATTTGAGTTCTCATTAACTGAATTATTTTATCAATTTACCGATGTAAATAAACTGCTTGATTGTATTAGCCGAACCATTTTTCACTATGATTTATGTGCACCCACATAAACCAACCGAATGAAATGCCTATAAATTGTGAATGATTTAGTTTTCTGGCGAAAATAAATTTACCATTTTCGGCATTTGATAGATCAAGCTTTCATTAACATTATGAGGCATTTACATACGCAAAGCAAAGCAAACCAAACCAAACCACGATTAAATATTCCATAAAAGAGCTGTTTGATGTTTCAGGTCAACAAAAGGAATGTTAATGAGCACTCAAACATGGGAGGATAATAGATAGACATTCATTTATAGTTTTTCTCATTTTTCGTCGTGAGTGAAAAATATGTGGGAATGTCCGGGCAACCGAAAAAAAAGGGTAATCATTATTTAGTCTTTGGGAAAGAATCACAAGGGAAGAGAAAACATTTGCCAAAGATGTTTTTATATTTTCATTCCAAAGTCTATCATTGACATTCCATCAGTGTCAAATAGCTCCAGAGTGTATTAAAGTATTTCAATAACACGCACTCGATGGCACTTGTGTTTTTTTCTTTCTCTCGCGCTCTCTCTCTCTCTCTCCATTTGATTTGCTTAATTTCACCGCTGTTTGTTCATAATTAATTATCGAAAAATTATTTATGTTTGTCTTTATTTGTACATTCATCATGAAACGCGGGTGGTTTGATTATATTCCCTCAATCAAATAATAATAATAATAATAACAAAAACAAAAACAAAACATAACAAGCTGTTTTATGTTGAATACTAAGCGTAAATCGTGTCGAGTGTAGTTGGCGCAGAATCAAAGTATGTGTGCGTTATTATTGCATATTAGCCAATCCCAATAGGTCGCGACGTGCTCAATCTCATTTTCGATTATTACATTTAATGCCTATGAATTTTATACGAATTCGTTATGTATATATTATTTTTGTTTCTTCTTCTTATTAAATAGTTAATATTGTGTGTTGTGGCTTCGTGTCAATTTCCATTTTCCATGTCTTTTGACTTTTAACGGAAACACCAGCAATTCTTGCCGCCATCGTCCTTTTTCTTTTGCCGAACTTTCTATTTTACTATTACGCATGAACTGTATGCATGTTTGCATGGCAACCATCGAAAAATTAGTTGAAAAATGAACTAAAAACTAGTCATCAAAGAGAACAACAACAAAAAACCAGAAACATTTTATATTTAAAAAAACAAAAAAAAAAAAAACTGAAAAAAGCTCTAGTTGTTTTGATGGCTGACAATGCGAAGGGCATGTGAAATCATATCAAAATATACCCGTTGTTCATTGTGTGTACTAGAATTGAATTCTCAGGGCGGCAAGAAACAGTATGACTCCCTTTGTTTAGTTGGTGCTATTGCTATTGTTTTTTTTCCCCACTTCGACTTTGTTATGTTTGGCTGATGTTTTTTTTATTTCGTTCGTTTGCTTGTTCGTTTTCATTTCTTTTTGTTTACCTCAGTTTTCTTACCACTATTTTTCAACGTTTTTCAATAAAAACACATTTATCCTTGTGCATTTTTTGTTATTACCGTTCTCTTCACATACAAACACACAAACACACAAACACACACACACACATACACACAAACACACACACACACACACACACACACACACACACACACACACACACACACACACACACACACACACACACACTCTTTCAACCATTCGAACATTGCTTGTTTGGTTAAAATGCTCTCATTGTTTGTATATGGGCTCTTGGCTGTAAGCAATTTTCCCATTTCAATTCATTGTGCGGTTTTTTTTCTCCCTTTCTAGGTCATGATTATAATAATACGCACGAATGTTGCGGAATGGAAAACAACTGAGTAAAAACTACCAACTATATTACTTCGGCAACTGAATTGAATTGGATACATTTGTGCATGTAAATGTCGACAAAGTTTTCTTTTTAAATCAACTCCGTTGAAATGTTAAATGTGATTTTCGGATGAGGTTTCACAAAAAGCAAAATTGAGAACAGAGCGGAGGAGTGAAAGAGGAAGAGTAAATGCAAGTGAAAAAAAGATAATAAGAGAGAGGGGGGGGGGGGGGTAGAACAAGATCTAGAGAAAGGAAAATAACGAGAGAGATCAACCGCGACAGAAAGAAAAGGAGAAAAAAGAGAAAGAGAGTGAGAGAGTGAGAGACACAGTGAGCGAGAGAGACGGTGAGCGAAGGAGAGAGAGCGAGAAAGAGAATGGAAGTGAAAGAGCAGAAGTGAACAAGACGGAGGGAGATTGAGTGTAAAACAAAGAGATCGAGCGTGAATTAAATCAAGAGAAAAACGGAACGACAAACAAAACGAAAGTGATAGATACAGAGAAGGACAGATACAGAGAGTAAAAGATAGAAAGAAAACACTTATGATTGAGTAATATCGTCTTGTTTGAATGAATTTCCATTGAAAAAGCGAGCATTTAAATTTTGCGCATTGTTCTGGAACATGTTGATTCA
Organism: Resseliella maxima; assembly: GCA_029041755.1. Classification (NCBI taxonomy): domain Eukaryota; kingdom Metazoa; phylum Arthropoda; class Insecta; order Diptera; family Cecidomyiidae; genus Resseliella; species Resseliella maxima. Next base: position 1,220,605 of record JAQOWM010000689.1, read on the forward strand.
TTGTTATTTTAAGATACGGCATTACACGGTTTTGTTATTTTCTGTGTACATGTTTTGAGCTTAAATGTCGTTTGTTTTCTCGATTCCCGTGATGCATTCTAAGCTTGGAACAAACATGCATCGGCACTATAAAGCTAATGATACAACCGAGCATTGTTTATGTTAGAATTTACACGCTACCTACGGCAAGATGAAATAGCAGGGAGCGAAAAAAAAAATTCAAAAAGCAAAAGAGAGAGAGAGAGAGAGAGAGAGAGCGAGAGAAAGAGAAAGAGAAAGAGAAAGAGAAAGAGAGATAGAGAGAGAGAGAGAAAGAGAGAAAGAGAGGCAAAGAAACAACGAATCACATGAGCAAATTTTTCTCTTAGACGATCTTTGTTGATTGAGGCAAAAAGCGCATCGTACACATACACACAACGTCGTTCCCTCTCTCCATTGTCGATTTGACTAGGACAAGTGCAATTTATGAGACAAAAATCGACGTAAACACCCAACATGCACCAAAACAGCCTTATTACATGTATAATTTATGCTGTCTTTCTCCAAAGCATACGCTATGTGTTTTTGTTTTTCAAGCAGACAAGCATTGAGCTGAGTGCTTCACTGTCGATACATTGGTAATGTTTTGCCAACGACACAATAAGAGTTTTATGCACTCGTATCTACTCTCACAACTGTTTCATATTCACCATACAGGATGAGCATGACACATTCACACCAAGTAACAAAAGAAAATAAAGGAAATAGAGAAAAAGAGAAAAAAAAAGAGAGCAAGAATGGAAAAAAAAAGAACAGTTAGTAATAAACAAAACGAAAAAGCTACAAACAAAAAACTACTCATAGAAAAGTTGAATGCAAAAGAAAACTAAAATATAATCAGCAACAGTAGTGGCGGTGGTGGTGGCTACACTCCCATTCACTCTCGATTCCACAAAATGTGGCAATGAGAGAAGGAAATATACTGCATTGTATACGACAAGTACCACTAAAACCAAATCAAACCAAACCAAAAAGCAAAACAAAACAAAAACTCGCATCCATTTTCACCGGTGAAATATGCACGCGTTGAGTGAGTGCATTTGAAAATGTTAACTACTCTATGGATGAATATAATGTATTCATCCTTGACAACACAAAGTATCAGCAAAAGAAACCTGGTACTGTACAGTGATTTGGTCTATTGCTCTCACTCTCACTCTCTCCCTCTCTCTCTCTCTCTTTCACCCTCTTTACCTCTTTCTTCTTCTCCTCTGTTACATTCTCATTTTCACTTTTCTCTATTTTTCTTCATAATAATGCATGCATTTTACCAAGTTAAAAACATTTGTGATGATGAAAAGCCCATTCTCTTGCACCGTACATTCTCGAGAAGCATAAATATAAAGTTCGAGAGTGAAACTCATACCGAATGGATAAGAACCGTTATGGCAGCAGAAACAGTATCGTTACAGAAGGTATGGAATTGAGGATAACGGCAGAGTAAAAACAAACCAAAAATCCCGAAGTACATAAATATGTTAAACAACATAAAGAAATGTGAACTACGGCAAATGAATAAATGAATGAATGAACGAATGAATGAATGAAAACCGAATATAAGCGGAATAATAAGATTGTACAAGTATAACAAGGCAAACGAACAACCAACCATCCAACCGAAAGCGAATATGACGATTGCTCGTACTTTGTACAAAACACATACAGAGAGTGAGAAGGGGGTGAGTTGGGAAGGGGGGAGCGAGTTAGAGACAGAGAAAATGATGTCAATGGTGCAGCATTTGGCCCGGTTGCTTTATAATATTACTTGAGTATTTTCTCTATTTTTGTGCTGCAACGATGATGTATGCGTTTGAATATTGCGCTTTGATGTGTAAATTCTTTGCATGCATAAAAAAAGCAACAATGAAATGATTTGCAATGTTTTGAACATTTTTGGTGTCGGTTTTGTCTCAACATCGTTGCCTTGTGTCTAATGTGCGCCGTTCGTGTACAGAATAATATACTTTTGTGTTCACTTCATGTTGATGTTGTTGCTGTTGTTGTTGAAATTTTATTTTTGTTTTTCTTTTATTTAGAAACTATATTTATTCAAACATCATTGTTTGTTTCATTAAAAAGTATCCGTATTTCCGTTTATTATTATGCACATCAAGGCAACATGCTCATAAAACAATAACAAAAACATTTTTTTTTAATTATTATCAACTGAATAAAAAAAAAGTGAGTATTTTTTTTCTTCTGTGTGTGTGCGCTTTCGTCATTTCAAGTTTGCATGTTGTCACATCCAAACTAGTTCCAACCAAGCGTAGAATTAGTGAATTTGATTTGCAGTCCATCAACTATGAAAAATCGTCATATTGTCCATGTTTTTTCGTTTTTTTACTATCTTTTTCTCTCCTTCTTCCTCTCCTTCTTCCTCTCTCTTCCTCTCTCTCCCTCTCTCTCCCTCTCTCTCCCTCTCTCTCCCTCTCACTTCCTCTCTCTACATCTCTCTTCTTCTTTCTCTCACTTTCTCTCACTTTCTCTTCCTCTTCCTCTTCTCCCTTCCTCCCTTACTCTTTCTTTTTCTACTAGTAATGGCACATTTCACATGTGATACAAGAAACCAAAAAAAAAAAAAAAAGAAAAATGAACGAACGATATAAATATTGTTTTGCTGCATATTTGCTCTGGCATGAGCTATTTTATTTGTGTTTGCATTCATTAAAAATAAATTCGCAATCAACAATGTGAATAGAGTGAAAAGCGGCACCGCAATAAGGACTCAAATTAAAAATGACAACCAAACAGATCCACACGCTTGGGCTAAATTAAATACCCACTCGGATGAAAAACAAACCAATGAACAAACGAACAAACAAAAAAAAAAACGAAGGAAAAAAAAAACAAAAATAACAACGCAGAGAAACCAACGCGTACACAATAATTTATTACGTATTTTGGCCATGTGGTATGTCGCACCAACAAATTGCATCATGGATATGTATTACAGTGCATCTGTTCTGGCTCAATGGTACTGCCACTGGCTTAGCTCATTTCATTGATGCATATTTGCTCGCCTGTTTCATATTTATGCATTTTATACATTTCGATTGGAGATTTGTGTCGCTTGATGGTAACACAACATACACTGATGGCTCATGCAATATTTCATTTCAATTTCCTTAAAAACGGGCACATGTAAAACATGCTGCTTTTCATCATTCACAATCACACATGAAATATATGGCAAATGAAGAGAAACTGACGTTGCGAGTAAGTTGAAATTAGAGAACGAGCGACAGATTGAATGAAAAAGAGAAAAAGCTAGAGAAATCCAAGGATTTAGAGAGGAAGAGATTGATAGAGAAAGAGGGGGAGCATGTGAGAGAAATTGGGTGAAATGATAGACAAAGAGAGAGAGAGAGAGAGAGAGAGAGAGAGATAGAGAGAGAGATAGAGAGAGAGAGAGAGAGAGAGAGAGAAACGATTTGAATGAACAAGTGAAATGGTTCTTATTGAATGTTGCAATATTACAATTACAACATTGTATATGTGCGATGCTGGCACAACTTCAACATGATATTAATAATCGCAATATTGTCGCTCTTAATTTTGATTTTCTCTACTCACTCAGTCTACTATTTTCATATTCACTTCCTGTGTCTCATCATAGAAAATGCCATGTTAGATTCTAAATAATTTTTATTCTATGCTTTCGCGTACTAATCAAATGTCACAGATGCATTTTCGTATCAAATCACCAATGCATTTTCCATATTTCATTCACTGAAAATGATCTCTTACTGTGGTTTCCATTTTCGATGTATTATAATTTATAACGAATCGTCATTTCAACATTTTCCATCAACGTTTTTTTCTCTTTTTTCTTGTTTAGTTTTTGGTCGGTGCTGCTTACAAATCAACATTGAATCATTCGAGTGTATGCTTTTGCGTTACTTTCACATTATGGTAAGGGTAAAAGTATAAATTTATTAATAAATGGAACACGTAATAAGTTTGCGTCAATTAAGCTTGAGTCGGTGTAGACGTTCGTTGATCGTGCTGTTGCCAATTAAATTCGATAAAGCGCGTTAGTCGGTCTACATTTTCTTTGGCCACCGTATTTTTTTTTTTTTTTTTTTTTTTTTTGAAGCCAACCTCTTCGCTTGCCCTTATTCATAAAACACCATGAAAATTCCTTTCGAAAATCTTTTTCACTCTCTCTCTCTCTCTCTCTCTCTCTCTCTCTCTCTCTCTCTCTCTCTCTCTCTCTTTCAATTCATTCTTCATATTTCTGTTGGGCCCTTTGGCGTGCCACGAATGAATAATACAAAGTGAATGTGTGCTCACAAAATGTGCTTGATTTCTGCTTTCACAAATTGTACGATATTCCACTTTATGCGTTTAGTGTGCGTGCAATTGTGCTCTTTGTACCATGTTGCTGGAATACTTTCACATGGGAAAACAAAATCGCGTTTTCACATCTACTGTTTGCCATTTGGTATATTCCAAAAACCATTTCGAGGTTTGATTCGTTGGTTAGTTTGGTTATGCTTGATTCAGCACAAAAAAACACATATATTCGTACATATGTACAAGTTATACGTAATTAGAATTATGATTCAGCAATAAATTCATATCGAATATAATCAACGCCACTGGCATACCGGCCACAACAAAGCAATTGCAATAAGGGGTGAAAAATAACCAAAATCTAATCGCTTTGATTTAATTGCATTTTTATTAGTCAAATGGCGAGGCAAAATATATACATATGATGCAAAAGAGAGGGCGGGCAGTGAACTAGTGAGCGAGAGTGAAAATGAACAAGAGGGACACAAAGTGAATTAGAAAATTGAAGTGAGAGAATACACGATATTGCGAACGGTTGATTGCCTTTGTAATTGCAAAAATGGATTTCGTGTGGTCGAAAATCGTGTAAAAATGAAAAAAACACACAATCACAATTACACAAATTCAAATTGATACTCTCGAGGGTTTTTTTTTTCTCTTTATCACCATGTTTTGCTCATTTCACAGCCATAATATATATAATTTAACGAACATTGTTTTTTTACAAATCAACAAATTCAACATTCCGACACATGTTTAATCCCATTAAAATTGACAAAATTCATAATTTGATGTGGCATTTGCATTATTCATTCAAAATTGAAATCTATTAAAAGCTATTTTTATGAAAAATTAAATTCGCTTATTGACGGCGAAAAATAATTGTGGAAAAGAGGAAAAAGACAAGAAGAGGGAGAGAGAGAGAGAGAGAGAGAGAGAGAGAAAGATAGAGCGCAGGAATATAGCGCACGACAGAATGAGTCAGTTAGCTTGCTAATTGATGAATTGTTCGCTTGAATTGAATGTCAATATTTTCTAGTTGAATTTTCAGCATTGATATCATCATGAGCATTAGCATTGAAAAATTGTCAGGTAGAATTGAGAGCAATTGCAATCCAATGTGAAATAGATATGAATACAAAAAAACAAACGGTTTTTTTTCCGTTGTTAGTCATCCATTTTTCTATCATTTTGCAATGAAATTCCGTTTCTCTTTTTTTTTTCATTTTGAAATAAAATTCCGTTTTTCATTCATTTTACAATGAAATACCGTTCGGTTTTGCTGCTTTTCTTTTTCCATTTTTTTTTTTTTTTTTTCAAATATTTTTTTCCTCTTTTTTTTCATTTTGCAATTGTGGATTTTCTTTGCACGTCAATGCGAATGCCATGATGAAAATAAATGATCGGTATATATGACATGTAACGGGTGAATTGAGGTAAAATAAAGAATCTGTTCTGAAAATACATATACGAAAATGAAAACGAAAACGAAATATGTTGGAAAAAGTAAACCAATGTTGAAATGGAACTATTAATAACTTACCTCTTAAAATACAACATGTCGTTAAAAAATAAATGATCATAATATTCGTCATCGTTGCGATGGGTTTTTTTTTATTCTCCCTTCGCTTTATTTCAAATGGTACTCTACACGTTTTGACAATAATTCAAATACGATTGCAGCTCGAAATACGTGCACTTCGTCGGCGGCCCATACACGAAATAGACGGGAAATCAGTGAAAGAGAGTAATAGTGATGGGGATCGCGTATATTTCTCTTCCGGTTGTTTTCGCCTAGCGAATTTGTTGCCCAAACACTTTTTCTCTTTTATTTCCTTCTGCTTGTCGTATATGTTGGTTTTGTTGCGTATGAAATTTTTGCAAGTGAGTTTATTATTTTCTGTTCGTTTCGTTTTACTCAAACTCTTTTAGCTAGTTTTACTACCAAAGTTTTCGCTTTCAGTTTCAATTATTTTATTTTTTTGATTTATTGATCTCCTGGCTGCTTCTGTCGTTTGTTGCGCTTTTTGCAATCATTCACGTACATAAACTGTACAATTTTCTCGTTCTGCTTCTTTTCAAAAGTGTTTCGCTTTATTTGTACTTGTGCTGCTCTGTTGCTTCGGCTGTTGCTAGTGCTCGTGTTTTCTTTCTTTCTTTCTTTCTTTTTTTCTTTTTTTTCAGCACAAAGTCGAGTGTTGGGCGAATCGAACGCCTGTGCTTACCGCATTCATTACTTATTATATCGCATAGTAGTTAAAGCGTGCATAAAATACGTAATATTCATTTATGAAATGGCGCTCAATACATTGAAAATGCGAGAAAAATATAGAAAACTGACAACAACCACTTAGGGCTCACTTGTTTTCATATCAAAACGAAAAAGACACACACTCACTCTCTTTCTTTCATTCTATAATTTCACATATACACAAACAAATTCACTTATGAACTCTGTTCACCATGCTCCATTATTATTTTGTGCATGGGGAAAATTCCCAACTCTATTCAAGATACAGGGAATCGGAATGAAAAGAGAAGTATGAATGGCGAATCAAAAAAGAAGAAGTATGAACAAAATGAAGAAGAAAAAAAAAAAAGAAAAAGAACGATGAAAAAATTGAGCGTTGAGAGCGAGCGTATGGCGTAGAAAATCAACAAAAGCAACGAATAACACTTATGAAAACTATGCACACACACACTTAATCATGTGTTATGAGTGGCAGCAAGTGAAACTATCAAACAGTCGCCCCAAAGTGAGAGCGCGCGTTTTGCTTGTTTTATTATTTTTCTTTCTCTTTCCCTTTCCCTCTCTCTCTCTTTTTGTTTCTCTGTACGTACTTCGTTTATTCACTTAAAAACTTCGACTTCTGGCCGCTGAGTCTTTTCATTTCATTCTTTGCAATCGAATATTTTCTATGCACAATGTGTCTATATGTGTGCGTGTATATGTTTGTTATTCGGTATTTTCAAGTATCCGTAGTCAATTGCAATTAGCGATAATTTTCTATTTTCCAATTTTTCAATTTTCCCAAACTTAAAACCAGTTCGCTTCTCATGTCATAGATAAACTTTTTTGTTTCTTTTCTATCTTTCTCGTTTTTCTGCTTTTATGCAACCAAAATGAAACCGTAACTTGCAGAGAGATGCATTAAATCACTTTTCATTTAATAGTTTGTTCTTTTTTTAATTTTTTTTAAACGATAATTTTTCGCCGTTCAGCATGTACCGAACTTTGCAATTAACCGCCTTTTTCGTTGATTTTCGATCACTTTTGCCTCGCGCAATTGTTTATAATCAGCACACTAATTATCCTTGGATATGCCAATGTTAGTTTATCGTCGTAGTTGTTGTTGTTGTTGGTTGCGTAGCGCTACACCATTTCCACTGCTTGCATTCGCTTTCTCTGCTTATATATTCAAACAGCCGAATGGAAAATTGATGATATGCTGGAAAATACACAAGGTTTATTGTTAATAATATTTAACTATGTTTATCAATTGATAATAAATTTATATCATTTTTGAACGGGGAAAATATAAATGGCTCATCTATGAAATATAATTTAGCTGGTTTCGTGTTCGTGTTCGTGTTCGTGTTCATATTCATATTCATGTTCATGGTTTGGCATCAATTCCATTAGCATATATCGCATAGTTTGTGGCAACGGGAAATAAGGAAAACTCTATAGAATATCAAAAATAACGAACGTACTAACGAACGTTGTGTCATTGTTAGTTTGCTCTAATTTTTTAATCAAATCCCAATAAATAATGCATTCATAAATGATTCGAGAATATATAAAGTGACACAGATAATAGAAAAAAAGCTCCACCTGGCTATTGTGCTAGAATGCAAATATGAAAAGAGGGAAGGAAGCGATAGTTTGGAGGAGGGAGATGGAGACAAAGAGAAGAAAAGAGAGGAGGAAGGGAGCAAGAGAGTCAATGAAAACACCATCAAAGTGTATTAAATTCTATTGCAAAAGATGAACGGTCGATGAATCAACAAATACTTATGTGCTAGCTACCAATTTTCAAATATTTATAATGACGTTGGTTGTATAAAATAGAGAGAGAGAGGGAGGAAGATAGAGAGAGAGAGAGAGAGAGAGAGAGAGAGGGAAAAAGAGCTAAAAAGAGAAAACTCATCGTTCTCAACAATTTCAATGAATAAAGAAATCCAACAACAAAGCACAAAAAATATGGACGAAAACGAACACACAATAAATAAAAGCGACAACAAGATTCGTAATACCCAACTGGAAAACGGAATGAGCACAAGAAATTACGTGACGAATAAAGCGCACAATGTGTATAAATAGCGTTGCGCTTTAACGAAAGTGCCAAGTCTATAAGTGCGAGATTTTCGCCGATTTAATAAATATATTCCAGTTCTTCGTTATTCTTTATCGTGTCTTTTTTTTTCCTTTCATTCACAACCACACCTCCCCCACCTCTTTCGAAACCACTCTTCCATTCTAACACTCAATCTGATTCCACTCATTCTGTTGAAAAGCTTTGCGCGACTAGCAAATGGTAATCGCTATTACAAGCGACAAAAATGGAACAAAAACAAACTGAACTAAATGGAATTATCTAGAGTGTAATATTCATCATTCGGCAATGGTATGGCTGTGAGAAATGTATCAAATTTTGAATGAGAAACGAGAAAATAAAAAAACTTTTTTTTTTTTTCTCATGCAAGACACAATTTCTTTTTATGCTTCTTTTTTTTCTGTTCCCTTTTCTGGTCGTTGTTATGAGGAAATGACGATCTACAGAAAAAAAAAGGAAGTAAGAAAATAGACGAAAACGTGCAATTTTGTTCGCTCATGATGGCATTTACAATATTTATTAAAAAATTATTTTGCATTTGGATAGTAGATTAAATAATCATCAATGCTCGCAGATGAGTGGGGAAACAAGACAAAAAAAAAGGAGAACTTTAAATTACCGATTAAATTCAATTTCAACCACAACAGCGTACGAATAAAGCAAGCAAATTGTTGCGCGTAACGAAACGGGTTTGGAGGGAAAACGAAATATTGATGTTGAATGGACGTGTTTGAGGGCTGTTTTATACTCGCTCTCTGGTGAATTGAAATGCGAAAATATGGATAAATGAAAGAAAAGAAATTAATACTTGAAAACGACATAATTTCGCCTGGATTTCAAGCCATTCTCTCTCTCTCTCTCTCTCTCTCTCTCGCTCAATCTATTCTCTAAACTTTTCTCTTGTTCTGTTTTGAATGATTTCATTTTGTAAAAATCATTCACAATGTTTCGGGCCAAGCGAATTGAATCGATTAATGCACTACGAGTGGGCAAAATCCAAAATTACAAAAAAAAATAAGAAAAAAAAATCAGTATTGAACAAATCAAACGACAATATTATGTAAAGAGAATCTCAACAACTTTCTAGCAAATGAATGCTAAAGAAAAATAAACTGAAAACAGTTCAAGCAGTTTACGAAAGAAAAATAAATGAATTTTGAAAATGTTTCGAGAGCGAGGCGAAGCCAAGGAAGGCAAGGGATGAGAAGGGAAACGAAAGAAAAAAATATCGAAACGATCCTTATGAATAAATATGGTGTCTTTTTAGACGGTACTCAATTTCGAAGTTCGACATTAATTTTTTTCTCTTTTTCTTTCTTTTCCATTCAACAAAGTAAAGAAAACAAAAATTCCACTCGTCCAGTGCACGCAGCAAGCAGCACCAATTTAATGAATCAATATCCACAACTTGATGGTTGAGGGAGTAAATGTGAAGAGGCACTTGTATTTACTTTCATCAGAATATTGATATATAAGAGAAGGAATAACAAAAATCGTCAAATGGACGTAGCACAAATATATTTGGAATGAGAAAGGTGATGGTACCAAGAAAATTTTTCCCGTAAAATGGGGTTGAGAGGGAAAATAAACTGAATTTCAAGCATAGACAGGCGAAAACCACATGGAAAGCCAAATGATTCAATTGTCTCTCCAATTTGAAAGTCAGCAACGGTGGCAGCGGCGACGACAATGATGACGGCATTTATAGCATATAGACACCATTTGCACGATCTTAAAAACTTTTCTGTCTTTCTCTCTTTCGGCAATGTTTTGTGTCTGAATAAACAATTCACGTCGCACACAAATTTCAATGCAATACGATTTCGATAACATAGTCATCATCATCAGAACCAGCAGTAATAGAAGTAGCATCAGCATCATTATTGTCATTGCAATGGTCGTCGATGCCATTGCCATCGTCTTTGTTGCTATTCACCACCTCGTTAATAAAGCTTTGAATTTATGTTTTTCTAGTAGAAAATGTTCTATGTTGTCTCACGGTGGTGGCGATAAATTTGCCCAAGAGAGGGAGGGCCTGAAAGGAAGGAGAGAGAAAAGAATAGAAAGAAAGAAAAGGAAAAATGTCTAAAGGGACAGTGAGAATGAAACGGACGAAGTGTAAGAACAAAATTCAAAAAGGAAGAGAGAGAGAGGAAAAACGGAAGCACGGGATAGAGAGAGAGAGAGAGAGAGGGAGAGAGAGTGCGGATGAGAGAGTGGGATAGGGTGAAAGCGTGAGGGCAAGAGAGTAAGCGTGAAATAGCCTACAGCGAGTAAACATAAAGCCAACACAACTTTCTAGAATAAATTACATGTCAACGGATTATTATTTATCCGGTATTTGTTATTAGTTATAATTATGTTGAAGTTGGTCACATAGCTTGGGTATATTATCAGCAGGCGTTCCACTGTTTTGCAAGCATTGAATTTCATTGGCTGATGACAAATTCAAACAGTGAACTTTTCACCGCTTTTTGTTATAATGCCATTGAATTGGAAATCCGTTGAGTTTTCGTCGGCATCAGAAATCATCGAATACGAAGTCAAGTAAAGAAAAAAACCAAAAACAACAACAACAATAACGAAAATAAATAAACATCCGCGCGCTCCTCTCTCTCTCTCTTTCTCTGAATCCGTGAAAAAAGTCTGCACTTCGTGTATACTGAACAATTGTATCGTACACAGACTACTAAAATGACATGAATAAAATTCCAGATACAACCTATAAATACATATTAATAGACTGTTTTCAGCATTCAATTCAGCAGGCATTATCATTTCGGAAATTCTTCGTTCATTCAGTGAATGTATTCCATTTTCATCGTTTATTGTGTGTATAATGTGAACGTATACACATTTTGTGCTTGACATTTGTGCAAAACTTTTGTTTATTTTCATTTTCAACAATGCGCACAAAATAAAAATAAACACGATCGGAAATTAAAGACAACTAGCATATTACCATTGGTTGGCTTCGCTAAATCTTTCTTTCTCTCTCTCTCTCTCTCTCTCTCTCTCTCTCTCTCTCTCTCTCTCCGTCTCTCTCTCTCTCTCTTTTTTATTGTACTTTTGACGCTTTTTACATTTTGGATATTGCTGCAACTGGAAACTCCGGAGTAAGTATACTAGTTGTTTGTATACGAATGTGTGAGAATTTGTACAGTTGAAATGAAACACGATTCGCTCAATACAACAATATTTCAAACAAACGATGGAAACGAATACATTTCGAAAATAATAAATTGGTTTGTGTGTGGAAATGAAATGCGAACCAGTTTCGAAAATTCAATGAACGAATAGCAAATGCTAAAATAAAAATAATAACAATCATAATGATAATAAAACGCATTTCCCAACCAGTTAGCTGTGTGTGTATATGTGTGTGAGTACGTTTTATTATACAAATAATACATGCAATACACAAAATATTATCATCTACTTTCGCATTACTGAACGAATGAGCACGTATAAATTGCATCATACATTGTAAAAGAGAAAGAGATAAAGACATTGGGAAAAAGAGACAGAAAGATTGAGAGAAATGGAAGGAGACTGAATGAAGCTGACTGAATCAGCGAAAAAGGAAAAAGAGACAAAAACAGAAAGAACAATAGAGAGAAATTGAAAGAGAGCGGAAAATTAGGAATAGAAATGAGGAGAGAGAGAGAGCGGGAAAGAGAAAGAGACAAAATAAGAGAAACTGAATTTAATTCATATTTCAAACTGATATTGGTCTAGTTGAGATTCTTGCAATGCAAGCCTTGCGTGTTTAATATTGTATGTGCGAAATGCGCGCACAGCAAACCTAAATGAAATATACGAACGAGAAGAAGACTACGACGACGACAACGATGAAAGTTCGACGAGGATGTGGAAATTGAAAAATGTGCACGAGGGAATGGCACCAAACATGTTTCGACGAAAGAGCGACAATATTTTATCAACAAATATAAATTATCAACGGGAAAAACTTTCAAACAATAACAGAAAGTAAACACATGCACAAGCTCCGACTTGCAAGCTTAGGATCTCGATGTGACTGTGTACGTGCGTATAAATGAATGTTAGAGAGAGTGAATGATATAGTGAGAGAGAGAGAGAGAGAGATGTTGAAAGAGAGAGAGAGAGAGAGATGTTAAAAGAGAAGAGAGAGAGAGAGAGAGAGAGTCAAATAGTAAGAAAGACCGGAGAGAAGACGGAAGAGAAGATGAAGGAAAATGAGTTAAACGGAATGAAAGACAACAAGAAACAGACTGAGAATGAGAAACAGAAAGCTAAAACAAGAAAGAATGAAAGAATAAAGAAATAGTTGCATCAACACACTTTAATTCACATAACGAAACTAAAAACTTGCAAACTGAACGGACAAAATCAACTAGCAAAACATATATTCTAGTATACCCAAGCACACACACATACACACATACACACACACACATCGAAGAAATCCGACACAATTATAGTAAAAATCATAGTATTAATACTGATGGTGATGACGAAATAACCAGACCCCATACATATTTCCTTTCGGATGCGAATATGTTCAGTGTTGTCGAGCTACGTCTCTAAGCACCACAGTACACATTTGTTTAAATTATGGAAAAACATTATACAACAAAATGTGTGGAAAATGCTTGTAGATGAACTTTCAAACGCATTTACGAAAAATGCGGTCATTTTAAAGTTTCAACAAATAACGGGTATAATGAGGACGGGAAGGAGAATAAGGTGCCGAAATATGTTTTAAAATGATGCCTGGCATCAAATTAATAGATGTGACACCTTTATTAGAAGGTTTTATGCATGGAATACGTATTTAGACAAACTCATGTCTCCGATAGTGATGAACGGTTAACATTTAAACATTTCAAGTATAGTTAGATTTAAATATTCCGTACAAATATTTCCACCCAATTGCTAAAGAATGCCACAGACACACACACACACACATACACAAACTAAAATTTCATTTAGATAAGCTGGGAAATATTTGACACGCGGACGATTTAAATTCAAATTACTATCATACCCTATAACATTCATGTTACATTGACACTATCTTTACATTAATAAAAGTTTTTGAGTTGAAGGTAAAATACGCCATGAAAATCACTAACAACACATCAGGCGGTTCAAACAAATATCGATCAATGGCAAACAAAGTATCTCTGTCTGTGCATCATTCAAATAGTAAATTCATAAAGTAACAAACTCACAAAATTCCAATACAGAAATTACATGAAGATAGCGGGAAAGCAAGCTAACAACCAAGTAAATGTAAAGGAAATCAGAATAAACATGAACTCTAAGCTCAGCACTTTGCACCCTGATTTTCATTCTCATTTCCAACTATCGCTGTGTGCTTGCATAAATGTAGAAAATTTTCAAAATTAATTTTAATATTTAAGATGAGGAGAAATGAAGACGCTGCATGTTGCTTGCGTTTCATACATTTTATTTAATTTTACTTTGGATTTATGCGAATGTAAACATCTCATTTAATTTTTGCTGCTGCTGTTATATACTGGCTTGAAAATCAGTAAATTGTGATAATAATTAAACAACCAAAGAGAATTGTAATTTATATGAAAATAAATTGGTATCCCATAGCATTTGTCATGATCGAAGAACACACCATTTGCAACGTTCGCTTGATAATTTTTTTTTTTATTCCTTTTTCCTTCAACGTGATGATATGATTTCAGCCGAAAAACTTGAGCGATGAAAACTAGTTTTTCATATTTTGCACGGCATGAATTCTATTGCTATTGCCGTAAAGCAGACGAATACAAATGATCAAAAATAAAATTGAACGAAATCTATGGCAAACGTAATGGAAAATTTACTGTTTTTCCACTCAACTCAACGAACCAATGACCAATAACTGGTTGCATTGAATTTAAAATGGGTGGGGTTCATATAATTTTCAATTTTGTGTGTGTTCTTATGTTGAAAAAACGATCTCGGAAAAGTTTCCGTGCACCAAATTGAAACGCTTAAAATATACGATACTTTTTCCTTTTCTTTTGTGTTCACTCTTTCATTTTTGCTCACTCATTCTCAACGGGGTAAAATTCATTCGACGGGCATTTTAAGCATCGTTTCAGCGCTATTCTATTAAACCATATATCAAAAACTAGTCAGTTTCCTTTTCCTTGAATCGGCTTCTCTCAGATTATTCGGTCTTCTTCTTCATTCATTCCTTCGTTCTAGTTTAGATTATTCATTTGCTTCTGATTCTCTTGGCATGTCGTGTTTTTTTTTTCACTCTCTCACTCGGTCATTTCCTTCGAAAAATAAGACTCGCCAGTTCGTTCATTACTTTAAAATGTGTCCTTTGATGTGAAAAATTTATAACCAACTCATTTCTTTTTCTTCTTCTTCTTCTTCTTCTTCATGATTTTCCTACATTCTTCATGTTTTCAATTTAGTTCGTTTATTTGCTACACTTTTTCATATCTACAAAGTGCGCACAGCGTTCAACTGATGAAAGTTTGTAAATGTGGAAATTAAAATGGGCGGTACCGAACGATTAAAACGTTACATTTATGTTGCCACTAAGTTTTTGAAATACCAACCAACTTCCAATGCCAAAATAGTCTGGTTTATATAGATTCGTGTCGCTTGTGGTTGAACATTTCTATGTGAAACTTTGTGTTTTATTTCAGTTGTACACATGAATTGTACTTTACAAACACATAATACAATCACAAATAATTTTTCATTCTAAAACACACAAACAGGGATTGAAGAAGAAAAACATACGTGGCATCGGTGACAACGGCATTTTTAAATAGAAAAGTTATGTGCCCAAAACATTGTTTATTTATGAAATAATACCATACGGGACACAAAAAAAAGAACCGGGAAATGTTCATCATCATAAATGGAATGTATTCGTTAATTATGTAGTATGCTTTGTTTTGAAATGTTTGCGCTTTTTTTTATCATTCTATTTGCACTTTTTTCTGGTTTGTTTATGAGCTTTTTTTTCAATTTTATATAATTGGTGTTTGGTGCTGTATAAGTACTTCTTGATATTTTATGATTATTTTCAGTTATTTTTGTGCTCATTTTGTCGATGCAAATGCCACAAAAACAACACCAAAATGAATAAATATTAAATGATATGGGAACCATTCATTTAAATGAATAATCAAATCAGAAATACTGTATAAACATAATAGAAAAAGACACAGCATCTAGTTTGTCGGGCATGAAAATTCTGCTAAATACTCAACACGAACCAATTATTTGACTAAAAAGCCAGTGGAAACTCAACAAAATAAATGAAACATATACAGATATACAGAAATAGTGAATAGAGATATAGAGAGACAGAAAGGACAAGAGAAGTGAATAGAGAGAAAGAAAAAGATGGAGGGAAAATTGAGGGTGGAAGAAAAGAGAGAGAAAGTGTGTGTGTGTGAGTGAAAGAGAGAGAGAGAGAGAGAGAAGGAGAGAGAGAGGAAGAGAGAGAAAGAGTAAGAGAATAAGGGAGTGGAACGGATATAAAGGGAAAGAGGAGGAAAGAGATGTGTACTTTCAATATGAAAATATCAGTTTTAATATTGCCACCGAGTGAGTGAACGAACGATAGATTTATTTTGACGGTTTAGTGTGCGAATATAAATGCGAATGTGAATGCTGTAATGGGATTAAACAGGAACAGTACAATTTCAATTTGATTGGATTTGATTTGATTATGGTTTCATTTAGATTACCAACAAAAGATTAAATTCTCATAAAAATGATACATTTAATTGAGCTTGAAGAGTTTCGAGAAAAAGAGAGAGAGATAAATTGAGAGAGAGAGGAGAGAGAGAGAGAGAGAGAGAGAGAGAGAGAGAGAGAGAGAGAGAGAAAGATAGAGAGAATGAGAAAGAATGGAAAAATAAGAGATCAAAAGAGATAATGTGGTAGAGAGAAAAACTTGAGAGCGAGAAAGAGTGATGTAGTGTGTTTGTTTGAGGGTATACATTTAGGTGGAAACAAAACAAGAACCAAAGGCAACATATTGGTTTTGAAAGCAATTGATAATAGCAAACAGTAATGTGAATGTTCAAGTTTTTCGTCTACATTTGCAATCCGGGCTATTGCTTCGGATTTTGTGCACAAATCTATGAAGTTGGAAAAACATGGGAATTATTCAGTAACACAATGAAGCGCAGTCAACCAGTTAGTATATGCATTACGTGGACATGACTCAAGCGAAAAAGACACCATTACACATATTACATTCTACATTGTGCAAGTGGAGAAGAACATGCCGAAAGAAAAATTGTCGATTACGACGACGACGACGACGACAATGGGAAGAGAAAAAGAGATAGAGAAGGAGAAAAAAGTGGATGAGAATTAAACTATCGGAAAACTACTACATACCGCCGACAATTTTGTAATCGTATTCTGACCAGTAACAAACATCTGATTAAATTAAAACGGCCACTAGAATACACACACTACACATAACCTTTACGTTCGTGTGCACCACATTGCCATTGCCCTGGCTCTGGCTATGGCTCTATCCTGCATGCATTCAGTCAACAGTCAGCCAAGCAGGCAAGACATACAATACACACACACACACACACACACACTCCAAAGCCAAATGCAAACAACAACGAAAACGAACCAACAAACATCGACCATAGTCTTAGAATCGTTCGTGTGTGCACTGTGCTTGTGCACGGAAAAATGTCCCCCACTGCCGTTTCATCCACTTTTCACAATGGATATGTGGCTTCAATGTACGACGACGATCCATTCACATTATGAAGTATGGTTCGGTCGTAAGCTCTCTTAACCGTTTTGTAGAATGTTGAGTATGTGTAATTCGATATAACTAGATTGGATTCACCGCTGGCGAATCAATGTGCTGTAGCCGTTCTGCAAACAAACAGCAAAGACTACCCAACAACCGGATAAACATAAAGTACGAAACTACAATTCTTAGCAATCGTTTAATGGGGTTTTTTTTCTCTTTTTCTTCTTCTTTAGCTGCTTTAGCCTGTCTGTCGTTCACTTTTCTCTCTTATTTTGCTTTCTCTCTATCTCTATCTCTAGTTTTTCTCTCAATTTCTTTCTCTTTCTTTCCGTCCCTCTCTTTTTCTTCCATTTTTCGTCCTCATTCTCTTTTTCTCTTTTTCTCTCTTTATCTCTCTGTATATTTCTTTCTTCGTTTCTCTCTCTCTCTCTATCGCACTTTAGCATTCTGTCTTTTTTTCACTCATCATCATTGCGATTGTTTATGTTGACGGCCAGAGTAGAGTTTTTGCCTTCTTAGTCTTGTGAGTGTGGCTCTTTTTCCTGCATTTTCCATTAAAGAGATAGAATTGTTTGCACGATGGTCAGCCAAGGTGTGAGCATTGTGAATTGTGATCATTCAGTTAGCGGCTAGCAAATGCCTCCTCATCCTCCGGTATTTCGATGTGTCGTTGTTCAGATTGTACGTTGTTTGGTATATGAATCGGTACGGATTATGCGAATGTCTTTCTATTTTTTTTTTTTTTTTTTTTGTTCATTTCTACATCCGTACCCAACAACATAAAAAGTCACAACTACTTTCGATGCGAGATTTGGTGTTATTTGTGTCACCATCGTAACTGCCCCGGCATTGCGTAAATTGCGAATAGAAATTTTTTACAAAAATACCTTGTGCAATACTGACATTGTATTTTCTCATCTGTCATATCCGATTAGTGTTACTGTTCACTGCTGTATCATATTACGTAAACGGTTCTAATGTCCTCTGGATTTTTAATTCCTTCTTCCATTCACATTCTATGCCATGTTCTCGGCTAGTATTGTTGGACACATTTTCATGTTATTTTTTTTCCCTACCTTTTTTTCGTTCTCTCATCTCTCTCTCTCTCTCTCCATTTTCCCCTCTCAAATGTATGTTCGTGTTTTTTTTTCTATTGGATTTATCTGGTATGTTGTTCCTTTGCAAATGTTTGGCCAGCACATTCGTAAATTCGTTTATTGCATTTTGTAGATTTATTTCAATTCGGCTTATATTTTATAATTGAATAAAGACAACAACCATGCCAACTAAACTACCTGCACGAACATGGTTGATGGTTTTGGTTCATTTTTATTTTATTTTATTTAAGTTTGTACTGTGAATGTTAGCCGTTGACACTCTCGGTTCGCTTCGGTTCGGTTTGGTTTGGTTTGGTTGTTGTTTTTTTTTATTTCGAGAATGATTCCATCGTTATAGTGTGTGTGTGTGTGTGTGTGTGTGTGTGTTTTGTTTTTCACTCTTTCATTTTCGGTGCACATTCTAATCGAATGCGTTATTGGGGGTATGTGTGAAATGCGAATTTGTCGGCTCCGAAATTGATATAAAACGACATAAACATTTTACCAGGCTTTTTCCAAGCTTTTCACTCTTATTCTATGTTGAATAAAAGAAATTAAAAAAAAAAAAACACATACACACACCATAATGGCTGATAAATTAATGGAAAACGAGATTTTCGCACACAAAACGGAAACCGAAAAATAGACCCAAAAATAAAAGCGCATTCAAATCGCGTTGATGTGAGAGCTTTGTATCGAGTGGTCCATATGATGAAAAACATGAATGCCAAATGTAAAATGAAAACCATGATATGGAAAACAAGGGACAGAAAGAGAGAGACAGAGAAAGACAGAGAGAATGGGAGATAGACAGAGAGAGAGAGAGAGAGAGAGAGAGAGAGAGAGAGAGAGAGAGAGAGAGAGAGAGAAGAGAGCAAGCAAAAAAAAATTGTGTATGCGTATAAAACAAGAATTTTGCATTGGCGTTTCGCGCAACTCACAAAACCCGAAATTATGTTGGTTTGTACATCGGACAAAATGCAATAAATGACACACATGATGTTCCATGAAATGCAAACTCAAATTCAATATATATTTGGAAATATGTGAACCATCACCGTTGAATTACAACAACAACAATAACAAGAAAAAGAAGAAGAAGAACAACAACAACAACATTCATAAGAGTAATTCTCAATAGCCAGAAAATAGCAATTGCACCGTAAAACTTCAACATTCATATTCAAAGTGGATTGAGGCTACAATAGACGATGACTTTTCCACAATGATGAGCGAACGAAAAAGAGAACAAAAAAAAATGCGCTGTTAAACAATATTACGTTGGAAATGAAAGAGTTGCTTTATCGAATGCTACTGATGCTAAGTGAGAGTGCATTTGAAATTGCAAATTCCTCGCTTAAATTGGAATTTTAAAATCGCACTAAATACAATGCGCTTCAGAATTTTAGTTAAAACACCAACATATAACTGGAATTAGAGAATCGATGCGGAAAAAAAGGAAAATGTACCGTGCGCCAGTTGCGTATTTACGGTATTGAATAAATGTACAACGCATGAAGTGGATTAGAATGCGTGACAAAAAAAATATTGTAAAAAAAAGAGAAAAAAGAAAAAAATACAGGGATCAATGTTATTGAGCGAAAATCCATGCGGTTTTGTGTGCCAATTCAATATGTGTATTTCTCTAAATCTTCTATATTATCATTGGATTTTTCGTCGAATACATGAAATTCCCTGCGTCTAATCTTTATTATTAGTTTCTATACGAAATGACGATGATACCAGTGATCCAAACAAGTCCAGTGATTCAATTGATGGTTGTTATTTTATGTGCATGACATTTGTGAAACTAAAAATAGAGAATAAACTTAACATTGTTTTGTCTATTTTGTCATAAAAACATCGCTTCATTTATCGATTGAAAATGTTTATAACACTTTTATGGGTAAACACATAGACAAATGAACGGAAAACAACGATTCGGTATCAAATGCTGTAGCCAATTTTGAAATACATAC
This sequence comes from Resseliella maxima, assembly GCA_029041755.1. Taxonomy (NCBI): domain Eukaryota; kingdom Metazoa; phylum Arthropoda; class Insecta; order Diptera; family Cecidomyiidae; genus Resseliella; species Resseliella maxima. Next base: position 1,241,120 of record JAQOWM010000689.1, read on the forward strand.
GCCGGAAAAAAAAAAAAAAAAAAAAATAAACGGAAAATTGATCCGCATTGTTGTGGGTGCCGGGCAAAATCGGAAAAACTTTCAAGAGAACAATTAAAACGTATTTTCGAATTATTTTCATTTTATTTCAAGTGAATTATTTTGCCAAAATCCTTTGGTTTTTCATCAATTTATTCCAATTTTTTTTTTGTCATTATCATTTTTCATTGTTCTTTTTATACTTTTTCCCCATTGGTTTGTTTGTTTTTTTTTTGTTGTATTCAATTGTTCAAACCGAAAATGAAAAGTAATCGAATGTCAGTTGCACTTATTCGTGTACTTCAAATAGTAAATAGTTCATCCACAATTCATTGTAATCAAAAAAACCTTTTAGCAATTCATTTTAGTTTAAAATGTCAAATCGATCATCATTTTCGTAGTAATTCCATTGAAAGTTTATTTTGTTGAAATTTCGGTCATCCATCTATCCTTTGAAAATATTGTTTGCATGAATTGTTACGAGAATTGAAACGCTTTATGCTTGCGTAATTGTGTAACCATATTCACCGTGCTATCATTAATGGTGTGTAGAAAATTCAATCGAAATTCTATTTTAAAATTGTCTGATTAGAAGCATGTGATGTGTATTGCGTGTGTGCGTGCGTGCTATACCATGGCTATATATGATTGTTACAATAATTGAACACGATATACAATGTGTGTTTTAGTTCAACATGAAATTTAGTGATTATATTCGAAAATCGAAATGGACTAACTGCGTTGCTTATCTATTAATATTAGATGAATCTCCAAATTGAACAATTTGATTATTCTTTAATTGAAATACAACAATAATAGCAGTTGGCCGAATTCTAATAAAATGAATGCACACACAAACACACAAACACATGCACACTCAATATTAACAGCTTTAAATGGTGTTGCTCAGCTAAATCACATGACATAAACAAACCGTGTAATCGAAATGAGAGCCAACGAACGTGTGAAATAGATAAAAATATACACGAAGCGTTCGAAAGACAAAATCCAATGCATATCACCGTGTGCCACCATTAATAATGTCATTACATAGCACCGTCCGAACACATTTTCACAACGAATTTGATATTAAACAAAAATGTGGAAAAATCCGACACTCGATCTCTTTCTCTCTCTCCCTTTCTCTATCTATCTCACTCTCACTCTCACTCTCTCTCTCTCTCTCTCTCTCTCACTCTCCCTCTTCCTTTCTCTATCTATCTCACTCTCACTCTCACTCTCTCTCTCCTTCTCTGTCTCTACCTCTCTCTCTCTCTCCCTCTCTCTCTCTCTCCTCTCTCTCTCCTTCTCTGTCTCTCCTTCTCTCCTTCTCTCTCTCTCTCTCTCTCTCTCTTTCGCTCTGCATCACAGTCTACAATTTTCGTAATGTTAAACGTTGATTTCTCGTTCCAACATCAATAACACCACACTTCACAATTCGAAAATGAGAAAACGACTAACGTTCACTCTACGAATTGAAACGTTGCGAAATTGTAGTGTGTTATGTCTCCAATTTCAAATAAATGACATTTTTGCCAGAGAACGTTGTAAACGTTTTCAACCGTGGTTTTGATCGCAATATCAGAAGCCCATACATGTTTCCATCTCTTTTTTACTCTCATTTTTGTCTCTGCCTCCTCCTCTCTCTATCTGTTTCGCCCCTCTTTTTCTCTCTCTCTCCTCTCTCTCTCTTTCTCTCTTCGACTCGTTCTCCCACCATTCTGGTCTCTCTTTCTCTTTGGTTTTATTCTTCTCTTCTCTTCCTCGTCTGTCGTTCATTTCGGTTTCTCGAGAACAACGCGAATAGAATATAGAGAATAGTACACAATCGTCAATCGTGAGGCATCCACGAAAGATAGAGATAAAGAGTGAAAGTTCGCAAGTAAGGAAAAGAGATGAAGATAAAGAGCGTGATAAAGTGAAAAAGAGATATAAAGAGTAAAGAGACGAAGTGTGGAATGTGCGCCAAAAGCACCTATCGCATACAATCATCAATTTGGATTGTGCCAGGCTATTGTTGGCATTTCAAATGACTGAATTCATTCAAGTTTTTTGTTTGTTTTGTTTTTTGTTTTTTTTTTTCATTTCTCTCATTGGATTGCAATTTTTTGCTGTCATTCCAGCCTGTTTTGCAATCGCCATCATTTCCAATGAGTTATATCAAGCGAATTGATTGTGGTAGAGTGAGATGTGACAAAAAGACACCAAATGCCAATGACAAGAAAATTCCTCATTTTCTGATGCGACTAAATGATCATTTACCGCATTTACCAGACACAGACACCGACTCAGATGTGACAGTAAGCTTGTGTTCAATAAAATTGACAATTCCAAAAGGCAAAAGCAAAACAGCCAACCATACATATTCCCATTATATTTTCCCCCCGTGTTCTTTGCTACTCTCTTTCTGTCCCATTGAAATGGGATAAACAGGATTTCAATTGAAAAACAATGAGTGTTGAAATGGCATACAACAAGAAAAGCAGGGGAAAAGCTGATAACTAAAGCGAAAATTGTTAAATAGAAAATTAAACAAAAGATCGAGCAGTATGGCATGATTCTATTTGCAAAATGAATTTACACAACAAAAGTGTTGAAACAAAGAAAAAAAAATAGAAAAAATCGAACAACAAAGCCAATGACAATGATGCCGCTAATAAATGAGAAAAACAGGAGGCCAAGAATGAGAGAAACAACGAAAAAAAAAGAAAAAAATCAATATGAACGCTCGTAATTAGAAAATTCCTTTGAACGACGACAGTATGATTTTTGTTTTCGGGTGATATTTGCGGTATCGCGCAAATGCGCTACCAAAGAAATGCGCCGAACTAAAATTGAAACGTCATAGAATATATTGGATGGAAATGCACCATTACAATTCACATTCAACAACAACATATTATGAAGCAACGAATTTACAACCAAACGGAAGAAGCAAATGTGCAAAGAAAATGTGAACAGCAATGAATGCAAAAAAAAGAAAAAAAGAAGAAAATTATTGTTCTTCATAAGTATTATATATGCAAGCGGAGAAAGAACAAAAGCAATGAAAAGAAGAAAGAGAGGGAAACAAAATGCAAATCCAATTTATGGAAATGCAGAGAAGTGAAAAACGAAAGACGCAAAGCATTTGGTTAAAGAACAAAGGGATGTTGCGAGCTACAACAGAAAAAATATGGTTGCATAAGAATCCATACGAAGCGACTAAATGAGAAAAAGTTTTCGACAAGAGAACAAAGTTAAAAGACACACACACACACACACGCGCGCTCATACAAACGATAAAAGAAACGGAATGGGAGATGGCAAGAGCAAAAGAGAGAAAGAAATCGCCAGCGAAAAAGGGAGAGAGAGAGAGAGAGAAGAAGAAATAAATCGAATGCAAAAGGGAATTGAACCGGGATGAATTCAAGTATAAAATAATGCAAAAACCTGAAATGCTCTCTGGAAAAATATCCAAATAAATGTTGAGCTAATCATATTTTCGTTGGGCCACTTTTTTTTTTTTCAACATTGTATGTGAGTTGGCAATAGAAACGTCGGTCGTAATGTTATTACACATTTCGTTTCCTTTCACACACAGTCAGAGTCCAAATGAGGATTGAGTGTATAAAAAGAAATTGCATTCGATGGTTATTTTATGGTTTGTTCTTTATTTTTCGTGGTTAAAATAAATAAATGAAGAGAAAAACGAAAATTACGTGATTTTTATTGATATTGATTTAAATGAATTTTTTAGTAGTAAAATGATTGCTCTATTTAAACACTGTGTGTTAAACTCAAGCTACTTCTTGTGTGTGTTTTTTTTTCTTTTCGCTTATTCTGTTCATGCACAAATCGCTTCGATGTAAGTTTATTCGAACGCGAATCGAATATTATGTTCTTGTGCGATTGTTGTGTATTCATCGATTTTGGCTTTATGAAATCATAATGCATTTCTTGCTATATGAGAGAAGTTTATGGTATTACTTTGACTCAAATAGAACTTTAGCCAACATCGTTGATTCAGTCTTTATCTATACCACTTTATCTTTGGTGATTCTTGAAAATTTTACCATCTTTTGCTGTGCCTTTGCCTAACCAGCTTTAAAACTGTATCTATTCCATTGCATCTCAAGCACATATTTCTATAGCGGTCGTTTTTCACTTATTCTTAACTGTTACATCTTTTTTTCTCAATGTTTTCCGCTTTTTCGTCATCTTGCTCATCTCAACTTGTGCATTTTTTCATCCTTGTCTCATCGATTGTACTCTATCTTTCCCACTTAATCTTTCTTTGGAAATGTTTTCATCTTCATTTTATTCAATTTTCATTTGGTTTTATTTGACTGACGTTTTTTTTTTTCGCAACAAATTCTTTTGTTTCGTTACAATGCATTATCCACGCATCACAACCAATAGTTAGAGCCGCTTTGCATTTTCTTTGACGTTTTTATTCTTATTGCATGTTACTGATTTTCAAATTATTTATTAATTTATTCGCCCCTTCAAAAATGATTTTCACCAGAAAATGAACATTATTACATTATTTTCGTTTGAATTCGCCAATTTTATGTGATGCATTATTACTAACACACTCATTGAACGCATCGCTGCATTTTATGTGTAACAATTTAGCAATTCGACTATGCTGAATATTATGATTCAACAATTATTTTCAGGGTCATTACATTTTTTGCAACATCTACTTGCTTGCTCGCACGTCGTGATTTTCATTTTTCTTCGTCTTTGTCGCTACACCCCTCTCCCCTTCCTTTTTCTGTTTTCCTTTCCTTTCCTTCTCTCTTGAACGTTTTCCCGTCTTCTCTCTTTTCATCAACAAGACCCTCAATCGTTCTCTATCTCGCTCACTCTCTGCCTCTTTCCCTGCCTCTTTCCCTCATTTCGTTTTTCTCTGGTTCACCATGCTATTCTCTCACTTTTGCATTTCACATCAAAATATGCAGAGGATTCATGTGAAATACATTATTTGCTTTGAAACCGGCAACCATAATAGTTTCGCCTTTCATGCAGTAAACCAATTTTTCCCAAAATGATTTGCTTGTATCATTTATTGGAATTTTTTGGTGCGTTAGAATTTCAATGTGTACATGGAATGATGATCGTTTATTTGTGTATTAAACCATATTTACTCAAAATGGAAATGTTCGTTCATTTAAATTCCGTGAAAACAATGTAGCCTAAACTGAAATAATTTTCATTTTGAACATGGACAATTTCCGTTTTCGATTTGCAAAACCATCAAAATCCAAACCAATTGCTCAACACATTTAATTCAGAGATTATCGATATATTCACGTTATATCCGAAAAGGTTTTTTTTTTCTCCCGGCTTGTATGTATGTGTGTGTTTGTGTGTGTGTGTGTGTGTGTGTGTGTGTGTGTGTGTGTGTGTGTGTGTGTGTGTGTGTGTGTGTGTGTGTGTGTGTATTGCTAAAAACCAGAGCACATGCATTTGAGCAGAAAATGAGCTCATGCTTCTATGGTTCGTCATCAAAATCTTGTAATATATTTGCATCCGTTTTCATTTGTTCAATTCAAAATTCGAGCAAATGGAAAAGCATGATGGAAAGCAGAGCGAATAAGCATCAGACAGCGGATGGATGGAAAAGAGAAAGAGAAAGAGAAAGAGAAAGAGAAAGAGAGAGAGAGAAAAGAAGGAATGAAGAAAATTATGCATATATGCAATTTATAGTAATAACAATATCGCTTCCATTTGTATTTGGATAAAAATCCATGAATAACATAAACCGACATCGCACCGATGCCATCCCCATCTATTGAAAGCGCAGCATACAAATAATGTATTTAAATGACTACAATAGGATAAATTTGTTTATGCCAATATCTACGAATGTATTCGTCTGTGCTCGAAAAAGAGTCTAAAGTATTTGCTTTCAACATGTTTTTTTCTCTTCGGGTTTTCGTCTCTCTCTCTCTCTCTCTCTCTCTTTCTTTCTTTCTCTCTCCTTCCATTCGTCTCCTTTTTTCTCAGCTTCGAACTAGATCAATACAAAGTCTATCGGAATGCTGCCAGCAAATGAGCCCGAGATGGTACACGTAAAACTCTCGACGAAAATTTTCGTATTTTTTTTTTTTTTGTTTTTTTGCTTTCTTTCCCTTCCTTTGCAAATATATTCATCCAATTCATGTAAGCGCCATTAAAGAGAAGCATATAAAAATAAGTCGCGAGTATGCTTCCGCAGCAGAAAAATGCGCTTGAAAAAATTGGAAGAAAGGAATTCACAAGAAAAGAATCATCATCAGCAGTGGTAGTAGTAGCATCTATCGAAACGACGATGTTGAAAGCGCAAAAATAAAGACATGAAATTTCTTTACATCGAAATGAAATCATCTTGAACAACGGCTTGAAAAGAAGAAGGAAGACTTTTATCATTTTAGGCTCGCCAAAGCGATTCTCGCTTCGTTTGCATTTTCTTGTCTTTACTATTCTTGTTGTTGTCGTTGTCGTTGTCGTCGTCATCTTCGACGATGTCTTCGTCATCATCGTCATATTCATCGTCTGATCAACAGTAAAGCAGATTATATCAAGCCAATGTGTATTCTGAAATGGTAATGCAAATGCGAATATTTTTGCTCATTCAGATGTAATTCAAACGATGATATTCGAGTTGAAAGAAAGGAAACGGTAGCGAACAAACGAACGAACGAAGTAACGATAGGATGTTCGAACACATCAGTACAAATACATACGCTAACGATGAAGCATTTATAAAGAGAGAGAGAGAGAGAGAGAGAGAGAGAGAAAGAGAAAAAACGAACGAATGGTAAAAAGGTGCATGACGATGACGAACACATTGAACCGAAAAAAGAATGAAAGAAAAGAAGAAGAGAAAAAAAAAAATAAAAAGAGAATATCAAAAGAAATTATAGTAATGGAATAACATAGGTGAACCTAATTGATTTAGAAGAGATTATATCTTTTATGTTCTTGTTCTTCATGTGAATTCGAATTCCATCCAACACGCACAATGTACGCAGTCATTCCCTTATTGACTTCACAATCTATTGATCAAATGCGAAAACAAAATGCAACCATTCGATATGGAGTGGATATTGATAAAGGGGAAGTGAGAACGAAAAATTGGGAGATATTGGGGGGGAAAGAGGGAGCCAAAGGAAGCGATAGAAAGGGCAAAAGAAAGCAAAAGCGAACAAGAGAAAAATTAAGAGAAAGAGATAAAAAGATAGAGAAAGTAAGATAGACAGAATGAAATAGAGGGAGTGAAAAAATTTCTGGGATGAGATCAAAAGGGGGCGTTAGAGGGATAAAAGGCTAAGAGTGGCACGAAAGAAAAAAAAAAAACAGCTGAAAAGACACAAGCATCACTGAGGAAATATCTATTAAGTACGGTATTGGGTAGGCGGTGAGCATTGAAGCAATGAAACAACGACACAATTGGCATATCTTATTATAGGAAATCGACACAACATTTACCAACAGCATCGCAATCGAATTCATCAGATTGTATCATCTATCGAAAGAGATACGCTCAGTAGGTTGGCATTGGATGTTTGGTCTCTGTGTGTGTGTCTTTTTAAATTTGGTTAGAGTCTTGTGCAAAATTCGAAGCTTTTGATGTCAATTCACTAAAAAGATAGGAAAAATCAAATGTTACACTTGATTGAGTAGATAAAGGCGAATCAAGTCCGTTTGCATCCACACAAATACAAAAGCATAGATACATAAGAGAATAAAAAAAAAATGCTTCACAGATGCAAAGCATTGTTGGAACATTTACCGCACGCAACGGCTGCACACACTTAAATGTGATTTCGTAGATGAGCAAATGATGCGCTTGAGCCGATTACAACAACCGGAACCCGTGTTGTTTTAATTATAATTTACCGATTAGACTATTATAAGCCGTATTGATACTGCCAATATCAATATCAATATTCACAATGGAACAAAATAAAGGGACAGAGACAGAGACACAGAGCAATATATATATAGAGAGAAAGAGAGAGAGAGAAAGAGAGTAAAGAGAAAAACGAAAAATTATATGTTTCAATGATTCTTACGGCTTCGTTCATTGTTTCAATTCTGACATTGGGTATTGTGGCTGTGAGTTTTCCTATTATATTATCGTTATTATCCATTTATTGTTTGAACGGTTTACTGAAAAGAGTTGCTGTTCACACACATGACCGAACAAATGAATTCTCGCATGTAATTGATTTAGGGTCCGGAGTGCAGAGGTTATTGCCAAAGCACAAATTCCCAACACCCAGCCGCACATTCACATACACATGCACGTTCGCATAAAATGACTTTTCTGATTGACAATAATAACAATAATAATATGTTGACCGATGAAAATGTCGCAGCCACCAGTGTGTTGTTTGTTAATACTTTTTTTACAGTTATCAATCCACTGACAGATTGTGTCACAAGCATGCATTCTTCCATCAATACATCAATATAATGTATTTATATTGGAATTTATTTCATTTTATTTAGATTTGATCGCTTTTAGGCTCGATTTGCTCTAAAGCTCCACCGTTTCCACATTTTTTTGATTTGACGCAAATATATAAAATCACAAATCACATTGATTTGTACTCGTTGAATTATTTTCACAAGAAATAATTCTGTATCTACTTCATGCTCGACATCATCAGCATGTATTCCCCAAAGGGAAAATGCTTGGCCCAATGTATGAATCAATGCGTACAAAGTTCAACATGTATCTACAATGTTGTACTCTCTATTCTGTTCAATACTCTGTTCTTCGATTCTCTATGTTATTCGATTTTCTGTATTATTTTATGCTCTGTTCTGTACTGTTCAATTTACTTTGGCATTCTCTCTCTCTGTGTGTGTGTGAGTGTGTGATTGAAGAATGTCGAAAGGTGAAGATTATTCCGCACTCGTCAACTTGGTGCTGTTTATGTCAATAAAATGTTATGCAATACACACACACACATCGGCTGTCTCATTTTGATCGTGATTGAAGTAGAAACACGATTATGTTTTTAGGCATATGTCTTCGCTTAGCTACCCTGCTGTGTGCTGTGTTTATCTAAAAAAAAAAAAAAAAAAAAAAACTAAATAATAATGATTGAATCAAGAGGCCAACAACTGCACTATCCATATTCCATATGCCATACATAATGTTGTGTGGCAGAAACATCATACACTTGACTTAACAGCACCTTTATGTCGACCACACCGTACCGCACTACTGCAACACACCTTCAACATATTTTCCATTATAATCGAAATGGTTTTATTATATTCTTATAAATGTAATGTAATAAGAAAATTTGGCCAATGGTATAGGGGGTGGGGTGTATTGGGCTATGATGTGATGTGCTGTGCTGTGCTCTACTGTATTGAGACTTTGTATACATTTTGGTTTTGAAATAATGTGCGGTTTCATGAGGAGGTTTTTCATAGAGCAGGGTGGGTACAAGCATACATTTATAATGCTAAATGAACATGATATATCTTGAGGCGATTCGTTTATGCCAAAGACAAAATTGAGAACTAGAAAAATGCGAAGGGGAAGGAGTGAGAAAAGAGAGTGGGAAAAAACAGTGACAGAGAGACACTAAGACAGTGAGAGAAGAGAGAGAGAGAGAGAGAGAGAGAGAGCAAACAAGCAAGCAAAAAAAAAAAAACACATATAAGCAACTGTCAAACAAGACTCATTTTCATTTCTCATTCCACGATTTCCAACATTCGAATTGGCATGCATGCACGAATCTATAGGTCTGCCAATAGGAATATATGTTTTAGCATTCAGAAGGGAGCCATATTCTTGCACGTTTGGAATGTGTGTCGCATGGACTTTTGCAATTATTTGGCATTTTTCAAGTGGAACCATGTTACAATCGAGCAGTAGAACCATGTTCCGAAAACAAAATACATCAGGCCATGAATGAGGCGCGATGCCAACAGCAAAACACAATCACACGATGGAAAAAAATTGCCAACATTTTTTGATATGTATTTATAAGTGCGTCTTTTATTTTCAGCTTACGATTTTTTTTTCTTCTTTCACTTCTTCTTCTTCTTCTTCTTCTTCTTTTCTTTCATGTTTTCATTCGTATGTGTGCTCTTTCTGTTCACGCTTGTTGTTTTTGTCATTGGAAAAAAAAAAAAAAAAAAAAAAAGAAGGGGGAAAAATAGCATTCGTCCTTTTACTTTCATTCATTCCTATTTTGCAGTAACAATAGCTAACTTTAACGTATGTTGATTGCTAAAGTGATTGCTTTTGTTCGTGTGTTGTTCCACACTGACTATACAATTTCTTATGTACTGTACAGTGTACAGTGTACACAGTGAGAGAAAAGGGAACGCGCGTTGCGCGCATTATTGTTGTTTTTGTGTTTCTTATGCGCTCTTATTATTTATTATTAAACGATTTGAAGAGACCACTACATTGCGTTCGTGTGTGCTATTGTTTTTCAATTCCCTCGATAAAAATGAAAATGACGAAAGGAAAAAATAAAAACGAAAAGAGAAAAAAAAGCAAAAAAAAAAAAAAATATAGAGAAGAATACACCAGCGAAATATATACAAATACCAACAAAAATAAATCCAAAAATGAAAGAGAAAATGAACGAAAACATACAATGGCATGTCAAGTAAAAACAAAAGGAAAAACACTGGCGACAATGACAGTTCATCGACAATAAGGACAACAGAGGGTAGAAAAAAAATGAAAAAAAAAAAAAAAAATACGAAAATGAAAACAGTAGAAAAACGTAAAACAAAGAAAACCATCGAGAGAGGAGAAGAAAAAAAAAAACGTGTGCGTGCGAGTGTGTGTGCACCTTGGAACAAAATGAAAATAAGTTCACAAAAGCATCATCTGAGTTTGGTAGCATTTAGCATTCCGAACGATTGCCCATCCACACAATACACACCGGCGGCGACGTCGGCATCACCGATTTACCCGAGAATTCACATTTTTCTTGAAATGGAATGAGAGAAAGAGAAAGGAGCATGTCAGTGGAACCAGCCAACCGAACACATTATAACATGAACATCACGATTATCATTGCCGCGCGTCTCACATAATTTACTTGTATTTATTGTGGTGTGTGTTTGTTAAACATTTTTGTTTCCTTTCTTGTCGGGCGTTTTTTTTTTCATTCTCTTTCTTCTCTCATCGGCTCCATTTTCATGCATTGCGTGTGAGCATTGGTGTAAGGATGGTACGATGGTTGGTCGACATTGATGTAATTCTTTTTATTTTCTCTCTTTTCTCTCACGGCTTGTCGTTTTTCTTGTGATTTTATTTGCTTTCGTACCTCTCAGCTTTATATTTGTCGTGGTGGTTCAATTTTTCTTGGGTTTCCGCTTTGTTTTTTTTTTTTTTTTTTTTTTTGTTTCTATTCCTTCTGCGTAAATTTTTTTGCTCTCACAAATCTTCTGTAAATGCTGTTACTACTTCATTTTTTGTTCGTCTTCTTTAACAATTTCTGAGTCATCGCAACAGGACCAATGGATGAAGATTCCAATGCACTGTGTTTTCTTTTCACGTGTGGGACACCGAGATTGTATCCTTCAAAAAGTTTAAACGATAATCGCTCATTTCAGTCACAATCTCATTCGCGCCGCTTTTTTTTCCAGCTCTCACTCTCTCTCGTTCTCGCTCTTTATCTCTCTCTCTCTCTTTCTCTCTCTCGCTCTCGCTCTCTCTCTCGCTCTCGATCTCTCGCTCTCGCTCTCTCTATCTCTGCTTGATTCTCTTTCCTTCCAATAAATGTTTTTTCTTCTTCCTTAGCATCCGTTGGTACTTCTTTCGGGGGTTTTTTTTTTTCTCTCCGCTCAGTGGTATTCACAACGACAAATGAATATCATACGAAACAAGCCTACAGCATACTTTATATCTTTCTTGCTACTTTAAGTATGTTGAAGAATGTAGAAGCACGTAAATCGACTCTTGTTCGTTCGTTTTTCTTCCAAAAAAAAAAAAAAAAAAAAAAAAGTTGACAAAGAGAACCGATTGCACACCACCTTAACTGTACACAAATGAAATCGCTACACACAATCCACATTCAATCCAATCCCAACAAAAGTATATTGAAAGTACAATATTTTACGCAATACCACACTCACTGGCGCAAATATCGTTTCGTTTCTTTTTTTTTCCTCGGCTCTTCTTTGAATTTCGCTTCTCCGAGCTTCTCTTCACTTCTCTCAATTTCACTTTTCTCAGCTTCTGTTCTTCTATTTTTTCTGCACTCTTCTACTTTTCTCTTTTCTCCTTTCTCATCTCTTCGCTCTATTACTTTCGTAATTCTCTCCCTTTCTATTACTTTAGCTCTTCCACTTTGTGTGAGCTACTTTCCTATTTCAGTGTCCGTGTGCCTCTCATAGCCCTTTTTTGTATTTTTGTTTTTTTTTCTCTTGTTGCCATTCAAGTCGTCGTGTATGCGTGTGTGGGAATGTTGTCGTTATCGTTGATGTACTTGTTTTAAAAGAAAATCGCTTGAGCACACACTCGAACGACTTATCGAAGAAATAGAGAGAAAGAGAGAAAGAGAAAAAATAGAAAAAAAGAAGAAAGTAAACGAGAGCACAAACTTAAAACTCTTAAAACTCTCAAAACATATCGAAAAACATTCCATATTGTTGCTACTACCACTGGATTGGCTGTTGCTTTAGAGTTGAGGCAATGCTCTTTCTTTTATTTTATTTTTTTTTCCTCGTTTGCCAATGGATAAAAGGGAAAACAACAACAAGAATCAAATATCGAATAAAATAAAACAAACAAATAAAAAGCGAAACAAAAGCGTTTTTCACCATACGCAATTTTCGTAACATTTGAAAAGTTACTGTAAAAGGAAAATGCGAATTGGAAAAGTGCACAAAGAATTTGGCGATACAAAGGCTTCATCTCATTCTCATTCGATGTGTGTTTCAGTGTCTTTTGTATATATGTTTTTGTTTACGTGTGTGTGTGTGTGTGTGTGTGTGTGTGTGTGTGAGAGAGAGTTTGTGTCACTAATAAAGTCAAAATAACTTTTACTTTTTTGAACATCGGATTAACAATACCGTAACGATGGCCACCCTGGCTAAAATATAAGGATTTATAATCTTGCCCAGAAATGGCCAAAAGATACGATTGAAAAATATTGCCATGACTTTTCACAACACACACACACACATACATATTCACAAAAACATACATAGAGATATACCAAATTTCAAACATTTTAGCATCTTCATGTCGTATAGACAAATAAGCTCCCTGTAGTTTAATATATGGCTAAAGTTTCTATTGCTATGACAAAACTATGCGTTTTGTGTGCTTAATGTTTTGCAGAACATCGATGATGATGAGGACGACTACGAGTACGAGGACCATGGTGACAATGAACAACGTTGACTATGGTGACAATGAGCAATGACAACGACGACGATGACGACGACCATAGTAAGCACAACGATCACGGATATGAAAGCCATAAAATCGGTCCCAAGCTTCGATCACATATACACACACACACAAAAAACACACACACAAAAAAAAAAAAAAAAAAAAAAACACACACACACACACACACACACACACACACACACACACACACACACACACACACACACACACACACACACACACACACACACACACACACACACACACATTTTTTATAAAATGCAAACACATATGGTCGTGTGCATATAGTAAAATTGCCATTTGGTCAAATGCTACATTAACATATCGTACAATTTGGTAAACGCTCGCAGCCCAATATGGTTGTAATACGCAATTTTGATTAGTTCTTGGTCCATTCAATGGCAAACTCATTCAACTTAGCAACGAGCACGATAGGGCCAAAATACCATTGCTGAATTGTTTAAAATGAGCATTTCTCTATGTGCAAAAATAGTTTTCTCGCCTCTTGAATTCGCTCATAATATTCTGTGATATGCCTGAAACATTGTTACCAAAATTACGCGAACCATTCTCTTCCTCTTCACTCTGCTCTCTTCATATGGTTTACTGTACAGTCATAATGTGTGTAAAATGTACAAAGTACGTTTGCAGTTAGCAACGGTGGCAATTCCCATTGCTTATATGGATACAATTCAATGCAATCCGTTGAATATTCGGTTGTTGTTTGGATTATATGTGTTTGTGTGTGTGTGTGTGTGAATGTAACTTTTGAGCGAACGACCAAAAACTATCGTCGAGTTGATTTTAATGGAGCAAACTAATATTTAAATGAATGAAAAAGTACGAAAAAAAACACGCAAAACGCATGGAATGATGAAAAAAATTGACTATACTCCAACTATTTACGTAAATCATAATTTAGTCGTAAAAGTTTTTTTTTTGTTTTTTTTTTTTTTTTTTTGTATTTTTGTAAAATCGGGAACCAGCACATAAATATTGAGTGGCGACTACGAGCAGGCGGGAGAGAAGAAAAAAAAGTTGTGCAACAACGCGATAGCAGTGTGAAGGGAATGAATGTTTTCCCTTAGTTTTCTTTCTCGATTTGGATTCTCGAGATATTGGTTTGCTGTGCTCATTTGCATTTCACTCCTTTTTATCATTCTCGATTTCATCTTCTTCTTCTTCTTTTTTTTTCCAAATATAACTTTTGTCGGTTTTGCCTGAATTGAAATACATAGTAAAAATTTATTTAACCTATCTTTCAGCCTCATTCTCACACGGACTCTTTTTTTTTAAGCATTTATTCATTCCCAATGCCGTATTGCATGATTATCATGGACATAGCCAAGAAAAACTCTAGTTTTTCAGTACTTGGCGCTTTTTTTTATACTGCTTTTTAATTTATTCCACTTAGTTCGGTTCTTCTGCTGTTTTTTTTTTGTTCTCAAGCTCATCCATTTGATACATCTGAATGTTATCTCTCGTTTACTTTTTGTTTGTTTCGCTTTGGTTTTTTGTTTGAATTTTGTTTTTTATTTATTTTTTTTCTCTTTTTTTTTCATTTCTTCTCTACCACTTCAACGATTGCAAACTGCAATAATTTTGATCGGTATTTTATACAATTTACTATAGACGAAATAACAACGGTGAAAAAATAGAGAGAAAAATAAAGACAGGAAAAGAGTGGAAAATAGAATAAAAATTAAAACGGGAATGAGAGAGAGGGGAGAGAGGGAGAGAAGAGAGAGAGGGAGAGAGGGAGAGAGGGGAGAGAGGGAGAGAGGGAGAGAGGGAGAGAGGGAGAGAGGGAGAGAGGGAGAGAGGGAGAGAGAGAGAGAGAGAGGGAGAGAGGGAGAGAGAGAGAAAGTGAAAGGGAAAGACAAGAGACAAAGATAGAATGAAGGTGAAAAAAAAAGAAACAGAGAAAGAGATAAAAAAATATATACACAATCGACATGGAGAATATTATCTCAATAATTTCACTAAAAAACATCTTAGTTTTGCATGGTTTTTTAAATGAGGAAAAAAAACCAGTTCATTCTACTTTTAATGAAGTCTGACAGCGATTACTGGATAAATTTTCTGTTACAAACTCTAAGTTTGAAACTAACTTAAAAATTCCACAAATAATTTATCACTGATGTTGTACATTCTGCATGGTATGTTAGTTTAATGTAAATTAAGTCATAAATATTTTAAAATAATAAAACTGCATGCCGCACAGCAATTTGAGCTTCACAATAGATAGCAAAAAGTGAATAACAAAAAAAAAAAAATAAATAAAAATTACCGAAATGAATAAAACCATTTACAACAATCAGTTTTATTTTCGCGAAAAAATTCAAATATTTGTTAAATGCTATTTGTTTTTTTTTTTATGCCAACAAAATAGACTTTTGCCTAGCGGTTAAATCATTTTTCCCATATTTTTACAAATTTTCCTCATATTTTTTCTCCATTTTTTTTCATGTTTCTTTCGATTTTTTCCATTTTTGTAATTTTTCAAATGGTTTTCGATGATTCAATTACATTCTTTTAAACAAATAACAAAACACTTTTGGAAATATTTACTTTTTTTGTCGTGTGTATGTTTATTGGATGCGTGTTTGTTTCTCTACATCAGTTGGGGTAGATCGATGTGATTCCCTTTTGTGTGACGAAAATTTGCGGCATTTCAAAGTTTCATTTCACTTTATAACCAGAACAAACAAAATTCAAAACGACTTTTTATTTCTCAGTTTCATAAACTCTTTCTTTTTTTTTTCCCACAAACAATCCACTTTTGTGTTGTGAGGTTCTTTTTTCTATTTTTACTCACAGTCGATTCGGTTGTTGTTTTAAATGTGTGCGAATAATAAATAACTTTTTTCTTTGTTCAATTTCACTCACATACACGAGCTCGGTAATAATGTGGTTTTTTTTCTTCTCTCTATCCTATTTGTCTATCTCATCAACTTGAATTGCAAACTGATACACACTAAAGATATCTCACTGTATATTCGCTTTTATGTTCTTGTATGTCGTATTTGACTTTGCATTTTAATGTGTTTTTTTTCTTCTTCTTCTTGTTTTTCTTCTGTTTTCACCATTTACACACAGTTCACAGCATGCATATGCATAAAATTGGCATTTGTTCCTGTATTGTATCGTTTTTAAAATCAATTCAAAACCGAAACAACATACAAATAAATCTCGGTATTCACCATAAAATATCAATAAAATAAATCAGTTATTTGAAAATTACTATTGCAATATTCACATATTTTCGAGAATTTTTTTTGTCATTTCTTCACATAGCATGTGATATAATCACGTCGGTTCCAATTGTGCTTAAATCCCAATGTCACGAAATTCCATGCGATTTCCACTGTCACTGTTTATTAATAAAGAATTTATTTTTTTTCCCCCGTTTGGTTTGTGTGATATTGTTGCTGTTATTTCGATTTTAAATCGCCTTTAAACCATGCAAAACATGAGAGTAAAGAAAACAACAAATAAAAAAAAAAGAAAACATTTAACGCTCTGTGTATGAATTACTATAGATTTAACGCTCCGTATGAATTGTTATTGTTTGTCGACTTATATTTGAATGACGGTTATTTTTCGTCGTAATCACGAATGAAAATAAACCCGAAAAATGTTTTGTTCGTTTGTTGTCAAAATTGCTACCGTTCCATCGAGAAGCGTACACTACACTGCTAGGAAAATGCCAAAGTCTCGCTAGAAATAAAGTTTATGTGTTGTTTTTCTTTTTATTCATTTTTGATTGTTCGGTTTCGGTAAGAGTGAGAGAACGAAAAATGAATGCAAACGCGTGTGAGTGTGTCTATTTTGTTGTCGTTCGTATGGTTGCCTATGGATGGTAAAATGTGTTTTGTTTTCACTGTGAATGAAATGAAAACGCGTGCCAGTCCATCCATCTATCCATGCATGCATTGAAAGTGGAGAAATGCTTGAAATTCTCCTTCTGAAAATATTATCCATACTCGAGCTGCTCATTTTCTCTGTCCCTTTCTGTCGGTTTTACCTGTGTGTGAGTATTGCGAGTGCTTGAATTTTCCCCTTAAATTCAATCATCATTCTATTGCCACTCAGTTGCCATTGTTGCCGTTGCCGCTGGGCTCAATTCACATGGATTTATATAATTCATATAACGATCTTTTGATTGTTGCACTAAAGCTATTTAAAAAGCAGTACAAGCGAAAATGATTTTATGGCACTTTTTGTCTCTAGTCATTTCGTGCTATGTTTTGCACTGAAATAGCCCTTTAATTGCACTCACAAATTCACAATTCGATTTTCTTCTACGTGAATTTGCTAGTAAATTTTTTTTTTATATCGTTTCTTGATTTACTGACATCATTTTCATTGCATTTATTTACACTGGCATTTCTAATGTGCAATTTGTAATACATTTTTTTTTCGTTTTTATTCTTGTTGTACTCTGCATGTACATGTAACAATTATACATGCATGAATGAACCATTTTCATTCTTATGTAAAAGAAAACAGAAACCCGTTTTCCAATCAATTCATAAAATCTTGTTAATTTTACAAAGCAATGCAACATTATTTTGGTTTTTGCGGCTTGAAGCGCTAAAGTTTCGACAAAACTTTTTGACGTTTATTGTGAAAAGGTCGACGCTTTTGTTATTTCAACTATTACGAAACAATTGCCAACTGTATATTACTATTTCTCCCTCTTTGTTTATCACATATTCTCTCTGTCCTTCTTTCTCTCACTCTCTCTCTCTCTCTCTAAATGAAAAAAATAAAACAACAGCACCGGAACACATACAAAAGGAAAGCAATATAAGTTCAATGTGAGTGTGTGTGTGTGCTGATGTGAGTATGGCATATCGTAACACACAAAGACGCTTAAATGGGAATTGTTCTAATCGTTGTATTCAATGTCGGGACTCAGTGGAGTGGATCGTTTGGTATTCTCCATAGAGAATTGTGTTTTATAAAGTTTCAGATTTCGTCATAATAAACCCCATGAATATCCACTTCCATTCGCATAATTTGTAAAATGTTTAGTGGTTGTCTAGAATTTCCCTTTCAACCAAGATGCCAACAACACACAAAAATTGCCTTATCACTTCACGCACTTCAATTGCAATCGAAGAATCAACAGAAAAGTCAAGCTTATTCAAAATGAGCAATTGATTCGTGAACATAAATATATGCACAAGTTGTGGGATTTCACAAAGTTCAATGGTAATATATATCAAGTTTGGGTTATAGTTAGGCGCTGCTTTTAGAATGTTTGACTAAAATACGCATATAAGACCGATGTGTGAAACGGAAAACCAAACCTTTTTCTTATTCCATTTCAAGAATGTGAAAAAATCGTCGAACATTTTGCTATTTTCAAGAATCTTGTGTCGTCTCGTTTTCATTGGAAGTTTGGTACCAAATATGTGTACAACTTTTTCATTTGATTCATAATTTCAAAGTTTAACATTGACAAACTTATCCCCTTGAGTGATTTTCAATATACACCACATATATGAACTTGCGATGAAAATGAACTACGTGAAATGCGAGAAAACTGGTTGATTTTCTTCTTCTTCATGTCTAAAGACGATATAAAACTCTTTGAATTGCAATATGAGTGCACACCTTTGATAGCAATATTCATGTTGGACTTTTTCGAAGAATGCAATGTTCGGAATTAGTTTTCAAAGTGCACAAAGAGATGTTCACTGAGTTTACAGAGTGAAATTGTTGGAAGACAAAACCATCGTAAGAATGAAATCATCATGAGGACAAAATGCTTTTCCATGTCAGTCAATGCACGCGGTATTTTAGATTACGATATCCACAATTCATAATTCACTGGAATATGACATGGAGAAAAATGTTGTTCATTGTGCGCATGTTTGAATAGCAGTTTCCCCTTTTTAATGTATTGGAATGAATTTGTCCATCTTGAACGAACGACGTTCAGTCGAAGGAATTTTACATTTGTGACAAAACAATTTGAGCTGTAACTAACCATGTATAACAATGACATGTTGCATTATAAACTGTTTCTGTAAACACAAAGAATATTTCATATAAAATTGGTTCAAGTAACTGAATTGGTTCAATTGACTATGGATGTACACAAGACTTGTGAAAAATTCAATGCAAAACATTGTCCATTCATGTCACTTAAATTGTGCGAATCACATTGTATTGTATGATGTATGATTGTGTGTTTGAATACATATGTAACAGAGTGAGAATTGTGTTAAACGCCAATTTTATTGGCACACACAAATAGACCCAGACAGACAACATAAACTCACCCTTTGAACAGATGATATAAAAAGGATCTTTGCACTGTAAACTAAATATAAATAAATTATATAATTTTCCTTGTATTTGAGACATACTTTTAACTTAATTTAGAAAGATGATATATGTGTTGTATGTTTTGTAAGATGGTTACAAGTTTCTTCTTTTATTTCTTCGTCATGAAGGACCTCAGGTGGAATGCGTTGAAATGAAAGCATAATAAATATTTATCTTTTGCCTTCTCTTTATCTGGACTTTTGTATCATTTTGTTTATTCATAAGACATAAAATGTATGAAACTAATAAAAATTCTTATTACTACAAAAAACTACGATTGAGAAGTGGAATAGAAAATTGTGCGTTGCATCTTGTGAAACAAAAAAAAAAAAAAAAAAAAAATAAAAAAAACAGCACTGAATATCAAGTGAAATTCAAATGATTAAACGACTCAACATTTTTTGACTTTCAATAAGCCCTGACAATATGAAACCATGTCTCAACCTTCGGATCATGGAATACTCTGAACTAATCAACAAAAGTTGCGATCAACTTTGATTTAATGGCGAGTTTTGCCTAAATATGTACTCCATGTGAAAATGAAGTATTTTCGGAATATGGATTTCAGATATGCATCTCGACATTATTCAAACAAAGTGATTGAATCAATTCATTGTTACGGGATTCGATAGCAGTTTTCCTTGAGATTATAAAGCACTTTTTGAATCAATAATACCTTGCATAATATGCACTGTAAAATTATTCGTGAAGTTGTTCACAGATAGTCTGTTAAAATATGAAATTGACAGATTTTCCGTTGAAATATTCAAATTTAACAGAAAATTATATAAAAACACCATGGTTTCAATGTCATAATGAACGTCATAATATATTGAGGTTATGGTAAATTTACGTGGTTTTCAGATAATTTTGAATATTTTAACGGAAAATCTGTCAATTCCGTATTTTAACAGACTATCAGTGACCAACTTCACTAATAATTTTGACAGTGTGGTCAAAGTAAAGAAAAATATCAAACCACTAAAAGATTTATTTACAAAGTGATTTTTAAAAATTCTCAGACGTGATTTCGAAATACAAAGCGATACTCTATAACACTATATAGTTCGCTAATCAAATCAAGTGATTGTTATGGAAAAAGAAATTGTGTTGGCTAGTGTATATTGAGTGTAATCAAAGGAAAGCCAAATGTGGAATGCAAACGGTGTTAATGACAATTTACTTTGTCCTTGACAAAAACTCTGAAACAAAAAAGAATTGTGCGTCATAAAAAGTGAGTTTATGCAATAAAATGAAAGGTACATAAATGAAACACATAGAATAAAGTCCAATTTTGAAATTATTTTATCTTTTTTATTAATGTGTCGACACAATTTGACGATCGAATTTAAATATAGCGTATAAAATTTTCTTAAGACAAAATATTGAAATATTTATTTATGAAATTTATTTCTCAATTTGTTTTTTTCTGGGAACAACGCATTATACCATACCATACGAGATGGAAGTCCATATTTGGATAGTGATGATTTTTCGTTAGCCAACATAGACTTAGTCACGGCTTACACCAACAATTGGGGTAAGCCAAGCGTTAGGATGTTGTGTATATGTAGTGGTTTTGTGGTTGTATTATTACGTTGTAAAAAAAAAAAAAAGGATATATATTTATAAAGAGGGAAACCCCCATTTGGATAATTTAATTTCAAATTTCAGATTTTCAGCCGAAAACCAAACAAAAAAAATTTTGTTCTTCACTTTTGTTGTTTGAATATTTTTCGAAATTGCTAAGGGTTTTTTAAAACTTTTTTGAGCAAAAATCCGATTTTCTTGACGCCTTTTTTTTTCTTAGAAAATTATTCGAAATTGCTAGAGATTTTCGACTCAACAGTGAAGACCTTTTTTTGTACTTTTTGAAGAAGCAGAGTTGGCAACATTATTCATAATAAAAAATGTCTCATCTATTTTCATTCAAGAATATTTGTTTGTGTCGACAAATTATTGTGGATAATTTTCTAACATTTTTCTATCTTTCGATTGTTTTCTTTGAAAATGTTTCTACCAGAAGGCTGAAGCAAAAAAGTATCTGTAAGTTTTTCTTCTTTTCTCTTTGGCAATATTTAATATTTGTGGTTATTTAAAATTAATGAGTCGCCTCCATTTTTATTCAAAATTTAATTATCAATCATTTAGTGATGCACACTTGTCCGATCACCACAATATTAACTATTTTGCTGCCCTTACAAAGATTTCAAATGCAACTAACAGGGAAAATTTGCCCTACTCAGCATACTATTTTTATACTTCTAATGGCAAACAAAAAATTTAATCACATTTATTATACTGTTGGGGGCACAACATAAAATCGCTACCATAATTTCGCCCGGTAAATTTTTTGTCCGAACGTTTTGTTTCAAGCGGATTAATGTTGTTAAACGTAGCAAAAAGGAAAAAACTCAAAAATAATGATATTAATAGCTTCATAGAAGAAACTTGAAGAGTTTATGAGCTTTCAGATCTTTTAAGTTTAAGAGGATTTGAATGTTATTATTAAAAGTACCATAGCCTAATATAAAAACATTTGTCAATGATTTTCATAACGTTTTTGAAATATTGTGTAGACAATAGCGGAGATAAAGTTACTTTTTCTGATAAACGCACTCCAAAACTTCAGTTTTGATTCAAGAATTGCAATATCCAATCACCTTTAAGCAGCCTTTTTGCTTGACATGTAAGAGTTTTAAGTTTAAAATTAGATACAAAGTCCCAGAGAATAATAATAACAAAAACAAGTTAAATGTGCTATATTTAAATTCAGTCGTTTTGACACATTCATAAAAATATGAAATAATTGCTAATTTAAATCCACTGTGTTTTATTAATAAAAGGTGAGATATGCCTGCTTTACTCAATTCTCTTTTGTTTAATCTAAATATATTTCTTAACGACATTTGCATATCATGATCAAGATTTTATATAGACAGATCTAGAGACAGATATTGTTAATCGATATTATAAAAGTCCAGGGGAACATTGTGAAATATTTTAATATTTACAATGACAAGTCTACGTCACTATTTCTTTAGCTTATATTTCTCGTTGTACAAACCAGTAATCGCAATCGAGGCGATATACTGACTCGAATTCTGACCGAAATATCCTATACCGATTCTTCCAAAGCAAACCGAAAAATCTGAAAAACCTCAAAATGAAAAAAATTTAATAAATTCAAAGTAATTTAGCAGCAGCATTATTTCGCTCTCATGTTAAAAATTATTTAAAAAAAACACACAAGAATGGCTAACTAATGATTGAAAAAAACGCGTTCTTTTTATTTTTCCCATTCATATGTAAAATTTGTTTTGGATATTATTTCGTTTAGATCGGCTTTCTCGTTAGTACAGCAATCGAAAGGATTGAGAATGAAACCAAATCCGAGAGTTTTTGTGTTTTTCGATGTTCGGGGTGGGTTGGGTATCGGTCTGTTCGGGTCGGGTATTGACTCCGACCAGTAGTACACAGTATGTAAAGTTGAAATGGAGAACAGATCAACTTGAGAGCAATTGCTGAATTAATTAACATTCACTTTAAAAAGTAAGTCGAATTATTTTTCTTAAAATTATTATTTATATATTTGTGAATAAAGCTGAGGGGCGGACACAAATTTGTTGGACCGATTGTACGAATTCAACCACTTGAACGAACGGAGATCGAATTTCTCATTTGCGCAGTAATAAATTTACAATTTTAAATTTTTCGTCCATTTTCATCTAACAGCTTATACGTTTGGAGCAAAAATGAAATGGATGCTAGTGATTCTTAGCATTTTCATTTTTTTGAGTGTTTTCCATAGAACTCTGTCTATCTATGGACAATGTTTAGAACAAGGAGCGCTGGTAATATTTCTCTCTTTTTATTAAACGTTTAATGAAATTGGAATAATTCTAAATTAGTATTTGTTTTTAATATTGTAATAAGTGCGGCCCATATGCACCACCGCCAAACAAATTTCGCTTTTGCTGCTATCTATCCTGTAAAAGTAACGGAAGATGTCCATCGGAAGATGATATTGATTATTAAAAAATCGACTGGTATATTGTACCTTTCTCATCGTAAAATGTTTAAAATGTAAAAAATTTCTAATTAAATTTTGTTTAGTAATTGATTTGATGACACAATTTATTGATAAAATGTATTAAGTTTTAATAAAAAATGTAAAATAAAATTGTTCAATATCTTAGTTAATTGTGATTTCCAAACAATAAAAATAACAATTAGGAATAATTTCAATCATTTTTCTATGTTTTTATTACATCGCAATACATTTCTAAATGTAAATGGAGACCACGGGGAGCAACGGTATCTCATCCTATATGTTGACAATGCAAAAATTGTTGACAAGTTTTTGTGAAGTAAGCAACAGTGCTTCTTTGACCTTTTCTATTGAACTACACGTACGTGTGAGAGCAATATCTATGTCCACAATGCATACAAGCACATTGCTCTTAGAGATAAATGATTTCAATTTTACTGGACACGTGAATTACAATAAAAAAGGACAAAAATGGCGCTAGTCACAAATTTTTCGATTTTTCTAACAAAATTCGTGACCATTAACCACTATTGCTTGAGAGTGGGGTTACCGCAGCGCATTATTCTTAATTAAATCAAAACTCTTGAAATATTGAAGTGAACTACAAAGCCACGCATGAGCTCCCCAATATTAAAATAGTTAGAGAGAAAACCCGTAATGGTATCTGCACTTAAACCAAAAGAGTCTAAAAGAAAAGAATGATCATAAAGTGTTTTGTTGTTGTTTGAGAATCATTCCACAGCGCTTCGAATGATAAGTAATATGAACATTATAAGGTTTTGGCTTAAAGCTCATACGCGTACAACAGACATGTAAAAAGCTATAAAATAAAATTGTAATCATTAAGATTTCAATGATTTTATTGTAATTTTTGCATTTTGAATGTTTCTCGTGAGAAATATACAATTTAGTATGATGATCATCAGTAGTCGATTTTTTCAGATATATTTATTGACATTGTCCACTAGGTAAGCAATCTTCCAGAGCAGCAATCACGATTGCGGTTTGGTGCTGGGGCATCTGGTCCGCACTATATATTAATGAAAAAAATTAATTTATAATTATTCAAATACTAAACAATCAAATAACGACAAAAAAAGAAAAAAACTTACAAGTTCATGTTTAGCTAAACATGGCTGATTGGCATCTACGTTTGCAAGGAAAACACTCAAAAGAGCGAGAGTACCAAGAATTATATGCAATAATTTCATTTTTACTGGAAACGTTTGAATTTCTAAACGGAAATAGAAGAAAAACTTATTATTGTGGAGAAAGAAACATAATTTTCCTGTACTATTCATACACTTGGACTTTAACCATCTGTCGTTGTGTATAATGTAGGAAAAATGTTTGTTTTTATTTAAGAAAAAGAATTCAGCTTACTTTTTAAAGTCAATTGGAATTGCTTTCTCAAGTTGATCTGTGTATTTATTTCCATTTGAATTGTTGGCCCATATTTATACAAAATGAAATCTCATGATTCATTAACAATTGGACACGTAAATGTGCACATAGACAAATGTGCAAATTGATAAATGTGATGTGAAGCAACAGAGATGTAGAAATGTAATTGCACTTGTTTCCACAAAAATTCTTTCTTTATGATCACAGGCAAATTTTTGATGCTGAGCAATTTTTCTTATTCCGGATTATTGTTAAAAAGTAAAACAAAATAAAAATGGAAAATGGTCTTCAGTACAGACTTAATGAGAATATTATCAGAATGAAAAAAAGCCAAATTTGTATTTGGGATGAACTCCTAACTAATTTAAAAAGTTGATATAAACATATCTGCATCGGAAGAAAAAATTAAATCCAAATCCGACTGACTCTGTATTTAAAGCAAACAAATTCTGTCTGAAATTCAAAAATATCCGACAATTTTTCATTTTACCAAAACATGAATTGAAAAAATTTGGAAATTGGCTCGAAAAGATCAGAAATTTTGTAATAAAGATCGAAAACGAATCTATAAAAAGACGTAAGAGATATAAAATATCTGGAATTCCAAATTGATGAAAAATTGGATTTTAACGCACAAATTGCCAGTAGAATAGATGTAAATATATAGAAAATTACTTCTGATTTAAGAAAAATTGCACACAACACTATAGTGATATAGTAATAATATATTATTCTTCCACAATTTGGTTATTTTCCACATTACATATAAATTGAACGAAAGAACAAATTAAAATAATGCATGGGCTAAAGAATAGAGCCATGCAATTTATTTTGAAATGTGAATACAGAACACATATGGGACAATGGAATGAAATTATTTAATTAAATTCCAAGTGATGTTAGAGAAGTAAATAGTTTGGAGGTTTTTAAAAAGAGACTTGCAATTAGAGCTGCCCATTGAACCGAACTGTTCAAGTTCGTTCGAGTTCGTTCGATGTTTTAAACGAACACGAACGAACATGAACAGACATTTTCTTCTTTTGAACACTTCGAACCGAACATGAACCGAACATGAACAGCACTTTTCAACTTTCGAACAAATTGAACCGAACTCGAACCCAGTAAGGGTGTTCGAAAGTTCAATTTTTCTTTTTATCAATTTTATTAGCACAAATGAACAATGAGATGATGTTGGTCTTCATATTGTTTCTGAATGTTCGTTAAATATTTCGTGCAAAATGTGAATCTGATTTGAATTTAAATATTAAACATTTTAAATGAAGATTAACATTCATTATGATCATCGTGATTGTTTTCGAGTTCGGTTCAGTGGGCAGCTCTACTTGCAATGCACATTAGACAATTATAGTTTAAAAAGAGATTAAAAACAACAAATGTAAATGAATAAATTTTGAATTTTGACAAATATAATTCAATGATCAGTGAGTGATTCATGCAACATTTCAGCTCGTATTGTGCAATGAATTGAAATATCATGAAACAATTTGCAATTGAATATGTGACTACGTTGAGAAATATATTGTTAAGAAACATTGACGTAGACTTGTTACAGCAATTTTCTCAATTCTTCGTCATGTTGTCAGAAATATTTTGAATCGGTTAATCATACATCTGTCTCAATGGATTCATGATCATGCAATTATTTTTAGGAAAGATGGAAGTAAATGAAGGAAAGCTGCATTAAGCAAATTTAAGAGGTGCTATCGACCATTTGTCCTTCACAGAAAATCTGAAACAACAAAGTATCGTGCGGCATAGAAGTCGAATTGATGAAATAAATGGAAAGATATGTAAATATACACACGATTTTATGTATTTTGAAATTTGTTTTTATCTTTTTGTATTTTTAGACATAATTTATTGATTGAATTTTGATATGAAATTCTGAGAATATATTTATTTTGGTTTTGTGTATTTCTCAATGTACACATTCACGTGTCCAATTGTGAATTGTTCATGAGATTTTATTTCATATAAATATAAGCCAACAGCTCAAATGGAACACAGATCAACTTGAGAAAGCAATTCACATTCACTATAAAGAGTAAGTTGAATTATCTTTCTTAAAATTTGAAATGCAATATATTTAAGAACAAAACCAATAGATTTTATATTTTTCTTTGCATTAATCACAATTTCTATTTTCGCCTAGAAATTCATACTTGTCGAGCAAAAATGAAATTATTGCAGGTGATTTTTGGCATTTTCGTTCTTTTGAGTGTATTCATGGGAAGCGTAGTAGCCGACCCACCAGAGCCCCCATGTAGCCCAAGAGGTGGAATTGTAAGTTTTTTTTTCGTTCATTGTTGATTGCTTAAAATTTAAATCATAAATTTACAATTTGTTTATCAATATTTAGTGTGGCCCATTCACCCAACCTAATGGTAAAATCGTTAATTATGTTTGCTGCCCAGACCAAACACCAACATTGAATTGTAACGGACAGCAAAAATGCGTATAGAATTTGTTACTCAGCGTACTACCTTCTATGTTCTCGCCAAAACAATTATTTCAAATAACAGATTCGCAATAAACTTATCGAAAACCTAATGATTGGTTAACCAGAAAATATATTTCGTTATTATTTTTAAATTGTAGTATCGATTATATTCACTTTTTTCATACCGTGTTCACCACTATTCACCATATTCTCTCCTAAGTATGACAAACGATCGTTTATTATTCAAGATGCATAATATTCTATATTTGGACAGTTTGCAAAAAACCTCTAGGTTTCACTTAAAAATGAGCCCTGTAAAATTACAGACTGATCAAAAAACGGTAAAACGTGCCTCAGGAACCTCAAAGTTAGATATTGTTGGTCCTATGTAAATGGCATTTTTTTTTTCTACTTTTTAGGCGTGTCACAGGTCAAAAATGTCCAAAAACTAAAATTCTTCAGGAAAATGAACAGATTGTCACAAACAAAAAGATTATTTTTTTTCTAATGAAGTCAAAACATGTAACCATGTATAATAATTCAACTATATGTCGTGAAGACTAAAACAAGAAATTTAAGAAAGGCCTATTTTCGATTACTCTCATCAGTCCGGATAATAGGGATTTCACCCATTCCGGCCCAATCCTAAAGCTTGGTATAGGGTCAAAGTAAGCTACCTTAATAATAAGTGTATTCAAATTACATGAAACTAGAACACTTCCATGCCAAATAAAACTAAAAGACTTCAAAATTTCAAATTCAAACTCATATACTTATATAAATGTTGAACATCAACAACATCAAATAGATCCAATAATACAAATTATATTTAACAGCAAGAACAACATTCAGAAATAACAAAATTATTTGAAATATAAACAGTAAAAATTTTATGAACCATGCCCATTTCTTAATTCAAATGTTGAACATCAAATATTAAATTGAAAGCATAATTGCACAAAGCATGCAACTCACAAAACTGATACGCAGTCCCAATTATATCATGTGTATTCAGTAAAAGTATGCAGCCCAATTTAATAATACAAGCCAAAAGCAACTTTTTTATTCAAAAAAATGATAACACATAATTTTTTTTTTTTTTTTTTTTTTTTTTTTTATACAATTTAAAACGTTAATGATAACATTACCAATACCAAATTTCGACAAGTTCAACAAACTATCGGCCAGGGCATTGAACGAGGCTTAAACCATGCCGTTCAACTATCCAATTTTCTTTTATTTAAAAAAGAAATTTAACCTTAATCAAAAATGAGTAATTAAACCGATACCAACTACAACAAACTATTCAATTAGTTTTAACAACATTACGGTGCCAACACCTATTCAGACATCTGTTACTGATGAAGAACTAGTGCGTCTAGTTTCCGATAGTAAGCAAATTCGTGCATCATTACATTAAATCCAATCAATACATTTGTAATCAAATGTTCTTCAGATGAACGTGAAGAAGGTGAATACTCCGATCATGAAGATCATGAAAGCACACTGACCAAACAAGACTTAAATCCCATTGAGGAACAATCAAAATCGACAGGCAGAACTGAAAAACAGTTAAAGACAGGTTATTTAATATGTTATTCTCAGAACACATGCATATATTAACAAACATACACATGTAAAACATCAGAAGAGGCCGATGAACAGCCCACAAATGAGGAACAAAATGTTGACATTTCCCTATCAATCGATTTAAAAGAAAAACACACTGATGACAGTGTATCATCTCAACATATTGAAGTTATTGTTGACAATAATAAAACTAATGAATCAAAAGGTAAGTAACATTGTCGAAATCATACAAATGTCAACCAGATAATCAATTATTTTTTATAAATAATCAAAGGGAAGCCAAATGTGGAATGCAAACGGTGTTAATGACCATTTACTTTGTCCTTGGCAAAAACTCTGAAACAAAAAAGAATTGTGCGTCATAAAAAGTGAGTTTATGCAATAAAATGAAAGGTACATAAATGAAACACATAGAATAAAGTCCAATTTTGAAATTATTTTATCTTTTTTATTAATGTGTCGACACAATTTGACGACCGAATTTAAATATAGCGTATACAATCATCTTAAGACGAAATATTGAAATATTTATTTATGAAATTTATTTCTCAATTTGTTTTTTCTGGAAACAACGCATTATACCATACCATACGAGATGGAAGTCCATATTTGGATAATTTAATTTCTGAAGTAAAAAATGAGAATCATGCAAAAACCATCATGCATTGTGTCAGGAAAATCTGAAATTCGATTCGGGATCATGTCGAGAGATTAAAAAACTGTTATGACAATTAGGGTGCATCGAATTTTGAAGAATGATGAAAAGACCAAACGGGTAGTGTGGATATGGATCTCGTCATAAGATCACAACAGCTTTCGCCCCGGGACCACCACGAAAAGATCATCACACGAACACCCCGCTTCAATTTTTGATTCACTTGATATTCGTGGTGGTCTCGGAACGATACTTGTTCGATTTTATCGAATTAAATTTATTTCTCTATTATTAACTTTTATTTTTATAATATTGTAGATGAAGGCATCAATTTTTAACTTTTTTCATAATTAATGCTGCTAACCGTACTGCTTTTTAGTTCTTTGTTCTGCTAAGAAAATGTGTACTGCAATCTGGCAACGAATTGCTAATTTTGTACTGCTTCTTGAAGAAGCAGAGTTGGCAACTTTATTCATAATAAAAAAATTCTCATCTATTTTCATTCAAGAATATTTGTTTGTGTCGAGAAATTATTGTGGATAATTTTTAAAATACACACTCTTTCGATTCGAATGTGCCCTACTCAGCATACTACTTAAAATGATATTAATAGCTTCATAGAATAAACTTGAACAGTTTATGAGCTTTCAGATCTTTTAAGTTTAAGAGGATTTGAATGTTATTACTAAAAGTACCATAGCCAAATATCAAAACATTTATCAATGATTTTCATAACGTTTTTGAAACATTGTGTAGACAATAGCGGAGATAAAGTTACTTTTTCTGATAAACGCACTCCAAAACTTCAGTTTTGATTCAAGAATTGCAATATCCAATCACCTTTAAGCAGCGTTTTTGCTTGACATGTAAGAGTTTTAAGTTTAAAATTAGATACAAAGTCCCAGAGAATAATAATAACAAAAACAAGTTAAATGTGCTATATTTAAATTCAGTCGTTTTGACACATTCATAAAAATATGAAATAATTGCTAATTTGAATCCTCTGTGTTTTATTAATAAAAGGTGAGATACGAAACTTATCACATGAAATCTTTTTCTGCGATGCAATTTTATCTTTGTTACAGAGATTCTGCCAAAGAGAAAACAAGTTGTCGTTAACACCTTTAATACGCCCGCTTTACTCAATTCTCCTTTGTTTAATCTAAATATATTTCTTAACGACATTTGCACATCATGATCAAGACTCCATTTAGACAGATCTAGAGACAGATATTGTTAATCGATATTAAAAAGTCCAGGGGAACATTGTGAAATATTGGAACATTTACAATAACAAGCCTACGTCACTATTTCTTCAGCTTATTTTTCTCGATATACACAAGTGGTCGCAATTTGGGCGATATGCTGACTCCAATTCTGACCGAAATTATCTGATTTCATCAGAATTCGATCGAAACCGAGAATTTTCGGAGCTGGTTGGTTCGGAACGAGTCGGAGTTCGGATATCCTATACAGATTCTTCCGAAACAAACGAAAAATCTCAAAAAAAGTCTAATATCCAAATCAGCAGCATTATTTCGTTCTCGTTTCAAAAAATACCAAAGAAAAATTGTATTATGGCTAACGATGATTGAGAAAAATGCATTCCTTTTATTTTTCCCATCCAAATATAATATTTGTTTTGGAAATTATTTCGGTTAGATCGGGTTTTTCGTTAGTACAGCAACCGAAAGGAATGAAAATGAAACCAAATCTGAGAGTTTTTGTGTTTTTCGGTGTTCGGGGTTGGTCGGGTATCGGTCTGAGTTCGGGTCGGGTACCGACTACGACCAGGTGGTACACAGTATGTAAAGTTGAAATGGAGAACAGATCAACTTGAGAGCAATTCACATTCACTTTAAAAAGTAAGTTGAATTTGTTTTCTTAAAATTCGAAATTCAATATATTTCGAAATTCAATATATTTCGGAGCGTATTAGTATTTGTTTTTAATATTGTAATGAGTGCGGCCCAAATGCACCATCGCCAAACAAATTTCGCTTTTGCTGTTATCTATCCTGTAAAAGTAACGGAAGATGTCCATCGGAAGTTGATATTGATTATTAAAAAATCGACTGGTATATTGTACCTTTCTCATCGTAAAATATTTAAAATGTAAAAAATGTAAAAAATTATTAATTAAGTAATTGATTTGATGACACAATTTATTGATAAAATGCATTAAATTTTACTAAAAAAAAAAAATATAAAATTGTTCATTATCTTAGTTTATTGTGATTTCCAAACAATGAAAATAACAATTAGGAATAATTTCAATCATTTTTCTATGTTTTTAATACATCGCAATATATTTCTAAATGTAAATCGAGACCCTTGAGAGTAACGGTATCTCATCCTATATGTTGACAATGCAAAAATTGTTGACAAGTTATTGTGAAGGAAGCAACAGTGCTTCTTTGACCTTTTGTATTAAACTACACGTACGTGTGAGAGAAATATCTATGTATGCATTGTAACAAGCACATTCTTCTTAGAGATAAATCATTTCAATTTTGCTGGACACGTGAAGTTCAATAAAAAGACGACAGTGGCGCTATCAGAAATGTTTCGATTTTTCTGACAAAATTCGTGACCATTAACCACTATTGCTTGGGAGTGTGGTTACTACAGCGCATCATTCTTAATTGAATCAAAACTCTTGAAATATTGAAGTGAACTACAAAGCCACACAAGAGCCAATATTAAAATAGTTAGCGAGACAACCCGTAATGGTATCTGCACTTAAACCAAAAGAATTATTACAATTGTTTAACTCGCAAAAGAGTCTAAAAGAAAAGAATGATTATAAAGTGTTTTGTTGTTTATTTGAGAATCATTCCACAGCGTTTCGAATGATAAGTAATATGAACATTATAAGGTTTTGGCTTAAAGCTCATACGCGTACAACAGGCATGTAAAAAGTCAAAACAACAACAACAACAATCATTTAAAGACCATTAATCTTTTTGTGTTGTGGCTCTTTCCTCGCGCCCTTCGAGAGCCGGTCTTCAGTTTCCCTATTCCAATCATACCCTCTTTCATTCAAGTCGTTCTTAACCGAATCCAAATATCGTCTTCGCGGTCTACCTCTACCTCTCGGTGTATTCAAAATTAACTTTGGTAAACGATAAAATCATTCATACGACTGTACATGACCAAACCATCTTACAGATGTGCGTGGCACTAAAATATTAATAACAATACCTATAAAATATTTGTATTGAAAAATATTTTTAATAACAGGAACTTCTTATTAAATTAATAACACAATATTTTAGTTAATAACATATATTCGTTAAAAAATTAATAACATTCCTATTATTAATTAATAACAATTTTTGGTCTTTTTAATAACATCCACTATTATTAAAAATGTAATAATAATACTATTAGATATTTAATAACAAAAAATGTTATTAATATTTTGATAACATTGTTATTGAAAAATATTTTTTGACGCCATTTCCATCGTTTTTGTAACGGAATTACTTATTCCAAAAAAAAATCCAGTAGTTCCATTGTGACACACAAA
Source organism: Resseliella maxima (assembly GCA_029041755.1). Classification (NCBI taxonomy): domain Eukaryota; kingdom Metazoa; phylum Arthropoda; class Insecta; order Diptera; family Cecidomyiidae; genus Resseliella; species Resseliella maxima. The sequence goes on from JAQOWM010000689.1 coordinate 1,274,553, forward strand.
TTAGCAAGAAAGAACCCAAATTGATTGGAGTTTAATTTTTTTTATTAACGCTAGATTGAACAACCAAAAAAGTTAAAAATAAAATTTTAATCATAAAGATTTCAATGATTTTATTGTAATTTTTGCATTTTGAATGTTTCTCGTGAGAAATATACAATTTAGTATGATGATCATCATTAGTCGATTTTTTCAGACATATTTATTGACATTGTCCACTAGGTAAGCATCTTCCAGAGCAGCAATCACGATTGCGGTTTGGTGCTGGGGCATCTGGTCCGCACTATATATCAATGAAAAAATTTAATTTATAATTATTCAAATACTAAACAATCAAATAACGAAGAAAAAGAGAAAAAAAACTTACAAGTTCATGTTTCGCTAAACATGGCTGCTTGGCATCTACGTTTGCAAGGAAAACACTCAAAAGAGCGAGAGTACCAAGAATTATATGCAATAATTTCATTTTTACTGGAAACGTTTGAATTTCTAAACGGAAATAGAAGAAAAACTTATTATTGTGCAGAAAGAAACATAATTTTCCTGTACTATTTATACACTTGGTCTTTCACCAACTGTCGTTGTGTATAATGTAGGGAAAATGTTTGTTTTTATTTGAGAAAAAGAATTCAGCTTACTTTTTAAAGTCAATTGGAATTGCTTTCTCAAGTTGATCTGTGTTCCATTTGAATTGTTGGCCCATATTTATACAAAATGAAATCTCATGATTCATTAACAATTGGTTTTTTGTTGGTTTGCGCTGTGCCTTGTTTTTGGGGGGTTACACCCTTATTCTCCTTGGGAATTGAGTGAATGGGTGGGGGGGTACCGTTTGGTTTGGCGTTTGCACAGTATAATGACTGACAATTGGACACGTAAATGTGCAAATTGACAAATGTGCAAATTGATGAATGTGATGTGAAGCAACAGAGATGTAGAAATGTAATTGCAATTGTTTCCACAAAAATTCTTTCTTTATGATCACAGGCAAATTTTTGATGCTGAGCAATTTTTCTTATTCCGAATTATTGTTAAAAAGTAAAACAAAATAAAAATGAAGAATGGTCTTCAGCACAGATTTAATGAGAATATTATCAGAACGAAAAAAAGCCAAATTTGTATTTGGGATGAACTCCTAACTAATTTAAAAAGTTGATATAAACATATCTGCATCGAAAGGAAAAATTAAATCCGAATTCGACTGACTCTGTATTTGATATCCAAACAATAGGGATTGCCGATGCAGTGCTTTATGATATATGCTGATCATACTGCCCTTATTGTTAAACACAAAAATTTTGACGGAGCTGTGGCAATAGCAAACCATGAATTGAAAAAATTTGGAAATTGGCTCGAAAAGATCTGAAATTTTGTAATAAAGATCGAAAACGTATCTATAAAAAGAGTAAGAGATATAAAATAACTGGAATTCCAAATTGATGAAAAATTGGATTTTAACGCACAAATTGCCAGTAGAATAGATGTAAATATATAGAAAATTACTTCTGATTTAAGAAAAATTGCACACAACACTATAGTGATATAGTAATAATATATTATTCTTCCACAATTTGGTTATTTTCTACATTATATATAAATTGAACGAAAGAAGAAATTAAAGTAATGCATGGACTAAAGATTAGAGCCATGCGATTTATTTTGAAATGTGAATACAGAACACATATGGGACAATGGAATGAAATTATTTAATTAAATTCCAAGTGATGTTAGATAAGTAAATAGTTTGGAGGTTTTTAAAAAGAGACTTGCAATGCACATTAGACAATTATAGTTTAAAAAGAGATTAAAAACAACAAATGTAAATGAATGAAATTTGAATTTTGACAAATATAATTCAATGATCAGTGAGTGATTCATGCGACATTTCAGCTCGTATTGTGCAATGAATTGAAATATCATGAAACAATTTGCAATTGAATATGTGAGTACAGTGAGAAATATATTGTTAAGAAACATTGACGTAGACTTGTTACTGCAATTTTCCCAATTTTTCGCCATGTTGTCAGAAATATTTTGAATCGGTTAATCATACATCTGTCTCAATGGATTCATGATCATGCAATTATTTTTAGGAAAGATGGAAGTAAATGAAGGAAAGCTGCATTAAGCAAATTTAATGATGGTGCTATCGACCATTTGTCCTTGACAGAAAATCTGAAACAACAAAGTATCGTGCGTCACAGAAGTCGAATTGATGCAATAAATGGAAAGATATGTAAATATACACACGATGTTTTTTATTTTGCAATTTGTTTTCATCTTTTTGTATCTTTAGACATAATTTATTGATTGAATTTTGATATGAAATTCAGAGAATATATTTATTTTGGTTTTGTGTATTTCTCAATGTACACATTCATGTGTTCAATTGTTAATTAGTCATGGGATTTCATTTTATATACATTAAAAATATTATGGTTAGCGGGTTCCTGGGTTTTGTTCATGATGGTTAAAATGTAGTAGTAGATTTTTTGGAGTGTAATTAAGCCAACAGCTCAAATGGAACACAGATCAACTTGAGAAAGCAATTCCAATTGACTTTAAAGAGTAAGTTGAATTATCTTTCTTAAAATTTGAAATTCAATATATTTAAGAACAAAACCAATAGATTTTATATTTTTCTTTGCATTAATCACAATTTCTATTTTCGCCTAGAAATTCATACTTGTCGAGCAAAAATGAAATTATTGCAGGTGATTTTTGGCATTTTCGCTCTTTTGAGTGTATTCATGGGAAGCGTAGTAGC